>BGNK01000001.1:1146856-2346856 GCA_003297005.1 Symbiodinium sp. clade A Y106 | reverse complement strand
CCCGATGGGTCGCCTATTCTGGCGCGATCACCCATGTCAGGCCCTCCGTCGTGGCTGTTGCTTCCACCGTCATAAAGGTGCGGTGGGCAGCGACAGCGCCTTTCCAGATTTCAATCCAGCAGGAGAGAAGGTTGTCGCGCTCGTCGCCTTCCAGGCCACGGACAATACGCAACCCTGTCTGGTGAACAGAAAACGAGCCTGCGGTCGGACCCGGCCCGACATGGGTCTCGTCCCCCATGCCCCGCAACATGTGGCTCAGAAAGTTGGCGGCACTTTCCGGCCCACCTTCTTCTGCGGCGACAGCAGCCGCCATGGTCTTGTAGTGATGCAGCCCCGTCAGCCGCGCAGACAGGTGCCCCAGTTCCAACGCTCGTTCAGCACCAAGGACGCCGGCCAATTCCCGCACGCCATTGCGAATATATTCGATGGCATAGTTCCGGTTTGCTTTGGCAAGCCTCTCCTCAGACCATTCAGCATCCGGCGGGACCGGCTGTTCGTCGGGGTCATAAGCAGGCGGACGCTCATCGGGCGCAAAGGCGACGCGTTCGTCGTCCGTCAGATCGTGGTCATACTCCTTGAAGTAGCCACAAAAGCCGAACTGCCCCGTCATGTCTTCCGAGACACAGACAAATCCGAGTCGCGGATTGCCGAGCGATTTGCCGTTCTGCCCATACCAGCCGCGCAAAAAACCGCGGCTCGCTTCAACCGGGATGCCGCACACCACAGCGCCGTCATACATCCAACGTGGATAGCGAAAACGCACCCAGGCTTTCCTGTCGCTTTCGTACATGTATTCGACGGCGACGCCCCCCATCGAGTTGGAGAGCACATGGTACTTTGCGCAGGCGACCGCATCCGGAAGACCGTCCAGCCCCAGCTTGTTAAAACTCGAGAGGAATTTTTCCTCATGCTGTCGGCGAAAGAGGCGAAACATCCAGTCGCCAATCACCTCGGGACCCTCCCGCGTGGCGACCATAAGTTCGAGGCCCAGCAGATATTGATGGTGCAGATCAGCCTGTGCAGAGATGGCGGCCAGGTCCTGGTTCATGTCGACGCTCCCTTCACGGTCAGTCTTGTCTTTGCTTACTAGGCATGCGCGCGGATGATTTCTTCGATCCAGGGCAGGTGTTCGCGGCCGACAAAAATCTGATTGTCGACGACATAGCCTGGCGCATCGACTATGCCCGCCTCTTCTGCCTGCGCTTGGGCTTCCGCCTGGGCCTCGCGCAGCTTGTCAGCTGTCAGGCCCTCTGTGGTCATCCCTTGTTGCGTAAGGATCCCGCGTACCACATCGAAATCATCGAGATCCGCGTGGTCCTGCCAAAAGGCATGGAAGGCGGCTTTGACAAAAGCGGTCTGGTCTGTGCCCAACGTCGCCAAGGCGCCCAGCGCAGAGGTCGTTTTGCTTGGCTTTTCGGGGAACTTCAGCGAGAGGCCGCGCAAGGCTGCATATTTTTCATGGATCGCGCGCTGGGACTCCGCGCGCACGCGCCTGTGAGATTCGCCTACGGTTTCTTTGCCGGACATTATTGGGATGTCGCGCGCTGTGGTTTCAAACGGGTGCCAGATCACATCTACGCCATGCTTTGCTGCCAAAGCGAGCGTCGGTTCAACAGCCAGGTAAGCCGCCGGTGACTTAAAGTCGACATAGACCGTCAGCATGGCGTGATCTCATAAGCGATATCAGGGGCCGGGCCATGGCTGCCGGAGAGACGCCACCTCAGATAGGGAATGTGCTCGCGACCGAACAAGATGTCATCGCCGATCACATAGGTCGGCACCCCATAAATTCCGTTGGGGTGGAATTGTGGCTGCAAATCATCATGAAGGTCGCGACCTTCCTTGGATTGAAACGCGGAAAAGCCTTCTGCACTGATGCCGGCATTACGGAGACACGCTTCGATGACGGAGACATCCTCAATGTCGAGCTCTCTCCGCCAGAACGCGGGATAGACAGCCTCGAAATAAGCACTCAGCTTTTCGCGAGCATTCTGCACGGTCCACAGAATGCCAATATTGGCAATGGACGAGTCCCAGATCTTTTCCGTGCCTTTGAGCACCAGGCCCTGGCGCTCGGCATAGCGCCGTGCATCACGATAGGCATAGCGGAGCGCATTCCAGGTTTTGGCGCTCCGCCCCTCAGACTTAACGAGTTTGCCTTCTTTCTTCTCGGCGGAACCCAGATAGCTTGGAATGTCGAGAGTGAGGGGCCGCCAATCAAACTGCAGACCAAGTTCTGCCTCAAGCGCAAGCGTCGGCCGGATCGCCACAAACGCATAGGGGCTCTTGACGTCGACATAGACGATCATGGGGGCGTCTGTTTCGAGTACGTTCAAGATCTTCTCCCACCCATCCCCTGTTCTAGGGGCGTGTTCGGCTAACGATGCCTTGCCAGTCCGACCCATTCGAGCTTACCAAGTGGTAGGTGTCAAGCCCACACCCATCACGCAGCAGTCTCATCGGTCCGGTCTTCCTGTTGTCGAGGCATTCTCCAAAATGGCCTGCAACCACCTCTCGATTTCTTTTAGGGAAGTTTTGCGCCCGTCGAAGAGACGCTGAATCCAGGCTCCCAACATCGTTGTGAGCACCTGCGCCGCAAATTCCGGCCCCACAATCGCCGCCGTCATCTCCAGGTATCTCTTGTTCGCAAGCTTCATGTTTTTGTCGCGGGCAATGTCGCTGGGGGATTTGCCCTTCAAATAGTCCATGAGCAGGAAGGCTTCTCCCTGGAACCCCTTCTCTACTTCCTTGAACACAGCCATCAAGTTGGCAGCTTTTTCGCTCGGACTTGCTGTTTGTAGATCAGTTGAGATCAGCGCCCCATCACGGTCGACGACAAACTCAGTGCAGGCAGAAAACAACAGCTCCTTGGAGGGAAAGTAGTGGTAGAGCGCGCTTTTGGAGATGCCGAGCTCATTGGCAATCTGACGCATGCCCAATCCACTGAACCCATGTTCTGAGAAAAGCTGCGTCGCCTTCTCAACCAGTTCCCGGCGATAGGCGTCATGATCCACGATTTTTGGCACTCAGTTCCCACCTTTCCGTCGGTCGCTTGACTCTTAAGATCGGTTGCGCTTTATTTTCGTCCAACTGGACTATAAAAGAACTAAGCACCATGAAACAACCGATTATCGACTGGACGCTGCCGCCAACTCATAACGGCTCTCGCGGGCCCATTGATCGCCTGTTGGGTCCAGGAGCGACGCCTGCGGAATATTTGATTCAGCTGGTATTACCCGGTGCAGTAACGGCGGCGGCCTATCTCCAGGCACAGGGCGCCTTCCCGGACTGGCCATGGTGGAAGCTCCTGATCTACTGCGTGTTGGTGTTTGATATTGTCGGCGGCATCGTCACCAACGCAACCTCAACGGCTAAGCGCTGGTTCCACCGAGAAGATCAATCCCGGCGGGATCATCTCGGGTTTATTGCGCTTCACGTTCTGCAGATTGCCATCGTCGCGATGCTGTTTCGCGACTTTGACTGGGCGTATGGAGTCTCACTCTCAGCCTATCTGTTCAGCGCAGCCGGTATCATCCTCTCGCTGCCCCTTTACCTGCAACGACCGGTTGCCCTTTTTCTCGTAGCCGTTGGCATGCTGCTTGAGATTTATGGATGGGGACCATCAGCGGAGGTGCCTTGGTTCACAGCATTTCTTTTGCTCAAACTATTGGCCGCTCACCTGCTGCGCGAAGAGCCATATCGCCCAACCTAGCGAGCCGGCCTTACCGCTGTTCCTTCAGCACGTGCCAGTAGGTCCGGACCTGCTCTACATGGCGGCGCGCTTCATAGCCGCGAGCATATCCGTGGCGCAGGCTTGGGTAGACCTTCTCGTCTGACAGATACCGGAGGACCTTCTTCACATCGACCCAGACGTTTTTGTCAAGGCCTCGCTGCTCTGCGAGTGCCCGGGCGTCATACACATGCCCCATGCCCATATTGTATGCAGCAAGCGCAAACCAATATCGATCGTCGCCCTCAACCGCCTCTGGCACACGCTCTAGCAACTCAGCAAAATAGCGCGCTCCGCCCCAAATGCTCTCGCGAGGGTCGGTGCGGTCCGAGACACCCACACGTTCTGCAGTTGAGCGCGTCAGCATCAAGATGCCGCGCACACCTGTGGGACTCACCGCATCGGGATCCCATTTGGATTCCTGATAGGCTTTGGCGGCTAGAAGCATCCAGGGAATCTCGTTCCGCCGCGCGCTCGTCCGGAAGTCGCGCTCGTATTGCGGCAGAACTTCTTTGATGTCGCGGCGAAAGCGGACCATGTCCAAATAGTCAAACTTCGGAAAGAAACCGAAATGGGACGCAGTTAGCCGATCGATTTCCTTGGCCGTGCTCGCCCGCGCGAACCAGGCATCTACCGCGTCGGCGAGTTCGTCGGCGTCCGGTGCGACAACCCAGGCGAGCGGTTCCTCCGCTGTCAGGGCAAACGCCTTAATTAGCTCAGGATAGTGTCGGCGGGTGACGCGGAACACAGGATCATCTGCGACGGTGCAATCAAATTCCCGCTCCCAGACCTGCTGCATGAGCGTTTCCGGTCCACTATCGAGCGCGGTCCAGGAGAGGCCCTCCACGTCGCCCGCCAAGTTCTCCAGGGCTGCTTCATGAGAGCTGCCCTCTGTTACTGCAACCGACCGCCCCACAAGGTCGGCGGCGCTCTTGGGCGGCGTGCCATCTTTGCGGCAGACGACCACCTGGCGCACGCGATCATAAGAGGCTGCAAAGCGGTAGAGTTCGTTGCGCTCCGGCGTGACGGTCAGTCCCGCAGCGGCGATGTGCGCGCTGCCGTTCGAGATCGCCTCGAATATTTCAGGGACGGTGTTGACTTCCAAAAACTCCACATCGACGCCCTGCCCCAGCGTCGATGCAAAGGATTGCACGAGATCGACTTCGAAGCCTTCCTCAGTGCCGTCACGGCCGAGATAGTAGGTCGTTGGCGAATTACGCGTGACAACGACAAGGCGTCCCTCTTCCTCGATCGCGGCAAGAGAGGTGTCGAGCCCCCAATCGCTCAAGGAGATGTAGAGACCGGAGACGATCAGCAGTCCAATGATCAGATAAGGGAGATGCGCTTTGTCGAACAGGACTTCGTTCGGACGCCGTCTTTTCTTGGTATCACTCAGCGCCCTTCTCCTCCTCGCCTTATGCGCGGCGAGCTTAGCAAAGCATCAACAAAAAAGCCCGCGGGGATTCCCCACGGGCTCTCAACTTAGACAACGAATTTGGCGCTATTTTGGCAATTCGTTGTAGGGCTTGTCTTTGTCGACGCGGATGTCCTGTGGCAAGCCGAGAACACGTTCTGCAACAATGTTGCGAAGGATTTCATCCGTGCCGCCAGCGATACGGTAGCCAGCGCCGCCCATCCACTGGTTTTGGAACACGGCTCCCTGTGGGGAGACATCACGGTCGCGGATAATGCCCGCCTGGCCTTGCAGGTCCATCGCGAAGGACCCCAGGTCCTGCATCTTCGCCGCAGACACGACTTTAGAGATGCTGCTTTCAGGTCCAGGCGTCTCACCTTTCGACAGGGCCGTCAGCGTGCGGAATCGAGTGTATTTGAGCCCCTGCGTCTGCACATACCAGTCAGCGACGCGCTCGCGGACCGCGCCGTTCGACATGGCGGCCATCTGCTCCAGTTCGCTTTCACGGCCAAGCGCCATGAGCTCTTCCCAGTCGGCACCACCGCCGCCACCAACGGCCAGACGTTCGTTCATCAAGGTGGTAAGGGCCACTTTCCAGCCGTCGCCCGGATTGCCGAGGCGGTTGGAGTCCGGCACACGCACATTGGTGAAGAAGACTTCGTTGAACTCACTCTCACCGGACATCTGCTTAATCGGACGGACGTCTACACCTTCCGACTTCATGTCGATGATGAACATGGTGAGGCCCTTGTGCTTCGGCACATTCGGGTCTGTCCGGACCACGACGATGCCGTAGTCGCAATAGTGGGCGCCTGAGGTCCAGACCTTCTGGCCGTTGATCACCCAGTCGTCACCGTCTTTTTCAGCCTTGGTGCGAAGACCGGCGACATCGGAGCCACCGGCGGGCTCTGAGAAGAGCTGACACCAGATTTCATCACCACGAATGGCAGGCGCCACATAACGTTCTTTGTGTTCTTCAGTGCCCCAGGCCAGAACGGTGGGCACGCACATGCCAAGTCCGATCTGGAAGAAGCCACCCGGCACCAGGTAGTTGGACTCTTCCTGGCTGTAGATCACATTGTGAATGGAAGAGCCGCCCTGACCGCCATACTCCTTCGGCCAGGTGATGCAGGCGAAACCACCTTCGGCTTTTGTTGCCTGCCACTTACGGGCCCGCGCCAATGCGTCGTCTAGGCCGAGCGATGGCAGCGCATCTTTGCTGCTCTTCTTGCGTTCAGCGTTTTGGTCGAGCCAGGCGCGCACTTCTGCGCGGTAGGCTGCTTCTTCTTGTGTGTCGTTAAAATCCATGGATCGTCTCCATCAGAGGAAATTCAAAAAATCAAAAAAGGATCAGGCCGCGTTGCGGGTTTCGAGCCGCGCCACCAATTTGTCTTTCCACTCAAGGGCGCTGCCCAGCGCGAGCGCCAGCAGTTTCGAGCGGCGGAAATAGAACTGGGTGTCAGCCTCCCAAGTGTAGCCAATGCCGCCATGAACCTGGATGTTCTCCTGGGCCGCATAGCGATAGGCTTCTGTCGCTGAGATCCGCGCCGCCGCTGCTGCTTCCGGCAGCTCTGCGCCGCGATCGTTCAGCATCATGGCGCCGAAATAGCAGTTGGAGCGGGCGAGCTCGAGCTTCACATACATGTCCGCAATCTTGTGCTTGATGGCCTGGTAGGACCCGATCAAGCGACCGAATGCATAGCGCTCAAGCGCGTAGTCGCGAGCCATCCACATGGCCGCTTCGGCGCCGCCGATCTGCTCAAACGCCATCAGCACAGCAGCGCTGTCAAACACCGCGCTGGTGTTCGCCCAGCCCTCTCCTTCGGTACCCATCAGCTCCGCTGGTGTGTCCTTGAAGGTGATGTTGGCGTGGGAGCGTGTTGGATCGATGGTCTTCACAGCTTCGATTGTGACACCGCTCGCCTTCAGATCGACCACAACAAGCGACAAAGCCCGGTCACCGGCGCCACCTGTGTTTGCGAGCACGACAGCGACGTCTGCAATGTCACCGTCCGGCACCGCCACCTTGGTGCCATTCAGCTTGCCACCGTTGAAAGACACTTCCACGGTCCGTGGGCTCGCGGCCGTAAAGCCTTCCGCCATGGCAAAGGTGCCGATCACCTCACCGGCGGCGAGCTTTGGCAGCCAGGCTTGTTTCTGCGCCTCGGTCCCGGCAACAAGCAGGGCTTCCGTCGCAAGATAAACGGAGCTTGAAAATGGAACCGGTGCCGCAGCGCGGCCAAGTTCCTCGGCAACGACACAGAGTTCCAGGGGACCCAAACCCAGCCCGCCATATTCTTCCGGGATGGCCGTACCGGTGACGCCCATCTCTACGAGCCCGTCCCAGACATCCTTGGCGAAAGGTTCGTCGCCATCCAGCACTTTGCGTACGCGGGCCAAGTCGCACTTGTCCGCCAGCATTTTCTTGACCGACTCTTTCAAGAGCTTCTGGTCATCAGAAAAATCGAAATTCATGTCGTCTCCCAAATGTCCCGGTTGGGTGCTTCGCCCAACTGTTTTATGAGCGGCCAGCACTCACGTTTCCTGATTGAGAAACTAGACCCGGCCCTGCTTTTAGCAACAGTAAGTTGGCCGGTATTCTTGCTCTAAACGCTTAGAAATCAAAGGTTTTGTGGCTTTCCATTGGTTCGCGTAGGGGAACCGGGAAGACCAGGGAAGGCTTGACGCAGCGTCACACCGTAAAGCTATTCCGCTGCTTCTGACTCTTTGTGCTGTGCAGGCGTGGTGTCATCCACATCTAGGACGCTCAGATTCGCTTTTATTGCGGTCAACACATCCAGCATTACGTCGATTTTGGCGGGCGGCACGTCTTTCAAAGCCTCACCAAACATGGACCGCGCGGCCTCGCGCATGTCTGGCAGCACCGCCATCCCCTGATCATTGATAAAGACTTTGCGCGCCCGCCGGTCCGCCGGATCAGGCTCGCGGGTGATGTGCCCGCTCTCTTCCATCCGATCCAGTAGACGGCCAAGGGGCGCCTTTTCCATCTCAAGCTCATTTGCCAGTTGAGTCTGAGTGAGGCCACCTTCTTGCCGCTCGAGATGGGCAAGAACCCGGGATTGCGCCTCCGAGATGCCAAGCCCCGACGCTTTGAGGGTGCGTGCCCAATTGCGCCGGATCAGGCGCTGCGCATCATGCATGAGCCAGGCGAATTTGCGCTCAAACTCGAAGTCATCGCCGTTTTCTGCATCGGACATTCGGACCTAATCCCCGCCTTATCTGGGTCGTTTATCCTTGATTTAGGTGACCAGTGCTGCCCTAAAAGGAGCACTGGATATAATATCCATAGTTACTATAATCAGGGCAACAAAAATTCAACAGCCGGTTTGGCCAAACGCCCATAGGTAGACCCCATGACCCGATCCCCCCACAGCCATGCGCTTCCGTTTTCTCGGCTTGCCAAAGCGGCCGCTCAGTCTGTGACCTTGGCGGCAGCAGTTTTGTTCCTTGCGAGCTGCGGCGAAGACGAGACCGCTCAATCGGGTGGCGAGACGGCACCCATCGCAGCGGTTAGCGTATTTTCAACTCAAGTGGCGCAGGAGGAACTGGTCAAGCCTGTCACGGGCACCGGCACCATCGCCGCACACAAAACAACCGATGTCGGGCCTTTGGTTGATGGGATCATTGAAGAAGTGTTTGTGCGCGTGGGCGACCGCGTCGCAGAAGGTGACCCCCTTTTCAGGACGCGCGACGTTGAGTTTCGCCTCCGGGTCCAGGAACTCGAAGCGCAGCATCGCCTTGCGGAAGCTGAAGCGCGCAATTCGCGGCGCGAGCTTGACCGCATCAAGGAGTTGCACGGACGCGGCGTCGCCTCCGTCGGCCAGCTCGACAATGTTCAAACAAAAGCAGATATCGGTGCTGCACGTCTCAGCATTGCGCGCGCGCAGTTGGACGCCGCGAAACAATCGTTGAAAGACGCCACCGTCACAGCACCCTTCGACGGTGTTGTGACGTCACAGGACATTTATGAGGGCAAGTTTATGGCGACGCGCATGGGTGGCGGCGGCATGGGCGGCCCGTCCGGCGTGGTTCAGGTCCTTAAGATCGACATTGTCGGGGCCATTATCAATGTGCCGGAAGTGCATGTCGGACAGATCGGTGTTGGGACTAAGGCCCGCGTCTACGTAGATGGCATCGACAAGGTCTATGACAGTGAGATCCACATATTCAACGATCGCGTGGATCATACGACGCGCTCTGCAGAGGTTCGGGTCGGTCTTGCAAACCCCGACTATCTCATTAAGCCGGGCATGTTCACCCGGGCGGAGTTTTTTCCCCCACCACGACTGGCGCTGACGCTCGACCGCAAAGCGGTGCTTGGTATTGAAGGCAATCACTATGTCTTTATCGAAGATGCCGCTGGCCGCGCGAAGCAGATGCCCGTGCGGGTGGCGCAGATCGACGCCGAACGGGTGGAGCTTCTGGAAGGCTTGAATGAAGGCGCAACGGTGCTGATCGGACCGGCGCTTAGTTCGCTTGTTGAAGGCATGCCTGTTCAGATTGAGCCTGCTGCTTCTGAGGGGCAGCCCTCGGCCGCCCTTTCATCCGAGCTCGCGACCGGAGTTCAGTAGACCATGTGGATTTCCGACGTCTCTATCAAGCGTCCCGTCTTCGCTGTGATGCTTATTGGTGCCCTCGTGTCGCTGGGCTGGATCTCCCTAGATCGCCTGGGGGTGGACCTCTTCCCCAAAGTTGAGTTTCCGGTGGTGTCGGTGGAGACACGGCTTGAAGGTGCATCGCCTCAGACGGTCGAAAGCGAACTGAGCGATGCCATCGAGGAGCAGGTGAACACGATCTCGGGCATCGAAACTCTTTCGTCCACAAGTTCCGAAGGCCGTAGCTCCGTCATCATTCAATTCGAGCTTGATGAGGACGCGGACGCGAAGGCGCAGGATGCCCGCGACAAGGTGGCGCTGGCGCAGGGCGATATGCCGCGTGATGCAGAACAGTCGATCGTTCAGAAGATCGACCCGGATGCACAACCCATCATGTCGATCATGATCGCCGGCGACATGCCTATCCGCGATCTCACGCGTTTTGCGGACAAGACGGTGAAGGAACATTTGCAGCGCGTTTCCGGCGTGGGGTCTATTCGCGTTGTCGGTGGCCGTGATCGGGAGGTGCGCGTCTGGCTGGATGCGGTCAAGCTCAGATCTTACGCCGTGACCGCTGACGACGTGATCAACGCGCTTCGCCGTGAGCATGCTGAAATCCCTGGAGGACGGTTGGAAACAGCCGGTCTGCAATCCGAGTTCTCGGTGAAGACGATGGGCGAAGTGACGTCAGTTGCGGAGTTTGGCGACATCGTCATCAATTTCCGGGATGACGGCCTGCCAACACGCATTCGCGACGTGGCGCGGGTCGAAGACGGTATGGAGGACCGGCGCTCCTACGCTGAGCTGGATGGAAAGCCGGGGATTTCCCTCGAAGTGCGGCGCCAGTCAGGCCGCAACACGGTTGAGGTTGCCCAGGCGATCCGCGCGGAACTTGAAGGCATTCGCGCTCTGGCACCTCCCGGTGTGCGCATTGTGTCCGCTCGCGACACGTCCAAATTCATTGAAGCGGCGGCCAATGACGTTTTCGATGACATCATTCTGGGTGTCATTTTGGTGATTATGGTCACGCTCGCGTTCCTTCTCAGTTTCCGCGCGACATTGATCGTGGCGATGGCGATGCCCACCGCCCTCATCTCAAGTTTCTTCGCTTTCTATGTGATGGACTTCACCATCAACATGATGACCTTGATGGCGCTTTCGATCTCCGTCGGCCTTTTGGTGGATGATGCGATCGTGGTACTTGAAAGCATCTACCGCAAGCTTGACGAAGGTCACCCGCCGATGGAAGCCGCATCCCTGGGCGTCAAACAGGTCGGCCTCGCGGTGTTCGCCGGAACAGCTTCCGTATGCGCTGTCTTTGTGCCCATCGCTTTCATGGAAGGCATGGTGGGCCGCTTCTTCTTCCAGTATGGCATGGCCATCACCTTCTCCGTCCTGGTCTCTCTTCTCACGTCCATCACGCTCACCCCGATGCTGTGCTCGCGGCTGCTGAGTGAGGCTGCCGACAAGCGTGAGAACATGGGACGTGTCGCCCGGTTCTTCGACGATGGATATGTGAAACTCGAGCAGGTCTATCGAAGCTTGTTGGGCTTCGCACTGTCCTATCGCTGGATCGTCATGCTTGGGGCCGTCGGTACGGTGGTCCTTGGCGTCATGGTCGCCCGGACCTTGCCGATTGCTTTTGATAGCAGCTCTGACCGCTCGGAATTTCTGGCCAATGTTGACCTTCCCTTTGGAACCGGCATCGATCAGATGCGCACAATCGCGAGCCGCGTCGCCACACGCCTGCGCGATGTCGACCATGTCACGACGGTCTTCTACACAATTGGGGCTGACGCGCAGGAGCGCGTGAACGAAGCGGAATTCTATATTGCGGTCACGCCAAAGGCGGAGCGCGATGTTGGTATCGTGGCACTCATGGATGCCGTACGCGCGGAGATGAAACTTTCTGCGCCTGAAGCGCAAAAGGTATCCGTGTCGGAAGTTCCCTGGATTTCAGGCGGCGACGCAAACTTCGGCATCAACTATGCGATCAGTGGGGCTGACCTCGGTGTCTTGCAGCAGCGCACCGACGCGATCCTCGCGCGCATGCGGGCGAGCGGCATGTTCGCCGACGTGCAATCAAGTTTTGAGACCGGCAAGCCGGAAGTGCAGGTCGCCATCGACCGCCGCCGCGCCGCCGACCTGGGCGTCAGCATGCGTACGCTTGCTGAGTCCGTGCGTGCGCTTGTCGGCGGAACCGACGTCACAACCTATGAAGAGTTCGGGTCGCGCTACGATGTCCGCGTGCGTCTTGAAGAAGATCAGCGAAACGACGTCACCAAACTTGAGATGATCCAGATCCGGGCCGCCGACGGACGACTCATTGACATTGCCAATCTCGCTCAGTTCGACATCGATGCGGGCCCCGCGCAGATCACCCGCCAGAACCGCTCACGCAGCATCATGATCATGGCGAATACGCCTCAAGGCGTGTCACTTGGTCCGGCAACCGAAAAGCTCGAACAGATCATCGCCGAAGTCGGCCTCCCTGCTGGTTATATCTGGAGCGCAGAGGGCGAAGCCAAACGGATGAAAGAGAATCAGCAAGCCATCGGATTTGCCTTCATGGTTGCCCTGGCAGCGCTCTACATGATCCTTGCGAGCCAGTTCAACAGCTTCGTCCAGCCGATCATTATCATGCTCACTGCTCCCCTTTCCTTTGTAGGGGCTTTCATTGCCTTGAAGATCTCTGGGCTTGAACTCACTATGTTCGCCCAGATTGGCTTGCTCGCCCTTATGGGCCTGGTGATGAAAAACGGCATTCTGCTTGTGGATTACGCCAACCAATTGCGCGAACAGACAGGCTCCGCACACGAGGCAATGCTGGGGGCCGGTCCTGTGCGATTGCGCCCGGTGTTGATGACAGCCTTTTCCACGATATGCGGGATGATCCCGGTAGCTTTTTCGGTCAGCCAGGGCGCTGAATTCCGTAATGCGATGGGCTTTCTTGTCATTGGCGGACTTGCCTCGTCCACCTTCCTGACACTGCTGGTCATCCCCGCAGCCTATACGCTGATGGATGATGCAGGCGGGCTCATCAAACGGAGCATCAATCGGGTCACCGCTGGCGGCGAGGAGACAGGCGCGCGCGGTTTGGCGAGGTTCAGAAGAAAGCTCTAAATTTTCTTTGGACGGTTGGCGCGGCGATCTTAAAGGCATACATTCGCCATTCCCGCGAAGTGTTTCGCCTGCCCCCGCTTGCTTAGAAGATTGTCGTGCCCATGAAAACGGAAGAACCGCGTCCCGTTCTCCTCAAAGAATACCGCCCGCCAGCGTTTCTGGTGGATAACGTTTCCCTAGACGTCTCCCTTGATCCCGAGAAAACAGAAGTGCGCTCTGTTCTGCAGATGCGTCGCAACCCTGATGCCGCGAGTGATGAGCCGCTTGTGCTTGACGGCGAGCATCTGGTGCTCAAGGAAGTGCGGGTAAATGATGAGCGGTTGGGCGAAAACCAATATCGGCTCGACGATACGTCTTTGTCGATTGCAGACCTGCCGGACGCGTTCACGCTCTCTACGCTCACCACCTGTTCGCCGGCGGCCAACACCGCGTTGACCGGCCTTTATCAATCCAACGGCATCTTCTGCACCCAATGCGAGGCGGAGGGGTTTCGCCGGATCACCTATTATCTGGACCGGCCGGATGTGATGGCTGAGTTCCGCACGCGCATTGTTGCGAGCAAAGAGCTAGCGCCTGTTCTGCTGTCGAACGGAAACTGTGTCGAGCAAGGTGAGACCGAAGATGGCCGGCACTTTGCCGAATGGCACGACCCATTCAAAAAGCCCGCTTACCTGTTTGCGCTTGTGGCCGGCGATCTGGCCATGGTCGAAGATACTTTCCGTACCATGTCCGGGCGCGATGTCACGCTCCGCATCTTTGTGGAGCCGGGAAATGAAGACCGGTGCGGTTACGCAATGGAAGCGCTCAAGCGCTCAATGAAATGGGACGAAGAGGTGTTCGGTCGGGAGTATGACCTCGACATTTTCATGATCGTGGCCGTCAGCGCCTTCAACATGGGCGCCATGGAGAATAAGGGCCTCAATGTCTTTAATGACAAATATGTTCTGGCGCGGCCCGATACGGCGACCGACGCGGACTATGCGGCGATCGAGTCCATTATTGCCCATGAGTATTTCCATAACTGGACAGGCAATCGCATTACCTGTCGCGATTGGTTCCAGCTTTGCCTCAAAGAAGGCCTCACGGTTTTTCGGGATCAGGAGTTCACCAGCGACCAGCGGTCGCGCCCGGTGAAACGCATTTCAGATGTTCGTCTGCTTCGCACACACCAGTTCCCCGAAGATGGGGGACCATTGGCGCACCCCGTTCGACCTGACAGCTATATTGAGATCAACAATTTCTACACAGCGACCGTTTATGAAAAAGGGGCGGAGCTTGTTCGCATGATCCATACGCTGCTGGGGCCAGATCGGTTCCGCAAAGGCATGGATCTCTATTTTGATCGTCATGACGGTGAGGCAGCGACGGTGGAAGATTTTCTTTCCTCGCTCGCAGATGGCGGTGAAGAAGACCTCACCGCTTTTAAGCGCTGGTATGGACAAGCAGGCACACCAGAAGTTCTGATTGCGGGCAAATGGGACGCCGCCACAAAAACCTATGCGCTTAACATGAGCCAAGTGTCCGCGCCGACGCCTGGCCAACCAACCAAAGAGGCGCTACCGATCCCCATCGCGCTGGGTCTGCTTGATTCAAAAGGCAATGAAATCGACCTTCAGCTCGAAGGCGAAGACGCTGCTGTCGGCACGTCCCGTGTTGTCACGCTGGACAAGCGAGATCAGGTTTTCCGGTTCAAGAATGTAGCTGAACAGCCTGTTCCCTCATTGCTGCGCGGCTTTACGGCGCCGGTGAAGCTCAATGCCAATCAGAGCGAACGTGATTGGACTTTCTTGATGGCGCATGACACAGACCCTTTCAATCGATGGGAGGCCGGACAAAAATATGCCTCAGCCATTCTGATTGGGAATGTGGAGGCCATCCAGAAAGGCGACAAGGAGCGACAGGGCCAAGCGTTTGCCGACATCATCAAAAGTCTGCTTGATGATCCGCAGCTTGAACCAGATTTCATCGCGCAGGTTATAACCCTTCCGGCAGAACAGACCCTCGCACAAACGATCGCAACCAATGTGGACGTGGATGCAATCCACAAAGCGCGTGAAAATCTGAAGACGGCAATCGCAGACTCTTTGTGGGATGGGTTCAGGTCGGCTTATGATCGGTTCAAGGTTGATGGCCCCTATTCGCCTGACGCTGAAAGTGCGGGCAGACGCACGCTGCGCAATGTCTGTCTTTCCTATTTGGTGGCCAGCACCAAACCGGAAGGCCTCGCGCTCGCCGCCCAGCAATTCAAGACCGCGAACAATATGACGGATCAGATTGCTGCCCTTGGATTGTTGGTGGACCAGGACGGTCCAGAACGGGACGAGGCGCTCAACAGTTTTCATGATCGCTGGGCCGAAGATCACATTGTCATCGACAAGTGGTTTGCGCTCCAGGCGACATCGACACGGGCCTCAGCTCTTGAGGATGTAAAACGCCTGACCGGCCATGCGAAATTCTCCATGTCGAACCCGAACAAGGTGCGGGCATTGATCGGAAGCTTTGCGTCCGCAAACCAGGTTCGCTTCCACGCGGCTGACGGGTCCGGTTACACCTATATCAGCGACAAAGTTCTTGAGTTGGACCGGATCAATCCGCAGGTCGCTGCGCGCATGCTGGGCGCCTTCCGCTCCTGGCGCCAGTTTGACGCAAGCCGGCAGTCTCTGATCCGCGATGCCCTGCAAAAGGTGGTTAACACGCCTGGCATTTCGCAAGACGTCTATGAAATAGGCAGTAAGTCACTGGGCTAAGTGACGCTCAAAAGTGAGTCATAAATGCACCGCTTTAGGCTGATTTTGTGTTCCGTTGGGGCGCTGATCTGGACAAGTCCACGCCGCATCTGAATCATCAAAAAATGCGAATCACTTTCGCAGAAACGTTAAATTTCTGCGGGTTTGGCGGACGCGTTACGGGGGTCTAGGATGGACCTCGCCAAGGGGGGCTTATGAGCATGAACCTTGTGGCCACAGTAAGAGAAAAGATGCCTGGTGCCATGTCGCAGGAAACAGACGTCGCAGACCTACCCTCCAAGACGACAGAACCCAGCGCCTGGGCCCAGAAGCTGACCCTTGGCGTCTCGGCGGTCGCACTTGCCGCGGTGAACGGCGCTCTTTGGTGGCAGGACGGCCTTAGTCGACCGCTCATGTTCGCCGCGTTGGCGAGCGCTGTCTGTGTCGGACTTGGGTATGCGCTTGTTCGCTCCAATGAACGAAAATCAGAGGCGCAAGCGAAGGCTGCGGACAATCAACAGCGATTTGATATGGCGTTCGCCGGTGCCAGATGCGGCATCTGGGATTGGGACATTGCCGAAAACCGAGTCTATTGGTCGAAAGCCATGTTCGACATGTTGGGCCGCAAGCAGCCCGCAACGCGCATGACCCTTGCCGAGATCAAGGCCCTCACCCACCCGGAGGATGCAGACGCCATCGACGAAATTATGGCGGCGCCGGAGAAAGCATCGCGCTCATACGACACAAGCTTTCGACTTCTGCACGAAGACGGCAGCTGGATCTGGGTTCATGCGAAAGGCCAGGTTTGGAGCGGCCCGCGTAACACCGGAGACCGTGTGATTGGCCTGACGATTGATATCTCTGAACAGCGCAATGCCGAAGCCTCGGCCCAACTCGCCACCGACCGGCTGAGCGACGCGATCGACAGCATTGGCGAGGCTTTTGTCCTGTTCGATCAGAATGACAAGCTTTTGGCCTGCAATGACAAGTTTCAGGAGTTTCTTGAGATCGATCGTGAACGCACCGCAGCTGGCACACCGCGCAGAGCGCTCTTTGAAGATACCGGCGTTGCTGAGGATTGGCCTTTAGACCCCGAGGCTGCGGCGACTGAGATCAGACTGCCCAGCGGCCGCTGGCTGCAAATCAGCACGCGATCCACGGCTGACGGCGGGTACGTGAGTGTTGGGACCGATATTTCCGCGATTAAGGCGCAGGAAGAAGCGCTCACGAGCCACCAGGACCAGTTGCAGTCGACTGTGAGCGACCTGGAACAGTCGAAAGCCAAACTGCAGGACCAGGCAGGTCAACTGGTCGAACTGGCAGAGAAATATGCCGCAGAGAAATCCCGCGCCGAAGCGGCGAACCGTTCTAAATCCGAGTTCCTTGCCAATATGAGCCATGAGCTTCGGACACCGCTCAATGCGATCATCGGCTTCTCTCAGATGATGGAAACGCAATTGTTCGGCCCGCTGGGCGCGCCGAAATATGATGAATATGCGACCGACATCAAAGCCAGCGGCGAACACCTCCTGGATGTGATCAACGACATTCTCGACATGTCGAAGATTGAAGCAGGACGTCTCACGCTGGAGCTTGAACAGCTGGATATTGCGGATGCGGTCCGCGACGCGCTCCGGCTTGTTGCCGGACGCGCCGATATTGCGCAGGTTAGACTCAATAATGAGGTTGGCGATCAGCCTCCGGTGCTTGCAGACAAACGTGCTGTGAAACAAGTGCTGCTCAATCTGCTCTCCAACGCGGTGAAGTTCACGGAAACAGGCGGCGAGGTGAAGATCACCGCCGAGGCGTCAGACGGTTGGCTCAAGGTGGCCGTCGCCGACACAGGCATCGGCATTCCGGCGGCCCATCTTTCCAAGCTGGGGAAACCTTTTGAGCAGGTCGAATCTCAGCACAGCAAAAAGCATAAAGGCACAGGGCTGGGCCTTGCCTTGTCACGCTCGCTCGTTGAGATGCACGACGGCAAACTCACGATCGAAAGCGAAGAAGGTGTGGGGACGACGGTGTCCTTCGGGCTCCCTCTGGCAGCAACCCACTAAGCCCGCGTCAGAGATACCATTCCAGTTCGCGGTCAGAGATGATCTTGTTGAACTTCTCAAATTCCAACCGCTTGGTCTCTGAATAAATGTCGACGAAGAGATCGCCGAAATAGTCGCGCAGCACCGGCGACCCCACAAAGGTATCCAGGGCGCGCGGCAGGGTTAGTGGCAGATCCGGATCAACCCGATCGCAGGCGTTATTGGATGTCGGTTCTCCGGGATCGATTTTGTTTTCCAGGCCATAGTCAATACCGGCGAGGATGGCAGCAAGAACAAGATAAGGATTGGCATCTGCGCCCGCGACACGATGCTCGATGCGACGAGCTTGGGGCGACCCGGTCGGCACGCGAAAAGCAACTGAGCGATTATTGTATCCCCAGGCACCATTCACCGGCACAAAGACGTTTGGCGCAAACCGCCTATAGGCGTTGAGATTGGGCGCCAGCAAAGCCATCGCAGCCGGGAGCGTGCGCTGCAGCCCGCCGATCGCATGACGCATCTGCTCGGTGCCCTGCTCGCTCCCGTCATCAAACACATTGGTACCGTCAGCGTCCAATAGGCTGGTGTGGATGTGACATCCATTGCCCACCTGATCGACATAGGGCTTCGCCATAAAGCTCGCGCGAAATCCATGTGCCCGCGCGGCTGCGCCGATCAGGTAGCGAAGCAGGATGCCATGATCTGCGGAGCGCAGCGGATCAGGCCCGTGCTTTAGATTGATTTCATACTGGCCCGGTGCGAATTCAGCCACCGCCGCGGACGCAGGAACGGACAGGCCCGCCGCAAAGGTGCTGATGTCCCGCAGCAGATCGGAGAAACCGTCCAGCTCGGACAGCCCATAGACCTGATTGCCGGTTTCCCGGTCGCCGGTGCTCGGATTAATCGGCGCAAGCGGGCGTCCGTCGGCGCCTGGCTTGGGGTCGAGCAGATAGAACTCAAACTCGACGGCTGAGACCGGCGTTAGACCGCGCGCGGCCAGACGTTCCGCCACGCGTGCCAACACGTTGCGCGGTTCGAACTCGCAGGCGCCCCCTTCGGGCATCTCCATGGTCATCATGACCTGAGCCTGATCCGCGGCCCAGGGAACCGCCGCCAGGCTGCCTGCTATCGGGTATGCGGTGCCGTCCGGGTCGCCGTCGGAGAAGCCACGCCCGTGCACATCTTCATTCTCGCCGGTCACATCCAGGAAGTAGACTGACATGGGCAGTTGCAATCCATCGGTGAATATCTTGCTCGCGTCCGCAAGCGGTATCCGTTTGCCACGCACGGTGCCGCACTGGTCTGTGAAGACGGCATTCAGATAGGCAATATTTGGATGCGCCGCGCAGAAAGCCTTCCAATCCGCCAGCGTCGCTCTACCTGCCGCCTGAGGCCTCTCTCGATTGCTCATAACCGTCTCTTCTTGGCTTTGACTTTCGCCAATCATAAGCGAGAGACGTTAACAGGTACCAGCGGCAAGCGCTGACGCTGTTCTAAATCTTGATCATTCAGCGCCAGATGGCCCCAACCGTCGCTCCAACGCTCGCTCGACAGGACGGGCGCGGCGGATTGCTTCGGCGATTTTAGCCCGGGATTCAGGGGTCAAGTCCGCGAAGACATCTACCAAAATGTCCTGCGATTGTGCGGCCATGGCGTCCATTCCAGCGCGCATTTGTGCAAATGCGGCGCTGGCCGCCTCGGGATCATATGGGTCAGCTCCTACGGCAACACCAAGCGCCTGGCGCGCCTGACGCATCTCTCTGAAAAGCGGACGCAATTCCCTCCGGTTCTCCCTCATGGCGGCTTTGAGCCGTTCGCGCTCCTCACCCGATAATTGGCGCGCCACGATATGATGCGGCATGCCCAATGGCGACGCGGGTCCCCGCGCGCCGCGATCCAAGTTTCGAACCATGCCGACGGTGATGGCAGCGACCAAAAACAGGTTGATGACCAAGGAGGCCAGAAGTGCCGGTCCCAACCATTTGCGGACGGGCCGTGTGGTGTTTGGCGTTTCGTTGCTCATTGCCATTCCTCCGCCAATGTCGTGTCACCCAGCGCCAGGGCGAGCACATCGTAGGACTGTTCGTCGCTCCAGCTGTCCGTGGTGATCGTCGTGACAGCCCCAGACGCCACACCCAATATAATGGATGCCGCCAAGGCGCCCGCCGGGATCGCCGACGAGCCATAGGGCCACAGCACGTCCAGAACCTGTTTTACAAACCCAAGCCCACCGACCCCCTCATCCTTTTGCACAGACAGGATCCGGCCTTGCAAGGCATAGCTGGGCGCTTCGACCGGCGCCAAATCGAGTAACGCGTCCAGCTCAGCTTCTTCAGCTTGCTGCCGCGCCAGAACTGGGTCCGCCGCGATCAGCTTCCTGACAGCCTCACGGTCTGCTTCAGGCCACCGCGCCTCCTCTGCGCCATATGCCTCAAGCACTTCGAGGGCGCGGGCTCTGGGGATCTCATGTTTTGATGCGTCTGTCATCGTTTCATGCTCATCTTTGGATCGGATGGCGCCGTTCCATCCTCCCCTTTCAATTCAGACCATTCCGGCCTCAGAGTTTGTTTCAATGCGCGTCGCCCCCGCGACAAAAGAGATTCAAGCGCTTCAACGCTAATTTCCATTATTTCGGCCGCCTCAGAGTTTGAGAGGTGCTGATAATGAGACAAAACGATCGCCGCTCGCTGTCTTTCCGGCAGGGCTTGGATCGCGGCATCAATTTGCCGGCCAAGTTCCTGTCGATACACCCCTGCCTCCGGGTCAAGCTCATTGCTTGGCGCATCAAAATCCGGCGCGAGCGGTTCCGGCTTCTTTTTGCGCAGCCGATCCAGGCATTGGTTCATCGCGATACGGTGCAGCCAGGTGGAAACCTTTGCGCGGCCCGGCTCCCAACGCTCCGCCGCTTTCCAGGCCCGCATGAAGGTGTCCTGCGCGACATCTTCCGCTTCGGCCTGGTCTCCCAACATCCGTCGAGCGACCGCCAAGACATGGGCCAGGTGAGCGTTGACCAGAGCACGGCCAGCCGCTGCATCTCCGCTGGCAAGCGCGGCCATTAGCGCATCATCATTGGGTGCGTCCACCGGCGCTGCATTTTCTGTCTTCAGAGGAATGACGCCCCGTCCTTTCCTCGATCGTCCCCGATACCCACTACTTCTATAATGAGGCGCCGGATCAAAGTCACCTGGTCTGGAAACAGATGCTTTCGACGCAGCGCCCACGGACTTACCGGTCGCCGAACCGCTCTTGCATCTTCTGATGCATCGCTTCGGCTTCTGCGCGTGTGATTTTCCCATCACCATTTTGGTCGACACGGTCAAACATGCCTTCCCGTCGCTGAGCGCGTGGGCTGGCGGCCAATTCTTCCGGGCTCAAGAGGCCGTCTTCATTGGTATCCAGCTTGGCGAAACGGCGTTGCTGCCGTTCGGCTGCTCTCGCTTCTCGCGCCGCGGTCATTTCTTCCGGTGACAGGAGGCCATCACCATTCGTGTCCGCTTCTTCGAAGCGTGCGTCGCGGGCATTTTCCGCCTCTTCGCGGGTGATTTCACCATCCTCGTTCAGGTCAAGCATCTCGAACATGCGGTCCGGGCTTGGCGGACCCCCGCCGGGCCCTTTTGCAGCGATGGCGACCCCTGCGGAGGCCAGCAGGATCCCCGCGAGGGTTGATGACAGTATGAGTTTGTTCTTACGCATTGTTCGTCTCCAGTGCTGGCCAAGCAAATCGTGCCGGCCAAGAAAGGTTGTGCGGTAGGTACGCAAGGGGTGGGGGGGCGTACCTACCGCATGAACACGCATGGCGGATATTCATGATCAGAAGATCTCAAACCGGAGAAGCGGCGCCATTTGCATTCAGTACATTGAACGCAAGGGCTTTCACATTCCGTCGGACAATCTCAAAAAATTTCAGGAGAACCGGATAAACGGCCGTTTTGTGAGCTTTGCAGCAACTTTGCCGGCGCTCGGCATGTTCACGCTGAAGTCCTCGGAGCCCCCCAGCGCCGATGCATCGATAATGGCGAGCGCGAGTGTGCACTGTAGAGATGGGGACCAAGCATGAGAGGTGATCGAACCGACTTGCCTGTCCCCAAGACAAACCGGACCCATAAGAGCTGATTCAGCAATATCAAGTTCGAGCCCGACCAAGGCTTTGGTGCTGCCACTTTTCTCAATACGCTTCAGGGCCGTTTGTCCGTTAAAGACGGATCGATCAAGATCTACACATCCGCCGAGACACACATCATACGGTGAGCGTGCGTCTTCTGCGTCGACTGCTTTGAAAGCTGACTGGTAGTCAACGCCTTCTAACGCAACACCGTTTTCGATGCGGGCAATGTCCCGCACCACTGCGCCAACGGGTCGTATGCCGACCTCCTGTCCGACACTCATCATGCGGCGCCAGACAATGGGTCCGTCGTCTGGGTCACACCAGATTTCAAACTCCATGCCGCCCATCATACCCGTGCGACTGACGTAAACAGGCATGCCGCCAAGTTCCGCCCAGACAGCTTGGTTTCTCTGCAGATTGTCTACCGCGTCCACACCTGCCATTGAGAGCACGCGCGTTGCCATGGGCCCCGCGAGCGACAATGCGGCGATCGTCCCGGAGACGTCTTCCACCTGGACATCAAACCCTTGAGCCGATTGCAGCAGCCAATCCAAGTTTGGTGTCCGCAAAACAAGGCGATACTCCTCGTCGTCCAACCGGAACAGCATGCCTTCCGTAATGATGCACCCATCGCCTGCACACAGCACCGCACGCACGGCATGATGCACCTCAAGCTTCCCGACCGGCCGCGTCAGAAGACGATCCAGATACGCGCCCGCTTCACCGCCCGATATGCGAATTTTCGCCAGAGGTGAGATGTCTGAAAGACCGGCGCGGGCTCGAAGCGCGTCATACTCCTGCTCAATACTCGAATAGACCGCTGTCACCGTGTAGCCGGACCACTCCGTCCAGCTGTTCGTGCGATTTTCCTCCGCTATCTCTAGGTGCAGCGGTGTTGTAAGCACATGCCGCGCATAGGGTGGCTCGCTGGCGGCTTGTTCAAACCAGGCCGGGTCCGGGGCAATGCCCGGCCCGTTGAGAGGACTATCCCTGGACACGTCCAGTTCCTCCTCTGGGTTCGTCGGAACGGTCTCTTGTTCACTCATGACCCGTTCTCCGCAGACAAGGTAGCTTCCGCTGACAGTTTACCGGGCAGACCATTCAAGCCGCCCCCGGGATGAACGCCTGCGCCACACAGATAGAGGCCAGCAACGCCAGCTTCATAATTTGCCATTCCTGGTGCAGGTCTAAAGGCCAATAACTGGTCGAAACTCATATTCCCCTGATGCCAGCCACGTTTTCCCCACCCAAACCGCTCTTCCAGTTCCGGCGGTGTCAGGACTTCACCCGCGATGATCTTATCGCTGATATCCGGCGCATACTCAGCAATCGTATCAATGATCCGCTTCACGAAGGGTTCCTTCTGGGCGTCCCAGCCATCTTCCACATCGTAGGGAACATTGGGCACAATGATCGACATGACATGATGGCCCATCGGCGCCAGACGGGGATCATGATAGGACGGAATGATCACTTCCATCACAGGGTCCAGCGTGAGCTCGCCGCGCTTCGCAGCGGTGAATGACCGTTGAACGGCTCCCATGTCTGGCGCAATGAGAAGCCGCCCGCCATATTCACGGTCCGAGAAATTTTCAAACGTCGGCAAACCTTCAAGAGCCAGATTAACTTTCGCCGTTGCGCCCTTCATCTTAAGGCGGTTGAGATGATTGACCCTGGGCGTCTCAAAGTGGCGGGGGCCTGCGAGATCAAGGCATGTCGTTTTCGGATCAGCGCTGCTTAGAACGATGGGCGCTTCAAAAATTGTCCCATCGTGCAGGCGCACACCGATGGTGCGGCCCTCCTCAATCAGAATTTCCTCCACCGCACTTTCAAGTCTGATGCGGGCCCCCAATGCCTCAGCGGACGTCGCCAGCGCCTCTGTGAGCGCACCGGTGCCACCGACCGGGTAACCCATGCCCTGCCCGATTGCTTCCTGCGCCTTCTTGTAGATCAGCGAGAACGCCGTGCCGGGACTGTGCGGTCCGACATCTCCACCTATGGTTGCCTCGAGGGCGAGCGCCCCTTTGATCAAGTCGCCTTCAAATGTTCGATCAAGCAAGGCTGCAATGCTCGATGGCACCAATTGCAGAAATGTCCGGAGGTCGGCAGGGCCCATGCTTTCCAGACGCAATGCCAACCTGGCGGCTGCTTTGGTATCTGCGTCGGATGCCGAGTGCGGGACCTTCTGGTTCAAAAGCGGCTTCAGAAGCTTCACATATTTAGCAACACGGCGGTCAAACTGTTTGCAAGCGTCACCGTCATGACTCGCATGAGCGATGATACTCGCAATCTGCTTTTTTCGGTCGGACGACAGGACAATGTGTTTGCCGTCGCGGTCAAGCGCGACCGTCGCCATGTCTTTTGTGGCCCAGGCCAAACCGTGCTTAGAAAGCTTCAGGTCTTTTTCGATTTGTCGCGGGAACCCTGAAATCAGATGGGCTGCTGTCGACACCTGGTAGTCAGGTGAAATTTCCGCCGTCTGAGCTGCCCCGCCAACTGTCTCCGCACCGTCCAGGACCACAACATTCTTGCCCGCCTTCGCGAGATATCCCGCGGCGACAAGGCCATTATGGCCGGCGCCGATCACAATGGCGTCGTATTGAAGGGCGTCGTCGCTCATCCGCGCCTCCCCTTCAATGAGCCCAAGATGCCTTGTGCTGCGTTGGCGCCTGCCGCTCCCAGCGCCAGACCGGCGGGATGTCCGCTGGCGGAACAGACATAGAAGTTTTTGATCGGGCTTTCATACCCGCTAAAACCCGGAACCGGCCGGTTGAAAAACATCTGATCAAGCGACATCTGACCGAGGAAGGGATCCCCGCGCGTGTATCCCGCCTGATCTTCGATGTCCGACGGCAGGCGCAGCTCTTCTGCCACGATATGATCTTCGAAACCTGGCGCGTGGCGGGAAATCATATCCTTCACCGTCTGCACGAGCGCATCGCGCCGTGCTGTCGACCACACGCCGTCATGGAGCTCGGTCGGTATGTATTGGGCTGACACCGCGAAGATGTGGCCACCCGGGGGCGCGAGACTCGGATCGTCGAGGGTTGGAATGGCGACCTCAAGCAGCGGCGCTGTCGGAGGACGCTCATCCAGCCAATCCTCGTAGGCCCGTTCCATGGACTCCATGCTGCCGCCAATCATCAAGCCACCACTCAGGGCCGGGTTGTCAGGCGCAATGCCTTTAATCTCCGGCAGACCCTTCAACGCGAAATTGATCCGCGCGACGATGCCCTCCATCCGGACATTTGCGACATCGCGGGCGAAGCCGTCCGGCAGGCCGGACCACTGGAAAAGACTCAGGAAGCTTCGTTTGATGTCCAGGTCCGACAAAACGATGCCGGCGTCAATTTCCTCGCCATCCGCAAGGACCACCCCAGCCGCTTTCTTATCCACCATCTTGATGTCGGTCACTTCGGCATCAAACCGTATCTCGCCGCCGCGCGCGCGTAAGACGCCCGCCAAACAATCGGCGAGCGCTTGTGTGCCGCCCTTGGGGCTCATGCGCCAAGGTGCGCCACCTTCTGTGCCGGTCATCCATTGGGCAGGCAGAAAAGCGGCACCCGTCGGGTCGGCGGGACCCAGCGCCCGTCCAATCAAAGCGGGGGCTGCCAGGTGTGCGCGGATTTCCGGGCTCTCAAAATAGCCTTCCAGAAAATCATCCAGCGAGAGAGACCAGAACCGGGTGAGGTCGTAAAGCGCTTCCGGCTCCATCTGCATGACAGATTTCGTGCGCGTCATCATCTGTTTGAGCGCGGCAAGGGACCTTTCCCCTGGGTCTTGTTGCGCCTTCAACAAAGATTGGCGAATGAGCTCAGCCTGGCGTTTCATGTCGCGGACAAATCTCGGCCAGGCATCGGCGTCATGGCGCGAATGCCGCGCAAGCTCCCGACGCATGACATTCTCGTTCGCATAATTGGCGACATGCGATCCGTCATCAAAAAGAGAGATACCCCCTTCGCGGCGGACCAGTTGTAGCCCTTCGCGAGCAAGATCGAATTCACGGATGAGTTCTGGCGGCACATAGCCATGGGAAAAACCGATTGGCGCCGCCGAATACCCTGGCGCCAGCTCACCATGCGCGGCGCCCCCGCCAACCTGGCTTGACCGTTCAACGACTAAAACCGAGAGACCTGCTCCGCCCAGACGCGCGGCCGCAGTGAGGCCGTTCAGCCCCGCTCCGATTATCACTGCGTCTACGCGATCCATAGATCAAGCAACTCCAAATCTCATTCATGTCTCAGATAGAGACAAAATCCCACCTTCGCCTCGCTGACGCGACCTCTGTTGCCCCTTAGTGGGACGACGCGCTTCACGTCGGCGGCCCCGTTAACCTTGTTTGTCGCTGAATTCAGGCAATTCTCGAGACCGCCATGAACCCGGCACCGCACAAGACGGTCTGGGGCTCTCACTGAACTGCAAATGTTTAGCCAAACTGTGACGACCGGGGAATTAGGCGGCATATACGCCGATGGTCTCGGCATACGCGTTCACCACGTCTGCCTGCACCTCGATGAGCGAAGCCTGAAGGATAGCAAAGTCAGGCACATTGCCGGCCTGCGCCAGCCGCATTTTCAAGCTTTCCGTTGCTGTCTCCGGCTCCAGATCGCCGCTCACACAAATGCGCATGACGTGCGTGAGGTCATGCTGAAGATCGAACGCGGTCTGCAACCTGTCCGCCATGTTTTGATCCAGACAGCCAAGGTCCGCCGCTTTGGTGAACACCGACCGGGTGTCTGGCGTCAAGATTTCTGGGTGGGCGTTTGCATGCACCAGCTGGAGATATTGCGCGATAAATTCAAGATCGATCAGACCCCCGCGTACATATTTGAAGGACCATGGGTCTTTGGAGCCGAACTCTTTATCAATGCGTTCCCTCATCTCCAGAACATCGATTGCCGTCTTCTTCGGATCGCGTTCCCTCGTCAGCGTGTCGTGGATGATTTTCTCAACTTTCGCGGCAATCGCAGGCGGCCCGCTCACAACCCGGGCGCGGGTCAGCGCCATATGCTCCCACGTCCAAGCACTCTCCGCTTGATAGGATTTGAAGGAGGCAAGTTGGGTTGCCACTGGACCTGCATTGCCCGACGGGCGAAGCCTAAGATCGACTTCGTAAAGTTTGCCTTCTGCGGTTGGCGCGGTCAGCGCACTCACCAATTGTTGCGTCATGCGCGCGTAATATTGAGAAGCGACGAGGGCCTTTTTGCCGTCAGAGGCATCAACACCCTCCGGCACATCATAAATCGTGATGATGTCGAGATCCGACGACGAACTCATTTCACAGCTGCCCAGTTTGCCCATGGCAATCACCGCCATCTCGCCGCCTTGCATGTGGCCATGCTTCACTTCCATCTGTTTGGCGACATGGGTCTGCATCTGCCGGATCAGGGCGGTGGCCACGTCGCTATAAGCGGGACCCGCCTCTCTAGCATTTGCGCTGGCCGACAAGACCCGAACACCCAACCGGAACCTTTGTTCCCGTGCCCAGACCCGCGCGAAGTCCAACACATCCTCAAAGTGTTGCGCGGCGTTTAAGGCATCTGACAGCTCCGCCTCCAAGGCAGAGGCGTCCGGTAGCGCTGAAAAGAAGTTTGGCGACAGCACCGCATCAAGGACACCCGCATTCTGGCTGAGATAGATGGCAAGGCGCGGCGCGGTGCCGCAAATGTCCGCTATCAGGCTCAACAGGCTGGGGTTGGCATAGAGCAGCGAAAACAATTGCACGCCAGCGGGGAGGCCGCTCAGGAACTGGTCGAAGCGAACAAAGGCTATGTCCGGCTCGGCAGTGCGCGACAGCGCGCGCAACAGTTCAGGCATCAACGCCGTCAGCCGCTCGCGCGATCTGGGACTCCGAGTAGCGGCGAACCGGCCGGTATGCCAGCCGCGAATGGTTGCCGACATGTCTGCGGTGTTTTCGAATCCGAGCTCAGCCAAAGTAGTGAGCGTTTCCGGATCATCCTCCGTCCCTGTGAAGACAAGGCTCCCGCCATCTTCGCCCAAAGGCGGGGCGGTCTCGAACAGTGCCGTGTAGTGGGTCTGCACATTTGTCAGATGATGCAGAAGTTCTTGCTCAAAGGAATCTCGGTTGGCGAACCCCATGAAGCCCGCGACATGGGCAATGCCCTCGGCTGTAGAGGGCAGAGAATGCGTCTGCTCATCGTCGATCATCTGCAGCCGATGTTCCAGCGTCCGTAGGAATCGATAGGCCACCTTCATTTGCTCCGCGACGGGAGGTTCGATCCATTCCTTTTCGACCAGCTTGTCCAACATGGGCATGGTTTGCATGCCGCGCAGATCCTCGTCCCGTCCGCCTGCAATCAGTTGCTGGGTCTGAACGAAAAACTCGATTTCCCGAATGCCACCGCGCCCAAGCTTGATGTTGTGCCCCTCCACCGCGATGGTGCTGTGGCCACCCACCGCATGGATCTGACGCTTCATCGAATGCACGTCTTCGATCGCCGCATAATCGAGATATTTGCGCCAGATAAACGGCGACATCATGGAGAGGAAACGTTTGCCAGCGTCCAGGTCGCCCGCAACGGGCCGTGCTTTAATGTAGGCGGCCCGTTCCCAGTTTTGTCCTCGACTTTCGTAATACTGTTCGGCCGCGGGAAGCGATACGGCAACGCGGGTACCGCCGGGGTCAGGGCGCAGCCGCAGGTCTGTGCGGAACACATATCCATCCGCGGTACGCTCTTGCATAAGCTTCACAATGTCTTTGGTGAGGCGCACAAAAAAAGTGCTCTCGTCGAGGCCATCTTTGAGAGAGAGGGTGTCAGGCTCATAGAAGACAACTATGTCGATATCGCTGGAATAGTTCAGTTCGCGCGCGCCGTATTTTCCCATCGCCAGGACAACGAGGCCGCTCGATGCAGGCGACACTGTGGCGTCAACAATGTCCCCCTTCTCTCTCGCTTGTTGGAGTATCCAGGCAAAGCCCGCGTCCAAGACCGTGTCGGCAAACCGGGTGAGATTCCCCGTTACCTCTTCCAGTGACCAAAGACCGGCGACATCTGCGGCGGCGGTGAGCACGGCTACCTCCGACTTCGCCCGCCGGACGATCGCCATCAGCTCATCAAGGGTCGCGGCCCCCGCCGCTACCGATGCAACATCTTTTAAAGTCGCCTCAAATGCTTCGTCAGGTGAAACATTCGCAAGAGAAGGCAACAGCTCCGGGTAGCGCAAGCAGGTCCGGGCGATAAAAGGGCTGTTGCCCATCAACGAGACGGCAACGGCGCCAAAAGCGTCTGTCTCGGCGAGCTTCAGACTGCTGCTCTCCGCCAATGCAGTCCGCAGATCGGCAAGAACTTGTTGCCCCTGTGCTTCATCAGCGCCACTTGGCAGCGCGTCGATAGCCTCAAGCAGCGTCCGGTCGGACTTCTGTTCCATTGCACGTCTCACTTCGCCTTAGCCAAAGAAAAAGGCCCGTCGAGAACCGACAGGCCTATTCCTACAGCATTGCTGAAACAAGATCAGCAGCCAGCTGCGTCCTTCAGCTGTGAAGCTGGGCGGAAGCGCAGTGTCTTCGATGCTTTGATCTTGATCGCTTCACCGGTGCGTGGGTTGCGACCCATGCGGGCTTTCCGTTTGGATACAGAAAACGTTCCGAACGTCCCGATCGTGTATTTGCCTTCTTTCTTCGATGCTTTGAGACCGGCTTCGATCTGACCGAATACCAGTTCAACTGCACGCTTTGCTTCTGCTTTGCTCAGGTCGCCAGCGTCTGCTACGCGCTCAATAAAGTCTGCTTTGCTCATAAGTCCACTCTCCTATATTGGCCTCCGGGTGCCCCCGTCGCATTGAGCAGTAACAAATGAGAAAAACCGCCGCCACGAAAATTCGCGCTGTTTACCCGCTCGGATGCATTTTTCCGGGGATAAATGTCAAACAGGGGCCGAAATGATGCAAATTGGTGTCGCTTATGGCATCAGAACCGCAAGAATCCGGCTTGGGAATGCGGGTCAGAGAGCATTTTCCGAATCAGTTTTAGACTAAGCTAAGCGCGAATCATACTGAGGGAGCAGGCATGAGCAGGATTGGAATGATCGGTATGGGGGGCATGGGCCATCGTGTCGCCGCCGAACTCAAGGCGGGCGGACATGACCTTATTACCTGTCTGGAAGGACGAAGTGCTCTGTCGAAGGAACGAGCTGCGGAGGCCGGTGTCCGAGAAACAGACACGCTCAATACGCTTGTCGGTGAAGCCGCCATTCTCCTTTCGATCATGCCGCCGGAGGATGCACTATCGGTCGCACAGGATGTCGCAGCGGCCTGCGCCGAGACCGGGTCCTCTCCGCTCTATGTTGACTGCAATGCCGTCTCTCCGGAAACCAGCCAGCAGATAGGCGACACAATTGTCGCCGCAGGTGGACATTTTATCGACGCCGGCATTATTGGGATGCCGCCGCAAAACGGGCAGCGCATCAGACTGTTTGTGAGCGGCGACAATCTGGATGCCCTCCGTCCCTTGGACGGCCATGGGCTGGACTTGAAGCCGGTCGGCCCGCATATCGGTCAGGCGTCGGGTCTCAAGATGTGCTACGCGGCGCTCACGAAGGGCCAAATGACCCTGCATTCAGCCGTTCTGATGCTCGCTCATGCGCTTGATCTCTATGAGCCCTTCGCGGAGGAGCTTGCCCTTAGCCAGACGGATGCCTGGAAGCGCATGCAGGTCACCACGCCGTTCATCGCGCCTGACTCGGGACGTTGGGTCGGCGAGATGCACGAAATAGCCGCGACATTTAGAGGTGCACATCTGCCAGCCGGGTTTCACGAGGCCGCAGCTCAGGTATTTGAAGCCGCGTCGGCCACACCTCTCGCGCAGGAGACGCGCGAAACCGCAAAGTTCGACACGCCGTTGCCAGACGTAGTGAAGCTCTACACGGACGCCTGCCAGACAGCTCTCAAGGCGTCACGCTAACGCCCTCTGACGGGCAGCCGTAAAACCGCTTTCAGACCAGGTTCTGCGTCACTGAGCTTGAGCTTGCCGCTATGCAGATGCGCGGCGGCCGACACCAACGACAATCCCAGGCCGCTGCCTGGCGTATTGCGGCTTTCTTCCAGGCGAACGAACCGACCCAAGACACGTTCGCGATCTTGGAGGGCAATACCCGGCCCGTTGTCGGAGACACTGACCGTCACCGCGCCCGGTTCGCGCTTTACTTCTACCTTAATCTGGGGCGCGCCGCAGGTCGCCTTGCTGCCATGTTTGATGGCATTGTCGAGCAGGTTGGCAACCGCTTGCGCTAGCAGCTCCCGATTGCCGAAGATTTCGAGATCGTCGTCGGTCTCAACACTGCACCCGATGCCGGCATCTTCCGCCACGGGCTCATAAAGCTCGACCGCATCACGCACGAGCTCGCCCAGATCGAAGCTGGTCATCGTATCGCGCATGGATCCGGTTTCAGCGCGGGCAATGGCCAGGAGAGAGTTAAAGGTCGAGAGCAGATGGTCCGCGTCCGCGATAGAGCGTTCGAGCTCAATTCGCACATCTTCCGATGAGCCTTCCTGCATCATCGCCATTTCAAGACGGGTTCTCAGGCGATTGAGCGGGCTCCTCAAATCGTGGGCGACATTGTCCGTGACTTCGCGCATGCCGGTCATCAAGCTTTCGATCTGTTCGAGCATCTCATTCAGGTTTTCTGCCAGCTGATCGAACTCGTCGCCTGATCCCGCAACGGACACGCGCTGCGATAAGTCACCCCGAATGATGTTGCGGCTGGTCTGATTGATCTCGTCGACGCGCGCCAACATGTTCCGACTGATGATGACGCCGCCCACAAGCCCGAGCGCCACGGTCAATGCGATTGCCCAGGCGAGCGACGTGGTGATCAGGTTTTCAATGCTGCGGAGTTCCTGAACATCCCGCCCGACAAGCAGAAAAGACCCGTCAGGTAAGGGAAAGGCCCGGGCTCGTGCGGAGTGGACCTCCGAGCCTTCCATGGTGAGGCGGTTGAACTGAAAATCCATCCAGCCATCAGGCCCTGGCTCCACGCCGGGACGGCGGCCGAGATTTCCCGCAAGCACACTCCCTCTCGCATCGACCAGGAGATAGAGGCTTTGACGCGGGTCGCGGCTGCGTTGAATGACAATGTGCACAAGTTGTGCGAGACCGCCTTGGGCATATTGCTCCGCAAGGCCGGTGATCTCTGCCTGAACCGCCTCGTCGGATTGGCGCGCGAGAAAGCCCGCCGTGTTCCAATAGACATAGCCCAGAAGCGCGATCGCGGAGGTTGCGAAAAGCGCCAGATAAATGAGCGCCAATCGGAAGGTGGTTGTATTTAGAAGATTACCCTGCTGCACGAAGCGAGTATCCGGCACCTCGGATCGTATGCAAGAGCGGAACGTCGAAATTCTTATCGATTTTCGATCTGAGCCGTGAAATATGCACGTCGATCACATTTGTCTGCGGGTCGAAATGGTATTCCCAGACATTTTCCAGCAGCATGGTGCGGGTGACGACCCGGTCGGCATTCTTCATGAGATATTCCAGGAGACGGAATTCGCGCGGCTGCAGGTCGATCTCTGTGCCTGCCCGGGTCACCTTGCGGGCGAGCAGATCCACTTCGAGATCACCGACCTGGAGCTTCGTTTTCACCTGATCCGGGTTTGACCGTCGGACCAAAACCTCTATGCGGGCCAAAAGCTCGGCAAAGGCATAGGGCTTGGTCAAATAATCATCCCCGCCGGCTTTCAAGCCTTTAATCCGGTCGTCTACTTCGCCCAGCGCACTCAAGAAAAGCACCGGCGTTTCATTACCCTGTTCACGAATGGTGGCGACGACACTCAAGCCATCGCGCTTCGGCAACATGCGGTCGACCACCAGAACATCATAGGGTGCAGACATGGCGAGCGTCAGGCCATCATCGCCGTCGGCTGCATGGTCGACTGTATGACCACTTTCCCTCAGGCCTTTGACAAGGTAAGCCGCCGCCTCGAGGTCATCCTCAATGACCAGTACCCGCATGTGTTCCTTCCCTTTCCCCTCAAAGGCCGCTTCCGTCGCGCTGCTGAGCGGCTTCTCCCATTCTAGCTTGGAAGTCGGTTGACTGGCGAGTGCGGCGGACGAAGTAGACATGAATTCCTCTCCATGTTGGTGGTCACGACGGCGTTTCGCGGGGGGACAAGAGGCGCCGCCGTGACCAATCAGGTTCCCTCACCTGATTCAGGGTCAGCCTAGGGGGACAGGCTGAATTCTTAAGAGCCTCAGGTCTCAGCCAAGCGCAGGGCGACAAAACGTTGCCCTTCGTCAGAGCGGACCAAAAGCAAGACCGATTTGCGATCCCTTTCTTTGGCATCTGCGATATCTTCAGTGACGTCTGAGAGCGTCTCAACGGGGTCGCCCGCAACTTCGACAATGATGTCTCCGGGACGCAAGCCTTTTTCAGCCGCCTGGCTCGCGGGCTTCACCGCCCGGATCACCACCCCTTCAGGGCTTTCAGCAAGCGCAAGTCCGAGACCATCCAGGACACCATCCTCCTCGGGTGCCGTCAGAGTGGCCGATTGTCGCTCTTCTGGATAGGCACCAATTTTGACATCAATTGCCTCGCGCTCTCCGTCACGCCAGAGGTTGAACTGTGCCGTATGACCAGCCTTCAGTGCTGCGACCGCTTTGCTCACGTCCTTTGGTGTTTCCATCACCGTGCCATCGATGGAGTAGATGACATCGCCGGGTTCCAGACCACCCGCCTCAGCGGGGCTTCCGGGCACCACCTGTGCAATGAGGGCACCTTCCTCTTCAGAGAGCCCAAGTGTTTCGGCAATTTCCGGGCCGACGGGCTGGATCGCAACGCCCAACCAGCCGCGCTCGACCCGTCCGTTCTCGCGCAGATCCGCAATCACGTCCGCGGCGACGTTCGCCGGGATCGCAAAGCCGATCCCGACATTCCCACCGGTGGGCGAGAAGATTGCCGTGTTCACACCGACGACGTTGCCCGCAAGGTCGAATGTTGGGCCGCCGGAATTGCCCTGATTGATCGAGGCATCGATTTGAATGAAGTCATCATAGGGGCCTGCGCCAATGTCGCGGCCACGGGCGGAAACGATGCCAGAGGTGACTGTGCCGCCAAGACCAAACGGATTGCCGACCGCCACGACCCAATCGCCGACGCGCAGATCATCACTTTCCTTGAAAGAGACAAAGGGCAGATCTTCGTCTGTTTCGATTTTCAGGAGCGCCAGATCGGTCTTCTCGTCGGTGCCGACGATCTCCGCTTTGGCTTCTGTGCCGTCTTTGAAGACCACAGAGACTTCAACGCCGTCATCGACCACATGGTGATTGGTGACGATGTAACCATCTTCAGAGATGACGAACCCAGATCCTTGCGCTTGTGGTCGCGGGCCACGGCGCGGCGAGCCCTCACCGCCCCGCTCGCCACCAGGGCCATCGCGGAAGAAGCGTTCAAAGGGATGTCCCGGAGGGAAGCCGGGTCGGGGGCCGGATGAAGCCGCTGGGACTTGCTGCACAACCTGGATACTGACGACGGCAGGCGTCACCTGCTCCACCATGTCGGCAAACCCGGCCATGGGAACGCCGGTCTGAAGCGCCCGGACACTGGTGTCGGCGGACACAGGATAATTGAGCGATGCAGCGCCAAACCCGATGATCGCTGCCGCGCCAACGGCGGCAAAGAAAGTGCCTTTGTTGCAGAAGAAGCTTTTGTTTTGAGTGTCGTCAGATCGAGGCATTGAGAGGGAACTCCGTTAAATCAGTGCCCTCTAAACATGGGTGTTCCAGTCTTACTGTCACCTGAACGGTCGATTACATTTCGTTCAGAGCAGCGCCGCCTTCTCGCCACATTTGCAGGCGGTTTGGCTGAAACTCTAGGCTTTCACGCTTGTGAGGACCTCGATGTCTGATTCAAGTGTCCGGTGGACCGGACACTTATTCGCGATCTCTGCGAGTTTGCCGCGCTCCTCCTCACTCATGTCCCCTTCTATGACAAGCTCACGGCGTATGACATCAATCTTCTGATTCCCTTCCGCCGCGCATTCTTCGCAGTCGTCCGCGTGCACTTTGTCGTGGGAGAGAGTGACACCCAGTTTGGTCGCGTTGATGCCCTTGCGCGCCGCATACATGCGCATGGTCATGGACGTGCAAGCGCCCAGGCCCGCCAGGAGCAAATCGTACGGTGCCAGGCCCGTATCATCGCCGCCCACTTTCTTCGGTTCATCTGCGAAGATTTCGTGATTGCCCACACGAACCAGGTGCTGAAACTTGCCAGCGCCGGTTTCTTCGACGGTCACCTTCCCCTGTTCAAGAGGGAGAAGGTTCGCTGCGTCCGGGTTAGGCAGATACCGATCCGCCCAGGCCGACAGGACATCGGCGACATAAATGGCGTCTTCCTTGCGGGTCAGCAGATGGTCCGCATCGTCCAGAGAGACAAAACTCTTCGGGTGCTTCGCGGCCATATAGATATCGGTCGCGTTGTCGATGCTGACCTGTTGATCTAGCGGTCCGTGGAAAACGATCAGCGCCTTTTTCAGCGTGGCGATTTTGTCCTGCAGGGTCGTTTCCGCAATGTCTTCAAGGAACTGCTTCTTGATCTTGAACGGCCGGCCGGCGAGCATCACCTCCGCCTCGCCTGCAGTTTCAATCTCCTCGATATCGTTCGCGAAGGACTCCGCCACATGGTGCGCGGTCGACGGCGCGCCAATGGTGGCGACGGCCACCGCTTCAGGAACCTCAGACGCGGCCGCCAGGACAGCTGCACCGCCAAGGGAGTGGCCAACCAGTATCCTCGGTGCTTCATGTTCGGTCCGCAAATAGTCTGCGGCGGCAACCAGGTCCGCGACATTGGAGGAGAAATTGGTATTGGCGAAGTCGCCCTCGCTCATGCCGAGGCCCGTGAAGTCAAACCGCAATACCGCGATGCCGCGCGCCGCGAGCGCACCCGCAATCCTGGATGCGGCAAAGATATCTTTGGAGCAGGTAAAACAGTGGGCGAACAGCGCATAGGCGCGGATCGGCCCGATGGGTCGGTCCAGTCGGGCGGCCAGCGTGTCGCCCAAGCTGCCGGTGAAACTGATTTTTTCTGAGCGAACGGAACCGGTTGCCATGGAGCCCTCCCAGGGTGCTTTCCAAAAAGATCAGACGGCACTCATGGGGAGCCCCGTCTCAGCCTAAACTAGCACCGATATGGAGAATGAAGCGCTCTGGCTCAATCTTGCTTTGGATCACGGGCGATCACAATCTTCTCAAGTCGGGCTTTTTCCGCCTCTGACAGCGGCGTTGGCGCCTCTATCGCGCTGGGTTGGCGCCCGCGGAGATAGAAAAGAACCGAGGCAACGCCGATGAGCAGCACAAGAAAGGGGGAGAGCCACAAGAGCACGGTTCCTGCGCGAAGCGGGGGGCGCAGCAGCACAAATTCCCCATATCGATCGACAATGTAGGACATGACTTCTTCGTCTGTGTCACCGGCTGTGAGCCGGTCGCGTACAAGGACGCGCAAGTCTTTTGCGAGCGGCGCATCGCTGTCGTCGATCGATTGGTTCTGACAGACCAAGCACCGCAATTCTTGCGACAGGGTTCTGGCGCGTTCTTCCAAGGCAGGGTCGTCCAGGCGCTCGCCAGCGTCCACAGCAAGCGCCGGGCTCGTAAAGACAAGCATTACCAAGAGTGCCACAAGGCGGATCATGCGGCGGCCTCGGGCTTGGCATTACGGGCTCTGACTGGTGCACCCACCCGGTAACGCCGATCACTCAAGGAAATCATGCCGCCAATCACCATGATGACCGACCCGATCCAGATCCACGGGACCAGCGGGTTTACATAAGCTCTTACCGTCCAGGCACCCGTGCCTGTTGGATCGCCCAGAACGACATAAAGGTCTGCCACCCAGATGGTGTAGATGCCGGCTTCGGTCGTCGGCATTTCAGAGACGGTGTAAACGCGTTTCTCCGGGGTCAGGGTCGCAATCTCTCTCCCATTGCGCTCCACCAGGAAGGACCCTCGGTCGGCGCGGAAATTGGGGCCGTCATAGGCTTCAATGTTCTGGAACGTGATGGAGTAGCTGCCCACCTCAAACGTCGTCCCGGGTGTCAGCGCCTCGATAACTTCGACACGCCAGGAGGTGATGCCGACGATCCCGATGACCATGACTCCGACGCCGGCATGGGCCACACAGGTGCCCCAGGCTGAACGCGGCAGGCGGCGGGCTTTGTTGAACGCTTCTTCCAGGGACGCGCCGCGGAACAGGCGCACGCGATAACCGATTTCCGAGAAGGCCCCTGCGATCAGCCAGACGCCGAGCGCGATGCCAAGAGGGGCTGCCAAGGGGCCGTCATTCTGCCACATCCAGGCAGCAGCAAGGCCGACAGTGCTGATGGCCGCGGCGACGCCCAGACGTTGCGTGGCAGCCAACACATCTGCCCGTTTCCATCCAAGCAGCGGGCCAAATGGCACTAGGAGCAGAAGAGGGATAACAATCGGCACGAAGGTGAGATTGTAGAAGGGCGGACCGACGGAGATCTTGCTCCCGTCAATCGCATCAAGGGCCAATGGGTAGAGCGTGCCCACGAACACCGCAACAGTGGCAGCAGACAGCAAGAGGTTGTTCACAATGAGCGCCGCCTCCCGGCTCAAAGGCGCGAAGACCCCCTCCACTTTCAAGGACGGTGCACGCAGCGCATAGAGCGTCAGTGCGCCGCCAACAAAGAAGACGAGAATGCCCAGGATCACGACGCCGCGGGCCGGATCAACGGCGAACGCATGGACCGACGTCAAAACGCCTGAGCGTACCAGGAAGGTGCCTATAAGGCTAAGCGCAAAGGTGAAGATGGCCAGCAGCAAGGTCCAGCGTTTCAACGCGCCGCGTTTCTCGACGACGATGGCCGAGTGCAACAGCGCCGTGCCCAAGAGCCAGGGCATAAGCGACGCATTTTCCACCGGGTCCCAGAACCACCAACCGCCCCAGCCGAGCTCATAGTACGCCCACCAGGATCCCATCGCGATGCCGAGGGTGAGAGAGCACCAAGCCGCCAGTGTCCAGGGACGGACCCACCTTGCCCAGGCGGGATCCACCTTGCCTTCCAACAGGGCCGCCACGGCGAAGGAGAAGGCAATCGAGAAGCCCACATAGCCCATGTAGAGAAAGGGTGGATGAAAGGCGAGCGCAGGGTCCTGCAGAATGGGATTGAGGCCATTGCCATCAAACGGCGCCGGATCAAGGCGCAGGAAGGGGTTCGATGTAAACAGAAGGAACATGAGAAAGGCCGCGCCGATCAGCCCCTGAACGCCCAAGACCCTCGCGCGCAGACCGTCAGGCAAATTGTTCCCAAAGAAGGCCACGGCGGCGCCGAAGGTCGCGAGGATCAGGGTCCAGAGCAGCATTGAGCCTTCATGGTTTCCCCAGGCACCGGTGAGCTTGTAGATCATCGGCTTGGCGCTGTGGGAATTCGCCGTCACGAGCGACAGAGAGAAATCGGAGACGGCAAAAGCATACACAAGAGCAGCAAAGGAAACGGAGAGCAGCACAAACTGAACGCGCGCTGCAGGAACCGCGAGGCGTCCGAACGCCGGATTAAATGGCATACCAAGAAGCGGGCCGAAGGCCTGAACGAGGGCAACGCCTAAGGCGAGTACCAAAACGAAATGGCCGAACTCAGCGATCATGGATACGCTCCCTGACCATAGGTTTCGCTATGAGGCGCTTCTGCCCCCTCACCTTGCCAATTGCCTGAGCGTTTCAACGCGTCTGCGACTTCCGGCGGCATGTAGTTTTCATCATGCTTCGCAAGCACGGTATCAGCGGTGAATTTCAGGTCGGCCAGCAAAACACCTTCAGCTACGACGCCCTGCCCCTCGCGAAACAGGTCGGGCAAGATTCCGTCATAGGTGACGTACAAGGTTTCTGAGAAATCGGTCACGGCAAAGCGGACGAAGGTGCCCTCGCCGCGCTCGATGCTGTCTTCAACCACCAGACCGCCAATGCGCATGCGCGTGCCTTCTTCTACATTCTGTTCGACAATGTCCGCCGGGCTGTAGAAGAACACAATATTGTCGCTCAGGGCATAGAGCACGAGCCCCACGGCCAGTCCCAGAATCCCGAGGCTGGTTCCAATCATCGTGGCACGGCGCTGCTTTCGCGTCATGTATCCTCGCAGTGATCAGGTGGACGACCGGATGTCCATCTTTCTTTGCCTCAGGTATACCCTTGGCCACGCAGCCCGCAAACCGGCAAATCGCCGCGCATGGCAGCCTTAAAGCCCCAGCGCGGCTCGGGTTATCGGCCCCACCATGCCATCAACGCCCAGCCCCAGCTCCTGCTGGCGTTCTCGCACAATGCGCTCCAGGCTCGCGTCGAAGATGCCATCCACATTGATGGCATAACCGGAGGCAACCAGGGCCTCTTCAAGAGCCCGAACGTCGGCACCACTCATCGGCGGATCGGTGAGTTTCAGGGTCCTAAGCCCTGGGTCTTCAGCGGTTGCACGTATCGGGGCTGCCGCCTGCAAGACTTCACGGTCTACCCGTACCCCTCTTGCGACAAAGGGCAACTCAAGGGCCCAATTACCCGCCTCCATGAGCGACAGGAACGTGTCCATGCGATAGACCGTCTTTTGAAGCAGACGGTTTCGGTGCGAAGCCAACCAGTCGCGGCGTTCGGTGACATAGTTTTTGATCCATGACCTACCCTCACCAACGCCCGGTGTCCCATGCCTATCCAATGTGCGGTTTTTGATGAAGCTCCAGGATCCGTGGATGTGGCTGTCATAGACCACTGCGATGGCGAGCGGGTCTGTCAGGCCCAGTGCTTCCGCGGCGCGCTCAGCCGGGCGCCAATAGGCGTCGTCAAAAAAGCGATCCTGCTCCTCCTGCATGACCGGGTCATTGCCGGCAGCCTCCAACAGCCCCTTGAGTGTCGCATCAAAATCGAGACTGACATCCATGTCCCGAAGCCGCTGAAGGTAAGGCTCGAGATGGTGTCCGAAGGCAGCTCCTGCTGCATCGACATACCGTTTGATCAACAGAAACAGATTGCCTGACGCGAGCGTCGTCTGTGCCCGCCCGTAGGTGAGGTGCCCGGTATCGCCCGGCAGCACCGTCACCTTTCCATAGTCACCCAGCGCCGCACCGGTTTCGAAAATATTCACTACCGCCTTCGCGGCTTTCTTCTCTATATCGCTAATCGACATGTCCGCTCCTTAACCCCGCCCGGTTGACCCGAACCCGCAACTTGTGACTTCATATTGCAGTCTAGGGGACGATGTGAGGATAGGGGATAGAATGAAATTGTCACGGTTGCAGTTGGGATGGTCTTCCCTCCCCAATTTGATTGCCTGCGGGTTCCTGGCGGTCTTCCTGACAGCCTGTTTCCCAACGTCTGAGCACCCCATCGCCCTCAATGGTGAGGCGGATACCCCTGAGATCTTCTCAGGGATCTGGGAGGGCGGCCTTGGCGACGGCAAAGCGACTCTCATTTTCATGGAAGGCGCCGAGAACGCGCCTCCTTCTCCGCGTTTTACCGGGCTCTTTATTCGTCATCGCAAAGGCATGCCGTCGATCAATGAAGGATGGATGGAGTTTGAGGCCGAGGCGGCGGAGATACGGGGAGAGATTTTTCTTTCCCTGCTTTTGAAACGTCTCGACGGGAAACCCGCGGAGGAGGATGAAGCGGGGTATTACCTGTTTCGAGTTCAAATGGACGGGGATGAGATGTCGGTCACGACCCTTGATGACCGCGTCATGGTCGAACTTCTCAATCGCGGCGCCCTTGATGGGACCGTCTCCACGTCAGTGGGCCTGCAGGTCATCCGGATTACCTCAGACAGCGTCGGCCTGCGCGCCTTCCTGGTGAATGCCGATTTGGAAGAGGTCTTCTCCGAACCGTTTGCGCGCTTCACTCGTCAGCGGTAGCGTCGTTTTGGCTCGCAAGAAAAGCCTCTCCAGCACGGACTTGTGCCTGCACTGCAGCGACCCAGGGCGCACCTTCTGGTGCCTCTGATAACAGCGCCTTCCATTCCACCAGAGCCTCCGCGACATCGCCACGTTGAGCCTTGGCCAGAGCCACATAGAAGCGCGCGCGAGGGTGCGTTGGATCTTCCCTCAGCGCTGCTTCAAAGGCTTGCCTTGCCGGCGGCGGGACCATGCCGTCGCTCGACAGCGTCAATGCTTCGCCAAGGCCAGCCAGGGCATCGGCATCCCGTCCTTCAAGCTGCATGATCGTGCCAAATGCATTGATCGCATCACCGTAGCGGCCGAGCCGCATATAAACGGGCGCAATCAACCGCCAGCCGGTCGCGTCGTCCGGCTCCTGTTTAAGCTGTGCTTCCAGGCGCGCCACGAGGCCCTCCACGGGCAGTTGATCAAGGGGTTGTTCCAACCGCTCGGCATAAGGGAGCCCCGGCAGCCCTGGAGAGCCCATCACAAGGTAGGTTGCCAGCACGCCCACAGGCAACAGTCCCGCAACGGCAGCCATGAGGATCCGATTGCGCCCTACCTGCGTCGATTGGAGTGTTGCGTTCCCCTCGCTGTCTTCGGCATCTGCGGCGGCGAGCAAGCGCCGTGAGATTTCGATGCGCGCTGACGCGGCTTCCGTCTCTGGCAGGATCCCCTTCTCAACATCTCGGTCGATTTCTTCCAACTGATCCTGATAGACGGCAATGCCTGCTTCGCGGGAGCCATGCGCCCTGCCCTCGCCTAGGACGGCCCGGAGAATATAGGCGATGGTCGCGGCGGTCACCGCGGCAAACAGAAGCCAAAGCAACATCTCTTGGGAGCTCAGGGGCACCGGCAGTCTCCAGCACAGGTTGAGGGTCAGGTCTGTGGTGAAGATTGTATAGAGGGTCCGCCGCCTCCCGTCACCCTATGGTCAGCGCCAGTTACCCCTACCTAGGTTCCGTTTTCTGGCGTTGCTTCAAGCGATGACAGTTTCAGGCTGGTTTTGGTCCTCAGGTGCGTCAATTCGTTCCAGCGGCAAATCAATAAAGACGCTCGTGCCTTCGCCGCGGGCGCTTTCGATCGTCAACTCTCCACCATGAAGTTCCGTCAAGCGCCGAGCCAAGGGCAAGCCCAGGCCGGTGCCTTCATAGGTGCGGGTGAGCGTGCCGTCGATCTGGCGGAAGGGTTCCAGCGCTTCGGGAATATCTTCAGGCGCCATCCCGATGCCCTGGTCAATCACTGCGATCCGCAAGGCAGTGTCTGTTTCCGTCACGTCCACGCGGACCGTGGTTTTCTCACGGGAGAATTTAACCGCATTGGATAGAAGGTTGATCAGGATCTGTTTCATGGCGCGTTCGTCACAGCGGACGCCAAGCCCGTCCGCAACGCTGCGCTCGAGTTTCACGCCCGCCTGATCCGCCCGCGGCGCCACAATCCGCATCACGGTGTCGATGGTTTCTTCAATGCCGACAATTTCTTCCGCCAGCTCAAACTTGTCAGCCTCGATTTTGGACAGGTCCAGAATGTCGTTGATGATGTTCAGGAGGTGAATGCCGGAGCTGTGGATGTCCTGGGCATATTCCTTGTAGCGATCATTGCCGAGCTCGCCGTAAATCTCCCGGTCGAGCGCCTCTGAAAATCCGATGATTGCATTGAGCGGCGTTCGCAGCTCATGGCTCATGTTCGCGAGGAACTCCGTCTTCGACCGGTTGGCGGAATCCGCGACATCACGCGCGTCGCGCAGGCGTTCCTCTTCTTCACGGCGGTGCGTAATGTCGTGGAGGGCGATGAGGATCGTGGCCGCACCGCGATAACGCATGGCCGACGAGGTAACATTCACCCAGAGGTGACGGCCGTCCGCTGATTCAATGGCAATCTCTGCCGGTTCGCGGGCACTCAAGAAGGTTTTGACGTCTTCGAAGCGATTTTCCACCATCCGGGCTTCGATGACCTTTTGAAGATCCAGATTCTTGATTTGGTCCGGCCCCACGCCCAGCAAATCGCAAGCGGCGCGGTTGCCTAGCTGAATTTTCGTCTCACCTGGATGCACAAGGACCAAAGGCAAAGGCGCGGCGCGGAATACGCCCTCAAAGCTGCGTTCATTCGCCCGTGCTTCTGTTTCGGCAACCTGACGTTCTGCTATCTCTTCGGCCAAGCGCCCTGCCATGGTTTTGTGATGCTCCATGGAGAGATATTCAGTCCGGCGCAAGCGCCCCCACAGCCTTCCAAGCTGGATGCCAACAACATTGACCGTCACACACATAACCGCCAATACGCTCAAACCGTAGAACGAGATGTCAGGTGTAAAACTCGTCACGGCGACAAGGCCGATGCTACTTAGGATGCCCACCATCGCATTCAGGTGTAGGCGATTGGGGACGGCGATATAGTAGGTAAAGAGGATCACAATGGTCGCGACAGCCATGTCCCGAACCGGCGACGTGCCGACAATCGACGACATCAGGAACACACCAAAAAGATAGAGCTGCGTAAACGTGACACTGGCGTAGAAGGCTTTCGGGTCCTTGCCATCGGAGAAAAGAACGACCGGCACGAACGCCACAATCAGCGTCAGGATCCGGAGGGCCAAGAGCTGAAGGAAAGCTTGGGAGTAGCCAAGGGTGATAAAATCGACGCCGGCGGCAACCATGAACACAAGGGCGGCCAACATCACCGCACGGCTGCGCGCGATCACCTCACCCCAGGTGTCTTTCACAAAACGCGCTTCCTGTGTCCGGTCAGCAAATTCCCCATCCCAGCGGTAAACAGGCTGGTCCGAATTTGTGTCGACCGGTTGTGTAATTTCTGTCGTCGACATGGCACTCACTCAACACAACAAAAGCGGATTCAGACGCCTGGCCCTCGCCAAACCCGCGGTACCCCCAGTGTTCTCGCAGCCTACCCGCCGGACCGAAAAGATTTGGTTATGGCGAACGCACAATTTTCACTAAAAAACGACAGATCTGCGCTGGAGCCCGCTGCGGCGCTATAGTGAGCTTCTGTTAACGATAAGGACCGCGATTCCCCGCGGTTTCCAATGGGAGTGATGACGTGTCAGGGGTTTTGGACGGCATAAAAGTATTGGATTTTGGGCGCTACATCGCAGGGCCCTATTGCGCAACATTGCTCGCTGATATGGGCGCAGACGTTATTCGCATTGAAAAGCGAGATGGTAGCGAAGACCGTTTCGTCCAGCCTGTGGTCCCTGACGCTGCGCCGGGGGAAGGCGGCGAAGGGACTATGTTCCTGCAGTTGAACCGAAACAAACGCGGCATGACCCTCGACCCGATGTGCGACAAGGGACGGGAGATTGTGGCGCAGCTTGTATCAGACGCCGACGTGGTCGTTGCAAACCTCCCGCCCCAAACACTGAGCACCATGGGTCTGGACTATGAGACTCTGTCGGCCACCAATCCAAAGATCATTCTGACCACAGTCTCCGCCTTTGGACACGGCGGCCCCTATTCGAACAGGGTTGGCTTTGACGGCGTGGCACAAGCCATGAGTGGCGCGGCCTATCTCACCGGACGGGCCGACGAACCCACCAAGAGCTATGCCCCTTGGGTCGACTTCGGAACCGCGGTTCTGTCTGCCTACGGAACAATGGCGGCCTTGATGGCCAGACAGCAGACCGGCAAAGGTCAGATGGTCGAAGGTGCCCTCCTCGCCACGGCGCTCAACTTCTTCAATTTCCATCTGATCGAACAAGACCTTCGAGGCACCAACCGCACGGCGATCGGCAATCGCAGCCCTTATGCAGGGCCGGCAGACTGCGTGCAGACAAAGGATGGATGGATTTTCGTTCAAGTCATCGGAGACCCGCTGTTCAAACGGTGGGCGAAGCTGATGGGAGAAGAAGACTGGCTATCAGACCCGCGTTTCGCTGACGACCTGAAGCGCGGTGAGCATGGCGAGATTTTGAGCCAGCGGACTGCCGATTGGGCGGCACAATACACGATGGAAGAAGCGCTCAGCATTTTGGGGGATGCTCGGATTCCCGCTGGGCCTGTCTATTCGCCTGCGCAGGCCCTTGAGGACCCGCATATCCAGGCCATGAAATTTATGACGCCGGTAGATTTTCCCGGGCTACCGCACCCGGCGCCCGTCATGGAGACGCCGGTGAAACTCTCCGACACGCCCGGGGGCATCCGCCATCGCGCACCCTTGCTTGGGGAGCATACCGACGCGATCCTCGGCGACCTGGGATATGACGCGGCCGCGATTGACTCATTGCGCGCAGAAGGCGTGATCTGACCGACCGTCCAAAAGGGAAATCTTTATGCAGCTGCCTGACACTCTGCCTCATGTGTCCCTTATGGAGGGGCCCACACCGTTACAGGAAATGCCGCGCTTGCGTGAGGCGCTCATGTCCGACGGTCGGCCTTGCCCGCGGCTTTTTGTGAAGCGTGATGATCTCACCGGCCTTGCCGGCGGCGGCAACAAGACCCGTAAGCTTGAATATCTGATCGGCGACGCGCTCGATAAGGGAGCGGATACGGTGATCACCGCCGGTGCGGTCCAGTCCAACCATGCGCGGCAGACAGCGGCGGCGGCAGCCAAGATGGGGCTCGCCGCCCACCTCATTCTGTTTGAGAGCGTGGCTTATGGTGACCCGGCTTACGCAACATCCGGCAACATTCTGCTGGACGGCATTCTGGGCGCTGACGTTCACCTGCAGCCGAAAGATGCCGATGCTCGGGCGGTTTTTGAAGACGTCACGTCCCAAATCCGCGCCGCTGGCGGCACGCCCTACCTCATTCCGGTTGGCGGGTCCAACGCCATTGGATCGACTGCTTACGCTCAGGTTTTCCTGGAAATCCAAGATCAGGCACGTGCCCAGAACTTGACGGTTGATCGCATTTTTCACGCAAACGGCAGCCTCGGGACCCAGGCAGGCTTGTTGGCCGGTCGCGCACTTGCGCAAGGAGGGCCCAGGGTGGACGCCGTGAGTGTTTCCAAACCGACTAGGGAAGTGCTTCTCGACGAGCTGTTGGAGATTGCCAACCAGACCTCAGAACGCATTGGCGGCGGCACTGTCAGTGCGGACGATGTGCATGTGGATTTTCGCCATCTCGGTGAAGGATATGGTCTGCCGACAGAAGCCATGGTGTCGGCGGTCGAACTGGTGGCGCGGACCGAAGGCTTGCTGCTCGATCCTGTTTACACGGGCAAAGCGATGGCCGGGCTCATCTCCGCAATCCTCAAGCAGGAAATCGCTGACACCGAGACGGTGGTCTTTCTGCATACCGGCGGCATGCCAGGTCTGTTCGCCTATCCGGGCGAGTTTCGGTCAAACTAGTTTGGAATTGTGGGAAGATCCGCTTTTAAGCCGAGGCTTGAAGGGCAACCCGTCCCCGCTTCAGCAAGGTCTCTGCGCCTGCATGGCCCGTCAGCTGGCCGGAGATCTCTGCGGCAAGCTCAAGATAGGCCTCCGCATTGCCGGCGGTGTCCGCATCACAATGGCGCAGCTCTTCAAGGATCGCATCTTCATAGGTGACCATGAATGCCTCGAGCTCTGGCACGAGTTTGTCATAGGCTGCCTGAGCACCGATCGATTGCGCCATATCCCGCGTCTGAAGCACAAATTTCAATTCGCGGCGGATACGCGAAACCTTCTCATCATCAGGCATATGCGTGATGTCTACCCGGCGCGGGCCTGAACGACCAAAACCACCAATCCGTTGCAGCGGAAGGGACGCGGCCAAGTCCTTCGGATAGTGGGCGAATTCATCGCTGATGGCCGTGGAGATGACGTTTCGTGCTTTCAGCAAACGCTGCCCCCAATTCCCAATACGCAGCAATTCAATTTCCCGCGTGATCCCCCTTGAAAGCTCAGAAAACTCGATGATCTGGATGTGCAACTCTTCCAAGTCTGAAAGACCCGGACGGAGATTCTCGAAGAAGGAAGAGATCATCTCCAGACGACGAATGAGACGTTCGCCTAAGATGGAGAAGTCGGTCCGCGAGATCATCGTGTCGTCTGTCTTTTGCGCAATTTTGCGCGCCAGGCGCAGGATCTGCCATGGGCAATCAAGACGCCCCATTACCGCAAGGGCAAGGTATATGGCCCGATCCGGGTCGCGCTCGTACAGAATGTCATAGAGATCGCGGACCTTAGAGACCATCCGGTCGTCAAATGACGCAATGTGCCGGGGCACGCTGGCCTGCATTTCCCGCATTTCGTCCAGAATGATAAAGACGTCGGCGACTTCGCGTGCATCAGCGATGCCGTCATACCCGCCAAGTTGCGCGGCAGTGCTGTTGGCATATTTTGTGTCTGTCTCACAGCGTTCAATCGCCGCTGTCATAGCGGCGCCAGCCGCTTGCAATAGCACCGTGACCGCAGCCTGAAGCGCGTCCTTGTCGCCGCTTTCGATATGGGTCTCCACACGCGCGACCATTGCGGGCAGCGTGTCGGGAATGAGTTCGTTCTTTATCCAATTCCAAATCAGTTCGATTGAGGCGCGCGGGATGAGACCCGGTTCTTTCTCCGCCCTCTCTCCATCAAACAGGAAGTCTTCGAACGGCGCAGTGAAGAGCCGTATGTCCGTGAGCGATCCATCGCGTTTTTCGGGCGCCTTCTCGGTGGTCAACCCAACCGCAGGTGCAAGGCATTCACGAATATCGTCGATGGAAAGCCCCAGATGCGCCGCTGGCAGTGTGCCGTTTTCGACCGCATCCATAAGCTTCACCGCTGCCGGTGGCGGCAGATCGGATAGAAACTGTCTCAATGCATCGGTCTTCGTCACAACCAGCCTTCCAAATCGCTCCGTCGCGCAGGCGCCGTCATGCGGCCGCGCGGGCACCCTGAGCGGGAGTATCCCACCTCCTGTTGTATGGTCTCATGTTTAATAATCTGTTCACAAAGCTAGTGCTTAAGCACTAAAAAAGGCCGCAGAACCTTGATTCTGCGGCCTAATTTCGTTCAAAAGCTGAATTTTATTGCATGCGCTCGATAATGATTGCTGGAGCCATGCCGCCAGCCGCACACATGGTGACAAGACCGAACTGCTTGTCCTGACGTTCCAGCTCATCGACCATCGTGCCAACCAGGATTGAGCCGGTTGCGCCAATCGGATGCCCAAGAGCCATTGCGCCACCGTTCACGTTCACTTTTTCCCGATCGAGATCGAGATCGCGGATGAACTTTTCTGTCACCACCGAGAAGGCTTCATTGATCTCGAAAAGGTCGATGTCGTCGATCGACATGTCTGCCTTGGCGAGAACCTTCTTCGCTGCAGGAACCGGTGCGTTCAGCATCAATGTTGGGCTGTCACCCATGTTCGCCATCGCGACCACGCGCGCCTTCGGCTTCATGCCGTTTGCTTTTGCGTATTCCGGTGAAGCCAGCAACAACGCCGCGGCGCCGTCAACCACACCCGACGAGTTACCCGCATGGTGTACGTGGTTGATTTTGAGGTCCGGATATTTCGCGGCTACGAGCTTGCGGAAGGTTGTGCCCTCTTCGTCGAGCTCAAAATCCGCAATCGCCTCAAACGATGGCGCGAGGCTTGAGAGCCCTTCCAAGGTCGTCTGTGGGCGTGGAAACTCTTCCTTGTCCAGGGCGAGTGTACCGTCTTCGTGGTACACAGGCACAAGCGCCTTATCGAAGTGGCCGCCTTTGATCGCCGCGTCTGCACGCTGCTGGCTCACAAGGGCGAGCTCGTCGAGTGCCTGACGGGGAATCTGTTCCAGCGTGGCGATCGCGTCGGCGCACACACCCTGGTGCGGCTGCGGGTGTTCATGACGCAGGCGCTTGTTGCCATTGTCCATGAAAGGCGAACCGCCTTTGTTCATCTGCCCGAACAGCGACATCATCTCGGTGCCGCCGGCGATCGTCAGATCTTCCATGCCAGACATAATGTTTGCAGCTGCGATGTTTACAGAGGTGATGCCGGATCCGCAGAAGCGGTCGAGCGTCATGCCGCTTGAGCGCACATCATAGCCAGCATCCAGCGCTGCCATACGGCCCAAGTCGCCGGACTGCATGCCTTTCTGGGAGCTTGTGCCCCAAACAATGTCGTCCACTTCTTCGGTCTTAATATCGTTGCGCTCTTTCAGCGCCTTCAACACAGTGGCCCCAAGCTGCTGCGGGTGAATTTCCGCCAGCGCGCCTTTGCCTACTTTGCCGATGCCGCGCGGGGTGCGACAGGCGTCGATAATCCATGCCTCAGCCATGTTTCTCACCTTCATGTTTTTTGTTTCGAACAGTTGGGATAATGGGTTCCGGGCCCGCTCGCAACTGGTCTCGACGGTCCATTTCCGTTGACGCAGGGGCCGCTTGCGGCCGCTCTCCAAAAAACTTGCATCAAGCCCGCGGGAATAGCCAGTTTTTCGCCAAAATCCGACAAACAAGGTACATTGAGTAGAAATAAATCCCACAATCGGGCGTGGAGGCGCTGGTGTTCGGTAGCTTATTTTCAGACCTGCAAGCACGGCTTATGCAGGAAATTTGGGCTGAACCCAAAGAAGACGTCCCGTTTTTCAAGCGCCCATTTGTGGTGGCCGCTCAGATCTTATGGGTGGTGGTTCGTGACCTGTTAGCAGGCCAGGCCAGTCTCAGAGCAATGAGTCTTGTCTATACAACGCTGCTCGCCATCGTACCCGTCCTCGCTTTGATGTTTGCCGTGCTCAAAGCCTTCGGCGTTGATGATCAGATCGAAACCCTGATGCTCGAGTTTCTGGCGCCCATGGGACAACAGGGTGTCGAGATCACCGAGCGGACCATCGCTTTCGTTCAGCAGGTCAACATTTCCGTGCTCGGGTCGGTTGGTCTTGTCTTTCTGATCTACACGTTGATTTCCCTCATCCAGAAAATTCGGGACGCGTTCAACGCGGTCTGGCAGGTGAGCGCGGACGGATCCCTCGCACGTCAAATGGCCTCCTATGTCAGTGTTGGATTGCTGGGCCCGCTGGTGCTGTTTCTTGCCATCGGTGTGATCGCAACAACCGCCAGTTCGTTTCTGATGGATACGGTCGGTGCCTTTGGCCCCATAAGGGCGGCCATTGAAGAAGCGAGCCGGCTTGTGCCCTTCATCATGACCATGATCGTGTTCGCGTTCCTCTATCTTGTTGTTCCGAACACACGCGTGAATATTTCAGCGGCTCTGGTGGGTGGTGCGATTACGGGCGTCATGTGGGTCGCGACCGGATGGGCGTTTGCGACTTTTGTGGTGACGTCAGCGAACTATGCCGCCATCTATTCAGCGTTTGCCAGTGTCATTCTCGGCATGATCTGGCTCTATGTCGCCTGGCTTATTGTGCTGGTTGGCTGTTCGATAACGTATTACTTCCAGAACAGGGCGCACCTCTCGCCAGAGTCGGGCCTCATGCGTCTAACTCTGGATCAAGTCAAACGGACCTGCCTTGTGCTCCTTACGGTGATCCACCGTTCCTTCCACACCGGCGATACTTCCTGGACAAGCAAGCGCCTGTCCCGCCGACTGGGCATTCCACCGCAAACCGTGGAACTCATAGCCGATCCCCTGCGGCGCGCAGGGCTGGTTGCCTGGGCCGGAAAAGAGAAACGCCTGGTGCCGACAAAGCCCGCCGACATGACACAGGTAAAAGAGGTGCTCGAAGTCATCGCAACACATGATCATCATGGTGCGGCCGAGGACACCACGCTTGGCGCCGACCCGTCCGTCGATGCACTGTTGCAGTCGCTGACGGAGGCTGAGAGTTCAGTTCTCAAACAAACGACAATCGCAGACCTGATCGAGCGAGAAGGAGCAGCCACTTAACGCAACTAAATGGTTGCATGTAAATCATGGCGGTGCTAAATAATGCAACCAGGAGGTTGCATTATGACAGATAGCATCACTAAGGTCATAGATCTTGCCGCGCCGATCTCACGTGTCTGGCGAGCGCTAAGCGATCATCAAGAGTTCGGCGAATGGTTCCGCGCCAAGGTAGACCGTCCTTTCAAGGTTGGAGATACCCAACAGGTCTCAAGCACCTACCCCGGTCATGAAGATCAACCTTGGGAAATGCGCGTAGAACAGATGGAACCTGAGCGCCTGTTTTCGTTTAGGTGGGGAGACATTGGATCTATTGCCGGAGAAACAGACACTCCGCCAACCTTTGTCGAGTTCCGCCTTGAAACCAGGTCTCAAGGAACCCGTCTCACTATCGTTGAGTCAGGCTTTGACGCTCTACCCGACACCCGCCGCCACGACATCTTTAGAGACAATACAGAAGGCTGGTCCCAGCAAGTGAGGAACATTATTGCCTATGTCGACACCTGAGCGCGCTTCGATCCAAATCGACGCTGCACCCATCTTTGCGGCGCTGGGCGATCAAACCAGGCTCGCGTTGATCCAACGGTTGAGTGATGGCACTTCCCTCTCAATCGCAGAATTGACGGACGGGTTTAACTTGACCCGACAAGGCGTCACCAAGCACCTCCGCGTCCTCGGCGACGCAGGACTCGTCTCAAGCGACAGAGTTGGCCGGGAAACAAGGTTTACCCTCGTGCCAACAGCCCTTCAGGAGACGCAAGCTTATCTGTCTGGCATTTCTGAGCAGTGGGATCGCGCGCTGTCTCGCCTCAAGACATTTGTTGAAGACTAAGCTCTTTTGTTTCTTGCCTGAGAAAAAAACGCCGCCCTGACGGTTAGGTCAGAGCGGCGCAGGATTGGCAGAAATGTTTTGCGAGGAGGAGACTACATAACCTGCCATTGACCATCTGGTTGGCGACAAGCGGTTCCATAAGCCTGTTGAGGTTCGCCGCCGATGTAAACGGTCTGCTGATATTCGCGGCAATAGCCTTGCGCGGATTTGTAGGAGCGGCCTGGGGACACAGTGCCGTAGTTGCCGCTGTCATCATTGTACCAGTCTTGCTCGTAGCCGGTATCAAGTGCCCGTTCCGACGCGTAAGCAATGTGCTGACGATCGCGGCGATCAAGGCTGCGTCCAATCCCCTGACCCAGTGCAGCGCCAGCAACGGCGCCAACGCCAGTTGCAATCAGGCGGCCGCTGCCGGATCCAAACTGTGACCCGGCAAGACCACCAGCGATGGCCCCGATGATGGTCCCAGCACCTTCGCGTGGACCGGCACCATGGGCATAACAGCCTGCAAGAGAGACGGTGATCAGGCCCACCGTGGCCAGCTTGGCGATTTTCATAACGAACCCCGTTTGTTCGGTTGATCCAACATGGCATCAACATTACGTGGCCCGGTTTGATCTGGCCCTGAACACCTTGTTCATCTGGCGTTCATCTGAAAACCGCTGAATTCTGGGAAAAATCAAACGCGGGGGAGCAATATCTCGGCGCGAAGGCCCTTTTGTTCACTTTCGGACAAGCGCAACTCACCGCCGTAAAGCTCTGCTGTTTCGCCGACAATGTTGAGGCCGAGACCAGAGCCCGGCACTGCTTCGTCCAGCCGCTCACCGCGCTTCAAAACTTGAGCCCGTTTTTCCGGCGGCAAGCCCGGTCCGTCATCATCCACCGTGATTGTCAGCATAGGGATGGTTCCGGCCGATGCCGATGCTGTTACCGTCACGTTTTTCTCCGCCCACTTGCAGGCATTGTCCAGAAGGTTGCCGACCATCTCCTCAAGGTCTTGTGCTTCGCCTTTGAAACACAGCCCCTCTTCCACCTGCATCGTGATCTCGACTTTGCGGTCCTGGTAGATCCGTTCCAGCGTTCGCGTGAGGCCGGCGAGCAAAGGTTCGACCGGCGCCGACGCCCCCAGCACACGCGCGTTCGCAGCCGTGCGCGCGCGCGACAGATGATGTTCGATCTGCTGGCGCATCAGGCCCGTCTGGTGGGTCACCGTGTGGGAAAGCGGGCCATCATCGTCGCGGGCTTCGTTGGCCAGCACGCTTAACGGGGTTTTGAGCGCATGGGCCAGGTTGCCCACATGGGTCCGCGCCCTCTCCAAAACATCGTTGGCATATTCCAGGAGGGAATTCAGCTCATTCGCCAGCGGCTCAATCTCTGTTGGAAAATCTCCTTTGAGCCGCGTTTCCTCACCATTACGAATGTCATGCAGTCCCTGACGCACGCGTTCCAGGGGTCGGAGGCCATAGCGCACCTGAATGAGCAGCGCGATGAGAATACCGGCACCGATCACAGCAAGGGCTGCCGCCAACAACCCGCCGAATTCGTCAACCTGCTCGTCCAGTTTGGAAATGTTGCCGGCCACGGCGAAAGAGATCTGGGCGTCGAGCCCCGGCACGCGCACGACCCGCTCCACAACCCGCAGCGGTTGATTTTCAGGCCCCAGGCTGCGGCCTGTCAGCAGTTCATCCAGTTGCGCACCGGTATCAAGCAGATCCCTGCTTGGCGTGCGGAGCGCCTGATCGAACAGGGAGCGCGAGCGTAGCGGCGTTTGTTTGCCGTCCGCCGCTTCGGGCTTGCCGTCCCCAATGGCGCGTACCTGCCAATACCAGCCTGAATAGACCCTCTGAAAGCGGGGATCGCTAAGTTGCCGTGTGAGTGCGAGCTCGCCCTCCTCCGTCACCTCAATGGCGGCAATGAGACTGTCGAGAATGGCATCGAGGTTCGCATCAAACGTCGCTTCCACCGATTGGCGAAAGATTGATGAAAGAGCGAGCCCGCCCGCGATGAGAACGATGGCAAGCCAGATGGCGGCCGCGGCAGTGAGCCGGAACGCTAGGCTATCAAGCCGCATCTTCGGCAGTTGCAAGCCGGTACCCCAATCCCCGAACCGTTTCAATTATGTCCTTGCCGAGCTTGCGGCGCAGACGCCCTACGAAGACCTCAATCGTGTTTGAATCGCGATCAAAGTCCTGATCGTAGAGATGCTCAACCAATTCGGTCCGAGAGACAACCTTATCCTGATGATGCATCAGGTAGGCGAGCAAGCGGTATTCCAGCGACGTGAGCTTGATCGGCTCCCCATTAAGGGTCACCCGTGCGCTGCGGGTATCAATGCGCAGGCCACCAAGCTCTAGTTCACTGGTTGCATGACCGGCAGAACGGCGCAGCAGGGCGCGCACGCGCGCCAGGACTTCTTCGGTGTAAAACGGCTTGGTCACATAGTCATCGGCGCCGGCATCGAAGCCGGCCACTTTGTCGGACCAACGGTCGCGCGCGGTCAGGATCAAAACCGGCATGTCCTTGCCGGCGCGACGCCATTTTTCCAGGACGGTGACACCGTCCATTTCCGGCAGACCGAGATCAAGGATGACCGCGTCATAGGGCTCCGTGTCGCCCAGAAAGTGTCCTTCTTCGCCGTCGGTCGCGGTGTCGACCACATAGCCCGCATCGGACAGGGCTTCGCGCATCTGGCGGTTCAAATCAGGATCATCTTCAACTACAAGCAACCGCATACCAACCTCCAAACCGTTGGCGCATGTTGAGCGTTATCGCCCACCCCTACGCACATTCATAATGCGGCCATTACGAGCGTTGACTGCAACCAGCAGTACCTCGCCTTCGGACAGCATCTTTATGTTGTAAACGCCCGCCTGCCGATTGAGCCCTGCATCCAGGAGACGTCCTGGAAAGCGTGAGCGCACCGTCGACAAAGCCTGCTCCATGGAAATGTACTGCCCTGAGCGCACAGCGTCGCGGGCATCATCCTGGTCGGACCTTGCATAGGTATTGCCAAAAGGCCCCCAAGGATCATCGTTTGCGAGGGCAATGCTGCTACCCGCAAAGAGACAAGTCAGGGCCAAAACAGCGGCAAATATGGTGGACTGGCGTTTCATGACACTCGTTGTACGCAAGATCGCCTGAACCCGCCATGAACATGGGCGTTCAGGTTCGTTAAGGAAACGAGCGCACGTTCAAAGAGGGTCAGAACCCTTCCATATGAACATATTCACTAAAGTCGGCGCGGTCAGTCCTCAATGTGTTAATGGGCGCATTTTCGTCCATATATCCGATCCCCATACCGCAAAAGAACATGAGATTGTCGGGAATGCCCAAAAATTCGCCAATGGTCTTGTACCAAAGCGCCCAAGCTTCCTGCGGGGCGGTGTGAAGGCCCTCTTCACGGGCCATCAGCATGATGCTTTGAATATACATGCCGAGGTCCGACCATTGTCCCAGGCCCATTTGCCGGTCGATGGCGAAGAACATCGCGGCAGGGGCGCCGAAGAGATCAAAGTTTCGATTGAAGTGTTTCTGACGTCCAGCTTTGTCCTCGCGGGCAACATTAATGGTCGCGTACATATCTTCGGCACATTTCGACCGCCGCGCCTTGTAAGGATCGGTCAGCTCGGCGGGGTAAATGTCATATTCCGTACCGCCATCCCCAAAGGGATTGTCGACAATCTTCGACTGAACAATCGACCGGAATTCAGCCAGCTTGTCTCCGCTGATCGCCCAGACATGCCACGGTTGCAGGTTACCGCCGGACGGCGCACGCGCCGCACTTTTCAGAATGCGGTTGATCTTCTCCGCCTCGACCGGCTGATCGGTGTACGCGCGGCAAGTGATGCGGGTGTCGAGAGCTTCTGAAACTTTCATGGAGACCGTCTTTCGTCGAACAGGTGGTCGAAATGAGCGATTAAGAGTTTAACGCGCAGTCACGTCGGCCCAAAGGGCATCTGCGCCACGTTCAATGGCCTGACGACCCAGACGCGCAGCCCAGGAGCGTCCGCTGCCATATTCCGCCCGCCAGCTCCAAAGTCGGCGGGTAACCAGATGCAGGCCGTGTTCATAGGTAAAGCCGATGGCGCCGTGAACCTGATGGGATATCGACGTGGAGAGGTTGACGGCTTCGTCAATGCGGGTCTTGGCAACCGCGACTTCGAACCCCGGGTCCGCCGAATGGCTCACGCTTTCGCAGGCATGCGCCGCGATGGCTCCGGCGGCCGCCGCCTGGGTCGCCAGCACAGCCAATTGTTGCTGCACGGCCTGGAACTTGCCGATCGGGCGTCCAAACTGCTTGCGGTCGTTTGCATATTCAACTGATTGGTTGAGAAGATAATCCAGACCCCCGGCCATGAGACCGGAGCGCATGAGCGCGCCCCAGGTTTCGAGACCTTCCGTGAGCGCGCAGGGCGCCGACGTCACGGCATGCGCATCGAACGTGATTGTGTCGCGAGGTTCGCGCGCAATGTTTTCTTCTTCTGAGATCTGCACGCCGCTTAAAGGGACCGACACGACTTGGAAGGTGTTGTCAGGTCCGTCGACCAGGGCAACGCCGAGACTGGCTTTGCGTCCCCAGGGAACATGTTCTGCGGTGCCGCTTAAGGTACCGTCCTCGTTGAGAGCGACGCCCGTCAGGAGAGTCAAAGGCCCATCGAGCACATCCAACCCGGCCTCAGACAGAAGCCACGCCGCCACCATGGTTTCCGCCAGCGGTACCGGTGCCGCATACCGGCCCTGGGCGCGCAGCAGCACGAGCGCATCTCCCCAAGTGCCGCCTGCCCCGCCCTGGGCTTCACTTGCCATGAGGCGGGTGAGGCCGTTTTCCTCCAGCGCGGACCAGAGGGCCTCAGGCCAGGTTCCCTCTTCTGCGCCTTGCACCGTCTCTTTTGTCGCGTGATCGGCGAGCAAACGTTCAATGGTTTCGCCGAGGAGACTTCTGAATTCGCTCATGTTTCTCTCCTCACCGAAGTCCCAGTCCGCGGGCAATTATGCCCCGCAATATCTCACGGGTGCCACCTCGCAAGGAGAAAGACACGCTTGCCTGTGTCAGGAAGCCAAGCACCTGCGCATAATCAGATCCGGTGCCGAGCGTGGCTTCAACGCCTGCCAGTTCATGGGCTTTGACCGGCAGTTCCTGTTCGTAGAGCGCGCCCAGATCCTTCACCACAGATGCTTCCTGGATCGGGTTTTCCCCCGCTTCCAGCAGCCCTGCAATGGACACGGACATTTGCCGAAGGGTCACGAGATGGGCGACCAAGCGTCCTATCTCAGCGTCAGCGCTGGTGTCATTGCGGCGCCCAAGCTCGCGTATCAGTTCGGTCAACAGCAAGAAACTGGAGAGATATCGCTCGGGCCCGCTTCTTTCATAGGCGAGTTCGGCTGTCACCTGAGTCCAGCCATTGCCTTCTTCCCCAACCATCATATTGTCGGGCACGAAGACGTCTTCAAACACGACTTCATTGAAGTGCGCGTTGCCGGTCAAGTCCTTGATCGGGCGAATGGTGATGCCAGGCGTCTTCAGGTCCACCAGGAATTGGGTCAAGCCAGAGTGTTTTTTGTCCGGGTCAAAGTTGGTCCGGAAGAGCGCAATCATGTAGTGCGCATTGTGGGCATTGGACGTCCAGAGCTTGGTGCCGTTCACCAGCCAACCGCCGTCCGTCTTCTCCGCTTTGGTGCGCGTCGCGGCCAGGTCTGACCCGCTATCGGGTTCGCTCATGCCGATGCAAAAAAGCAGCTCTCCTTTGGCGGCCTTGGGCAGGATCATCTGGCGCTGTTCTTCAGTCCCGAAATTGAGCAGCAACTGCCCGCTTTGCCGGTCGCCGATCCAGTGCGCACCCACGGGGGCGCCTGCGGCCAGCATCTCTTCGAGCATCACATAGCGCTCAAGGGCCGAGCGTTCGTGGCCGCCATATTTCTTTGGCCAGGTCATGCCGATCCAGCCTTTGGCGCCCAGCTTCTTGGAGAATTCCGGATCGTACCCGCTCCAGGTTTGCGCACGGACGACCGGCGGAATGTCTTTCAAGGCATCGTCCAGAAACGTGCGGACCTCACCGCGAAGCGCTTCGGCTTCCGGCGGCAACCGGCAGGGATCAAATCGGAACGTCTGCATGGGTCTGGTAATCTCCCACCTGTGTCGGTTTCTGAGTCGAGGCGGCACCTTGGGCCATCAGATCGGAGGGAGCAAGCCGGAGATTTGCGCCCGCGAAAAACCGTTGCCGACGTTGCGTGAGGTTTATCTCACCTGCCCTAGGTCCCGATCACCGATGACGCAACATTACGACACGATTGCCGTTGATCCGCCGTCGATACGGAAGTTGGTGCTGGTGATGGAATCGGCAAGGGGGCTCGCGACAAAGGCAACAAGAGCTGCGACTTCTTCCGTGCGCGCAATGCGTCCGGTGAGACCGCCGGTCACTTCTTCCATGGCCTTGGCTTCGATCTCTTCCCAATCGTCACCCCAGCCGTTCTTCTTGGCGAGCGACATGAACCAGGCTTCGACTTCTTTGGTCTTGATAAGACCCGGCGAGACGATGTTGGAGGTGACACCCGTTCCGGCCAGTTCTTTGGCGAGGCTCACCGTCAATGTGTGGAGAGCCCCTTTGGACGCGTAGTAGTGAGGCATGCGGGCCGCTGGTGTGGTGGACCCGATGGTGCCTAGTTGTATGATCCGGCCCCAGCCGCGCTTTTTCATAGGCTCAATGAAGTGGCGCACCATGCGCACGGCCGAGAGTACGTTCACGTCATAGGCTTCATGCCAGGCATCACTGTCGGCGCTCGTCCAGCTGGCGCGATCGGCGGTGCCGTAATTGTTGATGAGAATGTCGAGGGAGCCGAGCGCATCGACTTCCGCGGCGACCTGGGCGGCGCCTTCGTCGGTTCGTATGTCACCGGTGACGGCCGCCGCCTTTGCGCCCGTCGCTCTGATGTCCTCGGCGACGGGCTCTGCCGTGCCCGCGTCCAGCCCATGGACCAAGACAGTCGCGCCTTCGGTAGCGAAGAGTTTGGCAATTGCCTGCCCGGTGCCTCGATAAGACCCGGTAACAAGCACACGTTTGCCGGTGAGATGTAGATCCATGACGTTTCCCTGTTTTGTTAGGAAAAGTCATAGCAGGAAAGTCTGGAAGGGGGAATTTGGGGCTAGTGCGCTAGTGCTCGAGCGACGCGAAGACCGGCGTGCGCTCTCCGGTGTAGGAAGCGTATTGCACGCCCACGCGAACGCCCGCCAGGAAGACCATCAGGGTGACGGTCATCAGGAAGAGTGCAAAGGACAGGCGGCGCATCGACGCCCGCCGTCTCTCTCTTAAGAAAATCATCCGCTGCGCCATGGCACCGATCCTCATGCTCGACATAGTTCTTGTCGAACCATCAGAGTACGGATGAAAGCCTAATCAAATGATAAATACTTCCTTTCAACTTACAAATAAATTGTCAGAACTTTTCCTAGTCTTTTGGCTTAGAGGCATAGAAGAGGTAAGGACCAACAATGGCGCGAATATCCATCTCAGCCGCCCATTTCGGCGTTTCGTCGTGGCAGTGGAACCGGCTTGCACCGTCGGTCGGATCGGCAACGCCGCCGGTCAGCACCTGTGCAAAGACCGCCAATGCCCGTGCTGTTTCCCGGTCCAGAGGATCGGCCAACAGAGCAGTGGCCCAGTGCTCTGCCGCCTGAGCTGAGTGCTCCAGATCCGTCCCGTCGTCTGCGCTTCGCCTGTTCAACATCGCCCAACTGAGCGCTGTCAGCACATCTTCGCTCAAGCCCCGGCCGAAATGGGTCACCGCCGCTCCCAGGACCATCAGGTCCCGGCCTGACACTGGCGGCCTTGCAACGGGTGGTTCTAAATTTCTCATAGGACTCAAGGCACTAGACGGGTCAGGCATTTCAAACTGCATGCGGGCGGTATGGGTCATAGAGCGATCATACCCGATATAGGTTTTTATTCCTACTGTTGATTTTGGAAATCGGTCACGCTCAAGAGGCGGGAATGTCCAGGATCACATAGTGAAGGGCCAGCCGCACCGCGCCACCGGTGAAGTCGCTGCCGGTGCTCGTAATCCTCACGGGCGTCACACCGTAATAGGCTGTGGGTGTGCCACTCACGCCGTTGACCGTGCTGCCGGCTGTGAGACCAATCGAGGTGCCATAGCGACCAGGGTCTGCGGCGACGCCCAGTGTCCAGGAAGTGGGTCCCGTGACGTCGGTCAGAACTCTGCCCGTCACGCCGAAGACAATGGAACGGTCGGGAATGCTGAGGCCGGTGTCATTGAAAGCGCCCGCCACAATCGAGTGGTCGAGTTCCACAGTTTCAATTCGGGTGGCGGCATCGTGTGTACTTAGAGCCGCGACGGAGGCCGCGGGACCGGTGCGCCAGTCTGTCCCATCATAGACGAGCCATGTCCGCGTGCTCGCGACCCAGACCTGCCACCCGGATTGGGGCTCGAGAAACACCCAAGCCCCATCAATCCATGCGGCGACCTTTCGGTCTTGGCCTGCCCAGGCACCTGTGGCGCCCGATGCCACGATCCAGCGACCGCCCTCAGCCGGCGATCCGGGAGGGGTTGTCTCGGTTGCGCTATCCACACTCAAATGAACCAGCGCATCAAGTCGATTGAGAGCATCGTTCACAGTGACATGTTTTTGCGCCTGCGCCGCTTCCACAAAGGGCAAGGAAAGGTGCGTGCTATCAGACATGAAGAGTAACCTCTCTTTCGGTGCCGCGCCCGAAGGCCTGGCTCAGTTGCGCGACGCGCAGGGTCAGCGTCGGGAAGTCATCGCTGCCGAAGTCGGCGATCTGATCGGCGCTTGAATAGATCGCTAATGTGGTGGATGCCGCGAGGGTCCGCTTCACGCTCGTCCCATCCACCACATCAATCTCGTAAGCTTCGACTTCTTCATTTAAGGGAACATCGAGGCCGACCCAGCTGTCTCCTCCCAATCGAGTGCGCCGAACCCATGTGAGCGCAATGCCACCCGTCTCGCCTCGCTCACCTCGTATGTGCACCGGTGAAAAGGGCTTAAGCCCGACACCGTCAAAGGCCCGCACCTCGGTCGCATAGGTCTCGTGGCCAATCTCATATCGACTGGGTCCATAGCGCCAATGAATGTCGAGGCCACGCTCTTCTGAGGACAGTCCAATTTGCTGCACCGCCTGGTCCAATAGAACAAAGCGTGCGCCGGCAACGAGATTTGCCGCCATGGCAGTTTCCGTACCGCCCAAGCCACGCAGTAGGTCGGCCAAGCGGTAGGTATTCACGTCAACCAAATCAGCCTGGGCGAACTGAAAGACCTCCCAGCGTCCTGGCGCGGTTTCCAGTGCGGCGAGGTTGGCTCCATTGAGCACGGCCTGCTCAGGCTGGCTCTGTAGCGCCCCGTGTGCGAGGCGCAGCTCCACCGCGTTCGCCCGGTCCCAACGGCTGACCGGACCGGCGACAAGATCCGTCGTCGTTCGTCCCATTGTCGCGGGCGCGTCAAAAACGCGATCCAGTGCAAATCCGGAACCGGTCGTGCTTCGATAGAGCGCGACGCCTCCTGGCCACGGCGCAGCCGTTGCAGCCATGAAGGGTGCATGCGGCACCTGCTCGCTGCTCATTAGGGGCAGGTCGAGAAACGCCACGTCAGGCGCGCCAAAACTCGGCACGGTTGCGGCCGGTCGCTCCCGATCAGGGGCGGCCAAGAGGCCAAACACGCGCGCGTCCGTCTTCACTGCGTCGGCGTGAATAGCCCCTTCGTCGGACAGGCCGGTGAGCCGGTAGTCTGCCTGCCGGTTTTCAAGATCCAACGTCACGACGTCGCCAGGATCGAGCGCCAACAAACTTGGCGGGAGTGAGAGTGAGGCCCGTTCGCGCTTAACCCAGGTGTCCTGCAGCCATATCTCTGCAATGCGCTGGGCATTCGTCTGGGTCAACACCATGGGCAAAGCTGCCGTCGAGACCCGCTCTGACGACACCGTCGCTCGGCGTGCTTCGACGGCGGCCTGACGGTAGTCCGATTGCGCGTCCAGATAGGTCAGCTTGGCCGTGAAGGGCAATTCGGTTTCCTGACCCCTGGTCAGCGTGAAGCCGCCTTGGGCGGACGTTTGTTCAACCGCCAGTTGGTCAGGCGTGACCGTGACCGAGGGGGCGTTTCCCGCATGCTGAAAGCGGATGATGCCTTCACTTTCCGCGGCGTCAAAAAAGTGAGCGAGCATGAGCGGCTCAAGCGCCTGTCGGGGCGACAGAATGCGATCGATGACGAAGCCGTCAACGGTGCCGGTCAGGCTCCCTGCATCAAGGGGAAGTGTCCCTCCCGCTTTTGCTATCTCGGGTACAAGCAGGGCCAAAGGAACGGCACCCAGCCGACCGGTGATCCAGTGTCCCAATTTCCAATTGTCCCCGTCGGACCAGACCGATGTCAGCGACGGGAAGGACGGATAGGGCCGCGCATCCCATGTCCAGACATAAAGGTGATCCGTGTCGACCATGCGCCCGCCATAGACGGGCGATACCGGGTTTGCGCCGGCGTCCTGCCAATTGATCAGATGCGCTTCCAGGAAACGGCGCTGGACATAATCATCCCGTTGCCCGCTCGAATAGAAGGGTGGCGTGCTCTCGGATGATTTTGGGTCCACAAATACGTTGGGCTGGTTGGCACCTTTATCGATGGCGGGGCAGCCCAGTTCCGTGAAACGCAATGGCTTTGACATGGGCACCCAGCCGGTAGCGCTCGCCGCTTCGACCCCGCCCGGCCGGTCATAATGTGGATTGCTCCACCAGCTTTTCAGGTCCTTATATCGGAAGACCCAAGGCTTCCCGTGAGCGCCGTCTGTGATCAGGGTGCGGATTTGGTTGTTGCGATCACTGGTACTGGCATAGAACCAATCATAGCCCTCCCCGCCCGCAATATTGCCAGTGAGATAGTTCAAGTCGTAGATGCTTGTGGCGCCGGCCGCCGCATCCAGATGGGAGAGCCCATCACGCCAGTCGGCGAGCGGCATGTAATTGTCGATGCCAATAAAGTCGATATTCGCATCCGCCCATAGCGGATCGAGATGAAAGAAGACATCTCCGGTGCCGTCTTCAGGATGATGGCCGAAATATTCCGACCAGTCCGCCGCGTAGGAAATCTTGGTCGACGGCCCGAGCAAGGTTCGCACTTCAGCGGCGAGTGCCACCAATTCTGTGACCGCCGGGTAGGTCGTGGCACTGTCGCGGAGCTGTGTAAGCCCACGCATCTCGGTCCCGATCAGAAAGGATTCGACACCTCCTGCCCAGACGCAGAGCGCTGCCTGATGAAGGATCATGCGCCGATAGGTCCACTCATCCGGACCGGAATAGGTGACCCCGGACGTTGTGATCGCAAAGTCACTCGCCGATGCAGTACCGAAGAAAGCTGCGACCTCCGTTGCAACCGCCGCGGTTTTGTCTGGAGACCCCACAAAGCCCGGCGCGGGATCGATCGAGATACGGCCGCGCCATGGATAGGCCGCTTGTTCAACGTCACCGTAAGGGTCGGCAAGCCCATTGCCGGCCGGCACGTCCATCAGGATGAAGGGATAGAAGCAGACCGACAATCCTCGGCTCTTCAGGTCTTCAATCGCCCGTTTGACCGAGGCGTCCGACGGTGTTCCGCCAAATGCGGGGCGCCCTTCAACCTGGCTTACAGGCAGAGCTGAGCCTCGGTCCAAACCCGCCACCTGCCAGTCTTCAGGAACAGTTACCTTGTCCTGGCGGTCCACTTTGGGTCGCAACGTGCAGGAACCAGCGCGCAGATCGTCGCCATACCAGCTCACCACAAGGGCGGCTGCGGTCAAATTGGGACAGGTCGCCTGCAAATCATCCAGAGACACCTGCCAATCGGTCCCACCGATGCGGTTATTGGTGTTTTCCGGATCGCTGACGCCATCCGCGAATATCCGCCGCACCGCTTGGGTGTCGTATCCAAACTCGGTGGCGCCGGGAATGATGGTTACCGCTTTGATGTCTTGTTCAATGTCGCTCAGCGCATGAAACACTTCGAAGGTGAGCTGCGGCAGACGGTTTCCGAAATCTGCTAATTGCAGGTCATCAAACACAATGTAGGCAAGCCCCCGATAGGCCGGGACGTTGCCCGCCCCCTCCACCGCTTCCATGGTGCTGTACGGCTGTTGGGTCTCGGTTCCGAGATAAGTCCGATAGGACAACCCGGTCAGGTCCAGCAGGTTGCCGTCTGCCCATATGCTGCCAATGCGCGTGATTGGTCCTTCGCAGAGCGCGATGGCACAGGAGACTGAATAGGTATAGCTCGTCGTGCTAGCAGCACTCCCGCCGCCACTCCCCTTGCCGCTTCCGCCTGAATTGGTGCTGGCTGTTTCTTTGAACTTGGTTGACCAGATCACCTGGCCCGCAAGGCGCACACGACCATAGACACGCGGGATGGCAGCTCCTTCGGTTGAGACTTGCACGTCCAGATCCGATAGGCGCGGACCGTCCCGCGTGATCGATGTGCCAAAGAGCTGATCATCGATCAAAGAGCCTGCAATGGTGCCAAACGCTTCGCCGATGGCCGTGCCAGAAACATGTGCCCCGAGAAAACTTGCGCCCGAGGGCAGCAGGGCTGACCCGGCCGCCGACCCAGCGGCGCTCAATAGGACAGATGCCACTAGACAGTCCCTCCGGGAAAGCGGAACGCGTAAGCCAGGTGCCGTGGCCACCAGTTTCCCATGTGTACCTCGGCCACCGCGCGGCCAGAGCAGGCATGGATCATCCGATGGTCAAAACTTTTGATCGCAGCATGTTTTGCCGCCGCCATTGGCGTCATGCGAAACAGGAGAACATCGCCCGGGCGTGCCGCCTCAAACTCCAGCTCTCTGAGATGTCTTCTTGCGGCCTCCGCCATAGGTTCGTCGCGCAGCCCCTCTAGATCCGGGATCTCTGCCCAGTCGGGGCTATAGGGCGGGGGCGCTTCCGGCTCACGGGCGTAGAGATCGCGATAGACCCCGCGAATGAGGCCAAGGCAGTCCGCGCCCACGCCAAACCTGCTTGCCTGATGGCGGTAAGGCGTGCCGATCCAGCGGCGGGCACAGGCAACAATCTCTTTGGGTGCAACGACACGCGTCATGTCTGGCTACCGCCATCATTATTGTTACCCCGAACGGGGTAAGAGAGCGCAAAGTCATTGCCTGGAATATGCGGGAAGCCCCGAAACTGAACAGCGTTCGCAAATTTGGTTCGGCATGTGCCGAACTGCTTATCGCAACCAGCCGACACGCTGAGGTTCGCGCCCACTTCAATCGCTTGCGCAGGCGCGTGCCAGACTTCAAGCACGACCGCGCCGGCGGATTTGGCGTGTCGCTTCACCTCCAACACTTCGCTCTGATTGGCGCCGGAGGTAAAGGTGAGAAGGCCACGGCTGAACCAGGTGTCGGCATAGGCATCCAAACCAGCGATCGTCATTTCGCGATTGTCCGACACGCTAACCACAGAGCCAGCGCCGGTGAATGCGCTATCACTTAGAGCGATGCCGCAGCGCGTATCGCCAAGGTCTGCATCACAGGCATATTGATAGAGACGCCCGGTCGGCTGGTTGAGACGATGGGTGAGACCCCGCACCTCTGCGGTAAAGCCAGTCGGCCCTCGGCTGATTTCACCGAGATTGCCCTTGCGCATAAGGACGCGCTGATCCGGCTCCTGCCAATTGACCCGCCAGATTTCAATTTCAGCGTCATCATAGAGACCCGCCGCCAAGTCGCCGTCTTCCAAATAATCGGACGACAGCGCCCCCAAAACATCGAGATTGTCCACGGCGAGGCCGGCCGACGATTCAAGCGCGCTGGCGGTAAACCCGGCCGCCGCCTCAAACAGCGTGCCGTTGAAACTAAGATCGCGGTCGTGGTCGGTGAAGCCCATCACCGTGCCATCGCGCCGGATCAGTTTCCAACACTGACACAGCGTGGTTGCGCCGCTGTCCAGATGCGCCTGAAAAGCCGGAGAGAGTGATTTCATGAGTATGGTCCCAAGAGCCCTAGACCCTGATTTCCACCAGCGGGATGGAGGGAATGTCGCCGGCGTCAAAGCCTGAAAGCGAGATGTCGAGAAAGTCCGTGTCGAAGCGAACCGGCACATCGAACTCAAAGCCTGCGGTTACACTCACTCCTGAGGCCGGTTCCCGACCTGGCAGAAACGTCACCTGCCCGTCTGTGGTGTCCAGCACGAAGTCGGATGCGGGCGTTTGTTCAACGCCGTCAACCGCAACCCGGACTGTGTCGTCTATCGGTTTTGTGATTGACCGGGTGTAGGAACTGCCCCCGGACGCATAGTGTTTCTTCAACGTGAAACTCGACGAGGTGCCATCACCGGTCCCCAGGAGTTCATCGGTTGGCGTCACCGGAGCGCCATAAGGACCGGATTTATGGTCTGCGCGATCCTTCCAACGAAATCCATGCAGGCGACCGAGACGGGCTTCAAAGAAAGCGATCACTGTATGGAGATCTTCCAATGAGCGGACTCCATAGCCCGCATCATATCGTCGGCGGCTGTCGGCCCAGGGGCTATTCCGCTCCTCATATCCTGAGCCCAGCGTCACAATATCTGTCCGCCGTTCCGGGCCGCCGGACGATCCAAAAGCGATGCCCAAGGGAAACTGCACTTCATCAAACGCCATGAGAGCCTTTCCTTTTTAGAGATTGCGATTGCCGCGACTGACGGTTCGCTGAAGCATCGCAGCGATCTGACCTTCGCTGCGCTTGAAACTTGCGGCGTCTGTCGCGTTTACATTGAAGGTGATGTTGGGGACAGCAGCTTGCCCCTGCGCGGCCACGCCCAGCTTGCCGTTAGACCCACGCATGAGCGGGAGGATCGCTTCGGCTCCGGCCTCGCCTGCGAGACCGAGACCATTGTGCATCGGAAAAAGCGTCGGGTCTGATAGGACCCCGCCCTTGGCAAAGGCCTGCACCCGTCCGTGGGCAAACGCATTTCCGTTCGCGCTGGGGGTGAGGATGGCCCCGAAGAGATCACCCAACACCGATCCACCTCCTCCGCCACTTCCCATCCCAGCGCCAAAAATGTCCTGCACCGCCAGGTTCGCGAGATCGGCTGCAAGGGATTTCAAGACATCCTGAAAAGACCGGCCACCGACAATCATATCGTCAAATGCCGATCCGAGCACGCGCTGCAGCTGCTGTCCGGTTTTGACCGTCCGCTCACTTTCGCGGGCGATGCCTGTGAGCGCCGTCTTTGCCTCGCTGCCGAGACGGGTGCTCGCAGACGCTGTCGCGTCAAACTCCGCTCGCAGGCTTCGCAGGTCGGCTGACAGATCGCCGACATCAAAACTGTCAAACTCCATCTAGATCACTCGCTGTTCGGGTATCGGGAAAATTGGCCATCAAACCGGCCAGGCCCGCGCGACGCATGGGTTGTTCTTGGGGTTGCACAAAGGCGCAAGCCGCAGCTTCCAGTTCACTCAGAGTCGTCGACCAAAAAGCTTCTGGTGCCCACCGCAACACACCGCAGCCGAAGCTCAGGAGGGCGTTCCAGGGAAAGGGGGCATGTCCACGTCGCCCTCCCCTATTTCATTGTGGCTCCCGTCCGCATTTTCGATGGTCGTGGCGTCAGTTCCGGCAAAGGTCACGCGGAGCAGCTCCGCCAGAGTGCGAATAAGCCCGGCCATGCCGCCGTCAAACGTCATTGCTTCCAAATCGAGCGCGTCACTCTCGTGCCCGCCGCCTTTGAGGCCAGCCTCCAGGAGATTGAGGGCGTCCGCGCTCGTTAAATGACCGTTCGAAAAACGCTCGGCCAGCGCCAAGATGTCTTCGCCGCCATAGACCGCTTCGAGATGGGCAAGAGCGCCCAGGGTCAGGCAGAGCGTATAGTTTTTTCCTCCTGCCTGGAGCAGGACTTCGCCGCGATGCAGGTTCACCATGTCAAAGGCTCGTAAAAAGAAGTTCGCCGGCGGACTCCAGCGACAGGTCAAAGCGGAGTTCGTCTTCGTGAGTGCCGGCATATTCAAGCGCCGTGATCTGAAACGCGCCCTCCACGGTGCCGAAATCGGGAATGACAACCTGCCAATTGCGGATGGTGCCGTCGAAGAAATAGCCTCGAATCAGAGCATCCGACACGTCGTCTTTGAAGATCCCGCTGCCGCTCAGGCCTGCCGTCTTCACGCCAGCACCTGCCAGAAGCTCGCGCCATGCGCCCGCCGACTCCGTGTGGGTGATGTCCACGGTTCGGGCATTGAAAGAAATATTGCGGGCCCGGAGCCCGCCCATGGTCACGAATGTGCCCAGGCCGTCGCTGTCAATCTTCAGCAATAGGTCTTTGCCACGTTGAGCGGCCATGCTCACGTCTCCTCTGTTCGTCTCATCAAAAATGTCAGCTTGTGGGTTCGGTATAGGCGCGAAAGACAATGCGTCCGCGAAGGGCTTCCGCCTCAGCGACATAAGCCACGCTCGCGCGTACCAACTGTAGGTTCACGAGAACATGTCCCGTCATCGGCAGCAGCGCATCCTGCAACACCTGATCGACGGCGCTCATAATGTCTTTTGTCTCCCGTCGCCCCGGCGCGCGCGACCAGACGGACAGTATGATCTGGTGAACGCCGCCGCTTCCGGCGCCATCCGGAACCACCTCTGTGTCCCCAAGGGTCACAAAGGGAAAGGCTGCGTCTTGCGGCGGACGATCAAACACCCGACCGCCCACCAGCCCGGAGATTGCGGCGTCGGCAACGAGGCTTGCATGGACTGCCTTTTGGAGTTCCCAGCTGGCTGAGAGAGTCATTGTGCGCCACCTTCCTCGCAGGTGCATATGAGCCATCGCCCGCGCCCGTCTTTGTCCAGCACGGCGCGGATATTGAAATGCCTCGACCCTTGCCGAAATCGCATGTCTGTATTGACGCCCTCGCGGTGACGGATGGTGATCTCCATCGTGACCTTTGGTGCCGCGCGGTCTGCAGCCTCCTGTTCCCGGCCTGCTTTCTCTACGATCGCCGCCCAGACGGTCGCGACGGGGGTCCACGTCTCGGACGCGCCACCCCCGCCGTCCGCCACGCGGGTGCGCTGTTCGAGCACCAAGCGGTGGCGCAGATCGGCGATCACAGGCGGAGCTTTCTATAGGGTGCAAGCAGCCGCCGGACCTGGGGCGTCAGCTGATCACCATCAGTGGGTGCCGGCTCGCGGTTTTCGAACCAGTGCGCTACTGTCATGAGGATAGCGTGTCTGATGTTCTGCGGGACATCGCTGCCATTCGCCCCAAAGCCACTCACAAATCGCACGACAATCCCAGCTGCCCTAGACTGGGGTGATGGCCAGGTAGCGCCATTTGTGCGCACCAGCCTGGCATGCAGCCCCGGCGCCAGATTGTATGAGCTCGCATCGAGGTCAGTGCCGTCGATGGAGACGCTCTGGATCGCTGAAACCGGGCCTAAGTTGAAATCAATCACCGAGCCCGGCCATGCATCGAGGATGAGATCCCAGGTCTGATTGAGTAGTGCGAGACCGGCATGAGCTTCAATGCTCATCCGCGCGGCTGAAATGTAGCCTTCGATCAGACTGTCTTCGTCAATACCGTCAACGCGCAGGTGCAGTTTCGCATCGGCAAGGTCGACAGGTTCGCTGACCGGGCCGGTTACCAATGTATGGGGCATGAGATACTCGATTGTCTTGTTATGCATGGTTCGAGACGGGCTCCTCTTATCGAGGAGCCCCCTCACCATGAGGCTTCAGTTTCAAACCTCACCCTGAGGAGCATTGCGGAGCAATGCGTCTCGAAGGGCATGGCGTGCTAGGACACCGGTTTCACAGACCCATGGCCGAGCAAGGCCAAGGCGGCGACGGGTGTGCCATTTGTGTGGGTCCCAGAAAGCTCCACCTGCACCCGGCAATAGCGGGCGTCGCCCACATAGCCGATGGCAATGTTCTGGCTGTCTTCGGATGGATCATCGACAAGGGCGAAGGTGCCGGTGCCGTCGACCGTGCTGCCGAGCACGTCACTGTCGTTCACAACCGGCGTCCAATTGGTGCCGTCTTCGCTTTCCTCCAGTTTGAGGGCGAGGGAGACTGTCGGCGACAGCGTGTCGCCGCTCGTCCCGAGCGAGACAATGTGTTCCACACTTTCATAGCCCTGCCGGTCAATCGGCGCGCCGACTCGCGTCGCCGTGGTCACCGAAGGATCAAGGGCTTGGACAATGCCCAAGTTTGAATGCAAATCACGCATGTGCGGTCTCCTTACGCTGTGCCGAACTTCAGAAGCTTGATCGCTTCGAAATTCTGAATGCCGCCGCCCACACGCTTGGTCGTGTAGAACAGAACATAGGGTTTTGCGGTGTAGGGATCGCGGAGCACCCGAATGCCCAATCGATCCACAATGAGATAGCCGCGGCGGAAGTCGCCATAGGCCAACGCAAAGCCGTCTGCCGCCACATCCGGCATGTCTTCCGCTTCAGCGATCGGCACGTTCATGAGCCGCGGTGCGTCGCCTGCGGTGAGGCTCGGCTGCCAGAGGTAATTGCCATCGGCGTCTTTGAATTTTCGGATTTGCGCCTGCGTTTGCCGATTCATGACGAAATGGGCATTTGCCCGGTAGCCTGACTTCACCGAATACACAAGATCGAGCAGGACATCAGAGGGATTGCTCGCCGGGAAACCGCCCGCCGTGCCGGTGGCGACATAGCCCACCTTGCCCCAGGTCCAACTATCATTGTCGACCTTGTCGTAGGAGAGGAAGCCGCGTGGTTTTCTGACACCATCGCCAGCGACAAATGCCGCGCCTTCCTGTTCAGCAAAGGCGGTCTGCACTTCCTCCGCGATCCACTGATCGATATTGACGGCACTGTCGTCTAGGAGAGTCGATGTGGCCGCCGGCATGGCATAGAGCTCCATGACCGGGAACTCGAGTTCAGAGATTTTCGGCGTGCCGGTCTCCGCACGGGGCTCCGTTTCTCCGACCCAGCCAGTTGCCGCACCGCTTGTGGCAAAGGGCTTCTTGTAGGACGCCGCGCCAATCTGCCGAACGCCCGCAATGCTGCGAATGGGCGAAGCTTCCGACACGACCCTGTCGATCATCCGTTCCGTTTCGCTGGGAACCAGATATCCGCCATCCGGATCAGATTGAACCGACAGGGCCTTCTCTTCCAAGTGACGAAGGGAACTAACGCCGCCTCGGCGGACATAGTCTTCAAAGGCTGCCTTGTGTTCCCGCACGACCGGACTCGAATGGGCTGCAGCCCCGATTTCCGGCCGGGTGAGCGACAGCGCCAAGCCGTCGACCGTCTTCTGCTGCAGATCCAACGCCGCATTCAGGCGGTCGACCTTGTCCGTGGTGACCACGTCCGCCGAGAGCTTGCGCTCAACCTGTGCCAAGCGATCGTCATTGGCCTGCTTGAATGCATCAAACCGCACCATGAATTCGTCCATGGCATCGCGCACGTCGTGCATGGCGGGTACGCCGCTGTCAGCGCTTTTCCTTTCCGGCGCGACTGAAGGCGCGCGGGTATTGAGCGTGCGACCGATGCGGCCGACGCCACTCTCTCTTGTGAGAGGCATATCTTTCTCCTTTGAGGGCTTCAGTGAATGAAATGGGTGCTTGCGGCGCGTATGGTCCGTGCAAGCGCCCCAAGGTCTTGGTCGGTGCAGCCAGCATCCCGCCGCGCCCTCACCGCCTTGTAGCCACCCGCGATCAAAGCACGAGCGTCCGATCTGCTGAGCCCCGCATCCCGCGAGAGCCAGCGTTCAAGTTCTCTTTCCGTGGGCAGCTGCGCTGATTTCACTGCACTTACGCGCGCGCCGGGTTGCATGGGAAAAGTCACGACCGAAATTTCCCACAGATCAATTTCCATTAAATGACGAAGACCGGTTTTCGCGTCGCGTACGGCTTTGACCGTGTGGAACCCGATGGATAGACCGTCAAGGGCGCCCGCCTTCATCAGCGCATGGACATCTCTGGCCCTTGCTACATCCAGTGTCAGTCGGCCGCGCACATAAAGGCCGCGCTCATCCTCACGAATGTCATCCCAGGACCCGATCGGGTCTGCCGGGTCATGCTGGAAGAGCATGCGGACATTGTCTGCGCCCCTCTTGGCAAGGCTGGCCGCGAACGCACCCCGCTGCACCAGATCATGACCTAAGTCCTCGGCACCAAAGAGGCTCGCATAGCCTTCGAAGGCCCCCGCCTCATCGACGTCTGCGACGTGAAAGGCGGCGCGTTTGGTTTCGCAGGCCGCTGGATTGCGTCTTTCTTCTCCTGATGTCGTGTTCATGCTTCTCCTGGCACAAAAAAGCGCCCTGCTATGTCAGCGGGACGCTGGTTGGATGCTTCCATGTCGTCATTCACCCTTCGAGACGAAGGCTGCGCCTTCTCCTCAGGATGAGGTCGTTGCCTGGAAGACCTCATGGTGAGAAGGTTCGCTAGCACCGTCTCGAACCATATCCCTCACTCGGCCGCAATCGCCCGATCGAGCTTGTCTTCTATTCGTGTCAGCGCTGCGCGCATGTACGCCGCCTGCACCTCCAGGCGCGCGGTACGTTCGCCCATGTCACCGTCGCTGATGACCTGTCGTTCGAGTTGATTGATCCGTTCCGACGCAGCACCCGCCCAGGTGAGCGCGCCAGCGGTCTGGACCAAAATCGCAAAAATGAGGGCAAGCGGGACGCGCCGATCCAGGTGCCATCGTGTTGGAGTTTTGTCATCAAGCATGAGAACGCGCGTCCTCGACGCTCAGTCCCACCGCATGGCGTTTTTCGTCATCGCTCAGAAAGTCTGCATCCTTCACCCGGGTCCATAAACTCTCGCGTTCGCCCGTGAGCGCCGGAACATTCTCCAGATCGATCTCAAGACGCAGACGAGACCCGAAACGCGGTCCCAACCAGTGGGTGAGAGCCGTTGCCGATTTACGCACCAACGGCACAATGGTTTGCCGCCAAAACACCAGGTTGGCTTCTTTGTAATTCGAGAAAGTATTGTCGCCGGGAATACCGAGCAACATGGGCGGGACACCGAAGGCCAATGCGATTTCCCGCGCCGCGGCATTCTTTGCCTCGTTGAAATCAAGATCGCGGGGGCCCAGGCCCATTTGCTGCCAGTCCAAACCGCCCTCCAGAAGAAGCGGTCGGCCCGCATTGGCGGAGCCTGCATAATTGTCTTCCAACTCACGCTTGAGGCGGTCGAATTGATCATCTGTCAGCGTGCCATCCCCGCCTGCGCCCTTATAAACCAGGGCACCCGACGGACGGGCTGCATTATCCAGCAATGACTTGTTCCAAGCGCCGGCTGCATTGTGAATGTCGACAGCCTTCGCAGCGGCTTCCAGTGGAGAGAGGCCGTAATGATCGTCCGTTGGATGAAAGGCTTTTAGGTGCAGGATCGGCTTGGTCGGCTCATCGCGGAACAAAACTCTTCGACCGTTCACCTCATATTCGTAGCCTTCCGGCCAGCCGCGCACTCCCGGCAGGACCTTCATGCGATCAGGCCTCAGGGCATAGAGCTCGCGCACCTCGTCACCGACGCTTACCGCTTCCAGATAAGCGTTACCCGCCACTTGCAGATGGCCGTACCACGCTTCCAGGAGTTCGGTGCCGCTCTCAGCAGGGTTCGGTCGGGAGAGCAGATCCAGCAGAGGGTGTGCGCTCAAGGTCTGTTCGCCTTCCTGGAGCGCCCAGGGAATGCTGGCAGCAGCTTCCGCAATCATGCGCACACACCGGAAGGCGACAGCGTTTTGTTCGTATCCTTCGCGCGCAAGACGGTCATAGTCGCGCGGGGTCCAGACAGGGCGCCCCAGAGAGCTCATGGCGATGAGCGCGCCTGTTGCACTCGCTTTCGTGTTTTCAGGTCTCTGGAAAAGCCGGGCCCAAAGGCCGGGCGGCTTTTGCTGCGTCACTAACGTCATCTTTTTCTATATGCCCTATGACACCCTTCGAGACGAAAGCTGCGCTTTCTCCTCAGGGTGAGGTTGACAACAATTTGCTGACCTCATGGTGAGGAGCGGTCGGAGACCGCGTCTCGAACCATGTAAGTTTCTTACAAGCGTCGAATGGCGGGGTCGCCCGCCGTTCGTATGAGATCAGTCAACGCCCAGACAAGCGCGTCGAGCCGATCAGGGCTTTTGCCGTGCCCTGCGAAATTGCACATCTGGTCTTCCAGCTCTGGCATGGGCGCCAAATGTGAAACGCGCCCCTGTTCATAGAGCGCGGCGACCGGTTCAGCGCGGACGCGCTTACCGCGGGTGGCGCGCACCTGGCGCACTGGCAAGGAAGGCGCCACGTGATGCAGCACACTCACAACCATCTCACCGCCCTGGTTCACCTCCGCAATCACACGGTCCGCATCGAAACTTTTGTACGCCGCCGCGACACGGCTTGCCCAAGCCGCAGGCTTCGCCCGGGCGCGGGAATAGTCGGCAAGGACATAGAAACGCTCGTCGTAACCAAGACCCGCAACGATGATTCCGCATTCGTCCGCCCCATCGCCGGAGCTCGCCGGGGGGTCGACCCCCACGACCACGCGCATAAATTCCGGCGCCGACGTGCGGCGGTTCTGTTCAATCAGCGACCGCGTCCACAGGGCATCAGGATCGTCTTCCAGCAGTTCGCCATTCAGTTCCTGGCGACCGAGCCGCGTGCCTTCGTAGGTTTTGATCACGGCAGAGAAAAACGCGTCTGCCAGGTTCGCGCGGTTGTCATAAGTTGTCGCTATCGTGACCGCGACCGTGTCATCCGCCAATAGGTTTTTGATCAGGGGCACCGCGCGCGGTGTCGACGTGACAACCTGCTGCGGTCGCGTTCCCAGCCGCAGTCCAAACTGCAACATGGACCAGGCCGCTTCTGCGTCCGGCCATTTGCCCGCTTCATCGCACCAGGCGGCGTCGAATTGCGGGCCGCGGAGCGCTTCCGGATCGCTCGCCGAAAACAGATTTGCAACCGCCCCGTTGGGCCATAGCAAACGTCTCCTAGTTGCTTCATAGCGCGGCCTCAGATGATCCGGACCGATGGAACGCAGGCCAGACGGGCCTTCCACCATGACTTCGCGCGCTTCTGCGTAACTCTCGCCCAGCAATGCGATGCGTCCAGCCCTTGCGTCTCTTACCTGTCGTGCAATCCATTCCGCACCGGCCCGGGTCTTCCCGGCACCTCGTCCGCCCAGGATGAGCCATGTCGTCCACCCGCCTTCCGGCGGTCGCTGACTTGGCCGCGCCCAAAAGCGCCAATCGTGGGTCAGAAAACAGAGTTCTTTGTGGTTCAAACCGCTCAGAAAGGCATCGCGGTCAGCCTCCGGCAGCGATGCGAGACAGTCGGCGCGCCAGATCCTGTCTGAGGGCGTCCTCGGCTTTGGCTCCGTCATCGCTTTCCTGTGATTGCCTGGTCCGTTTGGCTTCCGCAAACTCCAACGCAGCGGCGCGTTTGAGCTCAATCAGCTTGTCCAAGGTTCGCGTCAGGTTCGACAAGGTGCGGGCATCGCGTTCGTGGTCCCGGCTTTCTGACCCATCCGCCAATCTTGTCTCGATCTCAGCAATTTGGCGTTCCACCAAAGCGGTCAGCCGCCGTCGCAACGTCGCGGGGTCAGCAATTCTTTGCGGCTTGGTTGGCCTAACGACCTTCTGTTTCTCATACCGCAACGGCCAGCCTTCGCGCTTTGCATGTGCGGCGATTTTCTGGACTGTGAGTCCGTACTTCTTTGCGATTATCGCAAGCTTTTCATCGCTCTGGTAAACCCGTTTTATGTGCGCCCAGTCTGCGGGCGCCTCACTGTCTGTTTTGCTCATCACAGTGTCGGACATGGCGCGGATTGCTGAATCTAATTCGACCTAAACTCATGCTTACAGACCAAAGCTTAAGTGCTGGCGCCTTCGTTTCGAAGAAGCCGGGTGTTTCATACAATTCTGGAGATGGACTTCAGATGGGGTAGGAGCGTTTCATGTTCAAGGCACGATTTGCATTTTCTGCAAATTTTCTTGAGCGGTGCCCGGCGAAACACTTAAGTTTTTTCTGGCGCGTTTCCGGATGGAAAACCGCGCACGTTCGGATTGCCGCTCTTACCAATGGCGCGGCGCTCCTCACCCTGGAAACGCTTAAACGCCCTGCTCCGGCCAGGTGACGATGCGGTCTTCCAGATCGGTCGGATCGACATCATCTTCGCTAACTGTTCGGCCCCTGACCGACATGCCTGCCAGATGCACAGATTCCTCCTCCCCGCTCACAAGTGGATGCCACCAGGGCAGATCTTCCCCATTGGCGATTAACCGATAGGCGCAGGTGGACGGCATCCAGTTTAGTTGCCGCACATTCTTCGGTGTGAGCGTGACGCAATCGGGTACCTTGACCGACCGGTTGGGATAGTCACCACACCGGCAGGTCTCGCAATCAAGAAGACTGCAGGTGATGTCGGTATATTCCAGTTCACCGGTGTCTTCATCTTCGAGCTTGATAAGGCAGCACTTCGCGCATCCGTCACAGAGGGACTCCCACTCCTCGCGGGTCATCTCCGTCATCTTTTTGGTTTTCCAGAAGGGTTGCTCGTCCATTTGGGTGAGATTGCCTGTGCTTGATGCTCTGCTCAGAGTTTACGCTGATTCAGGCGTGTGTGCAGAGGAACAGTCCAGTGTCAGCCGCGGCACGACCTTTGCGACCCTCTTTGTAAGAAATTCTAGAAAGGTCTGCTCTGTGCCATTGCGGCACAGGTGCGTCCGATTGTGAGACCAGATACCGTGCGCGACGACGAAAATAATCAAGAGTTGCCTCAAAAAGGCACCCGCTCCCGCCATTTACTATGGCGCGCAGTGGGCGCTCTTGTTTTTGCGGGCAGCGTTGTATTCGGCACCCTGGTTCTTGATACGCTGCCCAAAATGCAGCGGCAGCTGCTTGGACCGCTCGGCCCGGATGCCCTTGCGCTCACGGTGCTCGACCGGGACGGCGATGAGATCGCCAATCGCGGCGGCCGCTATGCGCCAATCGTGCCGCTCGATGAGATGCCCGACTATCTGGTGCTTGCGGTGATCAGCACGGAAGACCGCCGCTTTTATGATCATTTCGGGTTTGATGTATTCGGGATCGGCCGCGCCATTGTCGCCAATCTCAGCGCCGGCGGCGTGGTTCAAGGCGGGTCAACCATCTCCCAGCAGCTGGCCAAAAACCTTTATCTCGGCTCGCAGCGCACTTTCTGGCGGAAAGCGCAGGAAGCGGTCATCACTGTCTGGCTCGAATACACCTATTCAAAAGAAGAAATTCTCACCCTCTATCTGAATCGCATTTACATGGGCGCTGGCGCTTATGGATTTGAAGCAGCGTCACAGCACTATTTCGACAAGTCGGTCCGAGAGGTCTCTCTAGCTGAAGCGGCACTCCTTGCCGGTCTTATCAAAGCACCCTCGCGATTTGCCCCCACCAATGATCTCGCCCGTGCGCAGCGGCGCGCCGATATCGTGCTCACCACTTTGGTTGAGAATGGTGTCCTCACCGAAGCAGAAACGTTTGAAGCGCGCGTGGTGCCCGCAACGATTATCAAACGGGCGCCGCGGCTTGGCTCGCAATATTTTGTGGACTGGATCGCTGCCGAAGTCGCGGACATTCTGCCTGGGGTCAAAGGCCAACTCATCATCGAAACGACACTCGATCCGGTCCAGCAGGCCGCTGGTGAGCTGGCGATCGCTGACGCGATAGCCGAGCGCGCGGCAAATCTTCCAGAAGACAGTGAGGAAGCGCCAGCGCAAGGAGCGCTGGTATCCATGGACCCGGACGGCGCGATGCGTGCCATGGTCGGCGGGCGCGACTATCTCGAAAGCCAATTCAACCGCACCTTCCAGGCCGAACGCCAGCCCGGGTCTGCCTTCAAACCCTTTGTGTATCTCGCCGCCCTTGAAAACGGGTTGACGCCGGAGTCTCGCGTCAGCGACCGCGCCATCGAAGTGAATGGTTGGCGACCGCAGAATAATGGCCGGTTCCGCGGCAATGTCAGCCTGCTCACCTCAATGAAATATTCCATCAACACCGTCGCGGTTCGGCTGTCTGAACAGGTCGGGCGTGTTGAGGTCATCGAGGCCGCTGAGCGACTGGGTATCACCTCGCCCCTCGCCTCGCACCCTTCTATTGCACTCGGCACAGAAGAGGTGACCCTCCTGGATCTCACAGCATCCTATGCCGTGTTTGCGAATGGCGGGTTCCGGGCGAAACCCTATGGCATCAAACGGATCATGAATCCCGACGGTGATATTCTGTTTGAACAACAATCCCTGGCGACGCGCGTTGTGGCACCGGGGGCAGCGCGCTCCATGAACTATCTGCTCTATCAGGTGATCCTCTCAGGAACCGGTTCCAAGGCTGCGATCGGTGGCCGGCCCGCGGCGGGCAAAACAGGGACCAGCCAAGAAGGGCGGGACATCTGGTTCGTCGGATATACCGCAGATCAGGTGGCGGGCATCTGGTTTGGTCATGACGACGCATCGCCTATGGAAGGTGCCGAGGGTGGCGGGTTGAGTGCCACCACATGGGCTGCGTTTATGAAATCCGTTCACGAAGGCATGCCGATCGCGGACCTCGCTGGAGGGAAACCCGCGCCGGTGCGCCGCGTCGCGCCTCAGAGCGATGCAGAGCCAGCGTTTGCCACAACCGACCAACCGGAATTGCATCGTTTCTATGTCTCGCTGTCGAATCTCTTTCGAGAAGCTCACCGCAAGCAAGTGAATCCCGGACCGGGGTTTAGGCGTGGCGGACAAACACTACCGCGTTAACGTCAAAACGCGCTCTATCTGGTGCTTTCTTCCCGCTGTGGTAAAACTTCGTCGGGGAGTTGTGTTTAGGGAAGCTGGGGGCCCATGGTTTCGGTACTTCTGAAAATACTCGGCGTCATTGTCGGCGGTCTCCTGATCGGCTTGGGACTGACCTGGTTTTCAATCAATGCAGGGCTTGGCACCGCGCTTCAAAACGGTGCCTGGTGGACTGATCCAGCGATTGGCAGTCCGGGTGCTGGGCCTTACGGTCGCGCGGCAGTGGCACGTGCCGGACTCCTTGCCCTTAACAAGAGCGAGACCGTCTATTTCACAGCAACTACTGACGATGCAGGCGAACCGCTCTCCACCAAATGCAGCTACCGCCTTGACGGTACGCCGCTTGCCACTCGCTGGTGGAGCATCACAGCCTATGGGGCGGATCATTACCTTATCCCGAATCCTGCGAAGCGCTATAGCCAGGCGATGAACACCATTGTTCGGGACGCGGATAACAGCTTCACGATTTCCGTGAACCCGACCGGCAGCGGTCGAAATGGCCTTCCAACCGGCTTTGACGGCAGTGGTGACGGCGAGGCGTTCAGCCTGACCCTCCGGCTCTACAACCCGGCTGAGGAAACCTATTCGGACCTCGCAGGCCTTGCCCTTCCCACCGTCACGCGGGAGGCTTGCTCATGAAGGGATGGCCTTATTACCTCGCAGCCACACTGATCCTCGGCGGCATCATTCATATTGTGAGCCTGCTTCTGTTCCCGAGCTTTGTGATGGACCGGCTGATCAGCGGTGTTGAAGACCAGGTGGGCATCGGCGTAGTTGCACACGCGCCCCGGGCAACAGAAGAGAGCCGCACCGTGGTGCGCCCCAGCCCGGACCTCATCTACACGCTCTGCGCATTTGACGTATCTGAACGTCCGCTGCACATTTCGGCACCGGTGCCCAAAGACACCTATTTTTCGCTTTCCATGTTTGGAGATAATAGTGACAACTTCTTTGTGGTGAATGATCGTCAATTGGTTGGCGACAAAGTCGACGTCGTTCTGGTTCAAAGCGAAGACCAGGTCAGCACGCTGGGCGGTGCGCCCATTGTTGTGGCGCCCTCCGACAGAGGTGTTGTTTTGTTCCGGACGCTCATCCAATCGGAAGACCGGTTTGAGGAGCTGAATGAGGCGCGCCTGGAAGCGATCTGCGAGGCGATGTAGGGGGTGTGAAACCACCCCTTGCCTGTTAAACTCCGGCTACGTGTTTATCCGGGGGTTCCATGGAACGTAATGTCCTTATCGGCGCTGGCGCCGTTATTGTTGTGCTGGCGCTGCTGGTCTTCTCTCTTTATGTGCCTGGTTCGGGACCGTCGGAAGAAGCGGCCACCGCGCCAGAGCTTCGCCCCATTAGCTTTGTGACCGACTGGAAAGCACAGGCCGAACATGGCGGCTTCTATCAGGCCCTGGCCAACGGGTATTACGCGGACGCGGGTCTTGATGTCACCATCCGCCCTGGCGGGCCCGGCATCAATGTGCCGCAGCTGCTCGCCTCCGGCAGTGTTGATTTCGGCATGGGGTCCAACAGTTTCATCCCGCTCAACATTGTCGCCGCCGATGCGGGTGCGAAGGCCGTGATGGCGTCTTTTCAAAAAGACCCGCAGGTGCTGATCACCCACCCGCGCGACGATGTCAAAACGCTGGAAGACATGCGCGGCATGCCGATCATGGTGTCGGATGCGACCATCAGTGCCTTCTGGGTATGGCTTAGGTCGCGCTTCGGGTTCACCGACGACCAGATCCGCAAGTATACATTCAACCTGGCACCCTTCCTGGTGGACGAAACCGCCATTCAACAGGGCTATCTCTCGTCTGAACCCTATTCGATCGAAAAGGAAGCGGGTTTCAAACCTCAGGTGTTCTTGCTGTCGGATCATGGCTATCCGGGTTACGCGACCTTTATCCTCGCCAATACGAGCATGATCGAGCAGGAGCCGGAACTGGTGCAGGCCTTTGTCGATGCCACCATCAAAGGTTGGGTCTCATTTCTTTATGGCGATGCGTCGCCAGCAACAGCGTTGATCCTCGCCGACAATCCAGACATGAGCGAAGACGTGGTGGCGCAAGCCATCGACAAGCTCAAGGAATATGGCATTGCGGATTCCGGCGACGCGCTCACGCTCGGCATCGGCGCCATGAGTGAAGCGCGGTGGCAGAACTTCTTCACGGTCATGTCTGAAAACGGGGTCTATGATCCCTCCCTCGACTGGCGACAGGCCTACACGCTGGACTTTGTGAACAAGGGTGTGGGTCTCGATCTCAAAGAACAACTGACGGCTGAATGACTGCGCCTTCGCCCGCCTCCGGACATCAATTGCTCTCCCTTAATGATGTCAGCAAGACCTATGATGGGGCTGCACCTGCCGTCTCGGACATCAATCTGTCCATAGAGCGCGGATCGTTCGTCTCACTTGTGGGACCGTCCGGCTGCGGCAAGAGCACCTTGCTACGGTTGATCGCGGGTCTGCTGGACCCAAGCCAAGGTCGTGTGGTTTGGGACAAGGGTGCGACACCTGATGATCTGGGGTTTGTCTTTCAAGACGCCACCCTGCTTCCCTGGGCCAGCGCCTTTGACAATGTGTATCTGCCTTTGAAGCTTAAAGGCATGTCCAGGGCCGACGCTGAGCCCCGCGTGACGGCCGCGCTTACACGCGTTGGTCTCGCCGACGCGACAGGGAAACTGCCGCGGGAACTTTCCGGTGGCATGCGCATGCGGGTTTCCATTGCCCGCGCGCTTGTGACAGAGCCGCCGGTGCTCCTCATGGACGAGCCCTTCGCCGCGCTTGACGAATTCACCCGCGAGAAATTGGATGATGATCTGCTGACCCTCTGGCGCGAGTTCGGCTGGACGGTGATCTTTGTGACCCACTCGGTCTACGAAAGCGTCTATCTCTCTGAACGGATCCTGGTGATGGGAACCGGCTCAAATGGTTCCGGGGGCGCCGGGCGGATCGACGAAGACATCCGTATTGACGCCCCCTACCCCCGGGGCCTCAGCTTTCGTCAGTCGCCCGCCTATTTTGAGCATTGCAAGTCCGTGTCGGCGGCGCTCAGGGATGATGACAGATGAGCCGGCCGTTCCTCCGTATTCTTACGCCCATTTTGGTTGGCCTCGGCGCCCTCCTCCTCTGGGAAGTTGCGGTTACCATTGGTGAGGTGCCGAAATTCGTCTTGCCTGCACCCAGCGTGATCGGCGCAGCGCTTGTGGAAAATTTCGCGAGCCTGATGGGCGCTCTCTGGGTGACGCTCCGTATCACTCTGCTAGCCTTCGCCCTTGCCGTGGTGGGCGGCGTCGCGCTTGCTATTCTCTTTTCGCAAAGCCGCCTTATCGAGATGGCCCTCTTTCCTTACGCCATCATCCTGCAGGTGACGCCGGTGGTCGCCATTGCGCCACTCATTCTCATCTGGGTGGGCTTCGACAATGTCAATCTGGCGCTGCTCATTCTTGCCTGGATTGTCGCCTTCTTCCCGATCCTGTCGAATACCACGCTGGGCCTTCGATCTGTCGACCATAATCTAATGGACCTGTTCACGCTCTATGGCGCGACACGGTGGCAACGTCTCTGGTCGCTGCAACTGCCTGCAGCACTGCCTTTCATTCTTGGGGGCATGAAAATCTCCGGCGGCCTTGCGCTTATCGGCGCGGTGGTTGCCGAGTTTGTCGCTGGGTCTGGAACGGGAACCGGTCTTGCGTGGCGCATTATCGAGGCGGGGAACCGACTTCAGGTGCCGACCATGTTCGCTGCCCTTCTACTGCTCTCACTTCTGGGGATTGCGATCTTCTTTGCGCTCTCGCTGCTTGAGCACCTCGCGCTTCGGCGCTGGCATGAAAGCGCCGTGGACCGGCGACGATAGAGGATGTCGGAAGCAGGCCGCCGGTCAGGGGCGCATTTAACCCATGGGCGGGTTTTGCGGCACCGAAGGGCAGCCCGCATCAACAGGCGACCAGTCTGTCGCCGAGTCGGCCCAGAAACTTGATCCAATCGTGACCCAGCTGCTGTCTGTCAAAGACCCCGCTTTGACAATTCTTATGCCGGGGCTCTCTTCAATGAAACTCATGATCGGTGATCCGCACTTGGGGCAAAACCCGCGCGTCACATGGCTGCCCGCTGTCCCCTCTACAGTGTAATATTTGAGCTCACCCTCAATCTCGAAGGCGTCCGTGGGGACAAAGACGATGGTCGCTTTCCCGCTGCCGGTGGATTTTTGGCAATCTGTGCAGTGGCAGTGATGGCCCGACAGAACCAGATCGCGATCAAATTTGTAGCGAATGTCTCCGCAAAGACAGCCGCCGGTGGCTATTTCACCCATTTCCCATGCTCCCCCAAATGATCGCGTCGCGATCTGTATTGCCGTTCACCTGACTGCAAGCCTTGCGCACCTGAACGGCCCCTGGCAACACCAATTGCCTAGGCCGGGTGGTTCATCCGCCAAACACCCACCTTCAGAAGGGGAATCCTCGCCCTAATCCCCCGTTTCCTGACTATTTCTACATTTTTCATTTGTGATTCATTCTATTTCACACCCCACTTGACCCTGAATGCAAAAACAACCATGTTTGCGGCCAATAAATAACTATTTCCCGCGTCTGCGAGCGCAGGAAAGCAAACCACATTTCTGTTCTTGGGAGACCTGGCTTTGGCCCAGCACACCAATAAACGCGCGACCACCCAGGCTGTCACCGCTAACCGTCTGATTGACGGCGAAGTGGTGTACTTTGCAGCTGACGGAACCTGGTCCGATTGGCTCAAAGATGCCGACGTGGCGGACGGCAAAGAAGCCTGCGCGGCGCTCCTTGCGAAAGCCGAACCTTCGGTGGCCGCACAAGAGGTCGTCGAGCCCTACCTCTTTGAAGTTGCAATCGAAGACGGGGTGATCGTGCCCGCCAGCGTGCGTGAGAAAATCCGCATGGCCGGACCAACCATCCGTCTCGACCTCGGCAAACAGGCTGCTTCGGCGTAACGCGCCGTACCAGAAGCATTTTTGAAGGCATAGCCCCATGTATCGTTACGACGAATTCGACCACACGCTTGTCAAAGAACGGGTGACCCAGTTCCGGGGACAGGTGAAGCGCCGCCTGGCGGGTGAGATCACGGAAGATCAGTTCAAACCTCTCCGGTTGATGAACGGCGTCTATCTGCAGCTTCATGCCTACATGCTGCGCGTCGCGGTGCCTTATGGAACCTTGTCCGGCAAGCAGATGCATATGCTCGCCGACATCGCGACCAAGTATGACAAAGGCTACGGCCACTTCACCACGCGGCAGAACATTCAATATAACTGGCCGGCCCTCTCAGACATTCCCGCAATTCTGGACGACCTTGCGTCCGTCGAGATGCATGCGATCCAGACATCGGGCAATTGCATTCGCAATGTGACGTCGGACCAATATGCCGGTGCGGCTGCGGGCGAAGTGGATGACCCGCGCATCTGGAGTGAGATCATTCGGCAATGGTCGACCTTTCATCCGGAATTCACCTTCCTACCGCGCAAGTTCAAGTTTGCGGTTTGCGGGATGAATGAAGACCGCGCCGCAATCCGCTTCCATGACATTGGCATTGAAGTGGTGAAAGGTGCCGACGGCGCCCCCGCTTTCGACATTTATGTGGGCGGCGGCCAGGGCCGGACACCGATGATCGGCCATCTGATCGGTGAGGCGGTTCCCGCTGTCGATCTCATCGCCTACCTCGAGTCCATCATGCGCGTCTACAATATGAATGGACGCCGGGATAATCTCTATAAAGCGCGGATCAAGATATTGGTTCATGCGCTGGGTGCTGAAGAAATGAAGCGCCAGGTGGAAGAGGAATTTGCCCACGTCAAAGCCAAAGGTGTGGTGACCCTGCCGGAAGAAGAGATTGCCCGCATTCGCGCTTACTTCGCACCGCCTGCTTACGAAACGAGGCCGGACGAGTCCTCGGCGCTCAATGAAGCCATGGCGGACAATAAAAAGTTCGCCGACTGGGTGAAAACCAATGTCGCGGAGCACAAGGTCGACGGCTATGCCATCGCCAACATCTCGCTGAAACCCGTGGGCGGTGTCGCCGGTGATGCCAGCGATGATCAGATGCATGTGATGGCGGACCTCGCAACAAAATATAGCTTTGACGAGTTGCGCGTGACTCATGAGCAAAACATCGTGCTCGCGCACGTTAAAAAGGATGACCTGTTTGCCCTCTGGCAGGGTCTTGAGGAGGCAGCGCTTGGCACGCCGAACCTGGCCCTCATCACCGACCATATTGTCTGCCCGGGCCTCGACTATTGTGCGCTTGCCAATGCCCGGTCGATCCCGATCAGTCAGGAAATTGCAGAACGCTTCAACGATCTCGACCGGCAGCACAATATCGGCGAGCTGAAGGTCAAAATTTCAGGCTGCATCAATGCCTGTGGTCACCACCATGTAGGGCACATCGGCATTCTGGGTGTCGACAAGAAAGGCACGGAGTTCTACCAGATCTCTCTGGGCGGCTCGGCGGACGAGAATGCCTCGGTCGGGGACATTCTGGGCCCTGCCTTCACGGAAGATGAAATCGCCGACGCGATCGAAACCGTGGTCGAAACCTATATCAATATTCGGAATGACGGCGAGCGGTTCATCGACACCTACCGCCGTGTCGGCAAAGAGCCGTTCAAGGAGACTGTTTATGCCACTCATTAAGAACGGCGAATTCGCAGACGATAATTGGGTCCTGGTCGGCGACGAAGACGAGTTGCCAACCGACGCGCCCGTGATCGTGTCCGCTGCCCGCTGGCAGGCGGAGCGCGAGACCCTTATCGGGCGCAATGCGCCGCTCGGCGTCAAGCTTGAAGCCGGCGAAGCGCCCGAACTGATCGCCGATGATCTGGATCGGTTCCAGCTGGTGGCGGTCAATTTCCCGGCATTCAAGGATGGCCGAGGCTTCTCCTATGCCAGCCTGCTGCGCGACCGTTATGGCTTTGACGGCGAAGTCCGGGCCGTCGGCGAAGTGCTTCGCGACCAATGGTCTCTCATGGTACGCTGCGGTTTCGATGCGTTCGACGTTGCGGACGGCACCAAGATCGAGGCCTTCAAGGAGGCCCTGGGAGAATTCAGCCATGTCTACCAGGCAACGGGTGATGGCAAAAAAACCGTCTGGCAGTTACGCCACGGCGGTTAATCGCTCCCTTTGGAGAAGGGGGGCGGCGTCGCTTCTCTTTCTCGTGAGCCTGCTCATGACGCTCCCTGCCCGTGCCGAACTGATTGTGCTCGCCGCGCCCACCACTTTCGATAGCTATTACGCGCCGGTGGCGAGCGAAATTTTCACATTCCATGTGGCTTTCGCCAAAGCGATCAAAGCGCCGGATCAGGTGCTCATTCTGACCGATGCACAAGGCTATGACCGCTACGCGGCCGCGATCGGCGAGGACAAGGTGTTGAACTTCCCTGTGGCCGATATCTGGGCACGGGACTTTTCACCGTCCAACGCTGCCCGCCCCATCTTTTTCCGCTACACAGCAGAGGGCCAAGGCGGCGGTGCTGAGGGTCAGGAATATGCCGACATTGTTCAGATCAATCTGGCGGAGCTCGTTGAACGCGCAGGCCTCAAAATCGGCGCCACCCACCTTCTGAATGATGGTGGCAATTTTGTAGACGACTATGCAGGCAACGCTGTCGTCAGCACCAAGTTCCTCGCCGACAATGACCTCACGGAAGACGAAGCGCGGGCGCAGCTCCAGCGGGTGGCCGGCATTACCAATGTGGCGTTTATCGATGCTGACGAGCAAGGCGGTCTGGAGCATGCGGACGGGGTTGTGAGCTTTGTAGATACCAATACGCTGGTCATCAACTCCTACCCGGAAGACCCGGCCTATCGCCACCAGCTCTATAAAGATCTCGAGCGTGGCCTGCCCGGTGTCACAATCCATGAAATCGTCACGCCTTATGACGGCATAGAAATTTATGACGAGCAGTTTGGCTCGGCCTGCGGCCTTTACACCAATGCGCTCGTCACGCCGGAACGCATCTATCTGCCGCAATTTGGCATCCCCGAGGACGCCATCGCCCTCGCCCAGGTCAGGGCTGTCACCAGCCGTGAGGTCATCCCCGTCTCTTCCGCCAAGGTCTGCCGGATGGGGGGTGGTGTGCGCTGCATGTCCTGGCAATTGAGGGGGGCCCACGCAGACGCCCTTCTGGCCTATGCAGCTATTGAGCGCGCGCGAAATTAAGCTCTCGTAAACCCTAAGCGCAAATTGTCTAAAGTCTTCTCGGTCCTCTTCAGCGTTTCTCCATGGGCTATGGGCTAAAACACGCTGACGTTTCGAGGAGTATTCAGATGAGCGAGTCTCTGTCGCCCAATCGCTGGCACTTTGTTTCCGCCGCCGCCGCCTATCTTCTTATTGCGGCTGTCGCGGCACCTGTGTTCGGTGCCAGCCCATCGGTTTTCATGGAACAGGGAACGAACCGTCCTGGCGCCGACTACAGGGTCATGTCCGCCGGTCGCGAGGGCCCTCAGTATTGTGCGTCCGCCTGTTTTGCGGATAGTCAATGCCGGGCTTGGACCTATGTGCGTGCAGGCAATGAAGGCCCTGAGGCACAATGCCATCTGAAGCTTGATGTTCCCCATGCACAAGCGACGCCTTGCTGCATCAGCGGCGTCACTGTCGGGTCAAGCGCACCGGGCCGCACCCGCGGATATTGAGCCTCAATCTTCGATTATGTCTTTCTGATGTGTCACCCCGGACTCCGAGGGTATGTCAGCCTGGTTCGAGACGGCGCTGCCGCGCCTCCTCACCATGAGGCATAGATTTTGTCTCTTTCCCTCATCCTGAGGAGCGGTCGTAGACCGCGTCTCGAAGGGTGGATCCCAGGTCAAGCCCGAGGGTGACAGGGGTATTGGGCAGTAGAATTCAGAGACGAATCTTCACACCGGCAGGTCGGCCGCGGAGCGGCGACCAAACAGTTCGCCCCTCACCGCACGATGGCGCGCTGCATCGCCCTTGATGCCTTCAATGCTCTTTTCAAGCATGACGAGTGCCTCATCAATGGTCGCGATTAAATCCCGTTCAGGAATGTCAAAGGCGGATTGCTCGAGGGCCACTCGGTACTCGATATAGCGGGTTGCCATGCGGTCCGCCATGTCATCAATCACTTTGCCGTTCTCTTCGACGCGCAAAACCACGTCTACCGCGTCAGAGAAAGCTGCGCTGTCCGCCTCCATGGCTTCGCGTACGAGGGCCAGACGCAACGCATCAGCGGCGGTCACCGCTATGGAGAGGTTTGCAAACTGGTCAATCATGGCCACGTCACGAAGAACGTCATTACCGAAAGCATGCAACAGAGATGAGCCACTCTCCGCATGGGCTTTGCGAAGGGTGCGATAATAGACCTTCTCGTCGTTTGCCATCTGACTTTCGGCGAAAATCCGTTCAACGAGCCCGGGCGCCCTATCCGCGGTCTGGTCCTTGATGGTCTGGGCGATGGTCCTAAGCTGTTGCTCCTCCGCCGTCATGGGGAGGTCTGCTGATGGATTGCCCTGCTCAGCCAGGCTCACAACATGTTTGCTCAGGTCGCTCAGAAACGAAAACTCATTTGGTTTGGTGCGACCGAGATCGGCCTGTCCCGCACAAGCCGTAAGGCTCAGGGTCAGGAGACCGGTCCCCAAAATCTGTGCGTGGCGGTGGGCCATATCACATCCAAATCCTTGCGGCGCGCCGGAGAGCTCCGGCGGCATAGTTTCGCCACAAGCCTAGGGCGTAATCGTTAGATGGCTGTTAATAGCCAAGCTGGCCTTTGAGGTAATGCGGGGACGCCCCGCCCGAAAACCTTAGAAAATGAGGACATTTTAGGCGCATGGACGACTTACTTCCCAGTTTTGGACCGTCGCCTATAAAAGGTCGTCGGTGGTTAATGGTTTTGCTCCTGACCTCCCTTGCCATGGTTGTTGTCGGGCTGCAGGTCCCGGCCGTAACGGTCAGTTCCTTCTGGTTTTACGAAAACGATCTCTCGATCCTGGATGGCATTCAGTCCTTCTTTGACGAAGGACAAACGGCACTCGGTCTTCTGGTGCTTGGCGTTTCGGTCGTCTTCCCTGTCACCAAAATTCTCCTGGGACTTTTGTTAGTGGCACGGGGCCGCCGTCGATCGAACGGCACCGGCGCCCTGCTCGGTCTGCTTGTCTGGCTGTCACGGTGGTCGATGACAGACGTCTTTGTCTTTGCGCTCATTGTGCTGGTGCTGAATGGTCAGCTCCTGACCACGGCTGATGTACATGGCGGCCTGGCGCTGTTTGCCGGTGGTGTCCTGCTGTCCGCTTACGCAGTATCTGAAGTGCGGCGGCGCTTGACCGCTGTGCCCACCTAAAACCGCGTTGCTGAGAAGTTCTCCGGGTCAACAGACGGGTCGCGCCCGGCAATGAGGTCGGCGATGAGAGCTGCGGAGCCCATGGCCAGGGTCCATCCGAGTGTGCCGTGGCCCGTGTTGAGAAACAGGTTGTCGTGGCCGGGGGCCTTCCCCAACACCGGCACCCCGTCGGGCGTCATGGGACGCAATCCACACCAGAATTCAGGTTCGAGATCATCGCCCAGTGCCGGAAAGAGTTCGCGCACAGCGGTTAAAACAGACTGCGCCCGATCCGCTTCCACCGTTCGGTCATAGCCCGCCACCTCCGCCTGTCCCGCGGCCCGCAGCCGATTGCCCAAGCGGCTCACCACGATGCGGCGCACCTCGTCGGTGACACTCACCTCTGGCGCCGAGCCATCGTCTGGGACGTCGAGGGTTACGGAATAGCCTTTGACCGGATAGACCGGCAGGTCCATGCCCTCCAGGAGGCTCGGGCTCATGACGCCGGCGGCGAGCACGACGGCGTCAGCCTCCAAACGGCACTGGTTCGTGCGCACATGAGTGATACGCTCTCCACGCCGTTCCAGTTTGACAACGCTTTCGCCAAACAGGCAGGTCACGCCCATCTCTTCGATCGCTTCAGCCAGGGCAGCCGTAAATTTGTAAGCATCGCCGCTTTGGTCGCCGCTCGAATAGACGCCGCCTGCGATTTCGCCGCGCTGATGGGCCGAGGCCAGTGCCGGTTCCAGCGCCACACAGTCCGACGCGCTCAGCTTTTCCTGATGGAGACCATGAGGTTCCAGACGTTTCGCTTCAGCGGCTGCGTGATCCACTTCGTTCTCGGTGGCGAAGACGCGCAGAATGCCTTTCTGCTTGCGGTCGAAGTCCGGCGCCATTCCTTTGGCGGTGAGGTCGTCTAGCGTCTCCTGCAAGACGGTGCGCCCGAGCAGCGCCAGTCCGACATTGCGCTCCGCACCGTCGCGCTGTGCCTTCAGCGTGCAGCGGCGCCAGAACCGCCAGAGCCATTTCCATTGGGCGGGGTCGGCTCTTAATCTCAGCCGCAGCGGCGCATCTGCGCGGCCGAGCCATTTCAAAGCCTGGGTCGGCACACCGGGTCCCGCCCAGGGCGCCACTTCGCCTGCGCTCAGCTGACCGCCATTTGCAAAACTGGTTTCGAGCGCCGGTCCCCGCTCTTTCTCAATGAGCGTCACATCGTGTCCGTCGCGCCTCAGGCGGTAGGCCGTGGCCACGCCGATGACGCCCCCACCCACCACAATGATCTTCTGCGGGGCAGACGCCTGGACTGGTTGATGGGAAGGCATGGAAGCGCGCACTCATGACATATCGAAGACGCCGTCTTCCTAGCAAACCGGCCCTCTCCCCGCAAAACAAAAGGCGGGACCCGCTCTCAGAATTTTCGCACGCGACGTAGCGGGTCAGCGATCCAAATAGTCAGCAACGGTCCGATTGAACTGGTCAAGCGCGCCTTCAAACCGCCCGAAGAGCATATCTGTGTTGGCGCCGGAAGCGAGCGTCGCCTGGATACTCTCTCCGATGTCGAAGTCTTCCGCCAAGGTGGTCGTCGTAATGGCGTGATTGCGGTCCCAGTGCTCGGTGTTGGCGATCTCCGATTTCGGCGCAAGCGTGGCAATGCGAATGCGTGTTTCATCTGGGGCAACCGGCTCTTGGCTAATCCAGGCAATATGATCCTGCTGCACTAGGAAGCTGCTGGACGGAAAAAGCGTATAGAGAATGTTCGCGTGGTCGCGCAGCTGCCAAGCGTCGCGGGTGTCGTCTTTGAGCTTTGCCATGGTGGTCCGCGGCAGGATCGAGCGCAGATGCGGGCCGAAGCTGCGATAGCTTGAGAGATTGTCCTCAAAGTGGGGACCGATGGTTTTGCGGTGCGCCACCTTGAAGTGGTAGGCCTCGATGCCGCCCTCAACCAGGATCTTCCAATTCGCTTTCCGGACCTCCGTATGTTCTGCGGCAATGGCAAGGTTGTCGATCTGCAGGGCGTTCAAGTCTTCAGAGAGGCTCGCCAGATAGTCCTGGATGGTCGGCGCGTCTGGCGCGAAAGGACGAACCCAGATCAGGCCATACATCTCCACACACTCAAGAGGCTTAAGTGCGAGGTCTGCTTTGTCTTCCTCCGGGAAGCCCTGATCAAAATGCGGTGCAGCGATCAGTTCGCCGGAATTCGCATAGGTCCAAGCGTGATAGGGACAGGAGAAGCGATGTTTGCATCCCGCCTCTTCGTCCACCAGGCGGGTGCCGCGATGCCGGCACACATTCAGGAACGCCCTTACCTCGCCCGCCTTGTCGCGGGTGACCAGGACCGGCAGGCCGGCGATCTCCCGGCGAAGAAAGGATCCAGCTTCTGGCAGCTCGCTCACATGCGCCGTCGGGGTCGGCAGTTTTCGGAAAATCTGCGCCCGCTCACGCGCCAGGCGATCGGGACAGGTGTAGTGCTCGACCGGGTTCCGCGCGACCGTCTCATCCAGAAAAGCCTTGTTTTCTGCCTTCAGCGCGAGCAATTCGTCCGTGAGTTCAAGTTCTGTCGACCGGTCCATACCACCCTCCTCGGTTGCGGCGAACGGCGCAGACTGGACCCGCGACTTACCGTTCGGTAAGTCTGTGTAACTTACCATATGGTAGGGCGTCAAGAAAAACATGGAATCACCTCATGACCACCGATACGCGCGGACAATTCTTGGATTCAGCAGAGAAACTCTTTGCGGAGCGCGGCTTTTATGGTGTCAGCATTGCCGCCATCGGCGATGAGCTGGGGCTCACCAAACAGGCCCTGCTGCATCACTTCAAGAGCAAAGAAAAGCTCTATGGCGAGGTGCTGGCCCAAATTTCCGCGCGGATCGAACAGATCGGTACCAAGTCCGCCGGTCCCGACGCCGATCCCAAACGGGCGCTGAAGACCTATCTCCTCGACCTCCACAGTGCCTTTCACGCGCGGCCGGATCAGGCGCGGCTTTTGATGCGCGAGCTGTTGGACAATAAGCGGCGGGCCGACAGTGCGGGGACCTGGTACCTGAAACCGTTTCTTGAGCGCCTGATCGCCATGATCAAAGCGCAACCCAATTGGCAGGATGCGAGCGACGGCGAGGCGCTGGCGCTCGGCTATCAATTGCTCGGGGCCATCAACTATTTCGGTATTTCCGAACCCACCCTTAAAGGGATTTTCGGTGCAAAGGGCTACGCGGATCTGGATGGGTCTTTTAAGCTACAACTTGAGAGGATGATCGACGCTGCAGTTGACGCCCGTCCCTGACGCGGGCCTCGGAGGTGGACCATGACGATTGACTGGAACGAGCCCTGGCCTTTTACGCCGTCTGCGCGCATGCCGCGCATCGTGCGCGCTGAAGGCCGCACCCTTTTCACCGAAGATGGCGGAGAGATTCTGGACGCCGCCGCTGGTGCAATCATCTGCAATATCGGCCATGGACGCCAGGAAGTGGCAGACGTCACCGCGAAAGCGATGGCAAACACGAGTTATATCGTGCCGCCCTTCATCACACCGGAACGCACCGCATTGGTGGAACGGTTGCAGCGGGATTGGCTACCGCCGCATCTCTCCCGTGTGCATCTCTCAAGCGGCGGGTCGGAAGCCGCCGATGCCGCCTGCCGTTTGGCCGTCCAGTATTTTCGGGCCGTGGGCGACGAGAAACGTTGGAAGGTGATTGGACGGGACATTGCCTATCACGGCACCACCATCATGACGCTGGCGGTCGGCGGTCACCCAGCGCGCCGCGCAGGCCTCGAAAATCTGTTTCCCAAAGTGGGCCACGCCCCCACCCCCTATCAGCTCCGCTGCCCGCTTGGGCGGGGTCATGAAGACTTTGATTTATGGGCAGCCGATGAGTTTGAAAAACTGGTTGAAGCGGAAGGGCCCGACACGATTGCCGCCTTCATTGCGGAACCCATTACCGGCTCCAGCGGCGGGGCACTGATGCCGGGCGCGCGCTACTGGCCCCGCATTCAGGAGATCTGTGACAAGCACGGCATTCTCATCATCACCGATGAAGTCATGGTGGGCTTTGGCCGGACAGGAAAACGCTTTGCCGCAGAGCATTTCGATCTCAGGGCGGACATTATGGTGTCCGGCAAAGGTCTCGCCGGCGGCTACGCCCCCATCGTTGGTGTCTTTGCGACGGAGGCTGTCGTTGAACCCATCGCTGCGCAGAATGGTGCACTCATGTTCTACACCTATGGCGGTCACCCGGCCGCATGCGCCGCAGCCGACAAAGTGCTGGAGATCATGACCCGCGAAAAGCTCGTCGCGCGGTCCGCTGAGATGGGCGCGCTGCTTGGCGAGAAGCTCACCACAAAGCTCGGCGATCATCCTCATGTCGCCGAGATCAGAGGCCAGGGCCTCTTCTGGGCGCTTGAGCTGGTGGAAGATCGCGACACGCTAACGCATTTTCCCAAAGAATCGGCGTTTACCGGACGCGTCACCGGGGCGGGTTTGAGGAACGGCGTTTTCTTTTATGCGGGCGGCACCGGCGAGGTGCGCGACATTGTGCTCTTAGGACCGCCCTTCACGGTGACCGAAGCGGAACTCGACCAGATGGTGGACGTGCTCGCCCACTCAATTGACAGTGCCGCCGCCAAGATAGCAAAGCCCGGCGCCGCAGCGGGCTAACTCAACGCGGTGCCGAAAAGCGCGCCCCAGAATTTGGACGGCTTGCCGGTTTCCATCTCGACGCGGTCCGCCTTGTCGCCAAAATACTGAATGGCTTTCACACCCAGCCAGCGAAGTGGCTCCGGTTCCCATTTGGACGGTGTGTCGTTTACCCAGGCGAGGTCGGTGATGTCGCTTTCGCGTTCAAGCACGAGATCAGACAGGATACGCCCCGCCAGGTTGGAGGCGGCTACACCTTCGCCGGTATAGCCGCCGGCATGGCCTAGTCCCGCCTGGTGGTCGAAAGCGACGGACGGCCGCCAGTGCCGCGGCACGCCCATAAGGCCGCCCCAGCCGTGGGTGACGCTATAGTCTTTCAGGACAGGAAAGAGTTTGCGAAGGGTGCGCTCGACATTCTGCACCATGGGGTCGTCCGGCGGGATGACGCCCCGGCGCTTGGAGCCAAAGTAGTATCCAGCGCGACCGCCAAAGGCGAGGCGTCCATCGTCGGTCTTTTGACCATAGATGGTGACACGGCGGCTGTCGCCGAAGGTTTCGCGGTTGGCCAGCCCGATCTCATCCCAGACGTGATCAGGCAGGGGCTCGGTCGCCACCATCATGGAATAGAGTGGCAGCACCTCGCGCTCCTGGCCTTTGATGGATTCCGTATAACCCTCGGTCGCGCGAATGATCTTTTGGGCGCGCACCCGGCCCTTGTCTGTGTCGACATAACCCGATGCCATTTCTTTCACGGGCGTGCCTTCGTAAATCTTCACGCCTTTGGCGCGCACGACGCGGCCGAGACCCTTTACCAGCCGTGCTGGATGGATCACGGCGCAGTGCGGCGTGTAGGTGGCGCCGTAATTGGGTGTCATGCCGACGCGCTTTTGTGACTCCTCCGGCGGCAGCCAGCGATAATCGTCTTCGGTAAAGCCCAAGGCATGATGATGGGCCATGTCGTCCTGCATGTCTTTCACATGAAAGGGCGCAATGGCGACCTCCACTGTGCCGCCCTTCGCAAAATGACACTCAATGCCTTCGCGCTGGGAAATCCGTCCGACTTCGTCGACCGTGTCGTGCATGGCGCGCAGCAGACGCACGCCGGCGTCGCGCCTTTTCTCATCCGCCAGCATGCCATCAATGCCCCAGGCAAGCCCCATGCACCAGCCGCCATTGCGACCACTGGCACCAAAGCCCACCGTGTTGGCTTCGAACACCGCAATATCAAGCGACGGGTCTTTTTCCTTCAAATAGTAGGCCGTCCAAAGGCCTGTATAGCCGCCTCCGACAATGGCGACGTCCACGTCAGTTGGGAGGTTTGCTGCGTCTGCGATCGTGGAGGGTGTGTCGAGTGTGTCGAACCAGAAGCTGCCATTGTGAGCTCTTGGGTCGCCTAAGGGGCGCTCATCAGATGCCATTGCTGTCTTCCGCAGGTTGAAGTGGTGACCGCTTTTCGCGATCTCTCATTTTCGGTGAGCCTAGACGCTCCGTTTCGGGGCCACGAGAAAATTTGCACCACGGGTGGTTGACTCTGCGCCCTCAGCCCCTTAAATACACCTTCAGGTTAATTAACTTATTGGTGTATTATGAAGCCCGATCCTCTTAGCGCCACCTTCTCCGCCCTGGCGGATCCGACGCGCCGCGCCATTCTCGCCCGGTTGGCACTCGGCGAGACCTCGGTGAAGGAATTGTCGGAACCGTTCAACATCTCGGCGCCGGCCATCACCAAACATCTCAAGGTTTTGGAAAGTGCGGGGCTTATCTCCCGCGGTCGCAAAGCCCAGTGGCGCCCCTGCGCGCTGGAAGCCGGACCCCTTCGCGACATCTCAGACTGGGTCGAGCAATACCGCCTTCATTGGGAAGGAAGCCTCGACCGTCTCGACGCCTACTTGCAGGACGTACAAAAAGGAAAAAACACATGACTGCTCAGACAGAAGCTACCGACGACACATTCGACCTTACCCTCACCCGCGTGTTCAAAGCCCCACGCCCGCTTGTCTTTCAAATGTGGGCCGACGCTGAACATAAAAGCCAATGGTGGCGCCCGAAGGTTTTCAAGCTGGTCGACGCAGCCGAAAACTTCCGAGAGGGCGGCGATTGGATGTCGGTCATGGAGGCCCCAAGCGGCAACCGTTACCGGATGGAAGGCACGTACAAAGAAATTGTCGAGAATGAGCGGATCGTCTTTTCCCACTATTGGGTCGAGGACGGCGAACGCGGGCCGATGACACTCATCACCGTGACATTCGAGGATGATCCGGACGGCACACGTCTTACCTTCACCCAGGCTTTGATCGAGAATGAAGCGGACAGAGATGACCAGCAAAATGGATGGAACGAGTTCCTGAGCATGCTGGAAGCGACGTTGGCGGATGCAGGCTGATCGCCCGACCTCATTCGTGCTGAGGCATCGACCAGTTTGAGGTCACCTGCGGCGCGGCGGATCCGCTGCCGCGCTGTTGGGTTTGGTCACCCAGATCAATCAGCAGACCTTATCAGTCTGTTGCCCTTGTCAGTCTGTTGCTCTGGGCCAGGTGAGATCCATGAGGTCCGTCAAGGTCGGAACATCTGTTGGCGTCTTCTGCTTATCACTCGACTTGGTCTTGGCCACAGGCATGGGAATTACATCAGCCGCTTTTTCATAGGTGCGGCGTTTCCCATTTGACTCCCTCGGCCTGAACTCGATGACATTCGGCATCGCCGTCTCCGTGGGTTAGCGCTCCCGGCTTAATCCGACATGGTTGCGGGAACCTTCCCCCAAAGTCTCTGCCGATTATCGTGAATAAAGTGTTAACGCGGTGGTTTGGCAGTCGACAGAAATGGCTGTTTCCCTATGCCCGCCCTTTGATAAAGCGTCAATTTTTCACAAATTTGAGAAGGCCCCGCCCCACTGCTTGTTAAGAATTTTCGCTCAAATTGGAGGAAGACCGATTTTGGACCTGGGGCAGGCTGAGTTTCATGACCGAGCTGACGCATCTGCGAGATCTGATCGACCTTGCAAAAGAACCGTCGAGTGAGCGGCGGCGCGAGCTGTTGCGCAATGTGACCGACCTCTTTCTGGAAGATCCAACGGTTTACTCAGGTCAAGAGACAGAACACTTTTCCGACATTATGGGTACGGTGGCCCGCTCGCTGGAGGCCAGTGTGCGGGCTGACCTGTCCCGCCGCCTAGCAACCATCGCGGAAGCACCCCGCGATCTGGTCGCCCAGCTGGCAAACGATGAGATCACGGTCGCAGCGCCTATTCTGGAGAGCAGCCTCGCCCTGACGGAAGACGACCTATTGGAAATCATCAGCCAGTGCAGCAATGCCCACCGATCCGTTGTTGCCGGACGCGAAGACGTGAATGAAACTATTTCCGAGGCGCTCGTGGATCATGGGGACGACAATGTCGTCAATGTCCTGATCAACAATGCCAAGGCGCAAATCGGTGAGACAACAATTCAGAAGGTTGTGCGGCGCGCGGCATCCAACGAGACACTTCAGACCTCACTTGTTGACCGGCAAGACCTGCCGCCGGACGTGTTGCACGACATGTTCTGGGTTGTGTCAACCAAACTGCGGTCTCGCATTTTGGAGCGCTCCGCGGAGCTCGATCCGGAAATTGTCGACCGCGTTCTTGCACAAACAGAGCGCAAGATCATGAAGGATGCCAATCGCCGTACGGACGAGCGTACCCGCGCACAACAGTTCATCGACCGGAAGGCGGAACTGCGGGAACTCTCCGAAACACTTCTGGTCAATCTGGTCCGGGCCAATCGCCTGGAAGAACTTGTCTGCGGTTTTGCGCGCCTCGCCAAGATTGACGAAGAGACCGCTGAACGGATTCTGAAAGATCCGTCCGGCGAAGGCCTTGCGATCGCCTGCAAAGCAACACGCCTTGATCGGTCAACCTTCTCGACACTCGCGATAATTGGCGCGCAGAGCAAGAAGCGCTCGGTTCAGGCCACCCGCGATCTGTTCGACATATATGACCAGATCCCTCAGGACATGGCGCAGCGGGCCATGCGGTTCTGGCGGGTGCGGCGCGAAACACAAAGCGTTGCGGCTTAGCGAGCGGTTTTGGCGCATTTCCGGGCGCTGAAGTCTGCAACTTCAGCTGGAAATGCTCTAGGTTTTCTCAAACACCATCATTGACCAGCTGACGCCCTCTCGGCCTACCCGGTCTGGCTTTTCCTCATGGCGGACCAGTGTCAGTCTTGTCGCGGCGGCGAGTTTTGCTGCATCGTCAGGCGACAAGTCGTACATGGTGCGGCCTTCAGGCACGGGCCCGTGACGCAGGCTGATCGCTGCATGCGCTTCCGGCTTCATGAGGGCTGCGATGGCCTTGAAACCGTCCGCTTGATGTTCCTCGGCCAAGTGCATGAAAGAGGCGCTCGCGAGGACAAAGTCAAAGGTGAGACCCATTGCCAACACGCGCTCCAGGCGCGGCAAGTGGTCGTCTACCCACGTGATGTTTTCATGATCGCGGTCTTCGATCGCAAATTTGCGCATCGCCTCCGCGGGTTCCACTGCGACGACCTTGTGGCCGAGCTTCGCAAAGCCTTCCGCATCGACACCAACACCCGCACCAATGTCGAGCACGTGGCCCGGTTCTTCCGGGAAGAAGAAACGAAAAGACTTGTGCCTTTCGGCAAAGGGAAGCTCCGCATAGCGGGATCTCAGTTCCTCTGCTTCCACATTGTAGGGTAGGAAGCCGCGCGAAACATTTTCGTCAGCCGCTGTCATATGACCCGCCTTTTGTCATCCACCTTCTTATCATCCCCCTTCTGGGCCTTCGGTCGGGTTGCTATCGGGAAGCACCTCTACATAGATGGATTGGCTTGGGAAGGCGAAGCCGGTGCCAGCATCCTCAACGATCTCTTTAATCGCCAAGGCAAACTGCTCTTTGATTTCGAGCCAGGCGCCCCAGTTTGTCGTCTTCGTGAAACAATAGATCATGATGTCGATGGAACTGTCGTTGAAGGCATCGACGCGCACAAAGAGGGCAGTTTCAGGCGGCTGTGCGAATTCGTCAGACGCTCTGATGTAACTCTCGATACCATCGCGCACCTGTTTCAACTGGTCCAAGGTCGAGCGATATTCCAAACCGATCTTCCAATAGATGCGGCGATGGGTCATTTTCGTGAAGTTGGTGACCGCCGCGTCAGACAGCTTCTGGTTGGGCACATAGACGGGTGCCTTGTCGAAGCGGCGCACGGTGGTTGACCGGAAACCGATATTCTCGACGGTGCCCTCCACAACTCCGTCGACGAGGATCCAGTCGCCCTTGCGGTAGCGCTTTTCGATCAAGATCGACAACCCGCCGATCAGGTTCTTAAACAGATCCTGTGCGCCCAAAGCCACAGCCACGCCAAAGAGGCCGAGCCCGGCAATGATGGGAGCTACTTGAATGCCCCAGATCTGGAGGATGGTCGCAGCGCCGACAATGATGACGCCCCAACGGACACCGGTGACGAGCCAATCGACCATCTCATGAGTGAGAACGCGCTCCAGCTCTCGGAGTAACAAGCTGAGCGGCGTTACAGCATTATGGAGGGCCCAGAAAATCGTGAAGGCGATGAGCGATTGCACTGCATTGCGCGCAAGCTCGGCTGCTGTTCCTTCCAGCTGCAGATAATCCAGCGCGAAGAAAACCCCTACAATAATGAAGGTGGCCTTTAGCGGGTCAGCGAGAGCCTCATGAAGATAATCGTCAATTTTCGTTTCCGTGTCCGCCACCCAGCGATCCACAAAGGAAAAGATGAAGCGCGTGAAAAGACCGCGCAGAAAGTAGAAAACAAGAAAGATGCCGACGGCGGTCAGAAAGTGTCCGACATCGTAGCCCAGGATGCCGCTTTGCCAGACTTCGACCACCAGCTCCCACAGTTCACTCAGCTGTCTGCCTAGCTCTTCCATATTGCGTATGTCCTGCCTTCGATTCTTAAGTCGTTAGTTTGTTCATATCGGACATTCGTCGCAAGTCGCGCCCCACGACATCTGCGGAGTGTCTTTTGACCGTGGTCATTAGTGGCTTCTGCGCCGTCCATGTCTGTAGGACATTGGCTTTGGCGGGGGTAATTTTTTTGAGGCTCTCATCACGACAAACGCAATCCAAGCGTACATTGCTGCCAAAACTCCGAGCCGTAGCGGAGATGCTGTGAAGGCGCTCTCTGCAAGCAGCAACGACATAATGTTTGCGGCAGAAAAATCTATTATCGCGGCGGTCATACCCACCAAAAGCGCAGTCACTATGGTTGGTCCTCTCTTTAAGGGAAGAACACCCGGCCACTCTCTCAAGTCTGGCGGCATCGTGAGATAGATTGTTACCTTTTTGGCTACTAGGACAGAAACGGCAAATAGCCCAATCGCAAATATCTGAAATGCCGGCCCAGCTAACCATTGAATGTCATAAGCCACAATGATGCGCGGGCCAAAATACAAACCTGGCGCAATCACAAAGGTCCAAAAGGATGCATACAGCGCCGCGAAGACAATCACGATAGCTATTGGTTTGTTCCAATTCATGAGAGCCCTAAGGTTTGTCAAAATCCTGCTTCCTCATTGCCGGTATTGAGCTGAGATATAGACCCATACTATCCGGCATCATGGATGACACGTCACCAATACATGTCTCAAGGAGATTGCAGCCCACCGCTCAGTGAGCCAAGGCATTACACCTCGGCGGGTGCGCGTTCCCGCACCGACGAGAAGCGCACCTTTGGCCATTTCTCTTCCGTGTAGCCGACTTCCCAAGCGCTCTTCGCCATGAAGACCGGCGCTCCGTCGCGGTCCTCCGCCATGCTTGCCTGATTGCCGTCGACAAAGCGTTTCAGTTCCGCTTCGTCATCGGCATCGACCCAGCGCGCTGTTTCGTAAGGCGCCTGTTCGAGCCCAACCTTGATGCCATATTCCGCCTCGATGCGTTGGGCGAGGACTTCAAGCTGCAGACGGCCCACCACGCCGATTACCCAGTTGGCCCCGAGGTGCGGCTTGAAGACCTGGGTTACCCCCTCTTCTGCCAGGCTCTCAAGCGCGCGGCGCAGATGTTTGGCTTTCATGGGGTCATCAAGGCGCACCCGTTGCAGAATTTCCGGTGCAAAATTGGGGATGCCGGTAAAGATCAGATCTTCGTTTTCGGTGAGGGTGTCGCCGACGCGGATCGTCCCGTGATTGGGAATGCCGATAATGTCGCCGGGCCAGGCTTCATCGACGAGTTCACGGTCCTGGGCAAAGAACAGGATCGGATTGTGCACGCCGATGGCCTTGCCTGAGCTTGAGAGCTTGAGTTTCATGCCGCGTTTGAACTTACCGGAACAGAGCCGCATGAAAGCGATCCGGTCCCGGTGGTTTTGGTCCATGTTGGCCTGCACCTTGAAAACAAAGCCGGAGACTTTCTTTTCATCGGGGCTGATGGCGCGCGCCGATGACGGCTGAGGCCGTGGCGGCGGCGCAAAGGACGCGACCGCATCCAGCAATTCATCAACGCCCAATTCGCGCAACGCTGTTCCGAAGAAGACCGGGGTCAGCGCACCTGCACGATAAAGCTCCAGGTCGAAGGGCGAACACGCACCGGTCGCCAGCTCCGCTTCCTCTTTCAGGGTATTGAGTTCATCCTCACTGAGGTGACGGGTGATCTCATTGCTGTCGACGCTGAGGCCCGTGTTCTCCGGCGTCTCGCCTTGCTTGTAGGAGATGAATTCGTTCTGGGTGAGATCGTAGATCCCCTTCAGCCGGTTGCCCTGCCCGACGGGCCAGGTCATCGGCACCGTATCGAGGGCGAGGCGATCGGCCACTTCCTGCATCAGATCAAACGGGTCCTGCCCTTCCCGATCAATCTTGTTGATGAAGGTGATGATGGGAACGTCGCGGAGCCTACAGACTTCGAAAAGCTTCAGGGTCTGCGCTTCGATGCCCTTGGCTGCATCGATCACCATGATAGCGCTGTCCGCTGCGGTGAGCGTCCTGTAGGTATCTTCTGAGAAGTCTTCGTGGCCCGGTGTGTCGAGCAGGTTGCAGATGACGCCTTTGTACTCAAACGTCATCACCGCAGACGTCACAGAGATACCGCGTTCCTGCTCGATCTTCATCCAGTCGGAGCGGGCGCGCCGACGATCGCCGCGCGCTTTCACCTGACCTGCCAAATGGATCGCGCCGCCGCGGAGCAGCAGGTTTTCCGTGAGGGTCGTCTTCCCGGCATCCGGGTGAGAAATGATGGCGAAGGTCCGGCGCCGACGCACCTCCTCTGTTTTGGGCTCGGCAGTCGGTTCAGCACTATTTGTCAGGTCAGCAGAGACGCTCACGGCACACTCTTCCGGAATTGGGGGTCAGAATTGGCCGGACCCTATATCAGGCCGAGCCGATTTGCCAATCAGGCGAGAGGGTTCCAGACCGCCTCGTCCACGGTGTCTTGCGTCAATTTTCCGCGCATCCGCAGCTCATCCAGGATATTCAGCGACTGATAAGGGATGCGGGCGCACGAGAGGATCGGACCGTCTCCGTCATCGACCACCCGAACGGCGTTGATCTGTTCCTTGTCGTGAAGCATCTGACAGATCGCGAGCACAAATTTGGGCTCTTCTTCTGCCAGCGCCGGGTTGTCCGCCAGGCCTTCGGTCAGCAATTGCATGAGGTCATGGGTTGTCAGGCCCGCATATTGCTCAGCGCTCAAGGGGAACCCGTCTTGTTCCGTCGGCCCCGGCAAGGCGTCGAGATTGACCAATCTGTCGCGATACAGAAAGAGTGTCATTCGCCGCTGTTCCCCCTTAAAGACCGTTCCGCCTGCCGATCTTCTTTCGGTAGCTGACATCGTCGCAGATTCGCAGGCCCAGTGCGAGACCGGGCTCACAAGCTCTCTTATGCCTGTTTTGCGCAACGGCACCGTGTTGATTTGCATCATTGCATGATCGGGCAATTTCGGCGAATTTCGCCGCATCAACATTCAACTATGCAGGGCGTCGGCAGTTACATATCGGCGCCCAGAAGGAGATCCACATGACAACTGCAAGAGACATTGCGAGCAAACATATGGAGGCCGCCCTGGCCGACGCCAAAGCGGCCAATGTCCCGGCTGAATCCGTTGCCCGGGTGATGCTGGAGAAGGTGGTGCACGTCTATAAAGAAACCCGCTCGGAAGAAGACATTGCTGCAGAGCTTGTGTCCACGTCCGAGAATCTCAGCCAAGACGAAGACTATATGTTCATGCGGCCGTGAAGCCGTTGCGGTCCTGACCGCAAAATCACGACGGCGGGTCGCCTTTCACCGGTTCGGTGAGAAAATGGCGGCCCCGCCTATCTTCAATTTCCACTACCCAAAAGTCTGGGTCGAACTTCTCCTGGCGCGCAAGATAGGCATCGGCGTCCGCCTCTGGAACCGGCCCCTCGCCGACTGAATGCATCCAGATCCGGCTGCCATCCTCGCCCCAGGTTGGGCCATACACATCCGCAGTCCCATCAAGCCGCGCTACCTTGACATAGATGGTGCCCGCCTCTCCATTCCCGCGGCGCACAACCATGGCGGGCACGTTTTCGGCGCCTGCGCGGCGGATCAACGCTTTGACCCAGATGTCGGCCTTGAGGTTCACTTCATCCCTGCCCATCGTTGCGCGGCTCTGGCCGGTTAAGCCTAAAATCAAAGAAGGCGGTTTGGACCAGAATTCCGCCAACCATGCTTAACCCGACGATCGTCAATCGCAAAATGGCGGGAAGCCGCCGATCCCCGTGCCACGCTCCGGTACCGTCTCTGTTTTTAAGCAAAGGAATTAATCAAGTGGCTCAAAACTCACGGGTTTTTGCCGTTTGAAGCGATTGCGCAGACGGGTGCAGACTTCTACACTGCAGGCCTTCAACAGGATTTGCGAGACGGGTTCGTTAGGGGTTGTCGTCCAACCTGTTGTCGAATGATCCTGAATAAGTGGGGCCAAGGACGCAAAAGCGTCACCCGGCGAGGAGCGGTTGTGGCATGAGTAAGATGGGTATGGGACTTTCCAAGCAGGTTAAAGCCATTGCAGGCAGCATTGTCCTGGCGATGACTGGCTTCGCGCCTGCGCAGGCAGAAGAGACGAATGTTGCCGCGCTTACAGACGCTATTCCTGCCCCTGCCTATTATCTCCCTCTTGCCCGGCCCATTCAGCCAGGTGAGGTTCCGCTGACCGGCGTGCATGCCGTGGCTCGCCATTATGTCGCGTTTGACTCTGCTGTCGACGAAGCCTTCAAGAGCCAGCTAGCTACGCCGCGGGAAGTCCGCCGTCTGCTGGATGGTCTGCGCTTTAATGAACCGCAGATGGTCGCACAGTCCTGGCTTGCCCACCGTGGCCTGATCGCGGCAGAGAACCCGGAATTCCAGGAAGGCGTGCGGCTAGCACTGGCGCGTGATGGCGCCGTCTCAGTGATCCAGCAACTTTCCGGTCGGGGCAGCTTTGCCCGCAATCTGCATGGCGCAGACTCCGCGGTGTCGGCCGTTCTGGAACGCGTCGCCAATGACAATTACCGCATGACCGTGCTGAAAGGACGTTTCCTCGCAACCGCGCAGGAATTTCAGACCAAGCGCTGGGGCATGATTGATCGCGACACCCGCGACACCTCGTTTGACTTTGCTGACAGTGGCCTTGAAGAGAGCTTTGGAGAGAAAGTTGCCGGCACGCTGCGGAACTTCTCCCCCATCAGTCCGGCGCATGCCTATGCGTCACCGTTGATGGAGCGGGTTCTCGCCTATGGCGCACTCCATGTGATTGCAACATCGCTGGAAACGGATGTGTCCACTGAAGGTATGGCGCCGGCGGACCGGCGGACCACCAGCTGCCTCAACTGGGCCAAGCTCAATCTCAATCAATGTGTTGCCGCCGCTCACTTCCCGTCTGAGGAAGCCTGGTGCACCGCGACCCACGCCATTGACGATGTTCGCGCTTGCTGGGCGCAAGTGCTCCCAGCAGCCGATCGCTGAGGTGGATCGATCTCTTAGAAAAACCGGCAGAAATCTGCCGGTTTTTTTGTGCCCACCTTTCGGCCAATGGTGGTTGGTTTCAATTTGAGGTAAATTTTCGCCCAGTTTGAATAAATATAGAGTACAGTATTTATAAAAATATCTCGTATTCATAAATCACTGATAATCCATATACTTCATACTCAAGCGATTGCAGCGACATATATTCAATTTTACTTATGTATTTAAATTCTATTCAGTGATTGAGGGACTAAGGTTCGTGCAAGTAAGGCCGGACAGACAAACGCTCTCACGTTCAGAGGCTTCCTGACCGGCCTAGTAAAGGGCCGATATGATGTTTTTGGTAAGAATAGCCTTCTGGGTCACCGTGGTAGCGCTGGTGCTGCCAACCCCAGACTCTGCGACGCCGCCGGGCGGTACCGGCGGATCCGCGATGACCGCCTCTTTCAGCGAAGAGCGTGCGGAGCAGCAGCTCAATCTCACCGATGTGGCTGGTGCGGCGATGACGTCTGCCGATGATGTCCTCAGCTTTTGCGACCGAAATCCTCAAACCTGCGAGACGGGATGGACCATCGCCATCCATGTCCAGCGCCAGATTAAGCACTATGGCGCGCTTGCGCTGGATTGGGTCGCAAGCCAGCAAAGTTCGAACACCCCGGCTCATCACCCTCGCGCACGACCATCTGAGGCGCCCTCACCCAGCGTCGAGGTCGTTCGCGGGGCTTGAGCCACGAGCGCTGAGGCCCCCCCTCCTCAGCTCTCTCCCCTAGGACGGTAGCCCCCGTCCATTGGGCGCACAGATTTCCGGTTTCCCGTGCCCTTTAACCGGTCATCTGTGCGCCCCTCTTTTTGCCTCTGGAGCGTCATATCGCGCCTTGCCGGATGCCCTGCAGAGGGCTATCTCATGGGTTCGCCTCCACAGTCGTCCGCGCAAAAAGGAACCTCATGGCCATTCAGGACCTGATCGACGACTTCAGTTATCTCGATGACTGGGAAGATCGGTACAAATATGTGATTGAACTGGGCAAAGGCCTGGCGCCTTTGACGGACGCAGAACATAGCGCCGACACCAAGGTCCAAGGCTGTGTCAGCCAGGTCTGGCTGGTGTGTGAAAGCGACGATGGTGGTGCTCACCTTTCGTTTAGAGGCGACAGCGATGCTCTGATCGTCAAAGGTCTGATCGCCATCTTGCTTGCCATGTATTCAGGCCAAAGCCCAGACGCCATTTTGGCGGTCGACGCTAAGTCGATTTTTGAGCAATTGGGGCTGGATGAGCATTTGAGTCCTCAGCGCTCCAATGGCCTGCACGCGATGGTCTCGCGGGTTCGCGAAGACGCGGCACGTCAGCTCGCTCAGACTCACACGGACTGATCAATCCCGTTGGAATCTTGGTCGTCGGCCTGCCAAACATAAGCGCCCTGCTTACTCTCAGGCCTCCCATTCAGTTTGTAGTGAAGAGCCAGACGGGCGAGTGCAATTTTGAGGACCAGCTTGCCGGACCTTTGAGGCCAGCCGAGCGCCCGTTCGGATTGTTCGAGACCCTGCAGGTGACAGCAGGTCTCAATCACGATGTCCGAAAGACCCGGTCCCAGTGCAGCCAGTGCCTGCTCTACGCGTCTTCGGGCGTCCATCGCATGAACAGGTAGATCAGGCTGCCCACCAAGCCCTGCAGCCGATCGGTCCACATGGGCGAGCATGCCCTCCCAGTTAAGCGTCGTGCGCGCATCCAAGCGGGCGAATGTGAAGTCCCGCCGCAGCTGCTCGCCTGCATCCGCTTCGGCTTCCGTCAGATAGGCGACCCCCTTTTTCCGCTGGCGCCGCCGAAGCCAGCCCAAGGGCGACTCTCCGAGATTTACGTCGCGGCGCACCATGCCCCTGCCAGGCTCGTCTATTGCCACCTGCCCTTTGAGCTGGTGTTGTGCTTGCAGCGGGTCCGCACCGGCCATCTGGCGGCGCCACCATGCATGTCCGACCTCGGACAGTCGGTAGACTGGTCCCTCACCGCAGGGGGCTCCCTGCCCCTCAATTGCCAGACCGGTCGTCAAGAGATCTGCACGATGAAGCGCGTTCATAATATCGGTATCGAGTTTCATGACCGGCTTGTTCCATCGATTTCTCGGACCAAACAGGCCCGCCTTTTTTGGGTCTTCGGCCAAGCGCTGGAGAAAATGTTCAGATTCGCGCAACCGCCGAAACACCCTCACACCCTCACGCCGCATAACACCTGCCGCAATTGCCATGCTCTGTCTCCTATTGGATGTTTGAGGTGGTTTCGGACCGGGCCGCGGACAGGATGGCGAGCGCCCTCTCCAGACGATCGAGCATCAAGTCAAGGCGGAGATCATCCCGGCGGTCTTCCACCCGTTCGCAGGCATAGGCCGCTGTCGTCCGGTCCCGGCCGAAATGCCGCCCGACCGCGCCCAGCGACAGACCAAACGTGATGTGGGCCAGATACATCGCGATCTGGCGTGCCTGCGCTACATGCGCTTCGCCGCGCGTGCTTGCCGAGAGCGCTTCTGGCAAAATGTTGTAAACTCGCGCCACAACTTCGCAGGTCAGTCGGACGTCGGCTGCCTGCTGCGCCCAGAGGGCCGCTCTTTTCGCGGCAGCCTTCGTGGTCGAAATACCGTAGCGTGATAGTTCTTCCGTGTGATTCAGTGAGACATTTGAGGGTGTTCCATACATATCTTCTCGCCTCCTACCTGGTCGTCTGACGTTTGCGCTTCGGCCTTGTTGACCGTATCCCTAGGTATAGAACCGTACGCAAACCCCGGGGGTAAATTTTGCATTTTACGCAATAATTTTGAATGCCATACCTATGCTGTCAGCGAGCGATGCAGATGAAAGAAAAGCTGTGAAAAACCGAATTCGACACTACCGACGTCAAATGGGTCTGACCCAGACCGATCTGGCCAACAGGCTAGGAACAACGGCCGCAACGGTGTCCAGACTGGAGACAGACGGGATTAAAATCTCCGTTGATTGGCTAGCACCTCTCGCGAAAATCTTTCAGGTTCAATTGACCGACCTGATTGATGAGCCGTCACCTGAACGCATCGAGATGCTTGGAGAGCTTGGCCGTGACGGCAGGGTCATCGCACCGAAACGCGCTCTGGACAGCGGGTTTTTGCTACACGTCCCCGCAGCTATCCCTATTGCTGTTCAGGTAAAACAAGACATTGGGCAATATCGGGCAGGTGCACTGTTGATCGGCGATCGGCTGGTCGGGGACAAAATCAAAAACGGCCTCGACCGTGATTGTCTTGTGGGCGTGAGAGGCGGCAAAACTTTTCTGCGACGCCTCGTGCAAAGCCCCAAAAATGGGGCACGGTTTGGCCTTGTTGCTCTCGAGCCTGGTGTCGAAACGAAATATGTGAGTCAGCTGAGCTGGTGCGCGCCCATCGTCATGTCGGTTCAATATTTTTGAGGATCAAGTTTACGTAATCCGTAACTTTTCCTCGCCCACGGTCTTCGCTGTCATGATTGTCCGATGCAGCGAACCGATACTATCCTGGATGAGCTTGCGCGAGGTGGCCGGATCGCCTTTCGGTGTTTTGTGCGCGCGGGCAATTCTGTGCAAGACGCTCGTCGGCGCGATTTTGACCCCGACCCCGACATGACAGCCGCTGAGATCGATAAGGTCAAAAAACAGCTTCGGGTTGAAATGAGGTTGCAACGGTCTGCCCCGTGGGCGGTATCACCACTTCATTACGCCCATGTGCTGTCGCGCCTTGCCGCATTGCAGCAGTCTCAGTCAGCGGGGCTCAGCAGGCAGCGGCCCGACCAGCGCCCACCGCCGGAAACCTGATCCACTTTGACGCCCCAGGTGCCATTGAAGCTCTGTCCATCCGCCGCAAGCCGGAGGCGAGCGCCACCGCGGCCGAGCTCGGACAACCACGTGCCCTTCAATGTGGTTCCCTCCCGAGAGGCCATAAGAAGGCCAGGGCTTGGGGCGAATTCGCTGCGCCGGTAGCTCCCGGTCACCTGTCCCTCCCGGTCTACAAGGTAAAGACGTCCAAACTCCGTGTCCCACAGACCGGTGAACCCGTTGCAGCCTGGACCAAATGCTTCGACATTGAGTGGATGTTCACTCAGCACGTGCCCGCCGCGATCTGGGGACGCGAAGACCCGCACAACATAGCGCCCCGGCTCACCCGGCGCCGCCAACAGAATTTCAGACGCGGCATTTCCGGCGAGAACATATCGGCGCTCACGCCCACGATCACTGCCAGTTTTTGCGATGCTGATCGCGCCATCTGACAGAAGGCACGCAGATGGCGCTGTATTGGCCGCAACAGTTACCGCTTCGCCGGTCAGGTAGGCTTCCTGATTGAGATCCAGTTCGACAGGTGGCGAAGCGCGCACCGCCGCATCCTTAGCGCGCTCAAGGGTCAGAGGAAGCGCGCCGGTCACCGCCGCCAACGCGCCTATTGACTGATCGCTGGCGGAGCGAACGGGGCGACCAGTGGCCACTGCGCCCGTGACTGGACACGCTGATTTGGCCCGGCAATATCCGAGAGCTGCGATTGCTTGCCCAACTTTGAGGTAGGCCTGGGCCAGCTCGTTTGCGCCGCACACCGGGCCGACCAAGGCGCTCGGATTTGAGCTGACCGGTTCTTCTGCGATGGCCAGGGCGGCATCAAGGCGTGCTGCGCTCAGCATGGCGCGGGACAGCGCTTCAAAATAAGCCTTTGTGTATTCCTGCCTGTCCTCACGACGCGCCCACTCCGCCGCAACATCGATCTCCGCAATCAATGCGCCGACACGCCACGCATGTTTTTGCACACCTTTGCGCAGCTCTGTCTCATCCAACCAGGCCTTGAGCCCGCTTCGCATGTCCGTCGCCCGTGCCGACAAAGCGTCAGCGTCGAGAGACGTCTCTGCAGAGTCGATCGCAAGTCGGACAAGCGCCCTTTCAACACCACCCAACACAACCGCAAGGCCGGTCGGTGCCGTTTCCTCGACAATCCCAGGAAGCGCGGTGCGGCCACCTGCCAGCTCCGCCAAAGACATTTCCGCGATCTTCAGGTCTGCCTCGAACGCGGCGGAGCGTTCGCACGCCATGACCGGGCAAACCAGGGCCTGGCATTGGCGTGCTTGGGAAATAACCTCTTCGGAAAGCTGTTCAATCCGCGCTGCGGCAGCGCGTACCGGGCCAGCATCGCGTGCGCAATCGAGGGGCTGGGTTGCTTCCGCCCGAACAGTGTCATGACGCTGACAGAGACGCTCCCGTTCACAATCGCCCAATGCATTCGTATAGCTTCGAAGCCCAGCAATTGCCCTTGCCGCCGCCGTCTGCCCAGCCGTCAACGCCCGTTTCAAAGTGGCTTCGGTGCCGGGTGGCGCGCGGTCTTCGATGTCGCTCAGTGCTGCTTCACTTGCACGAATATCCGCGAGTGCTGTTTCGGCGCGCGCTCGGTATTGAGCTACGGTCTGTGCCAGATAAGTGCATCTTTCACAGGGTTCGCCTCCGACTGCGTCTCCGCCCTCCACATCCGCCAGCAGGTCGAGGACCTGCGCCATGTCTCTGTCCAGTCGCGCTGTTGCCGGCGAGGCCATGGGTTGGACGACCCGCACGGTCCTCTCAGCGTCGGACGCGGTCATCCAGACCCAAAAGCCGACGCCGAGACATGCAAGAAGCCCCACAGCGACCAAGGCCAGGGGCCGGAGGCGGATATGGTCGAGCCAATCTCTCATGCGTCGATGTAAACGATGCGCTGCATCATCCTGCAACGATCTGACCGGTTAGTATTGACCACATGTGGCTGTGACGGAGGCGCTTCCCTCTTCAACTGTAGAACAGGCACCGCTGCCAAAGCAGAAGGCCGCCGGAACGTTGGAAAAGAAAAAGCCGATGTAAGAATTGCCGGCGCTCTTCTGAAAAGTGCCGGTCATTTCAAATCGCCGTTTGCCCCGGCGCGGAAAATTGATCACATCGCCAACAGCCGGTTCTGACAAAGGGATATAGTCCCGCGCATCAAAGACAACACTCGCGGCGCCTGTCGCTTTCACTTCGCACCAGCCGGAAAATTCCGTCGACCCGGAGCCGCTTGCAGCCACTGGAAAGCTTGCCCGTTCGCCCAGCGCAATTGTCTGCGTTCCACCCTCGAGGTTTGCCTGTTCGCTCGCGATACCTGGCGAAGTCAGCAGCAAGGTTGACACCACTACTGCAGCAATTTTTGTTGTTGGTCGTTGGTTCATCATCTCTTTGGCGCCTCTCAAGGAACTGCAAACGCACGGTGCCGTCGCCGCATTGCATCAGAGTGACGCGCGCCTGTTGAATGGGCAAGGCCCAAGCCGGTTGTTCTCAGAGATTTGTAGTGGACGTGAGTTATTTGCCGCGACGCGTGCTGCCGCTTTTTTGCCCAAGGCCCATTTTTTTGGCGAGTTTGGAGCGTGCTGCCGCATAGTTCGGAGCAACCATCGGGTAGTCCGGGGGCAGGCCCCATTTGCGACGATATTCTTCCGGGGACAGGTTGTAATGGGTCCGCAAGTGACGCTTCAGCGACTTGAATCGCTTGCCATCTTCCAAACAAATCAAATAGTCGGGAGTGATTGATTGGCGTACGGGCACCGCCGGCTCAACAATCGGCGCCTCTTCACCGGCTCCCGCCTGGTCGACACCACTCAACGCGCCAAACACTGTTTCTATAAGTGCAGGCACGTCTGAGACGCTTACGGCATTGTTCCCAACGTATGCCGACACAATCTCGGCGGTCATCTCTACCAGATCCGCCTTATCTTGCATGGAACCACTCCACTCAACTGTTCCTCTTGGAATTCTTTGCTAAATCGCCCTCTTAATTGGCTTGAGCGACCAACAATAATTCCGGTGACTTATAGCAATCGAAAGAAACACAAGCAACGGAGCAACAGAATTTAACGCACATTTGGCGTTCATTTGCGGTTAATTGCGTCTGCACTTGCAGACAGAAATTTTTATTATAGGCAATTTGCAGAACTAAGGTCGTGCATGACTAGGCATCCGAACCCTTTGGTATGCCCAGATCGTCAAGATAGCGATCAATCGCGACTGTGATGATGTCCTGATGAGTGCGGCCCAGCAAGACAGCAGCACCCTTTAACCGTTGGTGTCGATGCTGTTCCAGGCGGACGGATACTTTCACTCGTGGTGGGACCGAGCGTCGTCTTTCTACGAGTGGGCTGACATCCCGTTTTCTACGCTCTGGCCCCGTATAGACCTTTTGGTCTACCCCATCTCCCGTCTGACAAGGATGGGTGCCGGTAACGCGCTTGCTTTGCTTCGGACCCTGTCTTGGTTTGATCCGTTTACCGAATGGTTGTGCCGGCTCTTTTTTGGTTTCGCGCATAGCAGCAGGCACAACATCCGGCGCGGGCTCAACCAGCGGCGGAGGTGTGGCACCACCGCGTTCCATCATATCTGCCGTCAATGTGGCAAATCCATCTGCGGCATGTGGCGCGGGCGTCTTCGTTTTCGAGGCGCTCATTTGTGGGTCTCCTGACTGCGAGAACAGGTGCGCTTGTTGAACCGCTACACTGCACTCAGGGATCAAGTGGTTCTGGAAGGGAGTTAGTGTCCGGCACGGCGGCCGAACGCAGGCGCCTGACGCCCGAGCGCATTCACATTGGTCGGCACGTGTGCTCCAAAGCTGTCTGTGGGTGCGTGGCTCATTGTAGGACGGAGCCGGTCAATACGGTCTGCCAAATAGGTCCACAAGGCTTCGACTTCGCCGGCGCTCTTGCCGTTGGACTTGGTTTCCATAACGGTTCGTCCGTCGATCATGCTGGCTGCAAAGTCCACCCGGTGATGGAGCGTGACTGGCGCGACCGTGCCGTGCTGCGAGAGCGCCACTGCTGCGTCGGCGGTGATCCGGGTCCGCGCTGTAGCAGCATTGACGACGAAGACCAGTGGTTTGTCATGCCATTGTGCAATGTCGACCGTCGGTCCAACCGCACGGAGATCGTGCGGGCTTGGCCGCGTTGGAACTATGACGAGGTCTGCGTGGGACACGACATCGGAAATGGCGCGGGTCACAGCGGGTGGCGTGTCAACAATGGCGAGTTTCATGCCAGCCTGTGCTGCCTCGCGCAAAGCGGGACCGACACCGCCATACTCTGACTGGAAGGCGGTCAGGCCTCCGAGAGATCGCACCTCCATCCACTTTTGCAGACTGCCTTGTGGGTCCGTATCAATCAGACCAACAGGTCCGGCGCCCGCTAGGTGGGCAGCCGCAGCCACGTGACCGGCGAGCGTCGTCTTTCCGACGCCACCTTTTTGGGCGGCAAACACGAGTACAAACATATCCGTCGACATCACACCACTCCTTCGAGCGAAACTTGCCAGCGACCAATGACCGGCAATCCTCACCCTAGGGACGTGCGAGTTAACAGATGTTCAAATGGACAAATTGGCTAAAACATTGACAAAACTGTATTTTTTCGCATTTTGTGGGATTGGTGGCGGCGCGTTGTTTAGGGCCTGAAGGAACATGTTTTTACGCGATATTTGGTATTTCGCGGTCGCAGGTGAGAGCCTGGCGCCGGGCGCGATGCAGCATAAAGTGCTTCTCGGCGAACCGATTGTGATTGGACGCGAAGCGGACGGCACACCGTTTGCGCTGCGCGATATCTGTCCCCACCGAGGCGTGCCGCTGTCCTCAGGTGCCCTCTTCTCTCCGCAGACAAGCGGGTGTGGAACGAGCGCTATCGAGTGCCCCTACCACGGCTGGAAATTCCGACCCGATGGCCGCTGCGCAGAGATCCCGTCGCTGGTGCCCGATCAGGATATGGATATTGAGCGCATTAAAGTTCGTGCCTATCCGGTGCGCGAAGTCCAGGGGAACATCTGGGTCTATATAGCGGACGATGCCCATCCGGATGCGGTGCCGACCATTGATCCACCCGTGGTGCCCGACTTCGACGCCAAAGGTCCTAACATTCGCGAGTCCATGGTGTTTGACTGCCATATTGATCATGCGGTCATCGGTCTGATGGACCCGGCGCACGGTCCGTTTGTTCATCAGGCCTGGTGGTGGCGGTCGTCCAAGTCGATCCATGAAAAAGCGAAAGACTTTGCCCCGAACCCGCGCGGCTTCACCATGGTGGCGCATACCCCGTCATCCAACTCAGCCGGATACAAGGTGCTTGGCGGCGCCCCCGTCACCGAGATTTCCTTCCAGTTGCCGGGCATTCGGATTGAACATATCAAGATCGGCAAAAACACGGTTTGCGGTCTGACAACGGTGACGCCATTGGATGAAAAGCGCACGGAGATCACTCAGACATTCTACTGGACGATGCCGTTTCTCTCTTTTGCGAAGCCCATCGCACGTCTTTTCATGCGCGCCTTCCTTGGGCAGGACCGAGATATGGTGAACCTGCAGCAGAAGGGCCTCAAATTTGAACCCCGCCTTATGCTGATCAATGACTCAGATGTACAGGCTAAGTGGTATCACCGCCTGAAGACCGAATGGGCCAAGTCCGTCGAGGACGGGAGTGAATTCGTCAACCCAATTGAGCCGATCACGCTCCGTTGGCGCAGCTAACGCGACGTTCGACTTGCACGGCACCTACTCTGTTTGACAGCCCCCCAACACCTCGCCTAGCGTCAGCGGCGCATGAGAGAGCGCATTATTGAAAATCTGAAAGCCCGGTTCGCCGCGTATGACGAATTGGTCGCTGACCTGGATGACGTAGCGCTGGACGCACGCATCGACGTGCCTAAGCACAAATCGCTAAAAGAACATCTTTGGTGTGTTGTCGGCGCACGGGAAAGCTACGCTACAGCGCTCAAAGCGGGCGAGTGGCAAGGGTTCAATTGCTCGATGACGGCGTTTTCGGCCAGTGATTTCAAGTCTGCTCTCAAGGCTTCGGCACAAGCTGTGGTAGATGCGGTAGGCGATAAGTCAGCGTGGACTGCCGCGCATGACGACTTGCTGGCAACACTCGCGGAACATGAAGTCATGCATGAAGGCAAATCATTCGGCATGTTTATGCCACCAACGGCACCCTGCCCCCTTCATGGAAATGGGCCTAGCGACGAAAAGCAGGTGGCATAAAAAAAGCCCCGCCGGTTTCCCAGCGGAGCTTCCTTTCGCCCTGAGGTATCGTCTTAGAAGCGGTAGCCGAAGCCTGCACCGAAGATCCAAGGATCAAGATCTACATCTGCCGTGATAGCGCCCCCATTGATGCTCACGTCTGTGCTGAGCCACAGTTTTTTCACATCAACATTGAACACCCACTGGTCGCCCAGGTCGTAATCCATCCCTGCCTGCAGCGCATAGCCGAAATTGTCGTCATAGTCGATGGAGGCAACCGCACCGCTGTCTTCATTATAGAAGATTGTGTAGTTGATGCCCGCACCGACGTAAGGCCGGAATTGGTCCTTCGGCGTGAAGTGGTATTGCAGCAAGAGCGTAGGTGGCAGAATCCACACATCACCCAGGTCGACACCCGCCGTTGCAGACATATCGTGCGGCGACGTAGCAAGAATAAGTTCCGCGGCAATATTGTCTGTGAAGAAGTAAGTAATATCGAGTTCCGGCACTAACGCACCGTCCGCCTCGACCGTGCCTGTCAAGCCCGTGAGCGATGCGCTTTCGTCCGGTGACACATAGATACCGCGTACACGGATCAACCAGGGGCTGTCGCCGCCTTCCGCGCGTGCTTCAACAGAACTACCAAAAAACCCTAATGCGCCCGTGGTAAGGCCCAATGCGAGAGCGATTGCACTCGTAACCACCCCTAACTTTTTCATCATCTTCTCCTCGAATTGCACGCGTACCTGGTGCGGTCAGTGAGGAGGGGCACGTCCCATAGGGCCCCTTCTCTTCAATCTGACAATCTGTCGGAATGAGAGTTGGGGCCTTGATCCGGATCAATTGCTTATGATGTGCGACAAAATGCGCGCGGCATGATGCCCGCTCGCATCAAACCGCGCTTCCGCAATATGTGCCGCAGGTAATGTGTCTTAGATCGCCTGAGCTGTGGCTTCCTGACGCCACCTGACCTTCAGGAATGCCGCAAGCCCGTCAATGGCCTGCTCTCCTTCCGGCAGCATTGGGAAGAAGGCATGCCATACGTGGATCATGCGATCCCAGACTTCCAGCTTGCAGTCGACGCCTGCCGCCCGCGCGTTCTTCTCAAACTCACGGCTATCATCCAGCAGGAGTTCTGCGTCGCCCACTTGGATAAAGGTCGGCGGCAGACCGGTCAGGTCGGCCAACAGCGGTGAGGCAAGCGGGTCCTCTGCAGACGCGCCGCCCAGATAGAGCTGCGCCATTTCGGTGATGCCCGCGCGTTCAATCACCGGATCCGCGTCAGCGCGTGTCTCATATGTTTCTGATCTTCCTGTAAGATCAGTCCAGGGACTCAGAGCGATGGCGGCTGCCGGCATGGGGAGCCCCTGGTCGCGGGCTTTGAGCAAGGTTGCGAAGGTGAGGCCACCGCCCGCTGAATCGCCGCCAACGGCAATATTCGCCGGAGACACACCTTCGTCCAGCAGTGCCTTGTAAGCGGCTACCCCATCATCTATCGCCGCCGGGAACGGATTTTCAGGTGCGAGGCGATAATCAAAACTGACGACCCGCGCGTCCGCCGCTGTCGCAAACCGGCTCGTGAGATTGGCATGAGAATTAGGAGAGCCCAGGACATACCCGCCGCCATGGAAATAGAGCAGCGTGTGCTCTGGGTCTTTGCCTTCGGGCTTGAACACTTGTGCAGGTCTTCCTGCGAGCTCCGTGTGTTCCAGCGTGACCCCTTGAGGCTCTCCGAAGGCAGACCCTAATGCGTCCATTGATGCCCGCCTTTGTTCGACGGTCAGATCTTCGTCGCCCATTGCGGCCTGTTTCATGAGCTCAATCACCTGGTCGATTGGCTGTCCAGACATGGTTTTCCTCCTAGTGATCTTGTGCACCGCGGTACTGCTGACTGCGGCGCCCTCTGTTTTGTTGCTGCCATGATGACCTAAAGAGAGCGCAGCGAAAAGGAGTGCGCGGAAGAATTCGCCGTCCGCGAGCGAATCGGCGTATTTTATTTTCCAGGTGGCGAGCGGTGCCGTCGGCTTGAGTGGATGTCGGCCGCACGAACTCTGGGACAAAGAAACATGGAAAATGTGGCCTATTTTGGCGGGGCTGACAGCGCGCATGGCATTGCCTACAGCCGCAACGCGTTCCTGCAAATGTCCCGTCTCCCCAAACGCCACCGCGCCCAATTGAAGACCGCCCTCATGTCTATGCGCAGTGACGACAGTAATGACCAGGTGTTGACCGGGTCGCGGCGCAGCCGGCGCCTCGACGACGGACTTCGGTTTGTGTTTGAGCGGAACGGAAGCGCACTCACGGTGCTGGCGATTACAGACGCTGGCACCCCTCCCCATTCAAAGGACACACCCCCATGAGTTCTTCTTTAAAGCAGGACAGCCGATCCACTGAACCGCAACTTGTCTATGGACCCAGCGGCGATGCGCTTTATGCGCTCGTGCCGGTCGCGGAATATGAGCAGCTTAAACGCGCGGCGGAGGATATTGCCGATATCAAAGCAGCCAATGAGGCCCTCGTCGGTGATCGTGCTGACCTCATTCCGGCCGAGGTTGTTCATCGAATTGCCGACGGCGAAAATCCAGTAAGGGTCTGGCGGGAACATCGTGGGTTGAAAGGCGTTGAGCTGGCGCGTGCTGCCGGGATCAGTCCTGCCTATCTTTCTGAGATTGAGACCGGCAAGAAAGACGGCACGTTCCGCACCATGACCGCGATCGGGCATTGCCTGGGCCTGCCGCTTGATGATCTTGCCCCCATTGCCGACGATGACGAGCGGGTGAGCCGCGAACAGGCCGCTCGTATCAACGATATTCGAGCTCAAATCCGGTACATTGAAGGTCTTATCGTGGGGCCCGGGGATTTCAGCACCGGTGCCGTGCGGCAGGCTGCAGCCACGCTTGCCGCCGACGCAGAACAGATGCTGACCCATAGTGAGGCGGAGTCGGATTGGTTGCCACAGGTGCTTGAAGGAGTGGAAGAAATTCTCGACCTGATCGACCGAGCCGAAGGCGACATTATCGAGACCGCACGTTCAACCCGCGCGGATCTGGAGAAGGTGGTGACGCTCAGTGCCTTTCGGGCGCCCATCAACTAGGCAGGTGGTGCGTCTTAGGTAGACGTCTCCGACGCGACGATCCGATCCCAGAAGTGCAGAATGGAATCTGCGCGGTCCATGGTCACGCTGTCAAACAGCCCAATGGTGCGTTCCATTTCATTTTCGCTCAGGGCGCCACCCGGTCGCGCACTGCTGAGCGCCAATGCGACTTGGCGAAACGCGTCTCGCGACAAACCCATCGCCTTGCCGGCCACGGCCATCGGTTCACCGCCCGGATCGCCGATTATCCAGGCAGCGGTGGTCGGAGATATGCCAGCGGATGTGGCGAGCGCTCCCTGCGCCGTCTCCTCTGCCAGTCCCGCGATGAGGCGAAGCTGTGCGCCTTCGGACATGCGTTCCGCAGGACGCAGCAGGCGATAGGTTTCATGAAGCGCTGGGTCGCCCCCGTGGAGCAGATCCGCAATGTCGACCGCGTCTGCCAGAGCTTCCGAGATGCCCCTCCGGTCAACCGCAAAGCGTTTCAGAATAAGGGCGCGCTCTTCGCCGTCTGCCCAAAAGAACATGAGGTGCGCCAGCCAGGGCGTTAGCTCCTGCCGCCGCAAGAGCTGCATAATCAATTCGGGTTTGGCAGAGGACCGGCGAACCATCGCTTCCAATGTATGTGTTGACAGAGACGCACCGGTATTTGCGACAAGACGCGCTAGCACCTCAGGCTCTCCCCGTACTGCCAAGGCATCACAAACCACGCGCGACAATTCAAGCCGGCCGGCAATGCAAAGCCGGTGCTCCTGGTCGCCCTCTTCCGCCATACGGACAAGGTCGCAGTTTGAAAGGCAGACGCCCTCAGCCAATATCGGTTCAGCAACTTCAAACGGTTCCGCCAGCAAGGCATCCAGAAGCGCGCTCGGTGCCGTTTCCAGCGGTGCGACGCGAGCGGCCAAACGCCGTTTCAATTCCAGATCCGTGAAGGGCAACAAATCAATCAGGGCTGTTTCTGCCAGCGCCAACTCATTGGGGGTCATCTGGCCGGTCCCAGTGAGGACAAGATCCGCGAGACGGCGAGTCAGGAGATCGTGGCCCTGACCGTTCATTCCGATCAGAGCCTCAGCCGCCGCTGCGACATCATCGTTTTCTTCCGGCGCTGCAGACACGGATTTATCCCCGAATTGGCGGTCTTGTGAGGCGCCTATGCAATCATTTGAGGCTTAAAATGGTGTGAATATGACCCTTTGTATTGGGCGCAATCTGGACATTGGCGTCGACCCTCAAAGTCCGTTATCGTCTGTTTTTCGCGAAAAATTCGCGTATCGGTCGGCATAAGGCGCCGACCATAGTGAAAGAGACCTGTTATGATTGTGCGTCGCGTCAAACTTCTGTCCGGAATGGTGTTGGTAGGGGCTGCTCTGGGCCTATCAGCCTGCGCCTTTGAGCGCGATCCTCAGCTTCTTCAAGACCCGCTCTACAAAGCCGGACATTCAGATGGATGTCAGTCTGCCCATACGCGCGTATCCGGATTCAAGGAGACCATTCACCGCAACAAGGCGCTCTATGAAACAGAGCCGGCCTATCGCACCGGCTGGGGAGACGGATACGGGTCGTGTGGCGGTCAATCGCGCTTCGATGACCGGTCGATCCTGAATGAGGGAAATGAGAATTCAGGCATTGGCTATTAGCGTTTAACCGAGGTCCGAGAAAAACCATCGCCGATCAGCAGGCTTTCTCGTAGTGAGATTTTATTGGGGGGAATATGCGTACACTCATCAGTGGAATTGCCTTGTTGGCGATCGCCATCGGCGGTGTTTTCTATGGCACCTACAGCACGCTTGACCCATGCCGGGCTCTCGCCCAGGAGATGGCGGAAGATACGCTGGGCAGCATCGCGGAAAGGCCCATGCGCCTGGTCACAAGCCAAATGACAACCGGTGAGTGTGCAGAAGGTCTGTGGGAGCGATGGACAGACTTCGAAGAGTAGGCCCCCGACATCGCGGCCTTTTCGTTTCAGCTGGGTTCCTGGTGGCTATTGTCTTTTTTGCCGCCTTGGCAGCCGATAGTGCGGACGCGCGGACGCGGGTCGAGACGGGACGTGACCTGCAGCAATTCTGTCAGCTTGCCATCGATCAGGAGCTTGAGCGCCCGGGAGAACGCGTCACCGGCAAGGCCCGGTACTGCCGTCAATATGTGAGTGGTTTCTTTGCCAGTCTTCACGCCATGCAGGTGAACGAGGGAACACGCAAAGTGCACTCAAACGAAGAGACCGAACGTTTCCAGTGTGCCCTGGTGCCCCGCGCCGCGACTTATGAACAGCTGGAACGACAGATTGTGCGCTACGCCGAATGGCATCCTGAATTATTGGATGAACCGGCGATCCGGCTCATCCAACGGGCGTTTGATTCCATCGACCCCTGTTAAGAGGGCCGAGCAGATAGCGGGTCTTACGCAACTTCCAGATCATCCGGCAGTTTGCCGATATAGCGCGCTGACGGACGGATCAGACGGCCTATCGCTTCCTGTTCCATGATGTGGGCGGTCCACCCGGCAACACGTCCAATCGCAAATGTTGGCGTGAACGCCGCGCGCGGGATCGCCAGGGCTTCCAGCAGGAGCGCCGTGTAGAACTCAACATTCGTGTCTAGGGGCCGATGGGGTTTCAGTTCCTTCAGCACAGCTTTCGCCGTCGCTTCCACCTGCCGGGCAAAGGCGGTGCGCTCCTCGACACCCTTCAGACTTTTAATCGCGGCGCCGAGCACATCTGCACGGGGGTCGCGCACTCGATAGATGCGGTGGCCAAACCCCATGAGCCTGTCCCCCGCCATCACGGCGGCCCGCAGCCACGGCTCAATGTTTTCAGATGACCCGATATCGTCCAGCATATCGAGCACAGGTCCAGGGGCTCCGCCATGGAGCGGTCCTTTGAGGGCACACAGTGCCGCCAGGACCGATGACACATGTTCGGCAGCGGTTGAGGCCACAACCCTTGCGGTGAAAGTCGATGCATTCATGCCATGGTCACTCACCGTCACCAGATATTTGTCCATGGCATCGATCGCATCCGGTGCCGGCTCGGCGCCATGCAGCATGTGCAGATAGTCCTCAGCATGCGATCGACCGGCATCCGGCGCGACTGGGGCCTTGCCCTCTGCTGCTCTGGACAGTGCCGCCACGAAAACCGGCATCGAGGCCGCCAAACGCACATGTGGCTCTGTGTGATGCTCATCCGGCAACAAGCTGAGCCCCACCCGCAGGGCTTCGGTGATGGTCAAACCCTTCACCGCATCTAAGAGCGTGGGAACCAACGCGAAAGCGTCAAGCCGGGCCGCGCCCAACGCGTCCCGAACCTCTGTCGCACTGCAGGGTGTGCCCGCTGTCGACCAAAGGGCGGCGGTCACCCCCTCAAAGTTCATGGCGTCAGCCAGGTCGGGCAAATCCTCGCCCGCAATGATCAATCGACCTGCAGCGCCATCAACGCGGCTGAGCGCAGTTTCGGCGGCCACCACGCCCTCCAAACCACCGGCAACGGTTTCCTGTTCGCTTTTGCTCATCATGCTTCTCCTTCTTCCAGCCTGAGGGGTGTTCTGCTGGATTGGCCGAACCCGCCTCTTCTTTCTGCAGTGCAACATGATGGCGCTTGCCAAGGTCGTCAATCTTGATTAAGCTAATCAATATATGAACAAAATCGCCAATACAGCGCCAGAGGACGAGGCTCTCTACCTGAACGCCAAGGAAGCTGCGGCGGAATTGGGGGTCAGCCTGCCGACCCTCTATGCCTATGTGAGCCGGGACCTCATCCGCTCGGAGCCGGTCCCCAACTCGCGGGCGCGGCGATACAGGGCCGAGGATGTGCGCGGGCTCAAAGACCGCCGGACGGCCAAACTGGATGAGGCGCGGGTGCCGCCCGGGGATGCCGGCTACACGCTGAGCGGCGGGCAACCGCTGCTGGATTCGGCCATTACCCTCATCGCAGACGGGCGTCTCTATTACCGTGGATCCGAAGTGACGGATTTGGCGGCCCACTCTTCCTTAGAGAGTGTCGCCACGCTGCTTTGGGATTGCGCCAGCGATCCGTTCCAGGACGATGTTCTGCCGCCTGCCTTGCCGGACATTCCGGGAGACCTGCCGCCGGTCGATAGAGCACTCACGGCTCTACCTATTGCGGCAACGCTCGACACAACGCTCTTCAACACAACGCCGGAAGGCCTTGCCGCCACCGGTGTCAAAATCATGCGCCTGGTCGCCGCCACCATCGCGGGGCAAGCGGCAAGTGCGGTGCCAGTCCATCATCAGTTGCAGCAAGCCTGGGGCGCCGATGCAACGACCGGCGAGGCCATTCGCGCAGCGCTCGTTCTGTGTGCAGACCATGAGTTAAACGCGTCTGCGTTTACCGCCCGCACCACCGCCGCGGCAGGCACCACTCTCTATGGCGCGGTTATGGCCGGCATGGCCGCGCTTCAGGGTTCCAAGCATGGCGGCATCTCCCGGCGCACCGAGAACCTGCTGCATGATCTGGCCGAGAGTTCCGACCCGGCTGAAAGCGTGCGCCAACGCTTAAGGGATCAGGAGCCGATGCCCGGCTTTTCCCACTGGCTTTATCCCAACGGAGACCCTCGCGCCAAAGTCTTGATGCGCCTGATGGCGGAACATCGCGGCGATACAAAAACCTTCGCGCAGATGAACCAAGTTATCGAAACGATGAAGAGCGCTGCCGGTATCAAACCCAATATTGATCTGGCGCTGGCGGCACTCTGTGTGACCTATGACCTTCCTCGAGGGTCAGCGCTGTCACTATTCGCGCTGGGCCGCACCGCTGGTCTCATCGCCCATGCCATCGAACAGCAAATGCGCCCCGGCCTCATCCGCCCCCGCGCCCGATATACCGGGCCAACGCCGCGCTGACGCGACCCGCTGCTTTCGGCTAAGGTTACCGCATGACCCAAAAAACTGCATTGCTCGCCGGAGCGACCGGCCTTGTCGGCAGCCACCTGCTGGACCTTCTCCTTGCTTCTCCGACCCATGACAGGGTGATTGCCCTCACACGGCGCCCGCTAGATCGTTCCCACGACAAGCTCAGCAATCTCGTGGTCGACTTCGATCAACTGGAAGACGCGGTGCGCAGTTCCGGCATCAAGGTAGACGAGGCCTATTGCGCGCTCGGCACCACGATCAAGAAAGCCGGCAGCCGAGAGGCTTTCCGTAAGGTCGACTATGAGTATGAAACGGCCTTCGCCCGCGCTGCGCTTACCGCAGGCGCTTCTAAGCTTGCACTTGTCTCTGCCGTCGGAGCTGACCCGCGCTCACTTGTCTTCTATTCACGCGTGAAGGGGGAAGCGGAAAAGGCAATGCGGGCGTTGGACTTCACAGCTCTCCATATATTCCGACCCGGTGTTTTGTTAGGAGATCGCGAGGAATCGCGCCCCGCAGAACATCTGGCCATCACCCTCACGCCTGTTCTCAACCTCGGACTCCAAGGTCCTTTCCGAAAATATCGGGGGATTGGTGCCGACGTCGTCGCTGGAGCGATGATCGCAGAACTGGCATCAGACCGGGCGGGCGGCGTGCACCATTATGACGCCATGGTCAAAGCTGCCGGCTAGGCCGCCGCTGACGTGTCTTCCGTCGTCGCTTCGGAAGATTTCTGGTCTTCCTGGCCCATCACACGCTCGCCAGGTATGCTCGCACAGGCACAGGTCCCTTCCCCTTCCCGACTGGAGAGCGTGAGTGAGCCGCCGACAGCCTCGACCATTGCGCGCGCGAGCGGAAGGCCCAGACCGGTACCGGATCTCGTTCGCGTATGCGTGTTCTCGACCTGCTCAAAGGGCTCAAAGATTTTTTCCATCTGATCTGCCGGGATACCAATGCCGGTATCATGGATCTGAATTTCCAGTGTGCCGTTCGTATTGAGCTGTGAGCGAAGTGTGATCGTGCCACCTGGATCTGTAAATTTGATCGCGTTGGAAATCAGGTTCAACAGCACTTGTTGAAACTGGCGTTCATCCGCGCAGATCAACGGTACCTGCTCATCCATCCAGTCAAATTCAAAGGCGAGGCCCGCATCTTCTCCGGATGGCTGCAACATTCTCAATACTCTGGACACCGTCTGGGACGGATCAAATACTTCTTCATTCAGTTCAAACCGGCCGGCTTCGATTTTCGCCATATCGAGTATTTCGTTGATGAGACCCAGGAGGTGATCCCCACTCTGGTAAATGTCTTCGATGTATTCGCGGTACCGAACAGGCTGCAACGCACCATAGGACTCGGTGCGCACCAGATCGGCAAACCCGATGATGGCGTTCAAAGGCGTACGCAACTCATGACTCATGCTCGCCAGGAAATTCGTCTTACTTATGCTGGCCTGCTCCGCCCGCTCGCGCGCTATGTCGAGCTCCCGCGCCCGATCACTCATAATGTCGGCGACTGACGCCAACACATCCATGACACTGCCTACACCCAGATAATGCTTGTCCTTGACGACAATAAAGCCCTTCAGCATGGAGCCGTGCCCAGCGGAGACCAACAGCTGATTGAGAGTCTCTGCCCCCAAAGATGCGGCGACGATCATAGGGTCACCGTCCATCAGCGCCGATATGGGTTTGCGCCCATAAATCTCTTTTCCGTAGAGAACCGTATAGGTCAGGGTGAAATCCTGACGGTTCACAATGCCAACGATCTTGCGGCCCTCCAGCACCGGCAGATGCATGATTTCCGGGTCCGACATAAACCGGTCGAACACGGCTGCACAGGAAATGTGAGGCGGAACTGGGTCTACTTGGTGCGCTATCTGCTCGGCATTGCAGCCCGACTTAATACTCGATGTCTCACTGGTCACGCGATCACCCTTTACCACCTGAACGCAACAACATTGGGTAGGCGGCGCGCGCTGACTCAACCATTCTCATTGCGGCCCGCGGCGATCCTCAGCGACGTAGCTTGCTTAGACGTTAAGGAAGACGCCTAAATCGATTGCAATTCAAAAGTTTCATATCACTGTCACATGGTTTAATGAGGAATGAATCGGGCGTTTCGTGATCAGCGCCACATGGGGGATTTATGGGGACGAGTGACGCATCGGAGGCCCAGGCAAACCAGCTCACCTGGTACATGGTGGGTCAGGGCAGCTGGTTCACCAGCCTTGGGTTGCAGTTCGTGCTCTTTCCCTTTCTGGTGACCTTCGTTCTGGATGTGTCGCCGGCGCTGGTCGGCATTGCGCAGATGAGTCTTTCTCTACCCGCCATCCTGTTCATGCTTCTTGGCGGTGCGACGGCTGATCGGGGCGATCCGCGCACCATCCTGTTTCGCATTCATCTTCTCGCTGCGGTACCACCACTTGCGCTCGCCAGTTCCATGAATGCGGGGCTTCTGTCCTACGAGATGCTTATCGCATACGGATTGGTGATGGGCACCGCGACCGCGTTCGCCATGCCCGCGCGAGACGCGACACTCAGCCGAGTTGCCGGCGCCAATGTTCAACGGGGTGTCACCTTGGCGCTCGCTATTCAGCAAACCGCTCAATTGCTGGGGATGCTGATGGCTTTGGCGGCTCATGTAATCGGCGCGCCCCTGCTCTTCGCTTGGCAGTCCCTCATCATGCTGGCGGGCGGCATCGCGTCACGCCAACTGCCCAAGAAACCGGATAACGGGAATGTTGTCCATGAGCGGCGCGCGCAAGCAATGTTGGACGGTCTTACCTATGTTCGACAATCGGGCGTGATCCTTCCTGTGGTGATCGCCATGTTTGCTGTCGGCGTTTTTTATATTGGCGCCTTCCTCGTCATCCTGCCGCTCATCGTGCGCGACTTTTACGACGGCGGGATCATAGAAGTCGGTATTGCCAATATTGCATTCTGGGGCGCGACGATTATCTCGACCGTCGCGCTTTTGCGGGTGGGACATGTCGCCAGACGCGGGCGCGGTGCAATCATCGCGCTCGCCGTGGGTGTGCTGGTGGTCTTTGCGTTTTCATTCGAAATGCCTTTCTGGCTTTTCTGCGTGTTCAGTTTCATCTGGGGCTTGGGTGCCGGGTGCGTCATGACGTTGAGCCGCACCATCGTGCAGGCAGAGGCGGACGAGGCTTACCGCGCGCGCGCCTTATCTATCTTCCAGCTCGGGTTTGCCGGCGGCTCGCCGCTCGGATCGCTCATCATGGGTGTGCTCGCCGGACTTGTTGGCACCCATATGGCGATGTGGGTGCCCACCATTGGGATGACCCTGGTGCTCGCATGGCTTATGCTGAATTCACGGCTTTGGACGCTTCACGCGCACGACGCCACCTAGACGACCCAGAAGGACAGATGCCATGCGCCCGATGAACCTCTATCTCGGCGGCCTAGTCAGCTGGTTTGGGGCCATTGGCATTCAGACTGTTCTGTTTCCGTTTCTCGTAACAGGTCAACTCGCCTTGGGTCCTGCTGAACTTGGCTTTGCCATGATGGCCCTCTTTTTGCCAACCATGCTGCTGATCATGGTGGGTGGCGCGACGGCAGATCACGTGGACGGTCGGCGCATCCTGGTACTTGTCCATTTCTTCGCGGGCCTTCCGGCCCTCGGCATTCTGATCGCACATCTTTTCAATGCGCTGACCTACGAGGTCCTGATCATCTACGCGTTGGCAATGGGGGTCGCGGGCGCTTTCATCATTCCTGCGCGCGACTCGCTTCTCACGCATATCGCTGACGGGAAAATCCAAAAGGCGGTGATGGCGGCTACTGTTTTTCAATTCGGCGCGCAAATCGTTGGATTTGGTCTTGCCGCTTTGGAACCCCTGATCGGCATCGCCATAATCTTCGCAGCACAGACCGGCATGCTGTGGATGGGCGGTTTTCTGGCTCTTGGTCTTCCTCAGCACAAACCAGAAGGGGCATCTGCACCGTCGCTTGCGGCCATCGTTGATGGATTTCGCGAGGTCGGCCGTGATGCCCGCCTCTTCGCACCGACCGCGATTGTGTTTGGTGTCGGTATCCTGTTTTTCGGGACATCACAGGTGGTTCTGCCCTTCATCGTCCGCGACGTCTTTCAGGCGGGGGACAATCTCGCGAGCGACCTTGCCATTGTGAATGTGTTCATGATGTGCGGCATTGTGTTTTCCGCCTCCCTGATTGGTCGGCGTGGCGGCATTGAACGACAGGGGCGCGCCCTTATCCTAGCCCTTGGCACCGGCGCTTTCATTATGGCCTCGTTTGGGTTCGTTCCCACCTTTTGGCTACTCACTGCGGCCACCTTCCTCTGGGGGTGTGGCGGCGGCGTGGCCATGACCATGAACCGCACCATCATTCAGGAAGCGGCACCCGCAAGTCATCGCGGACGGATTCTAGCGGTCTTTCAAATGGGGGTCCTGGGCGGGGCACCCGTCGGCGCCTTCCTTTCCGGCTTTTATGTCGAATGGTGGGGACCGCAAAATGCTGTCTTGCTCCCCGCCGCCGGCATGTTGCTCATGTTGGTCCTGGCATGTCTTGCCACGCCGATCTGGGGCATGCGGTCCCCTGCAGCTTCCGCAGCGGCAGACTGACCGTTCATCTGTAATCCTGCTCTGAAACTTGCGCTGAATGTCTATTCAGCATAGGCCTTGGGTGTATTTCGCGCCCAAGGAACCGCTCGTGTCCACAGAAGCCCAAAACAGAACTGACCTGCACTGGTATATGGGTGGGGTGTCCGCCTACTTTTTCTCAGGCGGCGTACAGACGGTTCTTTTTCCCTGGCTGCTGGTTTTTGTGCTGAATGAAAGCGCCGCTCTGACAGGCGTGGCACAGATGTTTGCCATGCTGCCCATGCTCATTCTCGGGCTCTTCGGCGGCGCAACGGCTGACCGTAAGGAATTGCGCAAGTATCTGATGCGCCTGCAGCTGGCCGCGGGCCTTGCGCCAATTGGTCTCGCTGTTTTTTACATAGCTGGTTATCTGAACTACGAAGTATTGATCAGCTACGCGATTGTGCTCGCTGCCTTGGGTGCCTTCACGATGCCGGCGCGGGACTCGCTCTTAAACCGTGTCGCCAATTCGAGCCTCGGCGGGAACATCCAACAGGCGGTTCAGATGGCGACGGGTGCCCAGTTCCTGTCCCAGGTTGTTGGCCTTTCAATCGGCGGCCTCGCGGTTTTTGTGGGCGCCGTTCCGTTGATGGCTGCCCAGTCCGTTTCTCTTTTGGTTGCCGCAGTGACGACCATGCGTCTCCCCAAGGCGCCGCCGAGCGTTGCGCATGCGCCAGATCAGGATCGTCCTTCACAACTCAGTCAGATCCGTGAAGGTATCGACATTGTCTGGCAAAATCAGGATCTGCGGTCCGTCATTCTCATGATGTTCTTTGCGGGCATCCTCTATATCGGCGTCTTCATGGTGCTGTTCCCGATCCTGATCCGGGACGTCTATGGCGGCGACTCTTTCGAGATTGCCTTCATCAATATCTGTTTCTTTGGCGGGATCGGCGTTTCGTCCATGGTGCAGACGCGGCTGCGGCCGATTAAACGACAGGGGCGTGCCATCATGCTCGCCATGTGCTCGGGCTCCATCATGATGGTGTTTGTGCACTTTCACCCGCCGCTATGGGCGGTCTATACACTGGCGCTTTGTTGGGGCCTGTCGTCCGGCGTCTCCATGAGCCAGTCACGGGCGATTGTTCAGATCGCCGCCGTCGACAGCCATCGCGCGCGGGTGCTCTCCGTCTTCCAACTTGGGATGATGGGCGGCGGACCGATCGGTGCCTTTGGCGCGGGCTTCGTGATTGAGGCTTTGGGGCCTCTCAACGCGGTGCTCGTGCCTTCGTCCTGCATGGTCTTCCTGTGGCTCACCATGTTCTTTGCCACCAATCTCTGGAAGATCGAAGCGGGGACCGGCCAGGCGGCTGAGGCCGCCAGGCCATCTTCCTGATTACTTGTATTCGCGCTCATCCCACCAGGGGAAGAAGACCGGCATGTCTTCCGACACTTTGCAGGGATAGACCGCTGGGCGTTTCTCCAGGAAGGACATAACGCCTTCCTTGGCATCTTCCGATGCGCCGCGGGAGAAGATGGAGCGGCTGTCCATCTTGTGCGCTTCCATCGGATGGTCCGCGCCCGCCATGCGCCACACAAGCTGCCGCGACAGCGCAATCGACACCGGCGCCGTGTTGTCGGCAATCTCGCGGGCGATTTCACGCGCTTTTGGAAGCAGTTCATCTTCAGGAAGGACATCCCGCACCAGACCGCCGCGGAGAGCTTCTTGTGCGTCGAAGACTTTACCTGAGTAAATCCATTCCAAAGCCTGGCTCACGCCGACGACGCGCGGCAGGAACCAGCTTGAGCACGCTTCCGGCACAATACCGCGGCGGGCAAAGACAAACCCGAACCGGGCTTTCTCAGACGCCAGACGAATATCCATCGGCAGCTGCATGGTCACCCCGACGCCAACCGCCGCTCCATTGATCGCACCGATCACGGGCTTCAGACTCTCATAGATGCGCAGCGTCAAACGTCCGCCACCGTCGCGCACTGACGGATGGCTCCAATCGATCTCACCATCAGCGGATGCGGCAGATCCTGCTTTGTCAGGCCGGTCGTCACGGTTTTCGTAGTCGAAGGTTTTCGCCCCCTGCGATAGATCAGCGCCAGCGCAAAAGGCTTTGCCTTCGCCGGTGATGATGATGGCGCGGACATCGTCGTCGGCATCCGCCCGATCAAACGCGTCGATCATGTCGATCATCATCTGACCGGTGAAGGCGTTCATCTTGTCCGGACGGTTCAGTGTGATGGTCAGGATGTTGTCCTCGACCTCATATTTGATGGTCTCGTAGCTCATGTCTTTCTCCCTGTTCAAACCCTTCTGTGCCGAGGGATATGTTTCCCCTGCGTCACCCTTCCGGGCGGGCAAATCGTTGCTCCCTCGCGAATTCGGCGGTGCATAAATGTCTGCACCTGATATAACAGCCTTCGTGAAAAGGCTGCACTAGAAAAGCCTGCGCGACGGTCTCGCAAGATCGAACAGACCGACCAACAAAGACACGCCGGGAGACGTACCTGATGTTTCATCCATGCCACCACGCCGCCAAAAACCCCGACAAGCCTGCCTATATCATGGCGGCGACCGGGGAAGTTGTGACCTATGGCGAACTGGAAGACCGCACCAACCAAGCCGCCCAACTCTTCCGCGCCGAAGGCCTGAAGCCCGGCAACGCGATTGCCATTTTCATGGAGAACAATGCGCGTTTTCTGGAACTGTGCTGGGCCGCGCAGCGCGCCGGTCTCTATTTCACAGCCATTTCTTCCCGGCTTACAGCGCCGGAGGTGGACTACATCGTTGGTGATTGCGGCGCGAAACTGTTTTTCACCTCCAGCGCCATTGGTGCCGTCTCAAACGAACTCGTAGGTCAGGGTCTTCTGACGGGTGTGACCAAGCGCTTCATGATCAACGGCAAAGACGATGGTTATGAGAGCTATGAAGAAGCGCGCAATGCCATGCCGACGGACCGGATTGCCGACGAAACGGCGGGCACGGATATGCTCTATTCGTCGGGCACAACAGGCCGGCCGAAAGGCATTCGCCGCAAACTCTCCGGTGGCCCGATCGACGAGGGCGAGGGCCTCCTCAATCTGGTGACTTTGCTCTATGGCATGACCGAGGACACCATGTATCTCTCGCCCGCGCCGCTCTATCACGCTGCGCCGCTGCGCTATAATATGTCGGTGCACCGCATCGGTGGCACCTGCATCGTGATGGATCACTTTGATCCCGAGCAGTCGCTCCAGCTTATCGAGAAACACAAAATCACCCATTCTCAGTGGGTGCCCACCATGTTTGTCCGTATGCTGAAAATGCCCCAGGAAGAGCTGCGGAAGTATGACCTGTCATCGCACAAGGTGGCGATCCATGCCGCCGCTCCCTGCCCGGTCCCCGTAAAAGAACAGATGATCGAGTGGTGGGGTCCCGTAATCTATGAATATTATGCAGGCTCCGAAGGCAATGGCTTTTGTCAGCTCAACTCTGATGAATGGATGGAGCATAAAGGCTCTGTCGGCAAACCTTTGCTTGGGTCTGTTCATATCTGTGACGAAGAGGGCGAAGAACTCCCGACCGGCGAAGCAGGCACGATCTATTTCGCACCCGCTGAGGATGCCGATCCGGACGATATGTTCGAGTATCACAATGACCCGGATAAAACGAAAGACTCGCGCCATCCAAGCAAGCGTGGCTGGTCGACACTGGGCGACGTGGGACGCGTCGACGAAGACGGATATCTCTACCTGACGGACCGCAAGGCGTTCATGATCATTTCCGGGGGCGTGAACATCTACCCGCAGGAAGCCGAGAATATTCTGATCACCCACCCGAAGGTTGCCGACGTCGCCGTCATTGGCGTGCCGAATGAAGACTTCGGCGAAGAAGTGAAGGCGGTGGTGCAACCGGTGGATTGGAACGAAGCGGGTCCCGATCTGGAGGCCGAACTGATGGACTTCTGCAAAGAACAGCTTGCGGCGATCAAGTGCCCCCGCTCCATCGACTTTGACGAGGAACTGCCGCGCCATCCAACAGGCAAGCTCTATAAGCGTCTCGTCCGGGATCGCTATTGGGGCAATCATGACTCGAAAATCGTCTGACCACCAGACGACCAAGACAACCCGTCGCCGAAGTTCTCTTCCAGGCGACGGGACCATTCGCCGTGAGGACATCACGCCGGCCTTTATCGACCGTTTGGAAAAACAGGTCGCTAGCCTGCCGGATTATTCGCTCATCAGCCACGAAGAGCGGCAGGCATCGCGCGAAGCATTTCTCAGCACCCGGCGCAAAAACCAGAGCCTATGGGTGTTTGGGTATGGCTCCTTGATGTGGAACCCGGCCATTCACGTCGCAGAGTCAGCGCGCTCGTTGCTCTTTGGCTACCACCGCGCTTTCTGCCTACACTTGGTGATTGGCCGCGGCAGTCCCAAAAAGCCGGGGCTGATGTTGGGCCTCGATGCAGGCGGTTCCTGCGTGGGTCTTGCACACCGCATTGCGCCCGAACATGTGGAAAGCGAAACGGAAATTCTCTGGCTCAGGGAAATGGTCGGGACCGGTTATGTCCCTAAGGCCGTTCAACTCCGTATTGGGTCGAAGAAGGTCGAGGGCCTTACCTTCATCGCCAATCGCGAGAGCAAACGCTATGCCGGACGTATTCCATTCAACAAAGCGGTGCGGCGCATGGCGGGTGCGGAAGGCGATATTGGGACGAACAGAGACTATCTCTATCGCACCATCGCGCATCTCAATGAATTTGGTCTCGCAGAAGGCCCGCTGCATAAGCTGGAGCGGGCGGTTCGAGAACGCGCGGGTGACCTTTGAATTCGACTTAAAACCAGCCTATTATCGGTGGCGAACGGGGTACGTTCAAAACCAGAGGCTTGTCCATGTCATTTCTTCGCTCAGCTTTTGTCTCTTCTGCTCTGATATTGGGCATGGCTTTTGCCTTGCCGGCTTCCGCTGTCGAAACCCATTCGTCAGGTAAGAACTGCCGCAACCAACAAGGCGTCGGTGGCAAGTTTGACCGTGAGTTTTTCGTTTTCTTTGATGTCGGTTCCTCTGCGCTCGATAACGAAGACAAAGCGATCATTCGGGAAGTCTACGAACGCGCGACGGGCCAGCATGCTGTGCAGATTTGCCTATTCGGCAAAGCAAGCAAGACCGGCGATCCCGCATCTAATGCGCGGCTCGCCCGACAGCGCTCTGAAGCTGTCGCCGCGGAGCTCCGGCGTCATGGTTGGGAACGCGGCAAGATCGCCATTGAACCAGAAGGCGAAACCTGGGGATGGCTTGAAGATCTCACCTGGGAAGCCGGGGAAGATCGTCGCGTCCGCATCAGGCTCTCGAAGTAACCCGGAGGTTTTCTGAAGTGCTCGCCGCCCGCCCTGTAAAAAGACGCCGTGCCAAACCCGGCGAGCGGCTGGCCAAAATGCGCTCACAGCAGATAGAGCGTTTGGAATATCAGGGGTATGTCATTCCGCTCCATCCGATGATTGGCCACAATATGGGACCAGGTCTTTTTGACTGGGACCGGCTGGAGAGACGGCAGATGAAAGAGGCACACGCCGCGGCCTGGGCGGGCCCTACGCCGAAGACGGCGCTTCGCCGCGTCAAAAAAGCCCAAGAAAGCGGCGTTTCCTACCACGATTATGTCTTGGAAATTCTCGAAAGAGGCCGTTACCTTTAGGCCAGAATTTTCCGGGCATCATCCCCAATATCAAAAAACACAACTGGAGGCATTTACATGCGCATTTTTGACACCGTTGCTGACTATGCGGCGGAAAAAGGAAACGAAATCGGCGTCAGCGACTGGGTCGAAATCGATCAGGACCGCATCAACATGTTTGCGGACGCGACCGGTGACCATCAGTGGATCCACATTGATCCCGAGCGCACACAGAAAGAGCTGGGCATGCCCACGATTGCGCATGGCTACCTGACCCTCTCTTTGCTGCCAAAGCTGATGGGAGAAATCAGCGGTGTCAAAAGCGTCACGCGCGGCATCAATTACGGCTCCAACAGTGTGCGGTTCACGAACATGGTGCCTGTGGGTTCGCGGGTGCGTGGACGCCTAAAACTCAAAGAAGCCACACCAAAGAGCGGTGGCACGCAGATCGTCAATGAAGTGTCGATCGAGATTGAAGGCCAGGAACGCCCTGCCCTCATTGCTGAAACGATTACGCTTCTTTTCGAATAGGCGTTTCGACCCTATCTTACGAAGCCTTCGGCGGGGTCCCTGCCGGAGGCTTTTTCATATCTGAAAGACCCACATGCCCCTCGCGCTTCCGCCTACCGCTCCCATTGCCGACGAACGCTCCGTTACAGATACCCGTCATGGGATTACCCGCACCGACCTTTATGACTGGCTGCGCGATCCCAACTGGCAAGCCCTAATGAAAGATCCAAGCGTTCTGCAGCCGGATATTCGGGCCTATCTCGAAGCGGAAAACGCCTATGCGGACGCCGCCTTCGAACTACTCGAGGATCTTCGCGTCTCTCTCTTTGAGGAGATTAAGGGACGGATCAAGGAAGATGACAGTTCAGTGCCAGCGCCTCATGGGGACTGGCTCTATTACTCCAAGTACGAGACCGGCGCGCAGCACCCGCTCTTTTGCCGGAAGCCTCGTACCGGTGAGGACGCGGAGACCGTCATCCTTGACGGAAACAAAGAGGCAGAGGGGCAAGCCTATTTCAAAATTGGTGGTGCCTCGCGGAGCCCCGATGATGCGCTCTTTGCGTGGAGCAGCGACGTTAAAGGCTCGGAATATTTCACGCTCAAGGTCCGTGACATCCAGACGGGTGCCGATCATTCAGACATCATCCCAGACACAAGCGGCGGCGCGGCCTGGGCGTTGGACAACCAGACTTTCTTCTATGTACGCGTTGATGAAAACCATCGCCCCAGCCGCGTGTTTCGCCACAAGCTGGGCGATGATCCGGCAAAGGATGTCTGCGTTTATGAAGAGGCGGATCCCGGCTTCTTTGTGAGCGTCGGCACAGTGCAAAGCGGGCGCTATATCGTGATTAGCGCTCATGATCATCAGACCAGCGAGAGCCATTTAATTGATGCGACGGCACCAGAGACAGAACCAAAATTGGTGGCCGCACGCGAACCCGGCGTGGAATATGACATCGAGCATGATGCGCCTCGGGACCGCTTCCTTATCATCACCAATGCGGATGACGCGGAAGATTTCAAATTGGTGGAAACGCTCACGTCCGCGCCTGATCGCCGGAATTGGCGCGACGCCATTCCCCATCAGCCCGGCACCCTCTTGCTGGATCACTGCGCTTATCGCGACTTCCACGTTCGTCTGCAGCGTGAAGACGGATTGAACAAGATCATCATCCGCTCGCTAGAGGACGACAGTGAGCACGCCATTGCGTTTGAGGAAGCCGCCTTTGATCTAGGCTTTATGTCTGGCCTTGAATATGAAACGGCCCAAGTGCGGTTCTCCTATTCGTCCATGACTACGCCTGAGCAGATATTCGACTATGACATGGGCACCCGGGAGCGCACGCTTCTGAAAGAACAGGAAGTCCCCAGCGGACATGACCCAGCCGACTATGTGACCGAGCGCATCTTCGCAACAGCCAAGGACGGCGCGCAGGTCCCGATCTCGCTCGTCTACCGCGCAGGCACGAAACTCGATGGCACCGCCCCCTGCCTGCTTTACGGTTATGGTGCTTATGGCATTTCGATGCCAGCGTCTTTCTCTGTGAGCCGGCTAAGCCTGGTTGATCGCGGGTTCATCTATGCCATCGCCCACATCCGAGGCGGCAAAGAGCGCGGCTATGGCTGGTACAAGGACGGTAAGCTCGACAAAAAAACCAACACGTTCACCGACTTTATCGCTGCCGGCGAACACCTTGCGGCGGAAGGCTACACCGCCAAGGGGAACATTACCGCTCATGGCGGAAGTGCTGGGGGCATGCTAATGGGCGCGGTCGCCAACCTCGCGCCTGGTCTCTTCAAGGGCATTGTCGCAGAGGTCGCCTTTGTGGACGTGCTCAACACCATGCTGGATGACAGCTTGCCCCTTACGCCGCCTGAATGGCTTGAATGGGGCAATCCGATTGAAGACAAAGCGGCCTACGAGACGATCGCCGCCTATTCGCCCTATGACAATGTCAGCAAGCAGCCTTATCCGAACATTTTGGCGCTGGCGGGCCTCACCGACCCGCGCGTCACCTATTGGGAGCCTGCCAAGTGGATTGCCAAGCTTCGGGAGCATTCAACCAGCGGCAATGCCATTCTGTTTAAAACCAATATGGACGCAGGGCATGGCGGCGCGGCGGGTCGCTTTGAGCGACTCAAAGAAACCGCGCTTGTCTATGCGTTCGCCCTCGCCATCCACGAGCTTGCCTGACGGTCTGATTCATTGGACGCGTTTCCGGACGGTGAACCGCTTAACACTTCACCTGGAAACGCTTAAACCGGCTTATCACCAATGATCGTGACGCGTTCCATGCGACGCTCAGCCGGCCAATAATCGGAGACGGCATAGTGCTGCGCGGACCTATTGTCCCAGAAGGCAATGGAATTGTTTTCCCACTGGAAGCGGCACTGATATTCCGGGATCGCAGCGCGGGAATAGAGGAACTGCAACATGGCATCTGATTCAGCGCGGTCCCAGCCTTCAATATATTGGGTGAAGGCGAGATTCACGTAGATCGACTTGCGTCCACTCTCCGGGTGGGTCCGGATCACTGGGTGGTGCGGGTTCGGATATTTTTTGTTGTAGACCTCTATCTCCTCGTCTGAGAGCCCCTTCTTACGCAGCCCAGCGCGGAAGTTGGCAAAGTCGTGCACGGCGATGGCGCCGTCTAGCTTTTCTTTAATCTCATCGGACAGGTCGTCATAGGCCATTTCCATGTTCGCGAAGAGTGTGTCGCCGCCTTTCGGAGGAATCTCCCGCGCCCGCAAAATGGATCCGAGGGACGGCTCCAGACGCCAGGTCACATCTGAGTGCCAGGTATTCTCCCTGCCCTTATTGTCTTTATTGTGGAAAATCTTCAGGACTTCCGGATGCTCTGCGTTTTGCGGTCCAAAGGGATGAACCTCCAGGTCGCCGAACTTCCGGGCAAAATCCAGGTGCTGTTCGGTGGTGATGTCCTGATCTCGAAAGAAAATGACCTTATAGTCCACCAGCGCGGCGCGGAGTGCAGCGGCCAGTTCATCGCTGACGGGCTTTGTCAGGTCGACGCCATAAACAATTGCGCCAATGTTCGGGCTCAACGCATCAAACGTCAGTCCAAGGGCCTCTGCATTTTTGATGGAAGCGGGTGCGTTCATTGCCGGTGTCCTCCCCAGGCAGTGCGAATAATTGCCGGCACAGTCTGCCGCGCGTTGACGGCCCCCGCTCCAAAATGATTTACTAATTCCACAATGCGGAATTAGTAAATCGGTCGCTATGGCAGAAAGAACCATTGAATCCCTGACACGTGGCCTCTCGGTTGTTGAGGCACTCAATCGACGTGTCTACACAACCCTGGCCGACCTTCATGAGGACACCGGGCTTCCGAAATCGACTTTGGTGCGTCTCCTCGACACGCTTATCGCTGCGGGCTATGCGCGGCGGATATCCAGAAGCGCCGGCTATTGCCTGACCGATCGCGTGACGCTGCTTGCGGGCGGCTTTCAAAGTTCAGATCAGATCGTGGAAGCGTCGCGCCCACATCTCCGCGCCGTGACGCGGGACCACAAATGGCCGCTTGCCATCGCCACCCTTGACGGCGATGCCATGCAGGCCCGCTACAGCACGCTGTCCCATTCGCCCTTCGCCCTTGACCGGATCTACATCGGGCGGCGTATTCCGCTCCTGATCTCCGCCATGGGCCGCGCCTATTTCGCCTTCTCATCTGAAGAGACGCGCGCCTTGTTGCTCGCCACGCTACAAGGGACAGGCCGCGAGGCAGACCGCGCCGCGCGGGATGAAAAATACATCACGCGGCTGATCGACACGGTGCGGAAGGAAGGCTATGCGATTTCGGGGCCCATTCAGGACGACCGGGCGTTCGGCCTCGCGGTGCCGGTACTGAAAGATGGCGAAGCGCAGGCCGCCATCACCATGCGGTTCATCCGTTCGGCGATCACACCGGCAGACGCTGCTCAGCAGTTTATTCCGACCTTGCAGGAAACCGCGAAGGCCATCGCCGCCGAGATTTGACGTGTCTAGTCTGCTTCGACAGGCGTGATAGAAATAGCAACTTCGCCTGTGCCTTCCGGCGTCACCGTGACCTTTTGCGCAATCGCGTCATAGTCGGCAGTGCCACCCTCTACAGATAGGCTGTATCCATCGGGGTATTGCAGAACGGGCACGAACAAGGTCGCCTCGCCGCTTCCTTCCGGCTGATAGCGCGCGACGAACGCTCTTGTCTCAAGCGTGAATTTTGTCTCTAAGGGTGTGCCTTTGCAGGCCTGAAGGTAAGGTCGTACAAATCCTTTCAGCGCCCTGCCGCCGGAATTAATGTCCGTTGGATCGTCCTGCTGATCGCGGCTGAAGATGGAGAGGTCTTCCTGGTTCCACCCGTCGCCGATCGCGAGGTCATTGGAATTGGATACGGTGTAATTCCAATGGGTCGAGCTCAGGTGTAAGTCATCCAGCGCGTTGTAAAGAAACTCCAGCGCCATAACATGGGAGGACCAGGGGCTTTCTGAACGATCCCCGTCCGCCCAGGCCTGATAGGCAGTGGCGCCATTGAGGTCGTAAGGTATGCCGCATTCACCGATAAGCGTTGGCGCACCGGTCCCGCTGTTCAGCGTGCGGCCGGCATTTTGAATGTTGGAGAGCTGACGCTTGTAGTGTGCTTCAATCTCTTCACGGCCGTTCAGCGTTTTACCCGAGAAGGGATTAACCGCGGTGGGATACATGAAGGTCTTGGTCGTCAGTGTGGCGATGTCGTACCAGTGGGAGGCATTGACGGTCCGATCCGGCGTTGCTTCGGGAAAGGCCCCGCCCAGCAGACCGGTAAAAGGATCGAGCTCGGCAAAGATCAGCCAGTCATCCCGAACGGCGCGCACTTCATTCGCAACCTTGTCGAAGAACGGCGCCATGTAATCATCTTCGAGATCGACCTTGCGACCATCGACCGACTGGAAGAAGTCTTCGCGCAGCGCTTCAACGCCCTCATTGGTCCGCCGATAGGCGCCTGCTTTTTCAAATGGATCTTCCGCGCCCGGCAACCAGCAATCCACGTTGTTTGGATTGATCGCGCGGTTTTCGGTGACGACCGATGCCATTTGTTCGAGCGAAAACTCCAACTGCGGCACCGAGCGGGTGACGCCGCGCGCGACAGCGAGGCCATCGAGCGCCGACCAGGCCGGACCCGGCGTTGCAATACGCGGATTCTCGTCCGACTTGCCGACATGCTGATATGACAGGCGCTGCCCGACAAAGCCGGTGCCGGGTTCGTTCAGCGTGTCAAAGCCGATCACATTGGGAAGGTCTTTGACCCGCTTCGCAATCTCGACCAGACAGCCAGCATAATGATCCTGCAGATAGTCCTGCACATTCTGACCGTCGATGATCATGTCCGGCGCGAAATCACGGCCCGCGAAGAACAGTGTCCACATGATGCCGTTGGCGGGCAGACGATAGTTCTGCGCCCAGGTCATGGTGGGGTAATTGTCTTCCTGCCGCCCGCCCCGCGCATAGTCATATTTGTATTGCATCACATGAGCGGCGCCTGCCTCATGGAATTTTGTGAAATCGAGCCCGACTTTTTCAAAGATCCATCCCGGTGCGCCATCCCCGCCGGTCATGCGGCTCCAGACATCCTGGTGGAAGTCGACAAACACATAGAGACCATATTCGCCAGCCCTGCGGCAGAGCTCCGCATAATAGTCGAGATAGTCTGTGTCATAGGCACGAGGGCCTGCGTGCTCAACCGCTTCCCAGGTGGTGAGAAGACGCAGACAATTGAAGCCCCAGGCCTGCAACCGGGAAAAATGCTCATCGGCTTCTTCGAGCGGAAACGGCCGACCGATGAAGGAGACCGTGTGATGATCGGAAAAGTCTGTGGGATGGTTCGTCCCGCCATCCGGGTAGGGCACTTTGCAATCGCCGCCGAGATTCACGCCGCGCAAAATAACGCGGCGACCATCCGCATCCATGAACCACGACCCGTCGATGCCAATTCTCGATAAAGCCACCCTGTTCTCCCCGTCCTACTTTTTTGTTGGTGGCATCAAACAGGAAAGACGCCCGCGCTGCAATCGCAACGGTGACTTGTCATTCACATCACAGTCACCCATTCTGCGGCCTCACGATTTTTTACAGGTGGTAATCCATGAGCAGCCCGTCCCTTCTTCCCCTCCCCGCCCATCCAGAAGGCGTATCCTGGCCGACCGATGGTTGGGAGACCGGCGAGCCGAAGGCAGGGGTTGATCGGACGCGCCTTGCAGCACTTGTTGACGACGGGTTCGGTGCGCAAAACGGACCGGATATGGGGGAAACCCATGCGCTGTTGGTCGTTCAACACGGAAAGATTATTGCAGAGCATTACGCGCAAGACTTCACAGCCGCATCGACCTTTCCGTCCTGGTCAAAAGCCAAGAGTATTACCCAGGCGCTTATCGGCATTCTGGTGCGCGAGGGCAAAATCGATATCCACGCTCGTGCGGACGTGCCGGAATGGGAGGACCCGTCAGACCCCCGTCACGCAATTACGCTGGACCAGCTGCTGCGCATGTCGAGCGGGTTGGCATTCCGAGAAGAATATACAGACCAGGCCCCCTCGGACGTGATCGAGATGCTTTGGGGCGCAGGCAAGGACGATACAGCTGCCTTCGCTGCCTCTTTCGACCTGGAACATCCCATTGACTCCTATTGGTCCTATTCAAGCGGGACCTCCAACATTGTGGCGCGATGTGCCGCCCGAGCCCTCGGTGCCACCGGGGCCGATTTCGAGAAGTTTATGCGGGACGAGCTGCTTGATCCGATTGGCATGAAGAGTGCCGAGCCGAAGTTCGATGATGCGGGCACCTTTATCGGCTCCTCTTTCTGCTTTGCCACCGCACGGGACTTCGCAAAGTTTGGCACACTCTACCTGCGTGACGGTGTGTGGGACGGCAAGCGTATTCTGCCGGAAGGCTGGGTGGATTATGCGCGGACCCCGACGCCCCAAACACCCACCATGCTCGAGGAAGATGGGCCCTATGCCGCCCATTGGTGGCTGGAGCGCGGCGGACCCGGCAGCTTTTCAGCCAACGGTTTTGAAGGCCAATTCACGATTGTGGTGCCGGATTGCGACTTGGTTCTGGTGCGCCACGGCAAAACGGATGCCTCCCTTGGCGACAATATGAAGGCCTGGATGGCCAATGTGGTCGAGTGTTTCAGGGTTTGACGGAGAGCGCTTCCCCTGACGGCGTAAACGTTTAAGATCGGCCCCAATGAAATTTGATGTGTGGGGGAAGATGATGAATGCGGAAACACCATTCACGACGCCTGAGGATGTCGGCCTCGACAGTGGGAAGCTGTCAAACATTCCCCGCTATTTCGGCTCCTATGTCGAGAAAGGCAAGCTCGCCGGGGTTTCTACGCTGGTGGCGCGCGGTGGCAAGATCGCCCATTTCGAAACGGTGGGCGAGCGGGACCGCGAAAACTCACTTCCCCTAGAGAAAGACACCATCTTCCGCATCTATTCCATGTCTAAGCCGATTACGTCGGTCGCTCTGATGATGCTTTATGAGCGCGGACTGTTTCAGCTTTCTCATGAGGTCCACCGCTACATCCCGTCGTTCAAAAAGCTGCAGGTCTGGGACGGCGGAACGTTCGATGACTACCGCACCAAACCCTGCGAGCGGGCGATGACGATCCGGGATCTGCTCACGCACACGTCCGGTCTCACCTACGGCTTCATGCATGTGCACCCGGTCGACAAGATTTACCGGCGGCAAGGCATTGAAGGTGCCGCCACCGCGAACGGCATGAACCTGGAAGAATTCTGCGACAAGCTTGCGGACATTCCGCTGCTCTTCTCGCCTGGCACACAGTGGAGCTATTCCGTCGCCACAGATGTCTGCGGTCGTTTGGTAGAGGTGCTTTCAGGACAGCCGCTCGACGCGTTCCTGCAGGAGCATATTTTCGGTCCGCTGGGCATGGTCGATACGGGCTTCATGGTTCCGGCTGAGAAGATTGCGCGCTTTGCGGCAAATTATGAAAAAGACCCGAAGACCAAAGAGGTCCGCCTGTTTGATCCGGGCAGTGACGAGAGCACCTATGCCAGTCCGAAACCCTTTTTCTCCGGCGGCGGCGGGCTCGTGTCAACAATGACGGATTATTGGCGCTTCTGTCAGATGTTCCTCAATGGAGGCGAGTTGGACGGGGTGCGTATTCTGTCGCCGAAGACGGTTGACTATATGACGCTCAACCATCTGCCGGGCGGCAAGACCATGCCGGAGATGGATCAATCCGCCTTTTCAGAAACAGGCTCCGAAGGCACGGGGTTTGGTCTCGGGTTCTCTGTGATTATTGATCCCGCTGAAGCGCAAGCGGTCACATCAGAAGGCAATCATTCCTGGGGCGGTGCGGCCTCGACCTATTTCTGGATTGATCCGCAGGAAGACCTGATCGGCATTTTGATGACGCAGCTCATGCCTTCACGGGCCTATCCTCTGCGGCCTCAGATGCAGCAGCTGGTGTATGGGGCGCTGGTCGACTGAGCCGACACCATGTGAGGTAAGATGTCCGAGGACGCCTTAAGCGATGCCGCGCGAGCATCGCTTAAAAAACATGCTGCTGACCCCGTAGTGCTCGCTGCGCACAGCAATGCTTGGGCAGGCCAGTTTACAACTTTGGCAGAGCAAATGATGGCAGCGTGCGGTGATAAGCTGGCTGCCATCCACCATATCGGCAGCACCAGCGTGCCCGGACTCGCAGCCAAACCGCTGATCGACATGATGCCGGAGCTTCGTCGCCATGAAGACGGGGCATCGCTGGCACCGTTGTTGGAGCCGCTCGGCTTCATCTATTTCGGCGCTTATGGCATCGCCGGAAGGCACTTCTTTCGTCGCAAAGGGGATATCAATGTGAACGTGCATATGTTCGAAACGGGCCATATTGAGATCGAACGGCATTTAGCCTTTCGCGATGCGTTAAGATCAGATGCAAGACTTCTCGCGGCGTACCAATCATTGAAAGAAGCACTTGCCGAGCGCTTCCCCAATGATGTTGACAGCTACGCCCGCTCCAAAAGTGATTTTATCGAGGGCGTACTTCGAGACCTCGGCGCACCAGAACGTCCAAATCTGCGTGAAGAACAGAGTGGCCCCGATACCTGATGCCGCTCTGGATCCCCATCACCATCGCGGCCGCCTTCCTCCAAAATCTGCGGTCGGCCCTGCAGCGACAACTCGCCCGCGATCTCACGGCAACCAGTGCCACTTACGTGCGCTTCCTCTTTGGGCTGCCTGTGGCGATCGTCTACTTATTGGTTTTGATCGCGACATTCAATGTCGAGTTGTATGCGCCTCCGCCTGAGTTTTACATCTATGCCGTCCTTGGCGGCGTGGCACAAATCATCGGTACAGTGCTGCTTGTTGCTCTCTTTGCGCACCGCAATTTCGTTGTGGGGACGACCTACTCCAAAACGGAGACCGTCCAAACCGCTCTCTTTGGTATGTTTGTGTTTGGCGAGACGATTACGATTGGCGCCGGCATCGGCATTGCGGTCAGCCTTGTCGGTGTGATGGCGATCTCCATGGCGCGGTCGGAGGCCACCCCGGCAGCACTCATCACCTCTCTCACTGAACGCGCGGCGCTCACGGGGATCGCCTCAGGGGCGGCCTTTGGTGTCGCTGCCGTCTGTTATCGCGCAGGTTCCCTATCGCTTGGCATGGAGGGTTTCCTGGTGCCCGCGGCACTCACCCTTGCGGTTGTGCTAACCATCCAGACCCTGCTCATGACCGCCTGGCTTCTATGGCGTGATCGCGCATCGCTTGTGGCAACGCTTAAGAACTGGCCTGCGTCGCTGGCCATCGGGGTCGCGGGTGCGGTCGGTTCCATCGGGTGGTTTACGGCGATGACGCTGCAGAACGCAGCCTATGTGCGCGCGCTCGGACAGATTGAACTGGTCTTCACCTTCGCCGTGTCCTGGTTCTGGTTTCGCGAGCAAGCCAACACAAAAGAGGTCGCAGGCGTTTTGCTGATTGTGGGTGGCCTTGTTGTCCTGGTTCTGGGAACCTAGTGCCCATGCCCGTTGAGATACGCCCGGAAGAAGCCAAAGACCACCACGCTATCTATGAGCTCACCCGCATCGCGTTTGAGCCGATGTTCTTCAGCGACGGAACGGAGGCGCCGTTGGTCGGTGAGCTTCGACGAGACGGAGATCTCACACTCTCACTGGTCGCCGAGCAAGATGGCGAGATTGTCGGCCATATCGCGTTCTCTCCCGCCACGATCGATGGGCGCCATGACGGTTGGTTTGGCCTCGGTCCCGTGTCAGTTCACCCAAGGCTTCAGAAGCAAGGAATTGGGCGCAAACTGGTCGAGACCGGCTTGAAAATGTTGCAAGAAAGAGGCGCAACCGGCTGTGTGCTTACGGGCAATCCCGACATTTACAGCCGAATGGGCTTCCAAAGCGATGGAAACCTCAGCTACGGAACCCTGGAAAGACAATTCATCCAATGGTTCGTCTTTAAAGGTGCGCCACCGGTCGGCGCGCTAACGTTCGCGCCGGCGTTTGGTGACGAATATCCAGAGGACTGAGCCGGTCTAACGTTCGGCGACTGGCAAACACAGTAGGGGTTAGACAGGCACATCACCGGCAATGGTGGTGCGATGCATGACCCGCAAGTGCCCATCATACCCGCCGTCCGCCAGATGCAGGCAGCAGCGATTGTCCCAGAGCGTCAGCATGTTTTGCTGCCACTTGTGACGATAGACATATTTGTCCTGCACCATATGCGCGAAGAGCTCGCCCAAAAGGGCCTGCGCTTCCGTGTCGTCCATGCCATCAATACCGATAGTGTAAGTGGGACTCACGAAGAGCGCCTTGCGGCCTGTGACCGGATGCGTGCGCACGAGCGGATGTAATTGCGTTGTCTCGGCTTTGGTCGATGAGATGATTTTCATCGTGCGCTTTTCGGTTTCCTGCGCGAAGAGTCCCTTGGACCCATACGGCAAAATGGCGCTGTGCACGGCCATCAATCCATCGAGGCGCGCTTTCATCTCTTCCGACAGATCGGTATAGGCCCGCGTGCCGTCGGCATAGAGCGTGTCGCCGCCTACTGGCGGTGTGACTTCTGAATGGAGAATGGTTCCAGCCGGCGGCGCCTCCTGGAAACTCCAGTCGGAATGCCAGCCAGCCCCAAAATTGGTCGCCTTCTCATCCGGCTCGCGGCGCAGTTCCAGTACGTGGGGCCGCCCTTCCATGGACTCAATGAAAGGGTCTTCCCCGAATTCGCCGAACTGAAGCGTGAAGGCCTCCAGCTCATCAAGCGTAAGCGGCTGATCGGGAAAATAGATCACGCCATGGGCGGCCCAGGCGTCTTTCACTTCCTGCAGTGTCTCTGAAGGGAGAGGCTTGGAGATATCGAGACCCGTGATGCCGGCGCCAAACCCGCTCGGGTTGGGTGCCACCTCAATGGACTGAAAATCAGAAACCTGTGTTTGCGCCATATCTGCCTCCCCCTCAGCCTCAAGAGACTACCGCCCGAGAGGCTTATGCGCACCCTCGAAATTCTCCGGTTGCATAAAATCAAAAGTATCTATGACATCTGGGGGCACAATCATGGAGGACAGAATGGCTAAAGAGAAAAAATCGACAGACATGTATGTGGATCTGCCTGATGGCCTTACCCGGGACCAGATTATGGGCGTGGTTGAACGGGCGGCGGAGCAGGTTGGCCTCTACATCTCCCACATCGGCAGTTACTCACGGAAAAAATATCCGAATTCAGTCCACTGGCATTTCAAGCGCGATGCCAAGGAACCAGGGCTGATCGACGCGACCTATTGGGACGTCAAGTCCCTGCTCTGGTTGATGGTGCGGCACCGGGAGCCGGAATGGGTTCAGAAAACCGCCCCAAAACTGAGGCGCGCGCTCCGCCAGGAAGTGAAGGCTCTATCCGGCGCATAAGCAAAAGGCCCGGCGATTCTGGCATACCCCATGTCGTGGCGGTCAGCTTTTTAGCGGCGGCGCAGTCCTATACGCGTAAAACCACCAAGGCTTGCGATCAATGATCCGCTCTTCGATCTTTTGCGCCTCACCGAGGGCTACTTGATAGTCTGTCTGACTAGTCGCCGCTCGTAGTCCGAGTATCAGTGTTTTTGTGACCAATACATTGCCGGGCAGATATCGGCGCCCGATATCAAAACCCAAATAGATGATAAAGATCGATACAGCCAATTGCGTGATCACCAAAGCCAACACAATATGAATGTTACCAGCTGCGGCGTATGCCAAGAGGCCGACCAAAGACCACCATACAGAAAGAACACCGTAAATCATGACGAAGGTGGCGCGCCTTTTCGTTCGAGCATAAAGACGAAACAATTGCATGTAGCCGTCCGCTGATTGTTCGGGCTCGCTGGCGTCCGCTTTGGCGGTGTTCTCCGCCCAATCTCTGTCCCGTTCGCGCCTGTACCACGCCCAGAGCCAAAGAGCGCCCAATACACAGATACCCAGCACCACACCAGGAATAACTATTTCGAATACCAATGGTGAGCCATTCACAACTGGGCTCAACAGGTCACTGACTCCACCGAAATTGACGTCGGCGGTTGACGCTAACAGCCAATAGAATGGAGTCGCCGCAGACCCCACAACGATTGTAGACGCGTGGACTATTTGCTTCAGCGCCCGGCTACGGTGAACACGAACAGCTTTCGCCCGATGACGTTTATTGTCTGCGTCTGTCGCATCGTCGTGCTCAAACGTTGCGGGCGCGATTTGTCCGCCGGCAGCCGTTTTTCCAGACGGCGCATCGGGCTGCACACTTTCGGTTTGGGCGTCACTGTTTGTCACGTCTATGTCCTCCATAGTGCTCATGGAGATATTATAAACTGTTGATGGCAGCTAAGGCCTTTTCCGAAACTCTATGGCCGACATGGAACGTCGAATGTGGCGACACAACCACACATAATCTGACTTTTTCGCAGAAACCCGACCCGAAGACTCTCCCAACAAAAAAAGCCCCGGAGAAATCTCCGGGGCCTCTGTGTTTGTCAAGATTCTGCCTTATTCAGCGGCTTGGGCGCTCGCATTTCCGGCCATGCCGCCAAGGCGGCTCGCGATGATCGCCTCTGCTTCGGTAGCGATCCGGGAGATCAGTTCCCCGCAGGTCGGTACGTCGTGGATCAAGCCTTGCACCATGCCGGCGGACCAGATGCCGTAGTTCGGATCGCCTTCTTCGTAGACAACCTTGCCGCGCTTACCGGCAACCAGATGGGCGATGTCTTCAATAGTTGCGCCACCTTTGCGCTCAATGGCGACAACTTCCTGACTGACATCGTTGCGCGCCACACGCGCCGTATTGCGCAGGGTGCGGAAAATGAGATCGGTCGCCCGCTCATCATTTTCTACAATCTGCTCTTTCACCTTCTGGTGGATTGGCGACTCCGCTGTCGCCATAAAGCGCGTGCCCATATTGATACCTTCGGCGCCCAGTGCCAGGGCGGCCACCAGGCCGCGCGCATCGCCGAAGCCGCCAGAAGCGATCATTGGGATTTTGACTTTGTCTGCGGCAGCAGGGATCAGGATCAGACCCGGAATGTCATCTTCGCCAGGATGGCCTGCGCATTCAAACCCATCGATGGAAATGGCGTCGGCGCCCATCTTTTCCGCCTTCAAAGCGTGCCGCACAGCGGTGCATTTGTGGATCACTTTCACACCGGCTTTTTTGAACTCGACAATATGGTCTGCCGGGTTGTTGCCCGCGGTTTCCACAATCTTAACGCCGCTGTCGATGATGGCCTGGCGGTACTCATCATAGGGCGGCGGATTCAGTGCCGGCAGGATCGTGAGGTTCACGCCGAAAGGCTTGTCGGTCATGTCCTGGCATCTCTTGATCTCTTTCGAGAGATCTTCCGGCGTCGGCTGTGTGAGTGCGGTGATGAAGCCGAGGCCGCCACCATTTGCGACACCTGCCACGAGTTCCGCCCGTCCGACCCATTGCATGCCGCCCTGGGCGATCGGGTGTTCGACACCGAACAATTCCGTAAATCTTGTCTTGAGCACGATTGTCTCCCCTGTTCGTCGGCTCCGGTGTCACTTCTCGTGGTGAGTCAGGGCCGAGCTCTGAAATCTCATCTCTGAGATTTAGCAAATCAGCGCTGCTTATGCATCTTTCCCGCGCTTTAACCTCGGCACGGGGTGCTCTAAACCTTGAATTTTCCGCCGGGTCGCTCCACATTACGGTTCATAATTGCACAACAAGAGATCGCTTATGAACACGGGCGCTGATTGGAACCTCTTTCGCACCTTTCTGGCCGTTGCAGACGCTGGATCCCACTCTGCAGCGGGGCGGCGGTTGAAACTCAGTCATGCGACCGTTGGGCGGCATATTGCTGAGCTCGAGCGGCATCTGGGTCAGAAATTGTTTGTCCGCGACGCCGACGGCTATGCCCTGACTCCCGCAGGCGATCACTTGAAGCATGAGGCGGACCTTATGGCCTCTGCTGCGCTCAGGGCTGAACGGATTGCGGCGGCGGAGGGCGAAAGTCCCAAGGGTGTTGTGCGGGTGTCCACGGCAGCGACCCTCGCCGGCTATTGGTTGATGCCCCATATGCAGGAGTTCCACGAAACCTATCCCGACATTGAGATGGAATATGTGACCGATGCCTGGCCCGCCAGCGTTCGCCGTCGGGAGGCGGATATTGTCATCCGACTTTACGGACCCGGGCAGGAAAACCTTGTGGGCAAAAAGATTGCGCGGTGCGGCGTCGCTTTTTACGCGTCAAAACAATATGTCGAGAAACACGGCATTCCCTCATCGCGGGAAGAATGGGCCTCTCACACGGTCATCGGGTTTTCCGGCGCCGCCGCCGAAACGGAGCTCAATAAATGGTCCAACCATGTGACCCGGGAAGCCCCGACCTGGCTGCGCTGCTCATCGACAGCAGACCAGCTGCGCGCAGTGCGCATGGGCGTCGGCATTTCCGTCCTCACCTGCCTCATCGGAGACCATCACCCGGATCTTGTGCGGATCGCGCCGGAAAAGCTCTTCAGCGCGACGGATATCTGGCTGCTGGCACATCCGGATCTGCGTCAGACGGAGCCTGTCGCCACGGTTTTTGACTTCATCGCTGAGCGTGGGAAACAAGACCGAGACCATCTTTTGGGCCGGGTCACCTGAGATCATAAATGACTGGATGTCTGTTCACAAAATGACATCAACCTGATCATAAACGAACCTGTCAGCCGCCACGAACCACACTATATTCCCGCTCAACAAAGTTGAACCAGATCGCTCGGAGACTGATCCATGTCGTTACCTCCCGTCCTACAGAACTCGCTGGAAATCCCGGTGGTGGGCTCGCCGCTCTTCATCGTGTCGGGACCAGAACTTGTCATTGCCCAGTGTAAGGCAGGGATTGTTGGGTCCTTCCCCGCGCTCAACGCGCGCCCTGAGCCAGTGCTGGAAGAGTGGATCATCCGCATCAAAACAGAGCTGGCTGAATACCAGGCGGCCAACCCTGACAAAAAAGTTGCTCCGTTCGCCGTCAACCAGATCTGTCACGCGTCCAACGATCGCCTGATGCATGACATGGAGGTTTGCACCAAACACGAAGTGCCCATCATCATCACCTCTTTGCGCCCACCCGCGGAGATCGTCGAAGCGGCTCACTCCTATGGCGGGAAGGTGTTCCACGACGTGATCAATGTGAAGCACGCCAAGAAAGCCGCAGAACAAGGCGTTGACGGTCTTATTCTGGTTTGCGCTGGTGCAGGCGGTCACGCTGGCACGCTGTCGCCGTTCGCGCTGGTGCGGGAAGTCAAAGAATTCTTTGACGGCACCATCCTGCTCTCCGGTTCCATCTCAGACGGCTTCTCCGTTGCTTCTGCGCTGGCACTCGGCGCGGACCTCGCTTATGTCGGCTCGCGCTTCATCGCGACGGAAGAAGCGAATGCGGATCCCAAATACAAAGACGCACTTCAGAAATACGCCGCAGACGACATCATCTATTCGAACCTGTTCACAGGGGTGCATGGCAACTATCTGGCGCCGTCCATCGCCGATGCAGGGCTCGACCCACACAACCTTCCGGTTGCCGACAAGTCCAAGATGAATTTTGGGTCCGGCGGCAACATGAAACAAAAAGCCTGGAAGGACATCTGGGGCTGCGGTCAGGGCATTGGCCTGATCAATGACTCCCCTTCCGTCGCCGACCTTGTCGACCGTATGAAGGCTGAATTCAACGAAGCCCGCGAACAGTTCAACGCCAAGGCAAGCTAGACAATTTCCTAGTATTGGAATGACGGCCTCGCGGGCGCCACCCGCGGGGCTTTTCATTTGGGGACAACGCTCCGTATTTAAGACCCGGTTAACAGACTGGACCCGCTGTATGGATCAACAGTTTCGTCTGCACCCGATATATGAAATGCACTTTTTACTTCTTTTAAGACTATAGGACTAGGCTTGCCCTTCGGACCAACATTTGAGGGGCTCGCAGAATGAGGATTGTGGATCAGACGCTCGCGGAGCAGATGAAATTCTCAGATCGCGAGATTGAGAAGCGCAAACTTCTTTTTGACATTCGCGGCGAGGACATTGCCACTCTGCGGTCCTGTAAGTCTGCCGTGGCAGAGCGTCTTGATTGGGCGATCGACGAATTTTATGCGCGTCAGATAGATGATCCGGAAATCGCGCTGATCATCGGTGACTCCGAAACCCTGATGCGTCTAAAGGGCGCCATGCGAACCTACATCGCCGACCTGTTCAGTGGCGTCTATGACAATGACTATGTGAATTCGCGCCTGCGGGTCGGCAAGGTGCATTGGCGCATCGGCGTGACGCCAAAATATTTCCTTTCCGCGCTGCGCAGGCTCAACGTCGTGTTGTGCGCGATCATGGATGAAATATCAGATAACCCCATCGAGCTTCACGCCCGCAAAGAAGCCATTCAGAAAATTCTCTTCTTTGACTCACAGTTGGTATTCGACACCTACATCAACGCGCTGAGCACCGAAGTATCTGCCGCGCAGGCAGAAACCGCGAACTACGCCAGAAGTCTTGAGGAACAGATCGCGCAGCGCACCTATCAGCTGAAAGAGCTGGCGCTCACGGACGAGCTCACCGGCGTCAATAATAAGCGCGCGTTTGGCGAACACGCGAAACGCGAGATTGCGGCGGCGCAACGGGCCAATCGCGAACTGTCTCTGCTCTATGTCGACATCAACGATTTCAAGTTGCTGAACGACACGCTGGGTCATCAGGTGGGTGACGATCTGCTGATCAAAGTCGCCCGCCATCTGGAAGGTGCTTCGCGCGACAGTGACATTATCTGCCGTCTTGGGGGCGACGAGTTCTGCATCCTCATGCCCAACGCCCCCGCCGCTTTTGCGCTCAAGATTGCCGAGCGGTTTGCGGAGCTCATGTATGAGGAAGCCAGTTCACCGGTGGGCGCCAGCGTCGGCATTGCCACAACCGGGCCGACCCAGTTTTGCAGCATTGACGAGCTGGTCGCCGATGCCGACAAGAGCATGTACAAGGCGAAAGAACGCAATCGGGGCGGGAAGCCCGGCCTTGTCTGCATCGACAACCCTTTCATGGTTGTCGACACTGTCGATGTAACGAAAGATGAGCTTGAGTGGCGCAACGAAGCCGGCTGAAAGCCCGCTTCGTCAACGCTCCGCCTCAGGCTGTGACTTCTTTGCCCGCAGGTGCGGGTACAGACGGTTTCAAACATCCAAGACCACCAAGCGCCTGATGCAGAGCGACCTCCAACGGCGTGTGAGGCTCTTCGCCCAGGAAAGCGACAAGCTTTTCATTGTCGAGCTCAACGGTTTCCTGCCAGAGGTAGCGCATCTCCAAAAGTTCCCGCAGCATGGTCACGAAGGGCGAGATCAGCCGGATTGTGCCCCAGGGCATTTTCTTGATCTTCATGCTCTCATCGCCTGCCACCCGCGCGATCGCCCTTGCCATCTCAACACCTCTTTCAAAGAAGTGCCCACGGAAGTGGAAGGTGTCGTTATGTTCCAGACGATCCTCATGTTCCATCAGGCGGCGGAACGTTTCTGCCAGGTCCGGGAGAAAGGCCCAGGCGTGGCCCTTCTCATGAATGCCCGGGTAGACGACTGACCTGATTTCTTTGCCCGGCTTCACCAACGCGTTGGGCAGCCAGGAGCCCGGCGCGTGCGCTCCAAAGAAATCGCCGGCGCGGACGGTAAGGGAACGGATACCGGCATCGACCAGCATCTGTTCCATCTCCACTCGGATGGCCCCCTTGTTCGTCAGGGGATTTTGTGGCGAGCCTTCTTTCAGCAGTGGCCATGCATCGGGGCCGAAATTGTAGACATTGCCGGGAAAGAGCAGACGGACGTTTTCGGCTTTGGCAGCTGCAATCGCATTCGCGAGCATCGGCACGGCGCGCTCGCGCCACTTCTGATAGCCGGGTGGGTTGGCGCCGTGGAAGATCGCATCCACGCCTTGTGCTGCTTTCAGGACGTCTTTCTCCTTTAGTGCATCGCCTTTTCGCCAATCCGTCACGCCAAGGTCATCGAATTTTTTCGCCGCCTGTTTCGGTTTCCGGGCAAGTGCGCGGACATTCCAGCCACCGCGCGCGAAGGATTTTGCGACCTCGCCGCCAATGCCGCCCGTGGCACCAATGATGAGAAGAGTCTTTTGAGATGATTGAGCAGTTTGTGTCATCGAATGGGCTCCGTTCTGTTTACCCCGCTGATATGCCCCAAACATAGGTGAATATAAATTGCCTAATTTTGTGCCTTATCTATACTTTTTTGTATGAATGAGATTGAACCGGATTGGGCCCTTTATCGCTCCTTTCTCGCCGTGCTGCGGGAAGGGAGCCTGTCTGCTGCTGCCGCCTCGCTGAAGCTCACCCAACCGACGCTTGGGCGCCATATTGACAGCCTGGAAGCGACGCTGAACACACCCCTCTTCACGCGGTCGCGGATGGGGCTCGCACCAACCGATGCGGCCCTGGAGCTCCTGCCTCATGTGGAAACCATGGAAGCGGCTGCAGCGGCCCTCATGCGTACCTCAAGCGGCGAGGCTTCTGAGACACGTGGCACTGTGCGGCTCACCTCAAGCGAGATCATGGGCGCCGAAGTGCTGCCCGCCATGCTCGCCCATTTCCATGATCAATATCCCCATATAGACATTGAACTGAATCTCGACGACCGACAACAGGATCTGCTGCGGCGGGATGCAGACGTGGCGCTCAGAATGGCGCGACCAACCCAGACGGCATTGGTCGTCCGACATGTGGGCGATGCCCGGGTCAATCTCTATGCCCATGAAAGCTATCTTGCGAAACACCCCCTGCCCGGCTCTCTACCGGAAATCGCCGGCATGTCTGTCATCGGATATGACGATAATTCGCGGATATTGGACCTGATCCGGATCGGGCAACTTTCCGTGCCGCCCAACACCTTCACGCTTCGCAGCGACTCCGAACTCGCGCAATTGGCGCTCCTACGGGCTGGCGCGGGCGTTGGGGGCGCCCAGGCGGGCATTGCGCGGCGCGATCCGGCGCTTCGACCGGTTTTCCATGACCAGTTCGAATTCAGCATGGAAATGTGGCTCGCCTATCACGAGGACCTGCGCGCCAGCAGGCGGGTCCGGCTTCTGGTCGACTTTCTGAGTTCGGAACTCAAGGAATACGCTGCGGAAAACGCCCCATAGTCTCCAAGGGTCTCAAGTGCTATATCACTCCTAACCGTTCATCTTGATTGGAGCCTTTACATGTCTCAGGCCGCCGCCTCCACCGACGCACAGCCCGTCGCCAACCCCAAACTTCCCCCTTTCAATTGGGAGGATGCGCTCGGCTTTGATGATCAATTGACCGAGGAAGAGCGTCTGGTCCGGGACAGTGCCGCTGCCTTCGCGCAGGACAAGCTGATGCCGGGGATCATTGAGGCCAACCGCAACGAGGTTTTCGACCGCTCAATCATGAACCGGATGGGCGAACAGGGGCTTCTGGGGTCAACCATTCCAGAGAAGTACGGCTGCGCTGGGCTCAACTATGTTTGTTATGGCCTCGTCGCCCGCGAAGTCGAACGCGTCGACAGCGGCTACCGCTCTGCCATGAGCGTGCAATCAAGCCTGGTCATGCATCCGATCTATGCCTATGGCAGCGAAGAGCAGCGGATGAAATATCTGCCCAAGCTCGCGACCGGCGAATGGGTCGGCTGTTTTGGGCTGACCGAGCCCGACCATGGATCGGACCCGGGCTCCATGAAGACCCGGGCAAAGAAGGTCGATGGCGGCTATTCGCTCTCCGGCTCCAAGCTCTGGATCACCAATTCTCCCATCGCCGACCTCGCTGTCGTGTGGGCGAAGACGGAAGACGACGTCATCCGCGGCTTTATCGTCGAGCGGGACTTTGATGGATTCGAGACGCCGAAGATCGAAGGCAAAATGTCCCTGCGTGCCTCCATCACCGGCGGCATCATGCTGGACGAGTGTTTTGTGCCGGAAGAAAACCTGCTTCCCAACGTCCGCGGCCTTGCCGGTCCGTTCGGCTGCCTCAACCGAGCCCGCTATGGGATTGCCTGGGGCGTGCTTGGAGCGGCTGAGTTCTGCTGGCACGCGGCGCGCACCTATACGTTGGAACGCAATCAGTTTGGACGTCCGCTGGCGGCTAATCAGCTCATCCAGAAGAAGCTCGCCGACATGCAGACGGAGATCACCCTTGGCCTCCATTCCTGCCTCCAGCTTGGCCGGAATTTCGATGCCAATACAGCTGCACCTGAGTCCATTTCTCTCATGAAGCGGAACAATTGCGGCAAAGCGCTCGACATTGCCCGCGTCGCCCGCGACATGCACGGGGGCAACGGGATCTCCGACGAGTATCACGTGATCCGCCACACAATGAACCTGGAGACCGTGAACACCTATGAGGGCACGCACGACATCCATGCGTTGATCCTTGGCCGCGCGCAGACCGGCATACAGGCGTTTTTCTGAGCCAGAATGACTTCAACTGACTTGAGCGTCGCCCGACACAAGGGACACGGGGCGATTGAGGGCGCGCACGACATCGCTGTCGTGATCGACGTCATCCGTGCTTTTACGTTTGCTAAGACAGCGTTCGACAATGGCGCTGAGCGCATCCTGCTGGCTGAGGAAGCAACTTCTGCACGGGAGCTTGCAGCCGCGCATCCGGGGAGTCTGCTGGCGGGCGAAATCGATGCACTTCCGATTGACGGGTTTGACTTTGGCAACTCCCCCGCCCAGATCGCAGCGCTGGACCTTACCGGGAAGACGTTGATCCATCGCACGTCAAACGGGACCCGCATGGCAATCAAAGCGCTCGACGCTGCCTCCCATGTCCTGGTGACAGGCCTCAGCAATGCTGAGGCAACCGCGCAGGAAGTGGCAAGGCTCGCAGAAACGGGCGCGACACGGCTGCTCCTCGTTGCCACCCACCCGACCGGCGACGAAGATGTCGCCTGTGGCGATCTGCTCCTGACCCTGCTCGGGCAGCCGGACGGCATTACACACGATCAGGCTTTTGACCGCACGCACGCATCAGAGGCGGCGGCCAAATTCCTCGACCCTGCCCAACCTGAGTTCCCGGCGACAGACATGGTCCACGTCCTTGCCATGGACCCTCCTCACTATGCAATGCGGGTGACACTCGAGGATGACGTGCCGGTCGTGAGGAAATTCGCACTCTAATCGGCCAGACCTCTTCCGCACCAAGCAGGACGGGTTTAGACTTTGCCAACGACTCAGGCGCGACTCGGATCTTTCCGAGCCGCGCCGTTTGCGCCTCTGGTCCCAGGTGTCGTTTGGGGAGGAGAGTCAGAGGCCGCTGACCCAAAGGTCAAACCCCATGTCCACCGGTGCGCATCGCCCCGGATCTCGCCGCCGGGGCTCGCTCCTGCGGCTTGTGCCGCTCATACAAGCCCACGCTCTAAAATTCTGGGGCGGGATGGCGCTCATCATCAATGGGCGATTTCTGGAAGCCGGTATGCCACTGCTGCTCGCCATTGCGGTCGACTCGCTGGGCACAGACAGACCAAATCTTGCCTGGCCTGCCCTAGGCATTCTTGGCCTGATGATCGCGCGCTATGTGTCGTTTTCCTTTGGCCGACGTTTCGTCCGACAAGTCGGTGTCGAAGTCGCCTTTGATCTCCGGCAAAAGCTGTACTGGCACTTGCAGCTTCAAGGGGCCCGTTTTTTCGCGCAGTTCTCTACCGGCGATCTAATGGCGCGGGCCATCAACGATCTTCAGCTCATTCGCATGATGATCGGCTTGGGGTCGCGCCTGCTCCTGGTTCTCGGTGCCTCGGGGGTCATTGCCTTTACCGTGATGCTGACCTTGTCATCTCAGCTCGCGTTGATGTTGCTGCCGCTGATGCCCTTCATCGCCTTTTTTGGCTGGCTGATTGCCCGGAAAATTTTTATCCAATCAACGGCGGTGCAGGAGGGGTTTTCCGAACTCTCTGCCCAGGTCCAGGAAAATCTGAATGGCATTCGGACGATCCAAACACACGCGCAGGAAGCCCGCGAGATCGATCGACTGGAGCAAAAGAGCAGCGGCTATGCCGCCGAGTTTCAAAGGCTCATGTTTTTTAACTCGGCGCTGACATCAACCATGTTTGTCATGACAGGCGCCGCGACAATCATCATTGTCGGCTATGGCGGGTCTCTCGTTTTGGCGGGCGAGATCACAATCGGCACGTTCACCGCCTTCATTTTCTACCTCGCCATGATGCTGTCTCCCGTCAAAGAAGCGGGCGTGATGGTGACATTGTTCCAGAGGGCCGCCTCTGCGTCCGCGCGCATTCACGAGATTCTCGATCACGCGCCAGAAATCAGCGACGCCGAAGATGCCGCGCCACTGGACGGCGTCGGCGGAGCACTGACCATCAAACATCTCTCTTACCGGCATCCTGAGCAGGAGGAGGCCGAGGGGTCCTGGCCAGCTCTTGATGATGTGACGCTGGACGTGGAGAAAGGGCAGACGGTGGCGATCCTCGGGCGTGTTGGATCCGGCAAATCCACTCTGCTGCGATTGCTGGTGCGGCTCCTCGATCCACCGCCTGGGACCGTTTATCTGGACGGTCAGGATGTTCGCATGCTGCCGCTCTCGCAGGTGCGCCAGGAAATCTCCTTTGTGCCGCAGGACCCCTTCCTGTTCGCGGACCGGCTCGGGCAAAACATCACCTACGACAATCCGGACAGGACGGCAGATGAGGTGTGGGACGCGGCAGAGGCGGCCGATCTTGGCGAGACGATTGGTACCTTTCCAGCCCAACTTGATACGGCGGTCGGCGAGCGCGGTGTGACGCTCTCAGGTGGACAGAAGCAACGCACAAGCCTTGCCCGGGGCCTCATTCGAGGCGCACCTGTGCTGCTCCTGGATGATTGTTTTTCTGCGGTCGACACGGAAACAGAAGACAAGATCCTGATGCAACTCAGAAAGCTTCGTGAAGGGCGCACGACCCTGCTTGTGTCGCACCGTGTGTCCACAGCCCAGCACGCTGATCGGATCTTTATGCTGGATCAGGGGCGGGTGATTGAAGCCGGCACCCACGCTGGTCTTATGGCTGCTGGCGGACCCTATGCGGAGCTTGCCCGCCTGCAAAGTCGCAGAGACGCTCTCAAGTCTGATCTCGATGCGCAAAATGTCTCGGGAGGCGCGTCATGAGTGATCATGCCACCCAAGAGCGGGACTACTCGGTCTTTGACAATGACATTGAGGGCAAGCGTTTTGATTTTCAGCTTCTGCGGCGCCTCTTCGCCTGGCTGAAGCCTTACCGCGCAAGGGCCTTCACCGCGATTGCCTGTGTGCTCCTGGCCGCGACCGCAACTGTGCTTGCCCCGGTCATCGTAACCCGTGTTGTGATCGACGGGCTCCTGCTTACGGGCGAGGGTATGGAAGCACCCGACATGGGCCAAACTGATTTGGTCTCATGGTTTGCGGACACAATGTCCCTGGACACGCTCATCGCTGCCTGCGTGGTCTATGGCTTCTGGGTTGTCCTCGCCGGTCTTTTTGCGCATCTGTTTCGTATCCTGCTGGCGGGATCAGTTCTGTCTGGCCTCAAAGACCTCCGCCGAGACGTGTTCGCGCATCTGGAGAGGTTACCCGCCACGTTCTACGACCGTGTTGCTGTCGGCCGTGTGATGACCCGGGTCACCAATGATATCGAGACATTGTTTGAGCTTCTTTCCGGCTTCGGCGTTCTTATGGGTGAGTTCGTGCCCTTCTTTGTCGCCATCACCATCATGGCGTCGATCAACCCGGAGATGACCGGCATTCTGCTCTTGCTGATGCCGATCGCTGCATTTGCAACCTATGTTTTCCGGATGGCCAGTCGCAAGATTTACCGCGACATCCGTTCCAGCCTGTCGCGTCTGAATGAGAACCTGCAGGAAAACCTGTCGGGTATGGAAGTGGTCCAGCTCTACCAACGCGAAGAGATCAACTTTGAGCGCTATTCGAGCATCAACTCGGAAAACCGACACCAAGAGAACCGCGCTGTCGTAATTGAAAGCCTCTATGGGCCGGCCATGGACAGCCTCATCTTTCTCGCCATGGCAACCATCATCTGGTACGGCGGCGCGCAAGTTGTCGGCGCCGAGGTGACACTTGGTAGCATCATCCTCTTTGCCAGCTTCACCGAGATGCTGTTCCGACCGATTGTCGCCATGGGCGAACAGTGGAACGTCGTGTTTCGGGCCATGGCGAGCTGCGAGCGCATATTCCAGGCTTTGGACTGGCAGGAGACCCTAACAGAGCCCAAGAACCCGAAACCATTGCCCGCGCAGCTCTCCGGGGCGGTTAGTTTCCGCAACCTCAATTTTTCTTATCGGCCCGGACATCCGATCCTAAAAGATGTGAGCTTTGACATCACTGCAGGCGAGAAGATCGCAATTGTGGGTCCAACTGGTTCTGGCAAAACGACACTCATACGTCTGCTCTGCCGTTTCTATGATGTGTCGCCAGGTGAAATCTTGATTGATGACACCGACATCATGGATGTGCTGCCGTCTACGGTCCGCCGGAAGGTCGGCGTCGTGCTTCAGGACTTTCATATCTTTTCAGGCAGCGTTCTCGACAATATCGCCTTGGGTGATCCCACGATCACCCGAGCTGCCGCCATTGAAGCCGCGAAGACGGTAAATGCAGACAGCTTCATCCGACAGTTGCCCCATGGCTACGACACACCCCTTGTGGAACGCGGCCGTAATCTCAGCCATGGGCAAAGGCAACTCTTGGCCTTCGCGCGGGTCCTCGCCGTTGATCCGGACATTTTGATACTGGATGAGGCTACTGCGAGCGTTGATACGGAGACCGAGCTGGTTATTCAGGATGCCCTTCGCAAACTCACAGAGGGTCGCACCTCCATCATCATTGCCCACAGATTGCAGACCATTCGGGAGGCAGATCGCATTGTGGTTCTGGCACAAGGCGAGGTGCGTGAGATCGGCGCTCACGATGACCTCATGGCCAATGGCGGTCTCTACGCAACCCTCTATGAACTGCAGGTTCAGGAGACCGAGTGAGCTTTGACGCTTTTCTCGGAGGCGCCCGTACCATTCTCCATCAGGGGCCGCCCTAGAATGCCTTCGTAGATTTTGACCAATTCGGTTGCACGCTGTTCATTTGAAAAGGACCGTTCTGCATGTCGGCGCGCCGCGGTCCCCATCTCTCGCCTCAGCGGCGCATTTTCAATCAGATCCTGGAGCGCATCTGCAAGCGGCGCAACCGCTTTTGCTGGAACCAGTCGCCCTGTCACGCCATCAATAACGACGTCACGACAACCGGGCACATCAGTCGCGATGGCCGCCCGCCCAATCGCTGCGGCTTCGACAATAGAGCGTGGCGCGCCCTCTCTGTACGAAGGAAGACAAAAGAGACTGCATTGCCGATACACCTCGATCATGTCAGAGCGCCAACCCCACCACTCGATATGACCGTCGTCCACCCACTCTTCAATCGTTTTCCGCGCAAGCGTCGTGGGATTGCCCGGATCTACGTCGCCAACAAGTACAAAACGTGCTTGAACACCTCTAAGTCTTAGCGTTTTGGCCGACTCGTAGAACTCAACCACACCCTTGTCTCTGAGCAGTCGCCCAGCAAGCACGATGATCGGCTTTTTTGTTTCTGGTTCCAGTGCGTGGACATACTGTTCCAGATCTATACCACCGCCGATGAGAACAAATGTTTGTTCCTCGTTCACATATCCCTTTTGCAGAAACACGTCCCGATCATTTGCGTTTTCAAAAATCGCTACTGAGTTTTTCTGCTTCAGTACGAACCTATATGCGATCGACGCAATGGCACGCAGTACTTTTACTGAAAAAGAATTGCCGATGAAGAGATAACCAAGACCGGTTACGCTCAGCACTACCGCGGGGATTTTGAATACGCGCGCGAATACACCGGCATAAAGGACAGGGCGCGTTGTGGCAGCATGCAAGAGGTCCGGCCTCACTGCACGGATAACGCGCGGAATCTCTTTTATGAGCGAGAGATCATAGAGAAATCTCATACGATCTCTCGGGGCGTTGATCCTGTGGAGAGTGATGCCCTCCAGATCCATTTCGTCAAGAACCGGATCGTCAGGAACCGCGACATGAACCTCGGCGCCGAGCGCAGCAACCCACTTCACCCGGTCCACCCAATGGATCGTGAGATTTATCGCCAGCGGAAAAACATACAAAATGCGCTGTGACACAGCGTTCCCCAAAATCTGACTCAGGATCGTTCGAGTGTCGTCCTTACTACGGTCGCAACTCTGTCGATCTGTTCATCGGTCATCGTACTGCCCGATGGTAGGCACACCCCCGTAGAGAATAACCTATCGGATACGCCAGTCGAGGTAAAACGTTCATTTTCGAAAACCGGCTGGTGGCTCATGGGTTTCCATACCGGTCGACACTCTATGTTCTGCGCGGCGGCGGCTTGGCAGATGTCAGCCGGTGTCACCTGTGTTTCCGCAGGATCAATCGTAAAGACGGAGAGCCAACGGTTCGCGACGCCATAATCCGCTTCCGGCATCATCGAAATTACGCCAACCGCCGCAAATGCATCGGCATAGGTCGCAAATATTTCGCGGCGACGGCGCACATGAGCGCTCAACACCTCTAGCTGTCCGACGCCTACAGCGGCGCTCAAGCTGGGCATCCTGTAATTGTACCCGGTTTCCGTGTGTTCATAGTAGATCACCGGCTGACGGGCCTGTTGCGACAGGTATCTCGCCCGATCAATCAACTCGGGATCATCTCCGGCGAGCATACCGCCCCCGGCTGTGGTGATGATTTTGTTGCCGTTAAATGAGTAGACCGCGAACTTCGCTCCCCTACCCGCGTGTCGGCCTTTATATTCGGCACCCATCGCTTCAGCGGAATCAACCACCACTGGAACATCATATCGATCACATGCGGCCGTAATCGCATCGAGGTCACAGGACTGGCCGTAAAGATCGACTGGAACGACTGCTTTAGGGAGCCTGCCGGTTCTGTCGGCTTTCTCCAGCTCCTCAGACAAAAGATGGGGATCCAATGTCCATGTGTCCGCAGACACATCTAGGAACACCGGATTGGCACCGTGATACTTTATTGGAGCCACCCCACCGATAAAGGTCAGATCTGCGACCCAGACATCATCCCCCTGCTGAACATCCAACAGCCGCAGCGCAAGATCCATCGCCGCTGTGCCACTAGATACAGCGGCCGCCGCCCTGTGCCCCGTTGCGGCGCAGAATGCATCTTCGAAACGATCGATCATAGGGCCAGCGGGTGCAATGAAATTGCTGTCGAATACCTCTCCTACCAGTTCACGCTCGCGGCCAGACATATGAGGTACGGACAAAAAAATCCGTTCCTGGTCAGTCATGTGTCAGGCTCCGGGCAGGCACGCCGGCGACGGTGTCACCGTCTGAAACGTTGGATACAACAACGGCGCCCGCGCCAACAACTGCGTCCGCGCCAATTTCGACCCCCTGAATGACAGTCGCGCCAGCACCTATCAGTGCGCGATTGCCGATTGAAACCTCGCCGGCGAGCGTCGCTCCCGGTGCAACATGCGCGAAGTCGCCGATCTTGCAATCATGATCGATAGAGGCACCCGTGTTCACAATCGCATGGGAACCGATTTCAACATCCGGCTGTATTATGACCCCAGCGCATACCAGTGTGCCGCGTCCCACCTTCACAGACGCATGGACATTTGCTGCGTCGTGTACTGCCGTCACCCAATGCGCTGGAATTTCAGCCACCCTCTGCCTCGTCAAGTTATCGCCGATCGCAATTATCGCAGACCGTGCTTCGCTCTCCCACCAGGCAAGCTCAGGGGTCACCCCTTGGATGATGGTTGAAAGGAGAAACTCACCCTTTTTCGAGGCGTCGTCATCAAAGACCCCCGCGACAGAATCGCCTCTAGTCTGCAAGGTAGCAATGACGACTTTAGCGTGTCCACCGCCGCCGAGCACCCAAACCTCGCTCATTCCTGCACGTCCCCCGTTTTGATTCCGCGCGCCAACCCAGCCTCTACCTGATCGTCAAATCTGGGCATCGTCTCATGGCCTTCTGCACTTACGCCTTCGCGCGAAACCACGCTCAGGAAAGTCTTCAGCAGTATAACAATATCCCCCGACAAGGATTGTGAATCGACATACTCTACGTCCAGTTGAAAGCGTTCGTCCCAGCTCTGACTGTTGCGCCCATTGATTTGCGCCAACCCGGTCAGGCCAGGGCGCACCTCATGCCGGCGCATCTGATCCGGAAGATAGTAAGGCAGATACTCGGGCAACAGGGGACGCGGACCAACGAAACTCATATCGCCCCGGACGATGTTCCACAATTCGGGCAGTTCATCAATGCTTGTGGATCGCAGAAACCGTCCCAAAACGGTCATGCGCTGATCGTCCGGCAGACTCACACCATCAGCGTCGACCGCATCACGCATCGTCCGGAACTTCACAATGTGGAATGATCTTCCCGCCAATCCTATGCGTTCTTGTCTGAACAGAATGGGACTACCCAGGGTCACGCGGATGACGACCGCGACCATAGCCATAGGAACTATGAGAACAGCCAGAGCTGTAACAGCCACCGCCATATCGACCATTCTCTTCAGCATCAATCAACAGTGCCTATCTGTCGCCTCGCCTGGGTCAACGTTATCGCGATCACGCCGAAGGCGCCCCATATCCACCAGCTTTGCCAAAAGCCGTGGGATATGCTGATGACAACAAGAAATGCGGCTGCGAGCGCGTGAAGCGCCGGCCGATCTTCAACACTAAATCTCTCGAGAGACCGGATCGCCGCAACCCAAACCAATGCGGCCAACGAGGCTCCGAAAAGCCCAAGTTCGATCCAAATCTGCAATATCCCATTGTGAGGATGCGGGATATCCCGGCCGCTAAAGTAATAGAATTCATTCGCCCAGTCCTTGATGGAACGTGTCGCCTCAAGCCCGTGCCCAAATATTGGCGCTTCCATAGCCTTGTGCGCCACGGCGATCCACACATCCAGACGCGCGCCAACCGAGGCAATCTCAAGATCGAGACTTCGGTCCGGGTCCATCCACTCTATTGCCAGCACGAGAAACGGCTGCGTCAGGATGAAGACACCACCACCCCAAAAGAGCAGGTGTTTGACTGTTGACTGGCTTAGCGTCGACAGCCCGAAAATGACCGCCCAAACCAAAAACGCGAGCAGAGCTGTTTGGCTTGACGAGAAGAATAAGAAGCCGCCCAGTACCGCAACAGCGACCCAGTACCAAGGCTCGATCGACAGATGACGTGCGGCCAACAAGCCAGTGGTTACCAGCAAAACAAGAAGGACGGTCGCCCGATTGTTTCCGGACGGGGCATCAAGGTAGGGCAAATCTGGGTTCAGCAGGACGAACAAGCCTCCGAACGTCACGACAGCCCAGATCAGAAAAAACAAGCCCAATCCCTGCGCCGCTAGCAGCATCTTCCGCAGACCATGGCCGCCTATGTCGGCACTTTGAGCAGATACCAAAGTAAGGGCTGTCACGCTCGGCAAAAACACCGCGAGTTTTGCGAAGCGGTCCGCTGCAATTTGCTGGTCCGGTGCCCAAAGTATGGTGAGCGCCGCAAAGCTCAGCAACACCAGGACGATGGCCCAGCTCCACGACCGGAAATTGACGCGCCCGCGGGTCTCAACCAAATAAGACCCAAGGATCATCAGCGTCGCTAGCGGTACAATAGCGCCGGCACTCTTGGGGATAATGAATCCGACGAATGGGAGAAATAAACATAGGACCGTGAACCCCCAAAGACGGACCCGTCCTGGTTCATCCCGTTCTTGTGTCATGAGCTTCCCTACACCCCTGCCTGGCCGTTTCTGGCGTGGACACTCACGCTGCCGGCTTCTTTTCTGCCTCTGCTTTGTCCGGGCCAGACGCTCCGGGCTGCGTCTTTGGAACAAGGTTCTGAAGCAGATCATGCAGCTTTTTGGCCAAAATGGTATTGCTGTGATGCGCTTCAACATATGTGCGGGCATTTGCCCCCATCACCTCTCGCTCCGACGGAGACAAGTTCATCAACGCCTGAACGCTCCTGGCCAGTTCCACAGGATTTTCCGGCGGGATCGAAATGCCCGCCTCCGCAGCCTGAACAGGATCCTTTGGTGTATCTACCGCAAAAATTACAGGCCGGGCGGATGCCATGTAGTCGAAGAGTTTGTTTGGGCTGATCCCAAGCCGGAAGACGGGAGAATGCTTGAGCGGCATATAAAAGGCGTCAGCCTGCGCCAGCTCACCGGCAACATCGGACTTTGCCACCGCTGCCCTGAACTCAACATTTGCCAGACCTTCATCAGCCGCCCTCTGCTGCAACACAGCCTTTCGTGGACCATCGCCGACAAGGCGGAACGTGACCGGGTCGCCCGCATCCTGACAAATCCGCGCGGCGTCCAGAAACGTGTCCAGTCCATTCGCCAGGCCATGCGCACCGGCATAGAGGACGACAAAGCCGGCTTTAGTTTCAGGTGCATCGGGCACCGGAAAGAGGGACAAATCAACGCCGTTGGGGATCCATTCTGTCTGCACTCCTTTCGGCGCAGCCGTTTCTTTGATCTCCTCGCCCGCCCCTTCGAGAAGCACGACAATCCTGTCTGCATGTCGGTAGAGCCATTTTTCCAGATAGGCAAGCATCTGTATGAAAGGGTGATATTTGGAATACCCGCCCAACTCGACCAACGAGTCCGGCCACATGTCCCTTATTTCCAACACAAAAGGCACCTTGAGGCGTCGGGCCAATAGCGCTGCGCCAAATGCAGCAAAGGGTTGAGGTGATGACCCTATTATGATGTCCGGTCGCTCCAGGCGCTTGACCGTCCGGCCGAAAACAATCCGTATCCAGAAGTCAAACATGCTCAGGACACGCTTCAATACAGACGACGAGTGAGCGGTAATCGAGCGCAGCCAAAGGAACTGCACACCTTCATGCTCTTCAAGGCTGAAGCGCGCACCGACCGACAGAACACCGCTTCTGCCGCTGAGATAGTTCAAATCAGCAGCAATAATCGATGTCTCGACACCAAGTCGGCGCAATTCTTTCGCCATTGCAAAATGGCGGGTGCCGCCCGATTGCGTTGGCGGCACGGCAAACTGATTAATGACCCAGATTCGCACCTGTGTACCTTTAGCTCACGACCCCAAAATAGTTAGGGATACAAAACCCGAGAACAATACCTTACAAGGGTTGGTTCGGCCCCTAATCTATCATACCGCAATAGTCTGCATAACATGCTTAAACGACTCACCGAGCTGCTTTCAGTCTATATTGCACCCTATTTCACGGGCAGGCCGACCACAGCCACCTTCTGGTATCGGCCTGACCCTCCCAATCTGCGCTCGCCGGCAGACCTGGAAGACTACTTTCAGCAGTCTCCTTCGCCCTTTTTTGTTGTCGATTATCGAAGCCGGACTGATTTTCCTGTTCTCAGCCCTGACGGAATCGTGATGCTGCCCTACGGCGGTGACATTGGTGATCAAGTGAATCCAGAGGCCGCATTCCAAACCGCTCTTGGACACCATGACCGATGGTGCGCTGGCGAAGGTGATTCGCATCTCAGCCGGTTTTTGTCTTACGCCGCTTATTTTAGAGATCGCCAGACAGAAGATGGAGACTGGCAGTATCTGTTTGACTGGTATGAATCCAAAGCCCCCTGGGCATCTGCCCTTGCCCAAGCGCGCGGCGCCTCTGTGATGTTGCGGGCTTACCTCATCACCCAAGACGAAAACTACCGCGCTGCCACGCTCAAATCGATCTCGAAGTTCTCCCTGTCCACTGAAGAAGGTGGATTTGCTGCACAATTTCCTCCCACCGGAACTCTCTATTTCGAAGAATATCCGAAACAGATGAACGGCACATTCAATGGTTTTCTCGCCGCTCTGTTCGGTCTCTGGGAAGTTTCGGTCTGGCTCAAGGACGAAGGCGCGGCGGCGCTGTTCAACGAAGGCCTTCGTTCGGCAGAACAAATGCTGCCCAGCTTTACCGGAAGCTGGTGGACACAATATGACTGGCAAGGTCCTGACGCGCCGTTCAATCCCCACAGCCCGAGATACCACACAATGACGACTGGGTATCTCGTTGCCCTTGCAGCGATCAGCGGCAGCGATGTCATGAAACACTATGTAGAGCTCTGGACCGGTTTCAACAAATGGCCAAACCGAGTGTTGGCGACACTTCTGAAAGCGCTCTACAAGATCAGATTTCGCTAGAGCGCCAGGCCATGCTGCGGACCTGCAACATGCAGGCTCACTCAATCACGGGCGTTTGGATATAGGCGTAGATATCCGCAACAAACGGAATGTCTGACCGGTACGTTCCGACAAGCTCATGCCGTAATGGGATGATGGGATTGAGCTCAGGTAGTACCTTCTCAGACAATACAATCGCAGGACGCATACCCCGGACGTCAGCATCAGCGATTATTGCGCGATACCGCTCCTGGACAGAAGGTATCTCCGCGGCAATGCGGCCGTAATCAACGGCGCGGTGGTTTGAATAGAACTCCCAGGATTCCAGAGGCGTGTAAAACATAAAGAGCCACGGATATCCTTCCTTTTGAGCCACTGCATCTGTCATCAACGCCGACAGCTGGTCCGGCGATATGCCCTGGCGCATAAGCCACGCAAAGACAGGCAGTCTTTGTTCCATGAGTATTGTGCTCATCCGGTTCTGCACGCGATCGCCGGCGCCGGTCCGCGCGGCAAAAAGTGCGGCATGAGGCGTCGGCAAGACCACCTCATAGTCGGTGGCGCCTGCAGGCAATTTCCCGATGGCTTCTTCAAATGCGGCCCGCTGCTGTATTGAATAGATGTTCGCCGGAAACCGGATTGCCGATCCCGTCGCGTGTCCCAACAACAGCAAGCCAAGAAACGCCAACAGCCATTTGGGTGCTGCAGCGTGAAACGCATCGCGGCGCTCAGATGCGCCTTTCGTGTCCCACCTAAGCTTCATCAAACAGACCACGCCTATGGCGACGAGGTAGTAGTTCACCGAGATGTCCCAAAGACGCGGCATGATCATCTGCCCGGTAACGACCTGTTGGTTCAGAACCGCGACAGGAAAGAGCAACAACAGAAGCACAAGCCACGGCCAAATGGTCCGCCAATCGACCACCGCTCGCTGTCGTGCGAAATAGACCAGAGAGGCAATGCTCCAAATCGTTGAGACAGAGAGGATTGGCCATCGACTTTCGAATACCGGCGACTGGATAGCCTCGCCTTGATATCCCCACCATGCCGCGTTGCCCGCGAGGAATGCCAGAGTGACGCCGATAGCAACAGCCACCCGATTGTGATGCCCCGCCACCAGGGCAAGAATTGGCAGCACACCTGCAGCCAGCGTCAGGACGAACCACACGGGTCCGTACAAAACTGGCGCGACAGCGGCACTCAATAGGAGGATCGCGATAGCGTGTTTTTCCATTTGCGCTGACCGGAGAAGCCGCAACATCGCGCCAAGTGCGAGAAAGAGCGGTATCGCGCTGAACTGCGGTTCGGGTGTGCGAAACAGGTTGAGATAGGTATAGCGATTATCGACGACCAGAAACCGCCAGCTTTCGGGCAGACGTTCAATGAGCCAGGTCATATTGAAATACCAAGGGGGAAGTGCCTGAGTGCTCAAGGACATGACTTCGGCCCCCAGCACAACGAAAACCGCGGCGAGGACCTGCATGCGCCGGTCGTCTAGGATCGCGGCAGCGCAATAGAACGCGCTGAGCAAACAAGCAGCGGGCAATAGGATGTCGGCTGCTATGTACATTAGGTCCGCAGAGCTACCCAACAACAGGTAGAGGGACTTCATGAAGGCACTTGAGAGCAAACGTGTCTTCAGGTGGGCGTGCCAGAGATCATTTTCCACGGCTTTCATCCCGTAGAAATCTTCATCCCAGGCACCAAAGTAGAACAGCACCTCTCCATGAACGAGCGAGAAGATGAGGTGGGGCGCCGTACCGGCAAAGACCAAGACCGCCACGCCCCACGCCAACGGGTGCACCGACACTGACGCCACCACCGCGTCAGCATACCGTCCCACAGCTGGATTTTTGATCATGGCCACGTCATCTGCTCCAGTGCCAGGAGACGGTTCGCTCAGCCTGTAGCGGCAATCGCCGCTCTGACGGTGTCACAAATGCGCAGCTGTGCGTCTTCCGAAAGATAAGGATGCATCGGGAGGCTCAGAACACAGGTGGACAGGTGTTCTGATACTGGCGTTCCCCCGCTCACCACCGGGTAGTCTCTATATCCGGTCTGTTGTGTGAGCGGCTTTGGATAATAGACCACTGTCGGAACACCGTTTTCACGGCAGGCTTTCTGAACCGCATCCCGGTTTTCAAGGATCAGCGTGTATTGCGCCCACGCTGACGTCGCCCCGTCGATCAACCTTGGTGTTTTTGAGACGTCCGACAATTCCATGTCATACCGCTTCGCGACCCTGTGTCGCGCTTCCAATTCATTGGGGAAGGCCTCCAGCTTTACTTTAAGGATCGCCGCCTGAATTGTGTCCAACCGGGAATTCATACCAATACGAACATTGTCATACTTTTCCGATCCTTTGCCGTGCAGTCTGATCGAATTCATGACATCGGCAAGATCGTCGTCCTGCGTAAAAATCGCGCCGCCATCTCCGTAACAACCAAGCGGCTTGGCAGGAAAGAAACTTGTCGTGCTTGCGTGACCCCAGGTACCCACCCGATGATTGTGAAGGGTTGCACCAAAACTCTGTGCAGCATCAACCAGGATCTTGATGTTGTGCTCATCCGCTATCGCTTCGATGGCGGGCACATTGGCCGGTTGGCCAAAAAGATCAACGGGCACAACTGCAGCCGGGGTCAAGCCAAGCTCTTTTGCCTTTGAAATTGCCTTCTCAAAACTTGCCGGGTCGATATTGAAGCTTGCTTCGTCAACATCACAGAAGACTGGCGTTGCGCCCAGCATGCCAACAACTTCGGCGCTGGCTACGTAGGTGAAGGACGGCACAAACACTGCGTCCCCCGGCGCAACACCCCATGCCATCAGAACAATAGCCAGGGCATCTGTACCGTTCGCACAGCCAAGCGCATGCTTGGTGTCACAAAACCTACTGAGCTCACCCTCGAACTCACGGACTTCCGGACCCATAATGTACTGGCCGTGGTCAAGTACAGCACCAATCGCCGCATCAATACGGTCCCGCATTGCGGTCTGTTGTGCGGCAAGGTCAATAAAAGCAATTGCTGGAGAGTTCATCTGGTTACTCTTCGATTGGCACGAGTTGGTCGAGACCGGTTTCTCTATAGGCGGCTCCTGTGATGGGACACACAAGATCATCTGAGAGTCGGCCACCCGCGGCACTCATCCACCCGATGCGTTTGGCGGGAACTCCTGCCATCAAGGCATACGCCGGCACGTCCTTAGTCACAGTTGCACCGGCGGCAATAAAGGAAAACTCGCCGAGGGTCGTGCCGCAGACGATTGTCGCGTTTGCGCCAATGCTTGCACCTTGTTTCACAAGCGTTTTACGAAACTCATCTTTCCGCTCAATACCGGCTCGTGGATTGTTCACGTTTGTGAAAACGCATGATGGACCGCAAAAGACACCATCCTCGAGTTCCACCCCGTCGTAGAGGCTGACATTGTTCTGGATCTTGCACCCGTCGCCAACCGATACGTTAGGACCGATCACCACGTTCTGACCGATCGAGCAGTTCTCGCCAACCGACACATGACTCAAAAGGTGACTGAAGTGCCAAATCTTGGTCCCGGCGCCGATCGCAACATGATCGTCGACATAGGCACTTTCGTGAATCTGCACACCTGCGAAGCGTCCAGTGTCGGATGTCGGGTCTGCGGCCAATAACACTTCCAGGACACCCAGGGCTTCCTCGCCGTCCGTTCTCGGCTGCGTACCCGTCGCCACAGAGTCCAGGAAATGCTGGCATTCCAGTTTCAACGGTTCCGCATCGTCTAGAGGGACCGTTTGCATATCAGACGCATCTGGTACGGGCACACCGTCTTGCCATTTGATCGGTTTGTGCGACACCGTCAGCTTTTCAGCCCAGGGCGCCCTGTCGTCAAACACCGCCATGCCTGCGTCACCGACGACCACGAGCTTTTGTTCTTTGAACGGATGCAGCCATGAAACAAAAATATGACCGCGCACGCCGCTTGCGAAATCAAGATCGACTTGCGCGGTATCGGCGATGGAGTCATGGAGAATTGGGCTAAGGCGTCCGCGCACCTCCGTCGGGCGCTCCCCCACAAGGGCAAGGATCATCGAGATATCGTGGGGCGCAAAGCTCCACAGAACATTCTCCTCCCGGCGGATTTTGCCGAGGCTTAGCCGGTTGGAATAGACATATTGAAGCCGCCCCAAATCACCTGCATCGGCCATTTTTTTGAGCGTCAAAAATGCTGGGTGGTATTGCAGGAGGTGTCCCACCATCAACCGCCGACCGGTTTCTTCTGCTTTGGCGATCAGCTTTTCACCGTCCGCTCGGCTGAGCGCCAATGGTTTCTCCACATAGACATGCTTGCCCGCCTGCATGGCTTCAACGCCAAGGCGCGCGTGCAGTTCCGCCGGGGCGGCAATTGCGACAGCCGACACATCGTCCGACGCGAGCACTTCGTCCCAGGTAAGGGCCGGGACTGAATACTCATTAGCGAACTGGGCTGCCAGCTCGCTGTTCGGATCGCTTACGCCTGCTAAAGCACCGAGTTCCGCGAAGTTCCGCACAAGGTTTTTGCCCCAATGCCCGCAGCCGCAGACCACCACCTTTACATTGTCTTTTGTCATCGTCTGTTGTCCGGTCAGGCTTTAACGATGATGGCAGGCAAGCCATCTTCCTGGTGAGCTCTGTTACGAGTGTCGATAATAAGAGGCGCGTGCCGCGAAACCATCTCATAGTCGGTCGATGAGTGATCCGTCGCAATCAGAACTGCATCGCAGCTCTGCAACAGGTCTGGCGTAAGCGCGACGGACTTTCGTCCGGCGAGATGATCATGCTCTCTAGTGTGTGGTATTTCCGGGATATGCGGGTCGTGAAACTGCACCTCCGCGCCCGCGGCTTCCAGTTTTTCGATGAGGACAAGCGACGGGCTCTCGCGCATATCATCAATATCCTTCTTGTAGGCGATGCCCAGGGTCAGAATCCGCGACCCCTTAACAGACTTGGCGAAATGGTCATTCAATGCCTGAGTCAGTTTGGCAATGACATAGTTCGGCATGTCCGTGTTGATCTCGCCAGCAAGTTCGATGAACCGCGTCGGCACATCGAACTCGCGCGCCTTCCACGTGAGGTAGAAGGGATCGATTGGGATGCAATGTCCGCCCAAACCGGGGCCCGGATAAAACGGCATAAAACCGAAGGGCTTGCTCGACGCCGCGTCGATCACCTCCCACACGTCGATATCCATCTTATCGAAGATGACCTTGAGTTCATTGACGAGGGCAATGTTGACCGACCGGAAAATGTTTTCAGTCAGCTTGACCGCCTCAGCCGTGCGGCTGCTGGACACCAGAACGGTCGCATCAATGACCTTGCTGTAGAGGGCGTTGGTGATAGCGGCGGCATCGGCACCGTCCGCGCCAACCACTTTCGGTGTTGATTGGGCTGTATGAACCTTGTTCCCCGGATCTTCACGCTCGGGAGAATAGGCCAGGTAGAAATCTTTTCCGGCTCTCAATCCACTCGTTTCCAGCACGGCTTTGACAACCTCGTCTGTCGTACCCGGAAAGGTGCTTGATTCCAGCACAACGAGCTGACCGACGCGGAGCCTCTGCGCGATTGCTTTGGAAGTTTCGGTGACTGCCGTCAGATCGGGCTCGCGATGGCGCGTCAAGGGCGTGGGGACACAAACGATGATGGCGTCCATGTCAGCCAATTCATCAAAGTCGGCTGTTGCCTTAAACCCGGATTTCTGAACGAGGTCGTGAACATCGTCAGATGAAATATGGCCGATATAGCTCTCGCCGGCGTTCAACTTCGCGACCTTGTCTTCATCAATGTCGAAACCAGTAACGCTGAAGGATTGCCGACAAAATATCTGCACCAGTGGCAGGCCCACATAACCGAGACCTATAACCCCCACTTTGATGTCGCTCGATGCAATTCTGTTCAGAAATTCGCTGGCTGCTTCACTGATGTCGGACATCTGCCGTCGTTCACTTTCGAAAATTCGCGTCCCCCAGACTCAGAAGGTGCCCCAGAGCATCTTGAGAGCAAACGGGATTGATAGGCTGCTTTTACAGCCTGCGACGCCGACAATCATCCCCTATTCCCTGATTTCTGCCCATTTCGCGCCGTCAAAGTAAACGGGCGTCACCCAACTGCCCACGCAGATTGCCCCTTTTTGGGACTTCCGAGCCACACGTTGGCGCCCCAACCCGTCTGCAGGCCCGGGTCAGGTTCCATATTCGGCTAGGATGTCCACGATTTTCTCTCCGGCCCGTCCATCGCCATAGGGCCTCTCGCCGCTTGCACCCTGGGTGCCGAGCGCGGCGGTCACAGCCGCTGAAACGGCTTCCGGTGATACTGGTGGCTGGATACGGTTCCAGCCCATCTCCACCAATTCGGTCCACTCTGTTTCATCGCGAAGTGTCACGCAGGGTTTTTGGTGGAAATAGGCCTCTTTCTGCACGCCCCCGGAATCGGTCGCGATCAGCGCGGCGTTCGCCTCCAGGACAGCCATTTCAAAATAGCCGACAGGTGGGACGATCCTGAGATCGCGGGCATATTGTTGAAGGCCCTCACTATCGTCGATCAGCTTCCGCGTCCGAGGGTGCAAAGGCAGCAAGACCGGTCGGGTCCGTGCCGCCGCGGCCAGCCCGGCCAAAATCGCCTCCATCCGCTCTGGAACATCTGTGTTCTCCGCCCGGTGGATGGTCGAAAGAATGTACCCGTCCGACTCCAAACCCAGATCACGCAGGATTGACGAACCAGCGGCATCGGTCTGCCCCGCAAAAAGAGTAGCATCGAACATCACATCTCCGACGCAGCGAATCCTACTCTCATCAATTCCTTCGCGCGCCAGGTTGGCGTTCGCGGTGGCAGTTGGCGTCAACAACAGTGTTGAGAGATGATCCGCGACCACCCTATTCTGCTCCTCCGGCATCCGCATGTTATATGACCGCAAACCGGCTTCAACATGCGCCACCGGCACATGCAGTTTTGAAGCTGCGAGGGCTCCGGCGAGAGTCGAATTTGTGTCGCCGTAGATCAACACCCAATCCGGTTTTTCCGTCAAAATGACGTCTTCGATCTTCGCCAGCATCGCGCCGGTCTGGGCTCCGTGGGAGCCCGACCCGACTTCCAGGTTATAGGCGGGTCGTGGAATGGCCAGTTGCTCAAAAAACACGTCCGACATGTCCTGGTCATAGTGCTGGCCGGTATGAACGATCTGTTCTTCCATGCGCCCATTGGCCTGCATTGCCCGGCTCACAACCGCCGCCTTCACAAACTGAGGCCGTGCGCCAACCACAGATAGAACTCGTATTTTGTTCATAGACTCACTTCCGGCGTGCGAACAGGCGTTAATCGGGCATCGGGAACAAACCAGTTAACCAGTTCAACCGGAAGCTCCTCTTCGAAGAAGAAACTTGCGGAAAAGGCCATACAGGTCAAAGGCAATCAACTATTATTCTGACAGATTTCGACCAAATGACCGCCCGAAAGCCCTGATGTTCAGATCCTCACTTCTCGCAGCCATGGAAAATGCGGCTTTACTGGGCGGGAAGGTATTCGCGATCTTGCTGTTTACCTGGCTGATCGGCGCGGCCGCACAGGGGGTCTTTACCCTTTTCCTAGCGACCTATTCCGTCTTGACGGTTGCAGTCCTGGTCGGTTTTGACACCGGCAATAATTATTTTGGCGCTCGAGCCCGACGCCCCGTTCAGCGTGCCGCTTTGATGGGCAGCAGCATCCTGCTGACGGCATTTGTGGGACCTGTGGCGATTGGCATCGTTTTCGCGGTTCGACATCTTACAGGACTGCTCGCGCCTTTAAGCGAAACCGGCATTCTGCTTCTCTACGTCGATTTGCCACTAGGGCTGTTCGGCTTGCTCTGCGGCGCTGTGCTTTTCGGCCGCGACAGGTTCGGGATCCGCCTCATCGGCACGGTGGTCCACAATGTCATTTTTGCAGGCGGCTTACTCTATTTGGCTGTCCTAGGGGATTTAACTATTGATGGCGGTTTGATTTGGTGGTCCATCGGCCTCGGCGCCTGCACGACCTATTGGTTCGCCTATGCCTTGTTTGATGCGAAAAGGTTGCCTTTTTTGCACCGGAGATTTTTCGTCAAACAATGGCGATATGGGATACGGGCCTACCCCTATTTCGTGATGAATGCGGCAAACTTCCGTTTGGACAACTTCTTCATTTCCGGCTATCTGGGTGTTACCGCACTGGGCATTTATTCGGTCGCCGTCGCCGCCGTTGAAGTCATTCTCTACCTGCCGCGCTCGCTGGCAAATGCGACCTTGACACACCATGCGGCAGATCAGCAAAAGTCTGTGGCAATGATCCTGCGTCCATTGGCTGCGTTCTGCCTCATTCTGTTTCCGTTGTTCCTTGTTGCCTCTCCTCTCGTCATTCTCATCTTCTTTTCCGCCGAATTCGTTCCAGCCGCATGGATCTCACTCATCCTCCTGCCGGGGATTTTTGCCATGGCCATCGGCGTGGTCGGCTCCTACGGACTGTTTGCACGTTCTGAAAATACTGCCGCGTCGAGCGCCGCGGGGTATGGGGTGGTCTTCACCGTCGTTCTCAATTTGACGCTCATTCCACTCTTCGGCATCTCCGGTGCCGCGATGGCCACCACTCTTTCCTATGTCGCTTTTTGTGTCATCGTGTTGCGCCGGACGGCGACCCTCGACAGGACCAGCATCGGGCAGCTGTTGCAGCCTGACTGGTCTGCTATTACTCAATTGGTGCGGCGCGTTTCAACGCGCTAAAGCTGACCTCCGGAGACGATCGGACATATGTGCGGCATAGCAGGAATATTGAGCCCAGAGGACGCTGACCTCTCCATCATCAAGGCTATGACTGAGGTTCAGGCGCATCGGGGGCCAGATGGTGCCGGATTTGCGACCCTAGACAAGCAGGGTACGCTGCATTTGAACCTCGATGGATCATTGGACCAAACACATGGCCGCCTAGCACTCGGACATCGGCGTCTCGCAATCATCGATACGACCAGCGCCGGCCTGCAGCCGTTTGTTACGTCCGATGAACAGCTGTCGATGGTTTATAATGGCGAGGTCTACAACTATCTTGAACTCCGCCAGGAACTAGAAGCAAAAGGCACACGGTTTCGCACTGCGACCGATTCAGAAGTCGTTCTGGAGGCCTATCGTACATGGGGAACTGACTGCTTCGCCCGTTTCAACGGCATGTGGGCGCTGGCCATCTGGGACAATCGGACGAAGCGCCTTGTCCTGTCGCGCGATCGGTTTGGGATCAAACCCCTCCACCTGACACAGCACAAGGGCAAGCTTTACTTTGCCTCCGAAATCAAATCGCTGCTGGCCATAGCCAACCTTCGCAGGCGGCTGAACACGGAGATCGCTGCGGACTTTCTGCGGTGGGGCACCGTCAATCACACGCTTGCGACGTTCTTTGAAGGTATTTCCTGCTTTCCCCCAGGCCACTTTGCCTCCATTGATGCGACCCACGATATACGCCCGCATCCCGTCCCATTCTGGCGTCCTCCAGGAGACGGGCAACTGGCCGCACGCCATATTTCTGCATCCGATGCAGAAGAGGAATTCAGGGCCCTCTTCGGATCTGCTGTTGCGCTTCGTCTTCGCTCCGACGTGCCAGTTGGCGCTTGTCTGTCCGGCGGCCTCGACAGTTCAGCTATTGTCTGCAAAGTGGCCGAAGGTCTTCCGGCAGATCACCGGCTGGCAACGTTCACCTCTGCATCAAAAGATCCGGCCTTTGATGAACGACGGTGGTCGGACTTGGTCATCGATCAGTGCAGGACCGAGCCGCATGCGATTTTTCCGCAAGAAAACGGCCTTACTGCTGACCTGGATGACCTGATCCTGGCGCAGGAAGAACCGTTCCCGACCGCAAGTATCTATGCGCAATACCTCCTCATGAAAGAAGCGCGAGGTGCGGGCGTGCCTGTTCTGCTGGATGGACAGGGTGCTGACGAAGCGCTGTGTGGCTATCGCAAATATCTGATCTACGGAATTCTTGAGAACGCGCAACAAAACCAGTGGATCAAGGTTGTCTCTGGGCTTGCTGGGCTTGTGCTCAGAGGCGACAGGGGTCTCCTGCGTCTATCTGAGGGCGTACGCTATCTCCCCGGGTTCCTGAGGAGAGGGAAAGCAGATCCAATGGCTGCAGCCGTTCGCCCGGGCTTTGCCGAAACGTGGAATGCCAGCAGACCAGGCAGTTCTCTTTCAACATACCGGTCGAGCGAACGCCAGATCGACGATCTTCTTCGTTTTAGCGTCCCGCCTCTCTTGCGTTATGAAGACCGCAATTCAATGGCGTGGAGTATTGAAAGCCGCGTTCCGTTTCTCGACTATCGCTTGGTTGAGTTTCTTCTGGAACTCCCGACCAGCCTGAAAGTGTCGAACGGCCAGACCAAAGCCCTCATGCGCAATGCTCTTCGCGGCCTGGTCCCGGACCCGATCCTGGACCGGCGTGATAAGATGGGATTTGTGACGCCGCAGCACAGCTGGATGCGTTCTGGTCTCGGTGACGACATTGTGCGCGCATTCCAAGCGCCAGACTTTCGATTGGGTTCTCTTTTGGATGCTGGCGAAGTCGAAGGTCTGACCCGCGCCGAAGGGTATTGGGCCGGTGCGTCGCTCAATGCGGCGTTCAGGGTCTTTATCCTCGACAGATGGGCAAAGCTCCACGATGTCGAGATCGCCTGAGTCAGGCCCTCAAACAACAAAACCGAAAATAGAAGATTTGATGGCTGGGGCGGCAGGATTCGAACCTGCGAATGCCGATACCAAAAACCGGTGCCTTACCACTTGGCCACGCCCCAACAGACTGTTTGGTCTGTAAGAACAAGCACATAGCTTGAAGCGGCGTGGCGTGCAATAAATATCGCTATTATTCGCTCAATTCTGCCGGTTTTAGACGGATTTTTTGCCAGAACAGGGGTGATGCATATGACAGACCAGCTAGATCCCACAGATCGACCCTTCTCCCTTAAAGGACTCGACCATATTGTGCTGCGCGCGCCCCATCCTGATGGGTTGATCGCGTTTTATGTGGATGTTCTGGGTGCGACCCTAGAACGGGAAATACCGCAATACCAAATCACCCAGTTGCGGGCCGGACGTTCACTGATCGACATTGTCGGCGTCCAGCGGTCGCTCGGCAGTGCGGAGGGTCGCAATGTTGATCACTTCTGCCTCCGAGTTGACCCTTGGGACGAAGAAGCGCTGGCCCGCTACCTGACCGCCTGCGGCCTCGAGGTTGAGGAGAGTGGCATTCGATATGGTGCAGAGGGAAATGGGCCATCGATCTACATCAAGGACCCTGAAGGGAATGTCGTCGAGTTGAAGGGCCCACCGTCGATCTAGGGGGGCAGCGCCTTATGGAGCCTCAATGCGTCCTACAGCTTCTTCCACGAGACTGCCCAGATAAAGATGCCCCGAATGCTCATTGACGCTGGTAATCGTGCCAAACTTCCCATTGGGTTCGTGAAGATTTCCGATCACCTCTCCGTCCGCGCTGACGTTCACAACCCACCCATAGGGCTCAACCAGTGCATTGCGCCAGGATTCCGGCAGGCGCATGAGAATCTTGCGCAAGAAAGGATATGGCAGCAGCTGATCTAACTCCGGCGATCTTTGTGCTACCAGAGCGATCCAAAAGCTGCCGTCCGGCGCCCGGGAGATATTGTCCGGGTGGGCCGGCAGGTTCTCAGCAAACAGCTCGGATTGGCCGGCTTTGGGGCCTGTGAGCCACAGGCGCGCCACACGATAGCGGAACGTCTCGTTCACCAGCACAAAACTCTCATCCGCGGCGAGCGCCACGCCGTTGGCAAATCCCAATTCGTCCAGCTCTACCTTGGTGACATCTGTTGCTGGGTCAAAGGTCAGCAGGCGACCTGTCGGCCGGCTCTCAATCGCATCGAGCAGATTATCGTGAATATCAAAGCGCGTAGATGCGTCCGAAAACCAGATTTTTCCGTCGCTTGCGATGTCGAGATCATCGACAAAGATCATCTTTTCGCCATCGACACTGTCCGTTAGAAGTCTGAGGTCGCCGTTCGGCGATAGGGACAAAAGGCCCTTTATCGCGTCGGCTATGATCAAATTGCCCGCAGCATCGAATTGCATGCCCAGCGGACGGCCACCGGTGTTGGCAATTTCAGTCGGTTCTGCTTCGGCCCCTTCAATTGGATTAATGCGCACAATGCGCCCGTCGGCATATCCGGTGTAAAGCCAACCGGCGGGCCCGATCGTCGTATCTTCCGGTCCTGCGCCTTTGCCTTCTGCCAGGCGGTCCAGGCCCGACAGTGCTTCATTTTCGGCAAACGGGCCCGCCTTGCCGCGATCTTCGGGCGGTGTCCACGCGATCGGATCAACAGGTACGGGCCAGAACAACAAATAAGCTGCCAATAAACCCATCAGAACAGCCAAAAAACCAAAGAATTTCGCCATTCTTTATCCCCCCGTTAAGACCCTTGCCGCATCTTGTAGTCCTTAAGTCTGGGCGTCAAATACTTGTGACGCCGCAGATGGGGACCGTATTGCGAAGTATTCGGGGGCCTAATGGCAGCGTTTTTGCTGATTCACGGTGCGTGGCACGACGAACGGTGTTGGGAACTTCTGGTCCCCGAACTTGCCGCTCGTGGACACGCCGTGCATACGTTGACGCTTCCGGGGCACTGGAATCGCCCTCTTCATAGCTACCAGATTTCTCTTGGCAAGTATGGCCAAGCCATCTGTGATGCAGCGCGCCAAATCAGCGAACCGGTCACTCTGGTGGGGCATTCAATGGGCGGCATGGCGATTTCGCGCGCGGCGGAGATGCAGCCGAGGCTGTTTGATCAGCTCGTCTATCTAACCGCCTATCTTCCCCGCATGAACAAGTGGACGCGAATGCGGTCTCTGGCGTTGGGCGACGATGACACACGGCTTTGGCCCGCAATTCGAACTGACTGGTTCCGATTTCGCGTGCATATCAAGCCTGAGCTTGCCGGTGACACCTTTTATCATGACTGCCCGGACGAACTTGCTGCCCAAGCAATCGATCGGCTTGGCAGCCAATCTGGACTACCGCTGGTAGAGTTCGCCAGGATAACAAGTGCCGGCGCTGGAAGCCGTCCTATGACCTATATCGAATGCCTGCAAGATCGGGTCATCTCGCTGGACTTACAAAAAGAAATGCAACGCCATGCCCCTTTCAAGCAGGTGTTGACACTCGATAGTTCACACTCGCCGTTTCTGTCTCAACCCAGGGCGCTGGCTGAGATGTTACATGGCATTGTCGGCGGACAGGTTTCGCAGCGGTCTGAGAATTCTTCGCGGCACACGAAACCATCGCAGCGACAGGGCGTCGCCCTGCCGCCTCTTGCTGAGGTAAAGGTCGGATAATATAATCCGTCCCAGCCTATCCATCCATTTGGCGGAGTGTGGCGCAGCCTGGTAGCGCACCTCGTTCGGGACGAGGGGGTCGGTGGTTCGAATCCACTCACTCCGACCACGACCTTCGATGATTGGACGCCTATCTTCGGAACTCTTAGTCAGAGAAAATTCCGAACATTGGTTCGTTCGGATGCATGCCATTTGATTGGATCCGTTTCGGGCGAGCAATTGGAAATCCTTCAATCCCAAAACCATGGCCTATGCGGTCAACATCGAAACTGTCTTACCGGTGCGAAGATAGACCTGGGGAGACCACCGAACCTTGGTACATGACTCTCACCGAGTGTCGACGTCAGCAGAATTTGCTCAAACCGCAAGGCCATGTCATGGTGGATTAACGGCATTCGCCGCTGGACTTCGAGACAGAACCAGTAACAACTACGCCAAGCGCTCCAACTTTATGCCCACGTCGATCTGGAAGATATTTTGTTCAGAATGGAAGTTCTGGCTTAGTGGAGCGGTACTCCTTTTCATATTCGCCAACATTCAGATCTCTGGCCTGCAGGCTGGGGCAGTGCCGGATCTGTCTTTCCCATACATGTATGAGAAAGACATGTTGTTTCATTCGTGGATGATCCAGCGTGTTATGGAAGGCTGGCTGTACGAAAATCCACGTAGCGGGTTTCCATTCGGTTCCAATTTTCTCGACTATCCAGGCTCAGATGTAGCAAACCACTTTCTACTCAAGATCCTTGGGTACATCGGCGGCAGCTACCATGCCGCGATAAACCTGTTTTATCTGATGAGCTTCGTTACCACCTTCGTAGCGGGCTACGTGGTGCTTCGGGCTTTAGGGCTATCTGTCGCGTTGGCGTTCGGAGGGGCCGTTGTTTTCGATATTCTGCCGTTTCATTTTCTTCGGCTGGAACATCTGTTTTATACGTCCCTCTTTTTGGTGCCGGTTTTCTTCTATCTAGCGTTTGTTTGCTTTGCGTATGAAGGAAAACTGCCGGGACAGCGCGGCGGACGTGCGCGGACAGTCTTTTGGGTCCTGGGTTTGCTGGCGGCCGCTTCTTTTGGCGTCTACAACGTCTTTTTTGGCGTGATGGTGATACTGACGGCTGGCGTTGCTGGGTCCCTCGCACGCAGTTCCTTGCGCCCCCTGATTCTGTCGGGAATTTGCTCTGGTATCCTTTCCATTGGCGTACTTCTCAATGTTGCTCCGAACATCGCCCATACCCTAACCACGGAAAGCAATACGGAAATTCCCATACGGCTACCACAAAGCTCTGAGTATTACGGGTTGAAGTTTGTCCAAATGGTCCTGCCTCAACCCGAACATCGCAATCAGACGTTGGCAGCGATTGCCAAGGACTATGCCGATAGCTTTCCGCTCGTGAATGAGAACGAGTCCGCTGCGCTCGGCATGATCGGTACCGTGGGTCTGCTGTCACTGATGTTTGTGATTGTAATGCAGCTGTCCGGTCGAGCAGTGGATCCGAAGGTTTCGCTTATTGCGCTCATAGTCTTGACACTATTTGTTTTCGGAACCATTGGAGGATTAAGTAGCCTCTTTGCGATGGTGGTTTCGCCAGCACTGCGCGGCTGGAACCGCGTCAGTGTATTCATTGGCTTCGGCGCAGTTGCAGCCAGCTTCTTGTTTCTGCAAATGCTTATGCAACGGTATGCCCCCGCTCATAGAGCACGCATCACGCAGGCATGCCTAGCTGTGGCGTTGGTGGCTTTCGCAATGTGGGACCAAGTTCCGCCGGCCGACCTGGAGTCAAGGATCGAAGCGAAACGCGAGTTCGATGCTGACACAGCGCTCGTTCGCGCTATCGAGACCGATTTACCTGAAGGCGCAGCAATTTATCAGCTGCCTTACATCGGGTTTCCCGAGTCACCGCTGGTCCATCAAGTCGGTCCCTATACTCCGCTAACCGGCTTCATCAACTCTGAGACGCTGCGTTGGAGTTCAGGAGGCATGAAGGCCAGGTCGGGCGACTTGTTTTATAGGGCCTTGGCTCAAGAGCCACTAACAAGGCAGCTGGACATTGTCAAGGAGCTCGGATTTTCAGGAATCTATATCGATAAGCGCGGCTACGAAGACGGCGGATTGGGTATTGTAGCCGACTTATCCGCGTTGCTTGGGAGGGGGCCTAACCTGGCGCGTGAGGACGATAAGATTGTCTTTTTTAGACTGGAGAATGCGGCTCCAGTGACCTTCGAGGGGCTCACCGCCTATGAGATAATGAAATCCGTGGGATATGTAGCCGATCTCAACGGTGTCAGATACAAGAGTTCGCTCGATCAAGGCATAGATTTCAGCCTAACGGGTTTTCCCGACTTCGTTCGCCGGGCACAAGGTCTGTCAGTGCAAGAACCGTGGGGCCGCTGGTCTGACGCGAATGTCGCTCCGACAATACGGTTCGACTTCTCGTCAGGTCTACCGGAGCAGTTCGTGTTGATCTTGGATCTCATCACGTTTGGCCCCAATGCCAGTCAACCAATGTCCGTGGTAGTAGGAAACTCAACCTACCAGGTAGTGCTACCGGCAGGCGAAGGAACCGTGCGCCTACCAGTGCAAAACCCCGAAGGCGCAGATTTCATCGAAATGAGACCGCCGCACCCCGTATCACCGGCAGACCTCCGTCTCAGCACTGATAAACGACGATTGGCGATTGGGTTACGAAAGCTGATTGTCGAGCCAGACATGTGACGAACGCCGCAACGAGAAAGCCAGGTCAATCAGAACGGGAAGAGGTCAATTTGGCTTGCAGGCAATCGACGTAGTGAATACTAGGCCGCGAAAGCGTCAACCAGCGACGCCGCTTTCATAGGATGCAATTACCGACTCGAGGTCGCCGTAGCCAGCGACTTCTCCATTTTCAAGCCACAATCCCTGATTGCAAAACTTCCTCAACACTTCAACCGAATGTGATGCAAGGACAAGGATGCCGTCGGCGCCAATGCGAGACTGCATTCGAGCTTGGGATTTCTCAACAAACGCAGCATCCCCAACGCTAATTATCTCATCTACCAGAACAATATCTGCGCTAAAAGCGGTGCTTACAGCAAACGCCAAACGAAGTTGCATACCGCTAGAATAAGTGCGAATTGGCAAATGAAGAAAATCACCCAACTCCGAAAACGCCGCAATCTCGTCGACCTGTGCTTCGACCACGGACTTGCTCAAACCGGCATACATGCCTCTCAACAGTATGTTGTCGTATCCCGATAATTCGGGATCTGTACCCAATGAAAGATCGAAAATCGGCGCAACAGTGCCGTTGACTTCGACGTGACCTCTAATTGGTTCATAGATACCGGCCAAGCACTTCAACAGTGTTGACTTACCAGATCCATTATTTCCGATAAGCGCCAGACGATCTCCGCCGCGCAGCTGAAACGTCACATCGTTAAGCGCAGTCACAACAACGACGTCACGGCTGTCCTTTCTAATCGCAGCCCCCACTGACGACTTTAGAAGTGAATTCCTCAAAGACCGCGCTTGTATATCGTAAACTGGAAAATCAATACCCAGACTGGAGACGTTTATTCCGGTCATTTTTTCTTATTCAACCTCAAGTGCCTAAGTCCAGTACATAATTCGACGACGGAACCTGACCTGTATCGCAAACGACACCACCCAGAGCACGGTGCCAGTTCCGACTGCCATCAACACCATCGGGAGCGGTACAGGATTCCCCAGCAGCGGCTCTCTGATCAGCGCAATCATCGCGCTAAACGGGTTCAAATCAGCGATCCAAGCCTTGTCTCCGAGCTGGGTTGGGACCCACATGACCGGTGTAACGAAGAAAAGTGGTGTGAGAATTGCGCTCACTAGAGGTGGGATATCCCTTAGACGCGTTGACGCGTAAGCAATGATCAAACAAATAGGGTGCAGGATGATGATCAATGCGGGCAACGTAACCAATATCAATACGGAATAAGGCGTCAGCGGTATTTGGAAGTAAATCATCACGCCAACATAGATGGGTAATTGGTGCAGCAGATTGATGCTCCATCGCATAACCGACGCCAACACAAGACCATTGTGAGAAAGCTGCCGGTGCATGAGCAGCTGCTTTCGGTTCAACAGAATGGTGCCTGCATCTCCCAGAGAGGCTGTTATGAAGTTCCAGCTGATCACGCCGATTGCCACCCAAGGCGCATATTCCTCCGACCGTATATCGAACAGAATGGTGAAGACCAAAATGAGCGCGAAGATGTAGCCAGCAGTCGTCAAGGTGATCCAAAACGGACCCAGCGCTGATCGGCGATATTGTTGAACGATCTCGAGCCAAGCAAGGAATCCCCAGAACCTGAAGTTATGCAGCAGTTGCCGCAGATCCCAGACAACGCGCAACACAGGTTGGTCGAAACCGGGAATTTCTCTTGTCAAAACTGATACTCCTGGCCACAGGGGTCACCTATTTCTGGGACCTTGTTGGGTAAATCAGAACTCAACATTTCCGTATACGCACCTTTCGGTGAACATCTAACAACAAACAACACCTGCGAACGTTACAGCGAGAAACGATATTGAACCGCAGTTTTCTCAAGGAACCACTCTCTACAAAAAAGAGCCGTTCGCAAAGGCCGAACTCGCACATGTCTCCAATTTATGTCAAAGCTCAAACAACTACTGAAACAAAGAGAGCCGAACGCCGCGCCTCGCCATGTGAGCGGTCACAAACGTTCGAATTCCAGGAAGCCTTTATAGTCCACCTTATTTTCGGATAGACAGGGCTTCAAACTGAGCACCACAACAGAGCGTCTCTACCAAGGTTCTAATTAATTCATGGCTGAGATTAGCTGGCGCTTGAAGTTCTCATACGAAAAATTCTCTATCGCAAACTCCCGCACCTTCTCCTGTCTTTGAACTGCAGCATTCCGATCTTCCAAGATTCTCAGAATACTCTCGACATAGCCTGGGCAATCACCGATCTCAGAAAGCTCCAAGGCTTCCGACAATTCTCCGAGCTCCGATGTGATCAACGGCATTTTCGACGCGACGACGGGGACGCGCAGATATAGCGCTTCTGTCACTTGCGTTGGGAAATTGCCCTCCATCTCGGACGTGAAAAGAAGAGCAAGCGCGTTCTTGTAAATCTCCTGAAGCTCATCGTCGGTGACCTCATTGATCACGATAATCTCATCCATGAGAGGAAAATCGACGGTCGCCGTTTTTAATGGGGAGGTTAACACGCCGTACACTCGCTGCCCTGTCTTCCGGTCAGCGAGTGTTTGATTTACACGCCGGACTGACTTCACAAAGTCTGCCAGCCTCTTCGAAGGCCGATCACGTGTTGGGTAAAACACATAGTGGTCAGGCAGCTTGGTGTCTATTTCCCGACCGGATTGGTTTTCCGCCTGATCAGCGGCATCTTTGTTTAAATAGGGCAGCGGTATGTGCGCGATCTGTCTTTCCAAGACTTTCAGATCGGAGTCTGGAAGGTAGCTCTTCGTAAAGGCTGAGTTTGTGATGACGCGCGACGCCGCTTCAACGAGTTTGCGCCCAACCACTTTGTTTGCTGCGGCTGCCCCCATTTCGGCCGAGCTAGGATAAAAGTGAGGCATATAGTCCGGCAAATAAAGGACAGTATGGGGACGCTTGAGCGCTATTAGTTCTGGAAACATGTGATAGTGGGGGATGAGCACCGTCGAAATCGAGGTGTCACGTTCGATCAGATCCACATATTTGCGCTGCGGCGTGTATCCCAATTGCAGAGCGATCGGAAAGATCCGCGAATACATACTTGTGATCAACCTTATCAACAGCGCGAAAAGTAGGAAGGGCGGGACTAGCAACACCGCCGGAAACCACTTAGGCAAACCCAGCCTGTGTAACCTGCTTCTGATGAACTCGCGACCAATGCCATGTCTGGACGTGTGAAAATTCACCTTTCGAGTCAGATCCATGACCTTCAAAACAAAGCGCTTTATCCGCTGCGAGATACCAATGTGGGTCCCTTGAGTACCCGGCGCAGGTGGTTCATCAACGTCGATGCTGAGCACTTTAACTTTGGATTTATCGGACACACCTGAAATGAAAAATTCCCACACTCTTGCCATGTCTTGGTAGCGTGCGGTCACGATAATCTCCGCGCCGTTTTCCGTGAGCGCACGAGCAAACTGCCTTACGACACGAGCTATGCCTTCGGAGCTGTGGTATTTTCCATCTCGCTTGATGATTGACGGACCAAAACCGTGGAACGGGATTACTACCTTTCCAGGTTCCTGCGGCATTTTTTGCTGAGCAGGCTGCTCATTGTCAGCCTTGGCCAATGATGGAGCATATAGAAACGAATTCGAAATCGCTTCGGTGCTGGACTCAAGCATGTCTTTGAACGCCGCATCGAAACGTGGCCAGACGAACTCCGGCTGATAGAGTTCCCGTACTGGTTTTTGGCTGTCGATTATCTCTGATATCAGGGTCTTGTCGCCGTGGCGAATTTTCTCAGCCACGTCGACCAGCTCTTTTATATCCTTGGCTTCGCCCGGCGATCCGCCTTCAAAGTACCGCCCAAGAAGCGATCCAGCCTGAAATGCGACGGGCCCACCCAACGTCATGAATTCTATCGGTGGAAGGTAGCATACTGTCGGTTCATGGTAATGGTAGGTAAATCCACGCATGCCTCGCAACCGGCTAATAAAGTGCTCCCTGCTGAGAGTCCCCACAACCTTTTCGCCACTGATCTCGATATTCTGCGCCCCGAAAATTTTATATCTCTTGTCCGGGAAGTAGTGAAGCAGATGCCGATAATTGTCAGCGTAGTACGGCACATCAATGGCGCGAGGGCAAAGAAGCGCAACGCTGTCGGAGGTGTCGTCCAAATTCCAAGTATCGCGCTCGTCAACAATGTCTTGTGGTAAGCAGTACGGAACAACTTTCGTATGAGTGAGAAGCCAATCGTCTTCGATATCTAGAGTGTGTGTGGTGTGCGGAGAAAACCAGAAGTTCTCCCGTTCAACAACACGCGGGAAGGCGTCAAGATTCAGAAGCTCCACCGAAAGACTATAAGGCTGACCATAGACTCTATATATGACTTTGCCGTGGTATGCCTCCAGGAAGTTGGCTAGCCACAGTGGGTTGATCGTGACAATAGCCGCATCGAAATATTCATTGAGTATTTCAGCGGCCTCTCCCGGAATTTTGTCATAGAAGAAATTCGTTTTGCGCAGAACGTCGAGGGCTTCCGCTGGGAGCGTCGTGTTGACTAATTCGGTCTCTCCATAAACCGCAGATTGGTCATAGACATCACTCAAATATTGCGGATTAAAAACCTCATACCCCAACTGCCTGAGACGCGGCAACTCAGTCTGGCTGAGAACCTTGTGCATCCCCAGCCAGAACACGCGCTTCGGTCTCTTTTCCAGAATTCCAGTCTGATTGTCGGACATCAATTCAGTTCTCACCTCTGGCCCCTTGGCGCTTGGTCCAACGCTCGATCAGACGATGCGAATTCTCTGGGCGAAGAAGGAACTGAACGATAGTTAACATGTTGGAAGCGCTCAAAACGCCCCCTGCTGAACCGGGAATTCATATGCAACAGCACCTGGAATATTCTGTGTTCTTGTCGATTTATACATATGCTTTTCCGAGTCATGCAGCAAGATACTTCAAAATGCAGATCTAGTTCTTCTGACTGCTTTGGATTTTCCACCGGCCCGCCACCTACTCATTTTGGGGAATGAACCGCACCTGCTGAACGAACAGTCCAAGTTTTCGTCGATCTGCACTGGCTGCGCCCGTGTCCGCAGGTGCGGTAGGCGCTGGAACATTGATCAAAACTCGGTTGGCCGCTCCCTGTACGCCACGAAAGGCTAGGACACGCGTCCCAGGTTGTTCGTCAAACAGCGTCTCCACGACAGTTTCACCAACTGTAAATTTGATCGGTTCTCGCGAATTCTCAGCAAACGCAAACCCTGATATTTCCAAATTAAAATCCGCAGGTAGATCCATTGGAAAATAGAGTTCAGCACTGTTCCCGTCTGTCCATCGTCCGCTCGCCTCCTTTGTCGAAAATCCTGTAAGCCCGACCAAATCGTCATCAGATCCATCCGCCAGCGAGAAATCAAACTCGATAGTCTCCTTAGAATTTAACGACGGTGCCAAGCCGAAGCTCGATATGTAAAGACGCCCACCACCCACGCCTACCAAAGTCCTGTTTGGGTCATCAACCTCTATATTCACCGTCGAGCGCAACGGTGCATCAGTCGGCGGAGCAGGCACCAGCAAATCAAACTGTCCCCCAGGAATGAAAAATTCGTGTCGCTGATCTCCTACGCTGACACTCAGCACACTATCCTTTATCGTAGGATTCATCCCTCCGGACAATCTGACATAGCTACCCTCTGACGGAGCGATCGGTAACGCCATGCGCCCTTCATCGGCTTCCATCCAAATGGATGACGCACTCGGGTAACCGAAGTTGACGTAGCCAATATCCTGCGACCGGGCGGATGGTGACACCTCAAAGACCTCCGGTCCGTTACTATCGGGAACCTGGAAGATCTCAACTCGCTCAAGTGCGAGAGCGTGTGCGCCGTCACCCAACCTCATCGACAAATTCTGCGCACCTGAATTAGTTATGTCGAATGGAATGGAATATGTGGCAAAGCACGCATAGCTTCGTATCGACCATTCTGTTCCGCCCACCAGAGCAGGCACGGTGATCAATCCTGTGGGACTCGCTACCGACATGCGAAGACGATAACTTCCGGGCTGCAGCGCTTTGTGGAAAGAAATTTCTTCTCCCCCCGATGCCACAAACGCGGCGGCACCGTCCGGAGAGACAACGTGTTTAATGCCCGACACCACCTCGGACAATGGCAAAGACAAGTCGTCCCTTGCATTAAGATCGAGTACTTTGTCGCCAATATCCGGCAGATTGGCGGGCATGCTCTCCATCTTCTCCGCTGGATCTGCGCCCCCAGGATCGACCGTCATGCTGAGTAAATTCACGCGCGGAAAACTGGCATATGGTGAATTCAGAAATCCTCTCGGCAAGCATCGCCGGGAGTCATTGATAATAAGAACGTTGTTTTCCCGGGTTAGACGGCTAATGCGGAAGCTTTTGCTGTAAACACTCAGCCATTGACCAAAGACTTGGTCTCCAACCTGGAACTCAACAAATGAGGGACTGACCACTGGTGTGTTAGACGAAACTGACGGGCTTAATAGGGCTCCGTCAATGACGTCTTCGTTAAATACGATTGAGGCGTGAGCATCGTTTGTCTGCCGTCCAAACGGGTGGCGGGTACCGACCTGATGGACGGCCTGAACCACGGCAGGAAGCGTGCTTCCAAAGCTGATTTCAATTGGTTGAGACGCTATCGCTTTTCCATCTTTACGCAAGACGTCACAAACGTGAAATGAGTAGATGGACGCTTCGAGCGAACAAGAATCCATATCAATGCTTAGACCGCGGTCTGCCAAGAATCCGTACAATGATTGCCGGTTGTTTATGTAACCGCCATAGGGCGCGCCCAGTAACAGTCTTATCTTTCCGGGATAAGCATCAATGTCATTGCTCGCCTGGGTAAGGAGATCGCCGCCACCCAAAAGGTCCGCGAGCCGGATAAATACTGAGTCGGCATGAAACTTCGGCACCCAGAAGCTGTTGGCGTCCATGATGTAGAGTGCGCTTTCTTCGGCCACCCTTGTCGAGAGTGCTTCGGTCGCCCAGGAGTCATCCCAAGCCAACCTCCCGTAATAGACAGACCGCAATCCCAGAAAGACCGAAATGACCAATATCGATGCAACAAAAACCTGACTGGTACGGGTTCGGACCAACGCGGCAATCAAAATGACCATCAGCACGCCGGCGACGCCAAAGATCGCAATCGCGTAACGGATTGAACCAAGAGTAAAGATCCAGGGAATGTAGGCGGCCACAAAGTACACGCATAGCAAGGCCACGCCGGGCACCCAAATGCGCGATGACCCGGCTGTTGAAATTCGATCGAAAAACTCCACCGCAACGTGCTTCAACGAAGGCAGCAGGGAGTATCGTATTACTGTCCAACAAATGAGTGATAGGAGCGATAAGAGGATGGCCGAGATCCAAAATATCAGCATCCGGTTATCAGCGAACAGCCACTCAGTAGGCGGAGGGTTTCCATGCGCCCATTCCCATGGTGCCCACAAAAACTCTTCAATATTCTTCACCGCGGCCCATGCAGGGAAGTTAAGTCCAGGACTTCCCCCAGTAAATATTCCGACAGCGTTTGACGGGAAAAACTCTTGCAAATATGGATAGACGGGCGATCCCGTCGCCTCGTAGGACTTGGAAAACCACCAAGCGTTGACAGCTGCGACTCCAATGAGCCCCCCTGCCCCGAAGGAACCAAAAACAGCCGCGCCACGCCGCATGCCTACTAGCCACATAGCGACCAAAACAACCGGAATAAATGCGGTGGCCGTAAAGAAATGTGACACCTTCACGCCCGCACCACCGCCGGCTATTGCACCTGCCGCCAACAGCCCAAACATCAGACGCCATTCGATCTGTTCAACTTGGGCTTGACGACGAAAGCAATAGATGAACAGAGCTGCGGCGCTCAAAACAGCAATTGACTGTGGCGTATCGGAAAATGACCCGCCGACAGTTCCAATCACAAACGGACTCATGAATGCCAGGACACCGGCGGCCACCGCCAATATGCGTGCCAGAGCCTTGTCGTCGGCCTTCATGAGAGACAGCGTCAAAAGGTAGCCGCTGGTTCCAATTTGAGCATGAATGGCTCCGAGCAAGCCGCCAGCAACAATCGGTGGGAAGGTCTGAAAAAACCAGACATATGGCACAGAGGGCAGCGGGTTAAAAAACCCCTGCAAAGCCGCAACGAAGTAGTCACCCTGGTTGCTGCCATTGAGAACAGCGTCGCCAGTATAGTGGTGATAATTGATCAGGTCGGGACCAAAATCTTGCCCTAAGAACGTCGAAACGCACACCCCTGCAACCGCAAACGCAAAAGCGACCAGGCCGACGGCTTGTAAGGAAGTGAGGGCGGCTACACCGTCAAAAGCCAGTTCGCCGACGCGCTGAGCTCGGCTAACAAATGACACAACAAACTGGTTCTTGGAAATGGCGCCAACAACCAAGCCCAACCTTTCGACCATCTACGTTCCAATCCCCAGAAGAGCTACGACCGCGGCCACCGTCTCCGATGATCCCCTAAACCACGACGTATGCGATTAGATCTGATACCCAGCTGCGACGGCATCATTGTAGAACATCTGCACGGTCTCGAGAGAAAATTGGGTATGGTCTTTGCCAACCCCCTGCAGTTTGTTCAGAATGTCCGGCGTCGCAGTGATGATATGACATCCACAGCGATCTGCCTGGAATACATTCAGAAGTTCACGTGGGCTCGCCCATAAGATTTCCTGCTCAGGCTTGCCGCTCGTCAACTCAACGGCTTCTCGCATAAGTGGTTCAGGGTCCGCTCCAGTATCTGCAATACGGCCGGCAAATATGGAAATTATTGCATCCGTTCCATCTGCGAGCGCTTGAGAAACAGCTTTCGTCTGATCGAGCGTGAAGACTGCGGTTACGTTTAGCCGCATGCCCTTACCGGAAAGCTTCGAAATCAGATCGTAGGTCGCCTCCCCCTTAGTATTGCTGACCGGAATTTTAATGTAAGTGTTGCCGCCCCAGGAATGAATGACCTCAGCTTCGCGTTCCATGCTTTCTAAATCGTCAGAAAACACTTCAAAGGAAATCGGCTTGTCCGGGATCTCAGAGATCACTTCCTTCGCAAATGCCGTATAATCGACAATTCCAGCCTTGCGCATCAGCGTAGGATTGGTGGTAAAGCCGGCGATCATCGGGTCTTTGTAAGCCTTCTTGATCGCTTCAATTTCCGCACCGTCCTGATACAATTTCACGGTCAGGTCGCTCGATGACATTGTGTTGAACCCCTCTCTAATTTCCATCCACTATTCGTTCGTCGTGCCTCTGAAGTATGATAGCAGTGGCCTCCACGATATCAGTAGCCTGATAATCCCCTTTTTCACCCTCACCAGCCGCAGCTTCAGGGTTCGCGTCCGGCAGTCGAATCGTCCTAAGGCCCGCTCCTTTGCCGCAGATCATATCTCCATCTCGATCCCCAACCATCCAGCTGGTGCCGATATCAATATTGTGCGCCGCCGCCAGCTTCTCGACCATATGAGAGGATGGCTTGTAGCAGGCGCAGGGAGCGCCATAGCCCGGCGTCGTGCCATCTGGATGGCAGAGACAATAATAACTATCGGTCAGCGTAACTCCCAATTGTCTCAATTTTTCCTCGAACGCATCGCGGACGGCGAGGATGTTTTCCAGCGTCGTTTTTCCCTTTGCGTGATCTGGTTGATTGGTCGTCACGAATAATTCATATCCGGCCGCTGACAGGCTGCGCAGGCTTTCACCAACGCCCTTAAACAATTCGAGCTGCTCAGGTCGAAATGGCGGTCCCCAGAAGTCGAGCTTCTGGTGGAACACAAGATGATTCAACGTGCCATCGCGGTCCAAGAATACAGCCGGCTGCATGAGGGCTTCTACATTGACGATGTGACTGTTTCCCACTTCATTTCGCCGGTAAGAAGCGCCGGGTGTGAAACCATCAAATGCCAAATGACTGCCTGATAGGCCTCTGTGTGTGGTGTAACCGTTGAGCTGTTAATGGGGGGAACAACAACGCAAGCATCGGCCACCTGCGCGGCATAGCCGCCATCGCGCCCCACAACACCAACAATTTTGGCTCCGGCTTCCTCGGCAACAATCAGCGCCTGCACCAGATTGACACTTACATTCTTCTCCCTATTCCCTCCGCCAACGGAGAATACGAAGACTGCATCATTGCTGGATATCCTGCTGACTTTCAGCCAATTCGCGTAGCTGGTATCCCAACCGTCATCATTTACACGAGCGGTGAGTTCCGAAACATTGTCAGACACCGAATAGGACTCTATGCCAGCCAGCTTACGGAAATCACACACGGCATGATTTGCATTTCCTGCGCCACCACCTACACCGACAAAAAACAAGCGCCCTGCATTCGAACGAACTTCAGACAAGATTTTGATCATGGCATCGACCTGATCCTGATCGATCGAATCGGCGATGGTCTTAAGGTCCTGAAAATACGTCGCCGTGTGCGTGCTCGTCATTTTAACTTCTTTCATTGTATGTTGAATCTGCGTGCGACTGTCGGCTCAAGATGTACGCTTCAGTAGCCTGCAGTCCGGCCAAAGTACCGATCTCATAGAAGCGGTCAAACACCTCGAAAGCGCCGAGTTTACCTGCCTGTGACGTGCGTTCCAAGACCTTTGCAAGATCGAACACGGAGTCTGCCGGCAGCTGTTCTAGAACCGCCCTCGACATCAAAGAGACACCATAGTCTATATAGGGTCCACGCGCCGGACTTGATTTGGAGTAAATGGCCTTATTGCCCTCAATGTCCGCATTGCTGGTATCCCACAATCCGTCATTGCGGTACAAAGCCATGATGGCCGGAAGGCCTGTGCTATTCATGCACTCAATCATCTGCGAATAGTCGATTTCCAGATAGCTATCGCCATAAGTGACAAAAAAGACATCGCCGAGCAAAGGCAGCGCTTTCCGCAGCGCGCCGCCGGTGCCCAATAACTTCTCGCCGTCGAAGGAATATCTCACCTCCAGGCCAAAATCCTGACCATTTCCGACATGCTCTTGGATACTCTCGCCCAAGTAGCCCGTGCATATGACTACCTTCCGAATACCCTTTTTGTGCATGAGCATCAGCTGGTGGTCGATAAACGGTCGACCGGCAATCTCCAGCATCGCCTTTGGCACGGTCTCTGTCATGGGGCGCATACGCGTCGCAAGGCCACCGGCCAGTATGGCAATTGGGATATCGGCGCAGGATAAAGTCATCGCAGATGAACTATTGTCCTCGTCCAATCAGGCACTGCGTGCCCGCATGGTCGATGCGCAATGGCGTTTCCTTCAGGCCTATCGCGTCAAGCGCAGCCCGCGTTTGTCGCTTGTCCTTTGTCACGAAAAGAAGAAAGCCCCCGCCGCCAGCACCGATCAATTTGCCGCCAATGGCTCCGTTGGCCATCGCAACTTCATAAGCATCATTGATTTCTTGGTTCGCCATTTGAGCGGACCGCTCTTTCTTACGTTGCCAGTGTTCGTGCATCAGGCCACCGAGATCATCAATTCTCAAATCCGTGATCGCCTTTTTGCTCGCATAACCGATCTCTTTTACCCGATCCAGATTCGCAATCATGTCCCGGTCCATTTTCTTGGTATTCGTGTCCTGCTCTTTCAGAATGGAGCTTGCTTTGCGAGAATAGCCGGTGAAGAACATAATCATGCTGTCTTCAAGATCGAAATGCTGAGAAGCTGTGAGGTTCAGCGGTTCGACGTCAACGGTATTGTCCTCGTTGAATGTGAAAGCATTGAGACCTCCAAACACAGAAATATACTGATCCTGCTTGCCCGTAGGCTCCTTCAGTAGGTCAATCTCAATGCTGCAAGCTCGTTCTGCCAATGAACCGCGGTCCATACGCATGCCTTTATGTTCAAGCAGTGCATGCAGCAAGGCGCACGCGAAGGTTCCGGAAGATCCCAACCCCGTCCCCGCCGGAATGTCCGCGAACGATGTGATCTCAAGATGAGATGGGTTAACGTCCAGCATTCGCAGCGCTTCTCTGACGATTGGGTGTCGGATGTCGTCAAGTCCGGCGACGCGTTCCATTTCAGAATATTTCAGGATGAAATCTTCGACGAAAGTCTTGTGAAGAGAGACGTAGATGTATTGTTGGATCGCCGCCGCAATGAGAAATCCACCCCTTTCGCGGTAGTAGGATGGCAAGTCAGTGCCGCCGCCGCCAAGAGAGATTCTGAGAGGGCTTCGCGTCAAGATCATCTGAGTACCTATCGAATTGTATCAACTGATGTCGGCGACAATCCCGCGTAAGCGGCGTCTACGATCTGATGCATGCGAATAGCATCATCAATATCACCGATGAGAGGTGTTCCGTCTTTTACAGCTGAGGCAAAATTTTCCAGTTCCTTTTCCCACGACGTATCAGGGAATGGAAATTCTTCAATTAACGTTTCCGGCGGACCCAATTCCGGCAGTAGCTTGTAGATCGCTAAACGCTCGGTACCATACGATCCACCGAGCCCTGTTACCTCCGCCTTCAACAGTTTTCCTGTGATCTCGAATGAGAATGTGTTCTTCCATTCAGTCCAGGTCGCATGCAGCCAGGCAAAGCGGTCACGACTGCCCTTTAGAGCAAGAAAGCAATTGTCTTCCACGTCCGCGTCCCAGTAGAGCGTCGGCAGATGCGCATACTCCAAATTCAATTCACCCAGAAACCAGGATGCGAGGTCTACCAAGTGGGCTCCTTGGTCAATAAGCTCACCACCCCCAGAAAGTGATTTCTGGCTGCGCCATTCCTTTTCATACCCGATACGCCCTCCATGGCCGTACCTAGCTCGAACGAACATCAGCTCACCGAACGCTCCGTTCTTGATCAATTCGTGAATCTTCAGGAAGGACGGGTGAAATCTATGATTGAAGCCAACTGAGACCGGCACGTCATTTTTGTTCGCCGCCTTGATAGACAAGATGTCTGCGAGGTTTTTCCCGCCCGGCTTTTCAACCAAAACCGGAATCCCTCGTTCCAATGCAGCAACTGACACCGGTGCAAGTGATCCATGATCTGTCGCAACAATGATTGCATCACACCCGTGGCTCACAAGGTCGGCCGCAGTTTTGAAGGCCGCACCACCAAACTCAGACGCAAACTGCGCCGCGGTGTCAAAGTTCAGGTCAACGAAACCACAAAACTCATATCCGAGATTGCGGATCGCAACCGCGCGTTTTCTTCCAATAAGCCCACACCCGACAACACCAAATTTCATTCCCGGTCGCCCCAGTCTTTTCCCCGCTCGGAAGGAATTATCCGTCGGATGGTATAAATGTCGGTCTCCTCAAAGTCATCCACATACATGTGCAATTTTTCCCAAGGGTCCCAGACCGCTGACAGCAACCTCCCCGTTATCCCATCGCTACGCGCAGACGCGAGATAAGCCGCGCATTTTGCGCCTGCCTCAAGAGTTGAGCCGCCAGCATCCCGAGATGCTGTCATTCGATCAAAGAAATCAGAGCCCACAGCTTCAGGCCCGGCATCTATCACCTGATCAATCATTCGAGTCAGCAATAGGCCAGGTGCAATCGCATTCACATCGATGTTGGCTTCCTTGGCTTCAAGCGAAAGCGTTTCGCAAAAACGGACAAATCCGGCTTTGGCCGCAGCGTAGGAACTAATTCCAGGCAAGGGAGACGTCGCGCCGCCGCCCGACAGATTTATAATCTTGCCGTACTTCTGCGCGCGAAAGTGAGGCATTAGCTGACGCGACACGTAGACTGGGCCCAGGAGGTTCACCGCAATCGCATGCTTCCACTCCTCCCAAGAGGCATCTTCTATGTTGCCGAACGGTCCGTATATGCCGGCATTGTTCACAAGGATCTCAAGCTTCGGGAATTGGGTCAGTGCCGCGTGAACAAGTGAATCGACACTTTCCTCGTCTGCGATGTCGCATTGCTGTGCGACAACAATCTGCTGCTCCGACGGTCTGGCACTCAACAGTTGATCTTGGGCGACCTTGAGATCCGCCTCACTGCGCGCGCAGATCATGACAGATGCGCCTTCTTGAACAAATTCGGTTGCGATTTGCAGTCCAAGTCCCTGACTGGCGCCAGTAATCAACGCTGCACGACCTTCAAGCATCATCAGCGGGAACTCCAATTGTGTAGTATGAAAATGCCGGGTGATCGTTACAAGACGAGAGCAATCTGTATTGATCGATTACAGCGGTTTTTGCCCCGTCCTTCTCGCACCATTCAGCAAGCTGGCCGGGATTAATTTGGCGATATTCTTCCCATGGAGTCATGACGACGATGGCATCTGCCTGTCGAACCGCTCGAGGCAGTTCCGGTTCCAACGTAAAGAGATCCGTTCCATGCTCTCCCAATGACACCACCTCAGGATCATGAGCCACCACCGAGTAGCCCATCTCGACGCACCGTTTTGCTAGCGCCACCGCATTTGACCGGCGGAGTGTGTTCGTACCCGGCTTATACGCCAGCCCAAGAACGCAGATACGTACCGGCTTCGACACATCCAGCCTGCTTAGGCTGTGCTTGAGTGTGTTGAGAGGCCACTCTCGATGGTAGGAATTACTATCCAGCGCCGCGCTTATGATTTTGGCGTTCGCGCCTGTCTGGTCTGATAACCCGGACAAAAACACAAGATCACGAGCAAGCGTGCCGCCAGCAAAGGCTTCACCCGGTCGCACATACGCCTTAGGTCCGATGCGTTCTTCCGACTTAAGTGCTTCTTCCACCTCAAACGCGTTTGCCCCTTGCCTTTCAGCGATCCGCGCGAGTTCATTGGAGAAGGCAACAGATATTGCAAGAAAACTATTGATTGCGTGTTTCGACATTTCAGCCGAGCGAACGGACATCCAGATCAGCGTGTCGCATAGCTTGGTAAGAAGTGGCTCCAGTAGCGCGTGCGTCCTCGCATCATCGACACCGATCACGATACGCCCAGGGTCCCTAAATACAGAGAGTGCCTTACCAAGCCTTAGGTTTTCTGGTGAATATGCGAAATGAAGGTCTTGCCGGCCCACCAGCTCCGCTATTCTATCTGTTGTCCCCAATGGCAATTGCGAAGAGATCAAGACCACCGCACCAGCTTGAGCATGACGGAGAAGCGAGACCGTCGAACGCACGACCAAGTCGACGTCCGCCTCATCTTTGTCATTTACCGGCGTGTCGTAAGTGATCCATATCAGATTACTGTCAGCGACATCCGCTTCATCCGAAGTAAATGTCAGATTGCCGCGCTCACTGCCTGCTGCGATGAGAGCATCTAGACCAGGTTCAAAAACAGTCGCCGCTCCCGACTTGAGTGAATCGATCGTCTCCGAGTCCGCATCATAGCCGCACACGGAAAAGCCAGCTTCAGCGAGACATGCCGCTGTCACAGAACCTAAGTGCCAGAGTCCGCATACCGCAATTTTGTCGATCTCGTCCGTCAATGTCTTGCTTCCAAGATCCAGCGGTTGTTGTCGATCCACTGAACCGTATCTTTGACCGCTTCTTCAATGGTATATTTGGGCGCCCATCCCAAACCCATTACACGCTCTACGCTTAGCTGAATGAAGGGACTATCGCCAACCCAGCCACGCGTACCGCCTGTAAAATCTAATTTTGGCTCAAGACCCATTTCCGAACATATCCACCTAATCGAGTCCGTAAGAACACAGCTATCGTCGGTCCCAAGATTGAAGATATTGACAGGCTCTCGCTGTGCCGTGATCGCCAGCAACATGGCCTCAATGCAATCATTCACATGCAGGTAGGATTTCCGCTGTCGTCCATCACCCAGGACACGGAGAGTGCCGCTGTTGTCAGAAAGCTGCCGATAAAAGTCAAAAACATGACCGTGGCTGTATCGAGGACCCATAATTGACACGAAGCGGAAAATGTATCCCTCAAAGCCATATCCAGCCGCGTAAGCCTGAATGAGACCCTCTCCTGCCACTTTCGACGCCGCATACAGCGATGTCTGAATTGGAAACGGCGCGTCCTCCGGCGTTGGGTGGATTTTTGGTTCTCCGTAAACTGATCCCGTGGACGAAAATGCGATGCGCTTGACGTCTGCACTTCGCATGGCCTCTAAGACATTGAATGTCGCAATCGTGTTCTGCTTGAGATCGCGGTCCGGGTGATCCAGGCCAAATCGAATGTCCGCATTCGCGGCAAGATGAAAAACGAAGTCGATGTCTGATGTGACAGCTCTTGATAGCGCATCCGTGTCAAGCAAATCACCTTCGATCAAGGTGAACCGGTCTGACGTTTGCGCCTGCTCCAGATTGTTTTTCTGACCCGTAGATAGATTGTCGAATACGACAACTTCGTCGCCACGCCCCAGCAAATGGTCTACTAGATTGCTACCAATGAAGCCGGCGCCCCCCGTGACAAGATACTTCATACTTCCCTCAATTTCCTTGTGTCTTCGTGCGCGGCAGCACGTACGGAAACAGAACAAGACCTGCGAAATTACAAATCCAAACCACCGATCCGGAGGCGATTGAAATTGCAATCAACTCAGTCGCGTTGACCGCCATCATCGGTTCGAGCAACGCCACCACAGCGAGCTCCCGCCCCCCAAACCCCTGGTAGAAAAATGGCAGATTGTTTACGACGATGATAAGTGGCGACGCCAATAGCAACGGCAGCAGCGGCATCGAAACGTCCATCGCGTGAGCTAGGATCCAAAAGACTAGCCCGAAGCTGACTGCGTTCACCAGGCCAATAAGGCTGATAGTCAGAAAATTCCTTGGCACTAAGTGGAGGTGTGCAAGATTGTCCACCAGACTCCACACACGTTGAACCAGCTCCAAGGAGGTTAGCTTCGGAACCGGAAGACGAGAGAATGCATAAACACCCGCCATGGCCGCTACACCACCCCCTAACAACCAGAGGAATAAATCCGGGGCATCAAAGAACACTATTGTAAGCGCTAAGCTCAGGATACTGATGATCACAAGCGTCAACAAACCCACCGCGCGGTCAACCAAGACGATGCGAGCGCCCCCAGTTGTATCCGTATACCCAAACTGCCGCAGTAGAGCGATCCTCCCAACGTCCATTGCAAGGGAGGACGGCAATATTGTTGTCAAAAAGGAACTAAACCAAACAACGGCCAGCGACGGAACATAGTCCAGTTGATATCGCCCTACCTTCGAAGAGATGAAGGCAAACCGCCATGCATTCACCGGATAGTTGATTGCAAAAATGAGGACACCAAAGATTCCCCAAAGGTAGTCAAACCTCTCCCAGTATTGGCCTAGTGCACGCGTATCAACGGGCACAATCACACCGGTGACAATGAGATAAAGCAGGCCAGCGCTCACTAACGCGGTAGCAATGAGCATTGCCCAACGCATCACCGTCCCCCAACAATATGGCGCATCAACTCCAAACACCTTAAATGGTTGGGTGATGTGCTGGACGAGCCAGCGGAACCCCTACCGCCATCAAACATCCGAACTTCCAACGCAGCTCATTCCCTAATAGATAGACGCTCAAAACGCAGCCGCAGATCGGTCGTAATCCAGAACAGTCCGTCCTTGAATATTGAGACTTTTTTGCCGTCAGCGTGAGATCGTGACACGTAAGAGGCGGGTAACTCCGACGGGAGAAATCCTTTGCGAACAAGCTTGATCACCAATTCATGATCAAAGTCGAAACGATCACATCTCAGGTTCAGTCCGTGAAGACAGTCGCGATAGAACACTTTGTACATTGTAAAGGGATCGTGGAAACGGGTTCCAAGAAGCACATTCAATACGCTTGTGAAAAAGACATGGCCAAAGTTGTACAACATTGACAGCGCCGACGAGTTTCCGAACGACCTCATCTTCCATGCATTTGTATCTCGCGCGCCGAGAACAAATGCCGCTCGTGACTCGATCAGCGCATCGAGCAAATGATCATAATCGTCGACCGAATATTCATCATCCGCATCCTGGATCAGGACGATATCGCCCGAAGCGCGCTCTAGGCCTTCCCGAACCGCATGACCTTTTCCTCGAGGTGTAGTCTGCCATACGACTTTGAGAGATTGGTCGGATCTCGCGGCCAGCGATTCAACGATTTCCTTGGTTCCGTCGGTTGAGTTGCTTTCGACCAACACAATTTCACTATCGATTTGTTCTAGCTGACTCAGCTTGCCGCTGACGCGATCGAAAGTCCCTTCGATCGTAGCCTCTTCGTTAAAGACCGGCATCACAACAGAAAGCGTAGGCCTAGGGGTTAGGTCGCCGACCCGAGCGGATACGAGATGTAAGCCGCCTTTGCCGCCCTCCGCGTCATGGCGCCATATATCTCGAATCCCGAGTCCGTGGATCAGGAGAAAAAAGGATTGCCATCCAAACCTATAAGCGAGTGAACCGTCGCCAATCAAAGTCGCCAAATCCTGTGGACAGACCTCTCGGGTCTCAGCCAAAGGAACCAAAAAGGCGATCCGTCCACCCGTACCGAGTGCGGTAACAATGTGCTGCAACCTATCGATGGCATCGAAACGGCGCCAGAACCCCTCTTCAATCAGTAATAGGTCACCTTCATCTCGTCCGGCGGGGAGATCAAAAGTCGTTTCATCTATGCGCAGGACATTGTTTTCGGTTGCAAGTAATGCATCCAGGCTCCGCTGAGTGTAGCGCTTAGGAAAGTACCCATTCCCTTTCGCGGTGATGCCGCCTTCTTCGACGGGTCCAACATCACTACGCCGCGATGCAACACCGCAGATTTCACAAACATCCCAAGCGGAGACCTCCATATGCACCCGCCGCAGATGATGCGCCGACCCGCACGACCCGCAATGTTGTTCTGCGTCTCGGTCGCTGGCAGCCGCGGAAACGACTTTCAGATTGGCGGTCTCTTTGGGCAAAGCATCCATTTTTAGTCGCGCCGAGCCAGGACGAACATTTCACTGATATTCAATCCGATTGGACGCCTCTTGATCGCTTTAGGCAGAAGCTTGCCAAATGCGACGAGGAATTTGCCGAGCGTGGGCGATGGATCGCCAACCTGTTCGAATAGATATTCTAACGTCAGAACCTTTTTTGCGGCGCTTACCTGAACATCCCGGAATCCTGCATCCTCCAGCAGTTCCTTTATGCCAGCTTCACTGAACATGAAGGTATGTTGCATGGGCTGCAACATCGGCCAAGACCGTCCCATCAGCCAACGTAGGTAGTGATCGGTGTCAGGTGTGGCCAACGCCAGCACTCCACCTGGCGCAAGGGCCCCTTTTAGATCACGAACAAACTCTCGGGGATCTTGGACATGCTCGATAATATCGTAAGCTGTTACCAGGTCGTACTGTACCGCCGCTTCGCGAACATGGTTATTCACGTCAGCGACAACAATTTTGTTTTTGACCGCATCGCTTGCGAGCAGCGACGCTTCTTCTGACAATTCGATTCCCGTGACATCAAAGCCCTGATCCTGAGCAACCTCCAAAAAAATTCCGGTCGCACATCCGACGTCCAGATAACGCTGGCCTTTGAGCCCATAGGCTGAAATTTCGTCGAGGCGGCGTCTGCCGGTCTCATACTTCAGTGGTTTGGCCGCGTTGTACGCTTTATAGAGGCCGTCTTTGTAGTGTTGCTGAACAAACTCTTCCATCTCTTCTACAGACGGTAAGTCCTTCTGAAACACCAGCTTTGTCGACGGCTCTATGTAGTACTCAGCCCGGCCCTTCGTGAGGTAAGGGATGGCAGGACGACCAAAAATGGGATCCACTATCTTCTGTTGCATTCAACTACCAAATATTAGTTAGGTCCGACCGACATCTTCCTCGAGGCGCCGCAGGCGCCGTTGCAGCAAAGCATCAAAAACCCGAGCCGAAACCAAAAAATCGATCTTGTACAAAAAGGCAACAATCCTCCAGTAACGCGGGACAAATATGTTGCTTTTTCTCTTTGCAAGACCTGCGATAATTCGGTCACATACGACATCCAACGGTGTCGTTAACTTTGTTTCTCCCCCAGCATTTCGGCTTTGAAATGTCTCATGATCAAAAAACGGCGTCACAACACGCCCTGGAAACACTGATGTGACAGAAATACCATCTAGTTTCAATTCATGACGCAACGCTATCGCCAGGCCCTCCATGCCAAATTTTGCCCCACAATAAACCGAATTTGGCGTTATGGGCAGCTTCGCAGCGATTGAGCTCACAAAACAGATTTGCCCTCCTGTGGCCTTCTTCAGTAACGGCAAAAATGCAGCTGTGACGGCGGCGTGCCCGGTAAAGTTGGTCTGAGCGAGCGCGATGACCTCTTCATAGGGCATTTCACGGAACAAGCGGTATGTCGCGAAGCCTGCATTGTTGATCAGAAGATCAACGCAGTCTGTTGCCCTCTCGACCGCTGATAGGGCTCCTTGTACCTGCTGAAAGTCGCTTATATCGCATGAAATACAATGAGTTTCGCATGCCGGGCTGATGGCTTCCAGCCGCTCTTTGATATCAGTTTGCTGTTCCGCGTTTGAGCTGAGGAGGAAAAGCTTGGCACCTTGACTCGCGAACCGTTCCGCGAGTCCAAGGCCAATGCCAGAGGATCCGCCGGTTATGACTATCGATTTCCCGCGGTACTGCATATCCATGAAGATGCCAAGATTCGGTCCGGTAAGCGCGCAGACTGGTTGAACCCCTTAGTAACGAACTCTTAGTTTTGGTCAAATGGTTTTCTGCAAGGACAAATTCCGCGCACTGTGCAAACACATGACAAATTTGGGGCGTGTGACAATGACATCCTGGGAGATGCTGGCGATTTAGGCACTTCAAACTGGTTTGGCGGCAAAACAGGCAAGCGCCGCTGCCAGCCTACAGGCCGAGACTGCTCTCAGCGATCATACAGACGGCCAAAATGTTTGGGTGCATGCCAGCCTGAGCAGATCCCTTAGAACGAACCTTTGTGGTCTGAGATAAAGCCCAATCGGCCCGTCGGCATGACGTTGCCGATTCCGTGCACAGAAGGCCTACGAAATATGACGAAAATCTCAAAAAGCCGCTTGCATAAAGTGTCAATATCATTGAGGTTCGCGAACCAATCCTAGCAAGACATCTGCGGGCATTCGTGGGCACGCTAGCTGACAATTTAGGCATATGTTGTGCGGGGACACAGGATGCCCCCGACCAAGGAACGACACTTAGCAACTGAGAATTCTGAAAACTATGGCTGCTGATTACACACCAATTACCAAATGCAGAGTGGCGAAAAGCGAGAACCTCATTCCAATCCTTCGCCTTGGTCATCAAAGTCTGACAGGTGTGTTCCCGAAATCACCAGAACAGAGCGTCACGTCCGGTCCGTTAGATTTGCTGTGGTGTCCCGATTCAGGCCTCCTTCAGCTCGGTCACACCTACAATGCAGAGGAGATGTACGGCGATAATTATGGGTACCGTTCAGGCCTCAATCAGTCGATGGTTGACCATCTGACGCGCAAGATTCAGCAATTGCAGCGAGCGTCGGACCTCTCGCCGGGAGACACCGTACTGGACATTGGTAGCAATGATTGTACGTCCCTCAAAGCATATACAGTACCGTCGCTTAATCGGATCGGTATCGACCCCACGGGGAACAAATTCCGAGAATATTATCCCGAAGACATAAAGCTGGTGCCGGACTTCTTCTCAGCTTCAGCGTTCGAAAGCGCTGCCACTTCATCAGCGCGCATCGTTACATCGATTGCAATGTTTTACGATCTGGACGACCCGATTGCCTTTGCACAGCAAATCGAACAGATCTTGCATCCGGACGGCGTTTGGCACTTCGAGCAAAGCTATATGCCTTCGATGCTAAGAATGTGCTCCTACGATACGATCTGCCACGAACACCTGGAATATTACTCTCTGACGACCGTTCAGAAGATTCTGGAAGCAGCCAATATGAAACTGCTCGATGTCCAGATGAACGCGGTGAACGGTGGTAGCTTTGCGGTGACCGCAGCAAAAAAGAGCTCCAAGCTCACAGCGAATGATGTGGTCATCAACTGGCTATTGCAGCAGGAGGACCGGATGGGGCTCAATACGCCCGCACCATATCGGGATTTCGAGCAACGCACCTTCAGACATCGCGACGACCTCAGACGTTTACTGTCAGAACTTGCTGCCGAGGGCAAAAAAGTCTTTGGCTATGGCGCCTCTACCAAGGGAAACGTCATCTTGCAATTCTGTGGTATCACCACGAATGAGCTTCAGGCGATCGCCGAGGTCAATCCAGAAAAGTTCGGGTCGTATACGCCAGGTACGCACATTCCGATCATATCTGAGGAAGAGGCTCGCCGAATGGAGCCCGACTATTTCCTCGTCCTACCTTGGCATTTCAAGGATGGAATCTTGCGCCGAGAACAAGAGTATCTGAATGGGGGCGGCAAGTTCATCTTCCCAATGCCGGAAATCGAAATCATCTAATTTATCCAGCTGACCAGTGAATCTCTGGTCCAGGAGAACATACTTTATGCCCCGCGCACTCATCACTGGGATCACCGGACAAGACGGATCCTATCTCTCCGAGTTTCTGCTGAACAAAGGATACGAGGTTCATGGCCTGCTGCGCAGAAGCGCTTCAGCCGATGTCGTCAATGCGCGGCTGAGATGGCTTAAGATTGAAGACGACGTGATCCTTCATGACGGCAACCTGACGGATCAAACGAGCCTGATTCGCGTCATGGAAGAAGTGAAGCCCGATGAGATATACAATCTGGGTGCACAATCGTTTGTGAAGTCGTCCTGGCACCAACCCACACTCACTGGGTCTGTTACGGGGCTGGGCGTCGGCAATATGCTGGAAGCGATGCGTCTTACCTGCCCGGAGGCCCGCTTCTATCAAGCTTCATCTTCCGAGATGTATGGCCTTATCCAGGAGCCTCGCCAATCTGAAACGACTCCGTTCTATCCACGCTCACCATATGCCGCGGCGAAACTCTATGGTCACTGGATGACCGTCAATTATCGTGAGAGTTTCGGATTCCACGCAAGTTCAGGCATTTTGTTCAATCATGAGTCTCCCTTGCGAGGCATTGAATTTGTTACCCGGAAGATCACCAACGCAGTCGCCAAAATAAAGCTAGGTCAGCAGGACAAATTGCTGCTTGGAAATCTCGATGCCAAGCGAGACTGGGGACATGCGCGCGATTACGTCCGTGCTATGTGGCTCATGTTGCAACAGGACGAGCCCGACGATTACGTCGTCGCCACCGGCGAGACTCGGTCCGTTGGTGAATTTTGCGACCTCGCGTTTGACTATGTCGGACTAAATGCCGCTGACCACATTGAGATTGATCCGAAGTTTTTTCGGCCCGCCGAGGTGGAAGTGTTGTTGGGCGACCCAAGTAAAGCAAAGGAGAAACTTGGGTGGGAGGCAGAAGTTCAGCTTCAGGACCTTGTCGAAGAAATGGTCGACGCCGACCTGGCAATGCTCAAAGGGGGACAGCACCTTTAACTAGTGTGACAGTGTTTGAATTTGGCTCATGAGCAATAAAATTCCACATCCGTCGGATCACTTTCGTATCCTAGTTACAGGTGCAGGTGGCTTCGTTGGGGCGCATTTGGTTGATGCCCTCGGTAAACACTTCGGTGAGTGCGCCAAAGTTCTTGGAACGACGCTTAACGGCAAAGGTAATCTCGAGGGCCAGACGCCACTGGACGTAACCGATGGCAGCGCCGTGTCTGCTGCATTCAACAATTTTCGCCCGACGCACGTCATTCATCTGGCAGCACTATCGGCTATCAAGGATGCAGAGCAAAAAGCTCGAGCGGCATGGGATGTGAACCTTGTCGGAACTTTAAATGTCGCAGACGCGATCCAGGAGCATTGCCCAGACGCTGTACTGATCTCCATTAGCTCAGCGCAGGTCTATGGCTTCACGGCCAATCAAGAACCGATTCTGACTGAAGAGAGCGTTGTCAGACCCGCAAATATCTATGGTGTTACCAAAGCAAGTGCGGACCTTGCGTTAGCGCAAATGGCTACCACGGGACTCAACACACTTATACTAAGACCCTTCAACCATACGGGGCCTGGGCAGGAAGAAGCGTTTGCCATCCCTAGCTTCGCCGCGCAGATCGCGAAAATTGAAGCCGGCCAGCAGCCACCAGTTATAAGAGTTGGTAATCTCGACTCGACCCGCGATTTTCTGGACGTAGGAGATGTCGTTGACGCTTATTGTCTAGCGGTAGAAAAAGCTGGCGACATTAGCTCGGGGACCATTGTTAATATCGCATCGGGCACCGGCCACCGTATGAGTGATGTCCTTGATCAGCTCAAAAAAATGAGCAAGACATCTATAAGCGTCGAATTTGATATCACCCGCAGCCGGTCAAATGACATACCAAGTTTTGTCGGCGATCCATCCAAGGCAACTCAGCTCCTCGGTTGGAAACCCACCCGTCCCTTGGACCAGACACTTTTTGGCATTCTTGAGTATTTCCGACACAAATTTCGTGCCCATACCTGATGCGGCTGCGCGCCAACTTCTCACAAAGCTTCACACGCGGTCCGGAGTATTCTCGCAGCTTCATCCGTGTCAACGTCAGCCCAAAAGCAGTCCGACATCTCGCCGTACAAGCCTTTCGAGTCTGCAACCGGTACAAGCTCGTAGGGCACGAGATGTGAATTTTCCGCCGTCATAAAATCGGTGTTGCCAGACCAGTTGGTCGCGATGACCTGTTTCCCGAGCAAAAGACCCTGCTTTAAGAGCAGACCATATCCTTCGGCACGGTGTAGCGACAGAACAACATCGCACGAGTCAATCAGGCACCACATATCCCGATCATCGAGGTCGTCATCCAAAATGACGACGTTTGGAATGTCCCGCGTCATCTCATTCACCTCGGCGCGGACTTTAGGCAACTTGTCGCCGTCGTGTAGTTTCAGCACGAGCGTTGGTGTTCCAGGTCGCCCGCCGAATGCCTTAACAAACGCGTTGATGTTTCCGCTCAAGTTTTTTCGCGTTAGACCTGACCTCAGATTGAGCGCAACTAGGATATGATGCGTATCCTCCTGCAGGCCAAACTGTGTTTTGTTGGACTTAACGCCTTCGGGAACGTGAAGATCTGGGGGGACTAACCTGATCGGCTTTTTGACACCCGACCGAATGAAAGCGTCTCGGACAAATCGTGTCGGCACCCAATATTCGTCGACCATATCCAAAAAAGGAAGCCAATTGGGAGGCAAGCGCTCAAGTTCCCAAAAGCAATATCCGATGAGATACTTTTGAGCCAAAATATCCCGCGACAAGACAGAGTTTAAAAACGAAAACTGATTTGGATTAACGTGCAAAATAGCAGTACCGCGACCCGCTAATTCATTTTTCTCTCTTGAATGCTCGACAACGACCGCGCGCTTATTGCCCGCCCCCAAATACCCAGAAATGTCAACGAGCGTGGGCACAATCCCTTGTTGGCGGAGGTGATGTTCCGTCGCCCTCAAAGCCCAACCAAAGCTTGTGGTTGATGAGACAAGGCCGCAAATCACATATGGAGGACTCGCCTCATCCGGCCTGTCACCTGCTCTCTTGACGTTGCTATCTGTCAGAAGCCTGACAAGGAAGCGACGAAATTTCCGAGGCAGAAGTAACCAGATCCGCACCAACTGCAGCCGATAAAAAATGAGCGGAACAGACCTAGCTATCCATCGAGAGACTTGCTTATGCATCTGTTCCGCAAAATCTAACCGCAGACACTCGATTGACTAGTGTCCGCGCGGGTGCATACCGAAAAACAATTGGTTTGTTCAGCAAGTTATGGAACGTAGAACACCTGTCGTCAATGCATTGCCCCAACGCTCCCATTTTCTGTTCCTTTCCGGCACACTCAAGTTGCCGTTGGCAATAAGACACCAGGTGAAGCATAAAACTGCTTAGAGGGAGCAGCACAGATGATTTTGACAGGAACTGCGGGGATTGCTTCTGTCGATCGGACCGGTGGTCTAGATGAAACTCAATCGCCTGTTGTTCCAGCGGGAGTCAGATGCCGGGTCGCAAACCCATTCAGCGATATAACGGGCGAATTCTCAGTGTATCCTGGACTCTATCTTGGCCATGGTGGCATGGTGCGCACTGATTACTTAATGCCGTCGTGACTCTATCGAAAGTGCGGCTGAATCGGCGCCTTTGCCAAAATGCCGACATAGATTGCCTTACAGACCTCAATGGCCGCCAGTGTCTCCATCATAATCCCAAAGTTCGGGCGCCCTAAACAAACAGACATGGCGCTACGGTCTGTGCATCAACAGGTATTGCCTTCCGACATATCTGTAGAAACGATCATAGTCGACGATGCATCTCCGGATCAGATCGACCCCAATGAGGGGCCGTCGGTTAGGGTAGTTCGACATAATGAAAACAAGGGAGCAGCTGCCGCGCGCAATACCGGCGTCGCAAAAGCCAGTGGCGATCTGATTGCTTTCCTCGACTCCGACGATGTTTGGCTCCCCAACAAGCTCGCAAATCAACTTTCACTCTTCGACAAACTGTCCCGCGCCCACGATCCAGATTTGCTTGTCGTTGGTTCAGGCTTCTATGACCCCGATCGAAAGAGCGGCGCTCTCCGAGCGCGCATTCCAATAGACGCGTCGAGAGAGGAGACATTTGCCAGCGGGTGCTGGTTCGCGCCCGGCTCGACCGTTCTTATGAGTCGAAAGGCGTTTGATATCGTCGGCCCTCAAGATGAAACGATGCGTCGACTGGAAGACTTAGACTGGTTCATTCGGTTTGGGAAAGCAGGCGGCAAGTACTTTTGTACCGGCACACACGATGTTGTCATTCGCCCCTCAGGCAATGCGCCGTTCGACTCTGTCATGATTGCGGTCGACCAGCTCACCACAAAATACGGCCCGAGGGGGTCCACACCTCTTGAGCCGCGTTCCTGGAACCGCCTTGCCGCCTATCTCTCGCTAGAGAAGGCTGTGGCCCATTTAGGCAATCGCCAACTGACATCTGGCGCGCTAGAGATCATCAAGACGCTCCTGCGTAAGCCGCGGCTGCGTCCCTCATTGGAGCGCTTTTGGGTTGAGCGCAACGTTGTGCCCGCTGATGTCGAGCAGACATACAAGATGATGCTCGACTCAGCAGATTGAGCCGTCGTTCCGGGCTTACCTTCCAGTGAAGTTTGGTGCCCGCTTTTCGACGAAGTGTGCCACCCCTTCTTTGAAGTCTTCGCTCGCGAAACTGGACTGCATTTCGGTGTCTGCCATGGCCGTCGAGATGTTGAAATCTTGGAACAATGACTTGTAGACCTGCCGTTTCATCACTGTCATCGAACGAGGCGACGCCGTTTCCGCCAGGCCCTTGGCATAGTCGCTCACCTCGCCCATGAGCGCATTGCCCGGCACGGACCGGTTCACGAGGCCCAAACGCGCCGCCTCTTCGCCTGTGAACTTCCTAGCTGACATGAGTATGTCGAGCGCATTTGCGGACCCGATAAGTCTCGGCAAAAGCCAGGCGATGCCATGTTCCGCCACCAGGCCGCGCTGCGCAAAAGCGGTTGTGAACTTCGCTGCATCGCTGGCGATCCGCATGTCGCAGAAGAGGGTCATCACAAGGCCGATGCCAGCACAGGGACCATTGATCGCCGCGATGATGGGTTTCGGGCACTCGAACATGTAACCGAAGCGTCCCTCGAAGTGCTCAAGCACCGACGGTCCAAGGTCGCCATCGAAGGACACCTCTGCTTCTTCGCCCTTTTCGACAATTCGGCGGCGGCCATCGCCATTCGCATCGATCTTTTGCAGGCCCCCCATGTCGGCCCCGGCGCAAAAGCCGCGACCCGCGCCTGTAATGACGATCACTCTGACAGCATCATCAGCTGCGGCATCATTGATCGCGGACCGCACACTGTTTTCCATGGTCGCGGTCCAGGCGTTCAACTTGTCCGGCCGGTTGAGCGTGATGGTGGCGACGCGGTCTGCAACGTCATACAGGATTTCGTCATAGGTGGTCATGTGTTTCTCCCCGTTTAGGCATTCTTTTCAATTTGCGTTAGCCTATCATTTCATGCACGCGCAAGACGGCACAAGAGGGAGAGGAACATGACGGATTTCAGCCAAATTTTGGTCGACCACCCGGCAAACAAGGTGATGCGGATTACGCTGAACCGGCCTCAGGCGATGAATGCCTACACCACCCGACTGTGCGAGGAACTGACAGAAGCGATCGAGGCCTATCTGCGCGATGATAATCAGCGGGCTCTCATCATTACTGGCGCGGGCCGCGGTTTCTGTTCCGGCGGCGACGTGAGCGGCAGTGGCGACGATGAACATCGGGCGCTTATGGCGAGCCAGCTCTCCCACGGGCGCGAAATGCGGGACGGCATGCATCGCGTGATCCTCGCTCTACAACGCTGCGACAAGCCGGTGATTGCCATGATCAACGGTCCCGCTGTCGCGGGCGGCCTCACCCTGGCGCTTGCCTGCGATATTCGGATCGCTTCCGACCAGGCGAAACTTGGCGACACAAGCGGCCGATTTGGCCTATTGCCCGACGAAGGCGGCGCCTGGTTTTTTCCGCGGGCTATGGGCATGGACCGCGCCCTCAAAATGAGCATGCTGGCCGAAACCTACGACGCCCGCACCGCCATGGAGCTTGGACTGGTCACCGAGGTCGTGTCAGACAATGCACTGGCGGACGAAACCCTAAAACTGGCGACCGCTTTGGCCGAGCGTGCCCCGCTTGCTGTGCGGTTGGCAAAACAGATGATGCTGCGTTCCCATGACGTATCGTTGGAGCGCTCGCTCGGCGACGCCGCCTTGTCCGTCATGGTCACCAATCCGTCGGATGATGTGAAGGAAGGCGTCAAAGCCTTCTTTGAGAAACGGGCGCCAAATTTCTCCGGCAAATAGAAAAGGGCCGAACTGCGTTTTGCGGTCCGACCCCTCTTCTTGGACGTCCCTGGCATTTTTGGTAACGCGTTTTCGGACGGAAAACCGGAAGCCCACTTTTCCTGAAAACGCTCCAGAGGAACGCTCTTTCGAAGGTCTTACGCCTTCTTTTGATTGTGTTCGCTGACGATCTGTTTTGATTGACGCTCGGCAAAGCCGTAAATGCCTTTGGACATAAGGGACGCCTCGGCTTTGCGGCGTGCGCCATAGACTTCTGCACGCAGGCCGTGCACTTCGATGTCATCGGGTGCGGCCAGGCCCGCCATTTCCGCCAAGTGGCAGGCGAGCCTCAGATCCCCTTCACCGACAAGCTTCGCGGCACGCGCTGAAAGGGCTTTCGCGCCCCCTGCCAGTGATGCCATCTCCTCAGCCAGCGCTTTATCGGACGCGGGTTTCAGATTTGCCGGGTTGCCGTCATACCAGCCGCCGTAGAGGCGCCAGATATTGTGGATGACAAATTCAGGTTCGTCGTACACAGGCTGCAGGTAAGGTTTGTCCATCAACTCAGCTGGGAGCTTGACCGAATGGATGATCTCGTCCAGACGCGCGCCCGTGTTCATCATATCGACAGTCTGGCTCACCAGAGTTTCCAGCGCCGTCGCGATGTGACCCAGAACAGTGGCGATGCGGGCCTTGCCGCCGATGGGAAGACCATGGGCCGGCAATAAGAGTTCCGGCTCTTTGGCGATCATCTCCCTTAAAGCCTTTGCCCACTCAAGCGGATAGCGCTGCACCTTTTGCGGGTTACCCGCATTGGGGAAAACCCAGGTCACGAAATCACCTGAGCAGATTGCCTTGTGTTCGGGCACCCAGGCCCAGAGATGATCATCGGTCTCGCCGATGGCATGGTGTAGCTCAAACTGTGTGTCACCCACTTTCGTGTTGAGGTTCTCCCGGAACGTCGTGTCGGGATCGATCCACGGATCTGGTCCGAACCGTCTTTCAGCGGCCCCCTGCCCTTCACCTGCTTGGCCCATGCGGAGTTCCGTCGCCGGTGCGAACTGGCGGGCATTGATGGTGAAGTTGTATCCGTTAGTGGCTTCGTATCGCCGAAACCGCTGAGAGACGTTTTCATGGGCGATGATGCGTGGGCGGCGATGGCCTTTTTCGCAGGCTTCGCAGACGAAATGATTGGTGCCCCCCACATGGTCCGCATGGCCGTGGGTGTAACAGATGTTGGAAACGGGTTCGTCGGTCCATTTGCGGAGCGAGTTTAAGACCCCACCGCCAAAGGCTTCCAGACTGGTGTCGAACAGGACGAGGCCATCCCCCGTTTTGAATGTCACCACATGCGAGAAGGCTTCGATCAAGGCAATGCCATTGCCGAGCTCTGACAACTCCATCGTCGGGCGGTTTACAAGGCCTGCCCCTTCATAAATGTCATTGTCGATAAAACGTTCCGACAGTGCCAACAGATCAGCCATGCGATTTCTCCTGGTTCCTGATAGCAGGTGTTCCCAAGGACCACAGATCGCTCTTTAGTGTCGAGGATGGCCGTCCTAAATTCCACTCTGCGGGATTACGCTGCAGTTCCGGGATTGTGCGCGGATTTGGTGATATCGCCCAACCGGGTATGATCGCGCCAGAGCCCGCGCAGATCGACGAGGCGACAAAAATATTGGAGGCGTCGGGGTCCACTGACGGGTCGACGCAGAGGGAGAATTTGATGAGCTTCAAAATGCCGGATCAGGGCCGCGATTGGGAAAGCCTGCGCCATGAAATGACAGAACGGGGCGGCAACGATGTGAAGTGGCGTGATGGCAAGACCGCTGTCTATGTCTTCAATGCCGGGCCGGACGTCGCGCGGGTGCAAAAAGAAGCCTACACCATGTACATGTCCGAGAATGGCCTTGGACCTATGGCCTTCCCGAGCCTGAAGCAGATGGAAGATGAAGTTGTCTCCATGGGGCTTAACCTGCTCCACGCGCCGGAAGGAGCTGCTGGCAACATCACCTCGGGCGGCACGGACTCAATCACCATGGCCGTGAAAACCGCTCGCGACTATGCGCGGGCCGAAGGCACCTTGAAAGGTCGACCAAACATCGTTGCCCCGTGGTCAGCCCACCCAGCTTTCGACAAAGCCGCCAAGATGATGGACATGGAAATGCGGCGTGTGCCCTGTGGTCCTGACTATTTGGCAGATGCCGCCGCCATGGGCGCCGTGATCGACGATGATACCATCATGCTTGTGGGCTCTGCCCCCTGCTTCCCCTACGGGTTGGTTGACCCCATCGAGCGCCTGGGCGCGGTCGCCGAAGCTCATGGTACCTGGCTGCATGTAGACGCCTGCGTAGGTGGTTATTTCGCGCCGTTTGCGAAGATGAATGGCGTACCCCTGCATGCCTTCGACTTTGAAGTGCCGGCGGTGAAGTCCATATCCGCAGACCTCCATAAATATGGCTATGCAGCCAAGGGGGCCTCAACCATTCTGTTCCGCTCAGAGGAGCTGCAGTCCCACATGGTCTTTGACTGTGCCGACTGGCCCGGCGGGCGCATGATTACGCCGACCCTTGCAGGCACGCGGCCTGGCGGTGCGATCGCTGCTGCCTGGGCGGTGATGAACTATCTGGGCGTCGAGGGCTACAAAGAGAAGCAGGGCATTGTCTGTGCCGTGCGTGAGCATATCGAGACCGGGGTGAAACGCATGGGTTTCAAAATCGTGGGCAAGCCGGTGTTAGGCCTGGTCGCTTTTTATCATCCGGACTATGACGCCTTTGCCCTTTGGGGAAAAATGGCGGAACGCGGCTGGATGACGTCTGTAACGACTGAGCCGCGATCACTCCACCTGATGCTCTCGCCTTTCCACGCCGCTGTTCAGGATCAGTATCTCGCTGATCTGCAGGCCAGCATGGCCGAGGTTGACGCGGGCGCGGCCAGCGAAGTGAAAGAAGTCCGCTACAGCTAAGAGCAGGGGCGCGTTAGCGCCCCTAACTCCGGCTACATCAGAGCGATGTAAAGCAACATTCCGGCAGTCCCTGTGCCCGCGATGATGGTGCCCAAGGCACCAATGGGACGAAGCGGAATTTCCGACCAGGACCCCGAAAGCGCGACCGCGTGGGAAATTCGGGCGAGGACGAACAGGCCACCGAAGATCAGCACCAATGTCGGGTAACCGCCTGATAGTTCCAACAATGCCAACAAAACGATGAACAGGGCTGCGTTTTCGGCAAGGTTCCCGTGACGCCGGATACTGCGCAGGAAGTCGGGATCATCCCCGTCCCCGAAGCTCAGCCGTCGCTGTCCGCGAACTGTACCCACCGCCAACATCAATACGTATTGCAAAATGCCCAAAACGCCGGCTACCGCGGCGGTTACCACTGGAAATTCCATGTTTTTCTCCTCCCAACGGGCTGATTCACCCTCAATATTGCCCCAGTTGGCCCCGGAATCCACCAACCCAAATCGGCAAAAATCGGCCCAGACCGGTGCTTTTTCGGCCGTTGCGACAATTTCTCCAAATGTTTGTCTTGAAACTTTTGTGCAGTGCACATATCTAGGGTCCAAGAGCAAGAACTGACAAACAGTCATTCCCCCAACAGGAACGCTCTCGGCGGGCAAAGTACCGCTAACCCTTTGATCTTGGAGAAAGATCATGATTACAGCTAACCTGAAACAGACAAAAACAGATACCCACCAGCCTCTCGGACAGACTTTCGCGAATGCGAAGACTTTGGTCGCCGAGCGCCTGAAGGCCTTAGGAATTGAAGACGCGACGGACTTTGCCACCAGCATTGGTTATCTCGTCGTCGGCGCCTACGGCATCACCATGGTCCTTAACCTCACGGCCAATTACTAAGGCCACCGGATCGCGTTTCCGCCCAATAGCTTAGTCCCCCTCGAACCGGAAACGCGTTTAGCCCCCACTTAAGAACGGCACCGGCGATATCCCCCAATCGCCGGTGCCCATAATCTCTTGAAGAGACCCTGCCGAGCGGTCATTCTGCCCCCAATTTTCATCTGACAGATTTGGGAGCCAGACCAGATGGCCGTTGCAATCCCCTTTGTGCGTGACATTGACATTGACTATGGCCGGGTGGACCAGGTGAGCCCCCTCATCCGCCGGGTCACTGCCAACAATCCTGGCGGGTTCACGTTTAAGGGAACCGGCACATACATCATCGGCAAAGGTACCGTGGCGGTGATCGATCCCGGTCCGATCGATGAAGCCCATATTGATGCCCTCCTAAAGGCCGTCGAGGGCGAAACGGTGAGCCATATCCTCATCACCCATTGTCATATGGACCATTCGCCTGCCGCGGCCGCCTTCAAAGCAGCGACCGGTGCAAAGACCTATGCCTATGGACCGCACGGCTCCGGGCAACCAAAAGACTCAGTCCAGATAGAAGAAGGCGCTGACCGTGACTTTGTGCCCGATTTTGAGGTTCGTCACGGGGATGTTCTCGAAGGCCCGGGCTGGAGCGTCGAGTGCGTCTTTACCCCCGGGCACACCTCCAACCATATGAGCTTTGCGTTGCGCGAAGAGAAAGCGCTCTTTACCGGTGACCATGTGATGGGCTGGTCAACCAGTGTCGTGAGCCCTCCTGATGGCGACATGGCAACCTATATTGCCTCGCTTGAACTGCTGCTGGATCGGGATGACGAGATCTATTGGCCGACACATGGTCCGGCGATCACGGAGCCGAAGCCGTTCGTTCGATCCTTCATTGCCCACCGCGAAGACCGAGAACGTCAGATTGTCGAGCAGATTGAGGCGGGTCGGTCCACCATCGCAGAGATGGTACCGATCATGTACGAAGCGACGGACAAGCGCCTGCATCCTGCAGCAGCGCGGTCGGTTCTGTCACACGTGATTAAAATGGTCGCTGATGGCCGCCTCGCGTGTGAGGGTGAACCGTCCCTTAGTTCGGCGTATCGTCTGTCCTGATCTCGCGCGGCTTTCCGTCCAGGAAATCCTGAAGATTGTCGAACGTCCCGTTCCAGCCGCCCTGGTGACCATCCCTGTCCGCCTTGCTGGTCAGCATTGCCTGATGCAGGTGGACCTTGGTGCCTGCCTTCGCATCTTCAAAGGTCACCGTCACGGTCGACTCATGAGACCGTTCACCATCGATCGTCCAGCCCCAGGTGAAGACGAGCCGATGCGTCGGCGAGATCTCTTTGAAGACGCCACTGACAATGTGTTGTGACCCTGACGGCGCGCCCATCACCACCCGCCAGGTCCCGCCTTCGACAACATTGAAGTCATGCTCGGGCAGCGAGAAGCCTTTTGGGCCCCACCAGGCACTCATCTGCTGTGGCGTGCTCCAGGCTTCAAATACCCTGTCTCTCGGAGCTTTGAAGATCCGTGTGATCTCGAGTGTCAAATCCTGTTCGTCATTGGATGCCAGCGCCATATCAGGCCTCCCCGTCCTTACGGTCTTGGTTTTCGCTTTTGGTCAGGAGCTCATCGAGGCGCTCAAATCCATCCTCCCAGAACACGGCGATTTGAGCCATGAACGCTTTGGCTTCTTTCAAGCCGTTAGGCGTCAGCCGACAGCGGCGGCGCTGTGCATCGACTTCGCGGACAATTAAGCCTGCGTTTTCGAGTACTTTCAGATGGTTCGAAATCGCTGGCATGCTGATGTCGAACGGCTCCGCCAGTTCGCCAACGGTCGCCTCGCTTCTCGCTAGCCGCGCCAAAATGGCTCGACGGGTTGGGTCTGCCAGCGCCCCAAAGGCCTGGCTCAACTGATCACGCGCCATCATTCCGTCCTATCTCGAGCGTGCATTGTCGCAGATCTTTAATTAAACAGTTTTTTATTTAATAGGACGAGGCGAGCTATTCAAGCCCCTGAAGGTCCGAGACTGGCGTGATTAGCCTTTCAATTCGTCTCGGAAATCGCGGATCCGAGCGGCGTTGGCGCCCAAATCGCTTTCGCCGACACGCGAGGCAGACCGCACGTCGACTAGTGCTGCCCCGTTTTCATCGCGAACGCGAATGACAATATCGTCCTTGAAGCCCATCAAAGTGGTGGTATCGGTCGCTTCAATGCGTCCTTCTTCGACGGCCACAGAGACAATTTCCCATCCCAGCGATTGTGCCGCCGTCACGGCGTCTTCAAACGCAGCCCCGGGATGCCGATCCAGCAGAATGGGCTGAATATCGGGATAGGCGGCCAGTTGCAGCTCCGCCAAATTTTCGGGACTGGTGCGGTCCAACGAGTTGTGTGCCGGTGTGCGTTGAGCGCGCACTGCGACAAACACAGGCGGCTCGGACAGATCGGTCGAGATGTCATGAATGGGCGGGACCGACGACCCGTTCATCATTGCAGCGCCTATGGGTGCCACGACAGCCAGACTGAGGAATATAGAGGCGAAAGCGATACTCGTCCCATTCCCGCTCCCCCTAAGCGTGATCACCAGGCCAACAACGGATACGAGAATAGCCAGCACGCCGACGATGAAGCCGCCGCCGAGACCGGCGAACAAGGCAATAGGCAGTGGCATGACATTGAGCCGAAGCCCCAAGACCGCCAAAACCGCAATAACGACTGAAAAGAGCGCCATCCGGAACCCCCAGCTTACCCATGCTGACCGATCGCTCATTTCATACCCCTTTGCCTTGTTCTTTCGTTCATTCGACAGCCGCAGCTTATTCAGCTGCTGTCGCTGTCGGCAGTGTATAGTCTTTGAACTGCTCGCGCAGCGTCAGTTTCTGGATCTTACCTGTTGCGGTGTGCGGAATTTCGTCCACAAAGACCACATCGTCCGGCATCCACCACTTTGCGATTTTGCCTTCCATGTAGCTCAGAACGCTCTCTTTGGTGAGATTGCTGCCCTCTTTGGGGATCACAATCAATAGAGGACGTTCGTCCCACTTAGGATGGACGATGCCGATCACAGCAGCTTCGACCACATCCGGGTGGCCGACAGCGGTGTTCTCCAACTCAATCGAAGAAATCCACTCACCACCGGACTTGATGACGTCTTTGGCGCGGTCGGTGATCTGCATGAAGCCCAGCGGATCAAGAGTTGCGACATCGCCTGTGTCGAACCAGCCATCCTCATCGAGGATGTTGCCGCCCTCGCCTTTCAGATAGGAGCCTGCGATCGCAGGTCCGCGCACCATGAGGTGACCGAAGGCGACGCCGTCGTTCGGCAGATCGTTGCCATCGTCATCGGTGATTTTCATCTCTACCGTGTAGATGGCGCGACCCTGCTTCACTTTGATGTCGAGCTGCTCTTCGAACGGCAGTGTTTCCATGCCCGCCTTGAAGGAGCCGAGCGTACCCATGGGGCTGAGCTCAGTCATGCCCCAGGCATGCATCACGGTGACGTCGTAATCGCGCTCGAACGTCTCGATCATGGATCGCGGCGCTGCGGAGCCACCAATCACAACCTTGGTCAAGTCAGGCAGCTCGGCTTTTGTGGCTTCCAAGTGGCCCAGCAGCATGAGCCAGACCGTCGGCACCGCCGCCGTCACGGTGACACGTTCGGTGCTTAGGAGTTCGTAGATGCTCTCGCCATCCATGTTGGCGCCCGGCATGACCAGCTTGGCGCCACTTGCCGGTGCCGCAAACGTGATCGCCCAGGCATTGGCGTGGAACATCGGTACGACCGGCAGCACCGTATCTACGGACCGCATCCCAATCGCGTCGGCCCCATTGGCGGCCAGGGCATGGATCACATTTGAGCGGTGGGAATAGAGAACGCCCTTCGGGTTGCCCGTCGTGCCGCTGGTGTAGCAAAGACCGCAGGCGTCTTTTTCATCGACATCCGCCCATTCGAAGTTGCCATCCTCGGCTTCGACAATCTCTTCATAGCAATAGACGTTCTTGAGCGTCGTCTCAGGCATATGCTCCTTGTCGGTCAGGATGATGTATCCCTTCACGTTCGGGAGCGTATCGGCAACGGCTTCAATCACTGGCACGAAGGTCGTGTCGAAGAAGATGAACTGGTCTTCTGCGTGATTGATGATGTAGGTCAGCTGTTCTGCAAAAAGACGCGGGTTGAGCGTGTGGCAAACCGCCCCCATGCCCATGATGCCGTACCAGGCTTCCATGTGGCGGTGGGTGTTCCACGCCATGGTCGCAATCACGTCACCCTGCTTCATTCCAAGCTTCTGGAGCGCCTGGGCGCATTTCCGGGCACGCAGATGAATATCTGAATAGGTGCACCGGTGAATGGGGCCCTCAACGGTCCGGGTTACGATCTCCCGCTCCCCGTGAAACCGGTTGGCGTGGTCAATAATGCTCATCACCGTGAGCGGCCAGTCCTGCATCAGGCCTTTCATGGAAATCTCCCTGTTAAAAAGTCAGCTTTCTGCCGTTTGGACGGAGTTTAGAGGCTTCCGCGGCTCCAAACAACGGCTACTGACCCCGAATAACTCGAGCCAACTGAAGGATCATTTTCATAGGCAACCGCTTTCATATGCAGCCGCGTCAACAAAGAAGACCTCATTGTCAGCATTGGATTTGACATAAACGTACCACTGGAAATTGCAGGGAATCCGTGCCGCTTCCCGCACATACATAGTTCGACCACCGCCTGTCCACGCTAGCCCCTCTCGGGCGCCATCCGCAGCCGCACACGTCACCCCATCAAAGTCAGTTGCCGGACAGCTGCGTCCGGCGAATGGATGGTCAGTGTCAGTAGGTTCAAACCCTGCAGCTAAAAGACGCTTCTCTACTTCCGACCGCGGCATCCCAAAGGCGAAAACCTCTGGAATCAACTGCACCCGCGGCCCTGAAAGGAAGGGCAACTCAAGATAGAGGTACCTATTTATAGGGTTCACTAGCAGGTCAAGACGATAAAGGGTTTGGGCAGCGTATGCGGAAATCCCAACAACTAGTGCCAGCAGAACTACACCGGAAACTTTGAGAACTTTCATGAAGAGGGCCTTAGATAGATCGGACAAAATGCCAGTTTTATTCAGTGCCGTCCATGGCAGACAAAAGGCGGCACCTCCCCCAAACAACGCTTCCCTCAAAAGGGCCAATAGCGCTTGCAGACCCGCGCAAGACGGCTAGTCTCATGCGCAACAAAAACACAAAATCCGGAGGGTCAAATGACCGATTGGCATCACCAGCCAGCGTCAGCGCTGCTCGCTGCAATGGACAAGGGAGAGGTCAGTTCTGTTGAACTTACCAAACACTTCCAAAGCCGCTTTGAGACCCAGAACGCCAAAGTGAATGCGATTGTCGCCACCAATTTCGAGAGCGCCGCTGACAGAGCGCACCTGGCCGATGAGGCCCGGGCTAAGGGGGAAAGCTGGGGACCGCTCCACGGGCTTCCGATGACCATCAAAGACGCGCTCGAAGTCGTGGGCATGCCCGCCGTGGGTGGTGCGCCCATGTGGAAGGACCATCGGCCACAAACGAATGCTGACGCGGTTCAGCGCATTGTCGACGCAGGGGCTGTGATCTTCGGGAAAACCAATGTGCCTTTTCTGTCCGGCGACTTGCAGACCTACAACGATGTCTACGGCACCACCAACAATCCCTGGGACCTCAACTGCGGCCCTGGCGGCTCCTCCGGTGGCGCAGCGGCGGCCCTAGCGGCGGGTCTCACCCCGTTGGAACTTGGTAGCGACATTGGTGGGTCTATTCGCACACCGGCCCATCTCTGCGGAGTTTATGGCCATAAGCCCACCTACGGTATTGTCTCAAAGCGCGGCCACCTGCCTGGTCCTCCTGGTGCCTTGTCAGAGAGCGACCTATCCGTTGTGGGGCCACTGGGTCTCTCCGCGGCGGATCTTGGTCTTCTGCTGGATGTGGTCGCCGGGCCGAATGCCTCTACCGCCGTTGGGTGGAACCTATCTCTCCCCGCAGCGCGGGCTAAATCTCCAAAAGATCTGCGCGTCGCTGTCTGGCTCGACGATCCTTTTTGCGAAATCGACGCCCAGTCGGTCGTACAGATCACGACCGCGGCGAACGCCCTCAATGATGCCGGGGCAAAGGTGGATTTCGGTGCCCGCCCCGAGTTCACACTCGAAGAGATCACGGAGTGCTATCTGCTCCTACTTCATTCGGTTGTGACGCGCGGCATGCCGCCCAAGGTTCAGGAAAAGTGGCGCACGCTGCTGGCGCAGGCCGCGCCGGACGACAAGTCTCACGAAATCCTGCAGGCCCGGGGAGGCTTGATGAGCCATGGTGACTGGCTTGACTTGCATGAGAGACGGGAACAGATCCGCGCCAAGTGGGCCGCGTTCTTCCAAGACTGGGATGTGGTCCTCGCCCCAACACTCATGCGTCCGGCATTTCCACATGACCAGACACCCAATTGGAGCAAACGGAAGCTCACAGTGAACGGCAAAGAGCGTCACTACATGGACGTGCTGATCTGGGCCGGGCCGGCGGTGCTCTCCTACCTGCCGGCATCTGTGGCCCCTGTCGGGCTGACGGATGAAGGACTGCCGGTTGGCGTTCAGATCATTGGTCCCTATCTAGAAGATAAGACCCCGATTGCGGTGGCGGGCATGATTGAAGAGCTTGTCGGCGGCTTTCGGGCGCCCCCAGATTTCGCGTAAGCCGACGCGTTCTGATACACCAGACACACTTGATTTAACCGACAGGACCCGTACCCCATGTCCACACTCAGCAATGCGGCCATTCGCGATATCGAAACCGTCATCCATCCCTACACCAATCTGGATGCGTTTCGAAAAACCGGTCCGCTGATCCTGGACCGCGGCGAAGGCGTCCGCGTTTGGGACACGGATGGCAATGACTATATCGAGGGCATGGCGGGCCTGTGGTGTACCGCGCTTGGCTATTCAGAGCAGGAACTGATCGACGTCGCGACCCAACAGATGGGACAGTTGCCCTTCACCCATGTGTTCAGCGGCAAGACCCACGAAAAAGCGGCAGAGCTCGCGGAGCGACTGAAAGCTATTGCGCCCCATGATGCGTCTAAGGTGCTGTTCTGTGGGTCTGGCTCAGAGGCCAATGATCAACAGATCAAGCTCGTCTGGTACTACAACAATGCGCGCGGACTTCCGCAGAAGAAGAAGATCATTTCGCGGATCCGAGGCTATCATGGCGTCACCGTCGCCTCGGCAAGCCTCACCGGCTTGCCGGCCAATCATGCGGATTTTGATCTGCCGCTTGATGGCATTCTGCATACCGACTGCCCGCACTATTACCGCTATGCAGAACCTGGGGAAACCGAAGACGAGTTCACCACACGTCTTGCCAACAATCTGGATGAGATGATCCAACGCGAGGGTCCGGACACCGTCGCCGCCTTTATCGCAGAGCCCATCATGGGGGCCGGTGGCGTCGTCATTCCACCGGAAGACTATTTTGCAAAAATCCATGCAGTACTGGACAAGTACGACATTTACCTGATCGCTGACGAAGTGATCTGCGGGTTTGGGCGGACCGGCAACATGTTTGGCTCGGAAACCTTCGGGTTTAAGCCCGACTCCATATCGGTCGCCAAAGCGCTTTCCTCGGCCTATGTGCCCATCGGCGCCGTCACCGTCGGCAATGACATGTATGAAGCCATGTTGGAGCAGAGCAAGAAGATCGGCACGTTTGGTCACGGCTTCACCTATACCGCCCATCCTTTGGCGGCTGCCGTCGCCTGCAAGACTCTCGAGATTTACGAGAAGCGCAACATTGTGGACCGGGTCCGCAGTCTCGCGCCCACATTTGAAAAACGCATCGCGGCGCTCGCGGACCACCCGCTCGTTGGCAATTCCCGATCGAAGGGTCTGATCGGCGCGGTCGAGCTTGTCGCCGACAAAGAGACCAAACGCGCCTTCGAGGTTTCCCAAGGGGTCGGTGTGGCCGCGATGAACAATGCCCAAGCCCATGGCCTCATTGTGCGCGCCATGGGTGGCGACATTGTCGCCTTCTGCCCGCCGCTCATCATCGATGAGAGCGAAATCAACGAAATGTTCGACAAGTTTGAAAAGGGCCTCGATGACACCGAAGCCTGGGTCGTCAAAGAAGGTCTTCGGTAAATCTCATGAGTGTCTTTCGGTATCATCTGGGCTTTAACGGCAAAGTGAGCCCTCAGGACGAGATGGGCGAGCAAATGGGTATTGAAGCGGAGGCCAACGTCGGCGCTGGTTTCGATGCGGCCATCGGCGCAGAGGGCACCCGCGCCAAGTTTGACGCCCTTGTCGTGAACGATATGGACGGGTCGTTCACATTGCAGGGCGAAGTCACCCTCGCAGGCGGCACGCTTGCGGTCTCCACCTATCGACCCTCCTCTCTGGAGGAGAGTCCCGACCCGACGATCCAGCGCGGTACGGCAGAGTGTCGGATCGACAGCGGTACGGGGGCCTTTTCGGGCGCGAGCGGCACAATCACGCTGAACTTCACGGTGGACGAAGACGCGCGCTTCACCGATCTGCAAACCGGCCTGATTTTCGCGGGAAGTTAACCTTCGCTAAGTGATCCGTGGACACATGCAGTATGCGCCGTCTCCAGACCCAGATGGTTAAGGTAAATGGCCATAACAGCTCGGCTCACCCGGCCGCAGGACGACAGACGCTGGACTCCTTTACTTGCACGTGTCAGGTAGACATATGGCCTGCTTAGAGGGGCCAGAATCTTAAACGAATTGGCTCAAATGCGGGTTTTTCTGACGGGAATTTCGGGTTTCATCGGATCTGCACTATGTCGAGACCTCCTCGACGCAGGGCATGAAGTGGCGGGGCTTGCGCGGTCTGAAAATCCCTGGCGTCTGACAGACCGATCAGACGATGTAACCTGGATCTCGGGCAGCCTTGAAGAAATGTCTGCCTGGCAGGAGGCCTTAATCTACTTCAAACCCGATGCGGTTGCACACCTTGGTTGGGCCGGCGTTGCCAATACCGACCGAAACGCGCTCCTGCAGGTCGATAACCTGCCCTGGAGCGCCAGGCTGGTCGACCTGGCCGCAAAGGCGGGTGCGCGCACATTTCTTGGGCTGGGTTCACAGGCAGAATACGGGCCGAAGTCGAACGCCATTCCGTCGGAGGCGGAGACCAATCCGACAACGCTCTACGGAGAGGCGAAGCTTGCCGCGTGTAAGATATGTGCACAAGTTGCGGATCTGCATGACATGCGGTTTGTCTGGATGCGTGTGTTCTCTACCTATGGCCCAGGCGACCATCCCTATTGGATGATCCCGACCATTATTAATCAGATGCTGGACGGCCAAAGGCCCGCACTCACGGCCGGCGAACAGCATTGGGGGTTCCTGCACGTTGAGGATGCGGCCCGCGCGATCAGACTGGCGCTGGAGACCGAGACGGCGCAGGGCATTTACGCCCTTGGATCGCCTGATGCTCCTCAACTCAAAGAAACAATAAAGACTATCCGCGATCAGATCGATGTTACTCTGGGTTTGGGATTTGGAGAGATTCCCTATCGCGGCGACCAGGTCATGTATCTCGCTGCAGATATCACGCGTCTGAAAAATGATCTCGGGTGGACGCCGTCAATCCCCTTGGATCAAGGCCTGCAGCAGACGGTGGATTGGTTCAAAAGCCAACACGAAGCGCTAGGTCAACCATGAAGCAACCCATCTTATCTCCGGCGAAATTGCAGTTTGTAAAGTTTCTGGGCGTCGGCGTTCTCAATACTGTGTTCGGCTACTCCCTATACGCGCTGTTTGTCGTTGCATCGCTGTCGCCGGAGGTTTCGCTGGCACTTGCGACCGTGGGTGGCGTGTTTTTCAATTACTTCACAACCGGCAGAATCGTCTTTGATGAAACATCGCTCAGGAAGATTCCGCTGTTTCTCGCCGCCTATGGCACAATATACGTCATCAATGTCTTGCCTTTGCGGTTTTTGATCGCTCAGGAGCTATCGCCGTTGCTTGCCCAGGCTATTCTCCTTCCCTTCATAACCGTGATATCTTTTCTCACTTTTCGTCACTTGGTTTTTCGCGCCAGCCATACTTCATGAAACGCTTGCTGATCACTATCGTCTCACCTTGTTTCAACGAGGAAGACAATGTCGCCAGATGCCACGAGGCAGTCGTCGCTCTTTTTGCGGCCGGTGGGCCGCTGGCTGCGTATGACTATGAACATATATTCGCTGACAATTCTTCGGGTGACCGGACCGTCGAAATCCTGCGGGAGATCGCAGCTAAGGACCCACATGTTCGGGTAATTGTGAATGCAAGGAACTATGGCCCCTTCAGGTCGGCCTTTAATGCGCTGCGTCGGGCAAGAGGTGACGCGGTCGTTCCAATGTTCCCTGTCGACCTGCAGGACCCGCCAGACCTCATTCCAACCTTTGTGAAGCACTGGGAAGAGGGCTACCTGCGGGTTTACGGTGTCCGCGCGCAGCGAGACGAAGGACGGCTTATGCATTTTGTCCGTCGGCGGTATTATTGGGCGGTCAACAAATTTTCAAGCATCCACATCCCAAAAGATGTCGCTGAGTATCAGCTGCTTGATCGGAAAGTGGTCGACTCGCTGCTGCGGTTTCGCGATCACTATCCCTATATCCGCGGCATGATTGCAAATGTCGGCTTTGAGAGACAGTCCAAGGCGATTGAGTATACGTGGCAGGAACGCCGGTCTGGCATTTCCAAGAACAGGCTCGGAAATCTGGTGGACCAAGGGCTGAACGGCCTCATCTCCTTTACCAATTTTCCGATGCGCGCCGCGATTTTGTTCGGTCTGGCGCTTGCGCTCTTTGCATTGATCTACGCCCTCATTCAGTTAAGCCTCAACCTGATTTGGCCGGGCTCTGCCCCCCCGGGCATCGCAACTATTATTGTCGCGATCTTCCTGTTCTCCGGTGTTCAGCTTGCGGTGCTCGGCGTAATCGGCGAATACATTGCTGCCATCCACTTTCAGGTGCGTCAGGGCGACATTGTCGTTGAGAGCGAGACCATGAACCTGGACGACGTCGATACGGCGACTTCTACAAGTGTGGCTTCGCGTCACTTATCCCGCATGAAAGAAATACAAGGCGAACCAACGCGTGACTAATCCAGGCGACATGAAGGCCGTAATCCTTGCCGGCGGCCTCGGCACCCGCATGCAGGAGTTTACTCAGGTTGTGCCAAAACCGATGGTGGAGATCGGCGGTCGGCCCATTCTCTGGCATATCATGAAGATATTTGCGCATTTTGGTGTCGAAGAGTTCGGCGTTGCGCTTGGGTACAAAGGGGAGGTGATCAAGCAGTTTTTTGCGAATTACCGGTTGCTGACGAATTCTATTCGCGTAGACCTTGGATCGGGAGCCGTCGATATTTCAGCGGCACATGCAGAGAACTGGCGTCTTCATTTGATCGAAACCGGCCTTCGGACCCAAACGGGCGGGCGTGTCGCCCGCATGCAGGACACGGTCGGCAACGAGCGATTTTTCGTTACCTATGGTGATGGGGTAACAGATGTTGATCTTGCGAAGCTTCTGGAGTTCCATCTCTCCCATGGGAAACTCGCGACTGTGACGGCCGTGCGTCCGCCGTCGAAATTCGGCGCCCTCGACATTGATCCTGCCGGTAAGGTTGTGAGCTTCACAGAAAAACCCATTTCCGGCGAAACCTGGATCAATGGCGGCTTCTTTGTGTTTGAACCGGGCGTCTTCGAATTTCTTTCGCGTGACGAAGACTGCATCCTTGAGCGTGCACCGCTGGAAGCCTTGTCGCGAAGCGGGGAACTGATGGCATACCATCACCCAGGCTATTGGCAATGCCTCGACACTGTGCGCGATGTCGAGATCGTCAATACTATCTGGGACAGTGGCGACGCGCCCTGGCAGGTTTGGAAAGACTGAAGCAGAGAAGGCGTGACGGGGATCTCTAATATGTCATCAGGACAGGACCAGCCTGGCTATAACAAGCTCTACACGAACGAAGCAGCGAATGTTGCTGCCGGCAGTGACCATGCCTCTGAGCCGGTGCGTGCGGAGCAATTGATGTTCAAAGACACCGGGGGCTTCTTTGATCTTCTGGCCGCTTCAGACTTCTCTCTCTGCGTTACACGCGAGTACGAACATTTTGTGCTGGCCCTGGACGGCGTCGGCGGAGGCGCACATCAGTCAATCTTTCCGCTTCCTCATCCAAGCGGTTTTTGGTTCGATGCGGCAAAGCGCCAGTTTATCTTCTCCTCCACGCGCACGCCCAACATGCTTATCTGGATGGACGCCTATGAGCCTTCAGCGGCTGGCGACGAATTGCTCTCTGACGACATGAGGGGTGTGGATCGTGAGGGCACCCTATTCCTTCCCACGCAAGCACGGTATCTGCCAGGAAGTCTCTATATCCACGATGTCGTAAAAACCGGCGACGAGGTATTCGCAACCGTTACCGGCCACAATTTTCTGGGGCGTCTGTCGCTGGAAGGTGGATGGGAACGGGTTTGGTGGCCACGACAGGTAGATGACCTTGGCGATGATGCGTTCAACCAGAACTATTTTCAGCTGAATTCAATGGCTGTTGGCGGAACCCCTGACGAAAGCTTCTATACCGGGTTTTCAAACGAGACCGGCGGCGCGAAACCCTGGAAACAAGGATACGGGCCCGACGGCAAAGGTGTGGTGTTCTCCGGCAAAACCCGTGAACCGCTGCTCACCGGCCTGACATGTCCGCATGCCGCGAAAATTGTGGATGGGCAACTGTGGCTCTGCAACTCTGGCTATGGCTCTATCGGGTATGTCGAGGGATATGAAACACATGACCCTGCCCAAACCCGTTACGTCGAGGTTGCCAGGGCGCCGGGTTTCACCCGCGGCCTTGCTTTTGCGGGTGACCATGTGTTTGTCGGCCTTTCAAAGGTCATACCTCAATACGAACCCTATGCCCCAGGTGTGCCGGCAGAAGGCTCATGCTGCGGCGTTTGGGTGTTTGACAAAAAAACAGGTGCTTTTGTGGCGTCGCTGGAATGGCAAGACGGTTACCAGCTCTATGATGTTCAAGTGCTCCAAGGCGTGAAACAGCCGATATTACCTTACGCCGCACGAGAGTCAGATGGTATCAACCCGTACTTGCGGTTCCTAGGGTAGGGTAAATTGCGAAACATACACATTCCTCACCAGAGATTTGCGCCCAGATGAGACATGTTGACCCCCAGTTCTGGAAGGGCAAGCGCGTGCTCATCACTGGGCATATGGGGTTCAAAGGCGTTTGGCTGTGTCGCCTGATGGAACGTCTCGGTGCACACACGATTGGCTTTGGGTACGACAACCGTACTCCCCTGACCTATCGCGAAATTTCACTCGCAAACCATACTCATATTGAAGGCGACGTGAGCGATGCACCGAGCCTCAAAGATGCGATCTTGACGCACCAGCCAGACATCGTCTTTCACCTTGCGGCGCAGCCACTGGTCATTCCGTCCTATGACGCGCCCCTTATTACTTTCCGCGATAATGTCATGGGTGTCGCGCATGTTCTTGAAGCTGCCCGCCAGGTGCCCACGATTCAGTCGGTTGTGGTCGTAACCAGCGACAAAGTCTACGAGAACAAGGAACGGACGACCCCTTATGTCGAGACAGAAAGCCTCGGCGGCCATGACCCCTATTCGGCGTCAAAGGCCGCCGCTGAAATCGTCGCGCAGTCGATGATCGCCTGTTTCTTTCAGGAAACAGCAACCAATGCGGCAACCGCACGTGCAGGCAATGTCATCGGCGGTGGTGATTGGGCTGAATACCGTTTGATTGTGGATGCAGCGAACGCCCTTTCAAAGGGCGCCCCCCTTACTGTTCGGAATCCGGCGTCGACACGCCCATGGCAACATGTGCTCGATCCGTTAAGTGGGTATGTCGTGCTTGCAGAAACACTCGCGCAAAACGACACCTGTCCCCACTCCGCTTTTAACTTCGGTCCGTCCATGGAGAGTGTCGTGACCGTTGAGCAGGTCGCGAATATTTTTGTGGATGCCTGGGGTGGCGACGCTTCATGGGTCCGTGATACAGCGGCGACGCCCAGCGTGAAGGAGGCTGGCTTCCTTGCCATCGACTCCCGTCGGGCTCACGACACTCTGAGCTGGTCGCCCAGATGGTCATTGCAGGAAGCGCTGGAGAAGACCGCCCGCTGGTACCGCGATCACGCTGAAGGAGCGTTGGCAATAGACCTTATGGATCGCGATATCGAAGACTATTTTCGCGACGAGATCGGAACAGAATCTTGAGCCAACGAAACGCGCCATACGCCACAACTGAGGAACTGGCGACCAAGCTCCGCGTGCATGCGCTTGAAATGGTCTCAGCATCCAACTCCTCGCACATTGGCTCCTGTCTGTCTGCGGCGGACATGGTCGCTGTCCTCTACGGTTCTTTCATGTCCTATCGGGCGGATGATCCAGAATGGCCCGACCGGGACCGTCTGGTGTTTTCAAAAGGTCACGCCGCCGCCATCGTTTATGCGGTGCTTGCGGAAGTTGGCTTCTTCCCGCTCGAGCGGCTGACGTCCTACGCACAGAACGATCAGCCCCTGTCCGGCCATGTCACCCACACGAATAATCCCGGCGTCGAAATTTCGAGCGGGTCCCTCGGCCATGGCCTTTCCCTTGCCGCCGGGTTTGCGCTGGCGGGCAAGCATCAGAAACGACCCATGCGGGCAATCGCCGTACTCAGTGACGGTGAATGCGACGAGGGGTCGATCTGGGAGGCCGCCCTGTTTGCGCCGCATCACAAGCTCTCCAATCTTCTGGCACTTGTCGATTTCAACAAGATCCAAAGCTTCGGCAGGGTGGAAGACGTCCTGGAGCTGGAACCATTCGCCGACAAATGGCGCGCCTTCGGTTGGCATGTTCAGGAGGTGGACGGGCATAACCATGATGCATTGAAGACTGCGCTGGCGGCCTCTGAAAAGGACGAAAGGCCTTCCGTGATTATTGCCCACACGGTCAAAGGCAAGGGTGTTTCCTTTATGGAAGATGACCTGCTTTGGCATTACCGCCCTCCTTCAAAGGAACAGCTCACGGCTGCCATTCGCGAAGTGACGGCAGGAGATGATGGCGTATGAGAACGGCCTTTATCGAAAGTCTGATCGCGGAAGCGGAGCGGGACCCCGCAGTCTGGCTCGTCAATGCCGACCTTGGTTTTTCGGTCCTTGAGCCCTTTGCCGAGAAGTTTCCGGATCGATATCTCAATGTTGGCGTTGCCGAACAGAATATGATTGGTGTTGCCGCCGGCCTGGCCCTTTCAGGGTACAAGGTGTTTGTCTATTCGATCGGGAACTTTCCAACACAACGCTGCCTTGAACAGATCCGTGTCGACGTTGGCTACCATATGGCGCATGTCGTTGTGGTCGCCGTCGGCGGAGGCTTCAGCTATGGCTCCCAGGGATACACCCACCATGCAATAGAAGACCTGGCGGTGATGAGAGCCATCCCGAACATGCGGGTTGCAGCGCCGGGCGATCCACATGAAACACGCGCACTGGTGCGCCATATGGTGGAAGCACCTGGACCGGGGTACCTGCGTCTGGGGCGCGCCGGAGAACCCGACCTACTCCCCGGACCTCTTTCCTCCAATGCCACCGGTTTACATACGCTTCGACAGGGCGCGGACGTGTCGATACTGACGACGGGCGGCATTCTGGGAGAGGCTTTAGATGCCGCCGCTCTTCTTGCCAAGGACGACATAGCCGCACGAGTGACATCCGTGCCGGTGCTCAAGCCCTTGCCCGAAGACCAGATCATGGATGCCGTCGCTGAAGCTCCCCTTATCGTGACCGTTGAAGAGCACAGCGAAATTGGCGGGCTCAGAGACACGATTGCGCCCTTGCTCGCCCGCCGTGGCAGCCATGCTCCGATGCTCCCCCTGGCGGTCGAGGATGGGTCGACCCGCGGTGTTATTAGAGATCAATCCGCCATGCGGGCTCATTGCGGTATCGATGCGGCCTCCATCGCTCGACGGGTTCGAGAGGCATTGGGCAGATAAAGGGGCCGATGTGAAGCTCTTCCTGATTTCAGCCTGGAACGATAGCGGCGGCGGTTTTCTCCACCGGCTTCTTGACGGGCACCCTGGATTGCAGGTCTGGCCGTTTGAGCTGCTGCTTGGCCGGGACGGACAGGCGGTCGACACCTATAGTGAGGACTGGTTCAGAGGCCGCTTCAGGTGGCCTGTGCTCCAACCAACACTTGACGCAGGAGAATATGGCCAGGCCTTCGACGCGATTGATGACCGGGAATTGCGGTCGGTGCTGACAAACAGCAAGGCCGGCAAACATGGTGACTATGACGTCGCCGTTGACCTCTCATCCTGGCGGCGGCAGGTCGTTGATCGATGTCCGCGCGGTGCGTGTTCGCAGGCGACTTTCCTTGAAACCTACATCTCATGTTTTTTTGAGCTATGGAAACCCCACTCCCGTGGGCCGGTGCTTGGTCATTGTCCTGTCATTGTGCTGGATTGGGCGAGAATCAAATTGGATTTCCCGGGTACAAAGATCGTTCATATCGTCAGAGACCCCCGTTCAGGTTTCGCGGATATGCATCGCCGGCATCCGGATTTAACAGCCGAAGTTTACGCCCAAAAATGGTCGGCAGTGAACGCACACGCGTCGGATTGCGCGCTATCCTCTCCCGATCAGGTAAGGCTGATACACCTCGAAAGGCTCTTGCAGGATCGTCAGGCGACGATGCAAGCAGTGTGCGCATGGCTTGGACTGGACTTCGACAGGCAGGTCACCACAGCAACCTGGGATGGACATCCGCTGGATGAGGCACGCATGGGTCCTTTTGGGGGCGTGCCAAAACTTTCCCTCGCGCGCGAGACGGAACTGCAAGCCAGTCTCGACAGACAAACCGCCGAAACACTTATGTCTTTAACAAAAGCGGCGGGCACCAAAACTTTCGGGCTGCTGTGACCGGCAGAGTGCGGCCGCGTCGGATCCTAGGCGATCCTGACACGTACCTTCGACTTGACGGCAGCCGCTCCGGCTAATCTAATCCCCATATTCAAATTAGGAGAATTGTAGCGTACTGACCGTTGGGAGTTTCTGATCTCCTGCGGCAGGTTTCCCGACCCGCAAGGCCTGCGGGGCCTTGGGTGGCAGGCGTACACCTGAGGTCATTCCCCAACCGACGCCTCTTGGACCCGGCGCATGAACCCGCTTGTCAATGCCGCGTTATCACGCTCACGGACAACGCTGTCGATCCTTGTCGTAGCGCTCATCGCCGGCCTGTCCGCCTATATCACGATCCCCAAAGATGGCGACCCGGACGTGCAGATTCCCTTCGTCATGATTAACGTTGTTCATGTCGGTGCCTCGCCGGAGGATGCCGAGCGCCTGCTTGGACGACCGCTCGAACGGGAACTGATCGGGCTCGAAGGGCTCGTTGAGGTACAGACATTCGCAATCGAGAGCACCGTCGCTATGGTGCTTGAGTTTTCACCCTCAATCGACATTGACGAAGCTCTGGTTGATGTGCGCGAAAAGGTCGATATCGCGCAGGCCGAATTTCCCAGCGACACAGAAGAACCCCGCATCACCCAGTTCAATACTGCCACGCACAGTATTATGAGGCTTGCAGTCTCAGGCACGGCTCCAGAGCGCACGCTCATCCGTCTTGCCCGCCAACTCAAAACGGAACTCGAATCGATCTCAGCCGTTCTCAACGCTGACATGTATGGGCAACGTTGGGAGTTGTTGGAGGTTGTGATTGACCAAGCCAAACTCGAGGCGTACCAGATCGGTATCGGGCCGCTCATTCAGACCATCACGATGAACAATCGTCTGATCGCCGCCGGAGATGTGCGGAGCGCTGAAGGACGGTTTGCGGTTAAAGTACCCGGGCTTATCGAAACGGGTTCTGACCTCGGCGCCATCACCATTACGACCCATGACGAGGGTGTGGTGACCCTCTCGGACATTGCCGACATTCGCAGGAGCTTCGCCGATCGCGCCGGCTATGCGACCTATAACGGACGTCCCACGATCGGCATGGCGGTGTCAAAACGTATCGGAGAGAATATCCTCGAAACGTCGCAGGCGGTGCGCACGACAATTGATCGGGTCACCGCTGATTGGCCTCAGAATGTCAGTGTTGATATCAGCTATGATGAAAGCGAGCGGGTTGGAAACATCCTGACCGACCTTCAGGCCAATGTGGTCAACGCGATCCTGCTCGTTATGGTTTTGGTGGTGCTGGCGCTGGGGTGGAAGTCATCGCTCTTGGTCGGTGTCGCGATCCCGACATCCTTCCTGCTGGCCTTTCTTGCGATGACAGCACTCGGCATGACGGCAAACATGATGGTGATGTTTGGTCTCATCGTCGCTGTTGGCATGCTGGTCGATGGCGCTATTGTCGTTGTGGAATATGCGGACAGAAAAATCGCACAAGGTTTTGATCGCCGCACTGCCTATGGCGCAGCAGCGACCCGCATGTTCTGGCCGATCATCGCCTCCACACTTACCACCCTTGCCGCTTTTGTCCCTCTGCTGCTGTGGCCTGGCCTAACCGGCGATTATATGCGCTTTCTGCCGATCACATTGATCCTCACCCTTAGCGGATCGCTTCTGGTGGCCATTTTCTTTTTGCCTGCGCTAGCGGCGCAGCTCGGATGGCGTGGCGGCGGTAGCGACGATATCGCGCACGCCCTGGATCCGATCGCAGACGCGGAGGCCGACAAGGCCGACGAGACGCAGCCACTGGCTGCCGCCTATACACGGTTGCTCACCTGTGCGGTTGAGCGTCCTGTCCTTATCGTCACCGGCGCATTCGCGTTGCTTGTTGCGGTGTTCATGATTTACGGACTAGCGAATAACGGGGTCATCCTCATTTCAAGTGAGGAGCCCCCCGGCGCACAGATCATTGTCACCGCGCGCGGAAATCTATCTGCGGACTCATCCCGGGCGCTTGTCGCCGACATGGAAGCTGCGATCCTTGAAACCGAAGGCGTTCGCAATCTCTACGCCTATTCAGGGCCTTCAACAGACAGGAACCCGTTTGACAATCTCCCCCGCGATACGATCGGCGAAATGTACATGAATGTTGTCGACTGGCGGGGCCGACGTCCCGTTGCTGATATCTTCGCTGACATTCGGAAGGCCGCCGAAGAGCTCCCCGGCATCCATGTTGAGATCAACCCCTTCGTCCAATCTTTTGACCGTGACAAGGACGTGGTCGTTGAGCTTCTGACGGCCGATCGCACGCTTCTGCCGCAGGCAGCGCAGACCGTCAGGGAGTTTATGGAACAGGACATGGCGGGGCTCGTCGACATCGACGATACGGGGTCTCTGCCTGGCATCGAATGGGTGTTGGACGTTGACAGGGCGCAGGCCCAGAAATTCGGCGCCGATGTTCTCACCGTCGGTGGCGCGGTGCAGCTCGTCACTAACGGCCTCAAAGTTGGTGAATATCGGCCGGACGACACTGACTATGAGTTGGATATTCGTGTTCGCCTGGGCGAAGCGCAACGGGGTATCTCGCAGTTAGACAGTCTGCGCGTCATGACACCCAGCGGGCTTGTGCCGATAACAAATTTTGTAAACCGCGAAGCACGCCATCGCATCAATACACTCGAGAAGCGGAACGGTCTGTGGATCATGAAAGTGCGAGCCAACACAGATCACGGTGTGCTGCCCAACACGAAGGTTGGCGAGCTGCGGGAGTGGCTTGGCGGCGGGGACCGCCTTCCGGCAGGCGTCACTTACCAGTTTGGCGGCGATGACAGGTTGCAGGCGGAATCGGAAGGCTTTCTCAACCTCGCCTTTACGGCCGCCCTCGGGCTCATGGCAATCATACTGCTCACCCAGTTCAACAGCTTTTACCAGTCGATGCTCATTTTATCGGCGGTGATCATGTCCACCGCGGGTGTGCTGATCGGGATGATGGTGACCCAGCAACCTTTCTCCGTGATTCTGACAGGTACGGGTATCATCGCGTTGGCAGGCATCGTCGTGAACAACAACATTGTGCTCATCGACACCTATCAACGGCTCATAAAAGCCGGCAGCGATGTGAAAACAGCGATCGTCAAGGCCGGTGCCCAACGCCTTCGCCCTATTCTGCTCACGACAATTACAACCATGGTGGGCCTAATGCCAATGGTTCTGCAGGTCAGCGTCAATCCCTTTGCTGAAGACTGGTTCGCCTATGGATCCCCCACCAGCTATTCCTGGAAGCCCATGTCCAATGCCATTGTCTTTGGCCTCGGCTTCTCGACGCTGCTGACCCTGATCGTCACTCCAGCAGCTCTTGCACTTCCATTGCGGCTTAAGCAGATTAATCTTCCTCTGCCTTCCCGCACGCAGTTGGCGGCCAAGGTTCGATTGCCGAAGGCGAAAGTGCTAAGACGGTTCAACTGAGCTGGAGATTAGTCTTGCGGAAGTTCTATTTACCCCTGGCGCTCGCTGTTTTGGTCGTAGCCGTTTTCATCATTGCGCCTATGTCGAGCGACCCAAACATGGCAACGTTCGCCGGTAGGTGGGTGTCCATGCAAAACCAGTACGCCGACGGGGCAGACTGTTCAAATGGAGAACCGACAATTGGGATGGAGCTGTATATCCAAGAGCAAAACCCCCGAGAGGTCCGACTTATCCAGATCACTGGAGACGACAGGCTTCAGCTTACCTTCCCAGTCGGCGCAGAAAAACCCGGTCCGGAAACAAGGATCTCGGATACCTTCCATTTTCGCTCCGTTTTAGTTGACGTCACAGGAGATATGATCACCTCCGGTACTCTGGACCTGCCCAGCTCAGTATTGGAGGAAAGCCGGATTAGCACATTGATATTGAGTGGCGGTGAGATGCCTGCGCGCCTAGCGCTCGCACCACTTGGGATCGCCAAGGACAAAAAGCTACCTGTTATGATGGTGCAGGCCGCGAGCAGCAGGGTGACTGGAGACGAGCGGGTTGTGCTCACAGCCGATCAGTTCACGCGGTGCTTTCTCTAAGGGTAGATGCAGGTGCGGGACGCAATGGTCCCGCCCTGTTCGTTACGACGTCTCGATAACCACCAGCGGTTAGGCGACCGCCTCTTCCGGCGTATCATCCGATGCGTCATCAGACGCACGGATGTGTTCGATGAAGGACGCGGTTTCGCGGGCCAGTGTATCGCAATTATTCGACAGTTCATCCGCCGCACTTGTCACATCATTGGTTGCTTGACCGGTGACTTGAGCGTCGTCGGTTACCGCTTCAATCTCGGTGACAACTGACTGGATGCGCTCCAATGCGGTGCGCGCCGCGCGGGCAACCTCATTTGTCATCGCCGACTGCTCCTCAACGGCGCCGGCGATGGAGGTCATGTTCTCGTTAGACTCGTTCACTGCATTTGTGATCGCTTCGACCGCTTTCGTTGAGCTGCCAATTTCATTCAGCATTTGCGAAACCTGCGTCCCAATCTCTTCGGTCGCCTTCTGTGTTTGCGAGGCGAGTGATTTAACCTCACCGGCAACCACCGCGAAGCCCTTGCCGGCTTCGCCTGCCCGCGCTGCCTCAATGGTGGCATTTAGCGCAAGCAAGTTGGTCTGTTCGGCAATGTCAGCTATGAGCGCCACAATAGCGTCGATCTTTGCGCTGGCAGCGTTGAGATCTGCAACTTTGGAGGCGGTGTCAGCCGCCTGTGCTGCCGCTGCATTGGTCAGACGCGAGGTTTCGGTGACCTTGCTGGCGACCTCTTCAACGGCTGCATTTACCTGCTCGACACTGTCGGTCACGCTCTCCATTTCACGACCGGCGTCGCCTGCCGACGTGCGCACCATGTCTGAACGCTTGGCCGTGCGGCTAGCGATTTCGCTGACCTCCGCAGATGTTGACGACAATTCTGATACCGCAGCGGTTACCGCCTGGACGACACTGCCAACTTCGCCTTCGAAGCTGTCGGCGAGTTCAAGTGCTTTTGCGCGCTGCTCAGCTTCAGCCTTCTCCTTGAACTTGGCCTGCTCCGCACGGAGTTGCTGTGCCGCTTTGTTTTCCTGCTTCAACCTGTAAAGCGACGAAGAAAGCGCTGCGACCTCCTCTGGCTTCTTGATATCCGGAACCCAGGTCTCTAGGTCACCCTCAGCGATGGACGACTGCGCTTCCGTCACCTGCGTAATCGGGACCGCAACCGATCTACCAATAACCACACCGAGCGTGATGCCGACAACCGTTCCGACGCCCCCCACGATCAGCATCAATATGATGCCGGCGCGTTCTTCCGCCAGCGCGTGCTGAGCGGAGAGTGCTGTAAAGTGCTCCAGTTCGAGGAGGAGTTCTTCCAGCTCGTGGTCGAGCTTGTCCTGCTCTTTCTCGGTGCCGACAGCCAATGCAGAGGCCCGCGCACGGTCGCCTTGTGCGATCGCATCCATGACTTCGTCTGCATGGAGCGTATAGGCTCTGTGTTCGTGTTCAATCTGACGGAGCATCGCCAGGACCCGGGTGAATTCTTCGCGGCTAGCGTCAGAGTTGGCATGAGCGATGGCGTGGGCGGCGATTTCCTCACCCATCAGAATTTCTTTGTCCGCCTGATGTCCGAGCGCGTCAAACTTAGCCCGCACCTCTGACAGAACAACGCCTTCATCTACCTGTCCGGCACGTAGTGCTTTCTCGAATAGGATGGCCTGCTCCAATTGGTGCAGCGTGATCGCCGTCACCATTTCGGTTAGCGGGATATCTTCTTCGGTAATTTCTGCAAGTTCATTGCCGACTTGCGACATCTTCCAGACGCCAACACCGGCGACCGAGCCAGCCGTTAAAGCGATGAGCGCCACAATCATGTAGATGCGCGTCGTGATTGTATTGATCCAAGCCATCGGTTACCCACCCTATGCAACAGACTTAATGACCTGGCGATCATTGGGGCTAAACCTAAACCCTTCGTTTAGGAAAACGACTTTTTTTAAAATGAGGGGTGTACTTTTGCTAGGCGCGAACTACTACCGCCAAAATGGTACAGCTGGGAGGAATTGAACCACCGACCTCCTGATCCACAATCAGTTAATAGAGCTTTCCTGCGCTTGGATGCAGTGAGACTTAGCCCTCTAATTAGCTGAAATCAGGCAATTTTTCGCCTTGTTGTTGGACACACTGCTCCCCACTTTGATTTATGGTGGTACCTATCTGGTCCCTATGGAGTCAAGTGATGAAGCAAAAGCTGACGAAAACGGCGGTCGAGAAGATCCAACCAGGCAACCAAGACAAGATCGTTTGGGACACCGACCTCAAAGGCTTTGGCGTCAAGGTGACGCCGCGCGGACGCCGAAGCTATTTTGTCCGATATCGTGTCGGCGGCGGTCGGAACGGGCGGCAGCGTAAGCCAACAATCGGCACCCACGGCGTGGTCACCTGTGACCAAGCCCGCGATGTGGCGCGACGGACGCTTGCTGCCGCACGGGATGGAAAAGACCCCTTTCAAGAGAAAAAAGCGCAGATCAATGCAGAGACCGTCTCTGATTTTTGGCAGATTTATCGACAGCGGCACTTGAAGGTACGAACCAAGCCCAAGACGCAGGCGGACGTGGTAGCCATGTTTGACCGACACATACTGCCCGCGCTCGGCAAGCAAAATTTGCGGGCGATTACCAAGGCGGATATTTCCAGGCTGCATTCGAAACTCCACGCAAAGCCTTTTCAAGCGAACCGGGTGCTTTCCACCCTGTCAGGTCTTTTCGGACGGGCTGAGGAATGGGGGCACCGGGACGAAGGATCCAACCCTTGCCGCAATATCAAGCGTTATCCAGAGCCATCTCGGGAGAGCTTTCTTACGCGAGTGGACCGAGACCGGCTGACTAAGGTGCTGGACCAGCGTGAAGAAGAAAGTCCCTTTGCTGTTGCTTTCTTTCGGCTAGCCCTGCTCACGGGGTGCCGCAAAAACGAACTTCTTCGGCTCTTGTGGAGCGAGGTCGATCTTGTTGGCAAGAGCTTGCACCTGCCCGACAGCAAGACTGGCAAGCGGACCATCTTCTTGAGCACCGAAGCCGTGAAGGTCCTCGACGACGTGCCACGAGTGAGCAGCAACCCTCATGTGTTCCCTGGCGCCAAGGAGGGTGCGCATCTTGTAAACGTCAACAAAATTTGGCTCAAGATCAGGGAGGAGGCCGGCCTGCCAAATGTGCGGATTCATGATCTGCGGCACACGTTTGCATCGATCGCAGTCGAGTCTGGGTTGGGCCTTCCGGTGATCGGAGAGCTGTTGGGCCATAGCAACGCTGCAACGACACAACGCTACGCTCACCTTGCTGAAGAGCACGCACGCGAGGCTGTTGAGGCAGTCGGAAAAAAAATATCAGGCCGCGAAAGCTGATCAAGTTGGACGGGGTTGGACCGGCTTTCATTTCGCTCGGTGAGGTGCGCGTTCGTGAAAAAGACTCCGAATTTCGACCGTAAGTAGTTGCATAGCTCGAGCAATTTCGCTCGATGCCTTTTATGAGAAACTTACAATGAAAAATCTAAACATTGATCCAGACCTGGGTGACAGGTTCACCGACAACACCAAGCTCGTCAATTTTGCGCGAACCCATGCGTTTGGGTCTCTTTTGAGAGCGTTCAGGGACCCCGAATACGCCCAGGTGGGCATGGACGCATTTGCGGACCAGTTGGGGCTCTACCTCAGGCATGCAGGTAACACGAGCAGCGCCCTGCCGCTATGTTGCGGCGATCTGATGGTCATCGACGTCGACTCTGGCTGCCTAATGTTGGCGGTACAATTCATTTGGGCCCACACGGAAAGAGCTCTGAACTCGCTTGGGTATGGCGGGACGACAGAAGACTTCATCCCCTACCTCCGCGACGATGAGAGCGATCCAATATTGAGGATCACCGGGCTTCATGTGGATGAAGATCAATTCAGTGAATGGGCGTTTGGTTCTGACCGAAGCCCTGAAATGTTTGAGTTCGTTCTGCATTTCGAGCCGTCGGCCATTGATTCAGCGTGGTTAGCCAGATACCCGGATAGCGCATGTGACGACGATGGAGTCGTATCAACGGTCTGACTTTGAAGGATGCGATGCCCTGGCCTGCGCTGGGGCATCGCGCATTCATGCGAGGAGCGCGTGGCGGAGCAATTCGCTCTGCGGCAGGGGCTGTGGCTTGTCCGGCGACGCTTGCTCTGACGGTGCTGCGGCACAAGAGGTACCTCGCGCAGGCGCATTCTCCACCATGGACCGTCCAACACCTGGCGTTGCCTTACCATGGGCAATCCAATGGCCAGCGTCGCCGACTAATTGTGAACAAGCACGCCTCGCAGACTTAGATTCTTTACAGCTGCAATTTTTTTGCGAGCAAGAAACGGTAAAAGGCCATTTGTAAAATGAGTAAAATTGAAGACACTGAAGACCAAGGCGTAGGTGACGCGGTTGAGATCACTACAGAAGAAACAGGCAAGGAAGAGACGATTGGATCGCCTAGCGAAATTGCTGATCCGGAGAAGCCGAACAGCGAAGAGTATCTAACGACCGCTGAGGTCGCCAAACTAATAAAAATGTCGGCAAGCTTTCTCGAAAAGAAGCGTTGGAAAGGCGGTGGGCCAAAGTTCTGCAGATTTGGAAGGAGCGTACGCTACAGGCGGTCGGATATCGAAAAATTCATGGAGGACGGACTTCGTAAGTCTACATCCGACCCGGGCAAGGCGCGTGATGACGGGCGCGGGACACGATGATGGCTCTTTCTTCAGGTAGTCCGGAAAGAAGGCTAGCAAGAGAGCTTGAGCACATGCTGCAGGACCATGATTGGTCTTTCTTCGTGACGCTGAGCTCCAACGACCGCTCCCGCGCATCCAAGTCGCTTGCCCCTTCCTTCGCCAATTCAGGCACCGCTGAAGCGTTTATGCGTGACAGGCTGCGAAGGTGGGATGCGCGGGTGAACCGAGCCTTGCTTGGAAAGCACTGGCTTGTGAGGCCAGAGGAGCGCATAGAGGCCTTTGGCGTGCTTGAGAAGCCCGGTTGCAACCCGCATTGGCACTTGCTGGTGAAACTGCGCTGTCGGCATCCCAAACGCGACTTCAGCGAGGCGGTTGAAGAAGCATGGCTGGCGCTGGTGGCCGCTGGCAGCGTCGACATTCAGCCTGTGGACGGCATGGTCGGGCTGTCGAGATACATGACGAAGACCATGCCTTATGGCTCCAGAACCGATCTGACGGCCATCCTGCCCGAGATTTCAGCTAGGTCCTGTAAATAAGTCGGATGAGCCATCGTGACTGCGACGCGGTTAGAAAGGGCGATCCGTCAGATCGGTACACCAAGGCATCTCATTCGTCGCTGACGCGGAGCAATCCTGAAGCTATGCCTGATCGCCAACGCGCCGGTATCTCAGGGCCCCCTGCAGAACGTCACCAGCGCAAGGTCATCGGCATGTGATCCACCAAGAAAGGTGAGAGCAAGCGGAAGCGATGACGGCCTCATCATGAAGCACTTTCCCACCTCACCTTCTTCCGCTGATAAATGCGGCACAATCTTCGCGCCAAAAACCAGAATGAAGCTGCCTGTCCACACGTTCGTCCCAGGCACAGCCCTTGCGCCAGGATGAGATGATATAGGTGTGGAGCCTGCTATCATGGCGTCTGACCGACCTTGCCATCTCATGCACGGTGGAGATTGGTATCCCGCTCCGACACATCTCCAGGCCTTGCCGCACCAGCCCCATGTGGCTTTCACACATCTGGTGCGATATAGAGTTCCCTCGCGATGAAGATGGCCCCGAGCCAGGTTCATCGCGGCGGAGAGAGGCGACAATATCGATCTCATTGCTGCTTTCGGTCAGGAACTCGACGCAGGACCGGCTGTATCGTTCGTCTGGAGGGCCGATTGACCCAGGCCAAGATTGTTCCTCATAGCAGGCCTGTATCAGATTGTGGCGCGCGAAGTCATAGAGCCGGTCACTGACTTTCCGGGTTTCCCAGACCGCCCGTTCCAACTCGCCCGTGTTGGCGCCGTTGATACAGGCGTTCATGCCGATCGCATGCATGAAGCTTGCAGTGCCACAAGCCTTGTATTCATCTGAGTCCCTTGAAACCACCACACCATTGGCCGTCTCGCCATCTGGGACGCCTGACAGGCTGATCTGGCGCGAAGCTTCACGCTCTGCCTCTCTTCTTGCCTGTGCCTCCGGTGTATCAAAGTAGGCGGCGATCGCAACAAAGAGGATCACTCCTCCAAAGCCCAGAGAGTAGGTGAGCTTTGCTCGGGGGCGGATCATCCCGGTTCCGAATGCAACGTCCCATAGGTGCAAAAGTGCGACTATGCAGAGGGCCATGGCAAGAAAACCGATCATCCCGAAGGCTGCGTTCAAGATCCCGTCGCGTCGCTCGTCGGTCATGTTGTCCTGATTGGCACCGTCTGGGCTGGAACTGGCGACAGTCTCTGCGTGCGCCTGCCCAAAGGTAATCGCGATCTGATCCTCTAGGCTGACGGATAAGCTCTGAAGGCCAAAGATCAGGATTGCGAATGTAATCACCTTGAAACTCATCAGCGGCCCCTCCAATAACGCACGATTCGTTCTCTATTGTATCTCCGTTAAGGACATGGTGAAACCCCGGCTCATACGTCCAAAATCGGGCATGAGCCGACTCGCCAAAAATCTTAAGAAACGTGCCAAAGAATTGGATCTGACCGACGCGGAGGTAGCGCGGCGTACGGGCCTACCAGCGCGCCGGTATGGTCACTATGCGACCGGATACAGGGAACCGAACCTGGACACTCTGTTGGTGATCTGTGAGGCACTCGACAGCACCCCCAATGAGCTTTTGGGATGGCAAGAGACTGGGAAAGGTAAGAAGGGCTCAAAATCGACTACTCAGTCCAAGTTGAACTCACTTGTCGCGTCAATGAGTGAGGATCAGATCAGATTGTTCCTCGATATCGGAACTGTACTTGCGCGAGAGTATTAATCGTCGCGAGATGCAAACGTCCGTTGGTGCACTCTTGCAATCAGCACAGACAAAAGTAGCTTCCGCGATACTTAGGGACTTGAGTTTTTATTGATCGCTGCGCATACCGCATTTTCTGTGATCGCGAGACCTACGAAGAGTAATCTATGGCACTTGCCTGTGAACGTGTTCGGACTCCAAGAGAGAATGATGATCTTCCGATGTCGGAGCGAACCATTTATGTAAAGCAGGCAGTACTAGCAATGTCAGAATCGTCGATGACAGTAATCCCCCCATTACCACCGTCGCTAAAGGGCGCTGGACTTCTGCGCCCACGCCAGTTGCGAACAGCAGAGGTGCAAGACCGAGCGCCGTCGTTATCGCCGTCATAAGCACCGGCCGCGCTCTCAGTCCCGCGGCTTCGACCGCCAGTTCGTCACGGTTACGGCCCTGACGCGCGAAATCGTCCATAAAGCTCACCAGGACCATTCCATTGCCAAGGGCGATCCCAAACAAAGCAATGAACCCGACTGTAGCGGGCACCGATACTGGTAGGCCGGTCATCCAAAGCGCCAGCGCGCCCCCCGTCAATGCCAGCGGGATGTTGAGCAGGATCAAAATTGCTGATTTCAGCCGACCAAACGTTAGCAAGAGAATGAGCAACACTATGCCGAGCGTGATCGGAATGACGATAGCGAAGCGCTCGTTTGCCTGCTGTTGTAGTTCGAACTGCCCGCCCCACTCGACTCTGTACCCAGGGGGGAGATCCAGCGAGGCCTCTGTCGCTATCTGGGCGTCGGCCACGAACGAGCCAATATCTCTCCCACGCACGTTCAACTGAACCGTAGTGAAACGTTCTCCGTTCTCGCGTGTGATCTGCCTTGGACCAACTACTTTGCGAAGGCTGGCGACGCTGGATAGGGGAACCTTAGCGCCGGCCTCGCTCTCCAGGATCAGACGGCCTATTGTTTCGGCACTGTCACGGCGGCTTTCTTCGAACCTAACCATGACTGGAAATTGCCGTACTCCTTCGAACAAGACCCCCGCTTCCGCGCCACCTACTGCAGCGCGTAGCGTATCGAGGGCATCCTCGACGGTGAGGTTGTAACGTCCAAGCGCCGTGCGATCGAGCGAGACCACAAGTTGCGGCGCACCAGTAATCTGATCAGCTTGGACATCGCTCGCTCCTGTGACCGCCTGCAGAATGGATTGCAAACGTTGCGAACCCTCGAGAAGCACATCAGCGTCGGGGCCGAAAATCTTAACTGCAAGCTCAGCTTTTGTACCGGTCAAGAGTTCATCTACCGACATAGCGATCGGCTGGCCGATATTGACGCGGACACCTGGAAAATTCTCCAGATCGTCGGAAATAGCCGCCCGTAGATCATCGGGGGTGAGGCCTGAGCGCCATTCAGCGCTCGGTTTCAACGCTACAAAAGCCTCGATACTGTTGATGGGATCTGCATGGGCCCCAACCTCTCCGCGACCGATGCGGCTGACTATTGATCGGATTTCAGGAAAGCGTTCTAAAAGTCGACGCTCAAGACGTGTCGATGTCTCCCGCCCTTCGGCGAGTGAAATCGACGGCGCCATCGAAACACGTAGAAGTATATCGCCCTCTTCCAGCGTGGGCGTAAACTCAGAGCCAAGCCGCGAACCAGCAAGCCCGCCGATCAGCAGCAGGCAGAGAGCGAGCGCCATAGCGGCAAACCGAACGCGGATGAAGAATGCAGCTGCAGGTTTGACAAGCTCTGCGATCATTCCGTCGCCGGTCACCGCTTTCACTGGTGGTCGAACCAGCCCATAGATCATCGCAGGCGCAATCAGAGCGGCATAGATGAGCGATCCTGTCATGGCAAGCGCCGCAGATGCCGCAAGAGGTATAAACGTCTTGCCTTCTACGCCCTGTAGCGAAAAGAGCGGCAGGAACACGATGATCACTACCGCAACTGCGGCGATCAACGGCGCAATCACTTCGGCTGTTGCACGCGCCACGACATCCCTATCACTTTCGACAGCTCGTCGTTCGCGAAAGCCCCGATCCACGTTCTCGGCAATGACGATGGCACCATCCACCATCATACCAATAGCGATAGCTACGCCACCGAGAGACATCAGGTTTGCGCTGATCCCGAGCACACCCATAGCGATGAAGGCAAAGCCTACCGAAAACGGGATCGACATAACGACGACAAGGCTGGGCCGCCAGCCTCCGAGAAAGAGAAACACAACCACCGCGACGAGCAAAGCGCCTTGCCAGAGCGCGGTGGTTACAGTAGAAGCGGCCCGCTCAACGAGTGTACCCTGATCATAATAAGGCACAGCGCGCACCCCATCCGGCAGAGACATGTTGATCTCATCGAACCGAGCATGGACGCGCTCAATTACCTCAGACGTGTTTGTGCCATAAAGCTTAAGGACAAGCCCCGCAACGGTCTCACCTTCACCGTTAGCAGTCGCTAGCCCCTGCCGAGCGCCACCGCCAATCCCGACCATGCCGAGATCGCTCACGCGGACGGTCCGTCCGTCAACGGCCTTGACCGGCGTTTCCGACAAGTCCGAAATCGACCTTGCAAGCCCCACGCCGCGTACGGTGTATTGCTCGGCGCCAACTTCGATGAATTGTGCACCGGTTGTACGGTTAGCGCTTTCCAAAGCACTTACAACATCAGAGACCTGAAGCTCATAGGCGATGAGAAGATCAGGATTGAGGCGAACCTGATACTGCTTTTCATAGCCGCCAAGTGCCAGCACTTCGGTGACGCCATCTACGGACTGGAGCTGATACTTGATCATCCAGTCGGCGATCTCGCGGAGCTGAGTCAGATCATACTCGTCCTTTTCGTCGACCAAACGAAAGTACATGATAATCCCGAGACCAGTCGAAATAGGCCCCATTTTTGGTGCGCCAAATCCCTCCGGAATGCCTTCGGTGGCTTCAGGGAGCCGTTCGCCGACCACCTGGCGTGCGAAATAGACATCAGTGCCGTCCTCAAAATAGATGTTTACGATTGATAGGCCGAAATTTGAGACCGACCGGATCTCTTTAACATCCGGAAGGCCGGACATTGCTGTCTCAACCGGAAAGGTGACATAGCGTTCGACCTCTTCGGGGGAGAGGCCTTCGGTCTCGGTGAACACCTGTACCAGCGAAGGAGAAGGGTCTGGAAAAGCGTCTACGGGAAGCGCGCGGAATGCGAAAAAGCCACCAATCGCAAAGGCCAACGCCGCAATCGCAGCGAGAAGTCGGCCGCCAGCAAGGCGGTGCATGAGGTTTTGCATCTGTGTCGCCTACTAATGGTTGTGATCGTCGCCAAAGGCGTCTTTTTCGAGCTGGGCTTTCAGCGTGAACGCGCCTTCCGATACGTATTGCTCACCTTCGCTTAGCCCGGATAGGACAATCGCCTGACCGGACAGTCGTGAGCCCGAAACAATCTCACGAGGCTCAAACCCGCCGCTAGTCGGTACAAATATGCAGGTGCGTCCTTCCACCTCGACAATCGCTTTCGATGGAACTTGAAGAGCAAGCTCGCCGTTGCCCGTTGTGATATCTGCCGTCACAAACTGTCCAGGCCGCATCTGGCGCTCGCTATTATCGACAATCATTCTGGCGGTGGCCGTTCGCGACATCTCATCAATCGTGGGAAGCATGACGGCGATTTCGCCGTCAGCGAGCCGTGCCCCGGTCTCTGACCGGAGCACAACGGGACTACCAGCACGAACACGTCCTATATCCTGTTTGTAGACCGTGATATCCGCCCAGAGGACACTGTCATCCACAATGGTAAATAAGGCGGGCGCGCCGGGATTGTCTGCCGATACGCTTGCGCCAAGCATCGCCGTGCGCTGGGCGATCACGCCACCAATCGGCGCACGTAATTCCGTCGTCGCCAGTGAACCGTCAAGCTCTTCGGTAAGCTCTACTAATTGCGCATCGCTAACTCCAACGGCTTGCAACTTGTTCTCCAATCCTTGGCGCTGTACCCGCGCTGAGGCAAGCGCCGCTCGCGCAGTTTCCAAATCCGCCTCAGACGTAATCCGGTCAGCGAACAGTGTCTCTTCGCGTGCCAACACCTGTCGTGCAAGCGTCTCGTCCGTCGCCGCCGATAGATATTCGGCCTTCAGGTCCGCTAGTTCGCGGCTGGCGAAAACCGCCAACATATCACCGCGCGAGACCACATCTCCCTCGCCAGCAGACAAACTCTGGATCAACCCACTGATCAGGGGCGAGATTACCGCAACCCGGTCGGCATCGAAGCGTAACTCTGCCGGCAGAACAAGAGACTGACCGGCTAATCTAGTCTTGGCCGTTGAAACCACAATGCCAGCTTCCCGCGCTGCCTCGGGCGTGAGTGCTACGTGATCAGAATGCTCGCCCTCACTGTGAGCATCATGGTCATCATGACTTTCATGATCGTCGTCGCTACGTCCTTCATGACCACCATGTTCATGATCGCTGTGAGTATCATGGCCTTCATGACTGTCGTGCTCGTCATGACCGTCGTTGCCGTGTGCTTCATGATCGCCATGTTCGTGGTCGCTGTGAGATTCATGACCATCATGACTTTCGTGTTCGTCGTGATCACGACTGGACACTGACCCCTGAGGGTTGGAGTCGTCGCAGGCCGTGACGGAAAGACTCACTGTCACGAGACAAACTAGAATAAAGAGCAATCTCATCGGAGATCTCCTTCAACAAAAGTTGCACCAGTTAGGGCGCGGAGGCGCAGTTCTTCAGCAAAGAGCGCGTGTTCGGCTTCGATAATGGCGACTTGCGCCTCAAGCAGAACGGTGCGGGCATCGAGCGTGGTGGTGAGATCAAACCGCCCGACCTGATAGCCGCGCTCAGCCGCTGCATACGCTTCTTTAGCCGCTGGCAAAGCTTCCCGATTCAGAATATCGAGGCGCGCCTGGGCAGCGCGGCGTGACGTTGTTGCGCTACGTTGTTCCGAAAGCAGACGCTGCTCAACGACACGGCGCTCAAGCGACGCTGCATCTGCGCGGATGGCGCTGGCGCGGGCTGCGTCCCTGCCGCGATCGAAAAGCGGCAACGGCAGACTCAGCCCAGCGATAAAAGCCTCATCGCCAGTTTCCTCGAAGCGTCGAAAGCCGGCTAAGACTGTTACATCCGGCAACACCGCACTCCGGGCGAGTGCCGTTTCCGCCTCGCGGGCACGGAGCGCCGCATCGGCTGCGTCGAGTCGCGGATTATTGGCGACACCTTCATTGACCTCATCGGAGAAAAGCCCGACCTCTCCCACTGCAGTTCCGAAGACTGGGTCAGCCTCGCCCCAAAGCGATGCGAGTGCATATCGTCTTGCTGCAATCTCCGCCTCAGCGCTAACAGCGGCTGCCTGAAGAGCCGCAGAGTCAGCACGCGCACGCGCCAGTTCTGGCGGCGCAGCCGCACCCGCAGCCACCCGGCGTTCGACAGTGGCAATAAGCCGGTCTGAGAGTGCGGCGCTCTCAAGGGCGAGACCCCGCAAGCTTTCAGCAGCCAGAAGGTCGGCAAAGAGGAGCGAAGCCTGAAGCTCAGCTTCTCTCAAGATCACCGCGCATTCGGCGCTTGCCAACGCCTGACGCGCCCGGGCCGCACGCTCATCAAGGCCTCGCTTGCCACCGAGGCGAAACGTCTGTTCGACTGCGAAGGTGGTTTCGGATCGGTCAAAGCCCGAAAGCTGGCCGCTTCCGGAGAAGTTCTCCAACTCCAGCACGATACTGGGATTCAGCGGACGCGCAGCCTGATCAGCCTCTGCACCGAGCGCGTTTGCTTCAAGGCCTGCCGCACGCACTTCAGGGCTGGCACGGCTAATTTCGCGAAGAACCGCGCCAAGTGTCAGAGGCGCTCCACTCTCAAGAGAACTGGCGTCTGCCGAACGCCCGTCACACAGCGCGGCTTCTGCACCAGTCGACACGGCGACCAGCGCAAGGGCAGCGACAGCACCCCGAAATATGAATGACATATGAATTCATCTCCTCGACCCAAACAAGATCAAGCGCCGTCACAGAGGATCAGGCGCATTTCAAACGGCTGGTTAGCGTCGAGGAGGGCGAAAGAGACCGCTAGGCGGCGCACTAGTAGCTACAGCGCTGCGCGGCGGGTGGAGTTTTGTCTGCAATACCAGGGGTGTGAGCTCAACTGCGAGGTCCCGTCGAATGATGTGAATGTGGCAGTGTCCGCAATCATGAACGTGATAAGGGTCGCCCGTTGGCGGTTCACCGTCATGCTCAAGCGAGTAAGAGACTACAGAATCTTCGCCGACGTGTGCCACAGACGCGATGGGCGCAAGCGCAAGACCCAGCACGATCAGCGCAGTCACACAAAGCCTCAGGGCAGGAATGGTCGACGTTTCACTCATATAAATAGGGTAATACAGTTGGTTTGTAGTTTCGTTAATAGGTTTCTGTCGTTGCTGGCTGATCTTTTACCTTCTACAGCGGCTGTAGCCGCAAGAGTTTTTTTACATCGCTAGAACCCGCTCGTGTTCGTCGCTTAAGCATTCGCCGTGATCATTGAGCGCTGCCATCACTTGGCAACTGCCGACTTTGCCGCCCTCACAGGAGGCGATCATGCGTTTCAATTCAGCTTCAAGCGCCTCAAGCTGATTGAGACGTTTACGAACATCAGCGAGTTGATGCCGCGCGATTTTGTCGACGGCCGCGCAGTCATGATCAGGTTCGGTCTGAAGCTCGATGAGGTCCATGACTGCTTCCATCGGAAAACCGAGATCACGCGCATGGCGGATGAAGCAAAGACGCTGGACTGCCTCATCACCGTACTGCCTTTGACCGCTTTCGCTCCGGTCGGGCCTTCCCATTAAGCCAATGGATTCGTAGTAGCGGATCGTCGTGACCTTTACGCCCGCAGCCTTCGATAAACGGCCGATTGTCATCATTTTCATGCGACGGCTCCTTTAATACTTGCCTCTACAGTCACTGTAGACTGTAGAGTCTGAGAAATCGAGTCGCGTAGGGAGGCCTCGCCTATGGCCGGATGTTGTGAGAACAAAACTTTTGATGGCGCTTCAGTAGCCTACAAGCGCGCCTTGTTGGCAGTTATTGCAATCAACGCAGTCATGTTCGCTGTCGAAATGACTGCGGGGATGATGTCGGGCTCCCAAGCTTTGAAAGCTGATGCGTTAGACTTCGCAGGCGATACAGCAACCTACGCCCTTAGCTTGTTCGTTATCGGGGCCAGCATCAGAACAAGGGCCATTGCGTCATTGATCAAGGGCGGCTCTCTCGCCGCTATAGCGATCGCCGTACTGAGCATGACCCTCGCGCGGCTTCTCGACAGTACGCCGCCCGAGGCCGGGACCATGGGACTTGTTGGCCTTCTGGCGCTTGTTGCCAATCTCGCCAGTGTACTGATCCTGCTGCGCTGGCGAGATGGCGACAGCAATGTGCGCTCCGTCTGGCTTTGCTCACGCAACGACGCCATCGGCAATACTGGCGTGATCCTTGCCGGGGGACTCGTCGCACTAACTGAAACCGCCTGGCCGGATCTGGTGGTCGCCGTCTTATTGGCCAGTCTTTTTCTGAAGTCGGCGGGCGCGATCACGCTGCAGGCTTTGCATGAACTCAGAACCGGCGCCCATGCGCACACTAGTGCAGCAGGGACAGGATCATGACCCCCCGTATTCCACCCGTGATCCTGGTTTTGATCTGCGGCGCGATCGGTTGGGTGCTGTCGCATCTCACGCCATCGTTGAACCTCTCCGACGACTGGCGTTTTGCGCCGGCAGTCTTCTTTCTCGGAATTGGCGTTACCATCCTTGTTCTGGCGCTGGCTGCCTTTGCTCGCGTCCGGACAACCGTCAATCCACTCACACCGGCCGAGACAGAAGCGCTTGTCACAACTGGACTCTACCGCCTGAGCCGTAATCCGATGTACCTTGCCATGGCGGCGATCCTTACGGGCGGTGCATTCCTGACCGGTAACTTCGCCGCGTTTGCAGCGCCGGTCCTCTTTATCTGGGTTATGACTGAGTTTCAGATCAAGCCAGAAGAACTTGCGCTTGAGGCGAAGTTCGGTGAAGCGTTCGCAGCTTATCGTCGGCACACGCGACGCTGGATTTAGGGGACGGACAAACGAAAGCGGAGAAATCTACATCGATGGCGCTGCCAATCGCGCGCTTTGCAAAGTATTTCCCCTTGTCGTCGCGCTTGTGCGACCGAGAACATCTGCAAGGTTCTTCAGTTCGCTATATCAAATGCTCTAGTAGTACCTATGTGGTACCTATTTCTGCCTGCTGAGCGGAGACAACCTAGAAAACATCTCTAACTTATTGATTTTGTTGGTACAGCTGGGAGGAATTGAACCACCGACCTCCTGATCCACAATCAGGCGCTCTAACCGACTGAGCTACAGCTGCACATCCGTCGCGCGGGCTTACTGCCGGACACGCCGAGAGCCGGAACTTAATTCCGTTGCGCTCCCCATGCAAGACCTCTTAAGGCCTTATTTTCTGCCTGTTTTGGGCGGTTTTTGGCACGTTTCGGCCCCTCAGTCACCACCGTTCGGCATCATGGACGCCACAAAATCTGGCCAGACGGCCCCTGCAAAGACCAGCAGCACCGCGATCGGGCACACCACCCGGACAGCAAAGAGCCAGGCCCTGAACCAAAGGGCATTGGGGTCCTTGGCATTGAGAGCATCCAGAACGGTCTCCTGGCTCAGCACCCAACCTGCAAAGACCGCCATCATAATACCCACACCGGGTTGGACCCAGCTGGTCACGATGAAATCGAACACATCGAAAACAGTACCTTTTTCCAACACCCCAAACGGCGCCAATGGGAAGAAGTCCGACCAGTCGCTAAAGGAGAGCGCACTTGCGATGCCGAGCGTCCATGCCGCCCCGCCGACCAGAAGGGCTGTCGCCTTTCTCGACCAAGTGAGCGCTTCTTCCATATACGCAACCGCAGGCTCCAGAAGCGAGATCGCCGACGTCACCGCGGCAACCGACAAGAGCACAAAGAAGGCCGTGCCCACTAGGAGCCCCGCATCCATCTGTCCAAAGGCGATTGGCACCGTCACGAATATGAGAGGCGGGCCGGCTGTGGGTTCCAATGCAAAGGAGAAAACAAGCGGAAAGACCGCGAGGCCCGCCAATATGGCAACGCCCGTGTCAGCGATGACGATGATAATCGCCGAGTTCTGGATCGAGACATCTTCGTCCAGATAGGCGCCGTAGGTCATCATCGCGCCCAATGCCACCGAGACAGAGAAAAAGCCCTGACCGATCGCCATCAGGAATGTGTCGGAGGTGACTTTGGAAAAATCGAAAGTAAAGAGAAAGTCCACTGCACGTTCAAAGCCCGGCGTTGCTGATGCATAGAACACCATGCCTACCAGCAGCACGAATAAGAGGGGCATCAGGAAGACGACGGCGCGCTCAATCCCTTTGTGAAGACCCCAAATGACAATCCCGACATTGATGCCCATGAAAAGCGTGTGCCACCCGATCACGGCGATCGGGTCACCGATGAAGCTGTCAAAAACACCGCCGGAGGTTTGGCCGTTCAGATTCTCAAAAGTGCCTGACGCGGCGAAGGTAACGTATTTCAGCGCCCAACCGCCGATAACGCTGTAGTAAGACAGCACGACAAAGGCGCCGAGCGTGCCGCCCCAGGCCATAAGAACCCAGAAGATGGACTTTTTGTGTTTGCGTGTAATCTTCATCAAGGAGCCGATAGGGCTCTGGCCGCCCATGCGTCCCAGCATCACTTCGGCAATGACAATCGGCAGCGCAATGCAGGTGGTTGTCAGCAGATAGATCAGAATGAAGGCGCCACCCCCATTCTCGCCGGTGACAAAGGGGAACCGCCAGATATTGCCGAGGCCAACAGCAGAGCCGATCGCCGCCATCAGAAATGCAAATCGCGACGACCAATGCTCGCGCGCTACGCTAACCGCCATGTCTTCCCCTCTTTGGCCTGCGGCTCGACAATTCGGCCCCCGCCGACCATCCAACCTCTGTTGGTGCCAGACTAACGCGGTTTTTCGCCCCTGTCAGGGTGCAGCTGCATCGCCTATAGTCCCGGCCACAGGAGGTAAACGATGGGCGATACAAAGATTACGACCCGCATGATTGAGGCAAACGGTCTGTCATTTGAGACAGATGTTTGCGGGTCCGGCGATAAGTTCGCGCTCTTGCTCCATGGCTTTCCGGAAAGCAAGCATAGCTGGCGCTTTCAGATGCCGCTCTTGGCAGAGCTCGGATACACCGTTTGGGCGCCCAACCTGCGCGGCTATGGCGGAAGCTCCAGACCACCGAAAGTCGCCGACTACAATATCACTCATCTGCTTGGCGACGTGGCCAGCCTTATTGATGCGGCGCGCGGTGAGGGTATTTCGGGCCCAACAACCCTCATGACACATGATTGGGGCGGTATTATTGGGTGGAGCTTTGTCCTAACAGGCGCCCGACCCCTTGAGCGGTTTGTTGTGATGAACCTTCCGCACCCTGCAAAGTTCATGAGCGGTGTTTCCAGCTGGGCGCAGTTGAAAAAGTCCTGGTACATCTTCTTTTTCCAGATCCCCTGGTTGCCGGAGAAACTCATGACCTTACGTGGCGCGCAGGCGGTGGGCGACGCCTTCTGGAATATGGCCATCGATAAGACCAATTTTGGGCCCGAGGTGCTTCAGCATTACCGCGACAATGCGCTCCAGCCCGGCGCGATGAAGGCCATGATCAATTATTACCGGGCGTCCTTCCGTAACAATCCTATGAAAGAGATTTGGCAGAACCCACCTGAGGTCCGCACCCCCACTTTGATGGTCTGGGGCGAGGAGGATGCGGCCTTGGGAAAAGAACTCACCTATGGGACCGATGCTTTAGTGGATGATTTCACGCTCCGATATCTCCCCAATGTGTCACACTGGGTTCAACAAGAGGCACCAGAGGTCGTGAACGCCATGCTGGACGCATGGTTAACAGGCAAGCCGGTGCCGGAAGCATCAGAGGTACGCAAGCCATGAGCGGGTCGGGCATCAACAAAGAGACAGATGAGAGCGGCGAGATCCAAATCGGGCCGACCTCAGCCGGCATGGTGCGGGTGTTCTTTCGGAGTTCGCAATTTGAACTGCCCATGGATTTCATGCCGGATGAGGCGGATGAGATCGCGGCGGAACTTGCAGAGGCTGCCAACATCGCGCGCCAATCCGGGTCGAAGAAAAAGAAGCGTAAATAGCAGGCAGGTTCCGCCAAACCGTTGCTCTTTGGGCTCTGGACCTGATCCCAAATTAGACGTTAGGCTAGATCATAAGGTGAGACCGGATCGCGGCGGTCTGGCAACACCACGAATAATGTGTCATCCCAGCTTTTGCCGGGGACTGTACGGCGCGGTTCTGTGTTAACCGCTGCCCGTCTGGGGGAAGAGTGTGAGCGCCGCGTTCAGCTTGAGTATTGAAGACCTTGTCGGGTCTCCCGATCCAGCCTGGCTTTGGGATGCTGATCGGCGGCGCATCGCTTGGGGCAATCCGGCGGCGGTGGCGTTCTGGGGAGAAGAGAGCCTGCTCGATCTGATCGAACTCGAGTTCGATCCGGACGACCCCGCGACACTGAAGCTCGACAGGCTGGCCACAGGTTTCGATACAGACGCCCCGCTCACGACGAAACTCGAACTGCGTCTGGCTGCAGAGAACCGGTGGACGATCTGCACCTGCTACCCGTCCATTCTAGATGATGGCAGACCAGGCCTTCTGGTGGTTGTTGCCCCGGACGGGCCGGCCGCAGGTGCTGGCTTTTCTCGCTTTGGCGAAATGGTTCAGGAAGCTCCTTTGCCGATGGTGCTGTTTGGGACCGATGGTCTGCTGTTGCACCAAAACACCGAAGCGGAACGTTTCTTCGGTACTCGTTTGCGAGAGGGTGGTCTGACCGCCTTACTGCCTCAAGAAGACGACGCGCTGCCATTGATCGCGCGGGCCGTGCGCACCGGGACCGTCAGTAAGTCTCTCCGACTGGAAACCCGGCACGGGCCCCGGCTTCATCGTGTGACGCTCAGGCGGGTTCACGATCCAGATACGGACTCGCAAGCCCTCCTCGCCATCTTTAGAGATATTGGAGACCGGCGCGCTTTAGAAAAAGCCAGTGAGGCGGAACACGACAGAATGCAGGCGCTGCTCGATCTGGTCAGCGACTTCCAATGGCGGCTCGACAAAGACCAGGTGGTCACACGAGTGAGCGAAGGTGTGCAGAGTGCAACGGGCGTGCGTTCCGATGCGCTCATCGGCAAGAAGTGGCGTGATATTGTCCAGCAATTCGGTCTTGGACCAAGCGCGGGATTAACGGAGGCGCTTTCCTCCAACGCGCCATGGCGGGACAAGGACCTGATGTGGCCTCGTGCAGATGGTGAAGTGATCCATCTTTCCCTTAGCGCCCTCCCCCTGCGGGACCGAGAGGGAGAGATTGCCGGATGGAATGGGGTCGCTCGCATTGCAGCACAGGCAAAGGATCAAGATGAGTCGGCGACCAAGCCAAATGTCAGTGCAGTTCACACATCAGACCCGGACACGCTGCTGAGCTCCGTTACCGATGGTGTTTTGATGCTGGATGGTGATGGCCGTGTGATCCGGGCCAACGCGGAGGCAGACGAGGTTTTAGATGTCATGCTTGGCCGGGCACTGGCTCAGGCCTTTCAGCCATCCGATCAACCTCGGGTGGGCGACTATATTGCGAGTCTCAAAGAAGCAGGCTTTGCAGCGACTTACGAGAACGGATTGGAAGTCCAGACCGCGGGCGAACACAGGCGATGTCTGTTGCTGGTGATCCAGCCTCTTGGGAGCGACTACGCGGGTGCTGCCTTTACGGCGGCGTTGAGAGACATCACACCGGCCAAGCAAGCCGAGGCAGAGCTTCGCTCGGCCCTCTCACAGGCCACGTCCGCCAACACCCAGAAATCAGATTTCCTTGCGTCTGTCGCCCATGAGCTCCGAACGCCGCTCAATGCCATTATCGGGTTTTCTGAAATCATGCGTGATGAGCATTACGGCTCCCTGGGACATGAAAAGTACATTGCCTATGCGGGAGACATTCACGATAGCGGCGAACTGTTGCTGAGCCTTATCAACGACCTGTTGGACCTTTCCAAAGTCGAGGCGGGCAAGTTCGAGCCGGAGTTCGAACAGGTCGACATTGCAGCCATCGTCGACCAGTGCGTCAATATGGTGAAGCCGAGTGCGGCGGACGACCGAATTTCCATTCGGTCTCAAATTGACGAGCACCTGCCGGGTCTTGTGGCGGACAAGCGGAGCCTCACGCAGATCCTGCTGAACCTTCTTTCAAACGCGGTCAAATTCACCCGACCCGGCGGACAGGTAAGTGTGATCTCGTCGCTCTCCAAGGACGGTGACCTTGTGATTACTGTCCAGGATACCGGCATCGGTATGTCCGACGAGGACTTATCCCGCGCGTTTGCCCCCTTCGGGCAGGCACGCAGCGCTGTTATTCACGGCAAAAAGGGAACGGGCCTCGGTCTGCCGCTCGCGAAAGCCCTAACGGAAGCCAATAGAGGCACGCTGTCGATTGTGTCGTCGCCGGGCGATGGCACTATTGTCGAACTTAGCTTTCCGCCCACCCAGGTGCTGCAGGATTAGGCCTTCATGTCTTCTCGTGATTGGTCGACCACTCAGGTTCGCTTGAGTGAACGGTCATTTTTTCGTTTCTATTCCTTATGATCAAAGTTAAGTTCCAATTCAGAACCCAGCATTGATCACAAGAGGCGAGTAAATGCCCGAGATAAATCTATACGGCTACGCGACCAGCCCGTATGTCCGCAAAACCGGCGCTTTCCTGTACTATAAGAAACTCCCGTTCACCCATATCCCAGTCAATCCGCTTGCGCCTGCGGAGACCTTGAGCGCTTTCGGTGGGACTCAGGTGCCGGTTCTGGAAATTGACGGTGCGTGGAAACGCGAGTCGTCCGAGCACGCTTTGTGGCTCGATGAACTTTTTCCAGAGCGCCCTCTATGTCCCGAGGGACACCGGGATCAGATCCTTCAGCTCGATAAATGGGTAAGCAACACTTTTCTATTGTCCATCTTTCGTGCCGCACTCGACGAAGATGACAGCCTTCAGCGTCGTTTCCGGTTTTGGCGTCTTGCAGCAATAGTGAGCGCCCACACACCGCTGCCAGAGGAAATACGCAACGGGTGGCCGGACTTTGTGCGTCAGGCGCCTTTTATTCAGGACATGCGCAAGCACATGAACATGGAGGAAAGCACCCGGGACATGCTCATGCGTGTTATGGGTGAGTTGATCACCCATATTGGTGACGGACCCTTTATTGGTGGGCAGCAGCAACCCACCATGCTGGACCTTGCGATCATCCCTCAAATCCTCTTTGGCTATATTGCCGGGCTTGAGGAAGATCTTGCGGCCCTTCAAGTTCCACAACTCAAAGACTGGATCTTACGCGTCGCGGAGCACCTGCCAGAGAACCCGGTGCTCGTCCATGACATGGTCGTCGTCAAACGTCTCAAAGACGCACTTTAGGGGCCGCGGGTGCGCAGCCGTCAAACCTTCAGGTCTGCGATATCTTTGAACAGATCCAATGCTTCTGGATTTGCGAGAGCCTCCCGGTTCTTCACCTCACGGCCTTCAATGATATCGCGGACGGCGAGTTCGGTAATCTTGCCTGATTTTGTTCTTGGAATGTCGGTCACAGCGATGACCTTGGCCGGGACATGACGCGGGCTCGCGCCAGCGCGAATGTTGGATCGGATGGTCGCGATGAGATCATCAGACAGGTCTGTATTCTCGGCAAGGACAACGAATAGAACAACCCGCACGTCGTCCTGCCAGGATTGCCCCACAGCGATGGCCTCTCGAATTTCCGGCAGCGTTTCGACGACGGCATAGATTTCAGCGGTCCCAATGCGGACGCCCCCCGGGTTCAAAGTCGCGTCCGAGCGGCCGTGAATGATGATGCCGCCCTGCTCTGTCACTTCCGCAAAATCGCCGTGATGCCAGACACCCGGGAACCGTTCAAAATAGGCGGCGTTATATTTGGCACCCTCTGGGTCATTCCAGAAGCCGATGGGCATGCTGGGAAAGGGCTTCGTGCAGACCAGTTCCCCTTTTCCTTTTGTGAGTGCGTCACCACCCTCATCCCATATCTCGACAGCCATGCCCAACCCTTTGGACTGGATCTCGCCCTTCCACACAGGGAGAACCGGATTGCCAAGCACAAAGCAGGAAACAATGTCGGTACCGCCGGAGATCGACGACAGTTGAACATCTTGTTTGACAGCGCGATAGACATAGTCAAAGCCCTCGTCCACCAAGGGGGACCCAGTCGAGAGGATCAGCCGCAGGTCCTCCAGCTTGTGCGTATCTGCCGGCCTCAGCCCCTCTTTGTTGAGGGCATCGATGAACTTGGCTGAGGTGCCAAAAACATTGACACCGACCTCGTCGGCATAATCGAAGAGCACATTGCCGCTCGGATAGAACGGCGAGCCATCATAGAGGGCCAGCGTCGCGCCAACGCCGAGGCCGGCCACGAGCCAGTTCCACATCATCCAACCGCAAGTGGTGAAGTAGAACAGCGTGTCTCCCTCCTTCAGATCGCAATGAAGGACGTGTTCTTTCAATTGTTGAAGGAGCGTGCCACCCGCTGAATGCACAATGCATTTTGGCGCACCCGTCGTGCCGCTGGAAAACATGATGTAGAGAGGGTGGTTGAAGGGCAGCTGCTCAAACTCGATGTCGCCCGGCTCAAAAGGCGCACACGCATCCTGCCAATCGATGGTCTTTGCGACCTTGGCTACGCCCGACCCAAGGAACGGCACGATGACAATATGCTCAAGCGTTGGAAGCTCCGCCGCAATCTCGCGAAGATTGCCTTCAAGAGGCAGCGACTTACCGTTGTAACGATAACCATCGCAGGCGATGAGCACCTTGGGTTCAATCTGCCCGAACCGATCGAGGACCCCTTTGGGTCCGAAATCTGGAGAACAGGACGACCAGACAGCGCCAATGCTTGCCGTGGCGAGCATCGCGATGATGGTCTCCGGCATATTGGGCATATAGCCCGCAACCCGGTCGCCGGGCTTGATGCCCCAGGAGCGCAAGGCTTGTGCGAAGCGCGACACCGACTGACGCAACTCCGCCCAGGAGACGGTACGCTTGTGATCCCCTTCATTGTTGAAGTGGAGCGCCGGTGAGGCGCCCTCTTTTCGCAGAAGGTTTTCCGCGAAATTAAGGCGGGCGTCGGGGAAGAACTCCGCGCCCGGCATGGTTGCTGTCCCAAGAACGCCTTCGCCTTTGTCAGATGCGATGACCCCGCAAAGCTCCCAGACCAACTCCCAGAAATCCGCCGTCTCGGTGACGGACCAATCATGCAAAGCTGCATAATCCGGAAGGCTCCTGCCTGCCCGGCGTTCAGCCTCCAGGCGAAATCGGTTCATCGCGGTCGCAGATGCTCGCGCTTCGGTCGGCGCCCAAAGAGGCGAATTGGGGGATACAGTTTTTTCGCTGGTCATACCCAGCTTTTAAGCCGCACCCCCCAATCCTTCAAGTCCACTGGAGAGGACGTTACGCCTCATCCTCCTCCAATGCGGGGCTTAGATCCTCCGACGACTGGACCGCATGGAAACGGGCGAGATAGCCCCCTTCTCGTGTGGCCAGTTCGTCGTAGGTCCCATCCTCCACAATGGTCCCGTTCTCAAATACGAGAACCCGGTCCACCTGCCGGACCGTCGACAGACGGTGCGCGATGATGATGGTCGTCCTTCCCTTCATCAGGTCTTCCATCGCCTCCTGAACGGCAGCTTCCGTCACCACGTCGAGACTGGACGTGGCTTCATCGAGCACCAGAATGGGCGCATCTGCGAGGAACGCCCGGGCAATGGCCACCCGCTGGCGTTCACCGCCTGAGAGCTTCACGCCCCGTTCACCAACCATGGTGTTGAGACCATCCGGGAGCCCCATGATGAATTCGTCGGCGCGTGCAAGACGGGCCGCCTTCATCACGTCAGCTTCAGACGCCTCTGGGTTGGCGTAGGCGATGTTTTCACCAAGGCTGCGATGAAACAGGAGAGGTTCCTGCGGCACAACGGAGACCGCGCGCCGCAGACTCACAGGATCAACCGTCGCGATATCCTGTCCATCGATCAGCACCTGACCGCTGTCCAGATCATAAAGCCGCTGAAGCAGCTTCACGAACGTACTCTTGCCAGACCCTGATTTACCCACCAGCGCGATCTTCTCACCGGCGTTGATCTTCAAAGACAGGTTCGAATAGACCGCCTGATCCTTCCGTGGATAGTGAAAGCCCACATGGTCGAAGTTGATCTCACCGGCGTTCAGTTTGAGCGCAGGTGCGCCCTCTTTAACCGCCGGTTCCATCGGCAGTTCATGGAACAGCACCAGATCTTCGATCTCCGAGACACCCTGCTGCAGGTTTTGCAGGTGGTAGCCCATGTCGCGAAGGTAGGCGTTGATCAGCAGATAAGTCGTGATCGCAAAGACGATGTCTCCGGTCGTCGCACGACCTGCGGCCCACTCGGCCACGATCAGGCCAACGATCCCAGCAACAAGCAATACGGCAGCCGCGTTCTGTACAATAAGGAGGTTCTCCATCATCGCCCAAGCGCCCACTGCCTTGCCCCGCCAGAAGTCAGCCAGCGACAGAAGTCGTGCGTCTTCACGGGCTTCCGTGCCAAAGCTCTTCACGACTGAGTTACAGGTGATCGCATCCGCAACCTGTGCGCCCACTTCACTGTCAGCGTCCATGTGCGCGCGGTGACGTGAAGGCAGATGTTTAATCGCCAGCCAGGCCGTCACGCCGACATAAAAGGCGCTGGTGACACCGGCATAGAGACCGACCAGGGGCCATCGCCAAGCGAGAACTACCAAAATGCCGACAAGCATCAGGGCCGCAGGCAGCAGCGCGGCATAGACCGTGTCCGCGATCGTGTCATAGGCCCACATGCCGCGGGTGAGTTTTCTCACCGTGGCACCGGCGTGGGAACTCTCGTGCCAGTTCGCAGGATAGCGCTGCACGCGCGCGAACCCTTCCGTAATGATGTCGCGCATCACACGAGCCGCAAAATGCATCCACAGCCGGAATTTCAGGCGCTGCGCTGTGAAGAAGACAACGCTTTGCCCCACAAACAGGATGGCAGCCCAGACCGTCGTGTCGATCTGATCCGGGGTCGGTGGAACGTTGGCGGTAGAGATGGTGTCAACCAGGTAGCCGGACACCACGGGGAACATGATGTCGATGGCGACGTTGACCACCAAGCCCACCATCAAAAGCGCGAACCAGAAACCCTGGCGGCGCCAATAAAACCAGATAAACGAAGTCACCTGTCGGGCAGAGACTGTGCGTTTCATGTCATTCTCGTTTTCCGAATGGAAAACGCTCCTAACGTCGGGAGCCTGGACGGCGCGGATTCATCGCGGGGACGCCTGGCTCGAATATTTGAATCTTGAGAAAGCCGCTTTGGGCTAGTGCGCAGACATGATCAGGCGTCAGCCAACAAGGCTGGTCTGATCACTGGAGCTCTGCTCGGTCTCATTTGAGGTGAGCCCCGGAAACTCCCACAGGGAGGTCCTCGTGGCTCAGATCTAAATCAGAGGCCGACGCAGAGGATGTTCGGAATTTTCACGACCGGTTCCATGGTGGAGCCTTTTTTCCTGTGTCCGATGCGGCATTGCACAATCACATTGCCGCTTGTGCGCTGGGCAAGCCTGCCCGTTGGTGGGTCGAACATACGCCCTTCTTTTCAGAAACCAAGGGGGGCGTACTTCACAATTTTGATTTTGACATCAATGTGACCAAAAAGCCGCATTCGCGACAGTCTCCGGTCGGCGTCGTGGGATCATTTTTCCGCCACACTTAATCGCGAGACTACCCTCTTCACAGCCAGGACATTGAGGGGCTTCATGTCACGCTTTCTTTCTTTTCTCTTCGTCGTCGTTTTGCTTGTTGTGGGCGTATTATTCGCCGCACCCTCTTTCATCCCCGTGGAAAGCTACAAGCCGCAAATCACCGCGCTGGTGAAGGAACAGACTGGCCGCGATCTAACCATTGATGGCGATATCAGCCTCTCTTTTCTCCCGCGTTTAGCGGTGAGCGTGAACGACGTCTCATTTCAAAATGCTGAGTGGGCCGACGCCCCGCATATGGCGAAGATGGATCAGCTCGAGATCGTGCTGAAGATTTTCCCGCTCATTCGGGGCGAAGTCGCCTTGGATCGATTCATTATGGTGCGTCCGGAAATCGACCTTGCGGTCAACAGACAGGGTGTGGGCAATTGGGTGTTTGATGTGCCCACCCAAGCTGAGACCACGCCCGCCGCCGAACCGACCCCGGGCGCTGAAGAAAGTGGGTTCACACCGCAGGTCACAGACGTTCAACTGGGCGAAATCTCCCTCATCGAAGGTCTGGTTCGGTACTCAAATGTCGCGACCGGCGAAGCTTATGAAGCGAGCGACATCAATCTCGATGTGTCACTGCCCAGCCTGGACGCACCTTTGGGCGTCGATGGCTCACTCGTCTGGAATGCAGACACAGTTGAGCTCAGCCTCGATGTTGCGGAACCCCGCGCCCTTTCAGTTGGCGAAGCCTCGGATATCGACCTCAACATTTCCGCGCCCAAAGTGACCGCCAGTTTCACCGGCAACGGCAAAATCAGCCCCGTGCTCACCATCAACGGCACGACCGCTCTCAACATCCCTTCTGTTAGGGCCTTGGCCGCCTGGGCCGGGCAACCCATGGCGGATGGTGATGGATTTGGGGCTCTTGAGCTCGCTGGCACAGTTGCCGTCGTCGGCGACAAATACTCCTTCACCGGCGCCACGCTTGCTTTCGACGGCATGAACGGGTCTGGAGATCTCACGGTGGATGCCGGCCGGTCGGTCCCCAAACTGACTGGCGCCCTAGCGCTCGATCGGCTTGATGCCAATGTATATCTGGCGGATGGCGGTTCTTCGGGTGGACAGGCTGCGCCTTCCAGCGACGGCGGTGGCGGTGCGTCCGGCTCAACTGGATGGAGCGACGCCCCGATTGACCTCTCCGGCCTTAAAGCCATCGATGCCGACCTGAAACTGAGCGTTGACGAAATCCTTTTCCAGGAGCTCACCATCGGCAAAAGTGCGCTTGATGTCCTAATGAACGGTGGCAAGCTCACAGCCAAACTGACCGAACTTGCACTCTATGAAGGCTCCGGCGTCGGGCAACTGGTTCTGGATGGAACAGGCGCCACGCCATCGGTTGGCGCCAACTTCAATCTGAGCGGCTTGTCGGCCTATCCCTTCCTCAAAGACGCCGCCGCTTTTGAACGGATCGAGGGGCTCGGTGCCTTCAACTTCGACGTCAGCACACGCGGGAAAAGCCAGAAGGCGATGATGAGCGCGCTCAATGGCTCCGGTGCCGTTACCTTCACGGACGGGGCCATTCGAGGAATCAATATCGCCCAGCTCTCGCGGAACGTATTCGCGGCAGCCACCAGCGGCTGGGAATCCGGCGGCGCACAGAGCACGGACTTCTCCGAGCTGGGCGGCACCTTCTCAATCACTAGGGGCATCCTTACGAACAACGACTTCAAAATGTTGGGCCCGCTCGTGCGCGTCACCGGCAAGGGCACGGTGAACATGCCTGACCAGACCCTCAACTACCGGGTAGAGCCCAAGTTGGCGGCAACGCTAGAGGGTCAGGGCGGTTCCGGCGACGTGACCGGCATTGAAGTACCGATCGTGATTTCGGGTCCCTGGAGCAATCCAAGCTTCACACCTGATCTCGCCGCCATCATCAGCAATCCGGACGGCATCAAAGACGTGATCGACAGCGTCAAAGAAGACGGCGGCAAAGGCCTGCTGCAGGGCATTCTGGGGGGCGGTGGATCTGACGCGTCGGGCGATGCTGCCGAGGAAGAACAGCCCCGCGTTGAAGATGCCATTCGCGGTCTCTTCAACCGGTAAGGACATGCTGGAAAGGCGCGGCGCGTCTTTCCAGCGGCGCATCAGACCTTCTTGAACGCTGACAGGTCCGCATATTCCTTGACACCACCGACGTTGTACTGACGCCGTTGCAGCTTGGGATATGTACAAACATCAATCGGGGACCGCGTCCCGCCCATCAGATAGACAAGATCTGCTGGGCCTTCATTGCGCATGACATGCGCCGGCCCCCCTTTGGGAAAGAGCAAGACGTCACCCGGCCCGACATCAAACACGTCGTCGCCGAGTTCGGATTTCCCCTGCCCTGAGATGATGTAGACAAATTCCTCATCCTGGTCGTGATAGTGGAACTCTGTCGTCTCGCGGCCGGGTTCAATTCGTACGATATGCAGGCCCATATCGGTGAGCCCGGCCAGATCGCCCAGGGTGCGGGTCAGGCGGACCGCATTCTCGTTGTATTGATGCACATGGCGCCGCTCGTCCATAGCGTCGATCCTGGATGCGGGGAAAAAGCAGCGTTCTTTGTGGTCTTCTGCCATTACTCATACTCCTTTCGAGAGGTCACATCTGGCACCTAGATGGTGCCCGGCCCCCTGGATAGCTAGACTGTCCTTGCTCGAATCACTCAAAGGCACACCCTTGCTGTACAACGCACTTGCCGCCCTTGTGAAATTCACGATTGCCTCCGTGGCGATCGGGGCCGCTCTGTCCGCGCTCGATATCAAAGCAGCGGATGTTTTGAGCGATATGGGCCTGACGCCAGAGCAGATGCGGCTGGTCCTGTCGGACGCCGTGGATTGGGCCCTGCCGCATTTTATGCTCGGGGCCATGGTGATCGTGCCGATCTGGCTGGTGCTGTTCCTTCTAAAACCGCCCAGTATCAACAAATAGCCATCGCACCCCAGCAGCCACTTGCGATGCGGGCCTCAAACTCTAAATTAGATGCTTAAAGAACCGGACCGGTGGTCGGCCGGTCCACGCAATGCATTTGAATCTCCCGACGCCTCCAGCGCAGAGACGCAAATGCATCTGATCTGGGAGGATCTTCCATGAAAAAACTCGTATTGACCGCAGCAGCGCTCGCCATGAGCACAAGCTTTGCGATGGCCGATATCGGCGCCGGTCTTGTCGGCAACACGGTGACCCTGACCGGGCCAGATGGGACCGTGACCAAGGTGCACTATCCCGATGCGTCCAATATCGTGCTCAAACTACCAGACGGCGCTGAAGTGCCCGGGACTTGGCGCGTTGAGGGAAACAGCATCTGCACGATCGCAGGCGACCAGCCGGAAAACTGCACGCCGCCCATTGACGAAGCCCCTGCGGTCGGAAGCTCCGGCACCATAGACGGTGAGGGTGGATCCGTGGCCTGGGCTGTGACAGCCGGCAAGGACTTCTAAGTCTACCCATCAGGATTTACTCAAAACGGCCCCTATTGTTGAATATGGGGCCGTTTTTCATTGTATTTGAGCGAAACTGTTTTCCTGCGAAAATCGAATGCTTGCAGTAGACTGTCCGCCATATCGATTCTCGAGAGCCGGCCCATTTGAAAAAGTGAACGACCGGCACTCGAATTTTGTTTTGTCGCGTTTTCGGACGGAAAACCGTTTCCACTCTTCCTGAAAACGCTCACATGAGGGGCCCTACGATGTCGAGACTGGCAGGCAAAAGCGCAATCATCACCGGTGCGGGAAGCGGCATTGGCCGGGCAAGCGCACTGATCTTCGCGCGGGAAGGTGCGAATATTGTCGCTGTTGACCGGGTTGAGGGCGCTGTCGACGAGACCGCCGAAATGGTCCGGGCGAAGGGCGGTACAATCAAAACAGTCGCAGCAGATGTCGGCGATGAAAATGCGGTCAAAGGGTTTGTCGACTTTTGCATCTCAGAATTTGGCGGCCTGGATGCTGTTTATGCGAATGCCGGTGTCAGCGGTGGATTGGTCCCCATTCAAGATCAGACGCCCGCCATGTGGGAAGAGATTCTCCGGGTCAATCTGATCGGGCCGTTTCTCGCGATCAAACATGCGTCACCGCACATGATCAAACAGGGCAAAGGGTCCATCGTCTGCACGGCTTCGGTCGCGGGTTTGCGGGCCAATGCAGGGAACACCCCCTACTCGGCCTCCAAGGCCGGGGTGATCAGTCTCGTTCAAACGGCCGCCAACCAATTCTACGGCACAGGCGTACGCGTCAATGCGATTTGTCCTGGTCTGATCGAGACAGGCATGACGGCACCGCTCTTCGAGGGCGCACGAGCCCGTGGCAGTGAAGCGAAGATTGGACAGCTCAACCCGACGGCGCGCTATGGTCACCCTGAAGAAATCGCCAATATGGCGCTGTTCCTCGCGAGTGACGAAGCGTCGTATGTCAATGGCCAGGCAATCCCGGTATGTGGCGGTCTTTCCAGCACGCACCCCTTTGCGCCGAGCCGCCGGGGCGCCTGACGACGTGACATGAGCCGACTGCCATCTGCCGACATTACCTGGCGCGCCGATGGCAGTCCGCAATCAACGCGCTTTGATGATATCTATTTCTCCAGTGATGACGGCCTGGCGGAGACAGCGCACGTGTTTCTCAAGGGAAACGCGCTCCCGGATGCCTGGACCGACTGCGATCACTTCACCATCGGTGAGACGGGTTTCGGGACCGGTCTGAACTTCCTGGCCACCTGGACGTTGTGGCGAAAAACGCGCAAGCCCGATCAACATCTTCACTTTGTTTCCGTCGAAGGGTTTCCGCTCAGCAAAGAAGAGCTGTCACAGGCGCTTCAGAAATGGCCGGACCTGGCGCCCCTCGCGTCGGAACTTGTTGCCCACTATCCCGCGCCCCATACCGGCACCCACCTGCTTCACCTGTCCGACAATGTCTCGCTCACGCTTTGTGAAGCTGAGGTGCTCCCCGCCTTGCGCCAGCTTGAAGCACGGGTCGATGCCTGGTTCCTTGATGGGTTTTCGCCGTCGACCAATCCGGACATGTGGTCCGACGCCGTGTTTGTGGAAGTCGCGCGGCTTTCGCAGGTCAGCACGACCTTTGCGACCTTCACAGCTGCGGGCGCCGTCCGCCGGAGTCTGGCGGCGCAGGGATTTGCGGTCGAGAAGGTCAAAGGATTTGGGCGCAAAAGGGAAATGCTGGTCGGTCGCATGGCGGAACCGCCATCGCACAAGGCATCAAAACCCTGGTACCGAGTAGGCCCTGCCAGCGCCCCTAAAGATGTTCTCATTGTCGGCGCGGGCATTGCCGGTGCCGCTACGGCATATGCGCTCAAACGACGTGGCGTGCAGGCGAGGATATTAGACAGTGAGGGTCTGGGCGCGGGTGCGTCGGGAAACCCAGCGGCTCTTTTTATGCCGCGCTTTTCCGTTGAGCCGACGCCGGAAGATGATTTCCATATCGCCGCCTATCTCCATGCTGAGCGCGTCATGCAAAGCCTGCAACGAGAGGCAACGGAGGTGCTGTTCGATCCGCGAGGTGTGTTGCAATTCGCCCGCACAAAATCAGAGGCAGATCGCTTCAAGAAAATAGCGGCGCGCGCACCGCTCCCACCGGGCCATCTTGAGCTGATAGCGGCGGAAGAGCTGTCGGATGTTGCGGGGTTCGATACCGGGTTCCCCGCCTTTCTATATCCCCGTGCCGGCGTCGTTCGACCACATGCTTTGTTGAAGGTGCTTACACGGGACGTTGAGATCGAACAAACCGCTGTTGGTTCCGTTGCACCCCATGACGGACAGTGGACTCTGAACGAGAGCGGGTCGGACAGTGCGGACGCTCTCGTGCTTGCCAATGGTCCAGGCATTACCGATTTCGCTGAGACAGCGTGGCTTCCGCTTGAACCTGTGCTGGGCCAAATAACGGACCTGCCGCCTGGAACGTTGTCGCCCCAACCCCACGCCCTTGTCGCCGGGTCTTATCTTATTTCCCACAGCGACGGGTCCGCGCTGACCGGCGCCACCTACGAACTAGGGAGAGAGGCAGACCAGACCGCGGAGCCAACGACCGTCGGTCATCAGCACAACCTCGCAGACCTGGCGCAGGTGTTTCCTTCCTTTGAAACCGCGCTCGCAACTCTCAATCCTGACGAGCTGTCGGGCCGCGTGTCCTTCAGGGCGCAGGTTCCCGACCGGGTACCCTTCGCTGGGCCCGCGCCGAACCATGAGGCCTATCTGTCAGCCTATGACCGGCTGCGCCATGGCGACCGGTTTGCCTCCTATCCTCCTGCCGCGATACATCCCGGTCTGTGGCTGATTGGTGGCCTGGGGGCTCGAGGCTTCACCACCGCTCTGCTGCTCGGTGAATTGCTCGCAGCGCAGATCGCCGGCACGCCCCAGCCACTCCCGCGTGACCTTGCGGAAGCTGTGCATCCCGCCCGCTTCATCATTCGGGCCTTGAGAAAAAACCGGACTTAAGCGCTTTTCTTTGGCCTCGAAGCGCCTATCCTCTCCCTATCGACATTCAGACTATCCAGGAGAGGCTCACATGGACCTCAGTTTCAGCGCAGCAGACGAAGAATTCCGGCTCGAAGTCCGGGAGTTTTTCGCCAACGAATATCCGGCCGACATTTTGGCCAAGGTGCAAAACGGCCAGCAGCTCAACAAAGCAGATTACCAGCGCTCTGAAGCGGCGCTGAATGACAAGGGCTGGGTCGCGGTCAATTGGCCGAAGGAGTATGGCGGTACGGGCTGGACGGCAACGCAGAAGTTCATCTTCGATGATGAGCTCGAAAGAGCGGGCGCGCCAAACGTCATTCCCATGGGCCTGCTCTATGTCGCGCCGGTGATCTATACGTTCGGGTCGGAGGAGCAGAAGAAGCGCTGGCTACCCGACATCCTTGCGAGCCGCACATTCTGGGGCCAGGGATATTCCGAACCGGAGTCCGGGTCGGACCTGGCGTCGCTTCAATGCAAAGCGGAGCGCGATGGTGACGAGTATATCGTCAACGGCACCAAGATCTGGACCAGTCAGGGACATTATGCTGACTGGTTCTTCTGCCTGGTTCGCACAGACAATAGCGGCAAAAAGCAGGAAGGCATTTCGTTCCTGTGTATGGATGCGAAAACGCCCGGCATCACGGTCTATCCGATCATCACCATTGACGGCAGCCACTATCTCAACCGGATCGAATTCGACAATGTGCGTGTGCCCGCTGAAAACCTGATCGGCGAAGAAGGCATGGGCTGGACTTATTCGAAGTATCTGCTGTCCAACGAACGGACGTCTTACGCCCACATTGCGGGCAAACGCGCCGACATTGCCCGGCTCAAAGAGATTGCCGGCACTATTCAGTCCGGCAACCGATCGCTCATGGATGATCCTGCTTTCGCTAACAAACTCGCGGAAGTTGAGATTGATCTGACGGCCTTGGAGTTCACGGCATTGCGCGCGCTTTCCTCTGTCGCCGCCGGGGATGCGCCAGGTGAAGAAAGCTCTGCGCTCAAGATCCTCGCGACCGAGAATGCGCAAGCCATTACGGAGCTGTTTCTGGAAGCCAGCGGCGCCAATGCCATTCCCTTTTTCCCGGACCGGAGCGACGCGGACTGGAACGATGGCAGCGGCATTCCGGCCTTCGCCGCACCGTCGACGGCCTCCTATTTCTTCAACCGGGCCCAGACGATCTACGGCGGGGCCACCGAAGTGCAGAAAAATATCATTTCAAAACAAGTACTTGGTCTGAGTTAGCCTTCAAACCGTAGATTCTTCTTGAAATGGTTTAACGCTAAACTATATTGGTTTAACGTTGAACTAATAGAGGATCTGCGCCATGGCCACCCGCCGCCGTTTTCTGAAAATCATGGGCTCTACCGCCATCATCGCTGCTGCCGGTGTTGGTGGGTTCGCCGTCACCCGCACCCCCACTGACGCCGTCGCGCCCTGGAAGCTCGCCGGCGGTGCCGACTATGCGGAGCCCCGCATGCGGGCTTTGTCCTACGCCATTCTGGCGCCCAATCCCCATAACCGGCAGCCCTGGCAGGTCGACCTTTCGGAGCCCGACGTCGCAACACTCTATTGCGATCTTGACCGCCTGCTGCCGGAGACGGACCCGTTTGATCGGCAGATCGTCATCGGCCTTGGGTGTTTCCTGGAGCTTGCGCGGATGGCCGCTGCCGAAGACGGACGCGCGCTCACGATTGAGCCCTTCCCCGAAGGCGCGCCAGACCAAAACCTCGACACGCGCCCTATCGCGCGGATGCGGTTTGGCGCACCCGGCTCTGCCACGCCTGACCCGCTCTTCGCACAAGTCTTGGTCCGACGCTCGCTGAAAGAACCCTATGACACCACTCGGAATGTCGCCGAGGACAGCCTCGCGGCGATCGCGTCCGTCGTGCCGGAGAGCGTCAGCGTCGACTTCACCATTGACGCTGCTCGCCGTGAGACCTTGCGTGAACTCAGTTGGGCAGCCCATCAGATCGAGGTGCTCACCCACCGCACCAATATGGAGAGCGTCGATCTGATGCGGATCGGCAAGGCAGAGATCAACGCAAATCCGGACGGGATTGATATTGGCGGCACAGCCTTTCTTGATGCGGCGGCGCTCGCTGGCATCATCTCCCGCGAAGAGCTCGCCGACCCGAATTCCGAAGGATTTAAAATCGGCCTCGACATGTATCGGGAGATGATGTTCACGGCGATGGCGCATCTCTGGCTTACGACCGATGGGAATACCCGTTTCGACCAGTTGAATGCCGGCGCGGCATGGATACGAGCGAATATGAAGGCCACCGAACTTGGGCTTGGCATTCACCCACTCTCCCAATCCTTGCAGGAATATGTGGAGATGGAATCGCTCTACAAAGACATACACAATGAGCTCGCAGCGCCGGGACACCGGATACAAATGTTCGCCCGTTTGGGGTACGGTCCCACCATTCCCGGCGGCCCACGATGGCCACTTGAGACAAGGATTTTGAACGCGTGACAGACCAGGTAGAGAGTGAGAGTCGTGAAAAACAAAGCTCCACTCTCTATGCCTTCTTCAATGAAATCGGCATCATCAATCAGCTTTTCTCCACCGCATTTCGCCGCTCGCTGCCGGAAGGCATGACCAGTGCCCAATTCTCCGTGCTCAATCATTTCGCGCGGCTTGGCGGTGCGCGCACCCCGGCGCAACTCGCGGCGTCGTTTCAGGTGACCAAAGGCGCCATGACCAACACGCTGCAAAAGCTCCAAGAAAAAGGCTATGTGGCGATTGAGACCGACCCAGCGGATCGGCGCAGCAAAATCGTGACGGTGACGGACAAGGGCCTATCGAAGCGCGAGGAAACCTTGGCAGCGACAGCGCCTGCGCTCGCTCAGATGATTGAAGACCTTGATGTTTCTGACGTTAAAGCGGCGCTGCCCTTCCTGCGCGAAGTCCGGATCTATCTGGACAAGGCACGCGACGAGATCGATTTCGCCGACTTGTAGGTGCTGCCGAAAGACCGCGTCGGATGAGTCAGTGCGGCTGACATATAAGCGTCACCCTTTTTGACGAATCACTCTTCAATCATCAGAATCGGACTACTCGAGAGAACACACCCGCATTCCTTTGGAGGAGAGGCCCATGCGCGAGATGTTGTTTGCACTCTCAACGACGGCAGCATTTTGGGTGGTCGTGGGAGTGGTCCTGTACCAAGTTGTTATTGTATAGAATTTGTGCGCAGCAAATGGCGGTCAGACGTGCTGGCCGCCATTGATGTGAATCTCGGCCCCATTCACGTAAGACGATTGATCCGTGCAGAGGAAGTAGATGGTGCGCGCGACTTCTTCGGGCGTCCCCAATCGCTGCATCGGAATCTCGGCGACGATTTTGTCCGTTCCCGGTGACAGGATAGCCGTGTCGATTTCACCGGGTGCGATCGCATTCACTCGGATGCCCCGTCGGCCGAAATCGGATGCCATTTCGCGGGTGAGACCTGCCAGAGCAGATTTAGATGTGCCGTAAGCTGATCCGGCAAACGGATGGACGCGGGTTCCGGCAATTGAGGTCACATTCACCACCGAGCCTTTTGCGGCAGCAAGTTCGTTCACCAGACCACGCGCGAGGCTCACCGGCGCAAAGAAATTGACTTCGAAGACCCGGCGCCAGGCTTCCATATCTGTTTCGAAGACACCCAGCCGACCGCCGTCTTCGGCCTTCGGCGAAATGGCGGCGTTGTTGACCAGCGCATTCAGATGGCTGCCTTGATCCTGAAGCCGAAGCCGCATTTCTGCGACAGCTTCGGTGACGTTTGCCGGGTCCGCCAAATCGACCTGAATATGATCCTCCGGCCCGGCCTCCCACGGACAATCTTCCGGGAACGGGTGACGTGAGCAGGTAATGACCCGCCAGCCAGCGCTGGAAAAACGCTTCACGGTCGCATGTCCGATGCCACGGCTGGCACCGGTCAGAATGAGGGTTTTCTTGTGGTTCGATGGATCACTCATGGAGGCAATCTAGTGGAACCACGCTTTCATGACCAGCAAGAGCTTTGTCACACTCTCGTTAGGTTTAATGCCCGTTGGACAGCGGTCAGGATAGAGCTGGACGTTCCCGCCGCTTGGACGACCGGCCAATCAAGATCGCCCAATTCATAAGAGAGTTGCTGCCTAACGACGTCCACATCGGCATCCGACGCATCGGTTCCGATCTCTGAGCGGCGCTTCACGCGGCTTTCCAGCACATTTTCCGGGGCTTCGAGCCAGATGCCCGCAAACGGGGTGGACCGACTTGCTGCCACCGTCTCAATGGCATCTCTCTCATCAGGCTTTGCGAACACCGCATCGCAGATCACTGTCTGGCCTGCGTCCAGGGCGATGCCGGCCAGCCGACCCATCTCCTCATAGACCCTGTCACTTGCCGCTTGAGTATAAGCCTCAGACGGGAGCCGATCAGCATCATCAACGCCTGCAAGCCTCTTACGGATCGTGTCGGTTCTTAAATGCACCGCGCCTGCCGCACCTCCCAGGTGCGGCGCAAGAAGTTTGGCAATTGTCGTCTTACCCGTGCCGGAGAGTCCCCCGACAGCATAGAGCCCGTTGTCCCTTTGGATCAGCAGGTCTTTTGCAAACTCCGCATAGGCCAATGCAAGATCGACAAGCTGTGGGTTCTGACTGTTGGCCGCGAACATGCGGGCAGAGACATGGGATCGTACACTCGCCCGTATACTCATGAAGAAGCGCATCGCCTCAAGTCCGGACAGCGTTTGCCGAACATCATCAAGCGTCTGAGCTTGCAAATATGCATTCATCGCCGTGTTCGCATGATCGGCAAGCCCACGGTCAGTCGTCGCTCGGAAGGCAAGGTCCATGAGTAAGAAACCCAGATCATAAAGAATGTCGATGCGGGCAAATTGATCGTTGAACTCGATACAGTCGAACGGCACAGGCTCACCGTCGAGGCACACCACATTGTTGAGATGAAGGTCGCCATGACAATGTCGGACCCAGCCCACCGCGCGGCGGCTTTCAATCAACGCCGACAGCTGTTCAAGACTCTTGGCATATTGTGTGCCCAATTGGTCAATGAGAGTTTGCGGGTAAATGGTTCCGATAAAAGGACCAAAATTCTTGCGGTTGCTTTCAAGAATTTCCGCAAATCGCGGCGGCCCTCCCGCCGTGGGACAAACCTCTGCTTCCTTGTGAAACCGGGCCACCTGCTTCGCCAATGACTCAACCATAGGCACACTCAATGCACCCCGGTCTGCCATATTGGAGAGCAAGTCAGATTGATCAAAGCGCGCCATCTTCACGACCCAATCAACAATGATCTCAGCGTCAGACAAATCAGCCTGCGCGGCGAGGCTAAGCCCCTCCTCTATTTCGACGACCGCCATAACCTCCAGATAGAGCGCTGGTGCTGTTCTTTGATTGAGCCTCAGTTCGTTCTCACAAGCCTTGCGGCGCTTGTCCAGCGTTGTGAAGTCCAGATAGACCAGATCAAGGCGTTTTTTCAGCTTGTAGGCGAAGTCCCCCGCCAAAAAGACGACAGAAATATGTGTGTCGATGCGCTCGACGGATGTGTCTGCGGGCAGACCATAGGCGACCGGAGATGCCAAGAACCTCTCAATAGCGTCTGCATCACTTGCGGTCATTACGTCCGCTCAAAATCCGTGATGATCTCAAGGCCGGCGGGATCCTGATGAGACAGGACTTCACTTCCCGGGAAGGCGTGGCGCACGGCAGCTTCAACGCGGTCGGCTACTTCATGGGCGCGTGTCAGGCTCATGCCGCCGTCGAGCTCCAGGTGAAACTGTATGAAGAGCTTGGTGCCAGCCATGCGCGTTCTCAAGTCGTGCATATCCTGTACGTCCTCGTCGGCGAGAACGATGGACCGGATTTTGTCACGCTCGTCTTCGGGCAATTCTTGATCCATGAGTTGTTGGATTGATTGATCGGCGATCTGCCACGCACTATAGGCGATGAAACAGGCAATCATGATCCCGAAAACGGGGTCGGCCCAAACAAACCCGGGGAAGGCAGAGAGAGCCAGCGCGGCGATCACCGCGAGGTTCATCAGAAGGTCGCCCTTGTAGTGGATTGAGTCTGCCGCAATAGCGAGTGAGTTGGTCTGCCTCACAACGCGGGTTTGGTAGGCCACAAGCGCGAGGGTCAACCCGATAGCGATCACCGTCACAACAATCCCAATGCCCGAGCTTGATACCGGAACGGGATCAATCAGCCGCGACCCGGCCTCCCAAAGAATGTAGATCGCAGAGAGAATAATGATTGTCGCCTGGCCCAAGCCCGCCATCGCCTCTGCTTTGCCATGCCCGAACCGGTGGTCATGATCAGCAGGTGTCAGGGCTGCCCGCACCGCAAACAGGTTGAGCACCGAGGCTGCCATATCAAGCACCGAGTCGAACAAGGTCGCCAGCATGGCCACGGACCCGGTTATGGCAAACGCGACCGCTTTCATGGTGATCAATGAAAGCGCAACGCCGACCGCGGCATAGGTCGCCCGGCGCATCAGCCTGTCATTGGTCGCGGTGCTCACCATTTGCTCACTGCAGTTGTTTCAAGGGAACAATTTCGACGTCTGCCAAGGTGCATCCACAGCCTCCCGCCGAAAGACCAGGCGGTCGTGAAGCCGGAACGGTCGATCGCGCCAAAACTCTATCTGGCTTGGTGTCAGGCGGAAGCCAGACCAATAAGGGGGACGGTCCACCTTCTTGATTGCGTATTTCGCGCCAAACCGAGCGACTTCCTTTTCAAGTTCGAAACGCCCTGCCAAAGGCCGCGATTGCTTAGACGCCCAAGCGCCTATCTGGCTGTCCTTTGCTCTGGTCGCAAAATAGGCGTCCGCTTCTTCATCTGTAACCGATGAGATCGCGCCGCGCACCCGGATTTGGCGTCGCAGACTTTTCCAGTGGAAGCAGAGAGCTGCTTGGGGATTTTCAGCAAGTTCATTGCCCTTGGCACTTTCGAGATTGGTGTAAAACACAAATCCATCGGGACCCACACCTTTAAGCAATACCATGCGCACGTCTGGCAAGCCCGACGCGTCAGCCGTTGCCAATGCCATGGCATTTGGGTCGTTGGGTTCAGATTTTTGTGCTTCAGACATCCATTCTTCAAAAATAGAGAACGGGTCTGTGCCAACGATGCTTTCTACGTCAGTGTCCGTCATTGCGGTCCTCATTTTTGCCGCTGCCCTTATCAGGGATCAGGCCTTATTTTGGCCCTAAGGCGCCTCTTTATATAGTCGTCACGCAACCCTGTCCTGTCCCAGATTCGATAGCACATTCAGCGAGAGCAGAACGCAGATGACTTTCACTCGCACATGCCAATATGCGCTCCTGGTGGGTACCTTTTTGTGCCTTGTGCCGGATGATGGGCATGCCGCAGATATCAGCCAAGCGACCACGACCGTTCCATCAAACGAATTGGCTGGGAACCAATCGGCGTTTGACGAAGGAGTCGTGGCTTACGATGCCGGGGACTATGCGACCGCCTATTCTATCTGGTTGCCTTTAGCGAAATCAGGGGACATTGCCGCCCAACGGAATGTGGCCCACATGCTCCGTCGAGGCGTGGGCGTGCCCCAAGATAGTCAGCGCGCTTTGTGGTTTTACGAGCGCGCTGCATCGGCGGGCCTAGCGAGCGCGGCCCTCAATGCCGGCATGATGCGGATCGAACCAGATGCGCCCTACCGGGACCTCGAAAAGGCAGCAGAGTGGCTCAGTCTTGCGGCTGCAGCGGGGAGTCCCGACGCCATGTGGGAGCTGGGTCTCCTTATTGAAAACAGACCTCAGAGCACACCTTCCGATCTCGATGCCGCGGAAGCATTCATTCGCCGGGCAGCTGAGCTGGGGCACGAAGAAGCCAAACGACGCTTTGAGCCAGCGGCCCAGCAACAAGATCCAACTCCAGCTGCTGTCGCCCAGGACATTGCTGCTCGCTCCTCTCAGCCCACCGGTCTGGTATCGCCGGAGCAAGGCGCGCAGTTCATGGCCGGGGTCTATTCGTTCGAGGATGGAGATTTCCTCGATGCAGCAGCCCGGTGGCGCCCCCTGGCGGAAGATGGGGTGAGCGAAGCGCAATATCGTCTGGGTCGGCTCTATCGGTTCGGCCTTGGTGTTGAGATCGATGTCGCCTTGGCTCGGAAATGGCTGTCTGCTGCTGCAGCTCAGGGACATGAGAAAGCCGCCGAAACACTCGAGATTTTGCCCGATCCTTAACGTTTTGGTATGCGCGACCGCTTAGGCTTGCACACGCTTTTTTAACCATGATCGCAGAGTTTCGGTGGGAAGCGGCCTTCTCATCAAACACTGCCCGGCGGAGCTTTATGCGCAATCCCTACCATGTGCTTGGTATTTCACCTCAAGCCGGTCCTGATGAAATCAAGTCGGCCTACCGACGCCTGGTGAAAACCTATCATCCGGACTCAGGCTCCAAAGACCCGCGCCAAAAAGAGCGGTTCCATGAGGTGACCGCGGCCTATGATCTTTTGAGCCGAAAAGCCAAAGCCGCCGCGCGGAACGGTCCGACCAAGCGGCGCCATGCGGCACGAGCAACTGCCGACGAGGCGACATCAAAGGCAGCACAGTCTTCATCTCGCCCGCGCAGCAACACCACCTCCCGATCCGGCGTGGAAAAAGAGCCAGATACGGCATCAGAACGCGCCGACACTGAAAGTCAAAACAAACAACACACCGGTGTTGCGAATGCGGAACCGGCTTCAAGGTTTGCTGATTTTCTCACCCACCTAAAAAGTGCCGGTCGTCGCGCTTTCCGATCGCGTGGGACCGATCACACTTATGAGCTCAACATCCCATTTCTAGATGCTGCCTCAGGCACCAAAAGGCGCCTAATCCTCGACACTGGAAAATCGCTCGATGTACACATCCCAGCGGGGGTCGAAGACGGACAGCAAATCCGTCTTCGCGGTCAGGGCGATGCCAGCTTAACCAGCCGTGAGGCCGGCGATGCGTTTGTTACCGTATCAGTCGCTCCCCACCCCACCTTTAGACGGCAGGGCGCGGACGTCCATGTCGATGTAGCTATCAGCCTTGCAGAAGCCGTGCTGGGCGCAAAGATCACGGTCCCTGCGGTGGACGGGGAGGTTTCTGTGACGGTGCCCGAGGGCTCAAACGGCGGCAGTGTCCTTCGTCTTAAGGGCAAGGGTCTTGCCCACCCGCCGGGGGGGCGGAAATTCGGCAAAGGCGACCAGTTTGTGCACCTGACCCTCGTTCTGCCGCCAAAACCAGATCAAGCCTTGAAAGACTTTGTGGCGGGCTGGACCGCCGGCCTTAAGCACGCACCTCGGCAGACCTGACCCGTTTTGGATCACACCTCTGTAATGGTCTGTAATACAAGCGGTTTTTCCGCCCTTTTCGCTAGACCGCTAAGTCCATTTGTGTAGGATGCCGCGCTAATGGGGGCAAGGATTTCAACAAGATAGGGGGTCCCATGACGGCACCTGAGGCGGCATCTGGCGGCCTGATGAGCGGCAAAAAAGGCCTCATCATGGGCGTAGCGAACAACCGGTCGATTGCCTGGGGCATTGCCAAGGTGTGCGCAGAACATGGTGCGGACGTGGCCTTTACCTATCAAGGGGAGGCTCTCGCAAAACGAGTCAAACCTCTCGCCGAATCCGTTGGGTCGGACCTTGTCCTGCCTTGTGACGTGACCGATGACGCTTCCATGGATGCAGTCTTCAAAACACTTGAAGACAAATGGGGCCAGCTCGACTTTCTGGTCCACGCCATTGCCTATGCGGATAAGAGCTCGCTGGACGGTCGCTATCTCGACACGACGGCCGACCAGTTCGCCCAGGCTATGACCATTTCCTGCCATTCGCTGGCGGCCGTCGCACAGCGCGCCGAACCGCTTATGAAGGATGGCGGATCGATCGCGACTCTTACCTATTATGGCGCCGAGAAGGTTATCCCCCACTACAATGTCATGGGTGTTGCGAAAGCCGCTCTCGAAGCCAGCGTGCGATATCTGGCCGTCGACCTCGGTCGCAACAATATCCGGATTAATGCGATTTCAGCCGGCCCCATCAAGACGCTGGCTGCCTCAGGCATTGGTGACTTCCGCTATATTTTGAAGTGGAACGAGCTGAACACGCCGATGAAACGGACCGTGACCATCGACGAAGTCGGGAAAACCGGCCTTTATCTGCTTTCAGATTTGGGGTCGGGGGTCACCGGCGAAGTCCATCACGTGGACGCCGGATACCATGTGGTGGGCATGAAGGCGGAAGACGCTCCGGACATGAGTATTGTCTGACTGCTGCGCTTCGTTTCCGTTTTTCCTGAAATTCAGCTAGAACCTCTGCCAGTAACCGCTTGAGGCAGATTTCATGTCACACAATACGTTTGGCCATCTTTTCCGCGTGACCACATGGGGTGAGTCCCATGGACCCGCGCTCGGCTGCGTGATTGACGGCATGCCTGCGCTCGTCCCAATCACCGCGGAAGAAATTCAGACTTTCCTGGACAAACGCCGACCGGGCCAGTCGCGGTTCACCACACAGAGGAAAGAACCGGATCAGGTGAAGATCCTTTCGGGTACCTTTCAGAACGAAGATGGTGTGGAGGTGACCACCGGCACGCCGATTTCGCTGATGATTGAGAATGTCGATCAGCGGTCGAAAGACTATGGCGACATCAAAGATACCTTTCGGCCCGGCCACGCAGATTTCACCTATGAAGCCAAGTATGGCATCCGCGATTATCGCGGCGGCGGCCGCCAATCAGCTCGCGAAACTGCCGCACGGGTAGCGGCCGGTGCGCTTGCGCGAAAAGTGATTCCCGGGGTCGAAGTGCGCGGTGCCCTGGTTCAGATGGGACCCCACAAAATTGACCGTACACGGTGGAATTGGGATGAGATTGATCAGAACCCGTTCTGGTGCCCTGATCCCGTGGCTGCCAAGGAGTGGGAATCCTACCTGGACGGTGTTCGGAAGGCTGGCTCCAGCTGCGGTGCGGTGATTGAAGTCATCGCGACTGGCGTTCCTGCGGGGCTTGGCGCGCCGATCTATGGCAAGCTCGACGCTGACCTTGCAGGCGCCCTCATGAGCATCAACGCTGTGAAAGGTGTTGAGATCGGTGATGGATTTGCCGCGGCGGCGCTCACGGGCGAAGAAAATGCCGATGAAATGGGCATAGATGGCAACAAAGTGAGCTTCGATGCCAATCATGCAGGCGGAATTCTTGGCGGAATCTCCAGCGGCCAAGATGTCGTCGCCCGTTTTGCGGTGAAGCCCACCTCATCAATCCTTACACCGCGTAAGTCAATCACCCGGTCCGGCGAGGAAACGGAAGTAATGACTAAGGGACGGCACGATCCTTGCGTGGGTATTCGAGCGGTACCGGTCGGAGAGGCCATGATGGCCTGCGTCCTGGCTGACCATTTCCTTAGGCACCGCGGACAAAACGGCCCACTGGAGAGCTAAGCCCATGACCGCCCCTTCCACCGTCTCCCCTCAGCCTTTGATGGCACGTTTCGATCAACGCAGCGGGGAAATGATGGTCTATGGCGGCGGCTTTGCGGGGCTCTTCATTCTCAGTGTCGCTCTTGCCCGCGGCGATATCGCCCTTTTCCTCATCAGCGTGGCCCTATTCGCCGTGGCCTATCACTTCTGGCCCTTTGTACGACGAAACACACCCGCAGTTGTCGCCAGTTCCGCGGGTCTCATGATCACCGGTTTGGGCACTGTTGCGTGGGATGCGATCGTCAATGCTACGACGGTCGACAAGGCGGTCCGCACAATCCGCAATACCGAGCTTCATCTCACGCTGGGACGGTCCCTGGACAAGTCGCTCGCGCAAGAAGACATGGGCGGACTGCAGCGGCGTCTGATGGTTCAGATCTGGCGATACCACAAAGACACGTTGGTGATCCGGCTCGAACCGCTCGATATTGCTCCTGAGCCGATCCTCGAAGCTATTCAGGCCTTTCTGAACCATAGATCGGCTTAGATCTTTTCGAACACAGCCATTTTTGTCAGGTAGCCGGTTTGCTGCTCGATGCGGCGTAGCCCTACACGCGCGAAAAGGGCTGCAAAGTCTTCGTCCAGATAGCTGGAAAAATAAGGCTCGTGGAAAGCTACAGGGAAGAATTCCAGCAGGCTGTTGAACGGCTCGTGATCATCCTTCTGCAGGGCATCAACGAGAATGAAGCGGCCACCCGGTTTCAGGATGCGGGCAATTTCATCGGCGACCTGGGCTCGTACCTTCGGCGGCAATTCGTGGAACAGATAGGTCGCTGTCACGATGTCCTGCGATGCCTTCTCTAATGGCATGCGCTCGGCGGGTGCATTGATGAACCTCGACCGTCCCCATTTGGACAGAGCACGGCGGGTTTTTGCGAGATAGTCCGGAGACAAATCAAGGCCTGTAACGCCCATACGCGGCCAGTTGCGTTTTACCTCCCGAAGGAAGCGCCCCGTACCGCAGGCAATATCCAGAACATTCAGATCTCTTTGATCCTTGCCCTCAACATATTCCGCAATGGGCACCAGCGCCTGACGGCGCATCGCGTCGGCGGTGCCGGCAAAGAGTGTTTCGACTTGCGTGTCATAAAGGTCGGCGGACTCTTCAGAGAGCCATCCATCTGTCTGGAAATGAAAATTCTGCAGGTAATATCGCGGGAACTGTTTCGTTCGGGGACCGCTGTTCACTTCCGAATGGCGCTTCTCCATGCGGCGTTCGTCGACCTTTTTTGCGTCCAGAAAAAAGCGTATCGCTTTGTCAATCGGTCGTCGCGGATCGGTCTCAAGCTCGGGCGCTTTATAAATACCCGCTTCAATGTTCCGATAGTCGCGCTCGAAGAGTTCGCGGATGGACTGAACAATGTCTGGCAGTTTGGGGATCGGAGAGCTGGGCTTGAAGGGAACCTCACCCGGCCGGGTCACGGGTCCGCGCAGGCGATTGACCGCTGCATAATGTCCAGCATACCAAGCGACCCTGGCGCCTTGCTCGGCGGCGTATCGCAATCGCGCTATGGGGCGTCTTAGGGGACGCAGCATCGCGGTCACTCCCTCCTAAAAATGCCTACCAGCTCAATATGGGGCGACCAGAGGAATTGGTCTAGTGGCGTGACACTTTCGAGGCGATATCCGCCCTTGATCAGTGTCTTGGCGTCTCTGGCAAAGGTCGCGGGGTTGCAGGATACCGAGGCAATGAGAGGGATCGTCGACGCAGCAATGGCCTCGCATTGGGTCGCTGCGCCGGCCCGTGGAGGATCAATCACCACGGCGTCAAAGCGGTTCAACTCATCGCTACGCATGGGACGACGCGCCAAATCGCGACGTTCGACTGTGAGCGGTTTGAGCCCTGCCGCGGGCCCTTGACGGCGCATAGCCGTCTCCAAGGCAGCACATTGCGCCTTTGCGCCCTCGACGGCATGAACCTTATGCGTATGCGCCAGGGCCAGCGAAAAGGTTCCACACCCAGCGTAGAGGTCGACAACAGAGCTGCGCTCCTTCAAAGCGTCGGTCACGATGGACACCATGGCTTCCTCGCCCGCTCTGGTGGCTTGTAGGAAAGCGCCTGGCGGCAGTGCCACCTCGATGCCTGCAAGAGCTATCGTCGGCGGGCGCCGCTCTGCAAGGATGTCTCCATCCCACGTGAGCCGAGCGACATCGGCCTTCGCAGCTGCTTCTGCCAGAGTTTGACGCAAAGCCAGATCAGGATCAGCTTTGCCGCCCGTGACAGAGACGTCCAGGCCGGATGCGGTCGCCGTCACGCTCACGCTCGCTTTGCCCTTTCGGGTCAATCCCGGTCCCACCAGTTCCCGTAACGCTGGAATAGCCGCTTCGAGGTCCGGGACGAGGATCGGGCAGGACCCAATGTCGACGATGGTGTGGGTCGCGCGTTCAAAAAAGCCGAACCGAACGGTCTTCCGTGTTCTCATTGCCGCAAAAGTAGCCCTGCGGCGTGTGCCGGGTGCACAGGGAATGATCTTGGCGACGGTTACATCGATCCCTTTGCTTTTAAGGGCGCGGTCAACCTGATCCCGTTTCCAGGCCCGGTAGCTCTCATCGCTTTGGTGTTGAAGGGCGCATCCGCCGCAGGTCCCGAAATGGCTGCAGACCGGCTCAATGCGGTCTGGGGAGGGGCTCAGCACGTCGCGCAGATCACCACGACCATCAACTATGTCCGCCTGAACCCGTTCGCCCGGCAGTGTGCGCGGGATGTAGATGGGGCCCTGATCCGTGCGAACGACGCCGTCGCCCTGGGCACCAACATGATCGATGGTCAGAATTTCATTGGTCATGGCTTAACCGCACAAATCAGAAACTCTTTGTTGCCATCGCTGCCTTCAATGGGGCTTTCGACCAGCCCCCTGACGGTCCATCCCATCTCGTCCTGCAACCAGGTTTGAACACGATCACAAACCTCGGCGTGCAGTGTTGCGTCTTTCACGATGCCGCCCTTACCGACTTTGCCAGGCCCCACTTCGAATTGCGGTTTGATGAGCGCAATCAGCTGCGCGCCCGATCGAGCGAGGCACAGGGCTGCGGGCAATGCCTTCTCCAGACCAATGAAACTCACATCACTGACGATGAGATCGATTGGATCAGGAACTTGGGCAGCGGAGAGGTCTTTCGCGTTGGTCTTTTCCAGGGAGATCACCCGAGCATCATTGGCGACGTTCGGCGCAAGTTGCCCGTGCCCTACATCCACCGCATAGACTTTTGCAGCGCCGTTTGCGAGAAGGACCTGTGTGAAACCGCCTGTCGAAGCCCCGATGTCCAGTGCGATGTTGCCTTCAGGGTTGAGTGCGAAAACGTCCAGTGCTCCCACAAGCTTCAATGCGGCGCGGGACACCCATTGATCGCCTGAGCCTTCAACCTCAAGCGCAGCGTCTTCTGAGACAGACTGCGAAGCCTTTGACGCGACAATCCCGTTGACCCGCACCTGGCGCGCCTTGATGGCGGCCTGCGCCCGCGCCCTTGTTGGCAGGACGCCACGGTCAACCAAGGCGCGGTCGAGCCGCACACTCATGAGGTCAGGACTTTCCCGGAACTGCGTTGGCGCGTTCCGCAGCCAGAGAGACCAATGCGCTCTCATGGCCAAGCGCCGTTAGGGCTGTTGCCGCGATGTCCGGCGCTGTTAGCCCTGCGGCCACATACATGGCGTCAGGTTTGTCATGATCCTGGAAGATGTCCGGCAGCGTGAGAGTGCGTACCTTAAGACCCCGGTCCATCAAGCCATTGGTGCTCAGGAACTCAAGGACATGGGCGCCAAAGCCACCCACAGAGCCTTCTTCCACCGTGACCAGCACTTCATGCTCGCGAGCGACGCGCGCAAGCAGCTCCTGATCGAGAGGTTTCGCAAACCGCGCATCAACAACCGTCGTGGAAATACCCTGCGCCGCCAGTTCGTCTGCAGCCTTGAGGGTCTCCTGTAACCGGCATCCAAGCGACACAAGAGCCACCGTCGTGCCTTCCCGCATCACACGGCCTTTGCCGATTTCCAGCGCCGTGCCGATCTCGGGGAGCTCGATGCCAACGCCTTCACCGCGGGGATAGCGGAAGGCACTTGGGCGATCATCGATCTCGACCGAGGTCGCCACCATATGCATAAGCTCAGCTTCATCAGCGGCCGCCATCACCACAAAGTCCGGCAGACAGGTGAGATAGGTGATGTCAAACGAGCCTGCATGGGTCGGGCCATCGGCCCCCACCAGTCCGGCGCGATCGATCGCAAACCGGACCGGCAGTTTCTGAATCGCCACGTCGTGCACAACCTGGTCATAGGCTCGCTGCAGGAAGGTTGAATAGATCGCCGCGTAGGGTTTCAGGCCCTCTGTCGCCATTCCCGCCGCAAATGTGACCGCGTGCTGCTCTGCAATACCGACATCAAAGGTTCTGTCGGGAAACGTCTTAGCAAACTTGCTGAGGCCGGTGCCATCAGGCATCGCAGCGGTCACGGCGACGATTTTGTCGTCCTTCTCCGCATGCTTCATGAGCGATTGCGCGAAGACGTTCGTGTAGCTCGGTGCGTTTGCCGGCGGCTTTGACTGAGCGCCGGTGATCACATCAAACTTGCTGACACCGTGATACTTGTCTGCAGATTCCTCTGCCGGGGCGTATCCCTTGCCCTTCTGCGTCACCACGTGGATCAGGATCGGCCCCTCATCGGCGTCGCGCACATTGCGCAGGACGGGAAGCAGGTGATCCAGATTGTGCCCGTCGATGGGGCCGACATAGTAGAAGCCCAGCTCCTCGAAGAGCGTGCCGCCGGTCGCCATGCCGCGCGCATATTCTTCGGCGCGTCGCGCCTTTTCTTCCAGAGATTTCGGGAACATCTCGGCGATCTGTTTCGCAAAGTGACGGAACCCGCGATAAGTACCGCCGGAGATCAGGCGTGCCAGATAAGCGCTCATCGCACCCACTGGCGGCGCAATCGACATGTCATTGTCGTTCAGGATCACGATCAGGCGGCTATCCATGGAGCCCGCATTGTTCATGGCTTCATAGGCCATGCCCGCGCTCATGGCGCCGTCGCCAATCACAGAGATCACATTGTTCTTCTTTGCCTGCAGATCACGGCCGACGGCCATGCCAAGGCCGGCGGAAATAGACGTCGAAGAGTGCGCCGTTCCAAACGGGTCATATTCACTCTCAGCGCGTTTCGTGAAGCCAGACAATCCACCGCCTTGGCGCAGGGTGCGAATGCGGTCCCGCCGACCTGTGAGGATCTTATGCGGGTAGGCCTGATGGCCCACATCCCAGATGATCCGATCCTCAGGCGTATTGAATACATAGTGCAGAGCGACCGTGAGTTCGACCACGCCAAGGCCTGCGCCCAGGTGACCGCCAGTGATCGAAACCGCTTCAATTAGTTCCTGACGCAGCTCATCCGTAATTTGAGGCAGATCGTCATCATCATGTGCGCGCAGGTCAGCCGGAACTTTGATCCGGTCCAGCAAGGGCGTCTTACTCGTGGTGGTCACTCTGGTTCTTCTCTGACTCTGGCTTGTCGTCGGCCGACTTTTGATGTGCGATCCGGACTATCCGGTTCCTATTTCAGTGTCTTAATCTTCGTAGCAGCGTACGGCGAATTAGAGGCCGAGGTAAGGCCACATTGCGCCGCACCCGGTCACGCGCTGCGGTTTATAACGAAGCTTGTTGCACTGCGCAAAGAATCTGCTTTTTCATCAAACAAATCAAGGTGTTGAATGGCCTGATCGGCCAGCATTCTGGCCTGTTCGCGGGCCCTTTCAGGCCCCAGAATCGTGGCGAAAGTGGCTTTTCCCTTCGCGCGGTCCTTGCCAGCGGTCTTGCCAAGTGTGGCGCTGTCACCCTCCTCGTCCAGCAAATCATCGATGATCTGATAGGCGAGGCCCAAATCATGGGCATAGGCATGGAGCGCATGATGGGCGTCCTTTGAGGCTTTGCCCAAAATCGCCCCAGATTCACAGGCGAAAGCGATGAGGGCGCCGGTTTTGAGCTGTTGCAGCCGGGTGAGCGCCCCAATGTCTAAAATCGTTCCTTCACTTGCCATGTCGATCATCTGGCCGCCAACCATGCCATGGGTACCGACTGCCTTGGCCAGTCCAACAACAAGGTCGCAGCGCACTCGGTAATCATCATGGGTGTCCGCATCGCCCAGAATCTCAAAGGCGAATGTCAGGAGTGCATCGCCAGCCAGAACGGCGGTCGCCTCATCGAAAGCCTTGTGGGTCGACGGACGGCCGCGGCGCAGATCGTCATCATCCATGCATGGCAGATCATCATGAACGAGTGAGTAGGTGTGCACACATTCGATCGCAGCCGCTGTGCGCAATGCCCGATCCTCGCTCACGGTAAATAGTTTCGCCGCCTCGCAGGCAAGATAAGGCCGGAAACGCTTGCCACCACCGAGCGTCGCGTACCGCATGGCCTCCGCGACGCGTCCCTCTGGTCCCTCTGCCGCTGGCAGTAACCGATCCAGCAAGAGCTCAACGTCGGCCGCTGTGTCTTCCATTGCTTGTGCGAGGTTGAGGTCGGACATGGCTCACTCGATGTTCGCGGGCTCGGCACCCACCTCGCCAGTCGCCGACAGGGTGATTTTCTCAACCTTCGCCTGCGCCGACTGCAATCGCGCTTCACAATGCGCTTTGAGCAGGTTGCCACGCTCGTAGAGCTCAATGGACTTTTCAAGTTCGGCTTCACCAGATTCCAACTGGCGCACGATTTCTTCGAGCTCCGCGAGGGCCGCCTCGAAACTCATCTTCGCGATGTCGGCTGGTGCCGTTGCTTTTTTGGCCGCCATAGCGTCCTCCGATTTTTATGCCCGTTTCCGCGCTCAAACGTCACGGCCCATTAACGTCGCCACATGGGCGCTTGCGCTGCGAGCCAATGCCCCCAAGTCATAGCCTCCCTCAAGGGTCGAAACAATGCGACCTTCACACGCATTTTGGCCGACTTCCATCAACTCCTTGGTTACCCAGACATAATCAGCCTCAGTAAGGTTTAGTCCGGCCAATGGATCGTCGGCGTGCGCGTCAAACCCTGCGGATATGAACAGGATATCGGGATCGAACGCGGTGAGCGCCGGGAGAATCACTCTTTCGTAAGCCTCACGAAACGTGGCACCACCCGCTCCTGGATCCAGAGGCACGTTGACGATGTTTCCCACACCTGTTTCGTTTGCTGCACCTGTTCCAGGATAAAGAGGCGACTGGTGCGTGGACGCATAGAAGAGGTTTTCGTCCGTTTCGAACGTGGCTTGCGTACCATTGCCGTGGTGAACGTCAAAGTCGATCACCGCCACTTTGGTAAGGCCAAACTTCTCGCGCGCATAGAGTGCCCCGACAGCCACATTGTTAAACAGGCAAAAACCCATGGGCGTCGCAGGCTCGGCATGGTGGCCCGGCGGACGCACCGCGCAAAAGGCATTCTCTGCAGTACCTGTGGCGACAGCGTCCACGGCGCGGCACACAGCACCGGCAGCTCTCAAAGCTGCTTCGCCTGATCCGGATGACATGATCGTGTCCGCATCGATGGCTGCGAAGCCTTTTGACGGCACGCTTTCCAGAAGATGCTCGACATGAGCCCGCGGGTGTACCCGCGCAATGTCTTCAATGGCTGCCCTCGGTGCATCTTCTCTTTGAATCGCGGCAAACGCCGGATCACCCAACGCGTCCATGACGGCTCTTAGTCGCGCCGGACTTTCTGGATGGCCGTCCGGTGTTTGATGATCAAGACATGCGGTATGGCTGAGCAGAAGTGTGGTCATGCCTCAGTCTCGCGTGGCGGGGTGCGGGTTTCAAGCGCTGCTCAAGCCGACGCGCGGACGTACCAATCAACGCCGTTTTCATCGCGGCTCACCGTTGCGTCGCCACGCGCGACCAAACAGGAGAGGTGCGCCAAGCTTTCGCCGGTCGCCATGAAGAAGACGTCCGGGCCAATCTTGCGCTTAAAGAGCGCCGGAAACACATCAATGGCGCGCTTGGGTTCCGCGAGCATGTCCAACAATTTCGCAAGCCCCTCTTCGTGCCCGTCGACCAATGCATCTAGACGCGTATGAAGACCATAGAACGGTTCATTGTGCGCCGGCAGGACCAGGGCATCTTCCGGCAAGGCTGCTTTCAGTTTTTTACAGCTGTCGATCCATTCCTGCAACGGGTCGGCATGGGCTTCCGTCGGGTGCAGACTGACATTGGACGAAATGCGCGGCAGCACCTGGTCGCCGGAGATCAGGACATTCAATTCTTCGCAAAAGAGACAGACATGTTCCGGCGCGTGCCCGGAGCCAACGATCACCTGCCATTCGCGTCCACCCATTTGAAGGCGGTCACCGTCTTTCAGACGCTTGAAAGCATCGGGCAAACGAGAGACCCGCTCGCCGAAGCCGCCAAAGCGTTTTGCGTAAGACTCTACGGCCCGTTCTGAAAATCCGGCCGCGCGATAGAAATTCCGGCCGTCCTGCGGTGCTTCCTTGCCGGTGTCCGCGACAAGGGTCCGGCACATGAGATAGTCCGTCCGGGACATTTCGAGCGCGACATCAAACTCACGGGTGATCCAGCCGGCGAGGCCCACATGATCCGGGTGCAGGTGAGTCACAATCACCCGTTTGACGGGTCGGCCGTCGAGCTTCTCATCGAAAATCTTGCGCCAGGATGCTTTGGTTGCGTGATCGTTCACCCCGGTGTCTACGATTACCCAGCCATCATCGTCATCAATGAGCCAGAGATTGATGTGGTCGAGGGCGAACGGCAGGGTCATGCGGACCCAATAGATGCCCGGCGCGACTTCGCGAATGTCGCCCGCCTCAGGCACGCCCTTAATAGGATAGCTCAGACCTTTTTCATCAACTTCGCCCAGCGACACGTCACTCATAGGAATTTGTTCCCAAAATTACTGTTGGGCGGAGTGTGCCGAGTGTCGGCTCGGAGGTCAAACACGGGAAAATGGCCTCAGGCGCCCAGCTGCTGCTCATCAAGCGCGAAAAGCGAGGTTGCCCCTGCCGTCGCCGGGGTCAGGAGGCCCGCGCAGCTTGGCAGCGTATTTTCCGCAAAGAAGCGCGCCGTCGCCTTCTTGGAGGCCAAATACGAATCGTCGGGGCTCTCCACCGCTGCGAGCGCGCCCTTGGTGAGATAGTGACCGCCTGCGACATTGCCGAAGAGCCGTGCGTAGGGCGTGGCCCCGGCAAGACAGTCCTGAACATTGCTCTTACCTGTGTCGAGCATCCAGTCTGTCGCTTCTTCCAGCGCATCGAGGGCGTCGGACAGCGCGTGTCCCGCAATGTTGAGGTCTGCATCATTATGGGCGGCCGCCGTTTCAGCCGTCTCGCGAATTTCGGCGAGATAGGCTTTCACCACAGCGCCGTCGCCGAGCGGCAGTTTGCGAGAGACGAGATCGATGGCCTGGATACCGTTCGTGCCTTCATAGATCGGCGTGATCCGCGCATCGCGATAATGCTGCGCTGCGCCGGTTTCTTCGATGAACCCCATGCCGCCATGGATCTGCACGCCGATGGACGCCACTTCGACGCCAATGTCGGTGCTCCAGGCTTTCGCTATGGGTGTCAGGAGATCCGCGCGCGCCTGGCCCGCTGCCTTCGCTGCGTCGTCTGATCCTTCGTCCGCCTTATCAATGGCGACAGCGTTCGCGTAACAAACAGCTCGGGCCGCCTCCGTCAGCGACTTCATGGTCATCAACATGCGGCGTACATCCGGGTGGCCGATGATCGGCCCCATTTCGCCCGCTGGGATTTCCATGCCCGCCGGCCGGCCCTGTTTGCGGTCCATCGCGTAGGCCAGTGCCTGCTGATAGGCGCGCTCTGCAATCGCCACACCCTGAACGCCCACGAGAAGACGCGCATTGTTCATCATGGTGAACATGCAGGCGAGGCCCTTGTTCTCCTGACCGATCAGATAGCCGACAGCACCGCCTTCTTCGCCATACGACATGACGCAAGTGGGGCTGCCGTGAATGCCAAGTTTTTCTTCAAGGCCGATGCACTTGGCATCATTGCGCTCACCCAAAGTGCCGTCATCGTTCACGAAGAATTTCGGCACGAGGAACAGCGAAATGCCACGCGTGCCCGCGGGCGCATCGGGCAGACGCGCGAGCACCAGGTGAATGATGTTTTCGGTGAGATCATGATCTCCATAGGTAATGTAGATCTTCGTGCCGGTGATCTTGTAGGTGCCGTCGTCCTGCAGCACGGCTTTGGCCTTCAGTGCATTCAAGTCCGATCCCGCCTGCGGCTCGGTCAGGTTCATGGTGCCGGTCCATTCGCCGGAGACGAGCTTCGGCAGATATTTCGCGCGCTGCTCGTCGGTCCCATGCGCTGTGAGTGCTTCGATCACCCCTTGTGACAGGATGGGGCAGAGACCGAAGGAAAGGCAGGCCGCGTTCCACATTTCCTGCAGCGCCGCAGAGAGTGCGAGTGGCAGTCCTTGGCCGCCAAATTCCGGGTTTGCCGCGATAGACCCCCAGCCCCCTTCGACCCATTGCGTGTAGGCGTCCGCATATCCCGGCGGTGTCGCAACACCATTGTCGCCCAAGGCCGCGTGGGTTTTCTCGCCAGCACTGTTGATGGGTGCGATGACGTCGCCGGCAAGCTTTGATGCTTCTTCCAAAACGGCATCGATCAGATCATCGCTTAGATCAGGATAGGCACCGGAGGCCTGCAGCTCGTCCAACCCGGCCAGGGACTTCAGGGTGAATGCCATGTCTTGGACGGGGGCGCGATACATCATGTCTTTCTCCGGTACGTGGGCGCGGGCGCTTCATCAGCGTGGCCACTTTTTACTGTATTCTTTTTCGAAGGCGAACCGCCTGATCGAGAAAATGGTGTAAAAGATCGTGCCGTCCAGCCTGAAACCCTCTTACTGACAATTTCCTCAACTAATCATGGTCGAAAACAGCTCAAATGTGCGCCGAACTGCTCTGATAACAGGCGCGTCCGCCGGTATCGGATGGGACATCGCGCTGGTCTTTGCCGAAAAAGGGTTCGACCTTGTTCTTGTGGCGCGCCGCAAAGACCGACTTGAGGCATTGGCGCAGGAAGTTAAAGACAAGTTCGGTACATCATCGCACATAATCACGATTGACCTCGCCGACCCGCACGCTGGTCAGAAGATTGAGGACACTCTCTCTGAAGCAGGCATCACGATCGACGCACTCGTAAACAATGCGGGGTATACCGTTTCCGGTCCTTATCAAGACAGTCAGTGGCAAGACCAATCGGATCTCATTCAGGTGATGGTGACGTCGGTGGCGGAACTCTGTCACCGCTTCGCGCCCGGGATGGCCGAACGTGGCTATGGTAGGATCATCAACGTGTCATCGCTCGCAGGTCATCTGCCAGGCGCCGCCGGGGGCACGCTCTATGCGGCTTCAAAGAGCTTCCTCATCAAAATGTCCGAAAGCTTGTCGCTTGAATATGTAAACGACAATGTGCACGTCACGGCACTCTGCCCCGGCTTCACCTATTCGGAGTTTCATGATGTGGCAGGCACACGGGAAGAGGTGTCCCGAATGCCGGGCATCTTGTGGATGGATTCCATGACTGTCGCGCGGCAAGCCTATGACGCGGTGATGGCTGGGAAACCGGTCTATATCAACGGCAGGATGAACAGTTTTGTTGCGATGCTTGCCCGTCTGTTGCCACAGGTTCCTCTTCGCAATCTCATGGCGCGCAGCCGCCGGACTGCAGGTTCCCGTGACGACTGAACTGCTCACCGCCTCAGACGAAGATTTGGAACGGGCAGCCGATGCCTTGCGCCAGGGACGGCTTGTCGCCTTTCCCACGGAAACGGTCTATGGGCTCGGCGCGGACGCCACAAATGACGATGCGGTCGCCGCGATCTTTGCGACCAAAAAACGTCCGACCTTCAATCCGCTCATTGTTCATGTCAAAGACCTGGCAGAAGCTGAGGCGCACGCTGACATTGATGAAGTTGGCAAGTTGCTGGCCAAACACTTCTGGCCGGGCGGACTAACGCTGGTTGTACCAAGGCAGAGCGATTGCCGCCTGTCGCTTCTCGTGAGTGCGGGCCTCGACACGGTTGCGCTTCGCGTGCCTGCCGATGATGTTGCGCAACAATTGTTGTCGACTACGGAACGCCCCTTGGCGGCCCCGTCGGCCAATCCGTCAGGACGCCTGAGCCCAACCGAAGCTTCCCACGTGATGGAGGGGCTCGGTGGCGAGGAGGCGCTTTCCTATGTCGTAGATGGTGGGCCGTGCCGTCTGGGATTGGAGTCCACGGTTGTCGGGCTCCCGAAAGACGGGCCACCTACCCTGCTGCGGCCCGGTGCTATTCCACGGAGCGAGATCGAAGCTGTTCTGGGACAGGCGCTCGAAGAGCCGCAGGCGCCCGGCGGCGACGAAGGGCGCTCTTCTCCGGGCATGTTGGCAAGCCACTATGCACCCAACGCTGCGCTCCGTCTGAACGCAAGCGACCGCGGCGCGAATGAACTGTTGCTCGGATTCGGTGACGTGGTGTGCGATCTCAGTCTGAGCCCGTCCGGCGATCTTCAGGAGGCGGCGGCCAATCTCTTTTCGATGCTGCGGAAGCTCGACGCCGAAGCAGGCGCAAAGAGCCTCGCGGTCAGCCCCATCCCCATGGACGGTCTTGGGGAAGCGATCAATGATCGATTAGAGCGCGCTGCCGCACCTAGAGATTAGGTTAAAGATAAGAAAACTACAGCCACTACGATCGCTGTTACACCAAGAGTCCAAGCATCAAAGGCAAGCATTGGTCGCGTCGCAAACATGCGTTGCATCGCTTCAGGGAAATATTGATAGAAGCCTGGGAGTGAGGAGTTTTCTCGTTTGCGCTCCAACGATCGGATTCGCATTCCGGCCGCCAATGAAATTGCACCAAGGCCAGCAAGCAACTCGACTATCCCGGTTGCGATGCAAACAAAGATCACTCCAAGCGAAGCGAAAACATACGGGAGCATGATTTTGAGCGAAGCTTCGTCTCGTGCGTCCTGTTGCGCAAGAGTTTCTGGAAACCTCCGAATGAACGGCCAAAATCCGTCGGAGGCCTGCATCGCAGTAATCCAATAGACTACGCCCAAGAATGCGAACCCAATGGCGAAGTGGACCAAGCCATCGTCCTCTAGAAATCCGGATCCTGCCCAATCAGCAAGGTTGGGATGCCGTGGGTCTCCGGTTTGACGGTAGCCACGACGGTTCCCTTCTTCCGTCCGATACGGACCTCCGACACGTTGACACCGGTCTTGGTCAAGCGCTCCTGCGTCAATGCGAGGTCCGGTGCGCGATAGGCAATGCCCCACAATTTGTTTTTTGGGGGACTGTCTTTCTTCGGCACCTCATCCTTCGCGGTCGGTGTCACAACTTCGAGCGTCACATTGCCGACGCGGAAGAAGAGCTGGCGCACGCCCCACTTTTCGATGGTGTGATCCAGCGCCAGGCGGAGACCCAGCTGTCCCTCGAAGAAGGCGATCAAGTCATCCGGCTTTGGCGTGTTAACGACAACATGATCCACAGCGTCAATCGCCGCACGTCCGTTCACGCCCTCTGATGCGGGCGAATAGGGAATGGCCAAGCGGTCTTCCTGCTCAATCACAAACAGGAACAGACCCCCCGTTTCCTCCGGGGCCAGCATGACATTGCGCCAGGACCGTTCATTTCCGGCCGCATCCTTCGCGCCGCCTGGAATTGGGTCCGTGGGATTGAGCCCCGCCTCTTTCAAATGCCGCACACAGGCGTCCGCATTCACCGTTCCGAAGACCAGACCCATGAGCCCTTCGCCCTCTTCATCGAGCTTGGCGCGGATCATATCCGCGAACTGGCCTTCGCCGGTCGCCGCAACAAATTCCAAATAGGTATTGCGCAGGCGATAAATCAGATTGGATGAGCCCAGTCCCGGATGCTCGCCTTCCCAGGATGGGTCACGCCCCAGAATGCGTGAATAGGTGGATTTCGCTGCGTCAAGGTCGGACACAGCAATGATAATATGGTCAATCGTATCAATCATGGGGCGAGAGCCTACTTGTCTGCTCACTATCGGCCAAGCTTGCATTTCCGCCACAAAGCTTGCGCGTCTGCTAAAGTGCGCCTGCCCAAAGGAGTATCCACGCTAGATGTCCGTCGCCGAAACCCAAAATCCCAATATTGATCTGAGTGACCTTTCTGACCTCATTCAGACCTTCGACGTGCCAGGCGCGACCATCGCCGTCTGGCATGATGGCGCGCTCTCCGAGGCTGCAGCGGGTGTGGTCAACCTCAATACGGGCGTTGAGGCAACCGCGGACACGCTCTTCCAGATCGGCTCTATCACGAAGCTCTACACAACGGTTTTGATCCTACAGCTGGTCGAGGAGGGACTGCTCAGTCTTGACGAGCCGATCCGGACCTACCTGCCCGACTTCAAGGTCGGCGACGCAGAGGCGACAACAAAAGTGACCCTTCGCCACCTCCTCACCCATACCAGCGGCATTGATGGCGATTATTTTGTCGATGCCGGTCGAGGCGAGGACAGGATTGAAAAGTTCGTGTCTCAGTTGGGCAACCTGCCAAACCTGTCGCCTCTTGGGCACATGTTCGCCTATTGCAATGTGGGCTTTGTGATCGCGGGCCGCGTGATTGAAAAAGTCACCGGCCTCACCTGGGACAAGGCGATGCGCACGCGGATCGTGAAGAATATCGGCACGCCGTCTTTCTCGACGCTTCCCGAGCAGGCAATGCGGCATCGGACCGCGATCGGGCATCTGGGCACGCCTGGAAAAGGCCTGGCGGTGTCGCCCATTGCTTTTCTTGCGCCGTCTAATGCACCGGCAGGGTCAGCGCCTATGGCCACCGCTTCAGACATCATCACCTTCGGGCGGACGCTGCTTGCCGGTGGGCTTGCCCCCAATGGGCACCAGCTGATTTCCGAGGAGAGTACTGCTCTTTTGACCCGTCCGTACCGTGCCTGCCCACCTGGCGGCTCGCTAGACGCAATCGGTCTTGGCGCCTTTCTCTGGAACTGGGGCGGGAATGATTATGACGTGTTCGGTCACGATGGCTCGACCATCGGCCAGGCCGCATTCCTGCGTATTCACCCCAAAAGCCGGACCATCGTCGTGTTGCTCACAAATGGTGGCGACGGCAAAGGGTTGGCCCAGACCCTGTTGACGCGGATGTTTACCACAACGGCGGGGGTTGCCCCTCCGGCAAAACCCGCCCCTGTGGACACGGGCGAGCAGCTCGCGCCTTATGTCGGCACTTACGCAAAGTCGAGCGAAACAGCTCATGTCACGCTCAAGGAAGGCACCCTCTTTGCCACAATCCAGCCGAGCGCCAATTTCGGCGTGATTGGCAGTGGTGCGGAAATCGAACTCCACCCCGTCGGCGAAGGCCGTTTTATCGGCACCAATCCCGGCATGTCGCAATCCGTCAATTTCAACTTTCTGGAGCCAGACGGCGACGGACGACCGAGATATCTCTATTCCGGCGTACGAGCGTTCACGCGGGCGGACGACTGACATGACGTCCGACTTTCTCACACAGGTTCGCACGATTGTGGGCGACGGCGGCGTCACCACCAATGTCAGCGACATGGCGCCCTATCTGGAGGAACGGCGAGGTCTTTATGTCGGCAAGGCGGCGGCCATCGTTCGCCCCGGCACGACCGACGAGGTCGCGGCCGTTATGAAGCTCGCACATGAGAGCGGCACTATTGTCGTGCCTCAAGGCGGCAATACGGGTCTTGTGGGTGGACAGACACCTGATGAAAGCGGGCGGGCGATCGTTCTCAATCTCAGCCGCATGAATGCTGTGCGGTCCCTGGACATTGAGAACAATACGCTCAGTGTCGACGCTGGTGTAACGCTTGCCACCGCCCAAGAGATGGCGGCATCAGCAGAACGGCTCTTTCCACTCAGTCTCGCCTCTGAAGGCACCTGTCAGATCGGCGGCAATCTCGCCACCAATGCCGGCGGTACCGCCGTCCTTCACTACGGCAATGCGCGGGACCTGGTGCTGGGGCTTGAGATTGTGCTCGCCGACGGGCGCATCTGGGATGGCATGAGGGGCCTGCGCAAGGACAATACGGGCTATGATCTCAAACAGATTTTTCTGGGATCGGAAGGCACGCTGGGGATCATTACCGCGGCAGTCTTAAAGCTGTTCCCCGCGCCTAAATCACGCGCGACCGCAATCGCCGCGGTTCCGTCGCCAGCCGCTGCGACCTCTTTGCTGCGCCATGTCGAAGCGGATAGTGGCGGCGCGATCACCAGCTTCGAACTCATGCCGCGCATCGGCATTGAGATGGTCTGCACCCATGTGCCCGACGCGCGCGACCCGCTTGAGGACCCCTCTCCTTGGTATGTGCTTGTGGAGCTCTCCTCCGGGGCCAATGGGGATGAACTGACGGCGCTTTTAGAAAGATCTCTGCAGAGCGCCATTGAGCGTTCCTGGGTGTCCGATGCAGTCGTCGCCCAGTCCGACACCCAACGGGCTGCGTTCTGGCAAATCCGCGAAGCCATGTCTGACGCCCAGCGCCATGAAGGCGGCAGCATCAAACATGATGTCTCTGTGCCGGTGTCCAATGTGACGCTGTTTCTGGAACGCGCGCTTGAGGCGGTCCATGCCGAATTGCCAGACATCCGGCCTGTGCCATTTGGCCATCTGGGGGACGGCAATATCCATTTCAATCTGAGCCAGCCCCTTGGCATGGATACAGAAGCGTTCCTGGACCAATGGACCCACTTCAATCAGATCGTCCATGGAATTGCTCTCGGACTCGACGGTTCCATCAGCGCTGAACATGGCATCGGTCAGCTGAAGCGCGATGAAATGGCAGCGCTCAAGTCGGATGTCGAAATGGAGCTTATGCGCAGCCTCAAGCGCACGCTTGACCCCAAGGGTATTCTCAACCCTGGCAAAGTCGTGAGTGTGTGACAGCGTCAGACCTTGGCGGCGTCCGCTTCTTTCAAGAGCAGAGAACTATCGGCCGTCGGGGAACCGTCCGCTCCGCCGGACAAGAAGTCGCCGATTGGCAGGTTCTGGGCCGGCACGATCAGGATTTTGTCGACCCGGGGGCCATCCATGTCAGCCACTTCAAAGCGATAGCCGTTCCAGGCGAAATAATCACCTTCAGTCGGCAGACGTTCGAACCAGTGCAGCATGACGCCCGCAAGCGTATTGACCTCGCCTGAATTGTCTCCGGGCAGGCTGGTGAGCATGAGGAGACGTTTCACCTCATCAACCGACACGACACCGTCGACAAGGTAAGACCCATCTTCGCGGCGGACAATCGCGGTGTTGTTGTCGCCTGCATTTGCAGAAGTATCCCCCACCATTGCGAAGAAGATTTCCGCCATTGTGAGTGTGCCGACAATGTCGCCGTACTCGTCGACGATAAAGGCCATAAATTTGTTCTCTGCCTGGAGAAGGCTCAGAGCTTTTAGGACCGTTGACGTTCGCGGAACATAGAGCGGTGTTGTCATCCGCGCGAACAAGGCTTCGTTGGTTGCCTTCTCGATATTCGAGAAAAGGTCTTCCATGCGGACCATACCGACGGTCGGGCCATCCGGGCCTTTCCGGACTGGGTAGCGCTGGCTTTCCGCTGTGCGAATGGTCAGCATGTTTTCTTCAAAACTCGCGTCTGTATCGAGCCACACCAATTGCGTTCTAGGGCGCATGATTTCGCCCACGCGGGTGTCACCCAGACCCAAGACCCGGTTCACAATGTCTCGTTCAACACTCTCGACCGCGCCTGTCGCAACACCCTCTTCGACCAGATGTTTGATTTCTTCTTCCGTCACCTCAACGACGTCTTGGCCGGTCGCGCCATAGGCCTTCAGAACCGACTCTGTCGAATATGACAGGAGCGACACGGCAGGTGACAGGGCTCGCGTCACACCAACCATCGGCCGGGCAATCTTGATGGCGATCCGCTCGGGATTGGAGAGAGCGACCCGCTTGGGCACCAGTTCGCCAATAATGAGCGAGAAATAGGTGATAAGGACAACAACCAAGCCGAAAGCGATGGGTTCGGCATATTCTGCGATCATCTCCCATTGGCCGATGAGGGCGCCCAAAGGCGCCGCCAGCGTGGCGCCACCGAAGGCACCGGCAAAGACCCCAACCAGAGTAATGCCAATCTGGACGGCTGACAGAAACCGGCTCGGGTCTTCGTTTAAGGAAATTGCGAGTTCAATGCCGCCGGTGCCGCTCTTCCCGGCCTCCTGCTGACGCGTCAATAGGCCAAGCAGGCGCTGCCGCCTGGACGACACGATTGCCATCTCAGACAAGGAGAAAAAGCCATTCAAAAGGATGAGAACGGCGAGAATAACAATGTCGGCTGCCATGACGTCTCCAGACTCGGATACATAGTATACAGCACTTGGTTTTCAAGCGGAATCGGTTGAGGGGACTTTTCTTCCCCTGCGTCAATTAGGGTCTGCGCGGCGGGATCAACCACAGCGTCGGTGGGCCAATCAACAGTCACAAAAGATTGAGTTGATCATCTTCGGGGCGCCGGCGTGTTGCGGCATCAGAGCCTGATTGTTTTGCATCGGGATCGACAATTTGCGTGAGCCCAGCATCATCTTCAGAGATCTTATTGACCCGGGAGCTCACTGGCACGGCCTCCATGAGATCGTCTGGTGCGGGCTTCAATAGTTCCATCGCCTCATTGGCGGACGTGCCGTCATTGTCCAGCCAGGCGTCCCAGTCTTTAGGGTCCAGGATAACGGGCATGCGATGATGGATGGGCGCGAGATGATCATTGGCCGCCGTCGTCACCACGGCGCAGGTTTCAAGCTCCGATCCGTCTGCGCTCAACCAATCATCCCAAATCCCCGCCATGGCGAACGGTGCACCATCCCGACATCGGATGAGGTGCGGCTGTTTGGGACGTCCTTCCCGTGCCTGCCATTCATAGAATCCGTCCGCCGGGATGAGACACCGCCGATGACGGAAGCCGCCTCTGAAGGAAGGCTTCTCATTTATGGTTTCAGCTCGCGCATTGATCAAAACCGACTTGGGCATTTCCTTCATCCAGGACGGCACTAGACCCCAGCGGACCAGCTGTAAATGCCTTTTCCCTGTGATTAGCCGAACGATTGGCACAGGTTGGGTCGGGGCAATGTTGTATCGAGGAGGAAAATTAGGATGTTCCTCAAAATTGAAAAACGCCCGCAACTCTTCCGGCGACCGTTCAATCTTGTAGCGCCCACACATAGTCCCGCTATTTCCTCTCAACCGCTTCTGTTGGGTGCCCCGCGTCTGCCCAAGCGGTAAACCCGCCACGCATATGAGCAACGTTCTTGAGTCCGACATCGTGGGCTGCTTTGCCCGCCAGCGCAGAGCGCCATCCTTTGTTGCAGTAGAAGATGAAGCGCTGGCCCTCTGCCCTAAAAACATCTTTGGCGTAGGGGCTGGTCGGATCCACCCAGAACTCCGTCATGCCCCGCGGCATGTGATAGGCACCAGGAATACGTCCCTCTCGCCAAATCTCACGAATGTCCCGAGCGTCGATCAGTGTAACGCTGTCGTCCTGAAAAACGGCTTTGACCTCATCCACACTCAAACAGGAGATTTGCTGCTCGGCCTCGTCAACAAGCTCTAGGATGGTCGGCATGGTTGAGTTCCTCTTTCGGCGCCACTTTGTGGTTTTGCGCCATCCTATCATGGGCTCCCCTATTTCGACGAGGTCTGTGCCGATGAGATCCTCGCTGGAACGGATCATTCCGATAAGTTAGGGTCCCCGCTCTCCAGAGAAGCAACGGTCCTTATGAACAACCCCAACTTGATTGAACTTCGCGATGTATCGGTCCGCCTTGGCGGCCGAGAAGTGCTGTCGCATGTCGACCTTCAGGTAAACCGCGGGGAGATCCTTACTCTTATTGGGCCCAACGGTGCTGGCAAGACAACCCTTGCGCGGACGCTGCTTGGGATCCTGAAACCATCATCCGGTTTTGTGCAGACTGTGGCGGGCGCGCGAATTGGGTATGTCCCTCAGCGCATGCAGATTGATCCGGCGTTGCCGCTTACCGTTCGACGTTTGCTGTCGCTAACGCAATCGTTCAGCGCCGAAGAGATGACCCAGAGCCTCACGGAGGTAGGTGCTTTGCACCTCCTTGACCGGCAAGCTTCCGAGCTTTCGGGGGGGGAGTATCAGCGCGTGCTTCTGGCCCGTGCGCTGCTTGGGGCTCCCGATCTACTGATCCTCGACGAACCAACCAGTGGTATCGATTTCGCTGGTCAGAGTGCGCTCTACAGCCTGCTCGCCGCCATTCGCCAGGAGAGAGGCTGCGCCATCTTGCTGATCTCTCATGACCTGCATGTTGTGATGGCGGCTTCTGACAGAGTCATTTGTGTCAACGGGCATGTCTGCTGCGAGGGCGCGCCTGAAGCCGTGACGAGCGATCCTGCCTATGTCGCATTGTTTGGTCCCGGCCATGCCGAGTCGCTCGCCGTGTTCAAACACCACCATGACCATGTCCACGACGTTTCTGGTCATGTGCACGGGGACGATTCCCATGTTTGAGGAATTCTTCTTGCGTGCCCTGTTGGGCGGCATTGGGGTCGCGCTGATTGCAGGGCCCCTTGGGTGCTTCGTAGTCTGGCGGCGTATGGCCTATTTCGGTGATGCGCTCGCTCACTCCGCACTGCTCGGTGTCGCCCTGGGGTTCTTCTTAAGCATCGAGCCCGCGATCGGCGTGTTGGTCGCTGGAGCCGTTCTCGCTGTCGCCTTTACCTTTCTTCAAAAGCAGCAGCGCTTTGCCGCAGACACCGTGCTTGGGTTGCTCGCCCACTCGGCGCTGGCCCTTGGCCTTGTCGCCATCGGGTTCTTGGATCATCTGCGCATTGATCTCATGGGCTACCTGTTCGGCGACGTTCTCGCGCTGTCCTGGAATGATGTCATTCTCATCTATGTGGGTGCCGCGATCGTTCTAGCCGGACTACGGGCCATCTGGCGGCAGCTCTTGGCCGTGACGGTTGAACCTGAGCTCGCACAAGCCGACGGGATTAATCCCCTCGCTGTTCGACTCATGTTTAGCCTCTTGTTGGCGGTGGTCGTTGCCCTCTCCATGCAAGTTGTCGGAATCCTGCTCATCACAGCGCTTCTGATTATCCCGGCAGCCGCGGCCAGGCGGTTTTCCGCAACCCCGGAACAGATGGCTCTCTTCGCAGTGCTTGCTGGCGCCGTCTCAGTCGCTCTCGGCTTATGGGGTTCATTCGTCTTCGATGCCGCGTCCGGCCCCTCCATCGTGGTCGCCGCTTTGTTGCTCTTTCTCGCCGCAAACAGTTTGGCGGCCCTTCTCAAGACCGCCCGGGATTGACCAATCGCGTCTATAAACGCCGATTTTTGGCAGTTTTCTGACGTTTTTGAGACAACCAAATATCAAGACCTCCGGCCTAAATTAGACCCCAGGGAGTGGCGGTTTTCGGCTGGTGCAGTGTCAGCCGGAGATATGCAGGTGCGGTAAATGAATACGGATGTGGAGACAATCAAGGACGACATTGAGCGTCCAGCGGGGGGCATCGGCTTTCCGCGCACGTTGCGTCGTCTCGTCCAAGGCAAGAACATCCATCCGGACACCCTGCTCGCGACAGACTACCTCAATCATTTCAATGAAATCGTCATGCTGCTCGAGCTGATCGCCGACATGCCGGACTGCCTGGACGATGCTCTCGAGTGGCAGCCGAAGAGCTATGAGGATCATTTCGCCGAGTCCACATTTCAGGACAAAGCCCTAGCCATTCTCGCCTATGAGAATGCCCCGCGGCGGTATCGCGAACCGTTCGATCAACTGGTCGGTCAGATGGACGCGACGGTTCTTGCCGCGTTGACCAGGTTAAGTGCAGCCGCAGAAAAGGGTGACACCGCCCAGATGCAACACTTCGTCACCGGCGTGACCGGCAAGCTGCAGCGTTTCGTCGATGTCGCGAGCGCCATTATTCACGGCCGCGCCGAGACCTCAGCCCAGGACGAAATCGATGCGCTGCTCACGGAACATGACGAAGAAGCAGATACGCCGACAACTGCGGCGCCCGACATTCCGGCGCCCGCACCTTTGGCCGACGACGCTGACGTCGCGTCGCAAGCGGATATTGACGCCCTGTTCGACTAGGCGTCTCGAGCATGCGCCAATCGGCCAAACGACGCTCGTTCTCTGCTCCCGCAGTGGTATAGTGCTCCCAATCAACATCACTAAAAAGAACTTTGGGGAGACACTCATGACTTACAAACCCTTCGACCTCACAGGCAAGGTTGCCCTCGTGACCGGCGGCAATGGAGGCATTGGTCTCGGCATGGCGGACGCCATGGCCGCAAGCGGCGCCGACGTTGCGATCTGGGGAACAAACGAAGAGAAAAACGCGAAAGCTGCCGAGGCTCTGAAAGCACACGGGACAAAAGTCACCGTGCGACGTGTCGACGTTTCCAACGAACAAGAAGTGATCGACGGGACCGAGGCAACGGTCGCAGAGCTTGGGCGCATCGACACGGTTGTCGCCAACGCCGGCATCGGCTTCGGGTCGCCCTCTTTTGTGGACATGACGACCGAGGTCTACAAGAAAGTATTGAGCGTCAATCTGGACGGCGTTTTCTGGACGTTGCGTGAATCAGCGCGCCATATGGTTGAGCGCTCCAAGGATGGCGACACTGGGGGTTCTCTCGTCGGCATCGCAAGTCTTGCAGCGATTGAAGGCGCAGCCCGCAATCAAGCCTATGCGGCGACCAAGGGCGGCGTCATCTCGATGATCAAAGCCTGCGCGTCGGAATATGGCCGGTACAACATCCGGGCAAACGCGATCCTTCCAGGCTGGATTGCCACGGACATGACCTCCCAAGCACAAGCGGCACCAGCATTCGCCGAAAAAGTGATCCCGCGGGTGCCGATCCGCCGCTGGGGCGAACCGGAAGATTTCGGCGGCATGGCTGTTTATCTTGCGAGTGATGCGTCTGCCTACACAACAGGGACAACGATGATCATTGATGGCGGCTACTCAATGTTCTAACCGCTTTGCCTCTTCTGGCCTGCGAAACAAAGGTCCGCGCTGAGTGGCGCGGGCCTTTTTCTATGGTGCCTGGCTCGGCACGTTTTGTGCCTCTCTCACCCCATGATGTTGGATTATGTGCGAAATCGGCAGCAGCGCCTGGTGGATATGTCTCAGATTGGGACAAAACATCTGCTGCGTTCTGCTATGGGCCTTGTCGCCCTGCTAATGGTCTCCTTTGCCTTGGCAGGAACTGCCAATGGGGAAACCAGAAGCGGTGCTACCGAGGGCGAGATGGTGCGCCTGTCAGAGATTTTGGGCGCTATTCATCACCTCCGGGAGGTGTGCAACGCCAATGAAGGCCAGCTCTGGCGCTCAAAGATGCAGGATCTGCTGCGGCACGAGAAACCCTCCGACGACATGAAAGAACTGATGGTCGCCCGGTTCAATCGGGCCTATCACCAACATCGGCTTGCCTATCCGCGCTGTACCGGCCAGGCGCGCACCGACGCTGCGCGGTTCCTTGATGAAGGGTCCGGCCTGGCTCAACGGCTGGCGGCCCGCACCAGGGGCTGATCGCCACCTGCATAGGAATTTCCAGGATTTTTCAGGCAGACGTTAACCTTTGCCCCAACTTGTGACGGGACAAAGTGGTGATATGTGTTAAAAGGGAGCCACGTTCTGTTCCGTTTCGGGACAGAGCGCGACATGTTCCTAGAGGCAGCACAAAAGCTGCCCATTTCAAGAAAGGCCGCCGCCGCACATGGCCGACTCTCGCGACACAGCCGCCGACGATCTGCTTCACGATGATGAAGATTTCGACTTTCCCCTTCCAGATGACGAGGAACAGCGCCGCATTGCTCTGAAGATCTTTCTGGATGCCTGGGATGACGCGCTCGCCGAGGGGGTGAATCCCGACGTGCTGGCCAGCACCGCGATTTTCGCGGCCTTTAGCGACATGGTAGAAACCTATGGTGAGGAAGCGGTGAGTGAAATGGCCGACGGCATGAAAGCGCGCATCCAGCAGGGTGAGTTCACGCTCAACCAGACCCGCCACTAACAGCCTTCCGCTCAACAAAAAAGGCGCTGTTCCGTTGGGAAGAGCGCCTTTTTGCTGTTCTGTCGCAGGTCTTTACCTAAATCACAGCCTCGATCAGATGCGGTCCCTTTTCGCGCATGCAGGCCGCAAACTGGTCGGCAAACTCCTCGGCCGTTTCCGCGCGCATGGAGTTGACGCCCATGCCCTGCCCCAATTGCACCCAATCCAGTTCCGGATTGTGCAAATCGAGCATGGAAAGCGCTTTGGGCCCAGGATTCTCTGCGCCGACCCGCATCAGTTCGACATTCAGGATGGCATAGGACCGGTTGGCGAAGATCACTGTCGTCACGTCCAGTTTCTCACGCGCCTGTGTCCAGAGGGATTGCAGTGTGTACATGGCGCCGCCATCCCCATGGAGACACACGACCTTGCGGTCGGGGCAGGCAACCGCCGCACCTGTGGCGAGAGGCAGGCCCTGTCCAATGGCGCCGCCAGTGAGAGACATATGATCGTGCGGCGCAGCAGTCGCTGTGTAGATGGCCGGCCCGATCCCGCTAGTGGCGGCTTCGTCCGATACAATGGCACCTTCGGGCAGATAGTGAGCAACGATTTGGCCCGCCGTAAAGCTGTCGAGTTTCCCCGTTGGCAGATCCGGCAGCTCAAGCTTGGCGACATTGATGGGCTCTGCCGGTGCGCCGACGGCCTCCGCCAACGCTTCCAGTGCACCGGTGCCGTCTTCGTGCGGGTGTGCAAGCACGTTGATCTCGCAGCCTTCCGGCGTCATCCAGCTGGCTTTCCCAGGGTAGGCAAAGAAGGAGACCGGCGGCTTGGCGCCCACCAGGATCAACTGTTCGGTGCCGGCCAGATCTTCTTCGATCTGTTCGGAGAAATAAGGCAGCCGGTCGACCATGACCCTGCCGGCGCCGCGTTGGATTCGGGGTGTGAAGGTGTCGCACATGATCCGCGCGCCGGTTTTGGCCGCGATGCGGCCTGCCGCCAAAAGTCCGTCTTCCTTGAGCGCCGCGCCACGAATGAGGATGGCCGTCTTCTTCCCGTTTTTCACGAGCTCTGCGGTCCTATCAACGGCGTCGCCTGCAACGGCGGCGGGTCCCACAATGTCGAGCGCAGGCGACGGTCCGCCCGACTCCAGCCAGGCCGTGTCGGCGGGCAGCACCAGGGTCGCAATCTGTCCCGGTGCCGACATAGACGCCTGAACGGCGCGGGCACCATCGGCCGCCGCCGTCTTAGGCGATGGGGATGAGTGGTACCAACCCGAAACCGGCGACGCGAAACCCTTCAGGTCCGAGGCGAGGGGCGCGTCATATTGCGCGTGATAGGTCGCATGGTCGCCGACAATGTTGACGATGGGCGTGTCGGCACGGCGCGCGTTGTGGAGATTTGCCAATCCGTTGGCGAGGCCCGGGCCCAAATGCAGAAGAGTGGCGGCAGGCTTTTCCGCCATGCGCCCATATCCATCTGCCGCGCCCGTCACGACACCTTCGAAGAGTGCCAGAATGGCCCGCATGCCCTCGACCTTGTCCAAGGCTGCCACAAAGTGCATTTCCGAAGTACCTGGATTGGTGAAGCAGACGTCGACGCCACTATCAACCAGCGTACGGACAAGACTTTCGGCACCATTCATGAATTTTCTCCCTGCGCGTTTTCATGCCGGTTGTCTTCCTGCGCACCCGGCGGTTTTGCCGTAATGATACACAAATCCCCCTAGTCGGCGCTAGAGAGACAACCAAAGCCTCAGGAGATGTCGGCGCTCAGCCGGATCGTCATAATCTTCGTAGTCCGTTCGGGCATGAAGGTTCGTATGGTTCGACAGAAGCTGGATGTCGCCCGGCTGCAGATCCATATCCAGATAGATGCCTGGCTCAGCGGCAATCTGTTCGTAAGTGTCCAGCAATGCCTGCTCTTCCTCCGTGAAGGGCGCGACATCCGCATGGCGAACGGCGGAGCGAAAATAGTCAGCATGGTAGAAAGTGCGCAGTTTGCCCTGCGCGAAACAACAGGGCGTGATCGGAATGCTCCCGCCGCCGCTGTCCTTCGTTTCATTGCGCGAGTCTAGTTGGAACGGCTCAAACAAGCGCGCGACCAGTTCCGGACGACGCCGGACCAATTCATTAAAGACCGTGACGGAACTGACAATCCGGCTCTTTCCACCCGACTTTGCTTTCTTGAGACATAAGAGCCCGACAACGTCGGCGGCGTCACAGTGATAGTCGATGTTGGCGGACGTCTGATAGAGCCGGACCATGGGATCCGCTTTTGAGGCATTCGTGTCGATCACGTGGCCCAACAGATCGCCTTGCGGGTTCTGCCCGCCGGGGCGGCCGAGATGAAGACCGAGACACCAGAAGAAGAGTTCTGCGTCCGCCTGCGACCAGCGCTTTACGGGCACACCTCGCACCACCTGGAAGCCGACACCCTCACCGACCGCCTCCCGCCACTCTTGGATACTGGCCGCCAGGGTTGGTAGCGGGAAATCTTCAGCCAACAGATCCCGAGGCTCCTTACCGCTGTCCTTGGCCAACGCTAAAGCGGTCTCTATCTCTGTAATCTCATCCTTCGAGAGCACATAGGCCATCTCCTGCAGCGGCGGCAGATCGCGGCCCACCCAGGCCGCAGGACTCTCAACTGCGGAGGTGGTGACCTCTTCATGGGCGCGGTCGAAGTAATGAAGCGCCTGTTCCCCGAACGAACGGAACCCTTGCTGCGTTTCTGGCATTTCCATCTCCCAACTTTTCGATATAGGAAAACATTGTTTTCCTTTTTTTTATAACGTAACTTCGAGAGATGATGGAAACAAGCGAAAAACAGCCCGACGCCCGTGACCGGCGCCAACTCACTGAAAACAAAAGAGAAAAAATCCGTCAGGTGATTATCGATCTGTTTGCCGACGCGCTGTTCCATGATGTCGGCATCAGAGATATCTGCTCCCTCGCCGGGGTGACGCCCAAAACCATCTACAAGCATTTCGGGAATAAGGAGACACTCCTCATTTCCGCGATCGAGCCAGACATGGCGGCCCTCACCAAAGCAATGGAAGCAGCTGCAGATCGGCCGGGAACGGTTGTGGAACGTCTAGAAGCGGCGAACCGCGCCTTCTTCAGCTTTTATTTCGCGAACGTGCCCGTTGCGCGGATCGTTTTTCTCAACATTCCGTCGGCCTATTTCGTGTCGCAACCGGAATTCATCCAGCGCGGCCAATTGGCCGTGATGGCACGGCTCATCGAAGAAGGACAGCAGGACGGAACCGTCCGGCGGGATGTAGAAAGCTCAGAATTGGTCGAAGCGATGGCAGGCATTGCGATGCGGACCATGTTCAGGCTGCTCACCGACGAGGCGCCCCTGCCCAAGGCTGACACCGCCGCCGCAAAAATGGTGCAGCTCGTTCGCCCCTTGCTTCAAACCGCACCTGCTTAAGCGAGCACCAGGCGTCCAAGAATACCTGCGCCAAACAGGACGATGATCACCGCCGAGACTTTATTCAGCACCACCAGACCGGTATCTGTCATGCGGTCGCGGAAGAGCGAGACAAATCCCGTGATGGCAGCCCACCATAGAAAAGACCCGCCGATAACGGACGCAACGAGGAGGCTTGCCCGCATATAGTCTTCGCTGCCAATGGTGAAGTCGGCCACCCCCCCAAAAATCGCGATGAAACCCAGCATGGTCGCCGGGTTGGTGATGGTCAGGAAAAAGGTCACCGAAATCACAGGCAGCAGGTCTCCGAGACTGCCCTCCGGGAGTTTGTCGTGGAGGTGCGGTTCGTCGAACCAGGTCCGCACGCCAAGGCCCAACAGGAAAAGCCCACCGACCAGTTGTAACCAGCCCGAATAGGCGGAGACAAAGCTGATAACCGCGGTCACCCCAAAGGCCGCGACGATGGCGAACACACCATCTCCGATGGCGGCCCCAGAGCCGGACGCGAACCCGTTCAGCATGCCGTACTTCAAAGTTCTACGAATGCAGATCAGATTGACCGGGCCGATGGGTGCTGCCACGGCAACGCCAATCAGCAGCCCGCTCAATATAAGGACCAGCAAATCCATATGGGCTTACGCGTGCCTTCGGGGTTTAGAGGACAACGACGTCGTTGCCCGGTGTTTCCACATAGAGCTTCTGCACCAGATCATCACGCCTCGCCAGAGCGGTCGACTGATTGATGTAGCCCTTATCGGTAAGCTCTCCTTTGTCGACACTGGGCGGCTCCACCATCAAGAGCGCACGCTTGATGCGCGTGCTTGATCCCGGATTTGACTGATTGTGATCACGGAGCCCCTCGGCCAGTGTTTCCAGCACTTTGGGATGGCGCACCAACTCTTCGATCGGCAGATCACCTTCACCGGCACAAGCCTGACAGGCAGCAACATTGGGGAAGCCAAGGATGCCGATATAGGCTCTATCCAACCCGGCAACCAACGCGTCGTGCAGAATGCCGTTGGAGCTTTCCACTGTCTGTACCCGGAGCCGTCCGGCACTCACCCAGGTGCCTGTTTCCAGTTTGAAATCCTCGACGACGCGGCCATCGAACACCAGACCTTCCGCCGGATTATCCGGATCAACAAATTTCGCTGCGTCGCCCAGTTTGTAAAAGCCTTCTTCGTCAAAGGCGTCGGCCGTCTTTTCAGGGTTCTTGTAGTAGCCCTTGGTGATGCACTCGCCTTTGACACGGACTTCATGTTTTGAGCCCGTGGGCACCAGCTTGATGTCGACACCTGGAAGCGGCAGCCCCAGAAGTCCCATGCGTTCGGTCGCCCAATGGACGTTCATAATGGTCGGGGCTGTTTCGGTCGCACCATAGCCCGATGAGAGGATCATGCGTTCGCCAATCGTGCGAATAGACACCTGCTGCAGGCGGTCGTAGAGGTCCTGCGCCAGCGCCGCACCGCCATAGGATAGAAACTTCACACGAGAGAAGAAGTTCTTCGCGAGGGCTTCATCCTCTTCCAGCGCCGTGATCAGAAGACCGTAGGCGGCTGGTACGTTGGAATAGGTGGTCGGCGCAATTTCCCGCAGGTTCTGCAGTGTTTCCTCAAATCCGCCCGGTACCGGCCTGCCCCCGTCAATGTAGAGGGTGCCGCCAGAGGTCAGCAGATTGTTCAGGACCGCATTGCCGCCGAAGCAATGGTTCCAGGGCAGCCAGTTTAGGAGCACCGGTGGTTCTTCGTCCTCGTCCTTGATGATGAGGTTCTCCGCCATCACGGAGTTCATGCACATCATCCGGTGGGTCGTGATGACCGCCTTCGGCATGCCCGTGGAGCCTGAGGTGAAGAGGTATTTGGACACCATGTCCCAGTGAAGACCGGCATAGCTCTTCTCTACCGCTTCGGTCGGTTCAGTGGCCACAAGGTCTGCATAGGTGACGTCGCATGGACCTTCGCAGGCGACAACCGGAATGCCGGTGAGATCAAGAGCAGCCAGCGCCCCTTCAAAAGGCCGCGAGTCCTGCACAAAGATCATCTTCGGCTGAATGAGATCGACCACATATTTGAGTTTCTCATGATCCGAACTCATGAGGGAGTAAGAGGGCGAGACAGGAACCGCCGGAGCCCCCGCCAAGATCGCACCATAAGTCATGAGGGCATGCTCAATTGAATTGCCCGACAGGATCATGAGCGGTGCGTCCTGCGAGAGCCCGCGCGCCAACATGCCTGCTGCAAGTGAATTGACCCGTGCATTTGCCTGGGAATAAGTCACCGTCTCCCAATCGCCGAACTGCTGGCCATCTTTGGGCGGCAGACGTTTGCCAAGCCACACATGATCCGGCCGTTCCACCGCCCATTTGCGTAAGGGTTCGATCAGATTTGACGCTGGCTGTCCCACCGGATGGGGATTGCGGAGCACAATGCTGCCATCTGACCGCTCGTCAATCTCAACGCGGCGTTCCGCATAATTTACCTGCCTGTATGGCGGCAACACCTCTGCTGGCATATCCATAAGGCTTCCTCCTCAAAGCAATCGAATACGGGTTTATGTTTTATGCGTTGACGTCGACGACAATGCGACCGCGCACCTGACCGGCGAGAATCTTCGGTGCGATGTCGGTGACATCGGCCAGTCCCACTGTTTCGGTCATGCCATCCAGCTTCGTCATGTCCAGATCGGTGGCAAGGCGGTTCCACGCTTCCTGCCGCTTTTCGATCGGCGCCATGACGGAATCGATGCCAATGAGCTGCACGCCACGCAGAATAAAAGGCATGACGGAAGATGGCAGGTCCGGACCTTGCGCGAGGCCGCATGCGGTTACCGCACCACCATATTTTGTCTGAGCGATGACATTGGCCAGGGTCTTGCTGCCAACGGCGTCGACTGCGCCGGCCCAGCGTTCTTTACCGAGCGGCCGTCCGTCGCCGGACAGTTCGTCGCGGTCGATGATTTCTGCGGCACCCAGACCTTTCAGATAGTCCGCTTCAGACGCGCGGCCAGTCGAAGCAATAACCCGGTAGCCAAGTTTCGCGAGGAGTGCGATCGCTACAGATCCCACGCCGCCAGCCGCGCCGGTCACCACAATGTCGCCGGCGTCCGGTTTGATGTCCTGGCGCTCAAGGCCGAGGACGCAGAGCATTGACGTATAGCCTGCCGTCCCAATTGCCATGGCGCGCTCAGGCGAAATACCGTCCGGCAGCGCCACCAGCCAATCGCCCTTCACGCGGGCGCGCTGGGAATAGCCGCCAAAATGCGTTTCGCCGACGCCCCAGCCGTTGAGCACGACTTTGTCGCCCTCTTTCCAACTGCCATGGGCGGACTTGGTCACCGTTCCGACAAAGTCGATGCCGGGGATGATCGGCCAGGTGCGCACAACCGGTGCCGCCCCTGTGAGTGCCAGACCGTCCTTGTAGTTGATGGTTGAATGACTGACTTCGACCGTGACGTCGCCCTCCATCAGGTCATTTTCGGTCAGCTCAACAATATTGGCCTCCTGGCCATCATCGGTTTTGGAGAGCTGGAGGGCGCGAAACGTGTCACTCATGAGATTTCCCTATGTCAGAAGCTGCGCGGCTGTGGTCGTTTGCGACCCGCCGGCACTGCCATTTGTTGATTTTGTTGGGCACAACCCACCCGAAAACGGCGGCCCGGTCAAGCGATCTCCCGAAAGCCGCTCGAAATCCGTGATTTGTGGGATAAACTGCGCATATGCGCCCCGCATTCACCCATATCGCCCTCCACGTGGCCGACCTTGATCGGTCTATCCGCTTCTATGAGAATTATTGCGGTCTCGAGACCGTGCATCTGCGCGACGATCCCGAGGGCGCCAATGTGGCCTGGCTGGCTGAGCCCGGCAAAGCGGACGAGTTCGTGGTGGTACTCATCGACAAGGGCGCGCCTCTGCCCCAACCGGAGGGTGATTTTAGCCATCTGGGCTTTGCGCTTGAGAGCAAGCTGGCGGTCGATGATGTTGCCGCACGCGGTGGCGACCTCCTTGCCTGGCCGCCCCGCCAAGCGCCCTATCCGGTCGGGTACTATTGTGCGCTCAAAGACCCGGACGGACGCTTCATCGAGTTTTCGTATGGGCAGCCGCTCGGACCTGGAAGTGGGGGACCAGGCGCGGAACAGGTGGCCGAGAAAAGCTCCTAACCGCGCGGAAGGACTTCCGTGAAGGTCACGGGTTCGCCTTGGGCTTTGCCCAGAATTTCGTCGTCCCACATGACCTGACGCCCGCGGATCACGGTACCGATCGGCCAACCTGTCAGTGTCTGCCCGCTAAAAGCACTCCACTTGGACACTGAGGCGATCCAATCATCTTCAATGGTGCGGCTTTTTTTCATGTCCACAATTGTAAGGTCTGCATCATAGCCGACGGCAATGCGGCCTTTTCGCGCGATGTGGAACACGCGGTTTGGCCCATGTGAGGTGAGGTCGACAAAACGCTCGAGTGACAATCGTCCCTCATTCACATAGTTGAGCATCACAGGCACAAAGGTCTGAACCCCAGGCATGCCGGACGGTGCCTTTGGATAGGCCTGCGCCTTTTCTTCCAATGTGTGAGGCGAATGGTCTGTCGCCACAATGTCCACAATCCCCGCGGCGAGACCGGCCCAAAGGCCTGCGCGGTGCTCGGCTGTGCGAATAGGCGGGTTCATCAGCGCGCGTGTCCCGATTTCCTCGTAGCAATCGGGCGCTGCAAACGTCAGGTGCTGAGGTGTCACCTCGACGGTGCAGATGTCTTTGTTCGCCGCTAGGATCGGCATCTCGTCGGCGGTCGTAATGTGAAGGACGTGGATCCGCGCGCCTTCCTCGCGCGCGAGCCGCAGAAGCCTTTTTGTGCATTGCACAGCGGTTTGAACATCGCGCCACACAGGATGGGTTTCCGGCTTGTCCAACTCCGCAAGCTCACGGCGCTCGCGCAGCCTGTACTCATCTTCTGAGTGAACGGCGCAGCGGCGATTGATCGCTCGGAGCACTGAGCGGACATGATCATCATCGGGCACCAGAAGGTTGCCCGTCGACGAGCCCATGAAAATTTTGACGCCGCAACAACCAGGCTCACGCTCCAAGTCCGCGAGGATGTCGGCATTCTCAGTCGTCGCGCCGGCATAGAAGGCGTAGTCGCACTGCATGCGGTGATGGGCGCGGCTCACTTTGTCGGCCAGTGCCTCGGCATTCGTGGTCGGTGGTTTCGTGTTCGGCATTTCAAAGACCGCGGTCACGCCCCCCAACACAGCCGCATTGCCGCCTGCTTCCAGATCTTCTTTGTGCTCATTCCCCGGCTCACGCATGTGAACCTGCGTATCGATCACACCCGGCAGGACATGCAGACCCGTGACATCTATGCGCTCACCCGCATCAGCCGTCGCCAAATTGCCGATAGCAGCGATGCGGCCGTCCCGAATACCAACATCACTCAGCCCGACACCGTCCTGATTGACGACGGTTCCACCAGAATAGATGACATCAAAGGTTTCGGTCACAGAGGCCTCCTTGCCTATTTTTTTGCGACCTTCTCCAGAAGGTCGTTTGCCGCATTGACAACCCGCTCTACCGTCAGGTCCGTCATAGCGTTGTCGGGGCTATCAAAATCATATGCCGGGTCTGAGATAATCTCATCATAAGTTCGGGCACCGCGTATAGAGGCACAATTATCTCCCCACGGCCCGTAAAGATCGTCCCGGGTCGGGCCGAAGAGCCCAAGCGTCGGCGCCCCCGATGCCGCCGCCAAGTGCATGAGCCCTGAATCATTGCCGACAAACAAGGAAACGCGCTCAAACTGCGCATATGTGTCAATGAGGTCGGCGCCGATCTGGTCTAACAGTCGGTCGTTAGGCACAACATCATAAAGGGCTTTCACCTGATCCTGCTCCCCTGGTCCGCCTGTCAGAAGGAGGTGCGCCCCTTCCAGCCTGCCACCTGATCCTGTCATAGCAGCGACGAAGGCCGCGAAGCGCTCCTGAGGCCACATTTTCTTTGGCCAGTTTGCCGTTGGCCCTACCGCCAGAATGGGCTTTCCTTCCGGCAGTAATGCTTTTGCCCGCGCACGTGTAACTTCGCTTGGCCAAAGACGTGGAGAGGGCGGCGGATTGAGGCCCATTACGCCACCAATATGCTCAACGCGGGGACGCTCATGGTCAGGCTTCAGGACGTACCGCTTGCCCGTCCGGAGCACATAGGCCGTCGCCGATCCTCGAATATCCACCACCACATCCCAACGTATGCCCAGTGTCGCGCGGAGCAAACGCAGCCAATGACGTGAATATTTTTCTTTCCGCATCACATGGACATGGGTGACGCCGGGAGCCCCGACAAAAAGCGGCTCTGCAACCGGGCCGCAGGCGACCGTGATATCCGGATCGTCTATGGTCTCCATCAAATGCCCCAGAAGACCGGTTGACATGATGGCGTCCCCGATCCGGTTTGAGGTAATGAAGAGAAGACGCATTTAGCGGCGAACCTTTCGGTGAGAATGATCTAATTTGACTTCATCCCGGTTATAGGTGCGCCAACCGGCCCTGCCAAGGCATGTTGCCTGTCTTTCGCTTGCGGGGTGAGCGCAGGCGACCTACATCTAGGATCGCCCGCTTTTGATGGAACGATACAGGTGGTCCCGTGACTAAAGTAAGCCTCTTGCCCGACCGGGTGGTTTGCAGGATTGGTGGTTCAGAGCGCCAAGACTTCTTGCAAAACCTGCTCACCAATAATCTGGATCGCGTCAGCCCTACCCAGGCGGTCTATACGCTGCTGCAAACACCGCAGGGCAAGTATCTGTTTGACTTCTTTGTTGTTGAGCAGGACGGGCATTACCTAATCGATTGCGACCGAGACACGGCTCCCGAGCTCCTTAAGCGTTTGATGTTTTACAAGCTGCGTGCGGACGTGACCCTTGAAAGCCTCGGCGAGGAGTGGGTCGTCGGCGCGGTTTGGGAGGGAGACGATGCCGGAGAGCCCGGCAAAGCCGAACCCTGGCACGGCGGCGTATTGTTCAGCGATCCGCGTCTTCTTGCCTTAGGTGAACGGATGATGGTGCCTGTTGCGTCTGCCGAAACAGCGCTGTCTGTAGGAAGCTCCTGCTCCCCAGAAGATTATGAGAGCCACCGGCTTGCTTTAGGTGTGCCTGGCAGTCAGGACCTGATTGCGGATAAAACCTTTCCCATGGAAGCCAATCTTGATCTGTTGAATGCCATCGACTTTCAGAAAGGTTGTTTCGTCGGCCAAGAGGTGACGTCGCGGACCCATCGGAAGGGCCAGGTTCGAAAACGGATTGTGACGGTCTCCGGCAATGGCGATCTGCCGCCTCCGCACACCACCATCATGGCAGGTGAGAGGCAAGCGGGCGAACTCCTGTCGTCTAGCGGCGCCCAAGGTCTCGCTCTGCTCCGGCTCGACCGTCTCGCGGAGCCTTTGGCAGCCGACGGCGTTGATATCAGCCCCAGCTTTCCTGCTTGGATGCCAGACGGTGTCAAAAGCGGATCGGCTGCATGAGTAAAACCCGGTGCTCCTGGCCGACCGCGGCCGATGCCATTTACGTTGCCTACCATGACGAAGAATGGGGCGTGCCCGAATGGGATGACCGCGCCTTGTTCGAGAAGCTTCAGCTCGACGGCTTCCAGGCCGGGCTCTCTTGGATCACGATCCTGAAGAAGCGCGACAATTTCCGGAAAGCCTTTGATGGCTTTCAGCCGGAAAAGATCGCGCGCTATAGCCCGAAGAAAGTCGATCGCCTTCTCAAAGATGCCGGGATCATTCGTCACCGCGGCAAGATCGAAGCGACCATCGGTAATGCGAAAGCCTATTTGGAGATCATGGAAAAAGACGGCAGCTTTGCCGACTTTCTCTGGGACTTTGTTGACGGCGCGCCCGTGCAGAACAGCTTCAAGACAATGAAGGCCGTGCCCGCTGAAACAGAGATGAGCCGCAAGCTCTCAAAAGAATTGAAAGCCCGCGGCTTCAAATTTTGTGGACCGACGATTGTCTATGCCTTCGCGCAAGCGGTTGGCATGGTGAATGATCACACGACCGATTGTTTCCGCCACCAGGAGTGTGCCGCTCTGGCGAAAAGGTAGCGCCGGCTACCAGTTTTCGCCAAAGGGCCGGATCACCACATCAGACGACCAGGCCGAGCGTGCTTGGTGGGCCACGCGGAAACACTCGTCCGCAATATCCACCGGCTTGCAGAAAAACTCGTCCGGTTGATCTTTGAACGCTTCGCGCGCCCAGGGCACATCAATCACAGCATCAATTGCGACGTAAGCAGCATGAACGCCAAGCGGCCCCGCATGACGGGCGATGCTTTCCAGCAATATGCGTTGGGCTGCCTTGGTCGGTGCAAAGGCGGCGAAGTTTCCCTTGCCACGATAAGCCGACGTGTTGCCTGTGCCGAGGATGACGCCCTTTCCTGCTTCGATCATTGCGGGTGCCGTCAGTTGCGCCAAATGCAACAAGGCCATGGTGTTGATTTTGAAGTTGCGCTCCAGCAGCTTGGGATCGATGTCGAGGAAACTCCCGAACGCGCCGCCCACGGCATTGTGAATCACAATCTCAGGCGCGCCCAGATCGGACTGCACCCTGCCGACGGTTTCCCTGAGCGCTTTTTCATCGGACACGTCGCACGGATAGGCGTGTGTATTGTTGACACTGCTTGCCAGTTCGTTGAGGCGCTCTTCATTGCGGGCGATCATTGCGATCGTGTAGCCCGCATCGGCAAATCGTTTCACAAGTGCGGTGCCTGTCCCGGGTCCGACACCGGTGATCAGGCAAGTTTTTTTATTGTCTGTCATCGCGCTAAGGCCTCCTCCAAAAAGTCAAATCTGTCATTACCAAAGTAGAGCTCATCCTCGACGACCATACTAGGCACGCCGAAAACGCCGGCGGTCTCAGCCGCTTGCTGATAGGCGGCTTGTGTTTCCTCCGCGTGCTGTCTGCCCTCAAGGATCTCCGCAATCTGCGAGACGCCTGCGCTTTCCAAAAGAGCTTCAAGTTCATCATCATCGGCGAAAGCGGCGCTTTTCACCCAGACACCTTCGAACACGGCCCGAACATATTCTTTCGCCTGGCCCGCTTTCTCTGCTGCGACCGCCCCCAACAGAAGGCGGTCATCATCGATGGTCTGAAAGTGCGGATTGAGCGCCAACGGAACCGCATATTTTTTCGCCCACCGTGCAAGGTCCGCCATGGCATAGCGCCCTTTTGCCGGGCACTCGACGGTCGTCGGGCGGTTGCTCACGCGCTTCATGAGCGCAAGGATATTGATGGGTCTGTACTCAATGGTCGCGCCAGCGCGTTCTGCGACATCCGGCAGTTGTGTCATGGCGAGGTATGAATAAGGACTCACAAAGTCGAAATAGAACTGGATGGTCTTGGTCATGACGCTTGCCCCTCGGTCTCGCGGTATGGGACCAGGGCACGACCTGCGGCCCCTTCCGGAAACGCGTTTCCATCAAAGAGGCGCTGTTTTGCGTCGAAATAGGACCGCGAAAAATCGAGCAGGGGCGAATCGTCGGGCAGGCCTGCAATGCGTACAATGCCGAAGAGGCTCGCCGTATTGCCGCTCGTGCCCATATGCCCTTCCGGCCACTCAAAGATCTGAACCCAGATGGAGCGCGCAGCGCCCTTGATGCCTTGTTTGCCCGTGATTTTCAGGATCGCGTCCGCGATGGCCCGTTTCGCCAGCGACTTTCGTTCCTGGTTCATCGATCCTTCGGGCACATTCAATTCGATCAGGAATTTGCCAGCTTCGGCCACATAGGTGTCATCGGACCTGCCGCCGATGAACCACTCATCCTGCTCAATCTCCTTGAATCTCACCCAGGCAATTGAGCGACCGCCCGGTGTGTCCTGCCCTCCTTCAATTTCGAGCAATACATGGGTCAACTCCTCCGCAAGCTGATCCTTCTGCTCACGCGTGAGGGCCCCCTTGACGCAATCCACTGTCACCATTGGCATGGTCGAACATCCTTTTTTCAGTCATTTTGTATCTTTAAGCTACCATTTATTTTGGTACTGTAAAGCTACCTTTGGAAATTTTTTTGTTGCTATTGAAGTTTTCCTTGTTTTCAGTAGGTTTTCTAAACGTACCTTTGGAAGTTGAACCGATGACTCGCACGTCACTTGAACATGTCGTTTGCAGCACAGCCCGCACCGTCGACATTATTGGCGACAAGTGGACTTTGCTGATCCTGAGAGAGGCCTTTTTTGGCACCACCACCTTTTCCAAGTTCAGGGAGAACCTGGGTGTGGCCAAGACTGTCCTCTCAGACCGCCTGCAAACTCTCGTAGATCACGGAATATTGGAGCGGCAGCCGACACGGCCAGGCGTGGATCGGCATATCTACAGGCTTACGGAGGCGGGTCTCGACTTCTTTCCGCTCTTCATTGTGATGATGCAATGGGGAGATAAATGGGTGTTCGGCCCAGGCAAAGAGCCCTTAATAGTGATGGATAAAGAGACCATGAGCCCCGTCCAACCGGTCGGCGTTCAAGCGCGTGACGGCCATTTTCTGACGCCGCGCGACACAACCTTTCGTCCCGGTCCGGGCGCTGCCGAACAGGCGCTGCGGTGGTTTGAGGAGCTGGAACGGGAAAAAGGCCGCGCTTAAGGTGCCAGCCAACTGCCAACCCAAGTTTTACCATCAAGGGTGAAACGCGCGCGGCGATTGCCGCGCGGTGACAAAAACAGCCAATCGACCTGGTCAAATACCAGTTGGATCGCCGCAAAATTGGGGCGTCCGGGACCAAGCCTCTCTTCCGACGGAATGATCCCTTCCACATCGCTTGGCAGACCCGACGCCGGGGCTGACAAAGGTGTGCCGGGCACGATCTCTGCGAGATAGGCGCGCCGGCTCGACGGGGCTGCGCCTGTCCAGGCTGCGTCGGCATAGGCGTCGCTCTCGTGGATTGTCGCTCGGCCGCTAATCTGGACCTGGATCTCCTCAGACGGATCATAAAATGCCAGCATGACGTTGGGGTTTCCGCGAATTTCCGAGACTTTTTCTGAGCGCGCATCGGTGTGCAAGCGCACAGACCGGTCTTCAATTTGGACATCCCTCAGGATCACGATCCGGGATTTGGGCATCCCGGCTGACCCAATTGTCGTCAACACAGGTTTTTTGAAAGCGTGCGCGCGATCAGAAACCGCGCACAACAGCATGTCCTTCCAAACCCCCTCGACAGATTTGAGGTCCTCGTAATGGGCGGGCATTTCTGATTGTTCTGGCATGGGCCGGTAACCACTCCCTGAATTCGCTCGCCGAAATCTATAGCCAGCCCGCCCGCGCTGCACTATTTTTGGGGCAACAAAGCAATCTAAATATGCAAGCGGGATTGAGACAGACCCAACCTAGTTTCTGTTCTCCGTCACCGCAGCGAAACTCTTCAGGTGGGAAGCGTGGCAAAAGTCGTCATTAGTGGCACTGGGGTATTTACTCCTCCGAACTCAATCAGCAATGACGAGCTTGTCTCGTCGTTCAATGCTTATGTTGAAAAGTTCAACACAGAAAACAAAGAAGCGATTGAGAGCGGCGACGTCGAGGCGCTCAATCCTTCCAGTGCCGAATTCATCTACAAAGCATCGGGCATTGAGAACCGCTTTGTCATGAACAAAGAAGGCATTCTGGATGTCGACACGATGTGTCCCCGCTTGCCGGAACGTTCTAATGACGAGCCGTCTATTCTCGCTGAAATGTCAGTCGCCGCGGCGAAAGACGCAATGGCGCAGGCGAACAAGAAGCCGGAAGATATTGATGCGGTGCTCGTTGCCTGCTCGAACCTGCAACGCGCCTACCCTGCCATCTCAATTGAAGTGCAGAACCTACTCGGCATCGGTGGCTTCGGGTTCGACATGAACGTCGCCTGCTCATCTGCGACGTTTGGATTGAAAGCCGCCCATGACATGGTCATCAGCGGCGGCGCTGATTGTGTCATGGTTGTCGACCCTGAAATCTGTACTGGCCATCTGAATTTCCGTGACCGCGACAGTCACTTCATCTTTGGCGATGTGTGCACAGCGATCATTATTGAGCGTGATGACACTTGTACCGTGGATGGCGCCTGGGAGGTGTTGGGCACGCGTCTTATCACGCAGTTCTCCAACAACATCCGGAACAATTTCGGGTTCCTCAACCGGACAGCACCGGAGACCGCTCAAGACGCCGACAAGCTCTTCGTCCAGGAAGGCCGCAAGGTCTTTAAGGAAGTCGTGCCGATGGTGTCCAAACTTATTATTGACCATGCCACCGACGAAGGTCTGGATCCGACCGCGCTGAAGCGCCTCTGGCTCCATCAGGCAAACAAGGGCATGAATGACTTTATCGGCAAGAAAGTGCTCGGACGTGAGCCGACTGTTGAAGAGTCTCCCAACATTCTCAAAGACTATGCGAACACGAGTTCGGCTGGATCAATCGTCGCCTTTAGCAAGTACAGCGAAGACTTGAAAGAAGGCGATACGGGCGTGATCTGCAGCTTTGGCGCAGGCTATTCTGCCGGCAGCGTGATTGTGCGCAAGCGAGCGTAGGCTAGAAGGCTCAATCGGAAAATTGCTCAGCTGATATCCGGCGTGCGAGTCTTCATGCGCTGGTCACTTCAGATAGGGCTGGACTGCCACAATGTGAAAGGTCCGCATTTCTCCGTCATGTTCGGTGACCGAGAGATATTCCCCGACTGAGATCAAATGCTTGTCCAATTTAAAGAAGGGCTCATTGTCTTCGGTCGAGGTCGGATCGTAGTCGATGGTCCACCCTTTTCCGATGTGCCGCAAAAGCCCTCGCTCATCCGGCTCGCCGTCGGTGAACCGTCTGACAATGCAATCCTCCTTGTGTGCCTTCCAGGCTTCGGGGTCGAGATGATGGTCCGCGTCCAGCGGCGCAACAAAATCGTAGCCGTGTTTGTCGCTGCCTTCGGGAAATTCTTCGCTCCGGGCGGCGTTCATGTGAATACGGTACAGGGTCATGCCTGTCTTCCTTCCTTGGAAATTCTTGCAGAAATCAGGTGAGTTGTGACCTTAGTGCGCCATCAACACCGGCACGCTGGCATGGGCCCGCACATGTTGTGTCGCGCCTCCGAACAGGAATTCGCGCAAACGGCTATGGCCATAGCCGCCCATCACGAGCAGATCGGCGCCCGCGCCAGCGGCTTCCTCCAAAAGGATCTCACCAACGGCACGCCCGTCTGCTTTGACGAAACGGGTCGTTGCTGTCGCTCCATGGAGCGCAAGGTAGTTCTCCAAAACCGAATTGGGCACGCCGTCGTCATCCCCTTCGTCGATACAGAGGATGGTGACTTTGGATGCTGTCTCAATGAAGGGAATAGCGGCAGTCACGGCGGCTGATGCCTGCAGGCTGCCATCCCACCCGACCAGGACATTGTCTCCGATAGACGCAGCGGCGGATTTTGGTGCAATGAGTACCGGGCGATCGGCACTCATCAGCGCGCCTTCAAGGGCGTCTCCTCCGGCAATACCGTCTTCGATTTCAGAGCCAGAAAACATAACAAGGTCAGAGAGACGGCTTTCTTCTGCGACCACCAGGTCACGTCGTCCGGTTGCTTCACCGAAACGCGCCGATGGGAGCGTGCCCGTGTCTGCGACAACTGGCAGCCCGGCTGTTGCGGCCTCGGATTCCATGTTTGCTTTTGCGGCAGCGACGGCGGCGTCGGAGCCTTCTTTCGCGGCCTGGAGCAAGTCTTCAATGACCTGCCCGGACACACCGTCCCCTAGATAAGGCAGCGCCTCACTTGGATCGGGGCGAACAAAAAGAACCTTCGCCTGCGCGCCAAACTTTTTGGCCACCAACAGGGCTGCATTCAAAACAGGTTTATCTGAATCGGTTCCATGGACAGGAACGAGAACTTTGCGAATAGGCATTGCCGACCTCCTTTATGCCATTTGATGATCTTACATTACGCCCAGATCCGTGATGTCCCTATGACCCAGATCAAACCATCAAATTAATCGGTTTGCGGTACATCCCGCTCAGACCCCAACAGCAAGACAGGGCAGCCAACCGCCATGGAAAAGGCGGTCGCATCTCCGTCTTTGGCGAAAAATTTCGACCCTGCACTCGCCACTACCAGGCCAGGGCCCATCTGCCGCACGATTTCCGCAAGATCCGCGAGGCTGGTGTCGGCGCCGCGCACCGGCAAGCAGGCAAGCCCTGCCCGCGTGGCTAGAGCCTCTGCTGCGTGGGCACAAAATTCCCCCTGGCTCGTCATATCGTCCAGCACGACAATCGGTGCATCACCATTGCGCATGCCGCGTCGGGCACTTGTCAGAAGAACATCAGCATGCACATCCGTTGTCGCTGTGTGCAAAGCCCGGCGAATATCACTTAGTGGCGTGAGATGGTTGCCGGTGTTCATCACCAACACATCTTCACGGCTCGCGTTTTCCAGGATCGCAAAGAGTGGCTGGCCGCGCTTTACATCGAAAGACCATTCCAGGCCGATCTCCGACGCAGCCGCCGCGAAAGCGGCCTTCGCCTGGCCGGCCTGAGCCTCCCACTCCCGGATCAAGCGTTCCGTTTCAAGAGGCTTTACGATACCGCTGAAGGATACTTCTGAGGCAAAGGGGAGCTCAGCTAGATCCATCAAAGCCTGGTTCTCGACAAAGCACCCCACCAATTTTGCGCCGATCGGTTCGCCCATTCGCTTCGCAAAAGAGATCGCTTCGGCCTGGGGGACCGCTGAGTCGATCTCGACCAGGATCTTGTGATCGGCACTTTTGGATTCTTCTTTTGGCTTTGCGTTCATGAAGCAGTTTCCCCGCTGTCACTTTTGCCAAAACTCACCTGTGCTTCGGCAAAGTCCATCAGACGATGATCAACTCGTTCAAACAAGCTACCCGGCTCAAAGAGGCCATGTTCATCCCTCAAGCCCGCCTGCAAGCCTGTCATGATCGTCACCGCTTCTTCAATAGTCTCAGCGGCGTAGATCGAAAACACACCCCGTTCAACGGCATCAACCACATCTCTGCGCAACATCAGGTGCTTGACGTTGGCTGCGGGCACGATAACGCCCTGGTCCCCGGTCAATCCGCGCCGCATGCAAACATCAAAGAAGCCTTCGACTTTCTCATTCACGCCACCGATCGCCTGAACTTGTCCGAGCTGATTGAGCGACCCGGTAATGGCGAGGCCTTGATTGATGGGCACTTCTGCCAGGGATGATAAGAGCGCAACCAACTCCGCCGCGGACGCGCTGTCGCCATCCACCCCGCCGTAACTTTGCTCAAAGACCAGCGTGGCGGTGAGGGATAAAGGAATGTTGATTGCAAAATGTGCATTCAAAAAGCCGGTGAGAATGAGCACACCCTTGGAGTGAAGCGCCCCGCCCAGATCCACCTCTCGTTCAATATCGACAACACTGCCCTTGCCCATGCGGGTTCGCGCAGTGATGCGGGTGGGGCGGCCAAAGCTTGCCTGGCCAAGGCTCAACACGGACAGACCATTGACCTGCCCGACCACACGTCCTTCTGTATCGATCATCACCACTTCGCGCGTGATCGCCTCAAGGCTTCTTTCGCGCAGCCTGTCCGCTCTATGCACCCGCTCATCGATCGCCCGCTGAATGTGTGGTACGTCAATCGCATCCGCCGCATCATCGCGGGCATAGAGGTCCGCTTCCTGCATGAGGTCGGTAACGCTTTCGACTTCCAATGATAGTTTTTCGGCATCTTCCGCAAGCCGCGAGCTTTCTTCGATCACCCGCCCAACTGCTTCGGCGGTCAGCGGCAGCAGGCCGTTTTCCCGACAGAGCGTCGCGACCATCTCCGCATAGACAATGTCCGTATCCCCATCCCTGTCGATTTGATCGTCGAAGTCGGCAGATACTTTAAACAGATCGCGGAACTCCGGATCGTTTTCGGACAAGAGGTAATAAAGCAGCCGATCCCCGAATAGGATGACCTTGATGTCGAGTGGGATCGGATCCGGTTCGAGGGCAACGGTGCTCACCAGGCTCAAATAGTCGCCTGGTGCTTCCAATACGACCCGCCCTGTTCGCAGGGCGCGCTTCAAGCCATCCCAGGCGAGTGGCTCTCGCAGAAGGCGGAGTGCGTCGATAAGGAGATAGCCTCCATTGGCTCTGTGAAGAGAGCCCGCCTTGATGAGGCTGAAATCTGTGACAAGCGCGCCCATTTGGGAGATGTGTTCAACGCGGCCAATGAGGTTGGCAAAGGCAGGATGCTCTTCGGTGATGATTGGCGCTCCACCGCCGATAAACCCGCCATTGCTGTTGCCTGCGGTGGGTTCTGGCGTCGCATCCGGGCTGTTATTGACAATGACGTTCACCGTGTAGCGGCGAAAAACGTCTCCGCCGATAGGGCCCACAGGGCCGGCAAGTTGCTCGCGCTCATCCGCCGTGAAGAGACCGATATTTTCGACAAGATCCGCTTCCAGCTCTCGGAGCCACGCCGCGACCTTTTCGTTGCCCTCGAACATAGATGTGAGGTCATGGATCGAACGGCCCACGGCATTCGTCGCCACTTCCCGGTTCAGCTCATGCACTTGGCTACGGCGCTCTTTCTCCCAACCAGGTACATGTTGAAAGATCGCCGCGAGTTCCTGCTCAAGTTCGCCGATTGTTTCCTTTATCCGTTCGCGTTCCTCTTCAGGCAGTTCGTTGAAGGTGTCCGGCTTCATCACCTCACCTTCTCGCTGAGGTGCAAAGGCAAAACCGGACGGGGTAGAAAGGAGCGTGACGTTCTTTGCCTCGGCTTTAATGCGCAGAGACTCAAAAGCCTCCCCCTGATGCTGCGTATAATTCGCATCAATGGCCGCCAGCCGCTTTTTATATTCTTCGCTTTCGAGGATCGCTGGAATGGATCCGCGCAAGTCTTGAATGAGATCCGTTACGCCGGCCCGAAGCGCTTCCGCGCGGCCAGCCGTTGTGCGCAGCGCGATCGGTTTGTTGGGGTCCGTGAAGTTGTTCACATAGACCCAATCAGACGGCACGGGTCGCTCGCCGACGATTGATTGCAGATGCCGGATGACGCCGTCGCGCATCCCCGCACCATGGGGCCCGAGGGCAAAAATGTTGTATCCGCCCTTCTCCATCCGCGTGCCAAAGCGGATGGCCTCGAGCGCGCGCTCCTGCCCCACCAGACCCTTTGCATCAGACAGCTCCGCTGTCGTCGCAAAATCGAATTGCGACGTATCACATTCGCTGTAAAGAAGGTCGGGATTTAAAGGTTCCAAAGGCACGGCTGCAGGCTTTGTTTTTGTTATTCAGAACGATTGATGCACAGACTCTAGGCGGTCTCAGTGACAACGACAATGCGCGAGCGCATCGACAAGTCGCCCGCGAAAGACTAGGGTCTGCCGCCCACCAAATCTTGGACAATTCATGGTCCCTCCAAAGAAATCTGCCGCTGCAAAACAGAAAGCCGCTCGTGCCTGGCAACGGATGCTCTCCGGACGCCGGCTCGACCTGTTGGATCCCTCTCCTTTCGATGTAGAGATCGAAGATATTGCGCACGGTCTTGCCAGGGTGGCGCGCTGGAATGGGCAGACCATCGGCGATGAACCCTTCTCTGTCGCCGAACATAGTGTCCTAGTGGAAGAGCTTTGCCATCGTCTGCGGCCTGGATGGCCCGCCAAATGGCGCCTTGCGGCGCTCCTCCATGATGCGCCCGAATATGTCATAGGCGACATGATCAGTCCGTTTAAGGCTGCGCTTGGCTACGACTATAAGAGCTTTGAGCATCGGCTGGAGAGCGCCATCCACCTTCGGTTTGGCTTGCCCGCGAACTTGCCCAAAACTGTTGAGGCGCACATCAAACGGGCGGACAGAGCCTCAGCCTTTCTGGAGGCGACGCAGCTGGCCGGCTTTTCAGATGACGAAGCAGCCGCCATTTTCGGCCGGCCCAGAGGTCTCACACCGATCAAATTGAAGCCGCTCAGTCCGACAGCGGCACAGGCGCTTTTCCTGAAACGGTTTAGGGCGCTGTTGAAATCTGCTGAGCAGGCTGGAGCGCCATCCAAACAGGGTTAGAATCGACTACACTGGCACTGACCTCACGATCCGGAGATAGCTGACGATGGCGCCAGCGCCGCCTAAGAACCCATCTAATCCTGTTGTGATCGACCTCAACGCGGCGATCGTTCAGGTAGCAGATGGTCTGCCGCAGATCGCCGTGGTGCGGCCTCAGGACGGCGGCGCGAATGCCGATCACGACATCTGGGACGCGCTTCCTTTCGGACCTTTTGATCCATTCACCCACCGCACCATGGAAATTGGTCTGCGCGCCTGGGTGCAGGAGCAAACGCAAATTGACCTGGGCTATGTCGAGCAGCTTTATACCTTCGGTGACCGTGGCCGCCACGCGCTAGAGGTGCAGGAAGGTACAGATCATATCGTGTCGGTGGGATATCTCGCGCTCACGCGCGGTGTCGAAGAACAGGCGGGGGTGAGCTGGCGAAGCTGGTACCAATACTTTCCCTGGGAGGACTGGCGTGACGGGCGCCCCGCCATCTTGGACAAGGTCATTCTGCCGCTGCTTCAGGACTGGGCTTCGGACAGCGAGAGCGCCGCGAGTGATGAGCTCGCACGAGGCAGGCGCCGCGACCGGGCGCGGCTCACTTTTGGTCTCGATGCGGGCACGTGGGATGAAGAGAACGTGCTCGAGCGCTACGAGCTGCTTTACGAAGCTGGTCTCGTGCGCGAAGCGCTTCGCGACGGTCGGCCAAATGCTGCTGCACTTGAGGAGTCAGACGCGCCACAATTGGGCGTGCCCATGCAGTTTGACCATCGCCGGATTCTCGCGACCGCGATTAGCCGCTTGCGCGCCAAGCTCAAATACCGCCCTGTTGTGTTTGAACTCATGCCGGACACCTTCACGCTGTTTGAATTGCAGCGCACCAGCGAAGCGCTTCTCGGCCTTCATGTGCACAAACAGAATTTCCGCCGCCTGGTGGAGAAAGCCGGCCTCGTGGAACGCACGGGCCGCATGAGTACCCACACTGGGGGCCGCCCTGCGGAGCTTTTCCGGTTCCGTCGCGAGATCTTCAACGAGCGCCCCGCGCCCGGTCTCCGCCTCGCCCCGTCCCGCACTCGGGCGAATACTTAACGGTCGACTCCGACGTTCAAGAAATCGCAGCTAAAAACGAATCAAAAGAACTGAACATGCAACTGACTATCCGCGCGCAAGGCGCAATCAAGCGGACAAAAGCTGCCGTAATTTGTGAACCTCAGAAACAATCGGTGATTGCATCATTGAACTACGCAGATGCACCAACTCTTTGTATCGCGCCACATCCTGGTCGCCCGCCCTTCCGGACACCATCTTCTCTATAAGAGTTTCAATTTCCTCATCCATTTTTTCTTCAATAGAAACTGCTTCAATCAAGTCGCCCATGTCTCTAAATCCTGCAAGGTTCGCTTCATGTGAATATCATCCTGAAGGAACGAAAAAATACCCTCGTAACTACTTCGCATTTTAGTCATTATCACGGCATTTTACTAATTATTAAGACGTAACCTATTTGAGCGCGAGCTCAAGCATTGTCGCCAATGCTCGCGCGCCTTCGACCGTTTGCACCCCTCTGACATGGTCTGTTGAGAAATGGGAAGGCTGGTCGCTGGTTACAACAACAGCACCCCAAACTTCTTTGTGATCGTTCGGGACTCTGACGGGGATGGATGCAATAGATCGATAAAGTTGATTGTCATCAGGCTTAGCATTTGAGGCTAGATCAAAGGTTGACCCAAGCGCTGCATCATGCAGATCGGGTACGATAACTTCTCTATTCTGAGCAAATGACGAACCCACGACACCCTGTCCTTCAGACCAAGACCTAGCTTTTGCTATGTCACATTCAATAGACCTACTTTGGGCCACGCAGACCAACTGAGTTGGACCCGAATCCTCCGCAGCAATCGCTTGGTACACGCATAATGTCCAATGGTGATCCAAATTAAAGCCCAGCGCCAACTGCAAGTCGCGCTTAGCAACGTCCAACAATGATCCGATGAAATCTTTTGTCTCTGGTGTCTTCGCTTTTATAGCGTCGGCCATGTAAACCATTGCATTGTAAAGCGAAACTAACTTGCCAATTTCACCCTCATACGAGACAAAGGCCTCCCTTGTCTGATAAATGCCTCGCTCAAGCTCCTGTTTAGTTGCCAAAATTGCATGCGCTGCGCTTACTAATTCTCGATCTTCAACGGCGAAATAAGCTGTGTACGCTAAGGCCCCTAGGACAACTAAGGCCAGCATAATGAAGGCAATTGCAATGTACGGATGCCGGCTCATATCAGTCGTAAAAAACGGCAATGCCGTTAGCGCGACGGTTCCCGCTCCGACCCCGCCTCTGGCAAACCTCAAAGCCTTTATTTGTCTCTTTGACTGGTCGACAACGTCTGCTTCAACCAATTTCGACAATTCATCTAGGTGCGACAATATTCACCGTCCTACGATTGCTCCGCTGCTCCCAGCGACTCATTCGTCGGATATACTAAAACAGATGTTTCTGAAGATACAGATCAACGAAACGCTCTTGACAGAGCTAATACTCAAACATAGTATAAGGGTCTGGCCGGTTCTTCCGGTGTCTTTTTAGCCCCTACTTATACTCAAAATGAGTAAATGTAGATGACCAAGGGAGGCGCGCATGACCGCCGATCTTCAGTACCAAGAAGCTGCTCCCCAAACGGCAGCCATGGTTCCGTCTAAGTTCAAACCGCTTGAGATGCCAGAGCTTGAATACACGCCTGGCCTCGCGAAAGAGATGGCGCCCATTTATGAGCGCGTCAAAAACGTGATCCCCTCCGTCGAGTGGCCTTTCTTCGCGCCTTATGTGAAGGCGATCAATGATCTAAAGAAAGAGCGGAACGCGGTGATCCTCGCGCATAACTATATGACGCCGGAAATCTTTCACTGCGTCGGCGACATTGTGGGCGACAGTCTGCAGCTTGCGCGCGAAGCCGCGAAAGCAGACGCCGATGTCATCGTCCAATGCGGTGTGCACTTTATGGCAGAGACCGCAAAGCTTCTGAGCCCCGAGAAGACCGTTCTCATTCCGGATGAGAAAGCCGGCTGCTCGCTGGCAGAATCCATTACCGGCGCCGACATTCGCCGGTTGCGGGAACAATATCCTGGTGTCCCCGTGGTCACTTATGTGAACACCTCAGCTGAGGTGAAAGCCGAGACAGACATTTGCTGCACGTCGTCCAATGCGGTGCAGGTGGTCGAAAGCCTGGGTGTGCCGGAAGTGCTCTGCCTGCCGGATGAGTATCTGGCGCAGAACATTGCGCGCCAGACCAATGTGAAAATCATCACCTATGCAGGCCACTGCGAGGTGCATGAGCGCTTTACGCCGGAAGAACTCCGCGAATATCGCGAAGCGCATCCCGGTCTTTCCATTATCGCGCATCCTGAATGTCCACCGGAAGTCGTCGACGAAGCCGATTTCTCCGGCTCTACCTCCGGCATGATCAAGTGGGTGAAAGAAAACCATCCAGACCAGGTCATGATGGTGACGGAATGCTCCATGAGCGACAATGTGGCGGCGGAAGTGCCGGGCACGGATTTCATTCGTCCGTGCAACCTGTGCCCGCACATGAAGCGCATCACCCTGCCGAAGATCCTTGAAAGCCTTGTCTACATGAAAGACGAAGTGGTCGTGGATCCTGAGATCGCACCACGCGCACGGGCAGCAGTTGAGCGGATGATCAACCTGCCGCTCTGATCTGATTAATTGCGACGCGTTTTCGAACCATAAAAGTCTGCAACTTTTATTGAAAACGCTTTGAGGCGTACCGAGGGAGCTTGGTCCATGAGCACGACAGCGCATAGCGGTGGACATATCATCAATGCCGGCGACGTTTTGATCGTTGGCGCTGGGCTTGCGGGGCTCTTTACCGCCCTCAAGCTGAGCCCACGTCCGGTGACCGTGCTTGCAGCGGCGCCTATTGGCGGCGGCGCGTCGTCTGCCTGGGCGCAGGGTGGCATCGCGGCTGCGATTTCAGAGGGCGACACGCCGGAGGAACATGCCGCTGACACGATCGCTGCCGGTGCAGGGATTGTTGATGCGGACATCGCTCATCTCATTGCCTCGGAAGCGGCTGAGCGCATTCAGGATTTGCTGTCGCTTGGCGTCCCCTTTGACCGGGACCTGGCAGGCAAGCTGACGGTGGGCCTCGAAGCCGCCCATAGCCGCAAACGCATCGTGCATGTGCAGGGCGACCGGGCGGGTCATGCCATTATGGAAGCGCTGATCGCGGCGGTTCGCAAAACGCCTTCCATTCGCATTCTTGAAGGCTTCTCTGCCTATGAGCTTGCGATGGAAGAAGGCAAAGTTGCCGGTGTCTTTGTGCAACCGACGGGCGATCTCGATCCGTCTCCCTTGTTGCTCCGCGCCCGGTCTGTGGTTCTCGCCAGTGGCGGCGCCGGGGGCCTCTATAAAGTTACAACCAATCCCCTGACCTCCCGCGGCGACGGCTTTGCCATGGCCGCGCGCGCCGGGGCCGTCATTGCCGATCCGGAATTCGTTCAGTTTCACCCAACCGCCATTGCGGGTCCCCTAGACCCGGCGCCGCTCGCGACAGAGGCGCTTCGTGGCGCCGGTGCGACGCTCATTGACGAAACAGGCACCCGCTTCATGAAGGCGGTACACAAAGATGCTGAGCTTGGCCCCCGCGATGTGGTTGCACGCTCTATCGCCCGGATCATCGCGGAGGGCGGCAAGACCTTCCTTGATGCGCGGGAAGCCGTTGGACCGGATTTCGAGCACGCTTTCCCGACCGTCTACAAAAACTGTCAGCGCATGGGCATTGACCCCGTGAGCGAACCGATCCCCGTTGCGCCTGCCATGCATTACCATATGGGTGGCATTGCCGTGGATCAGGACGGTCGTTCGTCTCTTGCCGGTCTCTGGGCTTGCGGCGAAGTCGCGTCAACCGGCGCACATGGGGCCAACCGCCTTGCCAGCAACTCGCTACTGGAAGCAGTCGTTTTCGGCGCGCGCATTGCTGAAGATATCCATGCTTCAGTTGAATCAGGTCCCCCTGCGACGGCGGAAATTCCAGCACTCGGGCCTCGACGGACGCATGCGGTGCCTATCATGCAAGAGCTTCGGGATCTCATGACGCAACATGTTGGTGTTGTGCGCCACGCTGATGGGCTCGCCCAAGCCCTTCAGCAAATCGTGCGGATCGAACGCGCTGCAGGTTCATCCCCCGCCCTCGTCAATATGGTGACAGCTGCGAAACTGATCACAGCTGCTGCGCTTAAGCGTGCGGAAAGCCGCGGGGGTCATTTCCGGATTGATTGCCCGCAGGCAGATGCTGCATGGCAGCACCGTACCTTCATCACCCTTGAGGAGGCGGATGCAACTGCACGAGACGCCGCGACAAGAATAAGTCCGTCCAAGAAACAAGGCCGAGTGCATTGAGTAATATGTCTGACCTCACGCCCCTGCCCTCGCTAATTGTCGATGCCGCTGTGTGCGCAGCACTCGAAGAAGATTTAGGCGACGCAGGCGATATAACCAGCCAGTCAACGGTGCCCGCCGACACCCGGTCACAGGTTGTCCTGCGCGCCCGCGAGCATGGGTGCATCGCAGGTCTTGATGCGGCGCGAGCGGCCTTCCGCCAGATGGATCCAAATCTCAAAATTGCTGTTCAGGCTCCCGACGGTTCAATGGTCATCCCGGGCGATGTGATCGCAGCCATTGAAGGCAATGCACGGGCGATCGTCACGGGCGAACGTGTCGCCCTCAATTTTTTGGGTCATCTATCAGGCATCGCCACAGCGACACGGAAATTTGTCGACGCGGTTGCAGGCACCGATACCCGCATCTGCTGCACGCGAAAAACCACACCCGGGCTTCGCGCGTTTGAAAAGTATGCCGTGCGGGCGGGCGGTGGCGTGAACCATCGCTTCGGCCTCTATGACGCCATTCTGATAAAGGACAATCACATCGCCATGGCCGGCGGGATTGCTGCGGCGATCAACGGCGCGCGCGCCAAAGCGGGCCACATGGTGCGGATAGAGATTGAGGTCGACACGCTAGACCAATTGAAAGAGGCGCTCGACATTGGGGTTGAGGCGGTGCTGCTCGACAATATGCCGCCGGACGTGCTGACCGAGGCCGTTAAGATTAATCAGGGCCGAGCAGCACTTGAAGCATCGGGCGGGATCACACTTGAGACCGCTTCCAGCGTTGCCGCTACCGGCGTCGACTATATTTCCGTCGGGTGGATCACGCATTCTGCGCCGTGCCTTGATATCGGCCTCGATTATGAGGCTGCGGCCAGCTAGCCCTCGACGGCCTCCCTCGACTTCCAGCGTGCCTCAGCCCTAAGATGCGGGATAACAAAATTCTTAGGGAGGGTCTCATGGCACAGGCTGGGGACAGAAAATCTATTTTCATTACAGGCGCTGCGAGCGGCATGGGACTGGAGACCGCGCGTCTCTTCTCAAAAGGCGGCTGGTTTGTCGGCGGCTATGACGTCAACAAAGAGGGCCTCTCCGCCCTCGAACAGGAACTCGGCTCGGACAATTGCATCGTCCGGTCTCTCGATGTCACAGATCGTGCCGACTATGAACAGGCGCTGTCGGAGTTTGCTGAGGCGACCGGCGGCAAGCTTGATCTGCTCTTCAATAATGCCGGCATAGGCAAGGGCGGCTTTTTTGATGAGATGCCCTTTGAAGATGTGATGGACGTGGTCAATGTCAATTTTGTCGGTGTTCTGAACGGGATTCACCTGGCGGTTGATCTGCTGAAAGCGACACCCAACTCGCTCTGCTTCACGACATCCTCTTCCTCTGCCACCTATGGCATGCCTGGGATTGCCGTTTATTCCGCAACCAAACATGCCGTCAAAGGCTTGACGGAAGCGCTGTCGATCGAGCTCAGCCGCTTCGGCATCCGAGTCGCCGACACACTGCCCGGTCTCATCGACACGCCCATTCTGCCGGACGAAGCGAAAGAAAATGCGCCGGCGGAAGGTATGTTCCGTTTGGTTCCTGCGACTGCGGTGGCAGACGCCGTCTGGGCGTCTTATCACGATGACCCCAAACGCCTGCACTGGTTTGTGCCGGAAGAGATCGGCGATCTGGACAAAGCGTCGGCTCTTGATCCGGAAGGTACGCGCGACAACATCGCCTCGGGCGGCCCCATCGCCGCTGCCATTGAAGAAGCCAAAGCAGCTGCGGCGGCCGCAGAATAGAGGCGCATCAGGAGCCAGACACCCATGACCCAGTCTCGAAGTATCTTCATCACCGGCGCGGCAGCGGGTATCGGGCGGGCTACCGCCCGCCACTTCGCAAGAAGAGACTGGTTCGTCGGCCTCTATGACATTGATGGGGCGGGTCTCGCTCAGCTGGCCGACGAGCTCCGCGCTGTCCATGGCGCGCCGGTGATCACCACCGGTGAGCTGGATGTGACCGACCCGGATCAGTTCAATGAAGCCATTCAGGCATTCCTTGCGGTCTCTGGCGGTCGGCTGGACGTGCTTTTCAACAATGCCGGCATTCTCAAGATGGGGAATTTCGATCAGGTTGACCCGGCCATTCAGCGCAAGACCATCGATGTAAATGTGAATGGCATCATCAATGGCGTTGCGGCGGCGCTGGACGCCTTGAAGGCGACAGCCGCCGCCCATGGCGAGGCGCGGATCATCAATACCGCGTCTGCGTCTGCCGTCTATGGCATTCCGGAGCTCACCGTCTATTCAGCGTCAAAACACGCGGTCCGTGCCATGACCGAAGGATTTTCGATCGAGTTTGAGCCTTATGGCATCCAGGTCAGCGATGTTCTGCCCTCTTACGTCGATACCGGCATGGTGAAGAACCAGGAGCATCAGACGGAGAACTTCAAAGCCACCGGGATCGCCCACACGCCGGAGGATATTGCCGCAATCGTCTGGCGCGCCGCTCATGGCGAAGACATCCACTATTTCGGGAACAAACAGCTTGGCGTGATGGACAAGATGGCGCGGCTGTTCCCAGGCTACGTCCGCAAGAACATCAAAAAATCATCGGGCTTCGACTGACGCCCAAGCGCTCAAACATTTTTCCTATTTGGTGAAATGGTGATGACGGTCAAAGGCTGGTCCTCGGGGTGGTCGGCCGATGAGCACCTTGCCTGATGCAATCTTCAAGCACCTCCGCCGTCATCGTGATTGAGACTGGACCAGAGCGCGAGCGATCTCATTGATCTGCGTCAACAAGGCGCAGAAACACTCGCTTGTTCATGAGTCAGCAAGTTACGAGCTGGACCGCGTCCGGGTGTAGAAGATGTGACGGCCGATTTTGGCGACTTTGTACATCCGCGATGCCCAGATCGGGTCCACATAATCTGCGTGATAGTGCAGGACATCTTTGGGCACCTGCCGCTGACGGTCATCGCGCATGGTGACCATGCTGGCGACATGCTGCGCTTTCCGCCAGGGCTTCAGATCCCGTGGCCGGTCCGATTCGCCGTCACAGGTGAAGGAGAACTGGCAGCCCGTCTGGCGATAAGACCCCTGGAACACCACGCCACAAATTGTGTTTGGATAGTCCTTAGATGCCACGCGGTTCATGATCACATCTGCGACGGCAACCTGGCCGCTGTGGCTTTCGCCGCGGGCTTCAAAGTAGATGCCGACGGCAAGGCACCGGCGCTCTTGTTCGAGACGACGGGCTCTGTCACCCAGAGCTCGTACGGGTGTAGCCGCTACACCGGCGCGGTGATCGAGTGCCGCGAGCTCTGTCAGCCGTGTGGGCCGGTCAAGCAGCTGTGGATCAGAGAAACTGGAGAGAATGAGGCGATTTCCATCGACGCCGGAAACAGGGTCAATTGTTGCGGTGGCGACATTGGACCAAAAAACCGACGCCACAACGGCGGACACGGCCAGGCCCGCGGCGAGATGCGCAGGTTCCCGGAGGTAGTGTCCTATATCGAGCCATTGAGCGAGCTTGTTCATCGCTTTTGGTCCGTTTGCCTCGTGGCCAGGGCCCCATGCCCGTGCCTAGATCAGTCTTCTTGTCTCACTTTGACCGCTTTAACTTTGTCGGTGCGGTCTCGCCTTCTACGCAGCAACGCCTGTGCCACTCATACGCCCGGCTCTGCCGGATGCCCCCTACTCAGCTGACAATCCGTCAGCGGGGTGGCGGGGAAGTATCATAAACTTTTGAGTCCGGCAATGCCTTGCCGGCCACACTGGCGAAATAGGCCTAAGCGTTTGTTTTTCAATAGGAATAGGGAATCACAGCCAGGGTAAACAGAAGCTTAACGGGGGCCATCATGGTTAACGGCGGGGCCCGCGGCATACGGTTTATTTACCATAATTCAAGTGGGAAGTGACTGAATCCACTGGGCTTTTTCAATTGAGGGAGAAGGGGCCGCTTGGTGAAAAAAGCGACCTTCACACGCCTGATCACAGATGCGTGCGACCGCTCGCCGCCCCCTCATTTTAGAAAGCGGTGCCTAATTCTGCCGACTCAATGGAGCCTATTTGGCGGCCTTCTTGGCTGCCGCCTGGGCCGCTGCCAGGCGCGCAATCGGCACCCTATAGGGCGAGCAGGAGACGTAGTGAAGCCCCGCTCCTTCGCAGAAATGCACGGATGCCGGGTCGCCGCCATGCTCCCCGCAAATACCCAGTTTGATGTCCGGCCGGGTGGCTCGGCCCCGCTCCGCGGCAATCTGGACCAATTCCCCTACCCCTTCCTGGTCGAGGGACACAAAGGGGTCTGCGGGGACGATGCCCTTGCCCAGATAGTCCTTCAGGAAGTTCGCCGAATCATCCCGGCTGATGCCGTAGGTTGTCTGGGTGAGGTCATTGGTGCCAAAGGAGAAGAACTCGGCGGCATCAGCGATCTCGCCCGCGCGCAAAGCAGCGCGGGGCAGCTCGATCATCGTGCCGACCTGATATTCAAGCGGCTTGTCTTTCTCTTGTGCGACCGCGTCCCCGACGGCGATGATCCGCTCTTTCAGATATTCGAGCTCTGCCTTGGTGGCGACGAGCGGCACCATGACTTCCGGGATCACCGCCGCGCCTGTCTCTTCAGCCGCGACAAGGGCCGCTTCAAAAATCGCGCGCGCCTGCATCTCATAGATTTCGGGATAGGTGATGCCCAGACGGCAGCCGCGATGCCCGAGCATGGGGTTGGCTTCGTTGAGCTCTGCCAGACGGCGGCGCATCTTATCTGCGGAGAGACCGGCGGCTTCCGCCACTTCAGCAATCTCTTCCTCGCTATGGGGAAGGAATTCATGGAGCGGCGGGTCGAGCAGACGGATGGTGACCGGCAGACCGCTCATGATGGTGAAAAGCTGGCGGAAGTCTTCGCGCTGCATGGGCAGAATTTTGTCGAGCGCCTTGCGACGCCCTGCCTGATCGTCGGCGATGATCATCTCACGCATGGCGAGAATGCGATCATCGGAGAAGAACATGTGCTCCGTGCGGCAAAGGCCGATGCCTTCGGCGCCAAACTCGCGGGCGACCCGAGCGTCATCCGGCGTTTCCGCGTTGGCGCGCACGGTCATCCGGCGGGCTTCATCGGCCCAGCCCATGAGGGTGCTGAAATCGCCGGAGAGTTCTGGCTGCAGCATCGGCATGGCGCCGCGCATGACCTGGCCTGTCGAACCATCGACGGTGATCACATCGCCCTTAGAGAATTTCTCGCCGAGGCTCACCATGGTTTCGGCGGCATAGTCGATTTTGACTGTGCCCGCGCCGGAGACACAGGGTTTGCCCATGCCGCGTGCCACAACAGCTGCGTGGCTGGTCATGCCACCGCGTGTGGTCAGGATCGCCACAGCAGAGTGCATGCCATGAATGTCTTCCGGGCTCGTTTCCACGCGCACCAGCACCACGTCCCGGCCCTGCGCCTTCAAGGAAGCTGCTTCTTCTGAGGAGAAAACAATCTCGCCGGAGGCCGCGCCTGGGGATGCGGGGAGACCTGTTGCCACCACATTGCGCTCAGCGTTCGGATCGATGGTCGGGTGGAGAAGCTGATCAAGAGAGGCCGGATCAACACGGGTCACCGCTTCTTCGCGGCTGATCAGGCCTTCTGAAGCCATATCGACGGCTATCTTTATCGCTGCTTTTGCGGTGCGCTTGCCGCTTCTCGTCTGCAGCATCCACAGCTTGCCTTCCTGGACGGTGAATTCCAGGTCCTGCATGTCGCGGTAGTGGCCCTCGAGGTTCTTGTAGACCTCGACAAGCTCGCCATACACGCCGGGCATGACTTCTTCCATGGAAGGCGCGGTCTCTCCGCTTTCTTCGCGCGCCAATTTGGTGAGGTGCTGCGGGGTGCGAATGCCGGCCACAACATCTTCGCCCTGGGCGTTCACCAGGAACTCGCCATAGAAAGCCTTGTCGCCGGTAGACGGGTTCCGCGTGAAGGCCACGCCCGTCGCTGACGTATTCCCCATATTGCCGAAGACCATGGCCTGAATGTTGACAGCTGTGCCCCATTCGTCAGGGATATTGTGGAGACGGCGATAGGTGACCGCGCGGGCGTTCTGCCAGGAGCCGAAGACGGCATTGATGGCGCCCCAGAGCTGTTCATTGGGATCTTGCGGGAAAGGCTCGTCGAGCTCCTCTTCAACCAGGGCCTTGAAACGCGTGATGACTTCTTTCCAATCGGCGGCGCCGAGGTCGGTGTCCAAATAGTGCTCGTTCTCTTCTTTGTAGATGTCGAGGATTTCTTCGAAATTGTGGTGATCCACGCCAAGCACCACGTCGGAATACATCTGAATGAAGCGGCGATAACTGTCATAGGCAAAGCGCTCATCCGCTTTGGCGGCGAGGCCCGCGACGGTGGCGTCATTGAGGCCGAGGTTCAGGACGGTGTCCATCATGCCGGGCATGGACGCGCGGCTGCCGGAACGCACCGACACGAGCAGCGGATTGTCGGGATTGCCGAATTCCGCGCCCACCACCTTCTCAACGCCGCCAAGCGCGCTGGCGACCTGGTCCTTCATGCCGTCGGGATAGGTGCGGTCATTGTCGTAAAAGGCGGTACAGACTTCGGTGCTGACGGTAAATCCTGGCGGCACGGGAAGACCCAGATTGGCCATTTCGGCGAGGTTCGCCCCCTTGCCGCCGAGGAGTTCGCGTAAGGTCGCGTCGCCCTCCGCACTTCCGCCGCCAAACCCATAAACCCACTTCGTCGAACCGGTCATGCTTGCGTCCTTTGACCATTTCCCATCCTTCGAGACGCGGCTTCGCCGCTCCTCAGGATGAGGATGTAGCAAACCTCATGCTGAGGGGTCCGCCAGGACCGTCTCGAAGCATGAGCGAATAGACATCAAAGGTCACCCTTCGATTTTGGAGAAATCGGCCACGCCTTGCAGCGCCGTCCTGATTTCTGCGAGGAGCTTTAAGCGGTTTTCGCGGACCTTGTCATCCTCTGAATTCACTGTGACCTTTTCGAAAAAGGCATCGACGGGTCCGCGCAATTTTGCAATCGCTGCCATGGCGGCTGCGAAATCTTCTTGTCCGACGGCTTTGGCCGCCGCATCGCGGGCGACATTGATCTCGGAGGCGAGCGCTTTTTCCTCGTCCGATTCGAAGAGGCCTGCGTCCGGCGCCCCGGCATAGGTTGTTTTGTCTTTTTTCTCTTCGATCCGGAGAATGTTGGCGGCGCGCTTGGTGCCCGCCAGCAGGTTGGCTCCATCGTCCGTGCCCAGAAATTCCGCCAGGGCCTCAACCCGACGCACGATCAGCAGTAGATCGTCCTGACCCGCCAACGCAAAGACCGCATCCACCAAGTCATGTTTGACCCCCTTGTCGCGGAGATAGACTTTCAGCCGATCCGCGAAGAAGGACAGGAGATCTTCATTTTGCTCTTCGGAATTCGGGAAAACAGAAATCAGAGGCAATCGCAGTTCAGCCTCCAAAACCATCCGAATGATGCCGAGCGCTGCACGGCGGAGGGCGAACGGGTCTTTAGAGCCGGTTGGCTTTTCATCGATCGCCCAAAAGCCCACGAGCGTGTCGAGCTTGTCGGCGAGGGCCACGGCCTGAGCGACCGGTCCTTCCGGTACATCATCCGACGGTCCTTGAGGCTGGTAATGCTGGGCGATGGCGTCAGCCACATCTGCGTCGAGCCCATCGGCCAGGGCGTAATAGCGGCCCATGGTGCCTTGCAGGTCCGGGAATTCGTAGACCATGCCGGAGACGAGATCGGCCTTGGAGAGGCGGCCTGCCAGTTCCGCTTTGTCTTTGTCCGCACCAGTAACGCTTGCCAGTTCGCCCGCCAGTTTGGAGATGCGCTCTGCTTTTTCAGCGACCGAGCCGAGCTTGGCGTGGAAGACCACCTGGTCGAGTTTCTTTGCAAAGTCTTCCAGCGAGTGCTGTTTGTCCTGCTCCCAAAGGAAGCGGGCATCGGCGAAACGGGCGCGCAGGACGCGCTCATTGCCGTTGACCACAGCTGCGCCGCCATCTTCCGGCTCAATGTTCGAGACCACGATAAAGCGCGGGGCGAAATTGCCTGTCTTCGGGTCTTTCAGCGCCAGGTATTTTTGGTTCGCCCGCATGGTGGAGGTGAGCACTTCCTGCGGAATTTCCATGAACTCATCGTCAATGGTGCCCATGAGCGCCGTCGGCCATTCCACCAGACCCGCCACTTCATGGAGGAGCGCGTCGTCCTCAATCAGTTCCAGGTTCTGGGCGTGGGCCAGGTTCTTGGCGTCTTCCAGAATGTGGGCAGCGCGGGCTTCCGGCTCGAGCATGACCTTCTGGCGCGCGAGCTTCTCCACATAATCGTCGAACTCGCGGACCTTGATCGCGTCCGGCCCCAGGAAACGGTGACCGTAGGTCACGTCGCCAGACTTGATGCCGTCGATTTCGAATGGGACGACTTCGCCATCCAAGGTGCAGACGATGGAATGAAGCGGGCGCACCCAGCGGAGCGACCCAGCGCCCCAGCGCATGCTCTTCGGCCAGGGGAAGTTCCGGATCACATCCGGCACTATCTCGGCGATCAGCTCGTCGGTACCGCGGCCGGTCTTTTCGATGACGGCGACGTAATACTCGCCCTTCTTGTCTTCGCGGGTCTCGCACTGATCGAGCGTAAGACCCGTTGACTTCAAGAAGCCTTCCATCGCTTTTTCAGGGGCGCCGACGCGGGGGCCTTTGCGCTCTTCTTTGCGGTCCTGCTGACGGACCGGCAGACCGGAGATCGCGAGGGTGAGGCGGCGCGGCGTTGCAAAGGCACGGGCGCCTTCACCAAAGACTTCTTCCTTGGCGAGGGCATCGGTGACCATTTTTTGCAGGTCTTCCGACGCCCGCTTTTGCATGCGGGCCGGGATCTCTTCAGAAAACAGTTCGAGCAGAAGATCGGCCATCTTTATGCCTCCCCTTCTGCAGCGCCACCAGCTTGGGGTGTCTGCAGATAGGCTTCGCAACAGGCTTTGGCGAGCGCACGCACGCGACCGATATAGGCCTGGCGTTCCGTGACGGAAATCACACCGCGCGCATCCAGCAGGTTGAAGGCGTGGCTCGCCTTGATGCACTGATCATAGGCGGGCTGCGCCAGCGGCGGATCGTACTCCAGCAGCGCGGCGCATTCTTTCTCCGCATCTTCGAAGTGCCGAAACAGAATGTCCGTGTTCGCCGCATTGAAATTGTAGTGGGAGAACTGAACTTCGTTCTGGTGGAAGACGTCGCCATAGGTGACCTTTTTGTCGCCTTCCTGACCGTTGAAGTTGAGCTCATAGCCATTGTCGACGCCCTGCACATACATGGCGAGGCGTTCCAGGCCATAGGTGAGTTCGCCCGCGACCGGCGAGCAGTCAAATCCGCCGACCTGCTGGAAGTAAGTGAACTGGGAGACTTCCATACCGTCGCACCAGACTTCCCAGCCTAGGCCCCAGGCACCGAGCGTTGGGCTTTCCCAGTCATCTTCCACAAAGCGGATGTCATGGTTCTTCGGGTCAATCCCGAGCGCGTAGAGGCTTTCCAGGTAGAGCTCCTGAATGTTTTCAGGGCTCGGCTTCAGCATGACCTGAAACTGGTAATAGTGCTGGAAGCGGTTCGGGTTGTCGCCATAGCGACCATCGGTCGGCCGCCGCGACGGCTGCACATAGGCCGCGTTCCAGGGCTTTGGTCCGAGGGAGCGCAATGTCGTTGCCGGGTGAAAGGTGCCCGCGCCCATCTCCACGTCATAGGGCTGCAGGATGACGCAGCCATAGTCTGCCCAGTATTGCTGAAGGGTCAGGATGAGCGACTGAAAAGACGTGTTCCGGGTCTTATCGGCGGAACCGGCTGGGCTGGACATGACTTACTCTCAGAAAAAGACGGAAATTCGCTAACTCTTGTTTGGCGCGTTCCCGGACGGCGAAGTCGAGCAACTTCGCCTGGTAACGCTCAACCCCCCAGAATCTAAAGGAAAACTCTGAAAGCGGGCGCAAAGTAACCGGGCGAGCCTCGCCCGGTCAAGGAGGGGCGAAATTAGGGGTGTCGATCACAATTTCGCGCGCCGCGGACATTGTTAGGCAGCTCTTAAGGGATGTTCCCGGAAGCTCGCCCCATGAGTTCTGAAGCAACATATCAGGCTGCGCCCGTCCAAGACGTCAAATCGGCGGGCCTGCTCGAGAGCCTCAATGAGGATGGAAGCCTCGTCCGGCATATCGTGGCTTTCGCCCTCTTTGCGGTCTACGGGACTGCTGTCTGTCCCTATATCGACAAGCTCTCTATTCCCAATCTCCTTTGGCCAATTGGGCTGACGCTCGTCACTCTTGTGGCTGTTCGGCCGCTCGTCATGTCGAGGCTGCTCCCCGGGCTGCCTGAAACGCAGCGCCAGGTCGGGCACTTTATGATCGACTTCAGTCTTTATGTGGGCGCCAGCGCCATGATCGGCGCACTGAACTACGCCGCCTATGGATTTCCTTCTGAGAGCGCGCTTAAGGTCACGGTCGGATTTCTTTGTTTAGGCTTCATGGTCGGCGCAGATGTTGCCCTCAACTATGAATTGCGGATCGCCCGGCAGTTACAGGCAGAAAACCGGTCTCTCACCCTGCCCCGTGACTACGTGCCTACAGCCGTGAAACTCAGTTTCTTTGTGATTGCCTGTTTGGTGATGCTGGGCGCGGTGATCTATCAAGTCGTTCAGAAAGATCTGTTCTGGCTGCTTTACAGCAAACCGGGATTTGTAGTCGCTAAGAACGCCATCCTGACGGAAATTGCCTTCGTCGTTGGCATCGGCGTTCTGGGCACCACAAAAATTGTCACCGCCTATGCGCGCAATCTTTCTTTCTATCTAAATGCGGAGAATGATGCGCTTCGTCAGGTCATGAATGGCAACCTCAAAGCTTCTGTCCCTGTCACAAGCAATGATGAATTCGGTCGTATGGCAGAACTGACCAATCAGATGATTGAGGAGCTATCGTTTAAATCCGACGAAGTTATCCTTACGCAGGACGCGTCCATTCTCGGTATGGCAACCCTCGCCGAAGCGCGAGACAATGAGACGGGTGCGCACATTCTTCGCACGCAGAGATACGTCAAACTGCTCGCGCAACAGTTGCAATCACACCCTGCCCATTCGGCCTATCTCTCAGATGACGTTATTGAACTTCTCTACAAGTCAGCGCCTTTGCATGACATTGGTAAGGTGGGGATCCCGGACGCCATCCTGCTGAAGCCTGACAAGCTCACAGATGATGAGTTTGTGATCATGAAGACCCACGCGACCATCGGCGCAGATGCACTGGCAACTGCCCAGGAACGGCTTGGGACAACCTCTTTCCTTCGGCTTGCTCAGGAGATCGCGGCAACCCACCACGAAAAATGGGATGGCAGCGGGTATCCCAATGGGCTGAGCGGTCAGGCGATCCCTTTGTCAGGACGCCTCATGGCGCTTGCCGATGTGTATGACGCGCTCATCTGCAAGCGGCACTACAAACCCGCCTTCAGCCATGAGAAATCACGCGCCATAATTTTAGAGGGCCGCGGCACCCATTTCGATCCAGACGTCGTGGATGCTTTCCTGGCGTTGGAAGAAGAATTCCAACAGGTTGCGCGTGACTTTGCCGATCAGGACGAGGTCACTCACTGACGACTATCTGAGGGTAGTGCCGCCGTCGACGGTTATGATCTCGCCTGTGATGAAGCCCCCTGCCCGGCTCGCCAGCAGGAGTCCGATGCCCCGGATGTCATCGTCAGTTCCCCAGCGATGTAGAGGAATGGCGCGTTTCTCAGCCTCAAACTGCTCCGTGTTGTTCTCAAACACTTCGGTCATTTTGGAATGGAAACGGCCGGGGGCGATGGCATTCACCCTGATTTTGTCGTCCGCCAACGCAAAGGCCATGTTGCGGGTGAGCTGGTGGATGGCGGCTTTGGATGCTGCGTAGCTGAAGGTGTTTGACGAGTTGCCGATGATGCCGGCGATGGAGCCGGTATTGATCACACTCGCATCTCCGCTGGCGGCGGCTGCCGACTTCAGCTGTGGCAGGAGCTTTTGTGTCAGGAAGAACGGTGTTTTGGTGTTGAGGTCCACCACCTTGTCCCAGCCATTCTCAGGGAACTGCTCCATCGGCGCTTCCCAGGCGGTACCGGCATTGTTGACCAGGGTGTCGATGGACTGTTCCCGTTCAGCGAGTGCATCGCCAAACCGGGCGATTTCGTCCGCCGTGCTGAGATTGCTCGGGATGGCGACACATTCTCCCCCTTCCGTCATTGCGGAGAGTTCTTCCGCGGCCTGTTCACAGGCCTCAGCCTTCCGGGCCGTGATGTAGACGCGCGCTGCGCCCGCGTTGAGATAGGCCTCTGTCATGGCGCGGCCGAGCCCACGGGAGCCCCCTGTGACCACGCACACTTTGTCCTTCATCGAAAACAGATTGTCTAACATGCGGCTTCCTTACCAAATGTTGGGTACTTCGCCACATGTGCAGCTTAGTCGTGATTAATGTTTAGCGGTGTTGTTCGGGCGCGAAACTGCCATCGGGTGCGCGTTCCAGCGTCCCGAGGTTGCGCGGTTCTTGAGGGTGCACCTTTTCTTCAATTCGGGTGCGCGCTTTTTCGCGGTATTTTTTCACCAGCTTGGCGACGCCATAGACGCCGGCCATGATCAGGCCTGTGAATACAATATCGTTCATGTCGATCTCATCCGTCGGTCAGTTGATGCCCCCCAGTTGACCGGAGCGCATTAAAGCCCGAAACGAGACCAAAGGGAACGGGCTTCCAGGGCGCCCAGCAGATCCGTCGCAAAACTGCTTGTGTTTGGCAGTTCGCCAGCGATGCCCGGCCTGCGACGCCACCATGGACGCGGACCACCGACCAGACGGAGCCGCACCTTCTCCCCATATTTCTCACGGGTGACGGCACGGAGATCACCAATCCCGTCAACAAGGCCATATTTGATGCCCTGGGTTGCGACCCAGAACTCACCGGAAAAGAGCTGCTTTTCATCGCCCTCCAGCTTGTCACCGCGGGCCTTGCGCACCAGGTCCTTGAACCCTTTATGGACCTCTTCCTGAAGCGCTTCGAGACGGGCCACCTCTTCCGGGTCTTCGGGTTTGAAGGGATCCAGCATGGCTTTGCTTTCACCGGCGGTGTGCACGCGCCGCTCAACACCCAGCTTTTCGATGAGCTTTGTGAAGCCAAAGCCTGAACTCACGACGCCAATCGAGCCTACGACCGAATGTTCGTCCGCATAAATTTCGTCAGCTGCACAGGCGATCATGTAGCCACCGGACGCGGCCACATCTTCCACGAATGCGAGAACTGGCAGTTCATGCTCTTCCGCAAGCGAGCGGATGCGTTTGAAGATCAACGACGACTGAACGGGCGACCCTCCAGGTGAATTGATCACAAGTGCGACGGCTTTCGCATCGCGTGCTTTGAAGGCGGCTTCGAGATCTCCGGCGACACCGGCAAGATTGAGGCCCTCTCTCAAGGGACCTGAAGATGCGATGACGCCTGTGAGGCGCACAACGGGAACGACGGAAACATCGGGATCGATCCGGTCGAGCAGACGTTCACGAAGACCTTTGTGGGGGATAGCATTGATGAGTGTTTTCTTGACCATTGGCTCTACATAAGACTTTTTTGGGTTTTCTCAAGCGGAACCGAGGTTCAAGGCGGCGCCCTGCCGCAGGATGGCCTCAGCGTCAGGCGTAAAACCGCCGGAGGCCTCATGAAGCACCAGACCTCTCGCCAGCGTCAGGGGTGCGCGAGAGCCTTTCACGCCCTGGAGCAGAACACGATTGGCGTGCGCTCCTTCTGACGGCCAGAGAGGAAATGCGATGAGCCCGCCCAACTTTCCGTCGACGCTTTTCAGGAGGTCCGGCAGTGCATCGACACGATGAACAATCGTTACCGTCCCTTTGGGCTTCGCCATGGCGCAGGTGACCCGCAACCACTCATCAAGCGCCACCTCTTCAAGAGCATGCGCGCGCGCTTTGCTTTCGTTCGGCGAGTCCCAAACCTTTCCTACTTCATAGAAAGGCGGGTTGGTCATGACGTGATCGAAACTGCCATAGGCTACCCCTTTGTCCGCCAGGCTCGCTGCTTTCTCGGCAACTGATCCTTCAACAACATTTGCACGCGCGCTCAAATCATTGCGCTCAACATTCTTAAGCGCGGCTTCGACCAGGTCTTGTTGCACTTCAAGGCCGGTGAGTTTCGCATCGGGACATCTGGATGCGAGGCACAGTGACGCCACACCAACGCCCGCGCCAACATCAAGAACATGGTCTCCCGTTTTCGCCGGAATGGCCGCCGCGAGCATCACAGCGTCGATGCCTGCCCGGTAGCCCTTCTCCGGCTGCAAGACCTGCAGCCGGCCGCCCAGAAAGCCGTCGTCGGTCAGCCTTGAATTTTCGGAAGTCACCATGCAGGCATGGAGACCGATAGTTTAATGATCGTCAAGTCCCGCGAGACAGTAGGCTGGATGCCAGCCCTCTCAACGAAGACGGAAGCCGCTCCGCAATTGTCTCTACGTCTTCCCGCAACAATTCGAGAGAAGGGACACCGTCCCTGCCGGAGTCAATGCGCGGTTCAATGGCGTAGACGGACGTCAGTCCCCGCTCAATCGGCACCAGCCGTAGCAACCAGTCCGCACAATGCAAGCGCTCTCGCAGATCAAAGATAGCGACTGACAGCAATTGGGCCGCGACGGCGTCGTCAGCGCAAAACCATACTTGGGGGGTCTTCCACAGCTCTGAACCAGACGGCTGCAGATGCCCCTCACACGACCAAACGGTCTGAATGACGCCCATGTCTGCCAGGACATATACCAGGGGTACAATGCCGTCCTCGATAGGAAATTTCTCAGGTTCTGACGACAGCATCTGCGGTGCATCGGGACACTTGGTGGAGCATTGGCACCGGCAGGTAGTGGAGCCACAGGTCGGGCAGGTCTTCGCACAGCCCTTGCAGGGTCTTACGGTTCCCTGTGCGGCCAGATTTCTCAGAGCATCGCGAACGCTAGCGTCCAACATTTGTGTCCCGGCTGAAGGCACCGTGATACGCATGGCACGTCTCCAACCCATTCCCAGAGCTACTCGGGTAAGCCTATCGGACAGCTATTTCCATAAAATTAATAGGGAAATTATTGTTGATCCGCCTCCATTTGTGCCGCGGTCACAATGCCCTTGGCGCGCTCAAAATCCTCATCGATGACCATGAGGCGCCGCGGGAGGATACCGATCGAGCCCTCCACGATGCTGGCATTCATATCCAGAATGAAGGGCTCAATGCCCTCGCCCTGAAGCCGCGCCTCCAGGAAGGACAAGAGAACCACATCATTTGTTCGTAGAAGTTCTTTCACTGACTTTTTCCTTACGCATCTAGGCATCACTTGCCAGGGAGCGGCGCTGGGACGCACTTGCCGCTGCGTGTTCGGCCTCCTATTGTGACACATGTAAAGGCAATTGAGCTGTTTCGCGGGCTGATTCAGACCGTTTCTCAGCGAAACTTGAGAACTGGGGATCCCGTTGGGTGTTGTCGTCCCGCTCGAAGGTGAGCGTAAAAACAGTGAAGAAGCGGTCCGAACTCTTCAGCGTCTAGTTGCTGACGATATGGAGGCCGTAAACGAGCTCATTCGCGATCGAATGGGCTCTGATGTGGAGATGATCCCTGAGCTTGCCAACCACCTGATTGAGTCAGGCGGTAAGCGCCTCCGCCCGATGTTGACCCTCACTTGCGCGCGCATGTGCGGCTATACCGGCAGTGACCATGTGCGTCTGGCGGCGTCAGTCGAGTTCATGCACACAGCCACCCTGCTTCACGATGATGTAGTGGACGAAAGCGACATGCGCCGGGGCCAAACCACGGCGCGGCTCATCTGGGGCAATCAAGCAAGCGTGCTTGTCGGAGACTTCCTGCTGGGCCGAGCGTTTAAGCTCATGGTGGAGACCAAATCTCTCCGCGCGCTCGAAATCTTAAGTGAAGCCGCATCGGTGATTGCCGAGGGCGAGGTCATGCAGCTGGCCACTGCCAAAGACACCAGCACGACAGAGGACGCCTATCTCAAGGTGATCAGCGCCAAAACAGCGGCACTTTTCGCAGCTGCGACAGAGATTGGTGCTGTGGTCGCAGGACAGAATGGCGGACAGGCGGCCGCGCTCGAGTCATACGGGCGCAATCTGGGCATAGCCTTCCAACTGGTCGACGACGCTTTGGACTACAATGGGAAAGCGGCAACGCTCGGCAAGAATGTCGGCGACGATTTCCGTGAAGGCAAGATCACGCTCCCGGTGGTGCTGGCCTATCGGCGGGGCGACGATGAGGAACGCGCCTTCTGGCGACGGACGCTTCAGGATGGTGATCAACAAGACGGCGACCTTGAACGCGCGTTCGAGATCATGAGTGATCACAATGCGATTGAAGATACGGTCACCCGTGCCCGGCATTATGGCGAGATGGCGCGCGATGCTCTCGGCATTTTCCCGGCGTCAGAGCGGCGGGATGCCCTTAGCGGTCTTGTTGATTTCTGCATTAGCCGTGCCTACTGACGCTTAGACCGTTACGAGCCCTGCAAACGCGTGGCTGTCACCCACCAGTCTGGGTTCGCTTTCGATAGCTCAGAAGCGGCTTCTGCGGCGTCGAAGGGATTTTCATAGAGAGCAAAACAAGTGGCGCCGCTGCCGCTCATGCGTGCCATGCGGCAGCCAGGTGTGCCTTGCAGCGCGCTGAGCACCGTTCCTATCACAGGCGCAATAGCCATGGCGGGCGCTTCCAGATCATTTCCATTTTCTTCCAGCCATGTAACGAGTCGGTCAAGCGTTTCGACGCCCGGCAGGACCGGCAGACGATCCGGTCCCTCGACCGGTCCCGCCTGAAGCCGATTGAATACCTCTGCCGTCGATACAGAGATGCCGGGATTGGCAAGCACTGCATGAATTTCCGGCAGCCGCGGAACCGTTCGGATGTTTTCGCCGACTCCCGTCATAAAGCTTGGGCGTTTTTTGATGCAGACCGGCACATCTGCGCCGAGCTGCAACGCAATGCCGCTGATCGACCCAGGCGGATCGCCCCATAGGCGCATCATGGCGCGAAGCGCCGCCGCGGCGTCAGCAGAGCCGCCGCCAATGCCCGATGCAATCGGCAGGTTTTTTTCCAGCTCAAACGTCACCGTAGGGTCCCGCCCAAGGGCTGCCGAAAAAAGTCGAGCGGCTTCCAGCACAAGATTGCTTTCTTCGCCCTCTAACTGATCGGCGAAGAGACCTGATATCTCCAGGCCCAACACGTCTGAATCGGAACAGGTGATGCGGTCTGCGACGCCCGCAAAAACGACAAGGCTCTCTAATTGATGATAGCCGTTGGGTTGTCGACCCCTGACCTTGAGGGACAGGTTCACCTTCGCATTTGCGAGTTCAAGAATGCCAGCTGACATCAGGATCCCGCATCAGCGCTCATTTCAACGTCGGCGTCCGCGAGCCCGTTTTCGAGCTTATCTCTGATCGCGATTTCTTGTTCTTCTTCGGGATCAAGTTCTAGTGCGTGTTGCCACTGGAAACGCGCTTCGATTTTCCGGCCAACCCGCCAGAATGCATCGCCCAAGTGATCATTGATCGTCGGATCGTCCGGCTGCAGTTGCACGGCACGTTCGAGATGGATGACCGCATTTTCATAGTCGCCAATGCTGAAGTAGGCCCAGCCGAGACTGTCGACGATGTAGCCATCATCAGGACGCAGCTCGACCGCGCGGCGGATCATCGCCATTGCTTCTTCAAGATGAATCTTCTGTTCAATCCAGGAATAGCCCAAATAGTTGAGGACCAGCGGATGGTCGCCAGAAAGTTCAAGCGCCAGCTTGAGGTCTTTCTCAGCACTCGGCCAAAGCTTCAACCGCTCATAACACATGCCCCGCGCGTAATAGACGGTCCAGAAACGTTCGTTCGGTTCACCGATTAGGTCAATCGCTTTCGAGTACTCACTCACCGCCGCCGCATAGTCTTTCCTGCCTCGCAGAATGTCGCCCAGGGCTGTTAGAGGTTCGACCGCCGTCGGATTTTGACGAATGAGGGCACGCAGACGTGCTGCCGCCTCGGATGTTTTGTCCAGCCGATCCATATCGATCGCGATCTGGATCTGTGCGTTCTGATAAAGCGGGGACGAGCGCGGAATCCGTCCATATGCTGCGATCGCATCTTCCAGACGGTCGCCGCGTTCGTACAAGTCCGCCAACAGGGTTCGTGCGACATCAAAATCGGACCGCAGATAAAGAGCCAGTTGCGTATAGAGAATGGAAATATCAATGCCGCTTTCCTGCGCAAGGGCAGATGCCAGTCCGTAAAGGGCCTCTGCCAACCCATCTGCCGGCGTTCTTACAAGCGGTGCGGGTGACACACCTGATTGCAATCGCTTAAGCGCGTTCTCGATAACTGGATGGTCAGGCGCCAGGCGGCCATAATTATTGTAGACCTCGCGGGCGAGCTCTGTGTCACCTTCAGTTTCCAGGAACCGGCCATAGGCTTGAATGATTCTCAGGCTTGCCCCGCCGCTTGCCTGCTGTGCCGCGATGTACCCGGTCCGCGCCTTGCCGGTATCGCCTAGATAGTCCGCGATTAAGGCTTCATGCAAAACTCGGAAAAGATCGAAAGCCGGCCTATCTTCAAACGATGCTAGCTCTTTATAGGCGCGCTCTGCATCCTGCTGCCCAGCCGCCGCCCAGGCTTTGGCCAGCGTGCCAACAAGCGCCGTGAAAGGCCCGGGTGCGGCCGCATCAATCTCACTAATCGTCCGATCATAGTCAGACGCTTTGAGCGCTGACAGGGCACGTACCAGTCGGGCGGTTCGATTATCAGGATCACGCTCAAGAATGTCCGTGGTGAGGTTCAAGCCTTCAGAGACATTTCCTGCTGTGACGGACAGGAGAAAGGCTCGTTCGATGATTACTGGGTTGCCCGGATCCTCGGCAAGCGCCTGGGCGTAGTATTTGGCCGCCGCATCCATGTCGCGGATTGTGCCTGCGTGGCGCGCTGCCAGATAATTTCCATAGAGCGAGTCCGGATTTCTTTGGCTTGCGCCGAAGCCGGAGGCCGCGCAAGCGCCCAGCGATGCCGTGATCGCCAAAATCCCCAGGCAACGTGTCAGTAACCGCAATTCCACGTTAGGTCTCTACCTTCTACTGATGGGGCCCACTCAGAAAAATAGGGCCGACCGTTTGACGGATCGACCCTACCTGAATTTTTTAGCCTTTGCTTTCTAAAGACCGGTCACAACGCGATAATTCGCGTCAAATCCGTCCATGCGCGATCACATGTTCGGGTAATTGGGTCCGCCGCCGCCTTCCGGCACGGTCCAGTTGATGTTCTGGGTCGGGTCCTTGATGTCGCAGGTCTTACAATGCACACAGTTTTGCGCATTGATGACAAAACGTGGATCAGATCCATCGTCTTCCCGCATCACTTCGTAAACCCCCGCTGGGCAATAGCGTTGAGCCGGCTCATCAAACATGGGCAGGTTGTGCGCAATCGGTACGGTGGCATCGGTCAGACGAAGATGCACCGGCTGGTCTTCTTCGTGATTGGTTGCGGAGAGGAAGACAGAAGACAGGCGATCGAAGGAGATCACCCCATCCGGCTTCGGATAGTCGATCGGTTTGTGTTTGTCCGCTGGCTCCGTCGCCGCATGATCCGGCTTACCGTGTTTCAGTGTGAAGGGAAGCCCGATGCCCAGCTGGTTCATCCACATATCGATGCCGCCAAGGCCGACGCCGAAAATGGTTCCGAGTTTCGACCAGAGTGGTTTCACATTGCGGACCCGTTTCAGGTCTTTCTCAACGTGGCTGCCTTCATAGGCTTCATCGTATGCGCTGAGCACATCTGCCTGACGGCCGTCTTTCACAGCTTCAAACGCCGCGTTCGCTGCCATCATGCCAGTTGCCATGGCGTTGTGGCTGCCCTTGATCCGCGGCACGTTCACAAAGCCGGCTGAACAGCCGATGAGAGCGCCGCCTGGGAAGGTGAGCTTCGGTACGGACTGGAAGCCGCCCTCGGTAATAGCGCGGGCACCGTAGGAGATCCGTTTTCCGCCTTCAAAGGTCTCGCGAATGGACGGATGCGTCTTAAAGCGCTGGAACTCTTCAAAGGGTGACAGGTGCGGGTTCTTGTAATTCAGGTGCACCACGAAGCCGACAGACACGAGATTGTCGTCAAAGTGATAGAGGAACGAGCCGCCGCCCGTGTTGGCTTTCAAAGGCCAGCCAAAAGAGTGCTGAATCAGACCTTTTTTGTGTTTCTTGGGGTCGACTTCCCAAAGTTCTTTAATGCCGATGCCGAACTTTTGAGGCTCACGGCCTTCATCCAGATTGAACTTGCGGATCAGTTCTTTCGAGAGAGAACCGCGGACACCTTCCCCAAAGAGCGTGTATTTGCCGCGCAGTTCCATGCCGCGCATGTAGGTGTCTTTCTGGTCGCCTTCTTTGCCGACGCCCATGTCACCGGTTGCAACGCCGCGGACAGATCCGTCTTCATTGTAGAGAACTTCTGCCCCGGCAAAGCCCGGGTAGATTTCCACGCCCATTTCTTCTGCAACACCGGCGAGCCAGCGGCAGACATTGCCGAGACTTGCAATGTAATTGCCGTGATTGCTCATGAGTGGTGGCATGATGAAGTTCGGAATTCGAATGCCGCCGGAGGGGCCTAAAAACAGGAAGTGATCCTTCTCAACTTCCGTGTTGAGCGGCGCACCGCGCTCCTTCCAATCCGGGAGCAGTTCGTTCAGCGCAATTGGATCGATCACAGCGCCGGAAAGAATGTGGGCGCCAATTTCTGAGCCCTTCTCGATCACGCAAACGGAAAGATCGAAGTCTTCTTCTGTTGCGAGTTGCCGAAGCCGGATAGCAGCCGACAGGCCTGCAGGACCGCCGCCCACGATGACGACGTCATATTCCATATATTCGCGCTCAGCCAGCGCTCCGGTTTCTTCGCTCATGTTTCTCTCCTCGTCCGGCGCGGGATGGTCTAGAGGGTCCGCGACAGACTGGTTGGCCCCAGATGTTCAGAAATGTTGTGAGAACACCTGATCGGGCGCAGAAATTTGGCCCCTCTTATGGTGTTTTGACGTGATGAGGTCAACTGATGTGACGCTGGGATCACCGGAATCGCGTGACGCGGGTGCATAAGGGGGGCAAAATACGACCACTTCCCGAGTCTAAAGGGATCGGCGGGGCATTCAATGCCTCAAAGGTCGCACCTGCCGCAGGGGAAGTGCCAAAAATAGCGAAAAACCTGAGACAAAGCCCCAATTGTGACCGCCCTTGACGACATGACCCCGCACGAAGCGGCCGCCTTGCTGCGCTTCTATGTGGAAGCTGGGGTGACGGACGGCTTGTCCGACGAGGCGATTGATCGCTACGCGCTGAATGCGCGCGCCGCTCAACCTGCAAACGAGTCGCCCGTGCCCAAGGGCCCAAGGACGTTGCCCGGTGAGCGCCCCAGCTTTGCTCCGGCCACGCCCGCAACCACCTCGTCGCCAGCCGCGATTCCTTTGGACAGTGTTGAGCAGGCAGGAGAGGCCAAAGCGATTGCGGCATCCTGCAGTACTCTGGAAGAACTGCGTGCCGCGTTGGAAAAATTCGATGCGTGCCCGCTAAAACACACGGCAAAGAACCTGGTCTTCGCCGATGGCAATCCAGACGCCGACATCATGCTGGTCGGAGAAGCCCCAGGCCGGGACGAGGATATTCAGGGACTTCCTTTTGTTGGTCGCTCCGGGCAGTTGTTGGATCGAATGCTAGCGGCTATCGGTCTCGACCGGACAAATGTCTACATCACCAATGTGTTGCCCTGGCGGCCACCGGGCAATCGCCAGCCCACGCCGGTCGAACAGGCCATGTGTGCGCCTTTCATCGAAAAACATATCGAGCTGGTGGCGCCCAAACATTTGATGCTTGTGGGCGGTGTATCGGCGAAGCAGATGCTCGGCACGACATCAGGCATCATGAAGCTCAGGGGTAAATGGAGCACGGTGACCGCAGGCGGTCTCACGATCCCGGCCCTGCCGGTCTTTCATCCGGCCTACCTGCTGCGACAGCCCGCCCAGAAGCGGCTGGCCTGGCGGGACCTGTTGGACTTTAAAACCAAGGTTGAAGCCGACTAAACCCTGTTAACCAGCCAAAAAATAAGTTCTCCAAATCCGGTACCGGCAACTTGTTGGCAGGCTTTAGGCGTGTAGAATATCCCCGCTGGTTGGGGGATGTTGCGTGCGTAAACAGTTGAAATCTTTAAAGAATTTCTGCGTTGCCGGGATAGTAACGGGCATAGCATTGAGCCTTGCGCCGTCCCATGCGGCTGATCTGGTCGACTATCAGACCTCTACCAACACGATTTCCTATCTGAGCGATGCCGATCAGGATCGATATACGCGCATCTTTTCTGTGCAGACCCGTGGCGACTGGCGGGCCGCTGACCGCCTGATCGGACAGCTGGAGAACGACGTTTTGATGGGGCATGTGCTCTATCAGCGTTACATGCACCCGACGGCCTATCGCTCTCGGTACCACGAGCTCCGAGACTGGCTTGCCAAATATGCCGATCATCCGGACGCAACGAAGATCCACAAGCTGGCGCTTCGCCGGAAGCCATCGGGTGCCGCCGCGCCCCGCCGCCCTGTGCCACGGTCCTATCGTCAGGTCAGCCATCAGCAATATGCGGTCGCTGAAGGTCCGCGCCGGGACTTCTCCCGCAACTTCCGGAATGCGGCCCGCAAAGTGCGCTCGCTTCTGCGTCGTGAACGGCCAACCCAGGCGCTCAACCACATTTCTCAGTCGTCCGTCCGGCGTGGGCTGAACGCTGTTGAGTTTGACACGCTGCTCTCGCGCATCGCGGTTTCCTATTACATCGAGCACCGCGACGACCGGGCGCTTGCAGAAGCGACCCGTGCTGCGAAGCGTAGCCGCGACGGCGTGCCGCTTGCTGATTGGACCGCCGGTCTTTCTGCCTGGCGGCTGGGCAAGTTCGCACTCGCGGCAGACCATTTCTCCCATCTGGCAGCTGCACCCAATGCGAGCGACTGGACGCGGGCCGCTGGTGGTTTCTGGGCCGCGCGCGCCTACATCGCTGATCGCCGGCCCGATCAGGCGTCAGGCATGCTGGAACTGGCAGCAGACACAGGGGCGACTTTCTATGGTCTTCTTGCCGCAAAACAACTCGGGCGCGAGATTGATTTCCAATGGGTGCAACCGCCACTAGACCAAGCGGGTCTGAGCCTGCTGCTTGCCAACGAGACGGTGGCGCGGGCTGTGGCTCTGACAGAAATCGGACGGCGCGATCTTGCAGAAGGCGAGCTCACCCGTGCTCATGGCCGCATTGATGCGTCGCTTGATCATGCGCTGATCGCCCTCGCGGAACGCCTCGATCTTCCGGCAACCCAGATGCAGGTGGCGAATGCGGCCTATGTGCCTTCAAGCTACGGGCCAGAACGCTATGTGATGAATGCGGGGCTCTTCCCGGTGCCGGATTACACGCCGCAGGATGGGTTCCGTGTTGACCGGGCACTTGTCTTTGCGTTCATGCGTCAGGAGAGCAAATTCAAGCCCCTGGCGCGCTCCAGCGCAGGCGCCCGCGGCCTCATGCAGATCATGCCGGCAACCGCCAGCCACATCACGCGGGACCGGTCGCTTCGCCGCTCTGGTGCCAATGGCCGCGACAGGCTCTTTGATCCCGCGTTCAACATGAAGCTCGGCCAGCAATATATCGAAGAGCTGATGGGAAGCGGCGACCCTTATGGCAATCTCTACCAGCTGATGGTGGCCTATAATGGGGGGCCCGGAAACCTGAACCGGTGGCTCCGCAATACCGACTATCGCAACGATCCCCTTCTCTTCATTGAGAGCATCCCTGCACCGGAGACGCGCGGCTATATCGAGCGAGTACTCACCAATTTCTGGATCTATCGGGACCGTCTTGGTCAGGACACCCCATCGCTTGAAACCGCGGCAACCGGTGACTGGCCGGTCTATCAATCGCTGGAAGGCGGCCGGTCTCTCGCCCAGCGGTAATTCGCGCACGATCCTGACTGGACTTTCGCGAAACAATCCCCAACTGTTCTCGCACAAGTATGGGGCGGTTCACGTCCAATAATCATAGATCAAGAAAAACAGGAGCCCCCATGCCCGGTATCGATGAATCGCGTGAGTTTGTGCCCGTCCGCATCGCGGTGATGACCGTGTCCGACACGCGCGGGCTCGACGAAGACACATCCGGCGCCACGCTTGTCAGCCGCCTTGAAGAGGCAGGCCATGTTCTCGCCGACCGGGTGGTTGTGAAGGACGATGTCACCACCATCACGGGCAAGCTTGCAGAATGGATTGCTGACAAGGAGATCGATGTGGTGATCTCCACCGGCGGTACCGGGCTTACAGGCCGGGACGTGACGCCGGAAGCCTTTCACTCGGTCTATGAAAAAGAGATTGAAGGCTTCGCCGCCCTCTTCCATCAGGTGAGCTTCGCCAAGATCGGCACGTCCACGATCCAATCGCGCGCAACGGCAGGTGTTGCGGGCGGCACCTACCTTTTCGCGCTGCCCGGCTCCACTGGCGCTGTGAAAGACGGGTGGGATGAAATCCTCAAGTACCAGCTCGACATCCGCTATCGGCCCTGCAATTTCGTCGAGATCATGCCGCGGCTGGAAGAGCATAAGCGGAAGTAGATGCACACCAGCTTGGTCATTTTGAAAAGGCTGTGATTATCAAGTTCACAGTTGAGGAGCGGTGAAAACAGTCACTATTGCGCTTCAGGTTTGAGAACAAACTCTTCTGCTTCAATTTGAGCCAGCACTTTGTCGCTAAACCGTACTTCGGCGCAGACAACGCCTTGCGTCTCTCGCTCACCGCCGTAGTAACTTAAAGCCGCAGAGAAAATCTCTATCGCTTTCATCACTTCTTCCTGAGACTCGAGCTTATAGGTATTGGTGAGCACATCTTTGCCGCGACTTAGGTTCTTCCACTTTGATGTGGTTCGATAGGTCCTATGAATTGGACAAAATGCTCTATCGAACCACCAAACCTTCGTTCCATCATTCAGCCGTCCAGATTGATCATCGAGATCAAAGTCACACGTCCTGAACCCAATCTGCCTTTGATCCCAGACCAGCAAGAATTCAGGGCCTAACTCATACGTCTTGCCGATATCGGCCACGTATATGCTCGGATCGTCTGACCGAATGATGCCCTCTTCGCGGCTGACTGAAAAACGCATCATGACCGAAAGGCCTTCAAAACATAAAACACATAGCCATAGTCCGCCGCGTGGCGCTCATAGAGGCGGATTTCGGTTTCTTCGTCGTTAAGCATGGCTTGGACGCCCGCGTCGCCCGCATACATCTCCCGGGCTTCCGCGATAAGCGGAATGAGCGGCTGATAATAGTCCGTCCACCAATCTTCCTCCGGCAGGACCCGCGTCTCGAGGAGATCAAAGCCCGCGCGCTTCGCCCGCTCGGAGTTTTCTTCAAGCGTGCCCATGACCGGGTAATGGGTGTCCCAGAAGAGCCGGGCTTCTTCGCTTGGCTCCTTCGTCAGCCATGAGCATTCCGACAAGACCGCAAGCCCCCCGGGCTTCAGATATTTTGCCCAGGCCTTGAGGCCTTCTTCAAAGCCGAGTGTATAGATGGCGCCTTCTGACCAGAGCAGATCGAAAATGCCGTCGGGCAGGTCGAGCGCCTCAAAGTCGGAACAAACGGTGCGAAGCCGCTCGCCGGTTATGCCAGCCTCTTCCGCCTTCACTTCGAGCTTGGCCAAGAAGGGCTTCAGCATATCAACGGCGGTCACACGGCCCTTAGACCGGCGCAGCAGTTCCATCACCTCATTCCCCTGGCCACAGCCCATGCAGAGTATGTCGGGCTCCTCCGGCAGCTCTTTCAGGCTTTCAAACATGGCGCGGGTCATCGCGTCACTGCCCGGTGCATTGCGCGGAAGCTGCATCTGCATTTCCAGAAAGACGCGAAACGGATCAGTGTCCATGGGTCGCCTTCCAGCGCGCAAAGTCAGCGCCGGTATCAATGTCCGGCAGGGTGTCGAGGAGTGCCACGCGCGCGGTCCTCAGATTGGCGCGGGTGTCAGCCAGCGCATGTTCCGTCGACCAGCGCACGTTGCCGAAGATGGAGCGCACATGAGGGAAGCGCTTCAACCCCACCAGCCAGTAGCCGCCATCTTCCGCCGGACCAAAAACGGCATCGTGATTGCCCAGCGCCTCGAAGGCTTCTGCAATGCGCGCGTCAGTCACATCCGGGATGTCGCAGCCGATGAGTACGACGGGACCGGGCGGCATGCTTTTCATCACCCTGTCCATGCGTGCGCCCAGATCTCCCCCCCCTTGCGGAACCCGGGGCATTTCATCCGGCCAGAAGCCGCTTTCAGGCGCTGCGACGTCGGGCGCTGCGGCAATGACAGTGGTCCAGCGCGGATCGTCTCCGACGCGTCTCAGCAAGTCTCGCGTATTGGTTTTGTAAAAGCGCAGTGCCTCGGACGTACTAATGTCTTTCGCAAGGCGCGTCTTCACATTGCCCATCCGGGGTGCTTTCGACATGACCACAAGCCAGTTTGTGCGACCGCGCTCCGGCGTCATCCGTAGAGCCGGGCCAAAATGCGAGGTGGTACGCGCAGGAAGTAAAGCGACAAAAGCCCAAGGTTGGAGAGCGAGCGCTTGAGATAGCCGTCGCGGTGATAGCGCGCGGGGCTTGTTACGGCTTCTGAGCGCAGGAGCACCATGCGGCGCCAACCAATGCGCCGCACGAGGCTTACATCCTCCATCAACGGCGCGTCCGTATAGCCGCCGAGTTTTTTGTAGAAGCTTTTGTGGATGAGTAGACCCTGGTCGCCATAAGGCAGTCGGAAGACCGCACAGCGCAAGCCTACGACCCATTCGAGCCACCTTGCTGCCGGGCCAAAATCATCGAGCGCAAAGCGGAACGCAGCTGCCACTTCCTTGCCGCGGAACCGGCCATGATCCACTTGTTCCAAAAACTTCGACACTTCTGCTTCCCAACCGGGAGTCAGGACGGTGTCCGCATGGAGGAAGAGCACCCAGTCGCCCTTAGCTGCCTTGGCGCCTGCCTGCAGTTGCGCGCCGCGGCCCTGCTCTGCGGTGACGAGGGCTGCCCCCGCTGCGTCGCAGATTTCCACGGTTGCATCCGTTGATCCGCCGTCGGCAATGATCACTTCGCGCACAAGACCCTGCACTGTCGCCTGGATCAGCGAATTCAGACACCGGGGCAAACCTTCTTCGGCATTTAGGGTTGGGATAACGACGCTCAGCATGGGCGCAATCTATATCGTCGAAAAAAAAATGGCGAGAAGGCATAAATGTTCTTGTTTTGTTCTGAATAAATTCCTATCTTCTCTGCATGGACATTCACTTCGAAAACGCGCGCCCGGTCGAACAAAGTTCGACCGCTCCTTCACAAAAAGAAGGGGCGCGTATTCAGAAGAGAATAGCGCGCCCCGGACAATCCGCTTCCCCCCGAGCGGCAGGCCGGTCGCCCATCCCCAAAGCGGCACCGCTAACCAGGACACTGGATGCCCCCTCGTCCCCCGTGTCCTCCGTGGTGCCTGCAACCGGCCGTCGTGGCCGGGGCGCGCGCTCCAATTCTTCCGGCCGGTTTGAACCTCTCTCCTATGCCGCCTTCGATGACGGCTGGGAGACGATTGAGGAACAATCCGCCCTTAAGACGGAGGTGACCGATGAAGCGCCGCGAAAAATCATCACGCGCAACCAGTCTCCGGACATTCCTTTTGATCGGTCGATCAATCCTTATCGCGGCTGTGAGCATGGCTGCGTCTATTGTTTCGCGCGCCCGACGCATGCCTATATGGGCCTCTCTCCCGGACTTGATTTTGAAAGCCGTCTGTTCGCGAAGCCGAATGCGGCAGCGCTTCTGGAACGGGAACTTTCAAAACCAAACTATGTTGTGCGGCCGATTGCCATCGGTACCAACACGGATCCCTATCAGCCCATAGAGCGGCGCTACCGGATCATGCGGCAGGTTCTTGAAGTGCTGGATCGCTATAATCATCCGGTGACTATTGTTACCAAGTCGGCGCTCATCACCCGGGACATTGACATTCTGTCCTCCATGGCGAAACGGAACCTGGTGCGCGTAGCACTCTCTATCACGACCCTGGACAAGAAACTCGCCCGTGCCATGGAACCGAGAGCGAGTGTGCCCACACGGCGGATGGCAGCCCTTGAGCTTCTGTCCGCGGCAGGTATTCCCACAGGTGTCATGGTGGCGCCGGTTATTCCCGGTCTCAATGACCATGAGATTGAGCGCATTTTGCGGGGCGCACACTATGCGGGTGTGGAGCAGGCTGGCTTTATCCTGTTGCGCCTGCCCCACGAGATCAAAGACCTGTTCAAGGAGTGGCTTGCCGACACAGCGCCCGACAAGGCGAAGAAAGTCATGAAGCTCATCCGCGATACGCGGGGCGGCAAAGAGTATGACGCCGAATGGGGCAAGCGGATGCGCGGCGACGGGCCCTATGCCTGGACCATCAAGCGCCGCTTCGATATCGCGGCGGAGAAACTCGGCATTCGCACGAGCAAGAGTTCCCATACCCATGCGCTGAATGGCGGCCTTGATTGCACCGCCTTCAAAGTGCCCGAAAAAGTGGGCGACCAGCTGGCGTTGTTTTGAGGTACCGCGTTACCTCGTCAGTGGCCATCCTTCGAGATGGGTGCTTCGCACCCTCCTCAGGATGAGGATAATACGCAAACCTCATGGTGAGGAGGCGCGACAATCATATTGATTGGTGCGCCGTCTCGAACCATGGACCCGGCGCACGTCCGGGATAACATCTGGATGTACAGCTATTTGTCTCCGCCCCTGCGCCGGTGCACACTGAGCCCCATGAGCGAGAAGGCCTCTCTTTTTGGTGGACCGGACTTCAGTCTGGAACGCGCTGCGGGCGCGCCAAAGCTTCGTATCGCCGGCATTGATGAAGCCGGGCGCGGCGCCTGGGCGGGACCAGTTGTGGCCGCCGCTGTGGTGCTTGACTCTGCACATATCCCAGAAGGTCTCGACGACAGCAAAAAGCTCTCGGCCAAAAAACGCGATGCGCTTTTCGACATCATCATGGGAACCGCCGATGTAGGCATCGGTTATGGCAGCGTCGAACAGGTGGAAGTACGCAATGTGTTGAACGCCACCATGGACGCCATGCGCGATGCGGTCGCCAATCTTTCAACACAACCCGATGTCGCTCTTATTGACGGCAACAAGACACCCCTCCTCCCCTGCAAGGCGGAAGCCGTAATTGGCGGCGATGGACGGTCTGTGTCTATCGCCGCAGCGTCGATCATTGCAAAGGTCACGCGTGATCGGTTGATGCAGGAGCTCGACAAAGAGTTCCCCGGTTATGGCTGGGACAGCAATGTGGGCTATGGCACGGCTGTGCATAAGTCAGGCATTGAGAAGCTCGGTGTGAACGAGCATCACAGGCGCTCCTACAAGCCCATACGCAACATGTTGGGCAAAGGCACCTAGGACAGACTCTATTTGGTGGCTTGCTCCCTTAAGCCCTTGATTCCTAAAATGATTCGCAGGGATTAACTGGGGGTTAACCATGAAGACTCATGATTCCCCCTTAACTTTCATCGAATTCATAAGCCGCGTTCAAACAATGGATGCGTGTGCACGGGGGCAGTAAAGCGTGGGGCGTAAAGGTCAAATGAGCCGGTTGCCGGCCAACGAAATCCTTCAGGGTGATTGCATTGAACTGATGAATGCAATGCCGGAAAAATCCATCGATCTCATCTTCGCCGACCCGCCCTACAATCTTCAGCTGCAAGGCGACCTGACCCGGCCCGATCAAAGCAAGGTAGACGGTGTCACCGACAAGTGGGATCAATTCTCCAGCTTCAAAGCCTATGACGAATTCACCACCGCCTGGATGACAGCCGCGCGGCGCATTCTGAAAGACAATGGCGCGATCTGGGTGATCGGCTCCTATCACAATATTTTCCGCGTCGGCGCGACGCTGCAGGATCTGGGCTTCTGGATCATGAATGATGTTGTGTGGCGGAAGACCAATCCCATGCCGAACTTTCGTGGCACCCGCTTTACCAACGCCCACGAAACGCTGATCTGGGCGTCCAAGTCTGAAAAAGCCAAATACACTTTCAACTACGATGCCATGAAAGCACTCAATGAAGATGTGCAGATGCGCTCAGACTGGGTGCTGCCCATCTGCACGGGCGCGGAACGGTTGAAGGGCAAAGACGGCTCCAAAGCGCATCCGACGCAGAAACCGGAATCCCTCCTGCATCGCGTGCTGCTTTCCACAACCAATCCTGGCGACATCGTGCTCGACCCCTTTTTCGGGACCGGCACTACGGGGGCGGTCGCCAAAAAACTCGGCCGGAACTTTATCGGCCTTGAGCGAGAAACGTCTTACATCTCTGCCGCCAAGAAACGCCTGAAAGCCACCAAGTCCGGCACGGCGGAAGACATCGAAGTCACACAGTCCAAGAAGTCCGAACCGCGCGTACCCTTCGGCACCATTGTCGAGCGGGGTCTGCTGTCACCGGGCACGGTTCTATACGATCCGGCGAACCGCCATGCGGCGCGTGTACGGGCCGACGGAACACTGGCGTGTAAAGACGCGACGGGCTCCATCCACAAAATCGGTGCCCATGTTCAAGGCGCCCAGGCCTGCAATGGCTGGACCTTCTGGCACTACAAAAAGCGCGGCAAACTTCAGCCCATCGACCTGCTTCGCCAGAAGGTGCGGAAAGAGATCTACGCGAGCTGATCGCTTTCAGACTTTGAGACTATTTTCGCCGGGTCGCTTTAAAGAGCGGTCCGGCATTCTCATTTTCATCCTGCAGTGCCAACGCCACGACTTTCTTCATCACCGTCGGCAGGGCGTGGTCGCCGAGGTTTTCCGGCAGCACCCATTCGCCATCGGCTTTCGCCTTTTGAGGTACCGTCGCTTCGTAGAGGTCCAGCTCCAGATGGAAGTGGGTGAAGGTATGGCGAACCTGCCCCACCCGCTTTTTCCACTTGGGCTTAGCAAGCGGTGCTTCAGAGAGAAGCGCCTCTTCTTCACGCGTGTCCTCAAGCCACTCGGTTGAGGGAACTTCCATCATGCCGCCCAACAATCCTTTGGGCGGACGTTTGCGGATGAGCACCGCACCGTCTTTACGCACCGCCCAGAACGCCGCACCCTTCCGCGTCGGCTTCTGCTTCTTCGGTGCTTTCACCGGAAGCGTTTCGGGGTCTCCCGCTTTCAAAGCCCGACATGACTTGGTCCACGGGCATCGATCACAAGAGGGGCGGCGTGGTGTGCAGATGGTGGCGCCCAGATCCATCATCGCCTGCGCAAAGTCGCCCGGACGCTTTTTCGGCGTGAGCGTCGCCGTCATTTCCTTGATGGGCTTTTTGGCACCCGGCAGCGGCTCACGAATGTCGAATATGCGGGCGATCACCCGCTCCACGTTGCCGTCGACCACGACGGCCGGCCGATCAAAGGCGATGGAGGCGACTGCGGCGGCGGTATAAGGACCAATGCCCGGCAGGGACCCAAGGCCCTCCTCCGTGTCCGGGAAGATACCGCCATGTTCGTCCGCCACCTGATTTGCGCAGGCATGCAGATTGCGGGCACGGCTGTAATAGCCAAGCCCCGCCCAGGCATGCATGACCTCATCAATGTGCGCGGCCGCCAAATCGGTGACGCGAGGCCATTTAGCCAGGAATTTCTGGAAATAGGGCCCTACCGTCGCGACGGTGGTTTGCTGCAGCATAATCTCCGACAGCCAGACGGCGTAAGGGTCTGCCTGCTTGCCCGGCAGGGCGCGCCAGGGAAGGCGGCGCGCATGCACGTCATACCAGGCCAATAATTCTGCCGCTTTCGGAGGTCTCAAAGAAAGTCCTATCTGTTTGTTCGATCTGGACAGATCGTCCCATCGCACTGCCCCACAAAATGGGGCACACTCTCCCCATGTCTACCTTTCGTCCACCCCCTCGCGCCAGAGTGCCGTTGCCGGTTGCCAAGCAGATCGCGGCCACGGCCCGCTCCGTCTACAAGGCGCGGGGATTTCAGCAGGACCATATTGTCCGCCATTGGCCGGAGATTGTCGGCGCATCGCTGGCAGGTCTGTCTATGCCGGAAAAACTCGCCTTCCCGCGCAGCAAAGCCAACGAAAGTCCCAAGCGATCAGAGGGTGCAACACTCACAGTCAGGGTCGACGGGCCGGGCGCGCTGGAGTTCGCGCACCAGGAACCGCAAATTCTGGAACGCATCAACTCCTATTATGGCTACCGGGCAGTCACGCGGATCAAGCTTGTGCAGGCGCCGCTGCCTCTGCCGAAACCCAGTCTAAAACGGCAAATTGCCACATTGTCGCCTGCCGAAGAGGAGACACTGCGCGCTGGAACCGCAGAAATCCGATCGGATGCGCTTCGCGCCTCCTTGGAGAGCCTCGGCCGACGGGTGCTTGGATCCCAGAAAAGACCGGCCCGACCAGGCCCGCGGCGGCGCTAAACGGCGATTCTCCGCCGTTTGCAAGCGAAAGGATCGGTTGAGAGACCGGACAAGAAGCCTATAATCACGCAACATCTAGTAGGGATATTTAAAATTGGAACAAAATAAGCGCAATTTGCTGATCGGGGGCGGTGCCCTACTGGTCCTGATCCTCGTGGCCATCTTCTTCATGAATTCCAATGGCAATGGGGCTGGATCAGGCACCGCGGCAACCGGCGACCCGGAAGTCACAGACGCACTCGCTGTCGCAGGGCCCATGGGCGACTACGCTATGGGTGCCGACGACGCGCCGATTACGGTTTATGAATATGCGTCGCTGACCTGCAATCACTGCGCAGCGTTTCACTTGCAGAGTTTTCCCGAAATCAAAGAGAAATATATCGACGCCGGTAAGGTGCGCTGGATAATCCGCGCCTTCCCGTTTGATCCGGCCGCGACCGCCGCCGTGATGCTCGCACGCTGTTCCGGCGAGGACCGCTATTACAAGTTCCTCGATGTGCTGTTTGAGCAGCAACCGCAGTGGGCGTTCCAGGGCAACCCGGGTGAGAACCTTGAGGCCATCGCCAAACAAGGCGGCTTTTCTGCACAGGCTTATGAGGCCTGCATCCAGAATGAAGAAATCTTCGCCCATGTCCGGGACGTGCAGGCGCGCGGCCAGGAGGTTCATGGCGTGCGTTCGACACCAACCTTCTTTGTGAATGGCGAAAAAGTTGAAGGCGCTTTGCCTTTCTCCGAATTCGAAGAGGTTTTGCTTAAGTACCTGCCCGAATCGTGATCCATTGCTTTGAGGTTCTGACGCGCCAGGGGTCCTTCGGTTTTTTGAAACCAAGGAAGGCTCGTCGAACCGCAAAGGGGCTTAAACAACTAAAATAACGGACACTCTCTTGAAGTTCTCACGTCTGCGTCTTTCTGGATTCAAATCTTTTGTCGATACAACAGACCTGTTGATCGAACCCGGCCTCACGGGTGTCGTCGGCCCAAACGGGTGCGGCAAGTCCAACCTGTTAGAAGCCATGCGCTGGGTCATGGGCGAGAATTCGTTCAAGAATATGCGCGGATCCGGCATGGAAGACGTGATCTTTGCAGGCACCGCCGGGCGTCCCGCGCGCAACAATGCGGAAGTGGTGCTGACGATCGACAATTCAGATCGCAGCGCCCCTGCAGCCTATAATGAGTCAGACATTCTGGAAGTGTCGCGCCGTATCGAAAAGGATGCGGGCTCCCAGTACCGCATCAATGGCAAAGAAGTGCGCGCACGCGATGTGCAATTGCTGTTTGCCGATGCCTCCACCGGGTCGCACTCCCCTGCGCTTGTGCGCCAAGGCCAGATCGGTCAGCTGATCTCTTCTAAACCGGTGAACCGGCGCCGTATTCTTGAGGAAGCCGCTGGCATTACGGGGCTTCACACACGCCGTCACGAAGCTGAGTTGCGTCTTAAGGCAGCGGAGACAAACCTGACCCGCCTCGATGACGTGGTGGTGCAGATTGAAGCACAGCTGGCCGGGCTCAAGCGTCAGGCGCGCCAGGCCACCCGTTACCGGAACTTGTCGGGTCATATTCGGCGCGCGGAAGCAACCGTTCTTCACATGAAGTGGGCGAACGCGACCGAAACACTCGGCGAAGAAGAAAAACGGCTGACAGAAACGGACGCGCGGGTGGCCGAGCTCACCCAATTGGCGGCGGCAGCCTCCACTGCGCAGGCGCAGGCTGCGGAGAAGCTGCCTGAACTGCGGGACGCGGAGGCGCATGCGGCTGCCGGTCTTCATCGCCTGACCGTCGCGCGGGAAAACCTCGATGCAGAGGAAGCCCGCGCCAAAGAACAGGCAGCCCAACTCGTCGCCCGTCTTGAGCAGATCGCACAGGACATTGCCCGCGAACGCGAGCTGATGAGCGATACGCGCGAAGCTCTGGAGAAACTGACTGCCGAAGAAGCAGAATTGAAGGCTCAGGACGCCTCACAGGCAGAAGCGCATGGCGCTGCGCGCGCAAAAGTCGCAGAAGTGAGCGAGGCACTTCAGACCCGCGAAAACGAACTCGACACCCTGTCTCAGGAAGCCGCTGCTCTGGCGGCGGAACGCCAGAGCCTGGAGCGTGGGATCGAGCAAGGCGAACAGCGCATTGAGAAACTAGCGTCGCAGCTGAGCGATATCGCGAATGAACGCGCGACTCTTGCAGACGCGGAAGAGAAGAAAGCGGCTATCGCACAGCAGGGGGCCGAGCTTGAAGACGCCATGGCGAAGGCGGAAGAAGCGGAACGTGTTGCGCTTGGCGCAGAAGAAGCACTGCGCGCAGCACGAGCTGAAGAAGCAGAGAAGCGTGAACCGCTTCAGGGTGCCGAGCGGGAACTGGAAGGCCTTTCAGCGGAAGCCAAGACTCTTGGCGACATGCTTGCGGTTGATGAAGGTGGGCTTTGGCCACCACTGATCGATGCGGTCACGGTTGAACCCGGCTATGAGAAGGCGCTCGGTGCCGCTCTGGGCGATGATCTTTCCGTCCCGACGGATAGCGCCGCGCCCGTTCACTGGGATTTGGTGGAAGCACATGGCGATGCTGCTCTGCCCGAAGCTGCGCGTCCGCTGTCGACTGTCGTCCGCGGGCCCGCTGCCTTCGCGCGACGGCTCGGTCAGATTGGCCTGGTTTCGCCGGATCAAGGCAAAGCTTTGCAAGCGCAATTGAAGCCGGGTCAGCGTCTTGTTTCTGTTGCGGGTGATTTGTGGCGCTGGGATGGGTACACAGCCGCCGCTGATGCGCCGACGTCAGCGGCGAAGCGCCTTGAGCAACGCAACCGGCTTGCGGATCTGGAAGCAGAGATCGAAACCGCGCGGAACAGAATGCGGGATCTTCGTGATGGATATGAAGCCTCCCGGGTCAAAGTGGAAGAGGCCGCGTCGCGGGAGCGGGAAAGCCGGCAAGCCTTGCGCGACGCACAGTCTGCCGAGGCGAACCTGCGCAAGGCGCTGAGCGATGCCGAACGTCAGGCGTCTGCTCAACTCAACCGGTTGGCTGCGCTCACCGAAGCAGAGGAACGTCTGTCGGGTGATCTCACCGACGCTAAGCGCGGCCTTGAAGAGTCCCGCGCGTCCCTTGCTGGTCTCCGCCCCGGCGACGAGCTGCAGGCCCGCGTCAACACCGCACGAGAGGACGTTGGAAAACTTCGCCTCGCCCTGTCAGAAGCCCGCGCGGCTCTAGAGGGTCTCAACCGAGACGCACAGGCCCGCGAACGCCGCCTGCAGGCGATTGGTGAGGAACGCTCTGCCTGGGAACTGCGCGCGACTAATGCGACGCGCCAGATTGAAACTCTGGAAACGCGCAAGACTGAGACAGCCGAGCAGCTTGAAGAGCTGAAACAGGTTCCGGCTCAGATTGAAGAAAAGCGCAGCGCGCTGCTCACGCAAATTTCGGAAGCAGAAACAAAACGCACCGAAGCCGCCGATGCGCTGGCGGCCGCTGAAAACAATCTAGCCGAGTGCGACAAGATTGCGCGTGAAACGCAGTCCGCCCTCTCCGGCGCGCGCGAGGAACGTGCGCGTATTGACGGTCTTGTTGACGGCGCACGCGAGCGCAAAGCTGATGCAGAAGCGCGTATCCGCGAAGTGCTGGAGGTTGAACCTGCCGACGCACTGGCATTGGTCGAGCTAAAAGAGGGTGAAGACCTGCCTGAACTTGAGCAGATCGAGACCAAGCTTGAGAAGCTGAAACGCGAGCGGGAGAATCTTGGTGGCGTGAACCTTCGTGCTGACGAGGAAGCACAAGAGCTCCAGGAACAGCTGGACACGATGATGCGGGAGCGCGAAGACCTGGAGGCCGCGATTGCGCGACTGCGCCAGGGTATCTCAAGCCTCAACAAAGAAGGCCGTCAGCGCATGCTGGAAGCCTTCGATACGGTGAATGAAAACTTCACACGGCTCTTTACCCACCTGTTTGGCGGCGGAACCGCGCATCTGAAGCTCACAGAATCAGACGATCCGCTGGAAGCAGGACTTGAGATCATGGCGCGGCCCCCGGGCAAACGCCTGCAGGTCATGTCTCTTCTCTCCGGTGGGGAGCAGGCATTGACCGCCATGTCGCTTATTTTTGCGGTCTTCCTCACTAACCCATCGCCGATCTGCGTCCTCGATGAGGTTGACGCGCCCTTGGACGATGCGAATGTCGAGCGCTTCTGCGACTTGATGGAGGAAATGGTCCGCACAACGGATACGCGCTTCCTGATCATCACTCACCATGCCCTTTCTATGGCGCGGATGAGTCGCCTGTTTGGCGTGACCATGCAGGAACGCGGCGTGTCGACCCTGGTCTCCGTTGATCTGGAAGCTGCCGAGCGCATTCGCGAAGCCGTTTAGGACCATTCCCAGACCTCTTTTAGCCGGTTGGTTCCCCTTATCAATCTAAGAGGAATCAGGCCTGCTTGGAGGCCAATTGACGCACCTGCGAAAAGCTCAGATTTGGTGTTGTTTTTCAAGCACTTGGACCCCTCTTAGACTTCCTTGACAGGGTTAGGGCGCGCAAGTAGGGTGCGCGCGGCTTGAGGCGAAATTCTGCAGTTTTGCAGGGGTTTCGTGAGGAACGCGGAGGTTCGGTCGGCCTGTGAAGACCCCGACAGAACGTGACAGCGATACCGGCGACGCAAGACCAGAGGATAGATCTGATCTTGCAGCGCTTGACGCAAAAATTCGCGCCCACACGGAGGCCCATCGGCAGAAAAACCCCGAGCCGGCCGAGACTGGAAGAAGAAGCACCGCCATCGGCATGGCATTCAGACTTTCGACCGAAATGGTTGCGGGTCTTGTCGCCGGAGGCGTTATCGGATGGGTCATTGATGACCTGTTCGGGATAAAGCCTTGGGGCTTGCTGACCTTCTTCTTTCTGGGAATGGCCGCAGGAATTTTGAATGTGTTTCGCACAGCGCAGAAGCTGGCAGCCGATGCGGCGGAACAGGTGGGCAAGTCGGACGATCCGTCCGGTGATAAGTAAGGGCAAGAAGCGTGGCAGCAGCAGACCCAGATAGCGGTGGCCTTGGCATCGATCCGATGCATCAGTTTGAAATTCAGTCTCTGATTTCAATCAATCTTGGTGGCGTCGACGCGTCGTTCACAAACTCCGCAGCCTGGATGGTGGCAGCAGCGGCAGGCATTATCGCGCTCACCGTCTTCGCGATGGGTGGCCGGGCGATGGTCCCAGGACGCTGGCAGTCAATTGCGGAGCTCTCTTACGAGTTTGTCGCCAACATGGTGCGCGACAATGTCGGGAAAGCCGGCCAGGCCTACTTCCCCTTCATCTTTACGCTTTTCATGTTTGTGCTGTTCTCAAACATGCTGGGCATGCTGCCCTACTCCTTCACCACCACCAGCCACATCATCGTGACGTTCGCGCTCGCGATGTTCATCTTTGTGGGTGTGACGCTGATCGGTGTCGTGAAGCACGGCTTCCACTTCCTTTCGCTCTTTGTGCCCAAGGGTCTGCCAGCGGTTCTGCTGCCTCTCATTGTGGTCATTGAGCTGATTTCCTATCTCTCCCGCCCGATCAGCCTTTCGGTTCGTCTCTTCGCCAACATGATGGCAGGACATACGATGCTAAAAGTGTTCGCGGGCTTCGTGATCGGCTTTCTTGGTGCCGGTGGCCTCTATACAGGCCTTGCGATTGCACCGATCGCCTTCATGGTGGCCTTTACCGGCCTCGAAATTCTGGTGGCATTCCTGCAGGCCTATGTGTTTGCCATCCTCACCTGCATTTATCTCAACGACGCGTTGCACCTGCACTAAGCCGGTCGGCGCGTTTTCACTTTGAAACGGGGCTTGCCCCATAAGTTAACTGAAAGAGGGCCGGGACAATCCGGACCCGCATAACGGAGACACGGACATGGAACCTGAAGCAGCAAAGCTCATTGGCGCTGGTATCGCTTGTATCGCCCTTGCAGGCGCTGGCGTTGGCATCGGCCACATTTTTGGTAACTACCTGGCAGGCGCTCTGCGGAACCCAGCTGCTGCACCAGCACAGTTCCCGAACCTGCTGCTGGGCTTCGCCCTTGCTGAAGCGACAGGCCTCTTCGGTCTTGTTGTTGCACTGATCCTGCTCTTCGTTCTCTAAGTCAGACTCGAAGACAGTCCTCTTTCGCACCTGCCGGCATTTCGGGGTTTCCCTCGGATTGCCGGTATCGGCGAAACGCCTCAGCGTATTCCTTAAGCCGGAAAACGCCTGAGTCTCAGGAGACAGGCATATGCCTCAGTTAGATTTTGCCACATTCGCGCCTCAGCTCATCTGGCTGACGCTCGTCTTTGGCGTTCTCTACCTCGTCATGGCGCGGGTCGCCCTGCCGCGGATCGCAACCGTTATCGAAGAACGGCGTGATCGCATCGCAGACGATCTGGACACAGCCGCTCAGCTCAAAAGCGACACAGATGACGCCATCGCGTCTTATGAAACCGCTCTGGCTGAAGCACGCGCCAAAGCTCACACGATCGCGCAGGAGACGCGGGATCGACTGACAGCGGAAACGGATGCGCACCGGGCAGATCTCGAAGGTCAGCTTGCGGCACGTATCGCGGATGCTGAAAAGCGCATTGCCGCGACGAAGGACCAGGCGCTCTCAAGCGTTCGGGACGTGGCGGTGGATGTTGCAGACGCCATCACGGAGCAGCTGCTGGGTGCGAGCGACCGGGCGGCCGCAGAGCGCGCTGTCGACGGCGAACTCGCGTAAAGGAAGGATCTAGATCATGCTTTTAGATGCAAATTTCTGGGTTCTGATCAGCTTCAGCCTTTTTGTGGGCCTGCTTTTCTATTTCGGCGTGCCGGGCATGGTGACAGCTGCTCTCGATAAAAGAGCGGACGACATCAAGAACGAACTCGACGAAGCCCGCAAGCTGCGGGAAGAAGCGCAGCAGGTGTTGGCGAGCTACCAGCGCAAGCAGCGCGACGCTGAAAAAGAAGCAGAAGCCATTGTCGAACAGGCACGGGCAGAAGCGGAACGCCTTGCCATTGAGACCAAGGAAAACCTGGCTCAGCAGGTCGAACGCCGCACGCAGCTGGCTGAAGACAAGATCGGCCAGGCCGAAGCGCAGGCACTTCAGGAAGTCCGGGCCGTGGCAGCCGACATTGCTGTCTCTGCCGCTCGGAAGATCATTGAAGACAAGCTTGATGGCGCTCAAGCGGCTCAGCTGATTGATAAATCAATCGCCGAGGTCAAAGACAAGCTGCACTGAAGCCTGTCACATTCAAGCATTCAAAACCCCGCGTGGCTCCATCGCCCTGCGGGGTTTTTTGTGTCGGTTACGCTGTTTCTATTGTGAGTTCAGGCCAGTACTCTTTCCAGCGAGTGCACTTTTCATCGTATCGGTCTTTGCGAAAGTTCCCTGCCCTGTTGGGACGGATGTGCATCGCCGCCATGTCGGCCAGGCCCGGCGTGTAGAAACGTCTCTCTCCGTTCTGCAGTGCTTGGATGCCCACCATGTTGCCGACGGCCAGGAAGCGATCAATGCCTTCGCACGACGTCTTGAGCGGCGGGTAGGAGATCTTGTGTTTCTCCTCGTACCAAAGATGGACCCGCGCCTGATTGCGGAACTCGATCTCCACATCTAGATCGGCATAGAGGGCGGCGGCTCTTTTAATCACCGCATCTTCTGCGTCCCACGATATGTCTGGGTCAAAATAGAAGATGTCATAGTCTTTGATCCCGTGATCTAGCGGACGGTCCGTCAGCACATTCCAGACCGTCTGAAAGAGACTGCCGGAAACAAGCCAAGCGTCGTTAAGCTCAAGCTCCGGCAGACGCTCGAGAATGACCCGATTGGCCTCGTTGCGGCACGCAATTTCCAAGAACTCCGCTTCCGTCATCCCAACCCTCAAAGAAAAAGGCACCTCTCGGGAATGAGAGGTGCCCTTCTGAGATTAAGCGATTCGGCGCCTTAGTTCAGTGACGCATTGATCGCCCGGAAAAATTCAAAGGTCTCCATTTCCCGATAGACGCTTTCATCCAATGACGTCGCATAATCGCTGTTTGCTGAAAGCTTGACGATGACGGTCCCTTTGGTCGGATTGACGAAGATGAACTGGTTGTAGACACCGATGGCGGAATATTCCCCCTCCGTACTTGCCGGGAGCCACCACTGGTAACCGTAGCCCACGGGGAAAAAGTCGCCCTGTGCTACTTTCGTTTCCGGCAGCAAATGGGGCGCATCAGGCGTGACAGAGGCGGTCACCCACTCCGCGGGAATGATCTGTTCGCCATTCCAGACGCCGCCCAGACGATAAAGCTCACCCAGTTTTGCGTAGTCACGGGCGGTGGCGTTGAGGCCGCCGAAGGCCATCTCCATGCCTTCACTATCGACAAGCCAATAGGCGTCCGACTCCATACCGAGAGGCTTCCAGAGTTTCTCTTCCATGTAATCGGCAATGGTGCGGCCCGTTGCCCCCACCAGCAGCATGCCGAGAACCTGGGTATCAGTGGAGTTGTAGTGATTGTAGGTACCAGGCTCCTTGTCCCGTTTGAGAGTCGCGGCAAAAGCGTTGAAGGATCCGCCCAGCGTCATGATTCGGCCAAAGCGATTAATGTCCGACTCCGGATCGCTGTAATCCTCATTCCAGGCAGCCCCTGACGACATTTGCAATATGTCTTTGATCCGGACATCGTCATAGGCAGAGCCCGCAAGCGACGGTGCATATTTCGTGATGGGCTCTTCAATGCTAGCGATGTGGCCTTCTTCCACTGCAATGCCGACGGCTGCGGAAATGAAGCTCTTGGCCACCGACATGGAGAGCCAATTCACGCCCCTTCCGCCTGTCAGCATGTAACGCTCCGTGCGCACCTTGCCGTCTTTGATAACGAACACAGCGCTGGTATCGGTCTCCGTGAGGAACGTCTCCGTATCGACGGTCTCTCCTTTGTAGATGAATGATGTTGGCAGTGGGACGGCCTCCCCATCTGGAAAATCGAATGGGTCTTCCGACGCTTTCATCGTACTCACAGGATAGAGCTCGGCCAGGCGGTTGAAGTTTTCATATTGCTCAGACCCGTTAAACAGCGTCGCGGCAAAGCGGGCCCGGTCAATCTCGCGCTTGAAATAGAGGCCAGTTCCAACGGCAACAACCAGAATGACGGCGAGGCCGCCTAGAATGATCTTCTTCATAATGTTTCCTTTCTGAAACCAGTGTTAGGTGTCCGAAGCGGTGGTGAGCTCTCTCACGAGAGCGTCCGCCAGCTGCCTGGTCGAAATCGAATTGGGTTTAGCGAGCCCGACGCCTATGAAACTTGCGTCTCCGTAAGCCAGAGAAAGCAGTGCATGCGCCACGTCTTCGCGCTCAGCCATGCCAGCACCGATATTTTCCGTCGTCATTTGCGCGACGAGGGCGTCGGTGATCCGCCCATACATATCGGCAAGTCTGGTCCGAATGGTCACATCACGTTCAGCGAGATACCAAAGTTCTCCGACGACATTGTTTGAGGTTTCATCACTGAAGGTTTCGCTAAACATCTTGTCGAGCAGATCAAACAGCGTGTTGGCTTTCCCTGCCGCTTGAGCGTCGGCAAGAATGGCCTCTCCTCGTTCAATCATGCGCTTGATCAAAAGGTCGACCATAGAGGCCCGGTTGCCGACGAAGTAACGCACAAGGCTTCTGGGTAGGCCCGCCTCGTCTGCCACCTTCTGCAGAGTGGTCTTTGCCAACCCCTCACGAATGACACAGACCTCAAAGGCCGCCAGGATCTGTTCTTTCCGCTCGTCTTCAATTTTTGCACGCGCCATCGCAGCACCCCATTCTTGTCATCTTTGACAAGAATGGGGTGAGGCATGAAACTTGTCAAGAGTGACAAGTTTGAAATCTGAAAAAGGCCCGGAAATCCAGGCCTTTTTCGATCGTATTTTACTCAGCCGCCTGCGCAGGTGCTGGTGGGGACCAGGTTAGGACCGGCTTCCGCGCTGCCTGGGTCTCGTCCAGCCGCCGCATCGGCGCCAGATAAGGCGCACCTGAGAACCGATCTGTTTCACCCCGCTTAGCGCTTTCCGCCAGATCCGCAAGCGTCGCAATGAAGAGATCAAGGCTGTCTTTGGACTCGCTCTCCGTCGGCTCAACCAGCATCGCGCCGTGTACCACCAGCGGGAAGTACATGGTCATGGGATGATAGCCTTCGTCGATCATCGCTTTCGCAAAGTCGAGAGTCTCAACGCCCGTGTCTTTGAGGAAGCGATCATCAAAGAGCGCTTCGTGCATGCACGGACCTTCAAACGGCGCAGACATCGTGTCCTTGAGAGATGCCAGAACATAGTTGGCGGAAAGCACGGCATCTTCTGCCGCCTGGCGCAGGCCATCGGATCCATGGCTCAACATGTAGGACGCTGCGCGTACAAACATGCCCATCTGACCATGGAAGGCCGTCATGCGCCCGAATGTATTGCCGCCGACTTCTTCGACCTGCTCAGGCACGTCGGCAAATTTCAGGCGGCCATTGCGCTCAATGACCCAGGGCAGCGGCGCAAAGGGTGCCAGCGCTTCCGAGAGGACCACAGGTCCTGCACCCGGCCCCCCACCGCCGTGAGGCGTGGAGAAGGTTTTGTGCAGGTTGATGTGCATGGCATCGACGCCCAGGTCTCCCGGCCGCACGCGCCCAACAATGGCGTTGAAATTCGCGCCGTCGCAATAGAAGTACCCGCCGGCTTCGTGAAGGGCGTCAGCGATTTCCTTTATGTCTTTTTCAAAGAGACCACAGGTGTTGGGATTGGTCAGCATGATCGCTGCCACATCCGGCCCCAGCTTATCCTTGAACGCGGCCACATCGACGCGACCATCTTCCGTCGCGGGGATTGAGTCCACGGTGTATCCGAGAAGCGCAGCCGTCGCAGGATTTGTACCATGGGCACTTTCCGGAACAAGTACGCGGGTACGGGTCGCGCCGTCGCCGCGCGCTTCAAGCGCTGCGTGGATTGCCATCATGCCGCAAAGCTCGCCATGCGCGCCCGCTTTTGGCGACATGGCCACAGCCGGCATGCCGGTCAGCTCCTTCAACCAATGGGCAACGAGCTCAATCAGCTCGAGGGCACCCTGTGCTGTCTTGGTTGGCTGGAGCGGATGCACGTCCGCGAAGCCCGGCAGCCGCGCGATTTTCTCGTTCAGACGCGGATTGTGTTTCATAGTGCAGGAGCCCAATGGATAGAGCCCCGCATCGATCGCATAGTTCTTCTGCGACAGGCGCACATAGTGGCGCATCACATCGGGTTCTGACAGGCCAGGCAGCCCAATATCCCCTTTGCGCCGATTGCCACCGAGACGGTCTTCAAACGCCTCGGGCTCATCCAGGTCGACACCGCAGGCGCCACTGTCACGCTCAAAGATCAACAACTCTTCCTGAGCCAGACCGCGGTTGCCCGTAAAGGTGCGACGTCCACTCTCGCCCAGCTCGCCAACACCTGTTGGACGGCCCTGTTTGTTCATGCCGCTCATGACAGCACCTCCTTCAACGCTGCCGCAAAGGCCGCGCGGTCTGCATCTGTGTTTACTTCTGTCGAGGCCACAGCGACCAAGTCATCCAAGGAGCTTTCGCCGGGCCAGAGCCGCGACACACGCACGCCTGCCAGAACGCCCTTGTCAGCCATCTCATCAATGAGGTCGCGAGCGTTTTTCGGAGTCCGGATGGTGAACTCGTTGAAGAATGTCGGTGTGACGATTTCAACACCCTCAACGGCGTCTAACTGATCGGCAAGCTTCACAGCATTGCTGTGATTGATCCGCGCGAGGCGTCCAAATCCTTCTTCACCCAGAAGCGACAGGTGAATGGTGAAGGCCAGGCAACACAGGCCCGAATTCGTACAGATGTTACTTGTCGCTTTTTCGCGGCGGATATGTTGCTCGCGGGTGGAGAGCGTGAGGACAAAGCCTCTCTTTCCTTCCGCGTCGACGGTCTCGCCACAAAGGCGCCCCGGCATCTGGCGCACATATTTCTGCTTGGCCGCAAATAGGCCCACATAGGGACCACCAAAGTTGAGCGCGTTGCCGATCGACTGGCCTTCGCCCACAACAATGTCAGCGCCCATCTCGCCAGGTGGCGTCACCAAGCCCAAAGACACCACTTCCGTGAAAGCAACAATCAGAAGGGCCTTCTTCGCATGGGCTGCATCGGCGATGGCGCGCAGATCGCGCACATTGCCAAAGAAATCCGGGTTCTGAACAACCACGCAGGATGTCTCGTCGTCGATCCGGGCGATAATGTCCTCGGTGCCATCGATCACAGGCGCACCTGGATCAACCTCATAACCCGCAAACTCCGACAGGTTTTCGACCACGGCGCGATAATGCGGATGCAACGCACCGGACAGAACGGCCTTCTTTTTGCGCGTCACCCGGTGCGCCATCAATACGGCTTCGCCACAGGCGGTGGATCCATCATACATGGATGCGTTGGCGACATCCATGCCGGTCAGCATTGCGACCTGGGTCTGGAATTCGAAAAGATATTGCAGCGTTCCCTGCGAAATTTCCGGCTGATAGGGCGTGTAGGCGGTGAGGAATTCAGATCTCTGAATAAGGTGGTCCACTGTCGCCGGGACATGATGTTTGTAGGCGCCGCCGCCTACAAAGAAAGGAACTGAGCCCGCTGGCGTGTTTTTCGCCGCCAAGGCGCCCAGCTGCCGTTCCACCTCCAGCTCTCCCTGACGGGTTGGTAAGTCGACCAATCCGTCGCGGCGTGCCGCTTCCGGCACATCCACAAATAGATCATCGATAGAGCCTGCCCCGATGCGGGCAAGCATGGCCTGACGGTCAGGCTCTGTCAGAGGCAGATAGCGCATATACTCAGTCCAATCCTGCGGTGAAGGTGTTGTAAGCCGCTTCGTCCATCAACTCTTCGAGCTCGCCAATGTCGCTCAGCTTCATTTTGACGAACCAGCCGGCGCCTTGAGCGTCTTCGTTTACTTTTGCGGGTGTCTCGTCCAATGCGTCATTGATCTCGACAATCTCGCCGGTGATGGGTGCATAGACTTCGCTGGCGGCTTTAACAGATTCCACAACAGCTGCTTCGTCGCCCTTGGCGACTTCCCTGCCAATCTCGGGCAGTTCGACGAATACGACATCACCGAGTTGTTCCTGGGCATAATTGGTGATGCCAATGGTGGCGACATCGCCTTCAACGAGAACCCATTCATGGTCTTCGGTAAATTTGACTGTGCTCATATTTCTCAATCCCCGTTATCAACTTTCCAGTGCCAGTTTCGGCACATTTATTTGCGATATCTTTTTTCAATAAACGGCATGGCAGCCACTTCCGCTGCCCGCGGCTTGCCACGCACCATCAGCGTGAGCGGTGAGCCAACCTTTGCGAATTCCTTCGCCACATAACCCATTGCCACCGGTGCATTTGCGGTCGGGCCGAAGCCCCCGCTGGTCACGGTGCCAATTACATTGCCGTTTGTATCAACGACTTCCGTGCCCTCGCGGGCCGGACCTTTTCCTTCCGGGCGGATGCCAACACGCTTCCGCGGCGCGCCATCACCAATTTGCCCAAGAATTTTTTCAGCGCCAGGGAAGTTCGCTTCTTCGCGCCGTCGTTTGCCCACGGACCAGGTGAGAGCGGCCTCCACCGGTGTTGTTGTTTCATCAATATCGTGGCCATAGAGACAGAGGCCTGCTTCCAGCCGGAGCGAATCCCGCGCGCCCAAGCCGATGGGCTCTACCTCATCATGGGCCAACAACTTGCGCGCCAGGTCTTCGGCCTTCTCTGCTGGGACGGAGATTTCATAGCCGTCCTCGCCGGTATATCCGGAGCGGCTCGCGTGACAGGGAACGCCATCGACCTCAACGGGCTTGCCGGTCATGAACGTGAGGTCTCCTGCCTCGGGACATAGCCTCGTTAGGACATCCACCGCAGAAGGTCCCTGCAGCGCCAGGAGCGCCAGGTCTTCGCGGACTTCCAGCGAGACGCCATCCGGCAGATTGGCGTTCATGTACTCATAGTCGCCCCGCTTGCAGGCCGCATTCACGACTAGGAGCAGCTTGCCCTCATCTTCTTCACCGGCCGGACGGGTCACCATCAAGTCGTCAATGATGCCGCCTTCCGCGTTCAAGAGCTGGGTGTAGCGCATGGCGCCACGCTCCAGGCTTACCAGATCAGCGGCAACCAGCGTCTCGAGTGCTCGGGCGGTCGTTTCATGATCCGCACCCACAAGAACCGCCTGGCCCATATGGGAAACATCAAACAGGCCCGCTTTGTCCCGCGTGTGCAGGTGTTCGCCGAGAACACCCAGCTTGTACTGTACAGGCATGTCATAGCCCGCAAACGGCACCATCTTCGCGCCGAGTTCCACATGCAGGCCGTGCAAAGGCGTCTTCAATAATTCTTCAGTCGTCTGGGTCCCCATGGACACTTTCACTCAACACGATTCGTCAGCGGCCAGCCGGCGCACTTTGCGCCGCTCGCGCCCCCTCTGTCGTGTGAACCTGAGAGATTTCACCTGGCCAATGTTCTGACCGGCTTATCCCCTTGGGTGAGACCCGCATCGCTGCGTGCCTGCTTTCCAGAGTGTCCTCTTCTCGCGGTCCGGGTGCCTGAGAGTTTCCGGGGCGGTTGCTCCTTCGGCGGCGAGACTACCTTTCGGTATCCCGCACTCTCCCGCGAGGGTCGTTGGTGATAGGGATAATAGGTGGGGCTTGGTGAGAGTCAATCGCCGAACTCATGGCAAAAAACGGCTATGTTTGGCGCAAATTTCCTATTGATTCCAAATGGATAGAGGAATGTTGCTTCAGCGATCCCGTTTATTGAAGGCAAGCTGCTCCGGCGTCAGCTGAAATCCGACAAGAATCTCATAGGCTGACCCGTCGATCCGCGCGACATAGGGCACTTTGGTTTCTTCAATCGTGTGGATGAAGCTCGTGGTGCGCTGGTTACCTTCGAAGGTGAGCGGCAGCATGAATGTATCTTTGCGCAAGACACGAGAATTGACCTCAGTCAGCGCAATGAACATTGGCACAGCAACTACGCGGCTCGTCGCGGCAGGGCCGATTTCCGCCACGCCCCTTACAGCGAGATCTACGTAAATGATCCCGTCATCAATGTCGTACTCGCATTGGCTTACGACCCGCTCAAGCTCAGCCGTCAAGGCAATGTCTGTAATGTCGTTGCCACTTCCGGTGAACGAGGTCAGGCTTTCTGCCCCGCCCAAGATGCCGACGCCTGGGCATGGCAGTGACTGCTGGAGCTCAACCTCAGCTTCAGAGGCGCAGGCTGACAAAAGACCGACGACGCCCATGCCGACAATCATAACTCGCAGCGCATGGAAAAACTCTTGAGTGGCCCGCATCATTCTCTGACTGCTCCCGACATGGTAGAGGGTCCCGGAGCGGGCCTCCTTCTTGACTTTATCAGGCGCGCATCCTCTATTACCGGCTAACCGACCGATACGGGCCCGACCCCACAGAATCCCTTGAAATCAAAGGGTTGTGGGACTTCGGGCACTTTAGAGCGGTTCTGTTTCACATGGAATCAGAAAACCGCTCTCAAGAAATCTTTTGTCGCATTTCCGGACGGATAAGTGCTTTCACCTGTCCCGGAGATGCGTTACGAACCGCCCGAGCGGCACCCAGCGCCGCCCGTCAAGAAGGCCAACTGATAGACGTGAGTGCAGCCGCAGATACGCCCCTTCACCCGCTAACTGTTTTAGTAGCGGAGCCCCGCGGCTTCTGCGCGGGCGTCGATCGTGCGATCCAGATCGTGGAGCGCGCGCTGGAAAAGTACGGTGCCCCGGTCTATGTGCGTCATGAAATTGTTCATAACCGGTTTGTTGTTGAAAATCTGGAGTCCCTGGGGGCGATCTTTGTCGAGGAGTTGGACGAGGTGCCCGACGATGCGCATGTGATCTTTTCAGCTCATGGCGTACCAAAATCCGTTCCGGCGAATGCCGACTCCCGGGGGCTTGCCTATTTTGACGCCACCTGTCCCCTGGTCTCCAAGGTCCATGTGGAAGCAGAACGTCACTATGAGGCAAACCGCGACATTCTCCTGATCGGCCACGCGGGTCATCCGGAAGTCATCGGAACCATGGGGCAACTGCCAGAGGGCGCTGTTACGCTTATCGAGACAGTAGAAGATGCAGAAGCGCTCACGCCCACAGACCCCGAAAATCTCGCCTTTATCACCCAAACAACGCTCTCTGTAGACGACACCGCTGCGATCGTGGCCACCCTCCAACGCCGGTTTCCGAACATCACCGGCCCCCACAAGGAAGACATTTGTTACGCCACGACCAATCGGCAAGCAGCCGTCAAGGCCATCGCGCCGGACAGCGACGCCCTGATTGTCATCGGTGCGCCCAATTCGTCCAACTCCATGCGGCTTGTTGAAGTCGCAGAGCGGGCTGGATGTTCTCGGGCCTTTCTGGTGCAGCGTGCCCATGACATTGACTGGCCGGCTCTGGAAGGGGTCTCCAGCGTCGGCGTGACTGCCGGTGCTTCCGCGCCGGAAGTTCTTGTTGACGAAGTGGTTGACGCCTTTAAAGCACGCTATGATGTGACGGTGAAACCCGTCACGGTCAGCCGCGAGCGAGTGCAGTTCAAGCTTCCGCGCGCGTTGATCGAATAGGCAAAATCGATGGCTGTTTACACGGAAGTCGACGATCAGGCGCTCGACGCATTTCTTACTCTCTATGATATTGGCGGACTGCTGTCGTTTAAGGGCATTGCTGAAGGCGTTGAAAACTCGAACTACCTTTTGCACACCGATGCGGGCAGTTTCATTCTAACGCTCTACGAGAAACGCACGAACGCCGCCGATCTGCCGTTCTTTCTGGGACTGATGAACCATCTGGCCGCACAGGACTTCCCCTGCCCGACGCCCATTCCGCAAAAGACGGGCGATCTGCTCGGCACACTTGCGGGGCGTCCTGCAGCGATCGTTTCTTTTCTTGAAGGCATCTGGCCCCGCAAACCGCAGCCCAAACATTGCAGCGAGTTGGGTGCTGGTCTTGCGCGCATGCATCTCGCCGGCCAGAATTTCGACCTCGCGCGGCCCAACGCACTCTCTGTTTCAGGCTGGCGGCCCCTCTATGACACTTGCGACGGACGCGCAGACGAAGCCGTCGCAGGCCTCAGCGCGGAGATAGAGAGAGAACTCGATTTTTTTGATGTCAATTGGCCCACGGATCTGCCCTCAGGCATCATTCATGCGGATCTGTTTCCGGATAATGTGTTTTTCGTGCACAACCAGCTGTCAGGATTCATCGACTTCTATTTCGCCTGCAATGATGCGCTGGTTTACGACCTAGCGATCTGTCTTAATGCCTGGTGCTTCGAGTATGATGGGGCCTTCAACATTTCCAAGGCCCGCGCGATGTTGCAAGCTTACACCCGCGTGCGCCCACTGAATGCTGAAGAACTCGCAGCGCTCCCCATCATGTCGCGTGGCAGTGCGCTTAGGTTTTTGCTGACCCGGACCTATGACTGGATCAACACACCAGAAGGCGCACTGGTCAGGCCCAAAGATCCGAAGGAATGTCTGACACAAATGCGTTTCCACCAGGATGTCACGTCGCCTGCCGCCTACGGGCTCGACGTTTAAAGCCATGACCAGCTCAATAAGTGTGGACATTTATACGGACGGCGCATGCTCCGGAAATCCAGGCCCCGGCGGTTGGGGGGCACTTCTTCTTTGGAATGGCGAAGAGAAGGAACTCTCTGGCGGTGAGGTTGAGACAACGAATAATCGGATGGAGATGCTCGCCGCCATCAAAGCCTTTCAGGCGCTGAAGAAGCCCACCCATGTCCGCCTTCACACAGACTCGACCTATCTGAAAGATGGCATCACCAAATGGATTGCCAATTGGAAACGCAATGGCTGGCGCACGGCCGCCAAGAAACCTGTGAAGAACGCTGACCTTTGGCAGCTTTTGGAAGAGGTGATGGAACCGCACGACGTCGAATGGCACTGGGTTAAGGGTCATTCCGGACACCCGGAAAATGAACGCGCCGACGAGCTCGCGCGCCAGGGCATGGCGCCCTATAAGCCCTGAAGGGTAGGCACAAAAAAGCCGCTGACATGCAGCGGCTTTTCTGCTTGTGGCTTATCGGCTGAAGTCAGACCAGTGTCAGCATGTGATCGGCACCGGAGACCTTAGCCTCACCTGGATTTTCTTCCTGGTTGAGTGACGTCAGAACGCCATCTTCGATCAGCATAGAGTAGCGCAGGCTGCGGGTGCCCATGCCGAAGCCAGACCCGTCAAAGCCGAGACCGACAGCTTCCGTAAAGTCGCCATTGCCGTCACCCAACATCAGAACTTTATCGTCGGCGCCCTGAGACTTGCCCCAGGCGTCCATGACAAATGCGTCGTTGACGGATAGGCAGGCAATAAGATCGACACCTTTGCCCTCCAGATCTCCCGCCTTTTGGATAAAGCCTGGGAGGTGCTGATTGGAACAAGTGGGCGTGAAAGCGCCAGGCAGTGCAAAGAGGACAACCTTTTTGCCTGCGAAAAGCTCCGACGTTTTTACAGGTGTCGGACCTTTATCGGTCATATGCATCAGGGTTGCGTCCGGCAGTTTATCGCCAACTTTGATTGTCATGGTACCTCCAGCTGTCAGAATCTCGCGCGGGCCTTGTTCGCCCGAATTGGTCGCCATTAAAGCGCGATGGCACACAAAGCACCAGCGTAAGGACCACTCCTATTGGATTAAAAATGACCCTTCGACGCCTGGCCTGCCGTCCTCATAAAGGAACAGGACATCAACAGGCTTACCCCTTAGCTCTTCAGGGTCATTGGCTTCAAGCGGCACCATCAAACTGGTGTCTGTATAGGGACGGGATGCACCGAGATAGACGCGTTTGAGGCCCGACGCCACCAAGATGGAGGGCATGAGATCTGGGTCAATCAGCGAAATCTCCAGCTCGGCCCGATACCCTTTGACGTTTCTGAGGTGCACCGCGCCGTCCAGGTTTGCGTCGCTCGCAGCGACCGGCAGTTGATCAACGGCGCTCTCGATATGGGCGGCATGGGCTGTGGGAGCCGCTGCTCCTGAAGGGACGCGCATGCTGCTTCGGATGCTTGTGGGAATGCACACATCCGAGCAGACACCAAAATCCATCTTGAGGGTCAAATCGACCGGCTGTTCCGGGTCACGGGCGGTAACCCGTAATGGCCAAACCACATCTCCCTTGTATCCGTAATACCGCTCACCAAGCTCGTCGAAGGCTATTGGGGTCGGCCACAAAATTTCAACTGCCCGAACATTGTTTGACCCCGACCAGTCGAACATAGGTGCTAAACCACTATCGCCGGGTACCCGCCAGTAGGTCTTCCACCCCGGGTCCAGCGTCATATGTAGCGCCAGCGTGAGGCGACCATCACCGACCGCTGTTTGGGCGCTTTCAAGCCGCGTCGCTACGGACACGCCGGTGTTCCAGTCGCCAGCAAGTTCTGGCATTGGCCCACCGGGTTCAGTCGTGGTGAGTACGAACAGTGCCGTCGCCAGCCCCAAAAAGGCCAGCAGACCTGCCACAATCCATAGGGACCGCTGCCGCACGCTTTTGCTCCTAGTTAAATTGCACTTTGCTCAATCATAACGATGCCTCTTGCATGAGATAGAGCCTTCCCCACTCTCATCCCAGACACTTTAGCGTGACCGCCGGCGCCTTAACGCTACTTTGTAGCACTTGAGGCATTAGGCCATGACCAAGTAGCATGTTGAAATGACATCGGACATTGACTCGCCCAATCCGCCACAAGGTGGACCCGGCGCTGACCAATATCTAGAGGGCAAGATGCTCATCGCCATGCCGACCATGGGCGATGATCGTTTCGCGCGGACCCTGATCTATATGTGTGCCCATAGCGATGAGGGTGCCATGGGGCTCATCGTGAACAAGGTGGCGCCGTCCATCGAGTTTCCCGACCTATTGGAGCAGCTGGATATCCAAAGCACCGGGAGCGTCGGCGAAGGCGTGTCCGCGCCCTCGGTTCCTATTCTACAGGGCGGGCCCGTCGAAGCCGGGCGAGGCTTTGTGCTCCACAGTCAGGATTACCATCAAGAGGACGCGACGCTGCCGATCTCAGATCATGTTTCCATGACGGCGACGGTGGACGTTTTGAAGGCGATCGCCCGAGGCACCGGCCCTAACAAAGCGATGCTCGCCCTCGGGTATGCCGGCTGGGCGCCCGGACAGCTCGAACACGAGATCCAAGCTAATGGCTGGCTGCATTGCGAGGCGGATGATGACCTGCTTTTCGGCGCCGCCTTAGACGAGAAATATGATCAAGCGCTGGCGAAACTTGGCGTCGACATCTCGTTCCTCTCAGGCGATGCGGGGCACGCCTGACGAATTTTTAGTCCTGCCAATGATGGGCAATGAATTCCAGCGTGTCTTCCGCAGTCATGGGCTGGCCAAAGACGTAGCCCTGCCCATAGTCGCAGCCCATTTCTTTTAGTTCCGCGACCTGTTCGGCGGTCTCTGCGCCTTCGGCAACCACCATTTTGCCGAGGTCCTGGGACATGGTGACGATGGACCGCACAATCACCGGTGGCTCCTCTCCCTTGCCCATGTCGTCGACAAAGCTCTTATCGATCTTGATGGTGTCGACGGGAAATTGACGAAGATAGGAGAGGCTTGAATGCCCCGTTCCAAAATCATCCAAGGATATGCCGGCGCCCAGCTCACGGATCCGCGCCAGTATGCGCGAGGCGAGTTCGGGGTTCGCCATAACAAGCGACTCAGTCACCTCCAGCCGTAACGACCCTTCCGCGACATCGGTTTCTCTCAAAACTCTTTCCACGTCGTCGATAAGATCATGTCTGAGGAGCTGTCGGCTTGAGACGTTCACGCTCGCGAACAGTGCTTTGCGCAACGGAAACAGGTTTTGCCACACGGCGAGGTTTTCAGCCGCGGTTGTCAGAGCAAATCTGCCCAGCAGCACTATAAGCTCGGATTCTTCCGCAAGTGGGATGAACTCATCTGGTGTGAGGAACCCCTGCTCCGGGTGTTCCCAGCGCAAAAGAGCTTCAAACCCGGCGACCCGTCCATCCTGGAGCGACATGATGGGTTGATAGAATAGTTTCAACTCGTCCCGCTCGATGGCCCGGCGCAGATCCGATTCAATGGGCAGGCGGTTGTCCGCTTCCTGCCGCATGGCGGGCTCAAAGATCTCCACCCGCGCTTTCCCAAGTCTTTTTGCGCGGTACATGGCGATCTCTGCTTCTTTCAGAAGATCGGACGGCCGATCGTGACCGTCTTCACAGATGGCGACACCGATGCTCGCCGACGGGAAAACTTCCTGGCCATTGATGTCGACGGGCTGCGAGAGAATGTCATTGATGGATGCGGCCATCGCTGCCACGTCATTTGGTTCGGTCTTTTCGGTCAAGAGAACAGAGAACTCATCACTGCCCAGGCGAGCAACCGTTTCTGCGCGCGGCACTACCGCTTCCAGGCGGCGAGCGATCGCCGTCAGAAGACCATCTCCCGCTGCATGACCTAGGCTGTCGTTCACGGCCTTGAACCGATCCATGTCGATGATCATGAGGGCCGCTCTTGGACGGCCCTGCGGGGCTGGACGCGCAATAGCGCGCCCCAGACGGTCAAGCAGCAAGGGTCTGTTGGGCAATCCGGTTAAGCTGTCATGGACCGTATCGTGCAGCAGACGTTCTTCCGCTCTCTTGCGGTCCGTAATGTCGCGCACCACGCCGACACACCGCACGGCAAAGCCTTCCGCACCCGCCAGGCAGCTCGCCCGCAGATTGAACCAGCGATATGTCGCATCATTATGTTGCAGGCGAAATTCAAGGGCGAAGGAGATTGTGCCCCGTCCGATGTAGGCGTTGAGCGCCGTTCGATAGGTTTCCCGGTCTTCGGGATGCATGCGTTCACGCCAGGACACTTCCGGCCCGCAAATGTCGCCAGCAGACAAGCCAAGTGAGGCTTCGAGTAATGGCGACACATAGAGACGATCCTGCAAGATATCCCAATCCCAGATCGCTTGCTGAGCACCTGCCAGGGCAAAAGCGTGGCGTTGCTCCCGCCGGAGCGCGTCTACATCCGTGCTTGCCGCTGCCATCTGTACCTGGCGCGTCACGACAACCGCAATCAGTACCAGGCCGATGAGAAAGAGAGTTGTGATCAGGATCGGTGCGGTCAGAGCGGATGCGCCGCTTCCGATTGACGCAAAAAACGCCGCGAACAATGTCGCGCCGAAAAAGAATACTGGCGCTAGGTGCCGAAGCGCCAGCCGACCGCCCTGCAATGCAACGGCAATCGTAATCCCTATGCCACCGACGAATATGACGGCGGACAGCAAATTCAACAACAAGCCAGCAAGAGAATGGCTGAATACAGATAGAAGGCCAGTGCCGACGGCCAAGTAGCCCAGGATCACAGCAGCATCACCGGCCTGCGGCGCCAGCATTTCCGGTTCAATTGCGCGCCGCCAATAGTGCAGACCCGCGCTCAGTGTTGCGCCGAAAAGGATGAGAGACAGCGCTCCGCTCCAATGCGCGCTTAATCCAATGTTTCCGCTGAGAAGCCCTAGTGTTGAGAGCACCAAGGCGAAAGAAGTACCAGCGAAAATCAGTGCCCGCTTGCTCAAGTCGGTGCGGCCCAGCATGAACAGGCCAGCGAGATAGATACACAGGAGGGCTGCCGTGCCGATCAGAATGCCGGTTACAAGCGCGAGCCTTTCAGTGTAGATCGCATGCGCTTCCCTCTCCCAAATGGTCACCCTGTGAGGCCCGCCGGATGGCAGACGGATCGCGAGGGTCACCTCCTGTTGCGGTGGAAGTGTCAGCGCGAAAATGTTTCGGCCATCGGCCGCGAGGCGTAAGGGCGCCGGGCCTCCCGCCGCCAGAATTCGGTCGACCGGCTTAGGCGTGGCAGACGGCCATAGAAATCCGCGTCCTTCCAGCCCAGAGGTCAGCGTCAATATCCGTGGCAGTGGAATGTTCGCGTCACTTTTCAGGACCAAGACGTTCCAAACAGCGTCGGTATCTTCCGCACCGTCGAAGAGCACCATCTCCTGGACCTCACCGGCAGTGACTTCGTCTATCTCCAAAGCCAAACGGCCGGCTTTCTCCGGCAGTGCCAACATCAGGTCCGTGACATCCAGCCTGTCAGAGCTGAGGTCAACCTGCGCGACCTCCAGCGCTGAAGACGGTGTGGCATAAGAAAAGCCCAAAATTGCTGCCAGAAAGCAGATTGCAATGCCTCTTGCCCAGATTTTCTTCATGGGCGCGGATCACCTGTCAGCAAACCGAAGACGATATGGTCCCGCCAAGCACCATTGATGCGAAGATAGCCGCGGGCAATGCCTTCCTGCGTGAAGCCACATTTTTTCAAGACGGCTTGGGACCTTTCATTTTCCGGAAGGCAGGCCGCTTGGATCCGGTGCAATTGAAGCTCATCGAATATGAAGCTCGATAGCGCTCGAACAGCGGCGGTTGTGTAGCCTTTGCCCGCATAGGTCTCCCCCGCCCAGTATCCAAGCGTGCAGGATTGCTGCACCCCTCTGTGAATATTTGAGACCGTCATGCCGCCGACCAGCGCGTCGTCCTCCTCGCGAAAAACAAAGAAGGGATAAGCAAGGTCTTCCCTGACATCGCGCATATAACGACGCAGGCGGCGGCGAAAGGCGGCTCTGGTTAAGTCGTCCGCTGGCCAAGTCGGCTCCCAAGGCGTGAGGTAGGCGCGGCTTCGGGTGCGCAATTCCGCCCACTCAGCATAATCGCTCATTGTCGGCCCACGAAGATAAACTCCCGTGCCAATGACAAGCGGCGCCACCTCTGGGCGTGTTATGGATCGCAGAAACGCCATAGACCCCTGTTTGTCCCCTTTAGGATCTCTCGTTTAAAGACCCCAAATCACTCACGCGAATCTTGCCGCGATCCGGTCATGAGATTCAAGACCACTCAGGGGTCCAACAGCAGCAATTGAAGGTTTCGACGCCGTTATTCGGGCTGCAAATCGCCGCAGGGCTGCAGCGTCCACTGCATCCACCCGCTCCGTGATCTCTTCAACGCTTAATGGACGGCCAAAGATCATCTGCTGGCGTGCCAATTGCTCGACCCTGGCGGCGGATGATTCGAGTCCCATCAGCATGCCCGCTTTGAGCTGCGTTCTGGCTCGCGCCGCTTCCTCCTCCGATGCATCGGATGCGAGCCGATTAAGCTCATCCGCCACAACAGGGACCAACTCGGCGACGTCTTCTTCCGCAGTGCCGGCATAGATGCCGAACAGGCCCGTATCGTCAAAAGACCAGTTGAAAGAATAGACGGAATAGCACAGACCCCGCTTCTCCCGGACTTCCTGGAAAAGCCGGGACGACATGCCGCCGCCTAAGACCGAGGAGAAGACCTGGGCGGTGTAATAGTCAGGATCTGCGTAGTCGACCCCTTCAAAGGCAAATGTGAGGTGGACCTGCTCAAGATCCTTGTCTTCCCGGCAGTCCGTCGCGCTGAACCGCGCGCGCTCCGCCTCCTCTGGTTCCGCAGTCGGAAGCGCATTGAAGAGCGCCTCCGCCATGTCGGTCAGAGCGCTGTGCTCGACCGCGCCAGCCCCTGCCAAAACCAGTTGCGGTCCAGCATATTTTGAGCCCATGTAGGACTTCAGGCGCGGGCCATCGAATGATTTGACGGATTGCGGCGTCCCCAAAATTGGGCGACCAAGCGGCTGGTCCGGGAAGGACGCTTCAAGGAGCAAATCAAAGACCAGATCGTCAGGGGTGTCTGCAGCCTGCCCGATTTCCTGGATAATGACGCCCTGTTCGCGCGCCACCTCCTCAGGCTCAAAGGTTGAGAACTGGAGGATATCGGCGAGAATATCCGCGCCCAACGGCACATCGTCTTTCAGGAGACGCACATAATAGGCAGTTGCTTCGTGGGTTGTGTGCGCGTTCAGATGCCCGCCAACAGCTTCAATCTCTTCAACGACGGCACGGGCGGAGCGGCGCTCAGTGCCCTTGAACGCCATATGTTCCAACATGTGCGAGATACCGTGATCCGCCAGCGTCTCGTGACGGGAGCCTGCATTGACCCAGACACCGACGGACGCGCTTTGCAGGTGCGGCATCGTGTCGGTCACCACGGTCATGCCGTTTGACAGTTTCGAAACAGCAGCTGTCATAGGTCAGGCCGTCACAACGCGACTGCGGGCCCGGATAAAATCTTCGATCGTTTTCAGATCGTTGGCACAGTCATCCAGACGCTCTTCACGTTCAAACAGGTCGCCCAGACGCGACGGCAGGTTGGGCGTCAAACCGCTGGCAGCCTCCACCGCTGCCGGGAACTTCGCTGGATGGGCAGTCGCCAGCGTTACCATCGGGATCGAGGGATCTCCGCGATGCCGCTCCGCGACAGCAAGGCCCACAGCGGTATGCGGATCGACAAGCTCACCCGTCGTCTCGAGCGTGTTGCGCATGACCCGGTTGGTTTCCGCCTCATCCGCCCGGTCAGCCGCGAAACAGGTCCTGGCTTTCGCCAATGCCTCTTCTGGGATACCAAAGCCGCCGGACTGCTGCAATTGCTGCATCATGCGTTCCACGCTGGCACCATCGCGGTCACACACATCAAACAGCAAGCGCTCAAAATTGCTGGACACCTGTATGTCCATGCTGGGGCTGATGGTCGGCGTAACGGTGCCGACATCGTAGCGGCCTGTATTGAGCGCGCGCGCCAGAATGTCGTTCACGTTGGTGGCGACCAAGAGCTTGTCGATGGGCAATCCCATCTCCCGGGCCACATAGCCCGCAAAGATGTCGCCAAAGTTTCCTGTTGGTACTGAGTAGCTTACCGCGCGCTCGGGCGCGCCCAACGCCACAGCTGACGTGAAGTAGTAGACAATTTGAGCCATGACACGGCCCCAATTGATTGAATTCACGCCAGCCAGGCCAACCTCATCGCGAAACGCCATGTCGTTGAACATAGCTTTCACGAGCGCCTGACAATCGTCGAAGCTTCCCTCCAGCGCAATGTTGTGAACATTGTCATCGAGCACGGTCGTCATCTGTCGGCGCTGAACCTCAGAGACACGGCCTTTGGGATGCAAAATAAAAATGTCGATTGCCTCGCGCCCGCGGAATGCTTCGATGGCAGCAGAGCCTGTGTCGCCCGACGTCGCCCCGACAATGGTCAGGCGACGGCCTTTGCCTTTCAGCGCATGGTCGAAGAGCCTCGCCAGAATCTGCATGGCGACGTCTTTAAAGGCGAGCGTCGGCCCGTGGAAGAGTTCCAGCAGCCAGTCATTATCGCTCATTTGCCGCAACGGCGTTACCGCGCGATGCCCGAAGGAGGCATAGGCTTCTTCCAGCATCTGTTTCAGTTCGTCAGAGCTGATTGCGTCCTCGACGAAGGGCGTCATAACGGTGTGCGCCACCTCGACATAGGATTTGCCGGCAAAGCCCGCGATTGTGTCTTTGGACAGGCGCGGCCAGGATGCGGGCACGTAGAGACCGCCGTCACGGGCGAGCCCGGTCAGCAGTGCTTCTTCAAATTCAAGCTCGGGGGCTTGGCCCCTGGTGCTCACATATTTCACGCCAGTCTCCTGAAAGTCGGCCACACCCTAGAGCCTTTTGGGTTTTGATTGAATCAAAACCAGGCTCTAGGTCGCTATTTTCCCGCATTTCCGGACGGTGAACCGCTTCACACTTCACCTGGAAATGCTCAATTCTCGGGGCTGCGCCACAAGTCACTCTGTTGAGCGGCCGATGCGGCCCTGGGACCGGTGAAAAACGAGGTAAATCACAATCAAAACCACTGCGAGGCCATACCAGGTCAGCGCATAATCGAGATGGTTGTTGACCAGCGTGACCTTCGCCGCCCCTGGCTTCGGCCACGCGTCTTCAGGCACTTCACCCATGGCTTCCAGATAAATGGGGAGATAATCCGCCCCGCCAGCCAGATCCGCCATAGCAGCTGTATCTCTGGTGAACCAGATATTGGCGCTGACATCATTCTCGGCATCAAGCGCGCCCGGCTGCTCAGGCACGCGGGCGATGGCGTCGAACGTGGCGGCCCCACCCGGCCTGTCAGCGACGGCATCTTTGAGAGGTCTCGGCACAAAGCCCCGGTTCACCATTACGCTGCGGCCATCTTCAAGCGCAAACGGGCTGAAGATCAGATAGCCAATCCCATAGGCCTCGGACGTTGTGAGCCAGTGGAACTCAACGCCGTCGGAGAATGTGCCTGAAACGCGGTAGCGTCGAAATTCATCTTCGACGCCCGGTCGTGCGCCAGCGATATCAATGGCTGGTGCATCGAGACGCGCCTCCATTTGCTCGATCAGTCCAAGTTTCCATTCCAGCCGCTGCACTTGCCAGGTGCCGAGCCACAGAAGGATGGGCAATGAGATGATCAAAAACAGCGTGGGCCAAAGGCTCGGCCGGAAATAGGGATTGCTGATGAGAAACGCCACCCGGTTACCCCTCCAACCGACCTTCGCGGGCATTGTGCCGAAACTGCTGCGCCACGAGCCATGCTTTCAAGATAGGCAGCAGTGCCAAGGGCAAGAGTACGCCTAAGGGCAGCCACAGTACCGCATGAACCCAATAGTCAGGGCGGTAAGCGACTTCGACATAAAGCGCCAGACCGACAATCACGAAACCGGCGATCATGATGATGAAGACGGCTGGACCGTCTCCTGAATCCAAGTCTGAGAAGTCCAGATCGCAGCGGTCGCACTTGTCCGCGATGGTGAGGAAGCTTTTATAGAGCCTGCCTTCTCCGCATCTGGGACATCGGCGCTTGAGCGCCAATTCCAGCGATGACTTCGGCGGAAATTCTCGGTCGTCCATTAGGAGCATTCTCTCAAAATCAAAGAGGGCGGCCAACCGTCTTTGCGGTGCCGCCCCCCTGAAACTCAGTTTTTCTGATCAGTATGCTACTCAAGCGCCCCAAACATAAATTGAGACGAAGAGGAACAGCCACACCACGTCAACAAAGTGCCAGTACCAGGCGGCAGCTTCGAAGCCGAAATGGTGCTTCTCTGTAAAGTGGCCTTTATAGGCACGACCCAGACATACCGCCAGGAAGATGGTTCCGATGATCACATGGAATCCGTGGAAGCCGGTCGCCATGAAGAAGGTGGCGCCATAAATGCTGCCAGAGAAACCAAATGCGGCATGCGAATACTCATAAGCCTGCAGCAGCGTGAAGAAGAAGCCGAGGATCACCGTGAGCCAGAGGCCCTGTTTCAAGCCTTTGCGGTCGCCGTGCTGCAGCGCATGGTGCGCCCAGGTAACCGTCGTGCCTGAAGTCAGCAAGATTACCGTGTTGATGAACGGGAGATGCCAGGGATCAAACGTTTCAATGCCAACAGGTGGCCAGACACCACCGGTCGCTTCCGTCCGCTGGAACATAATGTCATTGCCAGGGAAGAGGCTCGCATCGAAATAGGCCCAGAACCAAGCCACGAAGAACATCACCTCAGAGGCGATGAACATGATCATGCCGTACCGCAGATGAAGCTGAACCACCGGTGTGTGGTCGCCACCTTCGGCTTCGTTGATCACATCACGCCACCAGCCGATCATGGTGTAGGCGATGCCAACAAACCCTGCGATCATGACCCAAACTGTCATATCGCCGTGCATCCAGAAAATCGCGCCAACCGCCGTGATGAATGCTGCGATGGAACCGATCACCGGCCATGGGCTTGGGTCCACCAGATGGTAGTCATGTTGTGGTGCGTGGGCGTCTGCCATGTCCCCTCATCCTCATTGTTTGAAAGACCAATGTCTTTCCATCAGTTAGTTCGCCGCTCAGCTAGTTTGTTGCCTGAGCGACTTCCCGCTTGGGGTAAAATGTATAGGACAATGTGATGGTGGTCACATGATCCAGGTTCTTATCGTCTTCAATTTCAGGATCAACAAAATAGGTCACCGGCATATCGACAACTTCGCCGGGACGAAGGACCTGCTCCGTAAAGCAGAAACACTCGATTTTGTTGAAGTAGTAGCCTGCTGACTGGGGCGTCACATTGAACGTGGCCGTGCCAACCAGCGTTTTGTCGGACAGGTTTCGCGCCTGATAGAACGCGAGGCCGGACTCGCCGACCTTGATCTCTTGGGAAAGCTCAACCGGCTCGAATTCCCATGCGAGGCCACGATTGATGTTGCTGTCAAAACGAATGGTCATGGTCCGATCGATCGCTGCAGCTGGCGCAGCATCGGCAGTGTTGGTTGTCCCGCCATAGCCAGTCACGCGGCAAAACAGGTCGTAGAGCGGCACTGCCGCGTAGGACATGCCCACCATGCCAACAACGAGTCCAGACAGCAGAAGCGCCACTTTTCTGTGCTGTCGCTGTTGGGCGTCGACCGAGTTTGTATTTGCCAAGCTCATCCGATCAGACCCTCACAATGGCCGCGCGAGGATATTCGCGCCCAGCTTCACGAGTGTCACTGCAAATACGAGAACCATAAAACCCAACAGCGCCCAAGCCATCGCTTTCGCGCGAGCACGGCGCTGCTTCAGCATTTCTTCTGACCATACTGGCGTTTCAATCTCGTGGCGTGATTTTTCGTCCATATGTGCAATAGCCATTGGTTAGATCACCGGCAGATAGAGGCCTGGCACCCGTTCCACAAGGAACAGAGCGAAGATCAGGAACAGATAAAAGATTGAAAAGAGAAACAAACGCTTTGCGCGGGCATCGCTTTCCGGCTCGTCGCCGCGAACCCCTGCCTGCCGCACCTGCCAAGCCAGCGCTAAAAATACAGCACCTGCGGAGGCTGCAACCGCGCCATAGATCGCACCGGCAAACCCGAGGAATACCGGCGCCAATGTCAGCGGGACCAACAGAGCTGAGTAAATAAGGATCTGTTTGCGGGTCTCGTCCTTCCCTGCAACCACTGGCAGCATCGGAACGCCCACGCCGGCGTAGTCGCCTTTGCGATAGAGCGCCAGCGCCCAGAAGTGTGGCGGTGTCCACATGAAGATGATGAGGAAAAGAACAATTGACTCAAGCGACACAGTGCCGGTCACGGCTGCCCAACCGATCATCGGAGGGAAGGCACCAGCTGCGCCGCCGATAACGATGTTTTGCGGTGTCCGGCGCTTTAACCACATTGTGTACACGAAGAGGTAAAACCCGATCGTAACCGCCAGCAACGCAGCGGCGACATAGTTCACGAAGAGGCCCATCGTCACGACGGAGACTACGGAGAGCGTGGCCCCGAAGCCCAGAGCTTCTCCAGCAGTCACCCGCCCCTGAGGGATGGGACGCTCTGCCGTTCGCATCATCCGGGCGTCAATGTCTGCGTCGTACCACATGTTCAGCGCACCAGACGCCCCGGCGCCCAACGCAATGCAGAGCAGTGCCGCAAATGCAATGACCGGATGTAGCGTCCCGGGCGCCACAGCAATGCCGACGAAACCGGTGAACACGACAAGCGACATCACACGAGGTTTCAGAAGTGCAAAAAAGTCACCGGCTGAACCGATTTCCTGATGCGCCTTACCCGCTGCTTTCGCTGTTTCTATCGATACGTCAGACATCTAAATCATTTACCCGAGTGAGGAACTGGCGCTTGGGGTCCCAAGCGCCAGCTCATCCACTGTTTTACTTAACCCGTGGAAGTTCGTTGAACTGGTGGAACGGCGGTGGAGATGGAAGCGTCCACTCCAACGTCGTTGCGCCTTCGCCCCACGGATTGTCTGCTGCCTTCTCGCGACGGCTGAATGCGACTGCAAGGCCGAGCAGGAAGATCAGAACAGAGAACGCGGTGAGGTATGAGCCCCAGGATGACACGGCGTTCCAGCCAGCATAGGCATCGGGATAGTCCACATACCGGCGTGGCATGCCCTGACGGCCCAGGAAGTGCTGCGGGAAGAACACGAGGTTCACGCCGATAAACATCAGCCAGAAGTGCAGCTTGGCCAGGAACTCCGAGTACATGTAGCCGGAGATTTTCGGGAACCAGTAGTACCAGGCTCCAAAGATCGCGAACACTGCACCGAGCGACAGCACATAGTGGAAGTGCGCCACAACGTAATAGGTGTCGTGGTAGGCCCGGTCGACGCCGGCATTCGCGAGCACAACGCCGGTTACGCCACCGACGGTGAAGAGGAAGATGAAACCGATTGCCCAAAGCATGGGTGCTTTGAACTCAATCGAGCCGCCCCACATGGTTGCGATCCATGAGAAGATTTTCACGCCGGTCGGTACCGCGATGACCATGGTGGCCGCCACGAAGTAAGCCTGCGTGTCCACATCCAGACCCACCGTGTACATGTGGTGCGCCCACACAACAAAACCGACAGCGCCAATCGCCACCATGGCGTATGCCATGCCGAGATAGCCGAAGACCTGTTTCTTGGAGAAGGTCGAGATGATGTGACTGACGATACCGAAGCCCGGCAGGATCAGAATGTACACTTCAGGGTGACCGAAGAACCAGAACAGGTGCTGGAAGAGGATCGGGTCCCCGCCGCCTACCGGATCAAAGAAGGTCGTGCCAAAATTCCGGTCCGTCAGCAGCATGGTGATGCCGCCCGCCAGAACAGGAAGTGACAGAAGCAAAAGGAATGCTGTCACCAGCACGGACCACACGAAGAGAGGCATTTTGTGCAGCGTCATGCCAGGCGCGCGCATGTTCAAAATCGTTGTGATGAAGTTGATCGCGCCAAGAATAGACGATGCACCTGCGATATGAAGCGACAGGATAGCGAAGTCCATCGCAGGTCCCGGCTGCGCTGTCGTTGACAGTGGCGCGTAAATTGTCCAGCCGCCACCGACACCGTTGTAACCTGAAGGTCCTTCAACAAACATGGACATGATCAGAAGGCCAAGCGAGGCAGGCAACAACCAGAAGGAGATGTTGTTCATCCGCGGGAAGGCCATGTCCGGCGCGCCGATCTGCAGGGGCACAAACCAGTTGCCATAGCCGCCGATCATTGCCGGCATCACCATGAAGAAGATCATGATTAGGCCATGGGCGGTGGTGAACACATTATAAAGGTGCGGATCACCGAATATCTGCATGCCCGGCTCATGGAGCTCCATGCGCATGCCGATGGATAGTGCTCCACCTAGAATCCCCGCAATGATCGCGAAGATGAGATACATCGTGCCGATGTCTTTGTGGTTCGTCGAATAGACGTACCGCTTCCAACCGGTTGGATGATGATCGTGATCGGCGTGAGCGCCTGCTGCTTCACCGGCCATATCTCTTCCCCTTATCCTCTTAACAACGTTTCTAAAAATCTGTGTCTTACGCTTCTAAATCTTTACTGCGCAACTTGAGCAAACTGCACATCGGACGGCAGCGCTGCATGTTCTTCCTGCGCCCAAAGAATCCACTCATCGAATTCTTCTTCGGTCACCACCTTCAACATGATCGGCATGAAAGCATGGTTTAAGCCACAAAGCTCCGAACATTGGCCGTAATAGGTGCCTACCTCTGTGGCTTTGAACCAGGTTTCATTGAGGCGACCTGGTACCGCATCCATCTTCACGCCTAGCGACGGCATGGCCCACGCATGAATGACGCCATCAGCTGTCACTTGCACACGGACCACCTTGTTCACTGGCACGACCACAGCATAGTCAGTCGTGAGGAGGCGCGGCTGGCCAGGTTCAAGGTCCTTTTCCTCGACCATGCTTGCATCAAAGAAAAAACCGCCATGATCCGGATATTCATACTCCCAGCGCCATGAGTGACCGGTTACCTTGATTGTCATAGCTGCTTCTGGAATTTCCATTTGTTTGTACAGCAAGCGGAAAGACGGCACGGCCACCACAACAAGAATCAGGATTGGAACGACTGTCCAGACAACTTCGATGAAGGTGTTGTGTGTTGTCTTTGAGGGTTCCGGATTCTTCTTCGCGTTGAAACGCACCATGATGAAAATCAGAAGTCCGAGGACAAAGAGCGAAATAGCCGTGATCAGAACGAGCAGGAAATTGTCGAACCAGACCAGGTCGTCCATGACAGGGCTTCTTGAGTCCTGGAAGCCAAGGCCCCAGTCCGTTGGCTGACCTGCTTGGGCAAAAGCCATATCTGCCGATCCGGTTACAACTCCTGCAACCAGAGCTACGACTGTCGCAGCCAAAAGTGTCGTCACGCGCATTTCTGTGCCTCGCTCTTCACATCAAATTCTGCTGGCGCCAATTTCGTGCGTTTTGTCACAACCGGCAGCCCCCTCCACAAACCGGCGCACGGCTGTTTTTCCAGTGCGCCCTTTTGCGGTCAATCTCTCGCGTCAAAAACCACAATCAGCCGCAGGTCGCAAGCTGTTGAACGAGAAAAATAAGGATCTCCGCCATACAGCGGCACCCGCCGCTGCATCAGGTCGTCCCCTCTTCTCATTCAACGGACGCAGATCCGTCGGGCCTCTTTCAGGCTCTTGAGTCGGACAGGAGTATAGACCGCACATTGACTAAGGCGACAGTAGGCACCCGTTTTACAAAGGGCAGGTTTGCGCGACTTTTTGCCACGGCCAATGCGGCCTCTCGCATCCCCCACTTGTCGATTAAGGCCACTAAATGCGACTCATTCTCAGACTAAGCGGCGATAACACTGTCAGAAGCGCCAAATCACCCTAATATGCTGATGAGCAACGGAGGTCGGCCATGCGCGATGAAGCGCTTATCCATTTTCACTACGGACGGCATATTTCGTCGGGCATTCACCTGCACACGAATGGCGGGGCCGCGCCCGAACTGATCAGCGAGTCAGCGCCGTATCTGGACCCAAAGGTCCCGGGACGCTGCGTCGTCGGCTTTTGCGCGGCACATCCGTCGGCGGTGGATGACATTACGAATGCACCGGCTGCTGGCTGGGAGACGTGGACCTTTCGGGAATGGGACGACTGGTTTGGCCGCATTAATGGCGTGTTTCTGGTCGACTTGGCTCAACTTCAGGTGACCCAGTACCCCCTTTATAGCTGCAGCCCCCATATTGTGCGGTGTGACCTGACCGCCCTGCCCGGGCGTCTGGTCCCCGTTGCAGACTGGCTGCCGGCCTAATCTGCTAGATTTACTCACTTTGCCCCTTTTGGACCCCTTTGGAGATCTTAACGTCTTATGAGTGCCTCACCCGACGATCTTTTCTTTGAACCTGCCGGTCTTGACCGAACGCGCGTGGAACGCCTTGTCGACGACACGCTGGCGGAGGCGGATGATGGGGAGCTTTATTTGGAATATCGCCTGTCGGAGGCGTTGGCTTTCGACGACGGACGACTGAAAACGGCCACCTATGATACGCAGCAGGGGTTCGGTTTGCGCTGCGTAGCGGACGAAGCCACCGGCTATGCACATTCATCTGACATGTCTGAAGCCTCTCTCGTGCGTGCATCCGACGCAGTACAAGCGGTGAAGTCTGGGCATTCAGGCACGCTGGCTGACGGACCAGCTCGTACCAACACCCAACTCTATGGTGATGAGAACCCACTCGGCGATCAGACCTTTGAGGAAAAGGTCGCGCTGCTGCAGGAAATCGATGCCTACGCGCGCGCCAAAGACCCTCGCGTGCGCCAGGTAACCGCCTCCATGGCGGGAGAATGGCAGGCGGTCGAGATCATCCGTGCCGGCGGTCAGGTCGTGCGCGACGTGCGTCCCCTTGTGCGGGTCAATGTTTCTGTTGTTGTCGGCGACGGCGACAGGCAGGAAAGCGGCTCCTATGGTGTGGGCGGCCGCGAAGGCTATAGCGCCTGGATCAGCCCTGATCAGTGGCAGGGTCAGGTGGATGAAGCGCTGCGCCAGGCACTGGTCAATCTCGACTCCGTGCCCGCCCCTGCGGGAGAGATGGAAGTGGTTCTTGGACCAGGGTGGCCTGGCATACTGCTCCACGAAGCGATTGGGCATGGGCTTGAAGGTGACTTCAATCGCAAGAAGACGAGTGCGTTTGCAGGACTGCTCGGCGAGCGGGTGGCGTCTCCCGGTGTCACCGTTGTGGATGACGGGACGATTGCGAAGCGACGTGGCTCCCTCTCCGTCGATGATGAAGGCACGCCCACGTCCAACACGGTGCTCATCGAAGATGGTATTCTCAAGGGCTATATGCAGGACCGGATGAACGCCCGGCTCATGGGCATGGACCCGACCGGCAATGGACGGCGTGAGAGTTTCGCCCATCAGCCGATGCCCCGCATGACCAACACCTACATGTTGGATGGCGACAAGGACCCGGAAGAAATTCTGCGGAGCGTCAAGGACGGCCTCTATGCGGTCTCGTTCGGCGGCGGACAGGTGGACATAACGTCAGGCAAGTTCGTCTTCACCGTGACCGAGGCTTACCAGGTCGAGAACGGCAAAGTCGGTGCGCCGGTGAAAGGCGCGACCCTTATCGGCAATGGTCCGGACGTGCTCACCAAAGTTTCCATGATCGGCAATGACATGAAGCTGGACCCAGGTATCGGGACTTGCGGCAAAGCCGGCCAAGGCGTGCCTGTCGGCGTGGGTCAGCCGACGTTGAAACTCAGTGGACTGACGGTCGGCGGCACGGCGGCTTGAGCGAAAAAGCCCGACACCTTGTCGACGGCATCGGCTTCGAAACCGGAAAGGTTCCCTATACGGTCCGATACTCTAACATTCGTAGCTGGGCGCTCACTCTCGCTGTCCTTTCCTTTTTCTCAGCTGCCTCTGACGACTTCAACGGTTGGCGATTAATAGTCTCGGGTGAGCCGACATTTCCAGACCTCCGTGGTTCTATAGAAATGCTTTTTATTCTCGCAGGGGTCACACTCTCGTGGACGACAACCGAAGTGCATTTCAAACAAAAAAGCTTGTCCTGGCGCTATCGGGCTTTTTTGCTCCAACGGCAGCGCGACGTCCCCTATGAAAACTTCCAGGGTCTCAAACATTTTAGTGCCGTACGCAGAGAAACGTTTGGCGAGAGAACCATAAAAGAAAGGTACCAAAATATTGACCTGGTTCATGACGACCCCAAACTGACAATCCGGCTATTTTCAAAGATGGATGATAGGTGGAACGACGCGGCAAGACTTGAGACCTATGCAGAGTTTTTCGGCCTCCCTATCATTCAAGAACAAGGTCGTGTCCATATTCCGAAGCCAACAAGACACTAACGTCCGGAACGACCTCATCACCGAATTGGCGGTTTAATCAATTGAAGATGAAAAGGCGGACATACTGGAAGTACGCCCTAGAATCTCCACGTGGGCCGACCGGCGAACTCGTGCCCCTTGCCGATCTCCGCCGTCGCCCCGCAACCGTGACGCTTCTGCCTTCTCGCACAATCCTGGGCTCAGCACTCGTTGCCGCATCGATGGGTCTTGCAATGAGTGTGGTTTTTGGAATGGTCGCGATCGGTCTTTTTGGTCGGCTCAACGACGCTGCCTACCCACCACCCGTTGGCATGGCGATCGTCTCCATCCTCGCCTGTGCATTCTTCGCTTGGGGCTTCCGTCTCGCATTGCGCACCTATAGTGCGGCGGGCGCGGGCACACGCATGACCTTTGATCAAGAGGAACTTACTGTGGAGCGTCGACTGCAAGGAAAGATTCGGTCCAAGACCGCCCGCTACGATTCATTTGTTGGCCTCAGGGTAAATACGCATGACGGCCGACGCGAGGTAGAAGACTACCGCAAACGATTTGCACACATTGTCGAATTGGTGCACGCGGATGACTTTCTGACTGTCCCGCTCTACTCCAAGAATAGTGGCAGTAAAGTATTCGATGAGTGGCCCTTGCAGGCCTATGCCGAAGAGCTAAACCTGCCCGTCATAAAGGACGTATGAGAGTCGTCCCGGTTTTATTCTTCCCTTAGAACCGGCAACACGACCGCACCGTTTAGCTGTATCCTCGATCGACGTTTCAAGTATTGAACGGACGAATCCCACACTCATATTTTGTATATGAAAGGTGTGGACCAGCATGGTTGGTATTAACATCAGCTTCGGGAACCTGCGGGAACCAGACGCGCCAGGCCCGTTTTATCGCCCCTTCGAAAGACTACCTGCGTCCTTCAGCATTCCAGGTCATTCTCCTTCATGGATCAACCTGCCACTGGGTTTGCTTTTTATCGTCGTGTTTGTGGTTCAAGGAGCGATTGTCAAATTCTTCTCTGACCTCGGCGTACCAGCCGATTGGACTGGGACGCTGGCGATCGGCTGCGTTTTCCTGAGCTTCCTCATACAACCCATCGTCGCTTCCCTTATTCGCTGGTATCGCACACGCGTGGTGCATATTTCGGCCGATCAGGTTCTTATAGAATACCCAAACAATTCCTTCGCTGGGTCGCTCGCGACACCTATTCATGAGTATCGGGGTCTTTGCCGTCGGTGGGGTACGCGGTACGAACGCCGGAGGGCGATTAAGCAGGAAATTCTCGAGCTTCTTCACCGCGATGCGGAACGAACCATTCCGGTTCGCGTTACCGAGGAATATACGACGGACAATGAAGAATTGGCCGCTCTCGCTCGTCAACTTGGTGTTGATTGCCTTGCTGACAGTTTCAAAAAATCAAACCCAGAGGACCAGCCGAAACCCGAGTCGACACCCTCAAAGCCAATCCGCAGGCAGGCGTCAAATCTGTCGGCACCCCCAAAATTGGTTCGTTTGGACGAGCGCGCGGGATCAACAAAATTCGGCACCCGACTATCATTTGCGTTTGCACGGAACGCGTTTCTGTTTCGGCTCGGCCTATCCGCCGTCTCAGGCATTGCATTTGTGACGGGATGGCTCCTGCCAAACGATTTCCTGCTGATCTTTGGCGGCCTTTACTTTGTTCCAATGGCATGGCGGACCGCAGTCGGGAAGCCGGGTGTTTCATCTCTTCTGATTGAAAAACGTGCAATCGCGCTCGAGCCAGACCAAGACTCTCTCATGGCCCGCTTAAGTGGTCCCAAGCCACCTCTCGAGATAGTTGAGATTGCGGACATACAAGACATTTATGCTCGGCAGAGCCAAGACGGCAAACGCTATGAACTCGTTCTTCAAACAGGGACACGTGAAATCATCGTCGATCTCACTTTAGGCCGCGATGGCATATATTGGGTTCGGGACTATTTGAGGCAGAAATTGTGACACCGTCGGTCTACAGGTCCACGAAGCATCCCTCTCACCCGTAGGTCTTGCGGATCCAGTTCATGGACTCACGGGCAAGCTTTTCGAGCACTTTCATGTCTATGTCTTCAAGTTTCTTGATGTAGAGGCAGGACTTGCCGGTTTTGTACTTGCCGAGCTTGGCCATGAGCTTTTCATATGCCCCGAAGCCCTGCATGATGTAGACGGTGAGCGCCTGCTTGCGGGGACTCACGCCCGTCACAAACCAGGTACCACTATTGCCAGTGGGATAGGTGTAGTCGTAGCGGTCAAAACCGATAATGCTGGTGCCCCACATTTTGGGTGGGCACCCCGTCACCCGCTCCAACATTTCCATCACGACGCGGGTGTCGGCTTTGCGTTTTTCGTCCGCCACGGTTTCGAGGAACGCCTCGACGCTGGCCTCATTCTCTTTGGTTTTCAGTTCGGCCAAGAAACACCTCCCTTTGTTCGGTTGCGAACGCTAGTGGTACTTTGCACGCATCCATTTGACGGACTCACGCGCGAGCCTTTCCAGAACCTTCATATCTACGTCTTCAAGTTTCTTCACATAGAGGCATGATTTGCCCGTCTTAAACTTGCCGAGCTTACGCATCAGCTCATCATAAATGCGGAAGCCCGGCATAATATAAAGTGTCAAAGCTGACTTCCTTGGGCTCAGACCTATGAGGCAGAGCCGCCCGCTTCGCCCAGACTCATAGATGTATTCGTACGCGTCAAAACCGATAATGCTGGTGCCCCACATTTTGGGTGGGCACCCCGTCACCCGCTCCAACATTTCCATCACGACGCGGGTGTCGGCTTTGCGTTTTTCGTCCGTCACAGTTTCGAGGAACGCCTCGACGCTGGCGTCATTCTCTTTGGTTTTCAGTTCGGCCACAGATATCCTTCCCTAACCAAATGCACACAAGCAGCACCTGCAACAATGACAGAACCCAGGGCTGCCATTGCGGCCTATCAGTTAGATGAATCCCTTCAGCGAATAACATGTTGCAGTGACCTCAAGCTGCTAGGTTCTCTATAGTGCACGTTCTGTTGCAAACTATACACGCCCAGAGTCATTTTGATGGAATCATTCAGAGGCCGCCTCTCCCGCCTAATGTCGCCGCCCCTTGATGTGGTCGCCGCAAATGCCGGATTCAAAATCAATACTGATTTTGATCCATCTGAAACTCCTGTGACCCTCAATCTCTCGCGGTCAAAAATTCATTCTGCAGCGATGATTTTCTTTTCTCTGCTGGCCATCTGGTATTTTGCAACAAACCTGTCATTCAATTCTCTAATTCTGCTTCCGATATGCGTTGGCGCTACTTTCTTTGGCATTTTTCGCCTGATGTCGACCGAGTGGGTTCGCTTCGAAAAAAAGCAGGTGGAATATCTGTATTCCACGCCTTTGTTTTCTCACTCATGGCGTGCGGCCTACAGCGAATTTCAGGGCCTCCGACAATTCGAGATGTTGATAAAAAGCGGAAGGTACTTCCGGCCTTTTCGCGTAACCGAGCTTCAGCACGAAAATTCCTATTATTGCATCCCGTTATCGTTGGCGTCCGCCCAAACGAATGGTCGTGAGCGATTGGAAGACTATGCTCGATTTTTTCATCTGCCCATTTTGCAAGAAGACGACGTGCAAAAGTTCCGGCGGCCCGAAGATATCGACAAGCCCCTCTCTACCCTGCTCAAGGAATATTCCGATAGTTCTGGTATCCCTCGGCAGAGCGGGATGGTTCCCCTCGCGCCGCCGCCCCCGTCAATAACGGTCTCCACCACCGAAGAAGGTTCTCACGCAACCGACGAGGTTATTATTGACCCAACGCCCCGACTAGATTTCTACAAAATCCTCTCCTTGGCATTTGGTGTCGTGAGTGCCTTCGGAACCATCGTATTCATCCTGCTGATTTATCTGGTTACAGTGTTCTCTCTGGACGCAGGTGGAGGTCCGTCTTTCATTGGCTACATCATCGTGCTTTGCACTTGTGGTGTAATCTTTGATCATGTTCGCAAAGCTCTCAAACCAAACTCTTTGCGCCTACATGCCGGGCCAACTGGTGAGATTTCGCTTCAACGCCCTCGCCCGCTCCTCACCGGCAAACAGCCAGAATCCCTCGTGAAAAATGAGATCGAGGAGATTTACATCAAGACAAAGGCCGGACGACACGGACTAACCATCGTTGGTGATAAGGGAAAAATGACGATAGACGTCCCGTTGCCCCTGCAGGACTATGTTTGGCTTAAGGACTATCTCTACTCGAAGTTCTAACGCTGGTTAAAGCGGCCCTGTCAAAAAAGGGGGCCGTTTTACGACCCCTTTTGCTTCTTAAAGTGCTGCGCCAACGATCAATCGTAATAGATTTCGTTGTCGTCGAGATAGACATTGCTCGCATCACAAATGTCGATAGCTATCGGATCGTCCATCACTTCGCTATCATCGTCGCCAAGCCATCCGACTTGAAAGGTCTGCGCACAATTTCCGGTGTCGGCATAAAATTCAGCCCGCGCAGATTCGTCAGGTCCGAGCCATTCGCTGAGCCAGTTCTGGCTCCAGCCGCTGCCATCATTGGTGTAGAATCCCACAACGACATTGTTGCTCGTGTTGTTGTAGATCTGGAAATAGCCTTCCGATCCGGTGCCGGCGAAAGCTGTGCCTACCATGCCGATTGTGGAGATCGCGGCAGCGGCGATCAGTTTGCTTAGTGTCTTCATGATACAAAGTCCCAGTAGTCAGCACCCCTGCTGACGCAACAATCCGTCCTCTGACGGATCAACGTCACGTGGGCATAGCATCGCAGACAAAGGGGAAATCCCAAAGGACATTTGCCCCTTAGTCCCGCAAATGCCATCAGGCTTGACTTTTCGTCTGCGTGTACATTTCAGAGATCGCGCAGAAACATGCGTGTTTCCGCGTCAGTCGAGAGGACAAACTGGTCAGCATGAGGCCCGTGGGCGGCAATCGCTTCTTGGATACGGGGCTGCGAACGGTTCGGAAAGCCCCAGACCCATTGAAAAAATTCGAGACTAAATCGCTCTGGGCAGCCCTCTGCAATGTCCGGTCTGACACGTCCGAAATACTTTATGCTTCTCTTTGCGACGCGCGCCAGACAGCGCCAGCGCGGGCGCTCCATCAGTATGATCGTGTCTGCTCGCGGCATGCGAAGCGGAAAGGTCGATGAGTAGTTACCGTCCATAATCCAGCTGTCGCCTGCGGCCAGTTCTTCGACCTTCGCCGCCCATTCGTCGCTCGGGGTTTCGACCCAGCCCGGTCGCCAATATTCGTTGTCGAGGTGAATAAGTGGCAGGCCCGTTTTGTCGGCAATCCCTCTTGAAAGGGTTGACTTGCCAGCACCTCCGCTGCCGATGACCAGTACCCGTTTCATATTACACTTTCTACAGCCGAAAAGCAGATTCTGAGGAGTGGAAGACTGTGCGCCATCGGCGCCGCATTAGATAGCTAGCAGATAGAGAAGTTCGGTTGGGACTTTTGATATAATGAACGTCACTGCGGCAAACAGTGCACTTAATCCCCCCGCGACTGCGCCCGCTTCTTTAAGAACAAGGTATACCTCGCCGAACAGACCTGGGACTACTTCCGGATGATCGTGGCTAACAATTGGACCATTCGGCAAAACATCTGAGACAGCTCGTGCAACGTCTGTGTCAATTTCTTCAGCTCCAACTTCACTGAATGCCGCTTGAAACGTCTCTGAGCTTTCATCAATCCAATCCGCAACTCTCTTTTCTTGAACTATACTGGGGCGGTCGTAGCCAAATCTGTAGTCAAAAGCTGTGAGTACGCTTTCGCATCCGTCAGCAACTGCAAGCAATAGTGACGATGAAAAAGCGTCAAATTCATTATCATGGCTAGTGGCAAATCTGCGAACTAAACTTCCCCTGACGGCCAAACTACTAATATTGGCGTGCTCTGTGCCGCAGTCACACTCAGATTTTATGGCTTCTAGAGACCGCCGAATTCTTTCGTCATGATTACCGCCCACAATTCTAATTGCCTCGTCCGCAATATCTGAAAGCGCTGTCAACAGATCCGATTTATCAGTTTGATCGCTGACTCTCGTCTTAGAAAATTCATTAAGCTGTAAGACTCCGTTATCACTTACCTTGAGCCTTACCGGAGAGAATTTTGCTAGCGCCTGGGCACTGAGGTCGATTTTCTCGTCTTCATCGCCTGATACGGTGAGTTGCCGATCTTCTTCCAGCCTTGATTGCGTTGAAGCTAGAACCCTATCCCAACACTCCGGTAGCATCTGGTGATCACCCAGCAAAACCTCTACAGAGTCATCATGCACATATAGCTCGACGTAAATTCTTTCAGGAGCGACCCGTCTAGGCCCTTTTGATGCCCCCCGGTCATGCATGTGGACGCCCAGGTATATCTGTTCGGCAGGTGTACTTCCCGGTTCCGGCGACACGATAACTCTTACAACTTCTGCTGTCGTCGTAATTTGAGCCGCAGAGAATAGGTCGGTGACTATCGCGTTGTAACGTTCAACTGCTTCGCTGTCTGTACGTTCGAGTTCACGGACTTCGAGTAATCTTGACTTCCAATTTTTTATGATTGTGCCGTCTTTCGCGAACTTCAATTCGATAGAAATATGGTCGTTTTGAAGGCTATCGGCGCTTAAAGTCAGATAGATTTCTGCCTCAGTAAGCCATGCTGAACCGAAGACTACTGGCCAAGTTTCGGGAGACGCTACGATGACTTCGTCACCTGCAACGCGTTGTAGATCTCTAAGACTGAGCCCGGTCTCCTGCTTAAAGAGACGCTCCGTAGAGAACCTGCGCTGTATCTCCTCTACTTTCAAAAAGCATACTCGTCGTAGATGGGCTGGGTGGTGCCGCCCCATCGATCATTATACGCGTCGAGCTGCTCGTCGGCGCGGGTCTTACCCTTTTCGAGAATTTCTTCAAGCGTAGACAGGAAGATGGTTTCGTCCGCGCCCACGCCATCGCTTTGCGCACGGCCTTTTAGGCCCGCGCGGCTCATGTCGACCATCTCGCGCGCAATCTCCATGACATTGATGTCGCTTGTGCGGGTGACGAGCGCCGTCTTCGGGACTTCATGGCGAAGTTCCTCGCGTGCATAAGGTGTCCACTTCTTCACCATGTCCCACGCCGCATCCAGAACACCCCCGTCATAGAGGATACCGACCCAGAGTGCCGGCAGGGCACAGATGGAGTTCCAGGGGCCGCTGTCGGCGCCGCGCATTTCCATGAATTTTTTGATGCGCACTTCCGGAAAGATGGTTGTGAGGTGGTTGGACCAGTCACCAATGGTCGGCATTTCGCCCTCAAAACCTTCCAGCTTGCCGTCCATGAAATCGCGAAAGCTCTTGCCCGTGACGTCGTGATACTCACCGCCGCGATGCACGAAATACATCGGCACATCGAGGGCGTAGTCCACATAGCGCTCGTAGGAAAAACCGTCTTCAAAGACGAAGGGCAGCATGCCGGTGCGGTCCTTGTCCGTGTCGGTCCAGATCTGGCTGCGGAAGGAGAGGAACCCGTTAGGTTTGCCCTCCGTAAAGGGCGAATTTGCAAAGAGCGCCGTCGCAATCGGCTGCAGGGCGAGCGCCACGCGGAACTTCTTCACCATGTCGCTCTCCGCAGACCAGTCCAGGTTCACCTGAACCGTGCAGGAGCGGTACATCATGTCTAGACCGAGGGTGCCCACCTTTTTCATGTATTCGGTCATGATGCCGTAGCGGCCCTTCGGCATCACGGGAATGTCTTTACGGCTCCAATCCGGCGCAAAGCCTGTGCCTAGAAAACAGATGTCGAGCTCGCCCCCTACTTCCTTCACTTGCGCCAGGTGGTCATGCACTTCCGAACAGGTTTGATGCAGCATTTCGAGCGGGGCACCGGACAGTTCAAATTGCCCGCCGGGTTCCAAAGACACATTGGCGAGACTGTCGGGACAGGTAAGACCGATAATGTGGTCGCCTTCATAGACTGGCTGCCAGCCAAAGCGGGTCATGCCTTCCAGCATGGCGCGGATGCCGTTTGGGCCGTCATAGGGAATGGGAGAGCGGTCAGATGTGCGGAAGGGAAATTTCTCGTGCTCGGTACCGATGCGCCATTCCGCCTTCGGCTTCTCGCCCACCTCAATATACGAGACCAGGTCCTCGTAGCCTGAAATGGGATCGGCTCCTGCCACCAGAATGCTCATACTCCCAGCCTTCCCGCCCTTGCCAGGCTTTCCTGCACCGGATATTGCCGGCGCGGTCGGTTCCTCACGAGACCCGGTAGGCCTCACCTTTATATCTAGCGGGTTCTTGACGCCCGCGTCACTCTTTGGGTCTTGCCCATGTAGGGGACGACCCTACCGCGCACAAGGTCTTTTCCAAAGCTTTGCCGAAAAGGTGAACAGATTTGGGTCACCTCTCATCGCATTTCCGGACGATGAACCGGCATCCACTTCATCTGGAAATGCTCTAGGCCCGCCAATCGCCGAGGACCAGCTGAACGGCCGCGAGGGCAGCGACGGCTGCGGTGTCCGCCCGCATGATCCGCGGTCCCAAAGAGATGGCATGGGTGTCGGTCCGCCGGAGCAAGCGTTCCCGCTCCGCAGGTGAAAACCCGCCCTCCGGACCAATCAGCACTGCAAGGGGACGCGTGCTCTCCACTTCCTTTAGCTGGTCGAGGGTCGTCGCACCGGGTGCGGCTTCGTCGCAGAAGATGATGCGGCGGCCCTCTTCCCCATCCGACCAATCATTCAGCAATCTCTCAAAGCTCAGTGGCTCGCTGATTTCAGGTACCGAGAGAAGGCCGCATTGTTCCGCCGCTTCGACTGCGTTCGCCCGCAGCCGGTCCAGTTTGATCCGAGCGACGTTGGTTCGTTCCGTGGTCACCGGCAATAGTCGGCCCGCCCCCATCTCAACCGCTTTTTGAACCATAAAATCGAGCCGCGCCCGCTTAACCGGCGCGAACAGTAACCAGATGTCGGGTAGCGCATCCTGCTCCCGGGTTTTCTGTTCCAGCGCAATCAGGCAGGAGCGCTTTTTGACCTCATCCAGCCGCCCTAGCCACTCCCCGTGGCGCCCATTGAAGAGCCGGACATGATTCCCGTTTTCCATCCTCATGACGTTCAACAGGTAGTGTGTCTGATCGCGGGTTGGCACAACGCCGAGCCCTTCACCCAGATCGGCTTCGACGTAGAGGCGCACCTTGCCGGTCGCGCAATGATCGGGACTTTCCTGATGGTCTGGTTCGTTGCTCATAACCCCTTATAGATTAAGTCAATTTCCAGGTGAAGCTTGGGGAGATGGGTCCCCGGAATGGCTGATCCCTTAAGAAAGCACAAACGTCTTTCACCTATGCTGGGCCCTATGATCGGTAATGTCGGCGTCCCACAGACGTCCTTCAATCCATACCTTCAAAGTGCGAGTTTGAACTCCTCTCGCGCTGGCGGGATTTTTGCGCCTGGTGCACCGGGGACTGATTCCGCGCAGCAGGCACAAGGGTCGGGCGCCGGTCGCGGCTTGTTAGATCAGACCGGCTCTGCCCGCAGGGTCGAAGGCAGTTCCTCTTCCGCCAAGACAAATTCTCAGAACGATCTCACGCCTGAAGAAGAGGCTGAGGTCGAACGTCTCAAGAAGCGGGAAGAAGAAGTTAAAGCGCACGAAGCAGCCCACGCGGCTGCAGGCGGCGGTGTCACCGGGACCATCAGTTACACCTACACAACCGGCCCGGACGGCAAGGAATATATCACGGACGGCGAAATCCAGATCGACACATCAGGTGGCGGGAGTGATCCGGAGTCAGTCATTGCCAAAATGGAAGCCGTGATCAGATCGGCCTACGCGCCGGCTGAGCCGTCAGCAAAAGACCGCCAGGTTGCTGCCCAGGCACAGCAGATTCTGGCGGAAGCGAAACTCCAGGAACAAGAACAAAAGCAAGAGACTGACGAAGCCCAGCAAACTGATGAAGCCGGTGACCGGAGCGATGCTGGCCTTCAAGAGTCCGGTCCTACCGCCCTCATTGCGCAGGCGATCAAAGCCTACAATGAGCCTGCAGTGGTTCGAAGTGAGACCGGTTTTTCCGTTTAAGACGTCAGCCGGAAAGCCCACAAGCGGTTCCCAAATAATGCTATGACGGTCTCGTTCGAGTTTTCGTAAGAGACGATTTGCATGACAGACCCCCACCAACAGCCAAACGATAGCCGCGTTGCTGATGCGTCGTTCGACAATTGGGTCGACTTCTATGCACCGGAAAAAACCAAGCCCTATTTGCGCCTGATGCGGGCCGACCGGCCTATTGGCACTTGGCTGTTGCTCTGGCCCTGTCTCTGGTCGATCGCGCTGGCTGCTCCGCTTGGGGATGGATGGTCTGTGCTATCGCTCCTCTATCTGCCCGAACCCGGCACCATGCTCCTCTTTGCGCTTGGCGCCTTTGTCATGCGGGGCGCTGGGTGCACCATCAACGATATTATCGACCATGAGTTTGACGCACAGGTGGCCCGCACCCGGTCCCGGCCCATTCCCTCGGGCGCTGTCAGTTTGCGACAAGCGTGGATTTTCCTGATCGCGTTATGCCTTGTGGGCTTTCTAATCCTTATCCAGTTCAATCTCTTCACCATTCTGTTGGGGGCCTCCTCGCTCCTGCTCGTTGGGCTCTACCCGTTTGCGAAACGCTTCACCTATTGGCCGCAGGTAATGCTCGGCCTCACCTTCAATTGGGGGGCCCTGTTGGGCTGGGCCGCGGTAGCTGGAAGCCTCAGCTTGCCACCAGTGCTTCTTTATATTGGCTGCATCTGCTGGACGGTGGGCTATGACACGATCTACGCTCATCAAGATAAAGAAGATGATGCTCTGCTGGGGCTCAAGTCGACGGCGCTTCGTTTTGGCGACAACACAAAATATTGGCTCTATGGGTTTTACGGCGCCGCCCTTCTGTTCTTCGCCCTCGCAGGCATGACGGCGGCCATCGGATGGATCTTCTATCTGGGCCTGGCGATCGGCGGCTGGCATCTTATGCGGCAGGTGACGCGCACCAAGATAAATGACGCCGCGCGGTGTCTCGCTGTCTTCAAGTCAAACAGAGACTTTGGCGCGATCCTGTTTGCATCTATCCTCGCGGGAACGCTTGGATCGGGCTTGCATTAATCCGGCTTGAGACCGAACACCATGCGTTCTGCAATTTTCTGAATGTCCGCAGCTGAATAGGCACCGTCGTTCATAGCAAGCGCCAATGAACTCTCAATGGTTATGCCCAAGATCATGTTTGCCAATGCGCCTCGGTCAGCGGCGATGATCTTGCCTTCCTTAGCCAGGACATCAACAAAGCTGCCGATGAACCCCAGGGCATATTCCTCTTCTACCTCGCGCCACTCAGCCCAGCCGAGTGCGCTCGGACCCTCGATAAGGACAATGCGCCGATATTCATCGTCCTGACTCTTTTCCAAAAAGGCTGACAAGACACCTGACACGGTCGCCCAATGATCAGGCGCCTCTGTCGGAGTGCTTTGCCCGAGCTGTTCGATCATCTCCGCCTGCATCATGCGGAAGACGGCCAGGAAAATGTCCTTCTTGTTTTTGAAATGGTGGTATAGCGCGCCGCGTGTCACGCCAGCGCGTTCCGCAATCTGCTGGAGCGACGAGGCGGCGAACCCTGTCTCTGTAAATACAGTGCGCGCGCTTTTGAGAATCTCAGCGCGGGTCTGCTCGGCATATTCGTCCCGAATGGACTTAGCGGTTTCTTGTTGATTGGCCTCGACCATCTGCGCTCTTACATACATTATGGATGTCAAATACACTATGTATGTGACATTCGCTGGTTAGGAGATTCTCTAAATGACCCTATCGACATTCATTCAGTGCGCGCAAGCCTTTGAAATTGCTTTCCTTTCCGATGATTTTTCGGTCTTGGTTCCTTTCTATGCCGAGGACGCGGTGCGGGAGTTGGCGGATGGCGGGCCTTTTGGGGCCGAGCAGGAGACTGGACGCGACAATGTCCTCGAAGGTCTGCGTCTTTCAGTCAACACCGTCGACCGGCGGTTCGACGTCCGCATCCCGGAAATCATTGAAGGTCCTGAGGTCAGAGATGATGGGATCTGGATGCGCTTTCGGCTCCGTTTTCGCCGCGCGGGACTTCCTGACCTGATTGTAGAGGGAGAGCACTTGCAGGTTTTCGAAGACGGCAAGTTTGTAAAACTCTCGGAACGATTGGCAGCCGGGCACGGCGAGCGCACTGCTGACTATCTCGAGAAATACGATGCTGAGCTGAAACCCTTCGCCAGCCCATATACGCCCGTTTCCAATGCCGACCAGTTGGCGCTGGACGGAGCGGTAAGACGGTCGCTCGTCCGCATCTACGGTGCTGCTAAGAGCCGGCAGGATATTGAAGCGGCCCTCCTGGTCTGCAGCGACAGCTTCTCTCTAGAGGCGGTGTCCATTCCCAGACGGGCAACCAGCAAGCAGGAAAGCCGAGAGATGCTGCAAGGCTTCTTTGCGGCCTTTCCCGACTATGCGGTCACGCTTGATCACATCACGTCTGACGGCACTGCGTGCTGGGGCGACGTCAACATGACACATCAGAGCGACTTTCTGGGGATCACCGCCTCGGGCACCAACATCAATCTGCCCTTTTACTCCACGTTTGAGTTCGATGGCGCGTCCATTTCTGGCGAACGTTTCTTCCTCGATGTAGGTCACCTAACGGTTCTTATGGAAGACCGCGAGCAAGTGTTGTTGGCGCTCGCCGCTGACCACCACAAAAATAGATCGGCAGCAGCATGATAGGGACGCTCTATGGCGGGCCTCTGACCCTGCCCGCCGCTGTTGTGCGTGTTGTGCTTGCAGAAAATGCCCTCCCGTTCAAATTTGTGGAAATACCTTGGTCTCCGCAGGAGGGATACACACCAGTCCATCCTATGGTCGCCAAATACCATCCCGAGCAACGAAACCCTGTTTGGGTCGACGATGATGTTGCGCTCTATGATTCCTTCCTTATCTGCAGCTATTTAGAAGACCGATATCGGTTAGCCGCCGGTCAGGGCCAAAATGCTGCCCAACGAGCAGGGAGCCGCTCCCTGTTGTTCGATGCAAACAGATATCTGTTTCCGATTATCGATGGTCTTGTTAGGGATCAGGTGTATGGCTCAGGCATTTCCAAAGCTGATGCGCACCCGGTAGAGGACGCCATTACAGCCTTCGTTCTTCGCACAAAAAAAGCGCTAGAGTTGGGGCAATATCAGTTGAATGCTGTCAACCCGTCCACAGGCGACCTCGCCACGGCGACTTTATTGAGCGGCTGCGCTTTTCTCAATAGTGGCCTGCCGCACGCCTGCGAAGAACTGACACCCTGGCTGAGATCTCTACAAGAACGTCCCTCTTTACAATCGGTATTCGGTGAGATGGAGGCCCGTGTTTCCCAACTCATGCCGACCTCTCCCCCCTCCTACCATTGAGGAAAAACCCGCCATGTTGGAAAATCCCCTGCTCCATCTGACCCTGTTTGCAGGGTGGACCATCTTCCTGCTGATCCTGGTAGAACTCGTCCGCGCCTGGCTCATGTCTGCCCAGGGCTATGCCGTCACAGCTTTCCCCTCCGGCGAACGTCATGGCCCGGATGCCTATTGGCGGCTCTACCGGGCGCAGGCGAACTGTCTAGAGTTTCTGCCTATGTATGGCGCCGTGATCGGGGCCATGGCCTTAGCTGACACACCAGCGCCCCCAAGTTTCGCGCTCGCAAGTCTGTTGATTGTTGTGGCCCGGCCCCTGCAGTCACTTGTGCACATGACGTCTACAGCCGCGCCCGCAATTCGGCTGCGCGCAAGCCTGTTCTTGCTTCAGCTTGGCGCTTTGGCATTCATGTGCTGGCTGGCCGCTGAAGCCCTGCTTCGCGGATAAACGCAGACCAGGGCTCTCTGCAGAGCCAACATGTCGCAGCTCCTCGGGTTGATAATTGCTGCATCGCAGCATATATGCCGCGTAGCAACATAGCTGCGCATCCCTCACTCGGAGCGCACCTATCCCGAATCTAAAGGAGTGAACCTATGTTCAAGCAATGGTTCCAGGGTGCCGCGATTATAGCCAGCCTCTTCTCTGGCATGCCCATTTTGGTCGAAGACCCACTGCAGTAGAGAGCGTCACCCCTGCCTCTCTTACCGCCCAATTTATTGCCCGATTTTCTGCGATAAATCTATATTATGAATCATTATTCATATCTTCGCTTTAAAGAGAATTGACGTCCAAGAGATGAACCTTATTTCAGTTTTTCAAATCGACCCTCTTGATTCTATAAAATGAATCTGATTTCATAGAATCAAACGGGCTTGTCCCAGAACTGAACCGGATTTCATATCTATGGCCTATCGGCAGACGGAAAACGTCGCGCAACGTCTTGAGGAAAATAGGCGGCGCATTCTCAAAGCAGCGCGGGAACTGGTCGCCGAAGGTGGCTTTGCCAAAGCTCAGATCACCGCAGTGGCCAAGCGCGCCGGTCTCGCGACGGGCACGCTCTATCGCTACTTCCCCTCCAAAGACGATCTTTGCCGCCAGGTGTTTCGGGAAGTGTCGTCTCGGGAGATGAACATCCTCGCGGGCATCGCCGCGTCCGACCATCCCGCGCTTGACCGATTTGCGTTGGTGCTTCGAACCTTCTCAGGGCGCGCCTTACAGAGCAGGCGGTTGGCCTATGCGCTCTTGGCGGAGCCTGTTGATGTGGCGCTCGCGGAGGAGCGCACGCGCTTCCGCAAAACCCATGCGGCTATTTTCGCGCGCATCATTGACGATGCCATTCACGAGGGTGCCGTTGCGCCGTGCGACTCAAAACTTGTCGCTGCCTGCATTGCGGGCGCCATCCCCACAGCACTGGTTGGTCCGCTCGCGCCGGAGACCGACGCCCAAAGCAGCGATGAGGTTCTCAACAGCATCGTCCAATTTTGCTTTGGAGCCCTAGGTGTCACCTCACAATCAACAACAACAAACACGCAAGTGGAGACCCGGATATGAAAAAGGTCAAAGCGCAGGATATTCTTACCGACGAGCAGATCGCGATTGTGCGCGAACGCTCTGACCTCCGTGCCATTTGGATTGCGGCTCACGCCTGGGGCATATGCTTCGGCGCCATGGCGCTGTTCGTCTACTTCCCCAATCCGATTACCTTCATTCTGGCGTTCCTTATTATTGGCAGTCGGCAGTTGGGCCTCGCCATTCTCATGCATGATGCGTCTCATGGCGTGCTCGCCAAGTCGCCGAAGCTCAACGAGTTCATCGGTCAATGGCTCGGCGCTTATCCGCTGATGGCAGAGACCTGGTCCTATCGGCGCTATCATTTGAAACACCACAACAACACGCAACAAGCGGAAGACCCGGATCTGATCCTCTCTGCGCCGTTTCCGATCACATGGAAAAGCTTCAAGCGCAAGATGTGGCGCGACATTTCGGGACAGACCGGATATCAGCAACGCAAGGCGCAGATCTTAAACGCGATCGGCCCTGCCGACATGCCGCTGGGTGATCGCGTCAAACGCTATTGGTCAAAGCTCGGGGGCGCGACGATCACGCACCTGATATTGCTTGCCGGTCTCACAGCGACGGGTCACTGGTACCTCTATTTCGCGCTTTGGCTGCTGCCTTTCCTGACCTGGCATCAGGTGATCACCCGCATTCGCAATATCGCGGAGCATGCCATGGTGCCGGACAGCGATGACGTCTTCCGCTCATCGCGCACGACCGTGCTGAGCTGGTGGGAGCGCGCCTTCTTTGGTCCTTACTGGGTCAACTATCACGTCGAACATCATCTGATGATGTGGATCCCCTGCTACAACCTGCCCAAAGCGCAAGCGTTCCTCAAGGCCAACGGACATTGGGACCGGATGGAAACCAAGAACGGCTATTGGGAAGTGATCAAGCTCGCGACGTCCAAACCTGACGACCAAGACAAGCCCGGCGAAGTAATCCACAATAGTCGCCGCCGGGTTGCCGGCATCACGTCGGAAGGGTTTGAAGCTGCAAACTGACGAATTGCCTTCGGCGCAAACGGAGCCGTCCGCCTTTGTCGCGGCCCATACGGCATTGCACGAGCCTCCGCTCGTTCCCGAGCTGCGTCTCCATCTGGCGACCGAAGACGATGCGCTTTGGATGATGGGCGAAGAAGAGCTGATGGCCACCGGGCTGCCGGCGCCCTTTTGGGCGTTCGCCTGGGCCGGCGGTCAGGCACTCGCCCGCTATATCATCGACACGCCAGAAGTCGTCTCGCGCAAGCGCATACTCGACTTTGGTTCGGGCTCCGGTCTGGTCGGCCTCGCAGCCATGCATGCCGGTGCCGCATCCGCGCTCGCTGCGGACATTGACATCTTTGCCTGTGCTGCCGCCCACCTCAATGCCAGCGCCAACTCTCTCGCGCTTTCAACGACGCACCAAGACCTGGTTGGCGAAGACGGCCCCTGGGACGTCATCCTGGTGGGTGACATGTGCTACGAGCAACCGCTTGCTGGCGAGGTGGAGGCATGGCTGCAGGACCAGGCGTCGAAGGGCGTCGCCGTCTTTATTGGTGATCCGGGACGCACCTATCTGCCCAAAGACCGGCTTCAGAAACTCATTTCCTATGCGGTGAAAACCTCCCGAGAGCTGGAAGACACAGATGTGAGAAATACTTCTGTTTGGCAGTTTTCCTAGGCTTTTTGGCTGATTGTTGATTCTTCTTGCCAAGCCGCTTTTTAGTTCATATATGAACCAAATGCCTCAACCGCCCCGCATATTCCATCTTATGCAGCTTGCCCACCGCGCCCTTTTTCGTGCGGCAGACCAGCGGCTGCAAGAGTCCCTCGGCATTACGGCGGTTCAACAAGGCGCTCTGTTCGTGATCGGAAAGCAGGAGCCCTGCAAACCCTCTGCGATCGCCAAGGCGCTCGATATGAACAAGTCAGCCGTCACAACCCTGGTCGCCCGTTTGGAAGCCGCAGATTTTATTCATCGCGGCGCCGACGAAAAGGATGGGCGGGCTCAACGCATCACGCTTACCCCAAAAGGCAAAGACGCCATTCGGAAGTCTGTGCCTCTGACCAAGCAGGCGAACGCAGACCTTCTGGATGGTTTTGAGCCGCACGAAGTGGAGACCATCGAGCGGTTTCTCACGCAAGTTATTTCAACTTCTGCCCGCGCCGCGTCGCAAACGCGCGCCGGCCCTCCCCCAACATCAGTAGAAGGAGTCCTCACATGATTTCGACATCCGAATTCATTCTGGTCGACAAAGAAGCCGGTGTGCTCACGCTCACCATGAACCGTCCCACCAAGAAAAATGCGCTGACGCAGGAAATGTACGCAGCACTCGCGGATAATGTTGTCGCCGCTCAGTCGGATCCGGACGTGCGTGCCATTCTGATCACAGGCACTGGCGACTCTTATTCCGCAGGCAATGACATGGGTGATTTTGCCGGGGGCGGCGACAGTCCGCGGGGCGAAAATGAACTCCCGCCTGTCGGACAGTTCCTTCAAGCGATCCTCAATGCGGAAAAGCCGATCGTTGCGGCGGTCAATGGCATGGCGATCGGCGTTGGTGTCACCATGTTGCTCCATTGCGACCTGGTTTATGCATCCCCCAACGCCACCTTCCAGACCCCGTTCGTCAATCTCGGCTTGGTGCCAGAGGCGGCTTCCAGCCTGCTTTTGCCCAAGCTTATTGGCACGCAAAAAGCCAATGACATGTTCCTGCTGGGGACGAAAGTGACTGCCGAGGAAGCAGAAAAAATGGGCCTCGTCTGCTCGATCTTTGACGAGGATAGTCTCCAGGAAGAAGCGCTTACCCGGGCGAGAGCCCTGGCGGCGAAAGCCCCCAACGCCGTCAAACTCACAAAGCAGCTGGTGCGCCAGGACCATGCCGACGTCGCGCAACAGATGGCGGACGAAAGCGTACACTTCTCCGCTCAGCTCAAGACAGCCGAATTTGCAGAAGCAGCCATGGCGTTTGCAGAACGCCGGGCGCCTGACTTCTCAAAAATCTAGGAAGAATAAGCTTGCGGCCGGGACGCTGAGACCCGGTCGCTCCATTGGCGCGGACGGCCGGTATAGCCAAAGCTCAACGGCCTGCGCATGGTCAACGGGCTTGCGCCTCTATGAGGCTGAGGGACATGCGTTTTAAGTGCCCCAAGCTGTTCGGAAGCTTCCCGAAGATCGCCACTACGATCTTGCACCAGCAGAGGCAGGTTCAGAACGTCTGACCATGACCGCCAGCGCGCGCCCGCGTCGGCGCCGTCAAACGAGGCATGAAGGGTCACGGTTTTCACCGGGTCGGGATGAAAAAGTTCCACGAGGATGGCGGGCATCTCACGGTCGCGGCCTTTATAGGCGATGGCCATCACAACCCCGGTGAAGTCTTTCACCGGCGCTTCCCATTCCCAAACGCCTAACGGAGGCGAACTGTCCTGCACGACAATGCGGTCTCTGTAGATGGTCGCATAGCGAACGAAACCGAGGGCGCGGCGCCAAGTTGGTTGAAAGGGGACTGTGACACTCGCCGGGAGCCGAAAGGGATCAGCATCGAGCGCCGAAGACGTCCAACGCCTCCGAAACCGGTCTGCATCCTCTTTGTCGGCGAAAAACCGCATCAACCTTCTCCGTCGATTTGGGATGCAATGCTAGGCATCCCAAGCCTCCGGAGATTAGATGGTCTATGCTTTCTATCTGTTTAACAGCGCCTGCGCCTCAGCAAGGCAGCGCAGAAGGCGGATCACGCGCTGCGCTTCATGCTAAGTTGCTGGCGCAGGGTCGAATCGGTGGCCTAAACCAATAATGCTTGCCGCGAAGGAACACGCTCATGATCGACAACCCGATTCAGATGGTCGGTCTCTATATCGCAATCAATCTGCTGCTGAACCTTGGGCTCGCCTACCGCGTCTCCGCCACGCGGCAGAAAACGAATGTCATGACCGGCACCGGGGATCATGAGCCGCTCTACAAGTCGGCCCGGGCGCATATTGTGAACAGTGAATATACGCCGATTGGGCTGATCGGACTGATTGGCCTCTTTATTCTTTCTGCGTCCATCTGGATCATCCATGCAGCCGGTGTTGCCCTTACTCTTGGCCGTGTGCTTCACGCGGTCGGCCTCTATATATCTGCGGACAGCACCCGGCCTCGACTCTGGGGCACCTTACTTACCTGGCTCGGCCAGCTCATTGCGGGCGTCGGCTGTCTCTATTACGCCCTCACCTACACGGTTTGAGGGGACCGCTCCCAGAAGCGTGAAGCCGTGGGCGAAATGAGAGGCTGGCGCGCCCTACCCTCTTATCTGCTATAAGACCCCCACCTCGGGCGCATTCTCGCTCTCCTCTGCTACGGAACTTCTCTCACATGCAGCCATCCCAAGACCGTACTGACCTTCTCCAGGACCTGATCGCGCGCGCGAAAAAAGGCGGCGCAGACGCCGCAGATGCCCTGATGGTCGAAAGCACGTCTTTTGGCGCGAGCTATCGCCTCGGGAATCTGGAAGATATTGAGCGGTCAGAGACACAGGATCTGGGTCTCAGGGTGATGGTGGGTCAGCGCCAGGCCGTCGTATCAACGACCGATGTCGGTCCCGCAGCTCTTGATGCCCTGGTCGACCGCGTCATCTCCATGGCAAAGGTGGCGCCTGAAGATCCTTATTGTGGCCTCGCAGACCCCGCCTTGCTCGCAAAAGAATTCGCTGATCTCGAACTTGATGACGGGAGTGATCCGAAAGCCGACGAACTGGTCGCACGGGCCAAAGCCGCGGAAGACGCTGCGCTCGCCGTCGATGGGGTGACCAATTCTGGCGGGGCCGGCGCAAGCTTCGGCCGGGGCGCTGTGACGCTTGCCACCAGCGATGGGTTTGCGGGCCACTACAGCGGCAGCACCCATTCCGTTTCCTGCTCAGTGCTCGCAGGCGAAGGCACGGAGATGGAACGCGACTATGACTATTCAACGGCACGGCATTTCGCGGATCTTGAAGACCCCGAAAAAATCGGTCGCGAGGCGGGTGACAAGGCCGTTCGGCGCCTGGGCGCGCGCAAGGTTGAAAGCTGCCAGGTCCCGATCATCTATGACCCCCGCGTATCTGGTGGCCTCGTTGGACATTTTGCGGGCGCCATTTCCGGTGCAGCTGTTGCCAGAGGGACCAGCTTCCTTAAAGACTGTTTGGACACCCAGGTGTTTGCGAGCGGCATCCAGATCACAGACGACCCTCTCAAGAAACGGGGGCGCGGGTCAAAGCCATTCGATGGTGAGGGGGTTCGCACGGAGGCTCTTACACTGATTGACGGCGGACGGCTTACAACCTGGTTGCTGGACACATCGAGCGCAAAACAATTGGGGCTTCAGAGCAATGGCCGCGCCGCGCGCGGCACCGGTGGATCGCCCTCTCCATCGACAACGAACCTGACGCTTGAACCCGGCACCCTCACGCCGGAAGAATTGATGGCCGACATTGTTTCGGGGTTTTATGTGACAGAGATGATCGGCATGGGCGTCAACGGCGTCACGGGTGACTACTCCCGCGGTGCCTCGGGCTTTTGGATTGAGAATGGGCAGCTCACCTACCCAGTGAGTGAGATCACCATCGCTGGTAATCTGAAGGAAATGTTCCTCAACCTCACACCTGCAAGCGACCTGGAATACAAGGCGGCAACCAATGCACCCACGGTGCGGATTGAAGGAATGACCCTTGCCGGAACTTGATCCTGCGTCCCTGCCCAAGCTTGAAGAAGATCATCAGCTGCTGCGCAACGCGGTCAAAGCCGCGGGCAGCTTGGCGCTCACCTACTATCAGCGCGATATTGAGCAATGGGACAAGGATGATGACACGCCGGTGAGTGAAGCCGATCACGCGGTCAATGCTCTGCTCCACGAACAGCTTCAGGGTCCACGCCCTGACTATGGCTGGTTGTCGGAGGAGACCGAGGACGATCCGGTGCGCCTGGAGCGCGACTATGTCTGGGTTGTCGACCCCATTGATGGCACCCGTGCCTTTTTGAAAGGCCGGCCCCATTTCACGATTTGTGTGGCCCTTGTCTACCAGGGAAAGCCTATTTCTGCGGCTGTTTTCAACCCGGCGTCCGATGAGTTTTTTGAGGCACAGTTGGGCGGTGGCGCTCTGTTGAACGGCTCGCCCATTTCTCCCAGCAAACGCCGCGATATTCCCGGCTGCCGGATGGCTGCCTTTGCGCCTATGTTCAAGCACCCGGCCTGGCCTGAGCCCTGGCCGGAGATGGAGATTGTCGATCGCAATTCAGTTGCTTACCGGCTTGTGTTGGTTGCCAATGGATTCGTGGACGCATGCATGGCGCTCAATCGGAAGAGCGATTGGGACCTGGCAGCAGCGGATCTGATTGTGCGCGAAGCAGGTGGTCGTATGACGACCCATGACGGGCGGCCATTTGTCTACAATAAGAGCTTCACCAAACATCGGAGCCTGGTCGCTGCGGGGCCTGCGCTTTACGATGCTCTTTTCAAACGCGTGGGCAATCTGACCTTGCCCTGATGGCCAGCCGTATCCTCCTGGCACGGCCCCTGATATCGCTGCATACTTATGTTTCCTGTCACCCCAAATCGGGAGAATCCCCCATGTCCGACGAGCAACTTCTTCACCTCGTGTTTGGTGGCGAACTTGAAGATCTAGACGGCATCCGTTTCAGCGATCTGGACAAGCTCGACATTGTGGGCATTTACCCTAGTTTTGCCGAAGCAGAAGTGGCCTGGCGCGAAGCGGCGCAGCGCACCGTGGACAGCGCTCAGATGCGCTACTTCATCGTGCATCTGCACCGCCTGATGGAGCCCGACAATGATGACTGACACGAAGACCAAGCCACTCGCCGTTGGACTTAAAAAGGCCTTGTTTTACCGCTAGTTAGGGCGCGCCGGGCAAGGTGACGCGCCAGATCACGCATGATAGTATCCGGCAACTTTTGAACCTCCTGGCGAACGAAAGCCCTGCAGTTGAGCGTAGACACTGGCGAACCAACAATTCGAGAGGCAGCTGAAGAGGCTCGGGAAGCTGCCGCTTCTCGTGGGTCCTCCCGTCGGCAATCTGACAGTCACGAACCGATTGTGCCGCTTAAGACGATGGTTGCCGTCAGGAGGATCACAAGCGGATATCTGAAGCCGCACGCCACACTCATTGTTCTTGCTGTCCTCGCCAACCTAACAATTGCTGCGATGACGGGTGTTCTTCCGTTTTTGATTGAGCAAACAGACAGACTCATCTTTCAAGAAAAAAGAAGCGATATGTTGCTGCCTATCGCTCTCGCCGCACTCGGTGCTCAGTGCATTCGTGCGGTTATGACTTATGCGTCAAACGTCATAATGAATTATGTCGGCCAACGCATGGTCGAAACCGTTCAAACGCAATTGTTTGCAAAGCTCATGAGGTCGGATCTGGGTTGGGTTCAACAAACCCATTCCGGGCGGTTTGTCTCGACATTTATGACGGATGTCATTCGCCTCCGAGATTCCACGTCACAGTCTATCGTCAACCTCACCCGGCACCTAGCAACGCTCGTCATCCTTACCGGGTACATGTACTACCTCGATTGGCTGATGGCGCTTTTTGCAACCGGCATCATTCCCGTCGCAGCGATCTTTATGCGGCGACTGGGCCGCAAAACCCGCAAAGCGACAAACAAAGGCCTTGAGGAAACTGGATCACTTTCAACGCTTATACTTGAAGCCCTCGGCGGTATTCGGGTTGTGAAAGCGTATGGGCGAGAGAATGCAGAGATTGGCCGAGCAAAGGAAACAATAGCTCTTGTCCTTGAGCACACGATGAAATCAGTAAGGGCAAAAGCAGCAGCAAGTCCGATCACTGAAGCCCTCACAGGAGTTGGCATAGCTGTTGTTATTGGTTACGCCGGCTCTCAAGCTATTAATGGCACAATGGATTCAGCGGCGTTCATTGCGTTTATGGCTGCAATCATGCTGGCGTACCAACCTTTGAAAGCGGTCGCCAACCAGCAAACTGTTCTGCAGGAAGGCGTTGCAGCAGCGTCCCGCCTCTTCCCCGTACTCGATGTCGAACCAAAAATTGTCGACAATATCGACAGTAAGGAATTGATCGTCAGCGATGGCGCCATTCATCTCGATCACGTCAGCTTCCGTTATGACGATGGGACAAAAGCACTCGATGACATAACGATAGAGGTTCCAGCAGGACAGACTGTTGCACTTGTGGGGCCAAGTGGCGCGGGTAAGAGCACCATCCTCAATCTCGTTCCGCGTTTTTACGACGCGAGTGAGGGTGCCGTGTCTATTGACGGACAGGATCTGAAAACTGTCACTCTGGCGTCGCTCCGCAACGCCAGCGCCCTGGTCACACAAGAGCCCTTCCTATTTGACGACACCATCAGGGCCAATATTGCATATGGCAGTCCCGACGCATCTCAAAGTGAGATTGAAGCGGCTGCCAAGAATGCAGCGGCACATGATTTCATCATGCAGCTCACCCATGGATACGATACGCATGTTGGGGAAGCAGGACTTAAGCTTTCCGGTGGACAAAGACAGCGTATCGCTATTGCACGTGCGATGCTCAAAAACGCCCCCATTCTTCTCCTGGATGAGGCGACATCTGCGCTCGATACCGCGTCAGAGCTCCAGGTCCAAAAGGCACTTCAGACACTGATGCAAGGCCGTACGACACTGGTCATTGCACACAGACTGTCGACCATCATGCATGCGGATAATATCTACGTCATTGATAATGGGCGCGTGATAGAACAGGGCCGTCATGCTGATCTAGTGGCTCATGGTGGTGTGTATGCGGAACTGTCCAGAACCCAATTTGACCGGGATGAAGACCCTGCGCCTGCGCTCGCTGGGGAATAGTGGAACGAAACTTCGAATGTCACGGTTTAAATCACTCACCAAAGACATCTTGAAAAGCAACGCTGTGCAGGGCGGATTGGCTTGGTCAATCGCAAGCTACATCCGACTGGTGCACCTCACCTGTCGTTTCAATCAAAGGCGTGCCGACATTCCCGAACGGTTTTGGGCGGATGATGAGACCTTTATCTGCGCCACATGGCACGGTCAAAACCTCATTCTGCCGGTGTTTTGGCACAATTGGCGAACGCTCAAAATTCTCGTGTCTAAACACGGAGATGGCGAGATCATCGCGAAGCTCATGCACCGTCTCGGGCTAGGGACCATTCGCGGGTCCGGCGCACCAAAGGGGAAAGCAGAAAAGTCAAAGGAAAAAGGCGGCGCGGCAGCGCTTCGCGCCATGGTGCGCGCTCTGAAGAATGGTGCCTCGATTGGCCTCACCGCGGATATGCCCCCTGGGCCACGCCGCGTCGCCGGGCTGGGCATTATAACGATGGCAAGGCTGTCAGGTCGGCCGATCGTCCCTATCGTAGCAACCACTCGTGCGCGGCTTGTGCTCGGCAATACATGGGACAAGTTTACCATCCCGCTGCCCTTCAACCGTGGCGCACTGGTATGGGGTGAACCGATCTATGTGCCGCGGGACGCGGACGACGCGACGATTGAAACTTGCCGACAAGAGGTCGAAGAGGCCCTCAATCAGCTAACCCGCGAAGCAGACGCGATGATGGGTCGGCGCCCTGAGACACCCCCGCACAAGATGGACACCCTCTCCGACAGACGAGAAGTGAGATAAGTCTTTGACAGCGCCGGTTCCGATGACGCTGGGTCTGAAGACCTATCGCACCCTTGCAGCCAGGGCCGATCCTCTGTTCTCGTTTCTCCTCAGACGACGGACCGTTCAAGGCAAGGAAGATCCGGATCGTGTGACGGAGAAAAAGGGTTTTGCGTCAATAGAACGACCGCCAGGGCCATTGGTTTGGCTTCATGGGGCAAGCGTTGGTGAATCCCTCTCCATTCTCCCCCTGCTCGAACGTTTGGCCGAAGCGCGCTCGGATCTCCGGTTTTTGGTCACGACGGGCACCCGTACGTCAGCGGATCTTATCGGCGAACGCCTGCCTGCGACCGCCGTTCATCAATATGCGCCTTTAGATCACCCTGCCTATTGGGACCGTTTTTACGCCCACTGGCGGCCAGACATTGCGATCGTCATTGAGTCAGAACTTTGGCCGAATATGATAATGAGTGCGCGCGCGCGCCGCATTCCTCTGGTCCTTGCCAACGCCCGCCTGTCGGAAAAATCTTCTCGCGGCTGGGCCCGCGCTAGGCGGTCAATCGGACATTTGCTAAGCGCTTTTGATCTCGTGCTGTCGCAAGACGAACGGTCAGCAGAGCGTCTCCGCAGATTGGGCGCCGACCCCGTTCAGACGCCGGGCAACCTGAAATTCGACGCCCAGCCTCTGCAGGTCGATGCCGAGGCGCTTGAAAGCCTAACAAACCAGATTGGGGGGCGGCTCTGTTGGGTTGCGGCAAGCACCCATGAAGGCGAGGAAGCGTTGGTTGGACGTGTTCATGCTGAACTTAAGCGAGAGTTTCCAAACCTTCTGACCATCCTGGTCCCAAGGCACCCTGCTCGGGGGGCTGCCGTTTTGCAAGAGTTACGGGAAGCTGGCCTTATGGTTGCGCAGCGCTCACGAACCGATGCAGTAGGCCCAGAAACTGATGTCTACCTCGCAGACACGCTCGGCGAGATGGGTTTGCTGTTCCGTCTCTCCTCCATCGCGTTTATTGGCGGGTCATTTGTGGATGTCGGCGGCCACAATCCTCTGGAAGCCGCGCGGCTCGATACTGCGATCCTTTTTGGACCTCACATGTTCAACTTTGAAGATGCTGCTGCCCTGCTCTTGGATGCAGGAGCTGCCAAACAAACCGCGTCGGAAATGGCTCTGAGGGACATGTTGGCGCAATGGCTCTCTGCACCCGGCGAGACACAGGCGATGGCCGGGCGCGGCAAAGATGCAGTGGCGGGGTCAACCCAGGTCGCCGAAAAGATCACGCAACGAATACTGCCTCTTTTGCCTGACAGAGCAGACGCGAAGGTATCGTGAGCATGCGCAGTCCGTCTTTCTGGTATCCAGCTTCCTCGCCAACCTTTAGCGACAAAGCTCTGCGTCTGGCGCTTTCACCAGCCGCCGTGCTCTACGCTGCTGCTGCAGGGATCCGTCAGCGGATGACCGTGCCCGAGCGCATCAGCGTTCCCGTGATCTGCGTCGGCAACTTTACCGCCGGTGGCGCCGGTAAAACACCGACCGCCATCGCAATCGCCCATAGATTGATCGCGATGGGGGAAACACCCCATTTTGTGAGCCGCGGTTATGGCGGCCAGGAAATCGGGCCGGTGTGTGTTGAGACTGATCGACATTCTTCTGAAGAGGTCGGGGACGAGCCGCTCCTTCTGAGCAGACACGCGCCAACCTGGGTGTCAAAGGACCGGGTCGCAGGAGCGTTGGCCGCGGAGCGCGCCGGCGCCGGCGTTATTTTGCTCGATGACGGATTCCAAAACCCCGCCCTTCATAAAGACCTTGCCGTCCTGGTGGTCGATACCGGTGCGGGAATTGGCAACGGCGCCGTTTTGCCTGCAGGACCGCTGAGGGAACCCCTGACGGCAGCCCTTCAGCGGACCCAGGCAATTGTCGCACTGGGGTCCTCTCCTCTGTCGACGGATATCGCAGCTTTTGCGGAGCAGGCTGAGGTGCCTGTTCTTGCGGCGGCCTTGAGCCCAGATCCAGAGGTTGCTGCAAACCTTGGGCGCGATCCGGTGATCGCATTTGCGGGCATCGGACGCCCGAACAAGTTTTTTTCAACGCTTCGGGACCTTGACGTCCGCCTTGCCGACACGCGATCTTTCCCAGATCACCATCCGTTCACAGAACAGGATGCTCACCACCTTCTGGAGCTTGCGGCGGCAAAAAAGGCTCATCTCATCACGACCGAGAAAGATGCTGTTCGGCTTCGTGCGGCCCGCGGACCTTTGACGAAGCAGCTTCTTAGCCAGACGAATGCCCTGCCCGTACAGGCGGTTTTCAAGGACCCCAGCGGTCTTGATGAGTTGCTCGCGAGGCACCTCGCTGCTGCACGGGCAAGCCACACCTATGCCCCGCCAGGCACACGAAGGGACTGACCTCAATGAAGGGACCTGCTATAAGCATTTCCTTTTTCACGCTCTGGACTTGCTTCCTTGTCAAACAAAGCCTTTAGATACCGCCTCGAAGCCGCCGCCGCTCTTCTTCCGATTGGACTCTTCAAGGTCCTGGGCTTGGAGCGTGCATCCGCTTTTGGCGGGTGGCTGCTCAAAACAATCGGTCCGCGAGTTGGTGTCAGCAGAAGGGCACGGAAGAACATCAAGCGGGCGATGCCGGATCTGACGGAAGCAGAGGTCGACCAGATTGTCCGCGATATGTGGGAAAATCTGGGGCGCACGGTTGCTGAGTATGCACATCTGGACAAGTTCAAAGAGCCTGCTCACAGAGATCGTATTTCTCTGTCTGGCGATCACTATGTCGAGGCTCTGAAAGACAAAGGCGGTATCCTGGTTTCGGGCCATTTTGCCAACTGGGAATTGATGCCCCTCCACCTTCACCTGCGTGGCTACGAGGGCGGTGAGGTCTACCGGCACGCCAACAATCCAATGATCGACAAATGGATCGTGAAGCTTCGCGCCCGTGCCATACAACCTGTTCAGATTCCGAAAGGACCGCAAGGCGCACGCGATGTGCTCCGCGTGATCCGAAAGAAGGGTTTTCTGTGCATGCTGGTCGACCAAAAAATGAACGACGGAATTGAAGCAACACTATTCGGAATGAAAGCTATGAGCCCTGCAACGCCCGGCGCAATGGCTGCGCGGTATGGTGTGGCGGTGATCCCAGCAACCTTTCGGCGAACCAATGGCGTCCATTTCGAACAGATCATTCACGAACCCATATTCGCTGACCCCGACGCCGACCTCCTTGCTGAAACCGTGCGCATCACCCAAGAATTGAACGATTTTCTCGAGGCTGAAATCCGCGCGCATCCCGCTCAATGGCTATGGCTTCACAATCGGTGGCCCGCCGACGTCTAACCAGGGCACTTCTATTCTGTTGGCCGCTCCAGCGGTTTGGGTGCCGGCATGTCGCCGGCCAACAAAGCTGGATCCACATGTGCCGTTCGCCAATACATGCGCCAATCCAGGTGCGGCCCCGTCACTCTTCCTGTGGCACCCACCGCGCCGATAATGTCACCCTGCGCAACCTGTTGACCTACTTCAACATCGACTCGGCTCAGGTGCATCAGAACGCTAATCATTCCATGACCATGGTCCAGGAATATGGTCCCGCCTTCGAAATAAAGATCTGGGTGTGCCAGACGTATAATGCCGTCCGCGGGGGCAGCAACCGGCGTACCTGTAGTTGCGGCAACATCGACACCATAGTGTGGGCGCCTCGGCTGGCCGTTGAAATAACGCTGCAGGCCAAATGTGCCCGTGATGATCCCCTCAACCGGCCACACGAATTCGTCCGCGAACCAGTCTCGTGCAGTGTCAGTCGGTCGCGCGGTGCGCTTCAAATTGCGATCCCGCGCGATGCGCTCCAACTGCTCGGCGGATGGGCTGACATATTTCGACGCCACGCCTTCGATACGTTGCACGTCATATTCACGCGTCGCTACGTCGATAGATAGGCTCTCGCGTTCCGCATCGGGATATTCAATATCAAGATGAACTGTCCCTTTGTGGTCTCTGTCGAAAGCAAATAGGAAGTTACCCCGTTCCGACACCATGAGAGGCTCGCCATTCAGAATGACCTTTGTGCCCGGCTCGGTCTTACCGATGATGATTCCACCTTGAATGGCTTCGCCGGTAAGGGCGACGCGGTCATTGGCCCACGCGGCTGCTCCGACAACAAGCGACGCAATAGCGATTAGCCAAAGGTTCCGCAGGACCCTTAAATTCATTCCTGACCTTTCAGCTCTAGCTCACGTTTCAACGCCGCCGCGGCATCGACATATGCTTCTTGTCGATCCGCATGCCAGTAGCGCAGTTCACTCAACGGAATGTTGGCGCCGGTCACCGCACAAACGACAAACGTACCCTGACGCACCACATGGTACTCGCCATCGCCGTACACCAGTTCTGCTTTGCTTCCACCGAAGCCGTTTTCGTGTCGATTCATAGCCTCAACCTACCTCCGGCACGGGAGATTGTCATTCTTGCTGTGCGAATATGGTTTCCAGGTCCACGTCGCCTTCATCAGAACAGCTGCCCTTGATCATCCGCTGACGCTTCCTTCTTTTTGGACGCAGGTCGCTTGGCCTTTGGCGTAACCGCGGGTTTGCCCTTAGGGACACCTGCCACAACAGGAAGCTTGTCGGAGCCTGCAAATTCCAATTCAAGGCCTACCCCTTCGCTGATCCCTGCAGACCCTCTTACAGGCACCCCTTTTTCGTCGCGAACCAAGGCAAATCCACGATTAAGTACCGCCTGGTAGCTCAGCGTGCTGAGCAGCCGCCCTGCTTGACCAAGACGCCCGGAGAGGTCTGATAAGTGCCTTTGCTCTGCCCGGGCGGCACGGGCGGCCAGGTCTTGCGTGCGTTGCCGTCCGTTCGCCAGCCGGGTGGCCAACGCCTGGCCAGACAGGCGACCGCCCACACGCTCCAGCTGACTGCGCTTGGCAGAAGCGGCGGCCCCGAGCCCCATCCCTAATCGTTGACTCGCATGATCCAGCCGTTGGCCCGGGAGCGCAAAAAGATCGTCAGCCTTTGGCAGGCCACGGCCAAGGCCTTCGAGACGCGCACCCAGTTCGGTCACTTTTCGGGTTTCTGCGCGAACAAGTCGGCGAGCATTGTCCAAAACCCGCGCGACCAAATCGGCACGCACCGGCACCACCATTTCCGCTGCCGCCGTTGGCGTGGGTGCGCGCTGATCGGACGCAAAGTCGATCAGGGTTGTATCTGTCTCGTGGCCTACGGCGGATATCAGTGGGATATCGCTGGCAGCAGCAGCACGGACCACCATCTCTTCGTTGAAGGACCAGAGATCTTCAAGCGATCCGCCGCCCCGAGCCACAATCAGCAGATCCGGCCGTGGCACCGGTCCCTCGGATTTCAGTTGGTTGAAGCCTTTGATGGCAGCGGCGACTTCTTCGGCTGATTGCTCCCCCTGGACCCGAACCGGCCAGACCAGGACGTGGCGGGGAAACCGGTCACTTAGGCGGTGAAGAATATCTCGAATGACGGCCCCTGACGGGCTGGTGACGACGCCGATGGTGGTCGGCAGAAAGGGTAATGGTTTCTTTTTAGCGGGGTCGAAGAGGCCTTCTGCAGTCAGCGCCTTTTTTCGCTGCTCGAGCAGTGCCATAAGCGCCCCGACACCTGCCAGTTCCATGCTTTCGATGACGATTTGATAGCGCGACTGCCCCGGGAAGGTCGTGAGCTTGCCGGTGCAGACCACCTCAAGCCCCTGCTCCGGCTTGATTTTCAAACGGGAGGCTACGCCCTTCCAGATAACGCCGTTCAGAACCGATTTATCGTCTTTGAGATCAAGGTAGAGATGCCCCGACGCCGGGCGGCTGACCCGACCCAATTCGCCGCGCACCCGCACGTATCCATAGGTATCTTCCACCGTCCGCTTGATCGCCATGGACAGCTCGCTCACGGAGAATTCGTAGGCATTTCCTGGGTTTGCATCGTCAGCCATGGGCGCGGCGTCTTTCTCTTTAAGCCGTTGATTTTACTTCAGAATTTGTAGAACCCTGAGGTCCTCTGCCGGTTTGCCGGAATCGCTCACCATGATACAAGATTGGCAGGGGATTGCTCAGGGAATGCCCGTGGAACAGAGAGAACCGGCAAAGCGGTTCAACACAAGAATTCAGGGATCGGAGTCGAATGAACGTTCTGATTATTGGGTCAGGCGGGCGTGAACATGCCCTCGCATGGGCAATTTCCTCAAGCCCGTTGCTCGACGAGCTCTATTGCGCGCCAGGCAATGCTGGGATTGCAGATGTCGCGACCTGCGTCGACATCGGCGTGAACGACTTTGACGGCATCGTCGCATTCTGTCAGCAGAACGCTATCGACTTTGTCGTTGTTGGTCCGGAAGACCCCCTCGTGGCCGGCGTGGTTGATCGGCTGGATGAAGCCGGCATCAAAAGCTTCGGCCCCAATGCCGCAGCGGCTCAACTGGAAGGGTCCAAAGGTTTCACCAAAGACCTCTGCGCAGACTATGACATTCCGACAGCCGCCTATGGCCGCTTCGCTGATGCCGACGAGGCCAAAGCCTATCTCGACAAACATGCAGCACCCATTGTGATCAAGGCAGATGGTCTTGCTGCGGGCAAAGGCGTCATCATGGCTGAGACGGACGACGAAGCCCTAGCTGCCGTCGATGAGATTTTTGGCGGCAAGTTTGGCGGCGCCGGTGCGGAGCTCGTGATCGAAGAATGGCTTGAAGGTGAGGAAGCGAGCTTCTTTGCCCTTTGTGATGGCACCACCGCTGTCCCTCTTGTTGGCGCGCAGGATCACAAGCGTGTAGGTGATGGGGATGTCGGACTGAACACCGGCGGCATGGGTGCTTATTCCCCTGCCCCTGTGCTTTCCACCAGTATGCAGTTCGCGATCATGGATCGCATCGTCAATCCCACGCTTACCGCCATGGCCGATAAAGGCATGCCCTTTAAAGGTGTGCTGTTTGTGGGTCTGATGATCACGAAAGACGGTCCAAAACTCATCGAATTCAATGTGCGTTTCGGCGACCCCGAATGTCAGGTGCTGATGATGCGCCTTATGTCCGATGTCCTGCCCGCACTCATTGCCTGTCACGATGGATCGCTCGATCAGATTGAGCTTGAGTGGAACGATGATGCGGCTCTCAGCGTGGTGATGGCGACCGAAGGCTATCCGGAGGCCTATGAGAAAGGCTCAGAGATCAAGAACCTTGAAGCCGCTGCCGCAGAGGATGGCATCGAGATTTTCCACGCAGGGACCAAGCAAGAAGGCAAAAAAGTTACAGCCCATGGCGGCCGGGTGCTGGCGGTCACGGCGCTCGGTAAATCCGTGGCTGCGGCGCAGGCCCGCGCTTACAAGGCCGTTGACGCTGTCGATTGGCCAGAAGGTTTCTGCCGACGCGACATTGGCTATCGCGCCGTCGCCCGCGAAAAACAATCTGCATAGATATCAAGAAAACATAAGGGAGATGGGCCCATGAGTGAGCCTGTAACAAGCGGCAAGCAGGAGCAGTTTTCCGGCACCCAGGCGGTGATGGACCAACATCGCTTCGACGAAAAAAAGCTCGAAGAGTACCTTGCGGCCAATGTTGAGGGTTTTGAGGGGCCGCTGGAGGTTCGCGAGTTCAAAGGGGGCCAGTCCAACCCGACCTACCAACTTGTTACGCCCAACAAAAAATATGTCCTAAGGCGGAAACCGCCTGGCAAATTGCTGCCCTCTGCCCATGCCGTGGACCGAGAGTACAAAGTCATCACCGCGCTTGGTACGGTCGGCTACCCTGTTGCGAAGACTTATTGTCTTTGCATGGATGAGAGCATTATCGGCACCATCTTCTATGTCATGGACATGGTCGAGGGACGTATTCTCTGGGAACCCCTATTGCCGGGATATGAGCCAGCCCACCGCCGGGCCATTTTTGAAGCGAAGAACAAGACCCTCGCCCAGCTTCACATGGTCGACTATGAAGCCATTGGTCTGGGTGACTTCGGCAGACCCGGCAACTATTTCGCCCGACAGATCTCCCGCTGGTCCAAGCAATATGTCGCGTCAGAATCCGAAAGCATCAGCGAGATGGACAAGCTGATGGATTGGCTGCCAAACAATATTCCGGACGATGACGCAACGAGCATCGTTCATGGTGACTATCGGCTCGACAATATGGTGTTGCATCCGACTGAGGACCGCGTGTTGGCGGTGCTTGACTGGGAACTCTCAACACTGGGGCATCCGCTCGGCGATTTTACCTATCATATGATGCAGTGGATCATGCCCAATCTCGGTGACACGCCAGGCACCCAAACCCTGGGGGACGCCGACCTGCCAGCGCTCGGGATCCCCACGCTCGACGAATATGTCAAAATGTATTGCGACCAGACCGGTCGCACCGGCATCGACAATCTGGACTATTATTTCGCCTACAATCTGTTCCGGCTTGGCGGCATCTTGCAGGGCATTGTCGGCCGGGTGCGCGATGGCACCGCCGCCAGCGAACATGCGGCGCGCGACGCCACCCAGGTTCGTACATTGGCGGAACTCGGCTGGCACTATGCTCAGAGGGCCGGGGCTGTTTAAGAGCCAAGGGCAAGTGCGAAAAACGCCAGGTATTCCTCAGGGACTACCTGGCTTTTTTCCGCCCTTTGCAAGGAGCCACGTCCCTTGCTATCCCTACCTCAAAGATATTGAGGAGTAAGACATGGCTGATCCCGCCGCCCAAGACGCTGAAACCATTGATGTTCGAGATGCGCACCGATTTGACGTCGGTAGATTGGAGGATTTCTGCCGTTCAGAGATCGACAATTTTTCTGGCAATCTCGAAGTCCGGCAATTTTCCGGTGGTCAGTCCAATCCGACCTTCATGCTGACCGCCGGCGGCAAGCGCTATGTGATGCGTAAAAAACCCCCTGGGACCTTGCTGGCCAGCGCCCATCAGGTGGACCGAGAATACCGCGTGATGAAGGCATTGGCAGATACTGATGTTCCCGTGCCGACCATGCGCGCGCTCTGCACCGATCCCGACATCATTGGTACAGAATTCTATGTGATGGACTTCCTCGACGGGCGTGTGCTCCGCGATCCGCAATTGCCGGGTTTCAGCGTTGAGGAGCGTAGGGCTATTTATGATCAGATGAATGACGTGATGGCCCGCCTGCACAAGGTGGACTACAAGGCCATCGGCCTGGAGGATTACGGACGTCCGGGAAACTATTACGAACGACAGATCGGCCGCTGGATCAAACAGTATCGCGCCGCCGAAACGGAAACCGTTGAGCCGATGGAGGATCTGATTTCCTACCTACCGGCGCATATTCCGTCCGACGATGCCACAAGCATAGCCCATGGCGACTACCGGCTTGAGAACACCATGTTCCACGCCACGGAACCCAGGATGATTGCCGTGCTCGATTGGGAGCTCTCAACGATCGGGCATCCCCTAGCCGACCTTGCCTATAATTGCATGCTCTACCACTTCAACAGCCCAAGCCAGGGCACAATTATGGGCTTGGACTATGAGGCGACAGGCATTCCGAGCGAAGAAGCTTATGTCGAGGCTTATTGCAAACGCACCGGTCGCGATGGCATTGAGGATTGGGATTTCTACCTGTCTTTCTCAATTTTCCGTCTCGCCTCTATCACGCAAGGCGTCTACAAGCGCGGCCTGGACGGGAATGCCAGCTCAGCAAAAGCCACTGAATATGGCGATATCTGCCGCCGCCTCGCAGAAACCGCCTGGAGCGTCGCGCAAAGGAATCGTTAACCTTCGCCGCCTGCCTTAACGCTTCTTTTCCTTGGTCTGCCTATTCTTATAGCAGGGAGAAGTCCGGTTAGGGCCGGATAGACCAGGCAAAGGGACACGTCCGGTGTCGGACCACGAGCAACCAGCGGAAGGCGGCGCGGAATTGGCGCGCCCACATATGCGTGGGGCAAAGTTCTTTGAGGCTTTGCTCGCGAACTCTGGTGATGTCCTGACTCTGCTCGACGAAAACGGGCACTATATCTACCACAGTCCTGCCATCAAAGAGATGATCGGCATTGAGCCTGAAGAGGCGCTTGGTTTTTTTGCAGCAGACCTTGTTCATCGGGATGACCGCGAGCGGGTTGCCGACAGGATCCACTACTGCCTCGCCAATACCGGCGTCCACCTCAGCGAGAATTTCCGTCTGCCCCATGCCGATGGCACCTGGCGCTGGATTGAAGCCGACGTGCGTAACCTGCTAGACGATCCAGACATTCGCGGTGTTCTGGTGGTCAGCCGTGATGTCACATCGCGCCGCCGGATAGAAGACCACTTTTCCATCGCAGAGATGACGGCGGGCTTTGGTACGTATCGATGGGAAAGGGGCCTCGGTGCGCCGCGCATTTCCCCAACGCTCTCGCGCATGTTGGATCTGCCGGTCGATACAAACGAGCTTCCAGACACGACACTCTTCGAATTACTCCATCCTGATGACGTGGAAAGAATTCGCACGACATTTGAGGCTCTTGCGGACGATCCAAAACCTTTCTCGCTCGCCATGCGGCTCCGCCAACAAGACGGCAGCTATCGAGACTTTGTTTCCCATGGGTTTCCGGAGCTCGATGACCACAATGAAGTTAGAACTGTCGTCGGCATCATGGATGACGTGACTGATGATCTGAACACTGAGCTCGCACTCAAACGTACCGCTGAGCAATATCAGCTAATCGCGGAACATGCCTATGACATGTTTGCCCGTCACAGCCCTGACGGCGTGCTTACGTTTGTCTCTCCTGCGGTCAGGAAGGTTATGGGTGCGGAGCCGGAGGATGTGGTCGGCCAAAACATCATCGAAATGATGCACCGAGACGACCAGGCAGAAGCGAGAGAAAAGCTCAAAGCTTTGAACACCGGCGCCGACAGCGTCCGCATTTCATTCCGGTTGCCCAATCTCAGCGGCGAGTTCCTGTGGCTCGAAAGCACGGTCCATCCCATCAGAGATGAGCGCACGGGGGACATGATCGAAGCGATCGCCATCACGCGAGATATCTCCGAACGCAAGGAATATGAGCAGCAATTGCTCGACGCCCGCGAGAAGGCAGAGACTGCAAACCGGACCAAATCCACTTTCCTTGCGAACATGAGCCATGAGCTACGCACGCCGCTCAATGCCGTGATCGGATTCTCTGAAATCCTCAAACGGCAGATGTATGGGCCGCTCGGCGACGAAGTCTACGACGAGTATGCCAATCTCATCCACGAGTCCGGCACTCATCTGCTTGACCTTATCAATGACATTCTCGATATGTCGAAAGTTGAAGCCGGCAAGATGGAGATTTTGCCTGAGCCTCTCGATGTGGTTGATATCGTCGAAACCTGCATGCGGTTTGTCGAAGCAAGATCGGATGCAAAAGACCAGCAAGTCCAGCTGAATGTTTTGACACCGCACCAGCCCAATATTGCTTACGGAGACATGCGCGCAACGAAACAGATTTTGATCAATTTGCTGTCCAACGCCGTGAAGTTCACCGGCGAAGGCGGCTCGATCAAAATTGAGGTTCAGACACTTGCTGGCTGTTTGGAAGTCAGTGTTGCCGACAATGGCGTCGGGATTGATCCGACAGATATCCCACGCCTCTTGAAACCGTTCGAACAGGTTGCTGACAAATCAAGTGAAGCTGAGGAGGGGTCAGGTCTTGGCCTTGCCCTCACCAAGTCCTTCGCCGAACTGCAGGGCGGCACATTCCATCTGGAAAGCCGAAAAGGCAAGGGAACACGTGCGATCGTGACACTCCCCCTGGTACAGGCACGCGCGCATCACAGTTCCGCCAGCGCCTGATTGAAAATCATACATGGCCGTTATTTGCTGGCAGCCCAGAGCGACTCAAACAATGTCATCTGCACATTCGCGTAACCGGCGCTCTCAATAATCAGCCCGTAATTCTCCTGCTCAGATGAAATGATCGCCACCTGGTCGTCGTAGATAAAAGTCGTCATCAATAACGGCGATGAGGTTGGCGTAAACCGCACCTCCCTCAGTTCGGCGTCACTCGTTCCCCAGATGTCATCGACATCTTCGCTTGCCGCTCTGATCACCCTTAGAGTCTTGTTAGCTTCGACGCGCTTTCTCACAAATCGTGCCAGTTCATCGCGGCCTGGGAACCGAAGCAGCTCTCGCATGGAAAGCATCCCGCAAATCGTACCGGTGTGTGCCATGAGCACTGAATTTAAGACTGTCTGAATGCCATGCACTCCCTCATAGAGGCGAAATCGCGGCCCGCCCTGGCCACCGGCATAAATCGACCGTAATTCCGGCAGCAGCTCAGACAAGGCGGAGCGTCTGTCGTCCAGGTTGCGCAACAGTACTTCAGGGTCCTCTGCGACCACCTGGGTGCGGCCGCCTTTCTGGATCAGGGTAACTACCCTTTCCTCGGAGAGTTTCTCGACGAGTGAGTAGGCCGTTGTCCGTGTGATGCCACAATGCCCTGCAATCTGCTGGACGCTTGCCGGCCCTAGCTGGAGCGCCGCCAGATAAAATCGCGCGCGCTTACCTGTCATTCCAACACGCGCCAGCGCCACCTCGATATTGTCTAATTTTCCCGACACTTTTTCATGTCTTTCGATCATTGACTCGATAGTGCCATTTTATCTATGAATTCAAGGCACCTTTTCCAGATTATCTTCATTTTGATTGTCCATTTTTTTCGACATAGGAGCAACCCATGAAAGACGTCCTGATCACTTCCGGCCTGATCCAGGTGACCTTCGGCGTTTTATTGGGATGGGTGATGGTTGGTCTTCAGACCGGTGCGGCGCGAGTTGGTCCGTTGGTCAACGCGCGTCGTGTGCTGCAATGCCACCTGGACAATATCTTCATGGGAATTTTGCAGATGGTGATCGCCACAATATTCCCGGCCCTGCCAATTATTGCAGGCTGGCTCTTGTTGGCCGGATCCTGGGCCAACCCACAGCTTTTTATGTACCAAGCCACCGTCAAGGGACCCGGGCAAGACCTGCCGGGTATTCGCGTCATGGCAGCCGTGTCTTTTAGTGGGATAACGATCGCCTACCTTTGGGTCACAGCGGCATGGCTTATTGCTTAAGCAAGACCAGCCACCACCAAGGCATTGCGTTGGGACTTATTCGGCAGGCTGCTTTTGAGGCTCTGTCTTAGGGCCCATCATTTTCTCGAAGGCTTCTTCAAGCTCCTGCACAACGCGCCCAACCGCTGGATCTTCCAAGGTTTTCGTGAAGTAGTTGTGGATGATGGGTGTTTCACACAGCACGCATTCGCGGCCAAATAGCGGTGTGATGTTTGACGCGAAAAACAGCATCGGTACCAGCGTACAATCTGCGAGTGTCAGCTTGTCACCGACGGCGTATTTCGAGCCGTCCACGTAATTGGCCAGCCAGGCCATGGCCTTGTCCAGTTCGCTGAACATGTACTGGACCAGCTTTGGATCTCGTGCCTGCGGGTTGACCTGCCCAAACAGCTTGCCGAGTGGCATCATCAGATACAGATCTCCGATCCGCGACATCAGCCGAACTTGAGCACGCTCCGCTGGGTCAGCGGGCAGAAGCGGGACATCGGGTTCCATCTCTTCCAGATATTCCGCGATGACCTGCGACTCTGGGAGGATCAGTCCGTCCACTTCAAGAACCGGCACCTTTTTCAGCGGCGTTAGCTTTGCAAACTCCTCCGGACTGAGGGTCTCAAATGGACTGACGGCTTCGAATTCGAGGCCTTTTGCGTACATTTGCATGCGACACCGAGCCGAATAGGGCGACAGCTGTGCGTTGTAGAGTTTGTATGCCATTTTTTCCTCCCGTCCCCGTTTACCAATCTAGGGGGGTGCCAATGAAAAAGGCGGCCGTACCCCCATGTGGAGCCGACCGCCTGATTCTTCAAGGCCTTAAAGACATTTGTGAAGGGCCGATTACTCGGCCGCTGCCTTTAACTGTTCCTTATGCTTGCGAAACTCCAATTTCGCGATGGTGCGGGCATGGACCTCATCCGGGCCATCTGCCAGCCGCAAAGTTCGCATTCCGGAGTACATTTTGGCCAGACCAAAGTCCGAAGTGACACCGCCACCGCCGTGGGCCTGAATGGCATCATCGATGATCTGCAGTGCAATATTTGGCGCATGCACCTTGATCATGGCGATCTCAGCCCGGGCAACCTTATTGCCAACGGTATCCATCATGTAAGCCGCTTTCAGAGTTAGCAACCGGGCGCACTCAATATCGATCCGTGCACGTGCGATCCGCTCTTCCCATACGGAATGTTCGGCAACGGTTTTCCCGAAAGCCGTCCGTGACAGAAGACGCTGACACATCTTCTCGAGGGCGCGCTCTGCAACCCCGATGGTGCGCATGCAGTGGTGAATACGGCCAGGGCCAAGCCGGCCTTGTGAAATCTCAAAGCCACGGCCTTCGCCCAGAACAATGTTCTCAGCAGGCACGCGCACGTCTTTGAGGATTACTTCAGCGTGGCCATGAGGCGCATCGTCATACCCAAACACTGGAAGCATACGAACAACTTCCACACCCGGCGCGTCCATCGGCACGATGATCTGCGACTGCTGACGATAAAGGTCCGCATCCGGATCGGTTTTACCCATAACGATGGCAACCACACAGCGGGGATCACCTACGCCCGACGACCACCATTTACGGCCATTGATCACATATTCATCGCCATCGCGTTCGATCCGCGTTTCGATGTTAGTCGCATCAGACGAAGCGACAAGCGGCTCGGTCATAAGGAAGGCAGAGCGGAATTCGCCGTTCAGAAGCGGCTGAAGGTATTTTTCCTTCAGGCCTTCGCTGGCATAGCGCTCAAATACTTCCATGTTGCCGGTGTCGGGTGCGGAGCAGTTGAACACTTCCGATGCCCAACCAACGCGGCCCATGATTTCACAGAGAGGGGCGTATTCCAGGTTGGTGAGACCGCCACCCAGCTCTGATTCCGGCAAGAAGAGGTTCCAGAGCCCCGCTTCTTTCGCTTTTGGCTTCAGATCTTCCAGGATCTGAGGCACCTGCCAGGGGTTTCCTTCTGCCCGGAAGGCATCCATCTGCTCGTTATAAGTCTTCTCATTTGGATAGATGTACTGATCCATGAACGCTTCTAAGCGGTCGATCAGTTCACGGGTCTTGTCTGAATAGGCAAAATCCATCGGACTTCCTTTCATGTTCTTATGATGTTCTTTGGGAGACCATTGGCTGGTCCCCCCGTTCCAATACCAATGGGCGCATACTAGCTCGTTGCCTCAGCGGAATCACGCAAAAGAGTCCCCGCGTGGGTCCCGCAGAGGTGAGCCATTTAGTCGCGACGTTCTGCGAAAAACTGCTTCAAAAGCGCGCTGGCCGGGCCTTCCGACAATCCACCGTAAACATCGGGCGCATGATGGCAGGTTGGCTGTTGGAAGAACCGCGGACCATGGTCCACAGCCCCTCCTTTTGGGTCTTCCGCGCCATAATAGAGGCGCCTGATCCGCGCAAATGAGATGGCTCCAGCGCACATGGCGCAGGGCTCCAAGGTGACATAGAGATCGCAATCGATCAGCCGCTCGCTGCCCAGATGTTCTGCCGCGGCGCGTATCGCCAGCACCTCCGCATGGGCCGTTGGGTCTTTCAACTCCAAGGTCCGGTTGCCGGCTTTGGCCAACACCTCACCAGCGGCGCTGACAATCACCGCGCCAACAGGTACTTCCCCCCGTCTTGCGGCCTCCTCCGCCTCCGCAAGGGCAAGAACCATCGGTGCGTCTTGTGTCTCATTTGTGCTCATGGCCGGACCCTGCCGGTTTGGCGTGATGGCCGTCAAGCTTTCCTGTCAGGGGCCTGAGTGCTATGAGCGTCCCATGACGGACAAAGCTCCCCCATCTTCGAAGACACCCGCAGGCGACAGAATTGCCAAGGTTCTGGCGCGGGCCGGCGTTTGCTCACGGCGCGACGCCGAGCGCATGATTGAGGCGGGGCGTGTCACGGTAAATGGCGTGGTGTTGACGAGCCCGGCACTCAACGTCACAGCGAAAGACAAAGTCCTAGTTGACGGGAAGCCTCTCCCCACCAAAGAACCGACCCGTCTCTGGCGCTATCACAAAGAACGCGGAACAGTGACGACCGCGCGCGATCCGGAAGGCCGGCCAACGGTGTTTGACGCGCTGCCAGCGGACCTTCCACGCGTGATCAGCATTGGCCGGCTGGATGTGAACACAGAAGGCCTGCTCTTGCTTACCAATGATGGCGAGCTCGCCCGGAAGCTTGAGCTCCCCTCAACGGGATGGGCACGGCGGTACCGGGTGCGCGCCCATGGCCGCACCGACCAGGCCAAACTCGACGCGCTCCAAAAGGGCATTGAGGTCCATGGTGTCCGCTATGGCCCGATCCAGGCGCGGCTGGAGCGCGAGCAAGGCGCCAATGTCTGGATCAGCATGACTTTGCGCGAGGGCAAAAACCGCGAAATTAAGCGGGTGCTGGAAAAACTCGGTCTAAACGTAAACCGGCTCATCCGGACCTCCTATGGCCCGTTTCAGCTAGGGGACTTGAAGGATGGCGTCGTTCAGGAAGTGCCGGAGCGGATCCTGATGGATCAGCTGGGTGAAACCGACAGACAGAGAAACGCCGACAAAAAGGCGTCTGGCAAACGGCCTTCATCGAAGAAACGCGGCGACAGCCAAAGCACAGCGCGGAAAGGCGCATCTCGCAAACCCAAGCCAAAAAAGGGAAAAAATGCGGATCGTCGGCGGTGAGCTTAAGGGGCGAAAGCTCCAAAACCCTACGGATGATCGTGTGCGCCCCACCAGCGACAGGATTCGAGAAGCGCTGTTCAACGTGCTGGCCCACGGGGATTTTGGCCCCTTCAGCCTCTACGAAGCGCGCGTGTTGGACCTTTTCGCCGGTACTGGCGCGCTCGGACTAGAAGCTTTGTCCAGAGGCGCTTCTTTCGCCCTCTTTGTGGATGACCACAGCGCGTCGCGCGGCCTGATCCGAACCAACGCCGAACATCTGGGCCTCACCGGGCGAACCAAGCTCTACAAACGCGATGCCGCAAAACTGGGGCCTCGCCCGACGAGTGCCGGGCCCGCCTTCAATCTCGTTTTTGCTGATCCGCCCTATGGCAAAGGCTTGGGTGAGAAAGCCCTCGTCGCAGCTCTGGAAGGCGACTGGATTGCGCCGGGCGCGCTCATTGTGCTGGAAGAGGATCGGGATCAAACAGTCACCATCCCGCAGGGCTTTGTGGAGGTGGACCGCCGCACCTATGCTGCCACACAAATTTTGCTGCTGCAGGTAGCGCCCTAATCCATCCATTGCGCGCTTACGTATACCTCTCGCAAGCAAACGAGGGGTCGCTATGAGCCAGCAGAATGAAGCAGTCCGGATGTATTTTGCGTTTCGTAGTCCTTATTCCTGGATGGCGACGGAGCGTATCGTCAACGAAGGCATCGCGGTTGATCCAATCGCGTTTGTGAAATCGCCCGCCGACACGCCGCCCCCCAACCCCATCACCAGCCCTGCCAAAGGCGCCTATGTGGCGCGAGATGTTGTGCGTCTTGCTAAGCGGCTTGGTTTCGACTTCGCTCTGCCAGACCCGTTCGACATCGACTTCGCAAGACCGAGCAACGTCTTTCAGCTCGCAAAGGAAGAGGGCAGAGCTCTCCCCTTCATGGTCGCCGCCTATCGCGCCCGTTTCGTTGCCGGACGGAACATTTCGGAAGATGAGGTCTTATGTGACGTCGCTGCCGACGCGGGTCTTGATCCCGATGCGGCATTGGTCGCCGCAGGCAGCGCGGATCTCCGCGCGAGGTCCATTCTGGAGTTGGAGAAAACCCTCGAAGTGGATCGTCCCTTCGGCGTCCCCTTCTTTGTGTTTCGGGATGAACCGTTCTGGGGTCAGGACAGGGTCGATCTCCTTCTGGAGACCGTGCGGGGCGCTAACAAGGCCTAGCGCCGCCCGAACAACCTCTCAATATCGGCGAGTTTCAGTTCCACATAGGTGGGCCTGCCGTGGTTGCACTGACCGGAATGCGGCGTCGCTTCCATCTCGCGTAGAAGTGCATTCATTTCTTCAGCGGTAAGGCGGCGTCCTGCCCGGACAGACCCGTGACAGGCGATGGTGCTGCACACATCTTCGAGACGCTCTTTCAGCGACAAGGCTTCGTCCAGCTCAGTCAGGTCGTCGGCCAGGTCCCTTACAAGCCCGGCCACATTGAGTTTGCCTAGGAGCGCTGGCGTCTCTCGCACGACAACCGCCCCCTCACCAAACTTCTCAAGGACGAATCCCAGATCAGCCAGATCTTCCGCGCGCCGTGCCAGGCGATCGGCGGCATCGCCGTCCAGTTCCACAACTTCCGGAATGAGCAGCATCTGGCGCGTGAGGCCATTTGCGGCGATGGCTTCCTTCATACGTTCATAGACGAGGCGTTCATGGGCCGCATGTTGATCCACGATCACAATGCCATCGGCAGTCTGCGCCACCACGTAGGTCTCGTGCAGCTGCCCTCTTGCCACGCCCAGAGGCCGCGCTTCCAGCTCCTGCGTCTGACTGCTTTCAGGCTCCACACGGGCGCTGGGACCAAAGCCCCCGCCCCAGTCCGCCTGTGGCTGTGGCTGATGCGGCATCTGGGCGGCAGCGTGGGCCTGCAAGGCTGACGCTGGCGGCGCCCAGCTGCGACCGCCGTCCTGCCAGCCTGCCTGGGTCGGTGCGGCCGGGGCACCCCCGGCAAACTCAGATTGAAGAGCTCCCAAAGCGGTTTCGGCGACGGTAGTCGAAGCCCTATGCCCCGCTTCTGCCAGCGCCTGGCGAAGCGCCCCAACGATCAACCCCCGGACGAGGCCTGCATCCCGAAAGCGGACCTCTGTTTTTGCCGGATGCACGTTTACGTCCACAAGTGCCGGATCAATATCCAAAAAGAGGGCCACAACCGGATGCCGGTTCCGTGCCAGGAAGTCCATATAGGCCCCACGGACAGCACCTGTGAGGAGCTTGTCGCGGACAGGGCGTCCGTTCACAAACAGATATTGGTATTGCGCGGTGCCCCGGTTGAAGGTCGGGAGGCCCGCATAGCCTGTCAGCTTCACACCCTCACGCTCGGCATCGACGCGCAGCGCATTCACCGCAAAATCATTGCCCATGATCCCCGACAGACGAGACAGGCGCGCTTCAAAGAGATCGCCCTGAGCCGGTGGCAGGCGCAGCAGATTTCGGTCGCCACTGGTGAGTGAAAAGCCCACCCCTTCATGGGCCATGGCAAGACGCTTCACGACATCTGACACGGCCTGGGTCTCTGCGCCTTCCGACTTTAGGAATTTGAGGCGGGCAGGCGTTGCAAAAAACAGGTCGCGCACTTCAATCCGTGTGCCTTCGGGTCCGGCTGCGGGTTCCACCTGTCCAAGTTTGCCGCCTTCGACGGCCAAGCGCGACGCCGTATCCGCCGTTTCGTCGCGCGTGGTGATGCTGAGCCGCGCGACCGCCCCAATGGAGGGCAGGGCTTCGCCGCGAAAGCCCAGCGTTTCAATGTCGTGCAGATCTTCCCGGCCGGTCTCATCCTGTTTCAGCTTCGATGTCGCATGACGCTCAACCGCCGTGAGCAAATCATCGGCGGACATGCCGCAACCATCGTCGGAAACGCGAATGAGATCACGGCCCCCGCCCATCACAACAATGTCGATTTGGCCGGCGCCTGCATCAATGGCGTTTTCGACAAGCTCCTTCACGGCACTTGCTGGGCGCTCCACGACTTCGCCAGCGGCGATGCGGTTGATGGTTCCTTCACTCAGGCGACGGACACGGTTCATGGCGTCGCACTCCCGCTTTCCGCCAGAAAGGTCCGGGCAAGAACTTTACCTTCCTCAACAGCGGGCTGATCGAACGGATCCACGCCCAGCATGTCGGCAACGAGGATTGTTTCCAGCATAAAATGCATCAACAGCGCGCCCATACTCTCTTCGTTTAAGATCGCCACGTTCAGATGCCGCACCGGACGGCCGTTCTTGGCGAGCGTCGCCAGGGTTGCCCGCTGCTCGGCATCCAACAAATCCCCCATCGTGGTCCCGTCATAAGCGCTCAGCGGACCGCTCGCGAGGTCAGAGACCGGGACAGGGCCCTCCCCCTTTACGTCTCGGGTTATGAGCGTGTGGAGCTTGTCATTGGGTCCCGCCAGGTAAAGCTGCAGTTGGCTGTGCTGATCGACAGGCCCGACGCCAGCGAGTGGTGTGAGGCCAGTCCCATCTTTTCCAAGACTTTCGCCCCATAGTTGCCGGAACCAAAGGCCAAAGCGTTGTAGTCGATCGTCATAAGATGTGAGCGCGCTCAAGCTCACATTTCTTTCCTCAAGCAGACCAATGGTGGTCGCGGCGCAGAGGATCACCGGCGCATCCGGATTTTTCAGGGTTGCTTCTAGCGTGCTGGCGGCGCCTGCCCTCAACCGCTGCCCATCGAGGCCCAAGAGTTCCGCCGGCAGGAGCCCTGTATTACTCAGCACGGAGAAGCGTCCCCCGATATCCGCGTGATCCAGGGTCGGCAGGCCATGCTTCTCTGCGACCTGTCGAAGAGGATTATCCGCACCCGGGCTCGTCAGGACTGAAAAGTGCTTACAGAGATCACTTGCTCCAACGGCATCCGCCAATGTTGTCATGGCTGCCAACATCTGGGTCAAAGGTTCCGACGTGCCGCCGGACTTGGACACCACCAAAAACTTGGTGGTTTCGAGATCGCATGCCTTGAGCAAACGATCGAAGGTGAGTGGATCGAGGTTTTCCGGCAGATGAACGGTCGGATAGCCCTCCGAAGGCCGATAGCCCGGCAGGCCCCACCCGGTCAGTTGGGCCAGAGTCTGGGCGCCAAGACTAGAGCCGCCAATGCCCAGGATCACAATGTCCGTTGTTCCCTCGGTGAGGTTGGCTGCGAACGTTTTCAATGCCTTGAGATCGTCCTGTTCAGAAAGCAGACGGGTCAACATCAGGTCTCCCGCTGCATGTGCTTCCTTGAGCCGTCCGGCTGCCTCCTGCGCCCGTGCGCGTGCGTCGTTGAATGCTGGCGCCGAGAGACCTCCAGGTCCAATCTCCGCCTCCAGGGTGCGGCTGATATCACATGCGTAATAGGACGTTGTCATCAGAATCGGAGCTGCCGCCAATTTCGGGAAGACAGAGCCTACCCAAATCGCCAGTCCCAAGCGAGTCAGCGCGACGTCAGTTTGCCTGGAGACCTTCCGGCTGGCCGACGACCGTGACAATCAGGTTTTCGGAGCCCAAGAGCCGTTCCGCAACGCGCTTTATGTCCTCCTGGGTTACAGCCTCAATCAAGCCATTGCGCCGCTCAATATAGTCAATCCCCAGGTCTGCTTCCTGAATGGCGATCAGTTGACCGGCAATCTTATCGTTGGTGTCGAACCGCAGAGGATAAGAACCGGTCAGATAGGTTTTCGCGTCGGCGAGCTCTTTCTCCGTCACCCCCTCTTCGGCAATCCGTGCAATCTCTGCCCGAATAACGTCTAGGGACTCGGACACACGCTCGTTTTCCGTGGCAACCTGGCCAATGAAAAGCGCGGCGTGGCGGAGCGGATAGAGATAAGTGGAGACGGAATAGGCAAGCCCCCTCTTTTCGCGCACTTCGGTCATGAGCCGGGAGGAAAAACCGCCACCGCCAAGGATGTAGTTCATGACATAGGCTGGAATGAAGTCGTCATCCTCCCGCGCAATACCAGCATGACCGAAGAGCACCACGCTTTGCGGCATGTTGCGCTCGATAATCTGCAGTTGAGGCAGCGGATTGACTTCCGCGACTTCCACCTCTTCAAGAGGGTTCGCATCAGACAGGCCGCCAAAAACATCATCTAGCAGCGTTTTGAGCGTTTCAGGATCTATGTCGCCGACCACGGCGATGTGGATATTGTCTTTTGCAAACACTTGCTCGCGATGCGTTACGAGATCGTCTCGCTGAATGGTCGCGATGCTCTCCAGTGTGCCTTTCGACGGCCGTGTATAGGGGTGGTCAGCAAGTGCTGCGCTGTACCACGCCTCTGCGGCAATTTTGTCAGGGCTTTCCGCGTCTCTTAAGATGGCGACCTTCAATTGATCGCGGATCTGTTCAATGGGACCTTGATCGAACCTCGGCTCGGTCAACGATGACCGCAGCAGCTCGACAGCCTCATCGCGGTTTTGGGTGAGGGTCTTAAACGACAATGAAAGCCGATCCCGACTTGCTCTGAAGGACAGACTTGCCGCCAAACGTTCCAACTCGCCCTGAAAAGCCTGACTGTCGAGGTCGCCTGCCCCTTCGTTCATTAGACCGGCCATCAGATAGGTGAGGCCTGCCTTATCCTCCGGATCCTGGAGCGTGCCGCCTTCCCACGCGGCTTCGATCACAATGAAGGGCAGCGAATGTTCTTCCACCAACCATGCCGTGATCCCGCCGGGGCTTGTGACTTCCTGAATTTCTGTCGCCGCAATAGCAGACGCATTGGCAGTGAACCCAAGCGCGCTCAGCGCGACTATTCCGGCGATCGCCAGCTTTTTGCCAAGATCCATGATCATCAGATGTCTCCCGCCGGCTTCAATATCCCGGTCACGGAGCGGGACAGATCAAGGTACTTTTTGCCGGCATTGACGACATCTTCAGGCGTCACCTTTCGAAGATTTTCAGGCCAATCGAGGACATCCTGCACAGTGCCGCCGGTCGTCAGGGCAACCCCATAGATGCGCGCCATATCCTGCTGATCGTCGCGCGCATAAATCGCTTCCGCCAAGAGCAGATTGACGGCACGGTCGACATCTTCCTGGCTCACACCTTCTTCAAGAAACGCCGCAATCTCGGCGTCCAGAGCTGCCTCCACTTCCTCTATGGTCCGCCCAGGAGCGGGAATGGCATAAATGCCGAAAGTCGTGTCATCCAAGGCCGTGCCGGAATACCAGCTGCCGGCATTGGCGGCGACACGACGCTCCACGACAAGGTTGCGGTAAAAGCGGCTGGTGGCACTGCCGCCGAGTAAAGTCGCGAGCACATCCATTGCCGCGCTGTCGATGCCGGGCGCATTGCGATAGCTGGGGACGCGGTATTGACGTTGGATGGTTGCCTGCCGCACCCGTTGGTCCACATGCTCAACGCGCAACGGCCCTTCAGGCCCGTCGGACGTTTCGCGAACACGGGTTGGCGTGTCGGCTCTACGTTCAATTGTGCCGTAGTACTTTTCCGCTAAGGGACGTAATTCGGCTGCGGTGATGTCTCCCGCAACGATCAGGATGGCGTTGTTGGGGGTGTAAAAACGATCGTAGAAGGCAATAGCGTTCTCGGTGGAGAGCGCCGCAATTTCCCGCTCCCAGCCAATGACCGGGGTGCCGTAGGGATGCACCGGATAGAGCGCCTGATTGATCTTCTCAGACAAGAGCGAGCGCGGATTATTGTCTACGCGCATGCTGCGTTCTTCCAGCACGACGTCACGCTCCGGCATCACTTCCGCATCCGTCAAAACCAGGTTTGACATGCGGTCTGCTTCCATCTCCATGACCAACGGTAGACGGTCAATGGCGACCCGCTGAAAATAGGCCGTGAAATCTGACGACGTGAACGCATTGTCCTGCCCACCATTGCGCGCAACGATTTTGGAGAGTTCGCCTGGCGGAATTGTATCCGTGCCTTTGAACATCAAGTGTTCAAGAAAATGTGCCACGCCGGACATTCCCTCCGGTTCATCCGCCGCCCCAACCCGGTACCACACCATATGGGTGACAACCGGCGCCCTGCGGTCAGGGATCACGATTACCTGCATGCCGTTTGAGAGTTCAAAGGTCTCAGGTGCGCCTGGCTCGTCTCCGTGGATAACAGGATCGGTGCTCAGGGCTGCCGTTTCCTCTTCCGAGCAAGCGCCCAGGGCAAGAGCCGCCGAAAGAAGTGCCCCGATGGTGATTTTGGAGACTAGGTATGAACGGTTGAGCAAACTCGGAGACCTCCGCGTGACCTGACAATTTCGTACCAGACGAACCGGTCGCCTCGTGACGTCACTCAACAGGTCTTTTGTGCCCAAAATGGGGCCAGGACGACCAAGGTCATGGATTTAAAGCGCGCGATCAAGGGCTGAACCGGCTCAGACGCGGTCTCCCGCGCGATTGTGATCGTCTGCGAGGTGTGCTGGCCCCAGCGTCGGTTCTCGCTGATCAGTCGAAGAAGTAGTCGAGGAGGCCGCCGCCTTCGGTTTCATCAAATTCCGGCGTGTCCCCCTCTGTCACCGGGCGGCCCAGAGCTTCATTTTCACGGAGACGCTGCGCCTCGCCGGTAGCGTCGACGATCCGGTTGGGTTCTGACGGCTTCTGCCAGAACAGCACCTCATCAAGGAAGCGCTCGTCCTTTTGCTTGAGCGCGCGTGTTTCGTCATCAATCAGATCACGAACGGCCGGGTCGGCGTTGAGTGCGCCAGCATTGGTGAGAAGAGCAAGCTCGCCGGCCGAAGGCGCATCTGTTCCGCCACTGCGCCCCCCTTGGCCCCAAAGGGCTGCTTCGGCGATGGCACCCGGCGCCGTTTCACGGGGGCTCGGGGCGCCCGGCCGAGGCGGACGGAGCGAATAGTCGGGTGGGATCACCAAAGGCGCTTTAGTGACAATCGCAAACTCATCCGGCGATTCTTTGCCATAACCCAAAGACTCGGAAAGAGTGTCGCCACAGGCTGACAGGGCTGCCGCTGACAGTCCCAAAAGAACCATGCGTGTCATGCTGCGAGGGTTGAAGCCTGTCCGAATACGCTTGGTCATCATTGCCTTTGGCACCTTGTTCAAATGGGTCGCTCGACCGTCGGTCTATTTCTTCACAGATTGGCCAGCATCGGCCTCTTCTGCAACAGGGAAGAATGAATCATAAATCATCAGGATCACACCAAACGCGATCCAGACATCTGCGATATTGAAGATATACCAATAATACCCGTAGGCGTGGAGACTAAAAAAGTCCGCAACTGCACCAAACGCGATCCTATCGTAAATGTTACCAACGGCGCCGCCAATAATCAGACCAATGGAGAGCGCCATAAGCCGGTGGTTAATGCGCGCCAGCCAAAGCGTGAGGGCGCCGGTCACGACAATCGCGAACCCCGCCAGCAAAGCGACGCCGAGCGCCGTGTCGGCTTGGAACAGACCGTAGGAAATCCCTCGGTTCCACGCCATGACCAGGTCAAAAAACGGCAGAACCGTCACGATTCCTCGCTCAGCGATGCCAAATACATCGATCAGCCACCATTTTGACAGCCGATCAATCAGGAAGGCCGCAAGCGCGATGGACAGGCCATAGACCGTCAGCGGCCCCCTGAGGGGCATGTCCTTGAGCCAGCGAAGGAGCCGGTCCGTCATGGCGCGCCGTCAAACTCGGCGACGGCCGCCGCATCGCGCGGTGTGAGGTCGGGATACCCTTCCACCGAGCCCACTTCGGGCAGGATTTTCCAGGACCGGGCGCATTTATTTCCTTCAGCAAGGCCTGGGACCACCGCCACACCGGCCACCTCCTCCAACAAAAAGGCGTCTGCGGGAGCGGCATCTGTAGACAGCGTGGCCTGAGAGGTGATGGCAATCTCGGCCAGATCGATGCCGTCCATCGCCTCCACATAGCTGTCATCCGACACATAGACGGTTGGCGCCGCCTCCAGGCTGGAGCCAATCCGCTTTTCACGACGCTCGATCTCAAGCGCGCCTGTCACGACCCGCCGGAGGTCCCTGACCTTGGACCATTTGACGGCCAACGCGTCGTCCTGCCAATCCGCTGGCACATCGGGAAAGGTGCGCAAATGAACCGACCCGTCCTCAGATGGGAACCGGGAAAGCCATACCTCTTCCGTGGTGAAGGTCAAGATCGGCGCCATCCATGCGGTGAGGCACATGAAAATCTCATCCATGACCGTCTGACAGGCACGGCGGACCGGGCTCGATAGAGGATCGCAGTAGAGAGCGTCCTTGCGGATGTCGAAATAGAAGGCCGACAGGTCGACCGTCATGAAGTTCGACAAGGTATGGAAGACCTTCTTGAAGTCGTAATCCAAATAGGCTTGGCGAACCACAGCGTCGAGCTCGCAAAGCTTGTGAAGCATATAGCGTTCAAGCTCCGGCATGTCTGACGGCGCTACGCGGTTGTCTGTCTCAAACCCCGCCAGATTGCCCAGCAGGAACCGGAAGGTGTTGCGCAGCTTGCGATAGGCGTCAGTGTTGGACTTGATCACCTCGGGCCCAATCCGCATGTCTTCCGTGAAGTCGGAACTGCCAACCCAAAGACGGATGATCTCAGCGCCACTCTGGTCTGCAATCTTGTCGGGCGACACGGCATTCTTGCCGCTCTTCGCCATTTTCATGCCCTTCTCGTCCAGCAGAAAGCCGTGAGTCACGACCTGCTTGTAGGGCGCGCGCCCGCGGGTGCCGCAGCTTTCCAAGAGTGAGGACTGGAACCAGCCGCGATGCTGGTCAGACCCTTCCAGGTAGAGGTCCGCAGGGGAATGGTGATCATCCCGCGCTTCAAGCACGAAGGCATGGGTACAGCCTGAATCAAACCAGACGTCGAGAATGTCGTCGACTTTCTCATAGTTATCTGCGGCATAATCATTGCCGAGATAGGTCTGCGGATCGTCTTCGAACCAGGCGTCAGCGCCACGTTCCGCGACCGCATCGACAATGCGCTTGTTCACAGCCTCGTCCCGCAGGATTTCGCCGGTTTCCTTGTGGACGAAGACCGTCAGCGGGACGCCCCAAGCGCGTTGGCGCGACAGCACCCAGTCCGGCCGCCCTTCGACCATGGAGCGAATTCTGTTGCGGCCGGTCTCGGGGACGAACCGGGTTTTGTCGATTTCAGCAAGGGCCGTTTTACGCAGATCATTGGTTTCCATCGACACAAACCATTGCGGCGTGTTCCGGAAAATGAGCGGGGCCTTCGACCGCCAGGAATGCGGATAGGAGTGTTCCAGCTTGCCGCGCGTCAGTAGTTTGCCCGCCTCTTTCAGGGCCTCGATGACGGCATTGTTTGCGTCGCCATCCTTGCCGTTTGGCTTCAGCACCCGCTTACCGGCGAACAGGGGCACGTCGTCATAATAGACACCCGCCTCGTCGACCGTGAACGGCACCTCGACACCATGTTGCATGCCCAGCAGATAGTCATCCTGACCATGGCCCGGTGCGATATGCACAAAGCCCGTCCCGGTTTCATCGGTGACGAAGTCACCAGGGTAGAGGTTGACGTCAAAATCATATCCCTGGCCGCGGAAAGGATGCGCACAGACAGTGCCGGCAAGGGCTGGGGCATCGCCTAGACGGGTCCAGCTGACAATCCTGGCATCTTCGCGCACCTGGTCTGCAAGTCCGTCAGCAAGCACTAGAGTCTCGCCAACCTCGGCCCAGCTCTCTTCCTGGGTCTCATCGACTTTGTAGAGCCCATAGGCAATCTTTTCAGAAAAGCCGATGGCCCGGTTGCCGGGGATCGTCCAGGGCGTCGTTGTCCAAATAACGACGGAAGCGCCCTCAAACTCCGGTGCGCCACTCACGACCGGAAAGCGCACCCAAATGGTTGGCGACACATGGTCGTGATATTCGACTTCGGCTTCGGCAAGCGCGGTCTTTTCGACGACCGACCACATGACCGGTTTGGAGCCGCGATAGAGGCCGCCATTCATGATGAACTTTTGGAACTCGGCGACCGTCGCTGCTTCCGCATCATAGGACATGGTGAGGTAGGGCTTATCCCACTCAGCCTGAATGCCTAAACGCTTGAACCCGTCTCGCTGAACATCAACCCACTCGGTGGCAAAGTCCCGACATTCTTTACGGAATTCGAGGACGGGTACGCTGTCCTTGTCCACACCTTTCGAGCGGTATTTCTCTTCGATCTTCCACTCGATCGGGAGACCATGACAGTCCCAGCCCGGCACGAAGAGCGCATCCTTGCCCATCATCTGCTGAGACCGCACGACGATGTCCTTCAAGATGTGGTTGAGCGCATGCCCCATATGGACGGCGCCGTTCGCATATGGTGGGCCATTGTGAAAAATGAACTTCTCACGGCCTTCGCTTTCTTTGCGCAAGCGGTCGTAGAGGTTCAGTTTCGCCCAGCGCTCCAGCATTTCCGGCTCGCGTGTCGGAAGACCCGCTTTCATGGGAAAGTCGGTCTTCGGCAAACGCAATGTGTCCCGGTAGTCGCGGGCGTCAGAGTTTGTCGATTCAGAAGTCTTGGTGTCAGTGGTTTGGTCAGCGGACATTGGCGGGGTAGCTCTCGCTCAAGAAATTAGGTCATGTGTGGCGGTTGAAGACCCGGTCCTGTGCGTACGCCCTCGTCCAGACGTCAGCGACAGGCCGGGACGATAATTCGCGTCCCGGAGCTCCCTATGGGGGCGCACCCCCCGTCTATCCACTCGATCATCATGATGCCGTCTTGTACCAGCGGTAACGAACCCCGTCCAGCAGATCACCTCATTCAATCGGTCACCAGGGTGTCTCGACGTTTTTGAGGCGTTCTCGTGCCTGGTCGCCATCCAGAGCGATCTGAGCCTTCAGGCTGTCCAATCCGTCGAATTTGCGCTCAGGACGTAAATATTCCACGAACGACACCGCCGCATGGGCGCCGTAAAGATCCCCCTCAAAATCGAAGAGGTGTGCCTCAAGGAGTACATCCGACTTATTGAAGGTGGGTCGACGTCCAATATTCGCGACACCGTTGTACATGCCCTTGTGGGGGCCATCCTCAATCTCGATGAGGACCGCGTAGACCCCGAGAGCGGGTTCCACATATTCTTCGAGGGGCAGATTTATTGTGGGAAAGCCAATGGTCCGGCCCCGCTGATCGCCGGTCACGATGTGTGTTTCAACCGACCACCAATGCCCCAAAAGACGGGCGGCACCCTGCGGATCACCGGCGTGTAGGCATTCGCGAATGCGCGTCGATGAATAAGTCTCTCCTTCATCGGCAACCTCATCGACGATGGTCACCCCAAATCCGAGTTCTTTGCCCAATTTTTGGAGAAGGGACCCGTCGCCCGCGCGGCCTTTGCCAAAGCGAAAGTCATAGCCGACCACGATATGAGAGGCGCCCAGCCCATCAAACAGGATGTCTTTAACGAAACTCTCTGCGGAGCGCTCAGCCATGTTGGCGTCGAAAGGCAGGGCCGCCAGGACGTCAACGCCCAATCCGTCCAGCAATCTGGTTTTCGCTCGAAATGGCGTCAGCCGAAAAAACGGCTTATCGGGAAAAAAATATTGTTGGGGGTGAGGCTCAAAGATCAACACGCCTGTTGGCACAGATTGATCCTTGGCGATTTTCGATGCCGCGCTAATGACTTGCTGATGTCCCAAATGCACACCGTCAAAATTTCCGAGCGCAAAGGCACCGCCTCGCTCAGCCTTTGCGATATCTTCGGTATGACGGATGACATGCATCCCTGGACACCCTCTCTCGATCACGCAGGATAGTGCGTGCACCGTTTTTTGACCCAGTGGTGATAACGATCCATACGCCAAGGTCAAGCTTTTGCGCGCACGTGGTGAAACGCCGAAAGTGGCAGTAACCCTTCACTAACCCACTCATTTAACTAAAAATTTAAAGCCGCTGCCGTAGGTTGTGGCAGGGGCCAAGAGCGAGCTGAGCCTGAAAAGCTGGGTTCGCTTTGGTGTAAGGCACACGATTCGGGGCGTCAGGAAAGACGTCCTTCACATGGAGAATAACCATGGCAGTAGATCTCTCAATGCCGGTTCTGGTCGTCGATGACTACAAGACGATGATCCGCATTATCCGCAACCTTCTTAAGCAGCTGGGCTTCACCAATGTTGACGACGCTGCCGACGGAACGGAAGCGCTGGCGAAAATGCGCGGCAAGCGCTATGGGCTGGTCATCTCGGACTGGAACATGGAGCCAATGACAGGCTATGAGCTTCTGAAAGAAGTCCGTGGTGATGAAGCACTTAAGCCAACACCCTTCATCATGATCACTGCTGAGTCGAAGACCGAGAACGTCATCGCAGCGAAAAAGGCTGGTGTGAACAATTACATCGTGAAGCCGTTTAACGCAGCGACGCTGAAGACGAAGATCACCGCCGTTATTGGCGACTTCTAATCCTTCTTTGAAAACGACATTGGTCTTACGCCATGGGTGCGCCTGAAAAATCAGTTGAATCGCGTCTGGAAGACGTTGCGGGACAAATCCGTGACATGAAAACGGACAGTCTTACACTTCCCGATATCCTAAATCTCGCTGAGATCATGGTCGGGTCCATGCAGGGTTTTTTTGGCCACGTGGACACCGCCATCTACAAAGAGCTGACGGATATCTCCGCTTTCATCGATACAACCCGCAATGAAATCGGACGCCTTCAGCCTGGCAACCTCAAAGACAAGCACATCCCCGAGGCAGGACTTGAGCTCGAGGCGATCGTGCAATCGACGGAAAATGCGACCAACACCATCATGGAGCAGGCAGAGCTGATTATGTCAGCGGACCCTGACGACATGGCTGCGTATCACGACACTGTCCAGGGCGCGGTCATGGAGATCTTCGAAGCCTGTTCTTTCCAAGACATTACGGGTCAGCGGATCAGCAAGGTCGTGAACACGCTTGTCCATATTGAGAGCAAGATCAGCTCCCTTGCCGACGCATTGGGTTCCGCCCTTGGTGAGGAAATCGAAGAAGAAGAAACGCCGGAAGAAAAGCGTCGACGCGAACTCATTCTGAACGGCCCGGCGCTTGAAGGCGAAGGGATTGATCAATCAGATGTCGATAACATTCTGAATGAAGGTGCCAGCCAGGACGATATCGACGCTCTGTTCGATTGATCCGTGCGGCGATCGTCTAGCTCACCAGACCAGACGTGCCATAGCGCCTATGGCCGTGCCGCCGGTCTCTTCTAAAACCTTTGTCACTAATTCGGTCTGAGGATTGTCGATCGTCGGACCGCATCGTTCATAGGCAATTCCCCCCGTCACGAAGAGCGCATCGATGCCCTGATCATTCGCGCCTTTGATGTCCGTCAGCAGTCCATCGCCCACGGCCAATATCTGATCATCCGGCACGTCGCCTAACCGATCCCGCGCAAGGTCATAGATCGGGGCATGGGGTTTACCGAAATAGTGGGACCGCCCACCGATTTCCGAATAAGCGGCTGCGATTGCGCCGCCGCAATAAACACGCTTCTCGCCGCGGTCCACTACGATGTCGGGATTTGCACAGATTAGATCCAGATCGCGGTCTTTCAACCGCGCCAAGGTGTCCGCATAGTCGTCGGCCGTCTCCGTCTCGTCGTCAAAAAGACCGGTACAGAGGACGAAATCAGCTTGGTCCTCATCTGTCTGTCGAAGCGGCAAGCCTTCAAATGTGGGACGATCGCGTTCCGGACCCAAATGCCAAAAGGATTTGCCAAACATGCCAGAGGCGATGCTCGCCCGCGTCGCGTCACCCGATGTGAGAACATCGTCATAGGCGTCGCGTGGCACACCGAGCCCCTCGAGATGGTCGGGAATCTTGACGCCAGGGCGCGGCGCATTTGAGAGCAGGAGCACACGCCCACCACCAGCGCGATAGCGGGTCAACGCGTCGACAATGCCATCATAGGCTTTGACACCATTGTGCAGCACGCCCCAAACGTCACAGAGAAGCGCTCTGTATTGTTGGGCCATGGGTTCAAAATGGGTGTGGATCGGCACGAGGCCGGATGTGTCCGTCATGGGCCCAAGTAGGACGTTCAGGGTCGAAACGTCAACCCCTGGCGCGTTGCTTTGACCCGCGATTAGGCGACGTCAGCGAGCACGTCCTCACGCACAGGGCGCGGCGTGCCGAAGAGATATCCCTGTCCGTAGTCGACATTGAAATCAAGAACATCGACGACGGCGCGCTCTTTCTCGATCATATCGACAATCAGGTTCATGCCGTACCGAGCCATGAGGTCCTTGATGTCTTCCGGCCGGATATCAGTCAATCCATCATCGGCCTGCCCGACCAGGACATGAGCGGCAATCTTCACGTACCTGATGTTCATCTCGTGGAGCCGGCGATAGTCGAGATTGATGTCTGTCACCTTGTCCATGGAGAAGCGGAAGCCGAGTTTCGCAAGGGCCGCGAGGCTTGCCATTTCAATGGGGCCGCAGGCATTGACGGTCGCCTGTGAGAATTCGAAAACAAGCTGATCGGACAATTGGGTGTTGTGCTGCATATATTCGATGAATTGCGGGAAGAAGTCGCTGTCGAGCAGCGAGTTGATCGAGATGTTGCAGAAAACGCCGGTATCTGAATCCCGCTCGTTCAGTTTGCGCACGACCTGGACACAGCGGAACAAGAGCAGGTTGTCGATGGTTGGCATCATGCCAGCCGGCTCCGCCACCCGCATATAATCATCAGGCATGATGATTTCCCCGGACCCACCACGCAGGCGCGTCAGGGCTTCGTAATATTTCACCTTGCGCTGAGGCAGGGTCACGATGGGCTGAAGGTAAAGGTCTACCCTATTGTCTTCCAGCGCATGACGGATCACCTCGAGGAGGTCGCTGTCATCCATCTGATCAACGGGTACGGTAGGCGCCTTGATACCCGGAAGTGATACAACCTGACTGCTTGTTTGCTGAGGGCTTGTAACTTTCTTGGTCGGTTGGCGTTCCTCGGCGAGACGTTTCACGAAACTCTCGATGACACGCATCTCCGCGACAATCTCTTCATTACGCGTCTTGGACTCTGTCTCCAACCGCTCGGTCAAAACCTCGATGTCGGCTTCCGCGCGCTCCAGATCCCGATTGAGACCGGCTGCGAATGAATTGATGTCTGCGATGTTTTTGACAAACAGCTTTCGCTCACTTGCACGAGACAGGGTCGAATGCACTTGTGAGACAAGAAGAAACACAAGCCCACCAACCAGCCAGGCTTCCAGTTCCCTCAGATTGCCAAATACGATCAGGCCAAAGGACAGGGTCGCCGCCAATATGGCTGACGTCATCACAAGCATGATTTTGTTCAAGCGCGACATGGCACTCTTCCTCATCTGTCTCAATCTGCATTTGGAGGGCGGCCACGGCGAGGCTGGACCCTCCATTTCCCAGTTTGAGACAGTGGCAGTGAGTCTTTGAGAAAGTGTTAACCATGATGCATGAGAGCGAAATAGCCTTCGGATTCAGCGATTTGACGGAGCTCTGTAGGGTTTAGAGCTCATCTTTGCCTAAACCGAGGACTTCCGAAATTCTGCCAAGAGCCAGTTCCTCTTGAGCGCTTATCTCTTGGTTGGCGACGACGGCAATTCGCGCCGCCTGGACAATAGCCTTTCGCGCAAATGCCAAATCTCTTATGGCGCTCATGTTCTTTAGTGATTGAGCGACTGCCTTCCCATAGTCTGCCCGAAATTCAGCCTCAACATAGGGGAGTTGTTCCAGAAGGCTCTTGCGGTCAATCCCCGCTGGGGTATCAGCTGCGGCGAGCCCCGACACCAAGCGGACCTGTTCTCGATTGTCATACTCACCGTCGGCAAACGCGACCATCAGGTACGCGCCACACACCGTCTTGGCGACCAGTTCAGCATGTTGTTGCTGCGTTCTTCCTGTTGTCATGTGTAGGCCTCCTTGGGTGAGCAAAGACTTTTTTGCGGTCGCAGCTCGAAGTTGTCTATTTGCCGGTGTTATCGATACGAACCGACTGTTTTGGTCTGCCCAGTTTGTTTATCATGCTTGCACTCAAGCTTGCAGGGAGATGCACTATGAGCGCACATCAGTTCGCTTTTCAGCACATTGCCGGGGGCGAACTTGCTCTCTCCGACTTTTCGGGCGGCGCGGTGCTCATCGTCAATACGGCCAGCCAGTGTGGATTCACGCCCCAATATCGGGATCTTCAGGGTCTTTGGGAGCAGTACAGCGATAAGGGCCTCACCGTGATCGGCGTCCCGTCCAATGATTTCGGCGCGCAGGAGCCTGGGACGGAAGCGGAAATCGCGAGCTTCTGTGAAGTGAACTATTCGGTGAGCTTCCCGATGGTCACAAAACAGGTCGTTCTCGGCGAGGACGCCCACCCATTCTACAAATGGGTGGTGGCGGAAGCTGGTGAAGGCGCAGCACCAAAGTGGAACTTCCATAAGTACCTTATTGGGCCGGGCGGTGAGCTTGCCGGCACCTTCCCCAGCAAGGTCGGCCCGCTGGACGCGGCACTGTTGAGCGAAATCGACCAGCTGCTAGGATGAGTTACAAACCGACAGCGTGTGAAATGGCGCGGTACAACACGTGGCAAAACGAAAATCTGCTGGCGACATGCGACTCGTTACCGTCTGACGCGCTTACTGAAGACCGAGGGCTCTTCTTCAAATCCGTTCTGGCGACGCTCGATCACATATTGAATGTCGATCAGGTGCTGTTGGAGATGACCCGGACGGGAAAGATCCCACCCTTCGATCCAAATTTGCGTTCGCATGCAACCTACGCCGATTTCAAAAAGGCGCGGTCTGCGCTGGATGCAGAAATCACGAGCCTTTGTGAGAATGCCGGGGAGACCTGGTTCGAAGATGACTTGCCGCGTGAAAGTCCAGAACTAGGTCGGACGCGGCTCTTTCCACGTTGGTTCTATATCGCGCAGATGCTCAACCACCAAACACACCATCGCAGTCAGATCACCTCCGAATTTCATCGGATGGGCATCGATTACGGCAACACCGACATGCCCTTCAATCCTCTGACGCCTTACTAAAAACAAAAAGGGCGCCTCAGATTTCTGAAGCGCCCTTCTTTAACCTGATTTGATCCGGCTTAAGCTGTTAGCGGTGCGATCCGGATTTCGACACGGCGGTTCTGCGCCTTGCCTTCTGCGGTCGCATTGGAGGCGATCGGTTGGCTCTCACCAAGACCGCGAATGAAGAAGCGATCCCGCAAAATGCCGCGGGTCTGCAGATAGGCCGCCACCGACTGTGCACGACGTTCTGACAGCTGCTGATTGAACTGAGCGGACCCATCACTGTCCGTGTGGCCGTACACGTCCACCAGCGACTTGTCATATTCCTCCAGCACAATGCCGACCGAATTCAAAACTTCGTAGAAGCTTGCATTGATGTCAGCCGAACCGGACGCAAAGGTCACATTGCCTGGCATATTGAGGATGATGTCATTGCCGACCCGCGTTACAGACACGCCGGTATTTTGAAGTCGTTGGCGCAGCTTCGCTTCCTGCTGATCCATGTAATAGCCAATGCCGCCGCCAGCGAGTGCCCCGACGCCTGCACCAATCAGCGCCCGTTTCCGCCAGTCGCCGCCGCCGATAAGCGCACCAGCCACACCACCAGCGAGCGCGCCTAAGCCCGCACCGATGGTTGCATTATTGGTCTTTTGTTCACCCGTATAAGGGTCTGTCGAGGTACACGCCGAGAGCGCAAAGGCGCCGGCGACAAATAAGGTTGCGATACGTTTCATAAATAACTCCTGACTTGTCCCATTTCCGAGATCAGCGCCGCTTCTTCGGGAAAGCCGCCCCTTTGTCGGTTTCAGTTCATTTGCGTACCCCACGCATGGACCAAATCACTGGCCCTAAGTGAGCACTCTAACACGAAGTTCCTGCGCTTGTGTCTGGCAGATGGTCTCAAACGGTGTAAAAATATGATCACAAAAATTCGACAAACCGGCGCAGACAGCCGGACTCTGACAGGAAGGATCGCTTTTCATGGAACTTTTTGACCTTAGTGGCAAAACCGCCATCATCACCGGCTCGACACGTGGCATTGGCGAAGCCATTGCGCACCGCATGGCCGAGCATGGCGCCAATGTTGTCATTTCGAGCCGCAAGGCAGATGCCTGTGACAAGGTGACCGCCGACATCAACGCGAAGTATCCCGACAAAGCAATGGCGGTTCCCTGCAACATTTCGTCCAAAGAAGATTTGCAGCGGCTGGTCGACACAACCAATGACAAGTGGGGAAAGGTCGACTCCCTCGTCTGCAATGCCGCCGTCAATCCATTTTACGGATCGGCTGCTGACATTCCGGATGAAGCGTTTGACAAAATCATGAGCTCCAACGTGAAGAGCAACCACTGGCTGTGCAACATGGTGCTGCCTCAAATGATCGAGCGGAAAGAGGGCAATATCACGATCGTCTCATCAATCGGTGGTCTCAAAGGCTCTCCGGTTCTCGGCGCTTACTGCATATCGAAAGCGGCTGACTTCCAGCTTGCTCGAAACCTTGCGGTCGAGTTTGGCCCACATAATATCCGCGTGAATGCGATAGCCCCAGGTCTCATCAAAACCGATTTTGCGAAAGCACTCTGGGACAATCCTGAAACCCTGGAGCGTTCTACGTCCACCGCACCGCTTCGCCGTATCGGATTGCCGGACGAAATTGCCGGCGCCGCCGTGTTCCTGTCGTCTAAAGCCGGGGCGTTCATGACTGGTCAGGGTTTGGTGATTGATGGCGGCGTGACCATCAGCTAACGCGAGTGCGCTTATGCCCATTCAAATCAGAGACCTTCTGCCAGAGGACAAGCCCCAGTGGCTGCCCCTCTGGCAGGGCTACCTGACCTTTTACGAAACGGAGCTCGCGCCGGAAGTCACAGAAGACACCTGGGCCCGGCTTATGCTGCCAACAGGCAACCTGTTCGGGTCTGGTGCCGTCAGTGAGGACGGCGACCTGATCGGTTTTACCCACTGCCTGCTCCATGGGGGCACGTGGGGGCCCGGTCCGATCTGCTATCTGGAAGATCTGTTTGTCTCAGAAGCGGCGCGCGGCACCGGCGCCGGACGTGCTCTCATTGAAGCGCTGGCGGAAAAGGGACGCGCGGCTGGATGGCAGCGCATCTATTGGCAGACGGCGGAGAGCAATAAGACCGCTCAATACCTATATGACAAGCTCGCAGAGCGCACCGACTGGGTGCGGTATGACCTGGAGCTTTGACCAAACGATCCCTCGGGAGGATTGCAGATGAAATCAGTTGTTGTCACAGGTGTGTCCACCGGCATTGGCTGGGGGATTACGAAAGTTCTCACAAAAAAAGGCATCCACGTTTTTGGCAGTGTGCGGAAGGCTGAAGATGGCGAACGGCTGAAGGCGGAGTTTGGTGACCTATTCACCCCGCTTATCTTCGACGTCACCGACGAGGCGGCCGTTGCCCAAGGGGCGAGCGCCGTCCGCGAGGCCTTAAACGGCACTACCCTATTTGGTCTTGTGAACAATGCAGGCATTGCAGCACCAGGGCCGGTGCTCAACCAGCCGATCGACGAGTTTCGCAATCAGCTCGAAGTGAACATTACCGGCCAGGTCATCGTCACACAGGCTTTCGCTCCGCTCTTAGGCGTCGACAAAGATCTGACAGGCGACCCAGGGCGCATTGTCATGATCAGCTCGGTCGCCGGCAAAAACGGTGCGCCGTTTCTTGGGGCCTATGCAGCGTCTAAACATGGACTGGAGGGCGTCACCGAAAGCCTGCGGCGGGAACTGATGTTGTTTGGCATTGACGTTGTCATTATCGGACCCGGCGCCGTCGTCACAAAAATCTGGGACAAGGCTGAAGAGATTGACGTCACCCAGTACCAGAACACGGAGTTCGCGCCCGCACTCGATCGCGTCAAAGACTACATGATTGAGAACGGCAAAAAGGGCTTCCCGCCTGAGAAGCTCGGCCGCGCGGTGTGGAAGGCGCTTTCAACGTCCAACCCGAAAACACGCTACGCCGTCGTTCCCGGCCGGTTCATGAACTGGACCCTGCCTGGCCTCCTGCCGAAACGCACAGTCGATGGCATGATTGCCGGGCGGCTTGGTCTCAAAAAAGAAGGCTAGAACTCCGGTGCCTAGTGCGCACTTAATCCTGTTCTAAAACGAGAAAGCCCCCGGCGAGGGGAGCGCCAGGGGCTGGGTGGGATCAGGCCTACAGCGGGAGGGGGGATGCTGTTTTGTCGGCCGATCACCGTCTCATGAGGGAGAGATAAGAGAGCGCGACCGATTTACAAGAGCGCATCGCTTAAATCTTCGTCGAAAAATTACTTTGCGACAAAATGACACCAAATGGCGCCGACTTAGGTTAGGAACAGGCGTCTAACACCCGTCCGAACTTCTCGAACATTTCCGTAAGGTGGTCTTTCGTCGCCATCAGGGGCGGTGAAAACGCAATTGTGTCTGCCGTTACGCGGATCATCATGCCCTCGTCATGAAACGCCCGGCACATGACATCGTAACCGCGTTTTCCCGGCAGTCCTTCGATCGGCGCCAGATCAAAGGCGGCGACTAGACCGATGGTTCTGATGTCCAGGGTTAATGGATGATCTTTGAGTGCATGCGCCGCATCGGCCATCACCCCTTCGTTGGCTGCAGCCTGTTCGAACAATCCTTCATCGCGGTAGAGATCCAGCGTCGCCAGGGCGGCGGCCATCGCCAACGGATGACCTGAATAGGTATAGCCGTGGAAAAGATCGATCGCGTGGTCCGGCCCGCCTTCGCTCTGGAAACTGTCATAAATCTCCTTCGCGACGAGCACGCCGCCCATGGGCACCGTGCCTCCCGTGACCCCTTTCGCAAAGGTCATGAGATCCGGCGTCACGCCAAACCGCTCTGCGGCGGTGGCTGCCCCCAAACGTCCGAAGGCGGTAATGACCTCGTCAAAGATCAGGAGAATGCCATGACGGGTGCAAATGTCCCGCAGGCGTTTGAGATAGCCTTTCGGCGGCGGAAGCACCCCGGTCGAGCCCGCCATGGGTTCCACAATCACCGCGGCCACCGTCGAGGCATCATGCAGCTCTACAATCTTCTCAAGCTCGTCCGCCAAGTGCGCACCCCATTCAGGTTCGCCCCGGCTGAACGCCTGGCGTTCGCGATTGTAGGTGTGTGGCAGGTGATCTACGCCTGGCAGCAAAGACCCGTAGAACTTCCGGTTCGGTGAAATACCGCCGACGGAAATGCCGCCAAACCCCGTGCCGTGATAGCCCCGCGCCCGACCGATGAACCGCGTTCTGGATGCCTCTCCGTTCAGGCGGTGGTAGGCCAACGCCATTTTGAGCGCCGAGTCGGCTGCTTCCGATCCGGAGTTGCAGAAGAACGCATAGTCGAGACCGTCGGGCGCCATCGCCGTCAGGCGACTTGCCACCTCGAACGTCTTGGGATGGGAAAACTGAAAGGTCGGGGCGAAGTCGAGCTCCGCGGCCTGCGCCTGGATCGCCTCGACGATCGGCTCGCGGCAATGACCCGCATTGGAGCACCAGAGACCTGCGGTCCCATCCAGCACGGGCGTTCCGTCGGGCTTGAAGTAATGCATGTCTTTCGCGCGCGCGACGATGCGGGGGTCACGCTTGAAATGACGGTTGGGCGTGAAGGGCAACCAAAAGGCTTCCAGGTCATTTGGCGCACCGTTCGCCGACTGATTTTCTGTGGTTCCGGCTTCAGCCATCGCATGTCCCTCGTCTCGACAGAATTCTGCCCCGCTGCAACAGCCCAATTGAACGCTTCGAACCACATCCACGCAACCAAGACAGCGCGTGACAAATCACCCTCGTTTAGTAAATTAAACGAATGAAAAAGGATTTCCGTATTGCCCATGGGCAAACCCAGACCGAAACCGAAACGGATGCGCCAGATATTGGCCGGCGTCTGCGGGATCTTCGGAAAATGTATGGCTTCTCGCAGCGCGAACTTGCCAAGCGTGCCGGCGTGACCAATGGCACGATTTCGCTGATTGAACAGGAGCGGATCAGCCCCTCTATCGGCTCCATGAAGAAGGTGCTGGACGGGTTTCCCATCAGCATGACGGACTTTCTGACCCTCGATATGCAGCCCAACCGTCAGATTTTCTATTCCGAAAAAGACCAGAAGGAGATTGCTGGCGGCGACCCGATTTCTTTCAAGCTCCTTGGGAAGGACACGCGCAATCGCGCCATTCAGATGATGCATGAGCGCTATCAGCCTGGCGCCGACACGGGAGAGGAAATGCTTGCGCATTCGGGCGAAGAATGCGGGATCGTCATTTCGGGCGAAATTGTTCTCACCGTCGGCGGGGAAACCCGTCTGCTGCAGCCAGGCGAAGCTTATTATTTCGATAGCCGCCTTCCCCACCGCTTTCGCAATCTGGGGACGGAAGAATGTGTGATCGTTTCTTCCTGTACCCCGCCTTCCTTTTGAGAACGTTATATGCCTTCAGCGATTGACCAGTTGAGCTCCTTGCTCGATGCACCCGAGATTGTTTTGGCACCCGGCGCCTATGATGCCCTGTCCGCCAAGCTCGCCGCGCAGGCCGGGGCAAAAGCGGTTTACATGACGGGCTTTGGTGTCGCCGGCTCGACATTGGGTGTGCCCGACATCGGCCTGATGAGTGCGACGGAAATGGCGGATCGCGCGCGGGCGCTCGCCGGTGCCGCGACACCTGTGCCTGTCTTTGCCGACGGTGACAATGGACATGGCGGACCGCTCAATGCCGCGCGCCTGACACGCCTTTACGAACAAGCGGGCGTCGCCTGTATTCAGCTGGAAGATCAGGTCTTTCCGAAACGTTGCGGGCATATGGAGAACAAGGAGATTGTTCCCATCGCCGACGCAGCCGCCAAAATCCGCGCGGCAGTAGAAGCCCGCGACAATCCTAACTTCAAGGTTATGGCGCGTACCGACGCACGCGCAACAGACGGGTTCGACGAAGCCCTGCGCCGCGGCGAAGCCTTCCTTAAGGCAGGTGCCGACCTCCTGTTCATCGAAGCGCCACGGTCTCTTGAGGAACTCGAGACGGTTGCAGCGACTTTCAAGGGAACGCCGCTTGTCGCCAATATGGTGGAGGACGGCAAGACGCCCTATCTCGACGGACCGACACTGCAGGAGATCGGGTATAAAGTCGCCATTTTCCCAGTTTCCGCCCTTCTGTCTGTCACCGAACGCTTGCAGACGCTCTATGCGAACATGCTGTCAGCCAACAAACTCCCGATCGACACGCCGCGGGTCACCTTTCAAAAATATAACGAGGTGATCGGTTTGCCGGAGATGCTGGCGGAAGCGGCGTCGCTCGAAGGCCAGGACGAGTAATGCCAAGCTGGAAAAATATTCTGACGCGCATTCTGGATCAGGATGTGGAGAAAGCCCCACCCCATGTGCATGCGCTCAAGCTCTATGACGGGAAGCTCACGGAAATTGGCGACGGGCGGATCACCTATGAGTGGCCTGTTAACCCGGAGTTCATGAACCCTCAATCCGTGTTTGGCGGCTACCTTGCAACGCTGGCGGACCAGACCTGTTCGTTTGCCTTGATGACGATGCTCAAAGACGATCAGAACTTCACGACCGTGGATCTCAATATTCACTATTTCCGGCCGGTCACCGGCGGGACACTCAAGTGCGTCGGGGAAGTGGTGAATGTGTCCCGCACACAAGCCTATGTGGAAGCCACCTTCACAAATGAGGACGGCAAGATCGCGCTGAAAGCCCGCGCCGTAGAGCGCCTGCTGAAAGCCTGAGCATCAATACATGAACATGGGCTTGCCGAGGATCTGGTCCACCCGTGGGCGATAGGTTTCTGTGTCGTAGAAGGCGTCAATGTCCACCCGCTTTTCACCCTGAATGCAGGTGTCGCCGGGCACCGTTGTGTAGTTGCCGTCCTGCAGCGCCATCATGCGCCCATGCTGTCCCTGCGCTAAGAGTTGGACCGCCATGGTGCCGTAGGAGCGGGAGACCATCTGATCCAGCGCATCGGGCGCGCCGGCGCGCATGATGTAGCCGAGGTTCTGGGAAATGATGTTGATGCCGGTGATGCGCTTGATCTCATCGCCCAGCAACTGTCCGATGCCCCCGAGTTTGCGGTGGCCGTAGGCATCCGCCTCTCCGCGCTCAATGATCTCGCCGCCTTCCATCTGCGCACCTTCGGAAACACAGACCATGGCGTAATTAGAGGGGTTGGCAGCCCGATCTGCCGCGAGCATTTCCGCGACACGCTGCACGTCAAAGGGTACTTCGGCAATCAGAATGCGGTCAGCATCCGCCAGCGCGCCAGACATGAGGGCGGTTTCGCCGGAATTGCGGCCAAAGAGCTCCACGACCGCAATGCGTTCGTGAGATCCTGTCGAGGTGCGAAGGCCCGTAATGCTGTCGATGGACCGGGTGACCGCTGTCGAAAAACCAATGCAATAGTCCGTCCCGAAGACGTCATTATCCATGGTCTTCGGGATCGACATGGTTTTCATGCCTTCCTGATAGAGCCTCGCCCCATAGGAGAGCGTGTCGTCGCCGCCAATGGGGATAAGTGCATCAATACCCACACTCTCCATGACACGCAGGACATGGGCTGTGCAGTCATAAGTGCCATCCTCGTTCAGCGTGGCGCCTTTAACGAAAGAAGGCATATCTTCCTTCTTCACCTTGCTGGGTTTGGTCCGTGACGTGTGCAGCACCGTACCGCCGGTACGGTCTATCGTGCGGGTGCGCGCGCGGTCCAGCGGCATGAGAAGATGTGCCGAGCCTTCCGGATCATCCGGATTGTAATTGAGCGGCCCCGCCCATCCGCGGCGAAAGCCCACCATCTCCCAGCCCAGAGTCTCAGCGGCCCTTGTGGCTGCCTTGATGCAAGGGTTGAGCCCCGGCACGTCACCACCGCCTGTCAGAATTCCAATGCGCATCTTTCAGCTCCCCCAATCAATCAGCCTGACCAATCCGATTAGGCCTCAGGTTCGTCGTTAAATCAAACCTCAAACGCTCAGAGCGCGTGCTCGAGCATTGCTTTTTCGAACGTTTCGATGCCTGTCCAGACATAGGCGTGCCAGCCGCGCTCGCGGGCACCCACAACATTGCGTTCCTGATCATCGAAGAACAGGAGATTGGGTCCATCGAAACCAGTTCGGTCTTCAACCGCCGCAAAGAAGTCCGGGTTTGGTTTCGCATGACCGATCTCGGCGGAATAGTGGATCGCGTCAAAATGATGTTCGAGCTCCAAGTCGCGCCAAAGAAAATTCGCCCTGCGATGCTCCTGATTTGTTGCGAGGCTCAGGCCTAGATTGTGCCGGCGGCGCAGATCCTCAAGGGCAGCAATCAGATCCTTGTTCAACCCTGCATCTTTTTTGAACCAATAGTCGAGCATGTCTTCGACTGTGAGTTGCGGCGCGATTTCGGCCAGTGTCGCCGCCAGCGGTTCCTCAATGCCCAATCTGCCGCAGACAATGTCTCCCCATTGCTGCGTGAAGAAGTGGCGCTGAAACAGGTCGGGATCGAGACCCAGATCCTTTTCCATATCCACATGCCACCATCCGCCCTTGTCTTTGTGGCCGGTGACCAGGACACCATCCACGTCAAAAACAAGGGCACGGATATGCGTCATCGCCGCTTTCCAATACAGGCAACATTTCCACGTGCAAAACCAGACGGCCGCCAAGTGCAATGGCAGCCGCCCGTTATCCAGTCATCGCCATTTGACAATCGCAAACCGTTCCTCAAGCCTCAAATTGTTGCCAACAATATGTGCGGGCTTAAGCAGCTTATAGGAACGGCACGTTACGGTTCACTAATTTCGAAGGTGGACTCTATGAGATCAAATTCGTCCATGAATGTTTTCAACGACTTGAATGTGGCCGTTTGAATTTCCCGGCCATGATCACTCGTCGCGATCCCGTCAACAAAAATGGATCCGACCAAACGCTCCAGTGGATTCACGCGAAGTGTCTGCGGCACAAAGTGAGCATTGATATGATACTGAACTTCAGTCGGGTTTCCGGTCTGATAGACCGCACCAACGAGCGCATTCAGGACAAAGCCCGTGCAGTTCTGATATCTGCGCTTCAGGGGGTTTGCGACAAGTGAATAATCTGGGATGAACAGACGCTCATAGCCCGCTGACTCGATAAAAGCCAAGAGCCTCTGTTGTACCTGCGGCGATGGAATGATGACTCCCGCATGAAGATCGACTGTCTCGCCGAAAAACTCTGCGGGAAAATCACGCACGAGTTGCCCGCGATCCGGATCTGCCAATGATTGATAGAGATTGTGGGCAACGTATCCGTTGATTACCTCGCCGTCTTCCAACTGCATCTCCGAGTAAACCCAAAATGCGACATGGGTGTATTCGATACCGTCAGGCAGATCGTCCGGGAGACGACCCTTTCGCGCAACAATAGCAACAAGCGCACCTTGCGACGCTAATTCGCGTTCGACCTGTTTCGCAAAGGGGATGATACGGTCGGGCGCCACGATGGCGCCCGCCGCGTTGGAACTTGCCTGCGTTTGCGCTTGCCCGATCAGGACAAAGCAAACCAGCAGAGACATGGTCCACCTGATCATTTGATCGCCTCCTCAGCCTCTACATCGCCATTTTGCATCGCTTCGGCTGGTGTCCGGCGCGTGACGACCGTGCGATCCGAAATCGGCAACGGACCCTTGCCTGCCAAGGACCGGCTCATCGCTGTTGCAGATGTCTCCAGCAACTCCTCACCGACCGACCCAACCGACATCAGCGGCAGGGCCACAATTGAGCCCCCAACTGCAGACAATCTGACCGCAGGCTGGCTCACAGCGCCGGACAGGTCTGTGGCGACACTGCCGGAGTCTGCGTATGCAGGAGCCATCGTGAGGACCGACAAAGCGGCGGCAATAATCATGTGTTTCATCTTTTCTCCATTTGAGTGAACACTCACTCACTTTTGCGTCAAAAAAAATGGACGCGGTTGCATCACGCCGGGCGAACCCGACATCCTAATTCGGCACCTGCCGTGTTATCGGCTCAGTACCGCCATCACCGCAGCCACAACGCTTTCGCGTTTGGGGCTCAACGGTAAATCAATTTCCCCGAACACCACCCCGATCGCCGGTTGGGTGACCAATCCCACCACCAGCTGAGTCAGAAGGGGAATATCTGTTCCTTCAATCTCTTTCTTCGCCTTCGCATCCTCTAACATTTTGGTCACAACACTCACGGGTGTTGCAATTCCCGCTGGCACTTTTGACCAGGGCCCGGATTGATAGGTGACCACATATTTCCAAAGCGGCGGGTTGGCGTCGAAAGCCTGGTAGACATACCGCACCATTTGGTCGACCTTTTCTGACAGCGGCGAGTTCATGCTTTCCAATTGCGCGAGCGCTTTGGAAAACGGTTTGAACTCCTCCAAGAACAGCTCGTCTGCCAATGTCTCTTTGCTTTCAAAGTGCCGATACATTGCGCCTTCGGATATCTCTGCCTTTGCAGCAATATCGCGGGTGGTCGTTGCATCGACCCCCTTCTCGACGAAGAGAGCCAACGCGGCCTCAGCGATACGCCGCTTGGTTGCCTGTGTAGCTTTTTCTCTTTGAGTGATCATTCACTCACTAAATCAGGAACCTGGTGAACGGTCAACATGTTTTTGTCGGCGGCAAGAAGTACCCATTTATTCAATGACTTAGTGAATTCGACCGCCGCTCACGCAGATCGGCCCCTCGCTTCAATCGGCCAAATGTCGACGAGTTTGTCCCCGTCCACCACATGATAAGCATCGTAGAGATTGACGGTCGGATCGCAGTGCGGAGTCACCGCGGTGAGCTTGGTGCCGAGGGCCAGTTTTTCGTTGGCGCTTGCGAGCAGGATGCCGCCCTGCTCATCGCCGAAGAAGAAGTAGGTCGCATCTTCAGGCGCGCCGTGGCTCAGCTCAGGCGGTTCCGCATCGGTTGAGAAACTCTTGAAGCCGGCATCGGTGGTGGCGAGCTTTGGTGTGTTGTTTGACACCACACTCATCTCGACAAACAGCGACGTCTGAAAGGCGTTTGCCAACGACCCCCCGTCTGACCCATTCACATCATTGTATTGTTTGTCCATGAAGACGTATGAGCCGCCTTGCAGTTCGGTCAGAACGTTTGCCTCGACATCTATGTCAAAGGTCCCCGTCCCACCCCCGGAGAGGATTTCGCAGGCAATGCCATCTGCCTCCAGGCGGTCGCGCATGTCACTCAGCATCTTCATCACGGCCAGAGATTTTTCGCGACGCTCAGAAAAATCCTCGACATGCATGAGGTGGCCAGCATAGGCCTGCAGACCTTTAAAATGGAGATGCGGGCTTTCTTCTATCTGCCGTGCGAGCGCATGAGCCGCGTCGCCAGGCGCGATACCGGTTCGGTGCAAGCCCACATCCAGGTCCATCAGAACCTGCAGCGGCTTTCCAGCCGCTTCCGCGGCGTCAGCCAGGGCGGTCGCGTTGTCCGGATTATCGACGGCCACCATCAGATCGCTGATGTTCGCGTTGAGCCTCATCAGACGTTCGATGGCAAAAGGTAAGACGATCGGCGACGTGAGGAGTATGCCGTCAACACCCTCCGCGCCCAGTGCTTCTGCTTCGCCCAGTTTGGCGCAGCAGACGCCCAGCGCCCCGGCGGCGATCTGCCGGCGGGCGATCTCCGCGCATTTGTGGGTCTTGGCGTGGGGCCTCAGCTTGAGCCCATGTGCCTCGCAGTGCGCCGCCATAGCAGAGACATTTGCTTCGAAGGCTGGCAGGTCAATCACCAGCGCTGGCGTTGCCATCCGGTCGCGGCTTCCCGCCACACCTACCAAAGACCTATTGATGAATTCAGGCAAACTTATCCTCTCCCACAGCGCACAATGTCATATTGGTTTGATTAGCGATCCTATCTGCTTTCGATGCCGCAGCAAGGCTGGTATTTTCGAAAGTGGGGTTTGGCCGTCGCCGGGGAGGAGCGGATGCGTTTTGCGTTGATAGGTTTCGCGACATGGGTTGCCGCTCTTTTGAATGCCTTGCCTGCGTCAGCAGAATTCCAGGCCGGATTTGGTACCCGCGTGATCACACCACAAGGTTTTGAAACCTGGACGGATGTAGATGGGGACGCGCAATACGACCCTGACATTGATAGCTTCGACGATGCCAACGGCAATGGGGAGTTTGATGCTGCCTGGATGGCGGGTTTTCAGAACGGACGCGCCGCGGCGGATGTTCATGATGATCTTGAGACCGTTGCCACTGTCTTTGATGACGGAGAAACGCGGATCGGGATAGTGACCGCAGACGTTGTGGGTCTGATGGCGAATTTTGTTCAGTCCGTCCGTACCGCTGTGCCGCCGGAACTCGAGATTGACTATGTGCTGGTGCACGCGACCCACAATCATGAAGGACCCGACACGCAAGGCCTTTGGGGTGCGGCTGATTTTGAAAGCGGTGTGAGAGACGCCTATATGGCGCGGCTTAGAGCGGAGATGGTCGGCGCGCTCACAGACGCCGTCGCTGCACTCGAACCGGCACAACTTAGTATGGCGACGATTGATGGGTATGACGAAACGCTCGGAACGATGGACACGCGAAAACCGCTCATCCTGGACCCCGGCATTCGGGTGCTGATGTTCAAGCGTCCAAACACAAGCGACGAGAATGATGGCGTGATCGGCACGTTGGTCAATTACGGCATGCATGTAGAGCTTGCCTGGGACAAAAACCTGTCCTTCACGGCCGATCTTGCTGGATATCTTCGTCGCGGTCTGTCCTCTGGTCTCTCGTATGAGGGTGAGATTGTGCGGCCGGGGATTGGTGGCACGACGATGTGGCTCACCGGAAATATTGGTGGACTGATGACCGTATTGCCCGGCGACCCAGTGACAGATCCCTGGACGCAAGAGGAGATCACAGACTCAGGGCACGCCAAGGCGCGCGCTTTTGGATATGGGGTCGCTTCCGCGATCCTCGACACGCTCCTCAAGCCCGACGGGTTCTATGAAGACTCTGCGCCGTCTCTCCAGGTAATGGCACGCAATGTTGAATTGCCGCTGTCGAACTATCCGCTAGCGGCGGCATCACTTCTCGGTCTGCTGGATCGGGATTTTGATATCGGGCTTTTTCCACCCCGCCTAACAACCGCGAGCGAAGTCGCGCTTGTCAAAATAGGCGAGGCGCGGATCGCGGCCATTCCAGGAGAGCTTTATCCGGAGATCGCGGTCGGTGGGATCGAGAACCCGCCTGGCGCTGACTATGAAGTATCCCCTTTAGAGGTGCCCCCGTTGCGGTCAGCGATGCAGGGCCGGGTCAACCTCATGGTCAATCTCGCCAATGACGCGGTCGGCTACATCATCCCAAAGAGCGAATGGGACAATGAAGCACCGTGGATCTACGGCTCTGAAGAAGAAACCTACGGAGAGATTGTCTCGGTCGGTCCGGACGGTGCGCCTGCCATTCACGGTACACTGCTCCCGATATTGGAGAGTGACGGCGCTCTACCCTGACCAATAGAGGCAAGCAGGCGACTAAGCCGCGGCGGCTTCGTCCTTCTCGTCCTGAGGCGCCTCATCCGAGGACCGGATCTGTTCGAGGAAATGAGTCGATTCACGCTCCAGACTGTTTCCGGTCTCAGACAGGCCACTGGCTGCACCTGCAACCTGCGCAACGGCAGATCCGGTTGAGGCAGCGAGTTCGGACATTTCTTCTGCCTCTGCGCGTACGTTCTGCATCCGCTGCGACGCATTTTCGAGGGTGTTCGCCATTTCCGCCGTCGTTGCGCTTTGTTCTTCCGCCGCCGCTGCGATGGACTGGATTGTCGCATTCACTGTCTCGATGAGATCGGTGATGTCAGTCACGGCGTTTGAAGTGTCCGTAATCTCGGTCAACATGGACGTGATCTGCCCGGCGATTTCTTCCGTCGCTTTCTGTGTCTGGTTGGCAAGGTTCTTCACTTCACTTGCCACGACTGCGAAGCCCTTGCCCTGATCACCGGCGCGTGCGGCTTCGATCGTCGCATTGAGAGCCAGCAGGTTGGTCTGTTCCGCGATATCCGAAATCAGGCCCACCACTTCCTTGATCCTCGAAGAGGCCTCATTGAGTTGAGCCACTTTCTCGGCTGCATGCTTCGCTTTCTCTGATGTGTCTGTCGTCTGGCGAGCCGCGCCGCTCACTTGTCCCGACACTTCGGTGATCGTGCTTGTCAATTCCTGAGCGGCCCCGACAACGCTGCCAAGATCAGCTTCCGTCTCAACTGCCTTGTCGCGCATGGATCTCCCACGATCCGCAGACTCTTCAGCGGTCTTGCTTACATGGGCGGCATTTGACGCAAGCTCTCGCGCATTGGCTACAATGTCGTTAGAGACGCCACCCACTTCGGTCTCGAAACGGTCCGCTACGTCCATCATGACCTTGCGTTGTTTAGCGACGGTCTGCGCTTTGAACTCTTCCTGTTCTTTGCGATAGCGCTCGTTCTGCCTGGCGTTCTGCTTGAAGTGATAGACGGCTTTTGCCATCGATTCCATCTCCGTGCTGCCCTTATGTTCGGGCACGAAGACTTCCAAGTCACCGTCCGACAGGCGCGACATCACATCGACAAGCGACGCAATGGGTTTTTCCAGATATTGGCGAGATGCCCAGAATGCCATGCCGATCGCGATCAAACTCAAGAGGATCGCGCCAAAGGCCAGAACGGCCGACCACATACTTTCGGCCTCTACCTTGTCCGCGTTTCTGAAAATGTCTTCAGAGATCGATTTGTTTGCCGCAATGATCTTTTGAATGGCGCCCGTCGCGAGCGCAAACCACTCTTTGTCCGTGTAGGCATAGTCGCGACCGGCCAAACCATCTGAGATGATTTTGTCCCGCGCAATAGCCATCTCTGTTTTGTAATGTTCGATGGCGTCGGAGACCTGAACAGCTACCTCTTCGTTCAAGCGACGTTTCACTGCCTTCACGTCAGTCAGTCTGATGTCGATGCTGCCGGCAATGATACGCAAGGGCGTGGTTTCATTGGGAAACATGGGCATCCCGGATGCCACATACCCGTTCAAACGACCCCGTTCCTGGCCGACCAATTCAGCAAGGCTGGCGAAGGTGTGCTGCGCGTCAAAGAGCGCCGTCGTGTCTTCGTTAACGGCAGAACTGGTCTGAATCACATGACGCACATCCGAGATTGCGCGGATGTATTGGGTGGCGGCTCCGAACCATTCGGCGCGCAGACCCGGCGCGGAAATCTTCCGCTCACGCAGCATGTCGTCAACCTGGGCGCGCAGACGCATGACGTTTGCCCGTTTGTCTTCCATTTCGTTGATGGTCAATGCGACATGCACACCGGCTGAGGCGATGCCGCTTTTCGCCAGCATGTCAGCAGCGGCCAGAACATTTTCGCGTCGTTCTAAGATCGCCGCCTGGCGCCCACTGTCTGCTTTGCCGCTATTGCCGATCACACCCTGTGTGAGGCCACGCTCGACAGCCATGTTGCCTGCCATGACCAAGAGCTCATCCGCGAGCGCCTGGTGCTCTCTCAATTCAGATGCCGCCTGAATGCGCGCAATGGATGTGGTGGCAATCCAACCACAGACTGCAATGAGAAAGAGAGACAGTGTTCCAATAATCAGTGAAAAGCGAAGACGTAATGACATGACCGACCCCAAGATTTTGCCCGCAAAAATCAATGCCTTCGATCTATCCACGCCACCAGTAAAGTCGGCGTTAATACACGAAATAAAACGACTATTTTTCAAGAATTCGTCACAAAAACCTTTGTGTTTGCTCAAAAACTAAGCAATCCGCCGCATTTTTCACCGCGTTTCTTCGCAGCATTACCGCCAATTACTCGTGACAAGCGGTCGACCCAACCACAGACCTATTGGGGTAGGCTGGATAGTTAGATAAGGTCGAGCCACAATTGGTAATGGCGTTGAGGGGAAATGATGGAGTTCCAATTCGATGAGTATCTCGATGGACTTCAGCAATGTCCGACCGAAGATGCGTTGGTCGCCCACTTCGAGAAGACCGCAAAAGCAGTCGGCTTTGCCGGTTACAACATCTTTTATGGACCTTTGGACGACAGGGGTCGTGTCACACCTGACCTCGGCCTATATGACAATTCCTCACTGCCCGCAGATCTCATTGAAACCTATGATCGCGAAGAGTGGTTCTCTGTCGATCCCCTGTTGGGATTAACAGCCCTGCCAACCGTTCCCTTTTCAACGGCGAGTGCCTTTGCCAATGTTGCCCCCGGTTCCGTCACGGAGACGATGTGGCATGCGATGCTAGACTTCAAAATCGAGCATGAGCTCAATATCCCTGTTCGGCGTGCCGACGGTGCCGGCCAGGTCAGTCTTCATATGGCGGAGCGGAGCAAGGACGTCTTCGAGCATTTCCAGGCCACTCTGCCAATTGCGCATACGATCATGACGGCCTTCTTTGGTGTGTTTGAAAACCGGTTCCTGCACCAAAGCCCCTTGTATGTCACGCCGGAGAATCCCCTCACGCCGCGGGAGAAGGACTGCCTGAAATGGGTAGCCCAAGGCCAATCAAATGGTGACATTGCGGAAAGCCTAAATGTGTCGGTTAGAACCGCCAAGTTTCATGTTGAAAACGCGATGAAGAAGATCGACGCCAAGACGCGCGCCGAGGCTGTTGCCATTGCGCTTACGCGGGGCCTCATTCAACTCTAACCTGTCCGATTGGACAGCTTGGCCGATCTCCCTCTCTCAGTACGCTCTCAGCACTCGTTATTTTTTGCGGTGCTTTCGATGTTTCTGTTTCTTCCCCTAACAAGCTCAGCAGTTGTTCCATGAACCCGCTTACGCCCCGTGAGCGGGATTGTCTTAAGTGGGCCGCGCAGGGGAACTCAAATTCCAGCATTGCGGCGAACCTTGGCGTCACGCCGCGCACGGCCAAGTTTCACATTGAAAACGCCATGAGGAAGGTTGGTGCCAAGACTCGCGCCGAGGCTGTCGCCATTGCCCTCACCCGTGACTTCATCCATCTCTAACCTGTCCATTTGGACAGCTAGGAAGCAATCCAGTCGTGAATAGTGTGGGCATCCTGTTCTTTCTACGGGATATGTCTCATGCGCTTTTCATTTGCCTCTTCTATTCCTCAAGCTTTTTTCAGTATTCGCACGTTTCAACGCGCAGGCCTGGCCGCATTGGCTGGCCTCTCGTTGGTCTCCGCTCCTCTGCACACTGTCCACGCTGGTCCCTCAGACCCGACCGCGGCAAATCTCATAGCCAATGCGCTCCCAGGTGAGACGACGTCGACATCGTGTAACTCCAGCGGTTTTATCGTTGTGACCTTTATGGGCATGTCCGGCGGAAGCAGCATGGTTGAATCCAGCACGACCTGTACGCCTGGGAGCGGTGGGAGCGGTGGAGGCACTTCGTCTCTAACGGCGCAACAGCAGGCGGAACTGGAGAGTGAGTTGCAAGGGCGCAGGTCTGCCCAGGTTGCCCAAGGCCTGGTGGACCAATTGTTCGACGCAATAGCACAGGGTGGCGACGAAGCTCAGGCTGCAGCACAAGAGGCAGCCGACTTCAACGCAGGTGAGGAAGAGGATACAGACCTCTCGGAATTCACGGATGAAGAAAAGTCTGTGCTCGCCCAAGAATTGCGTGCGCAGATTGCCAACTTGCGTAGATTCATTTCAAACACACAACGCGAGATGCCTGAGCTTCGAGCGAAGCTGGCTGCTGCGCAGGATCGTGAAAAGGAGGCTGAAATTGCGCGTCAGGAAGCCGAGGCAAAACTGGATCGCGCACGCTACCTAAGAGAAAACAGCCCGACGGCAAAAGCGGTTGCAGCCGCTGAAGCAGAACTCGCTGCTGTCAATGACAAGATCGAAAACCTACGTGGGCTTGCGTATGATCACACCTATGCCGGTCAAGAATCTGCGATAAACAGACTAAACGCTGAGCTCATTCGCAGGGGATTTGCTGAACAGAAAGTCGCTGATGCAAAGGCCGAAAATGCGTTCATCGAAGCGGAATTTGAAGCAGCGTGGAGGGCGTTACAGGACGCCGAGGGTGACCATGCCAGTCTGTCAATTGAAGCAGATAGAATTAGAGCGAATATCAATACTGCCCGAAGCGATATGTCGAGCGCACAGGCGAGCATCGCGGACCTGCAAACCAAGATCCGAGCATTGGAACAACAAAACCAACTTGCTGGTCCGTCCGGAGATGCCTTCGAGACGCTCCGTGCGCGCGGGCTGGAATTCTGGTCGCGGGGGAGCGTCGCATTTGCCGATGACACACAATCCGGGCGCAATCAGGAAATTGAGCAGCAGGAGATTACGCTCGGTGTCCAGGGTCGGTTCAGCGAACGCCTTTTGCTCGGTCTCGCGGTCTCTTATGTAGAAGGGGAGAACGAGGACCAGACCGGGACTGGCATCTCCACCGATACGGACTCCTTCCTCTTCGCGCCCTATCTTGGCTATCAGCTAAGTGAAGACCTGGCGCTGGATGCAAGTGGGGTATATGGCTTCACGGATGTCTCGCTCACCCGAGCCACTACCGCCACCGCGAGCTACGACTCCACAACAATCGGTGGGGCTGTTGGTCTCAGCGCCCGGCACAAGCTCTCAGAGGTCATCAGCCTCACCGGACGCGTGGGGCAATCCTATTTCACCACCGATGTTGACGGGTATACGGATACCGGCGGTGTGACAGTTGCAAGCTCAGACAATGAACAGGCGGCAACGTCGCTCTCTGGCCGGATCAACGTCTCCACGGACCCGGGCTGGCACTGGCATGGTGCGCTCAATGTTCGCTATGACACGATTGATCCGGGCAACGGCGTCGACCGCCTCTATGGCGCGCTTTCGACAGGGCTTGAATATAATCCTGGCCCTTATGCGGTGGCAGTTCAGGCGAGCCGGACCGTGTTCCGCAGCAATTATGAAGCGACCGGACTGTCGCTGCAGGTCCGTGTTCCGTTCTGATCGGCACGCGGCGACTCTCCTGGCCGCTCTGGCGCTGGTCCTTTTCGGGGGATGCGGTTTAGCGACCGCTCCCCCTAACCCGTCAGTGCCAAGCGTGCCTATTCACGTCTCTATCGACACCGCCTGGCCGAATGAGGCTGTGCAACATCAGCTCGCCGCCGCGCAGAGGCGGTTTGCAGAATGCGGTGTCACCCTAAGCTTCACAGATACACCAGGCACGTCTGTCGCGCGGGAGCTTCACTTTGTTTCCTCAATAGAGACGATGGATGGAAAAGCCATCGAAGGGCGGGCCTTTGCGCTCAGAATGCCCAAACGAGCTGAAATCGCCTGGTCCTCACCAAAGGGCACGCGTCTCGACCATAAACAGACTGCAGCCCACGAGTTGGGGCACCTCTTCGGCCTTGGCCATGCGCCGCTCCACAGCATCAACCTCATGGCACCCCATGGCTGCGAACTCTGCCGGTTCAGCGCGTATCAGTGCAGGGTGATCAATCAGGCTTCTATCAATCGGTGAACCCACTTCAACATCTATGAGACGAGGCCTAAGTCAACGGCCAACCTTGTCATGTCAGCGGCGTTGCGTGCGCCCGTTTTGGCAATGATATTGCGGCGATGTGCATCAACTGTGCGCTGACTGATGTTCATTTCTGTGGCAATCCGCTTGGTCTGTTTCCCTGACGCGATGTGCATGAGCACCTCCTGTTCGCGCGCAGACAGTGCCGACGCCCGTCCTATTTCCAGTCCTGCTGATACAAGGCCTGGCCCTATATAGCGTTTGCCCTGAAGCGTCTGTTTGACTGCGAGAACAATATCGTCAAGGGAGTCCTGCTTCACCGCGACACCGGTGGCCCCCAGAGAGAAAACGCGCTCAGCCACATGCGGGTCTTTATGCATGGTGAGCACAAGAATGGGCTTCTGGAAGCCGTCGGCGCGCAATCTCTCAATCAAGGAAGCGCCGCCCATGCCCGGCATGTTCAGGTCCACGACCAACATGTCCGGGAGCTTTCCGGTACCCTGATTTGTCTCAGGATCGCGCAGCGCTGCCAACGCTTCTTCCGCCGTACCCGCCTGAAGAACTTCAGCTATGTCCGCTTCCTTCAGAAGCTCATTTGCCAATAGCTCCCGCATTAAAACATGATCATCTATGAGCATCAGCTTGTTCATGACAACGGCACCTCTGCATAGACTGTTGTGCCCTCACCCAAACGGCTGTCAATTGTCAGCGCCCCATTCAACAGTTCTAGGCGCTGTTTCATCGCAGTGACTCCCACCCCGCCTTTATCTGTGATCTGCTCCGACTGAAAACCGGATCCATTGTCTGCGACGACAATTGACAACCTCTCGTCATCTCCCCGGATCTTGATGGAAATATTGCCCGCCTTGCCATGGCGCACGGCGTTCTGCACAGCCTCCTGCGCAATCCGCAGTATATGAAGCTGCGTTTCTTCGTCTGGAAAATAGAGCACATCAATGTCGGTCGTGACCTGAATGTCTGAAAGTCTGTTCCAACGATCGGCAAACGATTGTAGTGCTGTTGTGAGATTTCCCCCCGACAGACTAAGGGGACGCAGCCCTTCCACCATCGCCGCAAGCTCCTCGTTGGAGGCACGAAGTTCATCGATAGGTTCGCGCAAAGAATCCTGCAGCTCTGTTGACCCACGAGACAAACGTTCGAGGCGCATACGTATCAACGCTAAATGATGAGACAGACCATCATGAAGCTCCCGCGCGAGCCGTCCTCTTTCTTCCTCGCCTGATTGCAGAAGGTCTTTGGAAAGCCGCGACACGGCCTCGCGGTCCCAACGACCGTGGTCAGCCGCAGCAAGTGCAAACAGGAATACCCATAAGGCCATAAATATTTGCAGGGGATCGGTCGCGAGATCGAACTGGTAGAACGGGACAATGTAGAGAGCCACAAGAAGGACATGCCAAACGTTTGCGCTATAAGTCCACACCGACACCCGCTGGCGCTCCCGCCTTGCTTTGATGACACCCAGCACAAAAAACAGGATGACGAGAAATGCGGACGCGGCGAAAACATTCGCCTGCAGCGGCGCAATCGCCGGACTGCCCTCCCACCAGATGAGCGGAACGACGCTTAGCGCCAAAATGCCCAAAGTAGACAGCTGCCAGGTGGCACCCTTTATTCCCAGGGTTGCCCACATGTGCAGCGACAAAACAACGTAAAGCGGATAGGTCTCTCCAAGACGGACCAAAAGGGGAGTTACCCATCCGAACTCATATAGAATGAAGGTTTGCGGCCCCAGAGAAAGAAGCGCAAAAACCAGAAATAGAGGAAACCATCGGTCCCGATCACTTTTGTCCGGATGACGCCCGATGCGCGTGACAATGAACAGAAAAGCGACAAAACAGCCGCTCAGCCACAAAGCCTCTATGACTACCAGCTGGAAATCATTCTGACTTGAGATTGCGAGGGCTTCCTCAAAGGGCATAAGCGCGCGGGGTCCACGTACTGGCCCCGGCAAGTAGACCCGCGATTGAGCCCGAAGCATCAGGTTGTACGTGCCCGGCGACTGAATATGTTTTGGCAGCAAAAAATATTGGGTCTTACGACCCGGAGCGAACCCCTCAAAGTCCCAAGCCCGACTGGAGACATGGCCGGCGCCGCCAATTATCGAACCGGCCAGATAAACTTCACTATTGGTGTGGATGGGACCGAGGAATAGTGCATATGGCGTTTCCAAATGATGGGCATGGACGGGCATATCAACCTGAAAGACGGCGACTTCACCATCAACATAAACCTCCGCCAACGCGCGCAAAGCTTCTTCGAATCGTGCTTCGGCGACAAGGCCTTCCCGGCCTTCTATAGAAACACGCCAAGAGAGCGAGGATAGGTCGACGAACATAGCGTTCTCTTCTGCCCATGAAGCCGACGACAATAGGCAGGCAATGCTCAGTATACATATGATCCTGCGGATCGCTTCCATCGTCCTCTTCTCGTAACTCCCTCTATCGTGTCACAAATTCCGGCGCGCCGCATAGGCATAACTACCTAGTGGATAGGTAGTTTCCACAGCTTGTTCGCGCTTCAGGGAACCGCAAATGTGTTGACCTGCTACTGCTTCTATTTCTTGTATCGGAGAGGATCCCATGACGCCCTCATATTATGTTGGTCTCGCACTCCTCTTGTTGATGTCATCTCTTCCGGCGCAGGCGGAAAACCCGCTGCATGACCTTTGGCAATTCGACGACGGCTCACTTCAGTTCACCGAGGAAACCGACGAAGGCCCCCAACCGGGAACCTATGTTTTTTTTGGCGACGACTCGCCGGAGACGGGTGGGCAAAACGGGTATACAGAGTCCGAGGTGACGGGAAATCAGCAGCCAAACCCTGTCCATGATCTCTGGCCCTATGACGACACATCCATAGATTTCACTGAAAGGGGCAATACAGCTTCGTCCGACGACGGGTCACAGGCCGGCGCGGATGCATCGTTGCATGATCTTTGGGAATATGATGACGACTCGTTGGAGTCTATTGACCGGTTGGAGAGCCGCCCGACCTACGAAGACGGATACAACCGACGCTTCAGCTCGCGAAACGCAGTTCCGCGCCATATGCCCGCCCATGTGCGGTACCGCGCACAACGATCCGGCTACTACAATACACCCCGTCAATATCACCCCAAATCCTCTCTCGACGCCATAAGGAGGATGCTGCTCGCCCCAGAGAGCTACGACGGATTACCCGCAGAGGTTCTCGCCGAGATTGAAGAAGAAAGATCCAACATTTTTGTCGGCCTTTTTGGTGTGCATTCCGTCGACCCAAGTCTGGCAAGCGGCAGTACCGGAAGCAGCACAGGACCAGCCTCTGTTGGCACGCCGAGCGGCGGAGTCACGCTGTTCACCTGTCCAACAGGAACCAGTCTCGCAGGTCAGCTTATTTCCAATCTCGCGCTTTGCTAGCGATGGTGGCTCCCATGACACGCACAATCTCCACCGCCCTGGCCCTTTTGCTCGCGAGCGGCATCGCGCTCGCTTCAAGACCGGCTCATGCTGACGACTGGTTCCTATCCGCCAATACTGCCATCCAACATGTAGATGGTCTCATTCAGCCTGGTTCCTTTTCGGATATCACCACCCAGACACCTGTGCGGGCGAGTGATCGACGGCTGGCCTTATCAGGCTCCGCGACCCAAGTCTTTGATCTCACCAAACGCACCGTGATCCGGCCCTTCGTGAGTGGTGCCTATGTCCGTCATGATGATTTTGGCGCATTTGACTATCTCGCCTTCAGCGGCGGTGCTGAACTTTTTAGCCACCTTACGCCCGATGACGTATTGCGGGTCGCGGGAACTTACACACGCAGTTTCACAGGCCGGTCCCAGAACGCATATGCCCATGAGGGCAATCTACTTGTTGGTCTGTCTCATCACTTTGCCAATCGCTTGGCTCTACGCGCAGAAGTATCAGGAACTTTGGTTCGGTATGACAGGGTTGCTGGTGCGAATGGACAAGCGCTTGAGGTGATGCTGGTTCCTCAATATGTGCTGGCAGACGTACCTGTAGGGGTTTATTTGCGGCTGAGTGCGGCGACCTTTGATGCGGACAGTGCCGCCCTCTCTCATGATCGTCTGTCTGTCAGCCCCTCTATTCTCTGGACACCCTCCCGCCAATGGGAGTTCAGTGTTAGCGGCGGCTTTCATTCACTTGATTTCGACGGGCCGGACAGCGTGCAAACCACCGTCACGCGTGACGATGACGTATACGCCCTCGGGCTCAATGGCCGATACCGCGTTTTCAAGGACCTAACACTTCACGTTGATGCCGGCTTCCAGGACCGGGATTCCAATATCTCCCGCCAGAACTACCAGACCCGCTTGATTTCAATCGGAGTGGATTTCGCGTTCTGATGGCGCGTGGACGCTTTCGCCCTTGAAGGTGCGACAGTTCCGCGAAAAGCTGAATCATTTCCGCGCCTTAGCCCCATCACAGCCTTGACAGGCAAGCCCGGACTCCCTATTTCTGCTGCGCTTCGTTAGCACTCACCAAACCGGAGTGCTAACAAAACAAGAAATTTGAGAGAATTCCTGCACTTTTGCAGGCTTCAAGGGAGATATCTCATGAAATTCCGTCCTCTCCATGACCGGGTGCTGGTGCGCCGGGTTGAAGAAGACACGAAAACCGCTGGTGGCATCATCATTCCCGATTCAGCTCAGGAAAAGCCATCTGAAGGTGAAATCGTTGCGGCTGGTGCAGGCTCCAAGTCTGAAGACGGCAAAGTGACCCCACTGGACGTCAAAGCGGGCGACCGCGTTCTGTTCGGCAAGTGGTCCGGCACCGACGTAAAGGTCGACGGCGAAGAGCTGTTGATCATGAAAGAATCCGACATCCTCGGCATCATCGAAGGCGGCAAGAAGAAGAAATAAGCATCCGCGCGGGTTTCACCCAGCGCGGCTTTTTATTGCCTCAACTTCCCCAATGATTGCCGTAACAGAAGGAATATCCAGCTATGGCTAAACAAGTAACATTCGGTCGCGACGCCCGCGAAGAGATGCTGAACGGCGTCAACGTGCTCGCTAATGCCGTTAAAGTGACGCTCGGCCCGAAAGGCCGCAACGTTGTCATCGACAAGTCTTTCGGCGCACCGCGCATCACGAAAGACGGCGTGACGGTCGCAAAAGAAATCGAACTGGAAGAGAAGTTCGAGAACATGGGCGCCCAGATGATCCGTGAAGTTGCGTCTAAGACAAATGACGTTGCCGGTGACGGCACGACGACTGCAACGGTTCTGGCACAGGCCATCGTTCAGGAAGGCGCAAAAGCAGTTGCTGCCGGCATGAACCCAATGGACCTGAAGCGCGGCATCGACCTCGCAGTTGATGCAGCTCTTGCAGATCTCACCAAACGCTCCAAGAAAGTGAAGTCGAACGAAGAGATTGCCCAGGTCGGCACGATCTCAGCGAACGGCGAAGCTGAAGTGGGCACCATGATCGCAGAAGCCATGTCGAAAGTCGGCAATGAAGGCGTGATCACGGTTGAAGAAGCCAAGTCGCTGGAAAGCGAACTCGACGTCGTTGAAGGCATGCAGTTCGACCGCGGCTACCTCTCTCCTTACTTCATCACCAACCCGGACAAGATGACGGTTGAGCAGGAAAGCCCGCTTATCCTTCTGCACGAAAGCAAGCTCACCAGCCTGCAGGCCATGCTGCCTATTCTGGAAGCTGTTGTTCAGGCATCGCGTCCGCTGCTCATCATTGCGGAAGACATTGAAGGCGAAGCGCTGGCGACCCTCGTGGTCAACAAGCTGCGTGGCGGCCTGAAAATCGCTGCTGTGAAGGCTCCTGGCTTCGGTGATCGCCGTAAAGCGATGCTCGAAGACATTGCCATCCTGACGGGCGGTACCGTGATCTCTGAAGATCTCGGCATCAAGCTTGAAAACGTGACCCTCGACATGCTGGGCACGGCCAAGTCTGTTGGCATCACCAAAGACGACACAACGATCGTCGATGGCGCTGGCAAGAAGAAAGACATCGAAGCCCGCGTTGCTCAGATCCGCGCGCAGATCGAAGAAACCTCTTCTGACTATGACCGTGAGAAGCTGCAGGAACGTCTGGCGAAACTCGCCGGCGGTGTTGCTGTTCTGAAAGTCGGTGGTGCAACGGAAGTTGAAGTGAAAGAACGCAAAGACCGCGTTGATGACGCGCTCAATGCAACCCGCGCTGCGGTTGAAGAAGGCATCGTCCCTGGTGGCGGTTCTGCTCTTCTTCGTGCAACCAAGGCTGTTGGTGCTCTCTCCAGCGACAATGCCGACATTCAGGCTGGTATCAAGATCGTGCTCAAGTCTCTTGAAGCCCCGATCCGCCAGATCTCTGAGAATGCCGGTGTTGAAGGTTCCATCGTTGTGGCAACCATTCTTGGCAAAGCCGGTTCTTACGGCTTCGATGCTCAGAACGAAACCTATGTGGACCTGGTTGCTGAAGGCATTATCGACCCAACGAAGGTTGTGCGTACTGCGCTGACCGACGCCGCGTCTGTTGCCGGTCTTCTGATCACCACAGAAGCAATGATCGCTGACAAGCCATCTGAAGGCGGCGCTCCAGGCGGCATGCCTGATATGGGCGGCATGGGCGGCATGGGTGGTATGGGCGGCATGATGTAATCATGGCGTCAGGCCTCCCGGCCCGACACACGAGATAATGACAACTCAGAGCAACTGAGGCGTCAAACGGAACCCGGTCCTTGCGTATCTAGGACCGGGTTTTTTTGTGATACGATGGTTTTACGAAGATCAATTTGCGGATCAAGACATGGCTTTTAACTGGACATGCCCTCATTGTAATCACCGTCAAACGGTTACGGGCCCTAATCATACATCAGGCGTTTTTAGATTTGGGCATACAGAGTCAGTTTATGGGTGGGCCGGCCTGCGCTACGAAGCGACGGTCTGCGCAAACCCTGCCTGCCAAGAGGTAACCATCAAGTGCGAATTTGTCCGGGGTGAATTCACAGGGAGCCGCTGGGAACCTCGCGCGCCATTTTTTTCTCAAACTCTTTGGCCTGAGTCCAACGCAAAACCCCAGCCTGACTTCATTCCAAAGCCGATCAAAGACGACTACATCGAAGCATGTCGGATTCGCACCTTGAGTCCGAAAGCATCCGCTACGTTAGCGCGCCGGTGCATGCAGGGAATGATCCGCGATTTTTGCGGCATAGATGAGCGAACACTACACCTACAAATCAATACACTTGAGCGGCTGAACGATGAAGGAAATGCGCCAAAAGGTGTGTTCGACGAAACAATAATTGCGCTTCATAACGTTCGAAAGATCGGCAACATCGGTGCCCACATGGAAAAAGACATCAATTTGATTGTTGATGTGGACCCAAACGAAGCAACAATATTAATTGAGCTGATCGAGACGCTGTTTGAGGAATGGTACGTAGCTCGTCATCAACGCGAACAGCGATTCTCCAAACTCAACGAAATCGCCACGGACAAAGAAGCTGCGCGTAAAGGTGAGATTGAAGAGCAACCCAACGACCAAAACTGACGCAGGGGTGAAATCATGAAGCGCATCCAGTTTAGTGAACTCGTCAACAGGCAACGCCGCAACTTGATGGGCGCTTCCTTTCTTATGATTGGTGTTGTCTACTTTGATATCAAAATCAAAGATGGAGCGTTACTCGGACTCACACTCGACAACTTCAACACCCAAACCGCACTTACTGCTTTGCTTGCTTTTTTGATCTACCATTTGGTGGTTTTTCTGATCAACGCGTGGGAAGAGTATCAAGACTGGCACCTTACGTTTATTGAGACAGGGTCCAGCCTCACCATCTCAGGAAGTCAAGTACATGGAATCTCTGATACTCTTAGAAAATTCGCCTTAGACCCCGCAGGAAACTCCGATGAAACTCAAAGTGCGGAGGTAGAAAAGGCTATTGTCGCACTCAACAAATTTGCAAAGGCATTTGATCAGTTTCCGAACATTGTGAGGGTTCGCTTTTGGGTTTTTGACATCGGTTTAGCTGTTGCAACTTCGGCAGCGGCGATAGGCTTTTATCTCTATTTCTTTGGGAGAATGTCCTGCTTGGCTTAAGCGTCACCCTCGGACTTGTTCCGAGGGTCCGGGGTATGGAAACTCGGCTCAGCTATTATGGCAGGTCGTGGAGGAATTCACCTCCTCTCAGCAGTTAGCTCTCTCCTACACCACTCGCTGTCTATAACGATTGCAGCCCTGGTTTATCCGGACAAGCCGGGTAATGACGTAGTATGCGGCTATGACAGTTTTGCGTGTTCGGTACAATTCGACCCAAACGAACCCAGTCCTTGGCATACAAGGACCGGGATTTTTCATGTCTCAGGCGTGATGGTGCACGGCAACCGGCTGCACGCCGCGGAGCGCCTGGGCTATGGATGCGAGGTGCAGGAGGATGAGGATGGGCACAATGAAGGCCGGGATGAGCACCAGGGGGAACGCGCCCATCGGGACAGAGGTCGCGCCTTCGACCCAGCCCTCGATCTGAACTCGGGCAATAGTTCCCGTACCGACCGCGACGACGAAATCCAGCAGCCCGAAAATGTGAAACGCCCAGAAGCGACGGCTTTGGCTGAAGTTCGGCTTGTGCAAGAGCCCCAAGGCGATGAAGGGCGCGGCCAATGCCACCGCCATATCCCCAAGTCCCGCCGGGATAGCGAACAAAGCGGGGAGCACATCGAAGAAATACAAAAACACAAACGTGCCGCCAATCATCCGCCAGCTGTGCAACGTGACCAGCAAGATAGGGTCGAGCGACAGCACCCAGGCGCGAAAATCAGGCGAGATTAAATAGGCCACGATCCCGAGACCAACAGGGGTCAGGATCGCTAGCAATGTCGGCAGGTTGGGGTCAGTCGGCGCGACCGCAAAAACACCCGCCAAGGCAAGTGCGAGAATAAGGCCGCCCCAGAGGGCGGTTACGATGCCCATTTGGGGCCAGAGGTTTGGCGCTTGAAGTCTGTGAGTTTGGGTCATGATCATCTCCTTAGTTGTAGCTGCAACTTTTCGGGTAAATTCACTGAAAGTGCTGTGGTCTAGACCTATTTGTTTTCCACGGGCTCGATCGACTGAAGAATTGACGTCAGTGTTTGCCAGGTGTCCGAGCCCAGTTCTTCGACAAAAGATGTTTGCGCGTTTCGCCAGAGGGGCTTCGCTTTCTCCAGCAGGCGTTCTCCTTTTCGGCTGAGGGATAGGAGACGGATACGTCGGTCGTCCCCCTCGCCCACCCGCACCAGCTTGTCTTTCTCAAGGATGCGGAGGTTGCGGGACATGGTTGTCTTGTCCAGACCAACTTTGTTGGCAAGATCGTTTTGGGAAATCTCGCCTGCGCCCTGAATCTTGGCGAGGAGCGTGAACTGTGTTGTCTTCAGTCCTATGGGCTGCAGCGCGGCGTCATAGTGTCTTGCCGCTGTCCGCGCTGCCTTGCGCAGGCTTTGAGACGTACAATTTGCAGGATTCAGTACTGTGTGTCCGGTCATAGGCTTCGCCTCCATTCCGTTGCATATACAACTTTATGCCACTAATGCAAGAGGTAGCCGTCCTTTCGATCCTGTTTGGGCGATTTATGGAGGGTTTTGATCGCTCAGCCCTTACCTTTCCTTCTTTTTCTCGTTTCTCTATTGAACATCAGGTCGCCCCATCCTATTTTCATATCAAACGCTATGAAATGGAGACCCTGATGGGCCGTAAGCAGGAATTTGACCCCGTAGACGCCACGTCCAAGGCCATGCACCTCTTCTGGGCGAAAGGCTATTACGACACGTCGATCCGAGATCTCGTGAGCGCGACGGGCGTCAATTATTATGGCCTCTACAATGTGTTTGACGACAAGCGCGGCCTCTTTCTCGCGGCTCTTGATCGGTATCGGGCAACCATCACAAGTCAGATCCTCGGTGAGCTCGAGAAAGCGGACTCCCCGATCGAAGGCATCCGCAACGCTTTCCTCCGCACCTATGACATTGTGAAACCTCATAAAGACCATCGCGGATGTTTTATGTGTAACACAGCGATCGAACTGGCGCCCCATGACGAAGAGGCTGCGCAGAAGGTGCAAGCCCATATGAAGCAGCTCAGCAAAGGGTTTGAGGCGACTCTCGCGCGTGCTCAACAAGCGGGCGAGGTTTCACCAGATGCAGACCTGAAAAGTCTCGGCGAATTTCTCACCACCACCGTCTATTCGCTGGGCATGCTATTCCGGGCCGGCATGGCGCCGGCTTATGTGAAGAACCATGCATTGAATGCTCTATCCATTCTGACCTAAAAAATTTTTCCCCATTTCATATCGATTGATCTGAAACACCAAAGGAGTGACTTGATGTCCCATCTCGAACACACAAAAAAATTCAAAGGCGTCGCTGATGTTTTCCTACGTGACGCGGAGCTTTACGGTCCGATGCTCAAATTCATCGAAGCCGTCATGACGCGGGCATCTGCCCTTACTGTGGCGGAACGCGAAATCATCGCCTCTTATGTGTCTCACCTAAACGGCTGTGACTTCTGCGTCGGTGTGCACCACGCAACACTGAAAGCACTCAAGACCGGCGACGACATCCTCGAGCAGTTGACGGATGGGCCACGCTCGTCCGTGATCGACGAGCGACTTAAGGCCATCCTGACTTTTGCTGAAAAACTCACGAAGGACCCGCATGGGATTGGGCCTAGCGACTTTGACCCTCTCCGCGCTGCGGGTTGGGACGATCAGGCCATCGAGGATGCGATCAATGTGGTCTCCCTCTTTGCCTATGTGAACCGGCTCGTCGATGCGACTGGAGTCAAAGGGTCCCCGGACTACTTCGTCACTGTCGGCGACATGCTAGCGAGCCAGGGCTACGCCCCTCTAATCAGCATGGCCGACCACAAAGCCGGCTGACCCCACCCAAAAGGAGATGTCTCATGACCGATACTCTCGGCTGGGCACAGCCCGGCGTCCGATTTGAAGATGGTAGCAACCTCGTCGACTGGAAAAGAATTGAGGAAAGCGGGGTCTGGCACTGGCAATACGATACCCACGAACTCACCTTCGACATCTACGAACATGACGGCCAATACTGGAAGCTCTATCGCCTGCGCTATGTCGCTCCTGAGACAGCGACCTATAGCTATCATTATGGCGGCCAAGCCTGCCGCATGGCGGAAGTGCGCTACAAACGCGCCTCCCGCTCTCCCCATTCTTCGAAGCTGATGCAGAAGGGCCAATTGGAATGGGTCCGCACCTATGAAGTGGACTTGACCCTCCATGACGTGGTGTTGGCGGGCGAAGAAAACCCCAAATATGGCGCGCCTTACGGCTCGGCGCCGTCTGCAGCGTGAGCGGAGGCAGGCCCATGACCCGTCCTACCTGCCTGATCGTTGGCGTCGGTGATGCGACCGGTGCATCACTTGTGCGCCGCTTCGTCGACGGCGGCTATGAGGTGGCCATGATCGCCCGCAATGCGGAGCGCCTTGCCACTTTGGAAAAAGAAATCCCGCATACGCATGCTTTTGTTTGCGACGTCAGCGACCTGCCGCGCTTTGAGAAGGTCCTGGACCGGATCAATGACGCGTTGGGTCCCCCTCATATTGTCGTCCACAATGCAGTCTCGCACACGTTCGATACCTTTCAGGACGCAGATCCGGAAAGCCTTGAACGGAACTTCCGCGTCAACGCGACCTCACTTCTATATCTCGCGCGGCATGTTGCACCGGCAATGATCGACGCCGGCGAAGGTGCCATCATCGTGACCGGCAATACGGCATCTCATCGCGGCGTGCCAAAGTATGCGCTCTTTGCCCCCACCAAAGCGGCTCAGCGGGTGCTGGCAGAAGCCATGGCACGGGATCTTGGCCCAAAGGGCATTCACGTCGGCTATGTCACCGTTGATGCAGCTATCGATGTGACCTGGTTCGATGCGACTGAAGAGGAAGCCACGTGGCTCATGCCACCGGACGATTGGCCGCACGACCGCGACACGTTTTTTGCGCACCCCAGAGCCATCGCAGACGAAGTCTTCCATGTGGCCAATCAGGATCGATCGACCTGGAGTTTCGATCTTGTGATCCGGCCCTTCGCGGAAACCTGGTAGCCGCCCCTCCTCCGTCCCCCAAGGAGAAATTCGATGACCCCTTCCCTGACGCCCTTCCTGTTACTCACCCAGCTTGGATTCGTGTTCTTCCTTTCCAGGCGACTAGCATTGCAAAGCGGCAAGGTTGAGTTGCACCGCGCGGTGACGCTCTTCCTGTTTTGGATTGCTGCCTATGGCGTTCTGACGAGCGTGCTTGGCGCGCAAGATGTCTTTATCAGCGATGCGCTGATGCCCTACCTGCCCGGGCTTTGGCTACAGGTCATCACGGTCACTGTCTGCGCGCTCCCGGTCGTATTATTTTCCGAGTTGCGCACCGGGCTTGCCGGGATAGTGGAAGGCACACCCCTTCACTGGCTTGCTTATTTCCACGCACTCCGGATTTCGGCGCTGGGCACGGCTTACAAGACGTCGACCGGCGAGTTCCCGCTCTATTTTGAACTCTTCGTTGGAGTTCCCGATCTGCTGTTCGGCGTGTCTGCGCTCTGGGTCGGCTATCTGCTTCAGCGAGGCCGGATGTCGCGACGCGGGTTTCTTTTTTGGAATCTCGTTGGCGCTCTGGTGATCGTGCCGGCCGCACCCATTTTGCTGCAGCTGGGCCTGCCCGGACCGTTTTATGTGTTCACAGACCTGCCGGACGCGCGCGCCGTGTTTACCTACCCGATGTCCATTGCGCCGATGATTGTTGTGCCCCTGTTTGTGCTCATAAATCTTGGAGTCGCCCTTCAGCTCTGGGGGACGGAGCACCGCAGAAGCTAGAGGACGGGCCTCCTGCCAGCATCTGTCAGGAGGCTGTCACATCGCCCTCCCCGCCTCGCGCCGCGATCCCCATATGGGGTGCATAAAAAGGGAGGAGCGCATGATCAAAGGAAGTTGTTTGTGTGGGGCGGTAACGCTGGAGATTTCAGGCACCCCGAGTTCGCTTAGCTACTGCCATTGCTCGCGCTGTCGAAAGGCGGCAGGTGTTTTCTCAGCCGTCTTGATTGGTCCGGCCGCCGATCTCCAGATCACCAGTGGTGAATGTCATATAATGCGTCTCGAACCTGAGGGCGCCAACGTACACCGGCGGGCCTTTTGCGAACATTGCGGTTCGTCGCTGGGCGATCTTGCGACGGACGATGGCATCTATGTTGTCGCTGCCTCCATTCTAGATGACGACCCCGGCCTTAAACCTATGGGGCACATCCACACCGCTTCCAAACCCGCCTGGTATGAGATCACCGACGGTCTAAAACAGTTTGAGGGCGATTACATTCCACCGGATTAGTTCGCCGCCCACACATCAGCCAATGCATCAAGGAACGCGGTGACCGTCGGTTCTGTGCCTGCGTCCATGAGAGTCACGGCGCTCATGGAGAATTCCATGTCCGCTGGATAAGGCGCGGAGGCGAGAGTGCCCGCGCTGACTAATCCCCTCACTGCAGATGACGGTGCGGCGGTCAGCATGTCCGACTTCTGGACCATGTCGAAGCAGGCAGACTGGTTGAGCAGGCGGTAGCGAGGAAAGCCCCCTTCCTGCAATATGTTGCGGATCTCCGGCTCAAGATTACCCTCAAAGGCAGGATCGAACCCGGCGATTGTCCAATCATATTCAAGCATGGCACCCAAGCTCAGATCCGTCGCCAGAACAGCATGGCCAGGACGGAAGACCACCGTGTAAGGCTCTCGCACCAGTTCCTGCACCTTGAGTGAGTTGGCGTAAGGCAGCCCTGACACGGTATTGTTGTGATAGAGCAGCAAATGCACCCGACGTTGCACCAACTCTTCTATGGCGAGCGTCGGCGGCATGGTCTCCACGGTAATCTTGGTGTGCGGGTGAGTGTCGCGGAACTTCAGTATGCCAGGATGAATAAAGCTCTCCAGGATGGCAGGGCCGGAGATAACCTTTAGCTCTCTTTCGCCCTGCTGTGTCTCTCGCTTCACATTGTCGGCGAAGGCCAACAAGTCCACTGCCATTGGGAAAAGCCGTCGTCCAGCCTCGGTTGGGGCCACCAAACGGGTGGTGCGGTTAAACAGCCGGACATCCCAGGTCTCTTCCAACGTTTTGATGCTTTTGGTGATGGCCGAATGGGTCAGCCCTAATGCCTCCGCCGCTTTAGAGAAGCTGCCGAGGCGAAAAACCGTCTCGAAATGCTTGAGAAGCCTGAGATCCACCATCTTGTTCCTGATGGTTGCAAATATTGCATTATTACTCAATTAATTTCTTCAATACATCTCGCTAGGTTCGTTCCATCGGTCGCTGACGGCCACCACTTTTGGGGGATGAACCCATGACACTTGACCAGTTGATTGCCACGAATTTCACCATCCTCACGCTGGTGTTTTATTTCAGTTTCATACTGATCGAAGCTTTCTCCATCCGTTTCCTCGGTGCGCGAGGGGAGCTGAACGCCAAGGACAATCTCACTTGTATATTCATGGGCCTTACAAGTGCGGTCGCAAATGGCGCTGCTGCCTTCATCTCTGTTGGCGCCATGTACTGGGCCCTTCAGTTTCAGATTGTGTCCCTGCCGGTGACCCTCACAACCGTCGTTCTCTGCTTCATCGCCAATGATTTGCGCTTCTATGTGCATCACCGTCTTGCCCACCGGGTGCGCTGGCCCTGGGCGATGCATGTGGTCCACCACTCCAGCCAGCACTACAATTATTCGGTCGCACTCCGTCAGGCTTGGACGAAGCACTTTTCCGGCATGCTTTTGCTTTATGTGCCTCTCGTCATCATCGGCTTCGATCCGGCCGTGATCCTGTTTGTTGCCCTTGTAAATTCCAGCTACCAGTTCCTGCTTCACACAGAGACAATTGAGAAACTGCCCCGCTGGTTTGAGTTCATCTTCAACACGCCGTCGCACCACCGTGTCCACCATGCCAACAATCCCCAATATCTGGATGCGAATTATGGCGGCACACTGATCATCTGGGACCGCCTGTTCGGCACTTTCGTCGAAGAGGATGTGAAAGACCGTCCTGTCTATGGCTTGGTGAAAAATCTGGAGACCTTCAACCCGATCAAGATCGCCTTCCACGAATATTGGGGCATTCTTCAAGACCAGCTTCAGCGCGGTCTTACGTTGAAGGATCGCGCGCTTTATCTGCTGGCGCCACCCGGCTGGAGTCATGACGGCTCGCGTTTGACCTCTGAGGACATCAAGCGGGAATTTTATGAAGCGCAGGGTGATGCCTCGGCCTCCGCCCTCGCACCGGCTGGCGACTGACCATGCCCGGACCTCACTATGCTCTGTCTGAAGCTGTTTTGCTGGTCGTTGCCATATGGGCAGCGATCAGACTTTTAAGGTCCGGCTTGTCATTTGCCTCAGTTGGCGTGTTTCTTTTTGGCATCGCCGCGGCCATGGGAGTCTGGCGTTTTGGAACCAATGCGATTGACGATTGGGCGTCGCTTCACCGCGTCCTCTCGCTCACCGGTGGGGTCACCGGCCTGGCGCTCATCATAGCACAAATGCTCCAAATGAAATTTCCAGGGTTGGCTTCGCCTTCGGCCGTGGGAAGTTTCGCACTGGGGAGCGCTGTCCTGGGTGGGGTTGCACTTCTTCAACCCAGCACGGCAACGCCGATGTTTCTGGGGCTTTTGCTCACAGGAACAATCCTTACACTGATGTTCCCAGTGGCTTCCTTCAAAAGCCGTGCTCTGTCAGCCGCTGGGTTTTCTCTCTTTCTTTTCAACATCCTAGTTGTGCGCCGTTCTGAGCTTCTTGGGCCATCTTTCAGTTGGCACCTGTATCATCTGTTGATTGCCCTCTGGATTGCGTGCCTGGTCTGGATCTTCCTGCGGCAAACGGATAGCCGGACCCAAACACCTGTACCGTCCGTCTGATTGTCGGATTAGACCTGCAATCTGTCGCGTTGCGCTCTGGTGGTTCGGCAAGCGATCCCCCAGTTTCCTTCAGGTTACGCACCAGGAGGATATATCAGCATGATCATTCAACTCCCATCCGCTCCGGATAGCGATATTGCGAAGTCAGCCGCTTTGTTCTTAGCAGAGGTATCTGCACCGCAAATGGTCCACCATTGCCACCGCAGTTTTCTTTTTGCCGAGCTCTTGGGCGAACAACTCGGGCGGCGCGCCGATAAAGAAGTGCTCTATGTCGGCGCCTTGTTCCATGACCTGGGCCTCGATCACGCTATCGAAGGCGAAGAGGAATTCGAGGTCCGTGGCGGGAATGCTGCGGAGGAATTCCTGCTGGCCCGCGGCGCCAACACCCGGCTTGCTGCGTCTGTTAAGACTGCGATCTCGCTTCATACAGACCTTGCTTCAGCCGACCACAATCAGCCCGAGGTGGCCCTTTTACATATGGGCGCGATGGTGGACGTTGTCGGCATGCGGATTGACGATGTTCCAGCCAAAACGCTGGACCTCATTCTGCAGGAACACCCACGGACCGGTTGCAAGGCTCACCTGAAAGAGCTCCTGAACGCTGAAGCTGCCCGAAAGCCCAGCTCTGGAATTGCGGCAGCCATTCGCGACCTCAACCTGAACGATTTGATCCAGCAGGCGCCCTTCAGCGAGTAGACAGAACACCGCACAAAAAAGGGACGCACACTGTGCGTCCCTTTCAAAACTGCCCTGCGAGGCTTTGATTAGAAGCCGTAGCGTAAGCTCACCACCGCATTGTGAGAATCAATATCTACGTTCGTGTTCACATTCATGTAGCGATACCCGACATCAAGTGCGATTTCGTCAGTGATGTCGTAGGAGGCACCCGCAGCAGCACGATAGGCAAACTCGGTAGAGTCGCCCGATGCAGTAAAACCAGCTACCGAAATTGATAGGTCAGTCTCTACAATACCCGCGCCAACGCCGATGTATGGGCGGATGACACTGTCTGGCAGAAAATCAAAATACCCGTTCGCCATAACACCAAAATTCTCGAGACCACCGCCGACACTTGTCGCTACACCACCGGTGGTGATTGTGTCGTTGTCAGTATCAGAATAGAAGACCTCTACATCGACACGGAATCTGCCGACATCCGGATCGTCGACCGACTGGAAGCCAACCGCAGCATGCACGGAGTAGCCCATATCCAACTCGAGCGTCGAGCCAGCAGCAGAAATGTCATCAACCCAGTTGGCGCCACCGCCCACAGATACGTAGTAGCTGCCTTCCAGAGCTTGCGCGGTGCCGCCAAAAGCAGCCAGAGACAGCGCCGCACAGGCGCCGAGTGTAACAATACGATTCATAGAGATTATCCCCCCAAGTTTTACTCAGTGTGATCTGCCTAAACTAGAATAGCAGCTTCACTTAGTTTAATTAGTACTATGATTGTTTCACTTTTATAAGGAGTTCCATCCGCGTTTTGCTGTGTTTTTCAGATGTGTAGCTAATTTGAAACAGTGCCTTAGACCTAAAATTGATTAACAGGCCAACCCTACCGGTGCGGGTGCTTGCTCGCCGCGAGACAAAATGCTTACCTGTGCCCGACCCGACTGGTCCATATATTCCGCGTGACTGGCGAAAGTCCTCTTCCCGTGTGGGAAGTTGGGTGTGGGAAACCGTTCCATTCTTCGGAGCGCACAACCACAAGGGAGCGCGGAAGCCGATTTCAAAGCCGTTCGCCTGGGCAGCCTCATAAGAAGAGCTGGCCGGGCGTTTGACATTTTGGCTTTGAAACGGAGAAGACTCATGGATTTCAATCGGCTTCGCGACGACCTCGCACATAAAGACCCCGACATTTTTGCCGCGCTGACATCTGAGGAAGACCGGCAGCGCAAAGGGCTCGAGCTCATCCCTTCCGAAAACTATTGCTTCCCGGAAGTGCTTCCCCTGCTTGGCAGTGCGTTCACCAATAAGTACTCGGAGGGCTATCCCGGGCGGCGCTATTATGGCGGCCAACCCAATACCGACAGAATTGAAACGCTCGCGCGGGAACGGGCGTGCCGTCTTTTCCGGGCGGAACATGCCAATGTGCAGCCACTTTCAGGCTCGCCCATGAACCAGGCGGTCTATCTGGGCCTGCTCAATCCAGGCGACACGATCCTCGCAATGGATCTCAGCCATGGTGGCCACCTCACCCATGGCGCGCCGGTAAGCCATATGGGGCGGCTATTCAACTTCGTGCGCTACAAGACCGTCGGCCCGCAGGGCAACATTGACTATGACTCCCTAGAGGAAACGGCTCTCAGCGAACGCCCAAAACTCATCGTCTGTGGGCACTCTTCTTATCCCAGGGAAGTGGACTATGCCCGTTTTCAGAAGATTGCGGACAAGGTGGGCGCTCTTACCATGGCGGACGTTTCCCATGTCGGGGGTCTGATTGCCGGAGGCGCACTGCAGAACCCGCTCGATCATGGCTTCGACGTGATGACAACGACGACCCACAAGTCTCTCAGGGGACCGCGGGGCGGGCTTATTCTCTGCAAAGCGAAGCATGGAAAGGCCATTGACGCGTCAGTCTTTCCCGGCCTTCAGGGCGGCCCGCATATGAACCAGGTGGCCGCCACTGCGCTCACACTCAAGCTTGCCGCAGCGCCAGAGTTCAAATCGTACGCGAAGGCTGTGCTGATCAACGCGCAGGCGCTGGCGCAATCGCTCCGGGATCATCAGGTACGGCTCATTACCGGGGGCACGGAAAACCATCTGCTTGTGATCGACACTGTCGCGAGTTTCGGCATTGACGGGCGGCAGGCTCAGGAGACTCTGGACCGGATTGAACTCACCACCAACAAGCAGGTCATTCCTGATGATCCCAATCCGCCGATGCGACCATCCGGTTTACGGTTGGGCACGCCGGCTCCTACCGCACGCGGCATGGGTGAAGCGGATATGGCGATTGTGGGACGGTTGATTGCCTCTGCTCTGAGATCGCCGGACGATGACGCCCATCTGGCAGGCCTTGCGCAAGAAGTCGATGCGTTGACCGGCCGCTTCCCTGTTCCGGGGCTTTAGCCTTCACCTGTCACGGCAATGAGTTCGCGCCGGATCATGTCCTGATAGACGGACATGATCCGGTCGCCCTCTTTTCGGTCGACCGAAATCGCGAGACGCACCGCCATGCCTGTGAGTTGCATGACCAGAAAGCAGGCTGTCTCCAATCGCTTCCAGTCTCTTTTTGGTGTGAACTTTTTGAGCGTGCGAAAAACAATCTCGCCATTCGCTCGGCTGTCCTCAATGTCGAGGACGTTCAGCGTTTTGTCGGCCTGGATGCCAAACCAGATATCGCAGGCAACGGGCTCCGCCAGAAAGAGCTCGTAATAGGCCATCAGGGTCGACTTCAGCGCCGCTTCACCCTCTTCTAAGCACGTCACTTCGCCCATGGCTTGGGCGAGACCGTCGTGCACCAACTCCATGATCCGCTCCGCCAGTGTGATGATGATGGCCGCCTTGTCCGGGAAGTATTGGTAGACGGACCCAATCGGCACGCCGGCGCGTGTCGCGACATCGCTCATCTTTAGATGTTCGCTGCCGTTCTCCTCAATGAGGCTTCGTGCGGCATCAAGTATCCGTTCAAACCGCTCTTTTGCGCGGGCCTGGGTCGGGATTTTGCGCACGGATGTTCTTTTTTGCGAGGCGGAGACGGCGGTCATTTCTGGGTTTCGGTCTCTGGCTAAAGATTTTTCTTGATTCTCATAATATGAGGGTTTATCACTTTTTACAAATATGAGGAACCCTCACAATTGGAGCCCATCATGACAGCTTCTTCCCAAACTGATCGTGCCTGCATTGTTGGCGCTGGCCCAGGCGGCCTCGCGCTCGCTCGAACCTTCAAACTGCTCGGTATTGATTTCGATGTTTTCGAGAGACATTCCGACGTAGGCGGCATCTGGGATGCGAGCAATCCGGGCTCGCCCATGTATGCCTCTGCGCATTTCATTTCTTCAAAGACGCAGTCGCACTACACGGATTTCCCAATGCCGGACGACTACCCGGACTATCCGTCGAACAAACAGATCCACGCCTATATGCGCGCTTTTGCAAATGAGTATGGGCTCCATGACGATATCACCTTCAACACGGAAGTCACCGATACGAAGTTTGAAAAGGATGGCTGGAAGGTCACGCTCGCCAATGGAGAGACGCGTCCCTACAGGTGGCTCATCTGCGTCAATGGAACCAACTGGCATCCAACCCTGCCTGACTGGGCAGACGGTCCGTTCGATGGCGAGGTCCGCCATGCCAACACCTTCCGCCATATGGATGAATTTCGGGGAAAACGTGTTCTGATCGTCGGCGCCGGCAATTCGGGCTGTGACATTGCCTGTGATGCTGCAGCTGCGGGTGACGCGGCTTTCATCAGCCTGAGACGCGGCTATCACTTCATTCCAAAACATCTCATGGGCAAACCAGCTGACGTCTTTGCCAATGAAGGCCCTCATTTGCCCATGTGGCTATCCCAAAAAGTTTTCGGGCTTATGTTGCGGTTCATCAACGGGGACCTCACCCGCCTTGGCCTTCCTGCCCCCGATCACAAGGTCTTTGAGAGCCACCCGATCCTCAATACCCAGCTGCTGCACTACCTGGGTCACGGCGACATCAAGGCCAAGAGTGACGTTGAGCGTCTGGACGGCAAACATGTTGTGTTCAAAGACGGCAGCCGTGAAGAAATTGATCTGGTGCTCTGCGCGACCGGGTATGAATGGAAGATCCCCTATGTCGATCCGTCAGAGTTCACCTGGAAATCCGGACGCCCTGATCTCTACATGAACCTGTTTGTGAAGGATCACCCCAACTTGTTCTCGCTTGGTTTCATGGAAACCAATGGCGGTGCTTACAAGCTTTTCGACAATATGGCTGATCTGATCGCGCGGGCAATCCTGGCGGAGCGAGACCGGCCGAAGCAGGCCAAACGCTTTCGCAAGCGCCTTAGCAATCATCAGCCCGATCTGTCCGGCGGGGTCAACTATGTCGGATCAGACCGTCACGCGACTTACGTGAATATCGACGCCTATAAAAAGGCCATGGCCGAATTGCGCAAACATATGGGCTGGCCCGACATCCCGGACGGCCATTATGACGCTGTCCGGACTCCGACAAAGGCGCAGGCTGAAGCAGCATGAGCAGAACCGTCATGATCACCGGCGCGGCGGGCGGTCTCGGCCGCGCGTTGGCACAGGAGTTCCGAGCTCGAGGCGATCAGTTGGTTCTCACCGACCGGAGCGCTGAATTGTCCCAGCTGCCGCCCGACTCTGGTACGGAGATGTTGGAGGCCGACCTTTGTGACCAGCGAGACCTGAATGAGCTATGCGCGCGTCTGGAACACGGCGAGCCTGCCATCGACCTTTTGATCAACAATGCGGGCATTGGTGTGCCTGGGTCGGTGTCTGCGATTGATGGTGCTCTGCTGGCCAAGCACATTGACATCAATCTGACAGCGCCGATGCGCCTTTGCCAGGCGGCAGCGCGGGGCATGCTCGCCAGAGGCAAAGGTCAGATCTTCAACATCGTTTCCTTGGCAGGACTCTTTCCGCTTAAAGACAGCGCGCCCTACACTGCCTCTAAGTTTGGCCTTCGGGGCTTTACGGCTGCGCTGGCTCTGGAGTTGGCCCAGCACGGCATTGAAGTCGGCGGCCTATACCCCAGCGCCATCGACACTCCGATGTTGCGTGAAGAAATGTCTCACCCGGAAGGCTCGCCGCTCAACTTCGCAGGCAATGCGGATCCCCTGTCTGCCGAGGAGACCGCACAACACATCATGCAAGCACTTGCCTCCGGCGATCTGGAAACATGGCTTCCCAAAAGCGAGGGGCGCATGGCCGGCCTTGTCATGGCTTTTCCAAACACGCTTAAGCGGGTGTTTCGCTATCTGGAAGCGCAAGGCAATAAAAAGAAGCAGGCCTATCTGGCGAGCCTTCAGACCTGACTGCTTACCGCCCCAGTCGTTTCAACAGCCGATCGTGGAGAATGTTCTCCGCAGCGAAGAGATAATCTGCTTTGCTGGCTGACACCGTCTCGGCTCCCTCCTGACGCAGGTGATCAGCCACTGCCTGAACCTGCGCCGTGGGGCAGATCACGCGGACCTCTCCGCCGCCGTCGAACGCACTGATCACGTCGGCGGCGCATTGATAGTGGCGGTCCAGGTCTTCTGCGATTTTGGCTGGATCAAACGGACCGCGTGCGGCCACAAGCATGTGATTTTCCGCGCGGTCACGCGCATCCAACCGATCGAGGATCACCCGCGCTGCGCCAAGCTGCGCGGCGCCCCAATCGGCGTTTAGGGATGCCACAAGATTGGCTTCGCTCCGGAGCATCACCCCGTCGTCGAGAATCTTGAGATTGTTCGCGACCAGGGTCGCCCCGGTCGAGGTGATGTCGACGATGGCTTCAGCGGAGCCCGCCGCAGGTGCACCTTCCGTCGCGCCTAAGCTTTCCACGATCCGATAATCGTTGATCCCGTGGTCGGCAAAAAACATGCGCGTCAGATTGAAGTATTTCGTCGCAACACGCAGGCGTTTTCCCCGCTTCGCGTGAAAGGCGAGCGCGACATCGTCGAGGTCCGCCATGTTTTCGACATCAATCCAGCTCTGGGGCACAGCGACCACCACATCCGCGTGGCCAAAGCCAAGCTTGAGCAGAAGCTCGACACTCTGATCTGGTGCGGCCAGCTTTTCCCGGATCAGGTCTTCCCCGGTAATGCCGAAGTGGATCGTACCTTGTTCAAGGTTGCCCGCAATCTCAGACGCGGACAGAAAGGCAATCTCAACATCTGAGACGCCCTTTAGCGTACCTGTATACCCGCGTCCGCCATGTTTGGAGACATTCAAGCCAGCCCGCTTGAAGAACTCGGAAGCGTTTTCCTGAAGCCGACCTTTCGAAGGGAGACCCAGAATGAGTTTGTCGGTGCTCATTTCTTTTCTCCCTGGTTGGTCGCAAGGAAGAGCCTTTCCAGCGCGATCGCACACCCGACTGCCTGCACAGGCCGTGGTGCCCCGAGGCTCTGGAGAAGGCCATCGTAGCGGCCGCCACCCATGATCACAGCGTCATTCCCCAACTCCGGCACCCGCAATTCGAAAACGTGGCCTGTGTAATATTCCAGCTTCCGCCCAAACCCCGTGGAGAAGGTGGCGCGCCCCAGATCGACGCCCGCGTCTGAGATGGCCTTCAGCCGAGTGGCTAGTTTTTCTAGCGCACCGTCTGCCGTAATGCCGTTCTTTTTGAGCAGGTTCTCCACTTGTCCTACAGCATCCGCGGCTGGTACCGAGATCTTCATATAGTCACTAATGATCGCGGCTGCTTCCTTGGGCATCTGTTCTGACGTGGCCTCACCGGCTTTCTCAAGCAAGCGGCTGGCGATCTCATCGACACCCCGCCCGCCCACGGGCGCAATGCCTCCCAGTTTCAACACATCGTTCAGCAGCGTTGCCGCTTGTGCCTCATTGAGACCGGCGAGCACAGACAGGAGTCCCTCCTGGTCTTTACGCGTCGCCTGACCCTCACCGTTTGAGAGGTCTGCCAGGAGGTTAGAGAAGAATTCCGGTCGCCAGAACTGTCGGCGCAGCCTTCCTTTCCAACCTTTGGGGATATCAATCGCATCTATGAGCGCGCCAAAAAGGGAGAGATCGCCAAGCTCCAACTGATAATCGGTGAGACCTGCGGCCTCGACCGCGGCAATGCCTAAGCGGGTTACTTCGGCATCCGCACCGGCTTCTTCGACAGCACCCAAAATTTCGAGGCCGCATTGATTGTATTCACTGAGCTTGTCCGACCCTGTGGGCTGATAGCGGTACACAGGTCCGCTCGCACATAGACGACGCGGCGTGGCGCCCTCAAGATCGTTTTCGAGGTAGAGACGGCAGACCGGGATCGTCAGTTCGGGTCGCAAACAAAGCTCCTGGCCACCTGCATCGGTGAAAAGGTAGGTGCGGCGTCTGATGTCTTCGCCGGAACGATCTAGGAAGATGTCGGCTGGTTGCAGAACGGGCGCGGCCACGGGCTCGAACGAAGCGGCTTCGAAAGACGTGCGCACAGCGTCAGCTTGCTGCTCGCGCGCCTTGAGCTCGTCTCCACTGCTGGAAATACTTGTCATGGTCTTATCCCGCACCGTCCCCTTTCGGGGAACATGATCACGGGCTCCTGTCTAACATGGAAATGCAAAGAATTCTGAAAGAGTGTCGCCTGTTGGGCCCACATGAACCCCACCGCAGGGCGGAGCGTCAGTGGGCCTTGATATGTCGGCCAAGAATTTCCTGCACATGTGCGACGAATTCGGCACGCGGCACGGACACCTGCGCGTGGGCGCTTTCCCGCCATTCCGCGTTGTCGGTGATTTCTTCGGATTTCTGCGCGCCGAGGATCAAGTCCTTCAGCGTCACTTCACCATTTTCCCGCTCATCCTCGCCTTCGATGACGACGACGGGGGCCCCGCGACGGTCCGCATATTTCACCTGCGCGCGCATGCCCGACCCGCCGAGATAAAGTTCAGCACGGATGCCTGCGGCACGAAGTTCCGCAACCATTTTCTGGTAGCCAGGCATCGCGCCCTTGTCCATCACCAGAACAATGACCGGAGCAGCTACAGTGTTCTCTTCCACTTTGCCCAAGGCTTCCAGAGCCGCAAACAGGCGGCTTACACCGATGGAAAAGCCGGTTGCCGGCACCCTTACGCCTTTGAAGCGCTCGACAAGGTCGTCATAGCGTCCGCCGCCGCCAACAGAGCCAAAACGACGCTGCTGACCTTCTTCGTCGGTCGCTTCAAATGTGAGTTCGGCCTCGTAGACCGGTCCTGTGTAATAGCCAAGGCCGCGGACAACCGCCGGGTCAAATGCGACGCGGTCTTCTTCATATCCAACCGCGGACAACAGAGCATCAATTTCGCGCAGCTCCGCGACGCCTTCGAGACCAATCTCGCTGTCGCCGACGAGGGTCTCCATCGCGCCACATACTGTGCCGCGGGTGCCGCCGCCGGATTCTGTGAAGGCGATGATGCGCTCTATCTGATTGTCCGACAGCCCGGCGCCTTCAGTGAAGTCGCCCGACTCATCCTTGCGTCCTTGGCCTAAGAGAAGCCGAACGCCTTCACTTCCCAGTCGGTCGAGCTTGTCGATGGCCCGCATGACGGTCAGGTGTTGTTTCTCAAACTCAGGACCTTCGCCGACAATGCCGCAGGTTTCGAACACACCGTCGAGAACTTTGCGATTGTTGACGCGCATGACATAGGAACTGCGCGGGATGCCGAGCGCTTCCAGACAATCGGCGGCCATCATGCACATTTCCGCGTCCGCGGCGGGCCCGGGTGCCCCTACGGTGTCCGCATCAAACTGTGTGAACTGGCGGAAACGCCCCGGCCCCGGCTTTTCATTTCGCCACACCGGACCAGTCTGATACCGACGAAAAGGCTTCGGTAGCGCGTCATAATTCTCTGCCACAAACCGCGCCAAGGGCGCCGTCAGGTCGTAGCGGAGCGACAGCCATTGTTCGTCATCGTCCTGAAACGAAAAGACACCTTCATTAGGACGGTCTTCATCCGGCAGGAATTTGCCAAGCGCATCTGCATATTCAAAGGCTGAGGTCTCGAGAGGCTCGAAGCCGTAAAGCTCATAAATCTCCCGAATACGCGCAAGCATGGCGGTTTCCGCACGGACCGTTGCCGCCGGAATATCCCTCAACCCCTTCGGCACCCGTGCCTTGGGGCGAAATGTCTTTTTCTTTTTCGCCATTTTCTGCTGCTTTGGGTCTTAGCGCTCTCAGCCCGATTTCTGCTTCGTTTGGGCCGCGCATAGGTAACGCAAGCCCGCGGAACCCGCAAGCCTGCGCCCAGAGACAAGTCTTTGCAGGTTCAGACTCTTTCGGATTTGCGCTTATCCGGCTTGTTGAAATGTTCTTCTTATGTTCCAATAAATCAAAACAGGGAGTTGAGGTACATGGAACAGCGATACAGCATCATTACATTCGGCACGTCAGACATGGCTCGAACACGGTCCTTCTATGAGGACCTGTTGGGCTGGCAGCCCTTTATGACTGAAGGCATGACAGCCTATGACGCCGGCGGCTTCGTGTTCGGTCTGTTCGGGCATGAGGAACTCGCGAAAGACGCAGACCTAGACGCAACGGTGCCCGGCCCTGGCTATCAGGGATTTGCAGTCGCTTACAACGCGCGGAGCGAAGCAGAGGTTGATGAGCTGCTTGCCGTGATCAGCAACAAGGGCGCTGATTATGGGGCGAAAATTCTGAAACCGGCGCACAAAGCATTCTGGGGCGGCTATTCAGGCTACTTCGCCGATCCGGATGGCCATGCCTGGGAGGTGGCTTTCAATCCTTACTGGACTTTCAAAGAGGACGGTCGCCTCAATTTGCCGAAGCCTGAGAGCGCCTGACGCGGACTGGGTGCTCTTGCTCAAACGTTAATTGTTAAAAGATTGGCAAGGATCGTGTGCCGGTTGGGGTCTGCAGCGTAAGCCCCTGACTCTATTCAGAAAACCACATCTCAAGAGCGCAAATTTGGTTTGTGCTTCGAGTGTCAAACCCCCCTAAATGGCGCTTTTCTTTACGCTCTGTTTACCAAGGTGGACGCATGGTTAGCGAAAGCTTAACGATGAGACCATCGAATGATTCGATCTGCTCCCAGCCCTGCAGGCGCAGGGTCGTCTGCCCAACAGGCGGTAACCGCCAGCCTTGCACCTGCACCCGCATGCCTTTCGGTGGCGCTTGTCAGCGACGCGGCGCTGCCTGCCTCTGTGTTTGATCGCCTGGATGCCGACGTCACCCAGATTGCCCGGTCTCGGGGCATTGCGCCGCTGCTTGCACCCGGCCTTGACGTTGTCCTCTACGATATGGGCATTGCGTCGGATAGCGATTTCGACGCGCTGTCCCGAATTGTGAGCCTTGGCCCCGACGTACCGGTCATCGCCTTGTTTGAAGGCCATGTGTTTAGCCGAGATATGGCGACCAGGGCGGTTGCGCAAGGAGCAGATGACGCTTGTGTTTTCGATGCCTTCCATGCCGAAGACTTGCTGACACCTACAACGGTCGCAATCGCCAGATTTGCGCGACTAAAGACTCTGCCGTCCCAACCAGCGGTTGAGGTCGTTGCAGACGAGGCTCAGGACAAACAGACGCCAGTCACTGTGGTACAAGAAGCAGCCGATGCAATGGTCATTCTCGACAATGATGGCAAGGTTGCATTCGCCAACGCTGCGGCGGCGGAGCTTCTAGGTCGATCCTTAGAGTCGCTTGCCGGCGAGCGGTTGGACATGCCGACCACACCAGGCGAGCGCGACATTCGGATCAAGCAACCCAGCGGCGAGGAGCGAACGGCTGACCTCCGGATCGTCGAAACGGAATGGGGCGGACAGCCCGCGCGCGTCGCAGCCTTCACCGATACAACTGTGCGAAAGCACCTTGAACAAACAATTCGCGATGCGGAGAAGCAGGGGCTCACATCAGAACGGCGCACCAATAGCTTTTTCTCAAACGTCAATCACGACCTCCGCACGCCGCTTACCCATATTATCGGGTTCTCTGAGATCATGAAGGATGCGCAGTTCGGCCCACTGGCGGATCGATACAGGGACTATGCCAGGGACATCCATCAATCCGGTACGATGCTGCTGGATATGATCGAAGATCTGTTGAGTATCGCTGAATCAGAACCCGACGAGACATCTCTGGCAGCTGATATCTGCAATATCGACGCGCTTCTGGAGACGGTGGTCACCGCGCAGAAACGAAAGGCAGCGGAGGCCGGCGTCACGCTTTCCTTGAAACCCTGCCCAGGCGTCCCTGGACTTCGCGGGGATGCGAAAAAGCTACGACAGGGCGTGTTCCGGCTGATCTCCGAACTTTTGCACACAACAGGTAGTGGGTCGCACATCGAATTGGGGGTTAGCGAGAGCCTTCAATCGCTGACCATCTGCGCGACCATCGACGCACCCGACGGAACCGAAATGGTGCTGCCTTACGATGAGCTCACGCAAGACGCGTGCGCACTTGTCGAAGATCCGTTTGTCAGTGCCGAGGGGCGGAGCCGCCCGCGGGACATGGGGCTTGCTCTGTCGCTTACACGCAAAGTGACTGAACTTCACGGCGGCACCTTGTCTATTGAGCAATGCTCAAAAGGCCACGCGATCGTTGAAATGATATTACCAGCCGCACGGCTCGTGCGCTGACTCGGTCCAGCTAGTCAAACAGGGCGTCAATATCGGCCTGACTTGCCCGATCGTCAGCTTCTGGCATGGATGGACCGTTTGCGAGCGCCCGCCCCTCCGGTACGTCTGCGCCAGCGGCACCGTCATCGGCCGCCTCAATGCCTTCAAAGCCTGCCTCACCCCAAATGGTCTGCATGCTTTCGATACGTTGCTCGATGTAGCGAAGTGCGTTCACCACCTTGGTAATCCGCTGCCCCGTAATGTCTTGAAAGTTACAGGCTTCGAAGATCGCAATAACCTGTTCCTGAATTTCCAGTGCCTGACTTGCCTCTACACCTTCAAGTGTCGTGCTCAAGGTCGACGCATTGCTATCGATGATTTCCACCGCGCCGAGAATGCCTTCCGTAGCGGCCTCTGTGCCGGCGACGACTTCGTCCAACTCGTCGGTTACTGATCTGATACGCTCAGACGAAGCACCATCATAACGCAGAGCGACGATCTCACTTTTCGTTCTCTGAATAGCAGCCTGCATCAGATCCAGTTCTGACTTAAGCTTGGCGGCTTCCTTGATTTCTTCTTTATATTTGTCGAGCAATGCGTCAGGTGCGCCGGCCGGAAGATCAATTTGAGAAATGGAGGCTGGCCCAACAGACTGTCCGAGTTGCCCGATCGCATCCATGACCTCTTGATGCCGTTCCGCCGCTACGCTGTCAGGCACATGTGCCTCTGAGGCAAGCCCAAGAGATTCGGCTGTATCTGCGCTGTCCCGTGTATGAATATTCACGGTTTCAATTCTGAATCTTCTTTTTGGCTTGCCCATAAATATTCTCGCCCTGCAGTCACCGCGGTTCCTTCAGTTACCGAGGAACGCCTTGGGCAAAGCTAAGGGGAATTCGCTAACAAGCGGTTTAGTCCAAATGGATTGGGCAATATTTACTCTCTGTTCACCATGAGATGCATAGCGAGACAAAGCAAAAGTGACTGGCAGATACCGGACCTTTGACTAGAGTGAGATTATGTTAACGCGACTTATATCCAACGCCCATGGGATCTCCCCCTCCTATTTCGGCGTCGGCATGGGCCTTGGCGGCCTCGCGAGCGCCTGGACACAGGCGGCATCTATGTTTCCAGGGACGGCATGGATCGCGGATGTGCTCTTTTTGGTAACGCTGGTGGTCTTCGCGTTGGTCACCCTGCTCTACAGTTCCAAGGCGATCTTGTTCTTCCCGCGCGTCGTGACGGATTTTTGCGACACGAATATCGCGAATTTCTTCCCCGGCTTCACGATCACGCTGCTGCTCCTGGCGTCATGGCTGGATCAGTTGAACATTATGGTCGGGGTTCATCTATGGACCCTCGCTGCGATCGCACATGTTTGCCTGGCGGTTTGCATTTTGCGCAACTGGATCGTCCACAATGTGGAAATCACCCGCGCAAACCCGTCAATGTTTGTGCCCATCGCTGGCTTGTTTGTGGTCCCCGCAAGCATGCCGCCCACGGGGTCTGAAACAATCGCCCTTTTCTGCTTCGCGGTGGCACTCCTGTTTTGGCTGGCATTGCTGCCCGTCGTTTTGAACCGAATCCTATTTCATGGTCAGTTGCCGCAGCAGTTTTTACCGACACTCTTCGTACTCATTGCTCCACCCGCCCTTGCAGCTTCCTCCACGGCCGTGCTCTTGGGTGCTTTTACATCATTGGCGGACATGTTCTTTTTTGCCGGCCTGTTCGTCGCACTACTTCTCGCCACCATGGCGCGTCAGTTTTTTGCCCTCACGTTCCAAATGTCCTGGTGGGCGTTCACCTTCCCATCGGCGGCACTCGCGGGGGCAGCACTCAAGCGGTATGCAATGATGCCTTCGCCAGACCCATCAGCCGGGTTCTTAGCGATCTCGCTTCTGTTTGCCGCTACGTTGATCATTGGGTTCGTGAGTTGGCGTACGCTGCAGGCGCTCCTCTTCGCCCGCGCCGAAGAAGGTATAGAGGCTGAGCGCTAGAAGCGGGAAAGTTCAAATCTGACCGGGATTGTGACCGCAAAGCTTGAGCGCCCAAGTTCTTTGGGTATCGCAGGGAGCGGCTCCGCCCTGCTCAACATTTTCGCGACTTCCTGATCCAACATCTCGTATCCGCTTGAGTCCACAATCTCATATTGTGTGACGGTGCCGACCGCATTCACTGTGAAGGATAAGGTCACCACGCCCTCAATGTTGCGACGTCTGGCGGCCCTGGGATAGCGCTTATGACGCGCCAGCCAGCTTGCCAGCATTGCTGTGTAGTCAGCTTCGGCATCAGCATTTGACACGCCGACGACAGCGGACGCCTGACCCTGGCCCACGCTCCGCGTTTCTGGCGCGATTTGGTGGGGCGCCGGAGCAGATGACGGCCTGGCTTCCACCGCTGGTTTTGGTGCCGATTGTTCTGCGCGCCGTGGCGGAATCTCAACCGGCGGACGCTCTACAACGGGCGCTGGGGGTTCCGGCTCCACAATGGGTTCTGGTTCAGAGAATACAGAGTCTTCCTCATCAACCGACTCTGTCTCTGACCGGTCCTCATCGGGATTGGTGCTAGGCGCCAGCGACAATGTCATCGACCCCGCACCGGGATCCGCCAATTCGATCGCGGGAGACCACCACCAGAAGAACCCCGCGGCGGCATGGAGGAAGAGAGCAATTGCAAGGACAATCGCCCATTCTTTTGAGGACCCAGACATTACCGGTCAGTCCGCTCCATCGGAGGGCACGCCGAAGGCAGACACGCCGCGGACATGTTCTTCGACATGCAGTTTGCGCTTGAGCGGTGGGAAGGCACGCTGTGAACAATCGAGACGTTCACACAAGCGGCAGTTAACGCCGATGGGGGTTGCTGCTTCTTCATTGTCCAAATCATGCCCCAAGGAGTAGGCGAAATCGCGAGCATGGGAAATATCACATCCAAGGCCGACGACATATTGGTCGCCTGGCACGCCAATACCAGACCCCGCGCGGCTCACGGTTCTGGCAATGGAGAAATAGCGGGTGCCGTCATCCATGGCCACGACCTGAGTATAGACTTGGCCCGGCACGCGGAAGGCATCGTGCACATTCCAGCGCGGGCATGTGCCCCCAAAGCGGGCAAAGTGGAAGCCGGCGGCGGAGAAGCGTTTCGACACATTGCCGGCATTGTCAACACGGATAAGGAAAAAGGGAATGCCTCGAGCCCCTGCCCGCTGGAGCGTCGTCAGCCTGTGACAAACCTGCTCGAAACTTGTGCCGAAACGCCGCCCCAACAGGCGGATGTCATACTTGGTTTCCTCGGCTGTGCGGAAAAAGGCGTCATAGGGCATGAGCAACGCAGCGGCGAAGTAGTTCGCAAGAGCAATACGCAACAGGCGGCGCGCTTCGTCGTCGCTGAGCCCGGATTGCTCAACCAATTGTTCTAGGGTCTTGGCCTGCTCAAGGAAGCCAACCTGATACGCAAGCTGGAAGGAGCGCCCCGGCTGGTCCAGCAATTCCGACAAGAACATGGTTTGGCGATGCCGGTCGTAGCGCCTGAGTTCACCGGACATGAAGTCCGCCGGCACAACGCGGGTGCTTACGCCGTGCGTGTCTCTTAGATAATCACGCAGCGCCACATAGGGCTCGTCTGCAGAGAGTTTGGCGCTGGCATAGAGGTCTTCTGCCGCTTCATCCAATGCCGGAAAGTGGTTGGTGTGAGTGTTGATGTATTCACGCACCTCCTCGATAGGCAGCCCAATGGCCTGAGCAGAAGTGTCGTCGTCACGATCCGCCAACCGTTCTGCCAGCAATGAGGAAGCTTCCACTGCTTCTTGGTACGACCGATAGAGGGTAGCAACGGCATCCGCGATGGCGGGCGTTGCATCAGCCACATCCTTCAAATCCTGGTCCGAGAGACCGGCATCGCGCATAAGCGGGTCGGAGAAGACTTCTTTCAAGGCGGACAAGGCCCGCGCCTCCTCATCGCCACCGAGCGAGCGCAGATCGACATCGAAAACATCGGCCATTCTGAGGAGGATCTGCGCCGAGACCGGCCTCTGGTTGCGCTCTATCAGGTTCAAATAGCTCGCAGAGATGGAAAGTTCGTCCGCCATGCGCGCCTGAGTTAACCCTTTGTCGCGCCTCAGCCGCCGGACCCTGGGTCCCGCGAACACCTTCTTGTCCTGCCGCTCATACGCCATTTTCTGCGCTTTCCTGTCGCCAAAATTTACAAGATTTACATTTACTACAGAATTTCACCGGAATCGTGTAAAGATTTTTACTTTAATATTTTCAATGACTTATGAATCGTTGGACAATCCTTTGTACGAGTTGTATGACCCCGCCTAAAGTACCCTGACGCTACGATCAGGGACCACCCAGTGACAGCGGAGGTTTGAGACCATGAGCCAGGCTCAGGTGAAGTCCAGCGTTGAGGGCGTCGAAATTGTCGGCGCAATGAAGCCAGGATATGAACGCGTTCTGACGGACGAGGCTCTGGCCTTTGTCGCGGATCTGGAACGGAACTTTGGCGGCCGCCGCCGCGAGCTTCTGGAAGCACGTGCCGAGCGCCAAAAACGGTTCGACGCGGGCGAGCTGCCCGATTTCCTGCCGGAAACGCAGTCTGTGCGCGATGGCGACTGGAAAATTTCGCCAATTCCAAAAGATCTGCTGGATCGCCGGATTGAAATTACCGGCCCTGTCGACAATCGGAAGATGGTCATCAACGCGCTGAATTCCGGTGCGAACTCCTACATGACCGACTTTGAAGATGCGTCGTCACCGACCTGGGACAATATGATCGGCGGTCAGCTGAACATGATGGACCTGTGGGCGGGCACCATCGGCTTCACCGATGAGAGCAATGGCAAATCCTATGACGCCCTGCCACTCGACGAGCGGGCGACATTGATCACCCGTCCACGCGGCTGGCACCTGGAAGAAGCCCATATCAAGGTCGACGGCCAGAACATGTCTGGCGGCATGTTCGACTTTGGCATGTATCTCTTCCACAACCACGCCAACCTCAAAGCCAACGGCACGGGCCCCTACTACTACCTGCCGAAGATGGAAAGCCATCTGGAAGCGCGTCTGTGGAACGATGTCTTCACGCACGCGGAAAAAGCACTGGGCCTGCCCGTCGGCACGGCGCGTTGCACGATCCTGATCGAAACGCTGCCTGCCGCGTTTGAGATGGACGAAATCCTCTACGAAATGCGTGACCACATCGTGGGTCTGAACTGCGGTCGTTGGGACTACATCTTCAGCTACATCAAGCGCCTGGGCAAAAACCCGAACTACATTCTGCCAGACCGAGCGCAGGTGGTGATGGGCGACGCGTTCCTGTCTGCTTATTCTCTGCTCCTCATCAAGACCTGCCACAAGCGTGGCGCATTCGCGATGGGTGGCATGGCCGCGCAGATCCCTGTGAAGGGTGACGATGCCGCCAATGAAGCAGCGTTTGCAAAAATCCGCGCGGACAAAGAGCGTGAAGCAAACAATGGTCACGACGGTACCTGGATCGCCCACCCGGGCATGGTCGACGTGGTGAGCGAAATCTTCGGCAAACTGCCGGAGACCAACCAGCTTGCCCGTCAACGCCAGGACGTGAATGTCGGTCAGAAAGAAATGATCGAACCCCACAAAGGCGAGCGCACCGAAGAAGGTTTGCGCGAATGCTGCCGTGTGGGCGTTCAGTATATTGAAGCCTGGCTTGGCGGCCGCGGTGCGGTCCCGCTTTACAATCTTATGGAAGATGCGGCGACGGCTGAAATCAGCCGGACCCAGATCTGGCAGTGGCTCTATCACGAAGTTGATCTTGCCGACGGTCAGAAGGTCACGAAGGAGCTCTTCCAGACGCTTCTCGACGATGAAATGAAGAAACTAGAAGAAACGCTCGGCGAAGAGCGTTGGACATCCGGCCATTTTGACGAGGCGATCGCCATGTTCGCTGAAATGGCAACATCCCGGGAGTGCGAGGAATTCCTCACCCTGCCGGCCTATGAACTTCTCGTCAAAAGCGGGAACTAATCTGACTACCACTCAACCGATAGCTCGACTGAGTGTCACCTCTAACTAAAGGACAATGCTATGAGCAAAACGTTCTACGATATTATCCCTAGCGCCCCGGCTGGTCGCTTCGACGACGTCGAGCGCAACTATTCGGTTGAAGATGTTGAAAAGCTTCGCGGCTCTTTCCCCATCGAATACACACTTGCCACACGCGGTGCGAACAAGCTGTGGGAAGGTCTTCACACAGAAGACTACATCCACTCGCTCGGTGCCCTTTCCGGCAACCAGGCGATGCAGATGGTTCGCGCTGGCCTGAAAGCCATTTACCTGTCCGGTTGGCAGGTTGCAGCTGACGCCAACACAGCGTCTGCTATGTATCCTGACCAGAGCCTCTACCCTGCCAATGCAGGCCCAGAGCTTGCCAAGCGCATCAACCGTACCCTGCAGCGTGCCGACCAGATCGAGCATTCTGAAGGCGGTGCACAGCGTGACTGGTTCGTGCCGATCGTTGCTGACGCGGAAGCTGGTTTCGGTGGTCCTCTGAACTGCTTCGAAATCATGAAGGCTTACATCGAAGCTGGCGCTGCCGGCGTTCACTACGAAGATCAGCTTGCGTCTGAGAAGAAGTGCGGTCACTTGGGTGGTAAGGTTCTGATCCCAACGAAAGCTCACGAGCGTAACCTCAACGCTGCACGTCTTGCTGCAGACGTTATGGGCACACCAACGCTCATCATGGCTCGTACAGACGCTGAATCTGCGAAGCTCATCACGTCCGACGTTGACGAGCGGGATCACGAGTTCATCGACTTCGATGCAGGCCGGACCCCAGAAGGCTTCTATCGTCTGAAAGACGGCACGGGCGTTGATCACTGTATCGCTCGTGGTAAGCAGTTCGCGAAATATGCTGACCTGCTGTGGTGGGAAACTTCTGTGCCGAACCTCGACGACGCGAAGCGTTTCGCTGAAGAAGTTCGCAAAGAGCACCCGAACCAGATGCTGGCTTACAACTGCTCACCTTCCTTCAACTGGGAAGCAAACCTGGACAAGGACACCATTGCCAAGTTCCAGCGTGAGATCGCAGCGATGGGCTACAAGTACCAGTTCGTTACGCTTGCTGGTTTCCACCAGCTCAACTACGGCATGTTCCAGCTCGCTTCCGGCTACCGGGATCGCGGCATGGCTGCTTACTCCGAACTGCAGCAGGCTGAGTTCGGCGCAGAAGGCGACGGCTACACAGCTACACGTCACCAGCGTGAAGTTGGCACAGGCTACTTCGACATGGTGTCTGTGGCTGCTGCTGGCGGCGAAAGCTCAACAACGGCTCTGGGTGAGTCCACAGAGAGCGCGCAGTTCAAAACGGACGCTGCTGAGTAATCAGCACGCCGCTTCTTCGGAAGCACACATTTCAACCCTCGGCAGGAAACTGCCGGGGGTTTTTCTTTGCCCGCATAACGATCACTCAGCTAGATTTGGTGGTCTTTTGTGATGTCTGCAGGAATGCACCATGGACGAAGCGCCAAGACCCAAGCCAGCCATTGATATTACGAGCCGTGTGCCGCGGCCGGTGCAGGAGCTTTGGCCGATCGTGACTTCGGCGGAGGGCGTCAATGCGGAGCTGAAACCTCTCGTTGCGATGACGTTTCCGAAAGACGGTTTTGATTTTTCCGAAGCGCCGGTCGACCAGCCGCTCTTCATATCATGGATATTGTTGTTCGGATTTCTGCCCTTCGATCGGCACACATTCGTGCTCCATGAAGTGGGGGAAACGCATTTCATCGAGACATCCCACACGCTGCTTCAAAGACACTGGCGACATGAGCGCTATCTGACGGCAGCAGGCGACGGCACTGATGTGCGTGATGTTGTGACCGTGACCCCGCGGTTGGCTTTCATGGCGCCGCTCACCAATCGGATTGTCGCCACCATCTTCCGCCACCGGCATAAACAGCTTGCGAAACTCTATCCGGCTGACTAGCCGGTCCAGCCACGCGCCAGCTGGTCAAAATGCGATTTCACTTGGTGATAGGCGGCATGTCCCGATAGGCTTCTTACAACAAGAATTCAAAGGGAGGAAATCATGTCAGAGACAGCGACGCTGGACATTAAGGGAGACGTTGCACCGGGTTTTGAAGCGGTGCGGGACGCCTTTGCCAATAACTTCAAGAGTGCCGGTGAAGTCGGCGCCTCTTTCGCCATCTGGAAAGACGGCAAATATCTGGTCGACATCTGGGGCGGTCATGCCAATGCGGCAAAATCCAAAGACTGGCAGCGCGACACGCTTCCCAATGTCTGGTCGACCACCAAAGCGGTCGCTGCGCTGACGCTTGCTATTCTGGTCGAGCGCGGGCAGCTCTCCTATGACGACAAAATCACCAAATACTGGCCGGAGTTTGGCGCCCACGGCAAAGATCAGCTAACAGTGGGTCAGGTGCTTTCGCACCAAGGCGGCGTCTCGACACTTAAAGACCCCATCACAACAGAAGACCTTTATGACCATGACACGATGGCGGCTCGCATGGCAGCGGCAGAACCGCTCTGGGAGCCCGGCACACGGTCGGGCTATCACGCCCTTACGTTCGCCTTCCCAACAGGCGAACTCGTGAAACGTATCACTGGCAAAACCATCGGACAGTTCTTCCGCGAGGAAGTGGCGGATCCCTGGGAGGTCGATTTCCACATCGGCCTTCCGGAAAGTGAAGAGCCCCGAATTGCAGAGATGATCGAAGCAGAGAACGCTCAGGCGTTGGATGAAGCTCAGCTCAATGACGTGCAGAAACTGACCTTTGCAAACCCGCCACCCCTCGCAGACGCGCCAAACACGCGGGCCTGGCGGGCGGCTGAGATTTCATCCGCCGGCGGCCGGGGTTCCGCCAGCGCGCTTGCCAAGCTCTACGGTGCAGCCGCAACCGACGGCACGCTCAACGGCAAAAAGCTGATCAGCAAGGAAACCTGGGAGAAGCTCTCTACAGAACAGATCTTCAATGAAGATCTGGTTCTGGGTCTGCCCGGCAGCTGGGGCGCTGGTGTGCTCCGCAATGTCGGCGGTCTTCTCTATGGGCCCAATGAAGCCACCATCGGCCATTCCGGCTGGGGCGGATCGTTCGTTATGGGTGACCCGACGGCTGGCGTCGGCATTGCTTATGTGATGAATCAGATGGGCCCCGACCTTGCGGGAGATCCGCGTGCCATGGGTCTTCTCGCGGCGGCCTATGAAGGGCTCAGCGGTTAGCAGCTCACTGTCTAGCTTAGCCCCATCAGCTCCGCATAGCGCTTTGCGATCGGCGCATAGTCTGTTGGCTGGCCGTCATACAAGAGCGCGTCTTCGGGTGGTGTGAACCAGTCGACGGCGCTTGACTGCCAGGTATGCGCTGCCGGTGTCGCCCATTTCGGGTCATCGAGCGTTCCGCCGCGCAATGAAAAAACACCCAGCGACGGTTCGCTTCCATGGCGGACTCTTACGCCGCAGGCTTTGCAGAATTCGCCATAGCGGTGAGCACCGCTCTCAACTGTCCAGTCGATGCGTCCAAGCTCGCCCTGCTCGATATGCATCGTATCCTCAAGCACGCCGCAGGACGTAGCGAACGCGCTCGCAGAAATGCTTTGGCACTCTGTGCAGTGGCAAGCGTAAGCGAGAAGTGGCGGTGCAGTTAGGACATAGCGCACCGCACCACAATGACAGCCGCCGGTTAGTTTGAAATCAGACATGTCTGGCTCATCCTCCGCGTATTATATCGGCGCTGCACATTTCGCCATTGATGCGCGATCATTCAAGCGCCAATCGGTGGATTTATGGTCACGCCAATCCCCTGAGCTACTTGGCTTACGCGTTGTTCAGACGCCGCTCGTCCAACTCCCCACGAATGGTGGCGTGGGTCTCGTCATCCAGTTGGTAGAACCAGATGGCGATGATGCCGACGCACATCGCCAATGCAGGGGCTAACGATACCATGAACAGAATGCCGTCGAGGGCTTCAGTCGTCTGAACCTGATTTGCGACATAACCCGTTACGCTGAGGATCATTCCGGCTAGCGCACCGCCCACCGCCATCGCCAGTTTCTGAAAGAAGCTGGCGGCAGCATAAATAGCGCCATCTGCGCGCACACCGCGTTTCCATTCGGCATACTCGATCGTGTCGGGCAGCATGGCCCATCCCATCACCGTCGGCGCTGCGAAGAAAAATCCGCCAAGGACTGAGATTGCGAAAATTGTTGAAAGCGCATCATATGGTGTCAGGTAAAGGGCGATGCCAGAGAGAATTCCCAAGACAGCCCCCCAGAAGTAAGTGCCCTTCTTGCCTATACGCTTGGATATAAAGGGTGTCGCGATGACGCCGACGAGATGCCCCAGGCCCAATGCCAACATAAAAATCGCTATCAGATCTTCGCGGCCTAGGTTGTACTTGAAATAGAAGATTATTGCCGAAGACCGAATGGTGAAAGCCATCATGCCCATCCAAAAAGCAATGATGATTAGCCACAAAGGTCGGTTGCCTGACAATACGCCCAAGCTCTCCGACAAAGTGGGTGGCTTGGAAGATGTTGAGACAACCGTTTCTTTCGTTGCGGCAAATGACCAACCAAGCAATAGAACTGCAACAAGACCGTAGATGCCAATGGTGATCTGAAAACCTATCGCACCTCCACCGAAAGCCTCGACCAACGGCCATGTCGCAGCTGAAACACAAACGCCGCCAACCATCGCGAATGCCATGCGATATGAAGTGAGAACCGTTCTTTCTTGTCCATCTTCCGTCACGACGGCTGTCAGGCCTGAATAAGGAATGCTGACGACGGTGTAGGCTATGCCGAAAAGTATGTAAGTGATGTGCGCATAGACGATTTTAGTGCTGTCGTCGAAGTCGGGCGCCGAGAAGGTGGCAACCGCAATGAGCGCAAGAGGAACGCCACCTATGATCAGATAGGGCCTAAATTTGCCCCATCGGGTCCGTGTTCTGTCTGCGATTAAACCCATCATCGGGTCGGTAACAGCGTCCACCACCCTGGCTACCAGGAACACCGACGCGGCAGCCGCAGGTGAGATACCAAAGACATCTGTGTAAAAAACGAGGAGGAATGTCAGGGCGGACTGAAAGAAGAAATTCACGCCAGCGTCGCCTACGCCATAGCCAACGTAGGTGCCAACACCAAGTTTCTTGGTTCCGGCAGATGCGGATGCCGCCTTGTTCATATTTCCCCCAACACCCCGGTTCTGTTTCGCCGGGCGACCACCTGTTCGTTACGCACACACCGTAGCGCATTACATCAAAGGATGTAGCTATTTCATCTGGACCGCCTTGGCTGGGGTAGGTTGGCACGCTATAGGAACATCAAACGGAAAAAGGAAACCTTCATGTCGACACCATTGGCTACAACCGACCTAAGCGATGCCCATGCGGATACAGTCGCACACGTCGATCCGATCTTTTTCGACTATGGGGGACAACTGACATTTCACGGACCCATCACTACGCTCAAAGTGTTTGAAGACAATGCGCTTGTGCGGAGTGCTGTCGAAGGTCCTGGCGACGGACGGGTGCTGGTGGTCGATGGCGGCGGCTCCATGCGCTGTGCGCTCTTTGGCGGCAATCTCGCGCAGCTGGCGGCACAGAACGGCTGGGCCGGTGTTGTCATCTACGGCTGCGTCAGAGACAGGGACGAGCTGGAGGCGGAAGCAGTCGGTATCAAGGCGATCGGTCACCACCCCCGCAAAAGCATCAAAAAAGGTCTGGGCGATATCGACCTGCCGGTCACCTTTGGTGGGATTACTTTCACTCCAGGCGCTTGGCTTTATGCAGACCGCGACGGTGTAATTGTGTCACCGACCCCCCTCACCTGACCCAAAACTCCCTCGCCTGAATCTTTTTGCAATTTTCTTATTGCGATTCATTATCACTTTCATTATCAAGATGGAGCAACACGATCTTAAGGAGCCGAATTGATGAAAGTGCTGGAGTTCTCTCCCCGACCCGACAATAGGCGGTATGCAACGGGACGCTACCAGGCGGGGTCTGACCTTTCGGCATTGAGCTTCGCGGAGCAGTTTGTGGTGTGGGCAACCCGCGCGGCCCGCAACGGATTAGACTGCGGCTGCGGGCGGATGCGCCTTGAAGCTGCTTTTGCAGCCATCAACGCACTGGAAGCACTCCCTCGCTTCCTTGATTTCCTCAAAGACCTCGAAACCCAGTTTGGGCGCCCGCTGGGGTCGCCCTGTTTCAAGCGGCAATCGTTGCAGGCGGACGAGGCCCGTGTCCTCACGTTGGTGGATCAGTTTCAGTCCGCTGCCACCGGCGACGGGCCTATCCCCTCAAACCTGTCTGATGCAGCGCTCCAGTCCGGGCAGCATCTAGCATTGGCGCTATGTGCAGCAGGTGTCCACCTGCAGCCTGTGTTCATCGCTCATCAACAGAACTGGCCGAACGGAATGCCCATGCTGCACTAACTATTGCGGGGAGGTGGTCTCCCGCATGGCTCCTATTCGTTCGCAGGCCTATAGGAGCCACCAAGCGCGTGTCCTGGCTCGACCCTCCTCCTCGGGTCAGCGGCACGCGCTTTTATTTAGGCAAAGCCATTGTTCCGTGCAATTGCACCAAGCCAATGGGCACTTGGCTTTACCGTGCGTGTCTGGGTGATCCGATCGACCGAGATCAGACCGAAGGTCGGTCGGTATCCCAACATCCATTCAAAATTGTCGAGCATCGACCAATAGCAATAGCCGCGCACATCAATGCCATCAGCAAGACATTTGCCGACTCCCTCTAACGCTTTTCTGACATAGGCTTCGCGCCGCGTGTCGTCATCTGTCCCAATGCCGTTCTCGGTCACGAGAATCGGCAGGCCCGTATAGTCTGCCGTGTAGCGGATCGTTGCTTCGAGAGATTCAGGATAAAACTCGTAGCCCATCTGAGTCGTCTCAACATCGTCCGGCACTTTGAGTTTTCCTTCCGGCCCATAGACGGACCTTGAATAGGTTTGCACCCCTACAAAGTCGTCGCCCTTGGTAATGTCCAGAAACGCATCGATGCAACGCGCCCGCGCGGCATCACGCAGCACTTCGCCGCCTTCAATGGCTTGCTCATCCTGAATGGCTAGTGTCACCCCAACCGGTGTCTTCGGGGTATGCCGGCGAATGGACGCAACTGCGAGGCGATGCGCCTTTTTCATGCCTTCGGCTGCCCCCTCAATATCGCCCATGAAGAATGAGGAAAACTGATCGGAGCCACAGCGTTTCTTGGCCGCTTCCATGAAAGGGGCCAGCCGCGCCTGATCCGCCAACATGCCATCATGAAAGAAGCGCAAGGGAATGTTGATCTCATTGATTGTGCAAACCTGCCCCCAATCATGGCCCAGCACATCCGCCATCACACCGGCATAGTGCGCGAAGTGTGCCGGTCCGTCTTCTGAGGCGAAGCCACCTTCCGCCGCGAACCACAGAGGCGACGTGAAGTGATGGAGCGTCACAATCGGCAGCAACCCCTGCTCTTTTACAAAGGCCGTCATGCGCCGGTAGTGCTCGAGAGCTGCGTTGGATATCTCTCCTTTTTCGGGCTCTACACGCGCCCACTCGACCGAGAAGCGGTAGGCGTTGAAGCCCAGCTCTTTGAGCAACATCACATCTTTTTCGTAGAGATGATATTGATCGCAGGCATCGCCCGACGGTTCTTTGAACATGGTCGGGTCCGTATGTTCCATCAACCAGAAGTCGTTCGCCGTGTTATTGCCTTCGACCTGGTGCGCCGCCGTCGCAGTGCCCCAGATGAAGCCCTCCGGAAAATTGGTCATCGTCCCCTCCCCAAGTGAGTGCCGTCAGCCGAAGTTCTTGTTCTCTGCGCACGCCCCCATGCGGCTTGTGATCTCAAAAAACTCTGCGATGGTTTCATCGATGATCTGCTTCACCGGCTTGATCTCATCAATGAGACCCACAGACTGTCCAGCAAGGCCCACGCTCGCTTCCATGTCCCCGCCAAAATAGAGATCCAAGATGTTCGCAAACGTGTCGGGTGGCATCAGACCCTCTTCATGGATTTTCGCGGTGCGCTCCGTCTTCAGTGCGCGGATACAGGGTGACGCCTTTTTGTTCAGGATCCAGGTACCCGCTTCATTCGCATCCAAGATCGCATTTTTGTAATTGGCGTGGACCGGGCTTTCCGCGGAGCTCACGAACCGGGTGCCCATCTGGACGCCCTCTGCGCCAAGCGCAAAGGCGGCTGCCATGCCTTTCCCGTCAGAGATGCCGCCAGCCGCAATCAAGGGAATGTCGACCTTCGCGCGGATCGCCTGTAGGAGCACGAGCGTGGACACTTCTTCCGGGTTTTTGAACCCGCCGCCTTCTGCACCCTCAACAACAAGCCCATCGACGCCGGCTTCTGCACATTTGACGGCTGCGTCGACAGTGGGGACAGCATGATAGACCGTGATGCCCGCGTCTTTCAGCGGACCAATGAATTTCTTTGGGCTTCCTGCGGATGTGGTCACAAACTTGACCTCGCTCTCACAGACAAAATCGAGAATAGCTTTTTCGCGCAGAAAAAGAATTGGCAGGTTCACGCCAAAAGGCTTGTCGGTGATCTCCTGCATCTTCCGAATTTCAGCCTGACACGCCTCGGTCTCGCCGGAAGACGTCTCAATAATGCCCATGCCGCCTGCTTCACACACGGCGGACGCCAATTGCGACCTGGCAATCCAGCCCATGGGTGCCTGCACGATTGGGTATTTCGAGCCCAGATGTTCACAAACCCGGTTCATCACTCTCTCCGTCATCTTCTGAAATTTCGATGGCGGGAGTAAAGCGGGAAGGCCCCTTCACGGCAAGGGGTATTGCGCCAGTTTCAAGAGAAATGCTTGTAAGCCTGTTTCACAGCTTTCGAGAGATCGCGATAGGCTGCCTCGATACCCTTGCGGACATCGTCATAAGCGAGTTCGCTCTTGCTTGCCAGCGAGCCAACCTGTTTCTCTAAACGTGCGCGTTCTGCATGCAGTTGTTTGACCGTTTTGTCATAACGGACCTGCGCTTCTTTCAGGACTTTCTTGCCCTCGCGCTCAACACGATCAATTTCCTTGGAAATGACTTTGATCTGCTGGTCCAACTTGGTCTGGTGCGTGGCCCGTTTTTTTGATGCTGCAGGCTTTGCAGCCGCCCTTTTTCTACTCGACGCTGTTTTTGTCGCCTTTCTCTTCGCAGCCGGGCGTTTAGCGGTCTTTTTCGCGGTTTTTCGTTTGGGGGTTGCGGTTGCCATGCTTTGGCTCCTCAGTCTGAATCATTCAGGTTGCGGCAGAACGCCTTCCGATCATTTGTCCGGGCCGGTCGTCCGTTGATCGCCAGTGTCCGCTACTTTTTGGGTCCACGAATTGACACATGTCAGTCTTCCGGAAAGACTTGGCGATGATGACCAGCACACCCGCAATCAAATCGCTTTTCAAACTTGCTCTTTCTGCGGCAATCCTCCTTGTGCCATCGCCATTTGGGTCCGCGTTTGCCGTTGGCGCAGCAGTCGACACAGGTACAGATTGCAGCGATTGCCTCAGGTTCGAGACCATCGAGCCGGCGACCTTCACGATGGGAGCCGATGACCAAAGCGATCAGATGGGCCCGGATGAATTGCCCGCCGTCGAAATCACCATAGAGAAGCCCTTCATGATGGCAGTCACGCAGGTGACCCGAGCGCAGTTCGCGATCTTCGCGGAGGAAACCGGACATCAACCTAAGCTCGGCTGCTGGACATACACGCAATATGGCTGGGCTCAGGACGAGACAGCCAATTGGCGCGACCCTGGGTTCGAACAGACAGAGTCTGATCCCGTTGTCTGCGTGTCACAGGAGGATGCACTTGCCTATAGCGCCTGGCTCTCGGATCGAGATGGGAAGACCTATCGATTGCCGAGCGAAGCCGAGTGGCATCTGGCGAGTGCTGCCAATATGCCAGCTCCCTTTTGGGGAACGCGATATGAGGTCTGCAATTTCGGCAACGTGCCCGACCTCACCTCAAAGAACAAGACCGCCAAAGCCGGCGAGCCCTGCGACGACGGCGCGCTCTATACGGCGCCTGTTGCCAGCTACCAACCCAATCCCAATGGTCTCTTTGATATGATCGGCAATGCCTGGGAGTGGACGGCGGATTGCTGGACGGGAAGTTATGAGGAGTTGCCCAATGATGGGTCGCCCCTTGAAACCGCTTCTTGCGCGGAATACGCCTTGAGGGGGCATTCTTGGACCGATGCACCGGGTCCCGTGCGGCCAGAGACGCGCTACTCGCTGTCACCGGTGGCGCGGCAGTCCATGGTCAGCTTTCGCCTCGCCATGGATGCGCCGGAAATGGACGCACCGGAAGCAGAATAACTTATTCAGCAGCCAGCTTGTCTGGGGCGGCTTGATGCCCGCGCACTAGCTTGCCCGGTAGCGCGCCGGTCGATTTGCCCTCTCGACGGATCACCTCGCCGCTCACAATGGTGGCCACATAGCCATCCGCTTCCTGCATCAAACGCCGTGTGTTGGCGGGCAGATCAAAAATCATGTGCGGCGGGTGAAGTCTTAGCTTCTCAAAATCGATCACATTGAGGTCTGCTTTGTAGCCGCGCGCAATCAGCCCGCGATCAAGCAGGCCCATAGACACCGCCGTGTCGCGGGTCTGTCTCTTCACGAGCCACGCGAGGTCGAACTGATCTCCCCGGGTCCGGTCTCGGGCCCAATGGGTCAGCATGTAAGTCGGGAAGCTGCCGTCACAGATAGCCCCCACATGGGCGCCCCCGTCAGAGAGGCCAGGAATGGTGTAATCACTCTCAAGCATCTCTCTCGTCGCATCGAGCGAAAATTCCGCATAGTTCAAGAACGGGAAGTAGAGAAACTCGCAGCCATCGTTTTGCAGCAAAATGTCGTAGGCCAACTCGTCTGGTCGTTTGCCCTTTCTGTCGGCCATCGCTGCAATGCTGGTCTCCGGTTCCGGTTCATAGTTTGGCGGATCGCCCAACCGAAACATCTTGTCGTAGGAACTCGCAATGTGATTGGCGAAGACATTGCCCCGTTGCGGGCGTTCAGACAGGAGTTGCTCACGAAACGCGGGCTCCCGCATCTTCGCAACACGCTCTTCGAGGGGGAGGTCAGCGATCTCCCGATAGGAGGGATAGGTGATGAAAGGATGCACCGAGCCCTGCAATCCCAGCAACAACCCAACAGGACGGTTCGCTACCTGGCCGCGCATCTCAAGGCCGGCGCGATTGGCGTCTTCGAGTTTGCCGAGCAACTCCTTATAGCGTCCCGGCATCACGTCGGCTTGCGCAAGCGAGAGGCTCAACGGACGTCCTGAGATCCGCGCCATTTCGGTCACTGTTTCAAATTCAATTTGTAGATCGGCAAAGTCACTTACCAGTTGCAATACACCCGCGCCGGACTTACCCATTTCCTCAGCAATGCCAACCAATTCTTCGCGGGCGGCGTCATATGTGGGGACTGCGTCGCCTTCAGCGGTCTTATGTAAGATCGTTCGAGACGTGGTGAACCCCAGCGCTCCTGCCTCCACTGCTTCGCGGTTCAGACGCGCCATCTCCGCAATGTCTTCATCGGTCGCTTTCTCAAGTGCCGCACCTCGCTCGCCCATGACATAGACGCGCAAAGCCCCATGGGGTACCTGCGCTGCGACGTCGATGTCGTGCGGACGATCTGCGATGGCGTCGAGATATTCGGGGAAGGACTCCCAGTTCCAGTCAAGGCCTTCATGGAGGGCGGCACCTGGAATGTCTTCCACACCTTCCATAAGACTTATGAGGGTTTGATGATCCTGTGGTCGCACCGGCGCGAAACCAACACCGCAATTGCCCATCACCACCGTCGTCGCACCATGAAGCGATGATGGCGTGACGTAATTGTCCCAGGTTACCTGACCATCATAGTGCGTATGCACGTCGACCCAGCCAGGTGTCACCAGATTTCCTGTTGCGTCAATTTCTTCGGTGGCGCTGCCGCTGATGTCGCCGATCTCGACAATGAGGCCGTCCCGCACGGCTACGTCGGCCTTGAAACCTTGGGTGCCCGTCCCGTCGATCACGGTGCCGCCTCGAATTATCAGATCAAAGTCACTCATGTCATTCTCCGCTTGCGGCGCGAGCGCGCATTGCAGGTGTTTTGTTCCCTACCCCGTCTCACCAGCGCGGGTAAGAGATGCCGCTTCCGCCTGCAACCGCGCTGTTCTCCGCTCAATCAACCCCCGCAGCCGGGCCTGCCGTTCGGCGGTCAGTGGGTAGTTCCAGGTGAGCCAGAGTGCTGCGATAAAGAAGACGGCCGGCATGATCGCGTAATTGATCGCAAGCCAATTCAATTCTGTTGCGCCGTTCACACCAGCCTCTCCCGACGGATTGAAACCAAAAAACGCGACGACGTTCAAAGAAATGCCCGTGCCAAAGGCTGTCGCCAATTTTGCCGTCATGCCAGAGATCGCAAAGAAGGTGCCTGCCCGCTCGCCTTTTGATCGTGCGGTGTCGACATCGACAACGTCGGCGAGCATGGACAGCGGCAGGAACTGCAAACCGCCAAAGCAAAAGCCTTTGGCAATGAAGAGTACGGTAAACGGCGTGAAATCGCCCGGGCCCAGGAAATAGGTCGCGATGGAGATTGCCGCCACCGCCGCCATGCAGACAGCAAATGCTTTGTGCTTGCCCATCTTCCGGCCCAGCCATAGCCAAAATGGAATGGCGGCAAGACCGGCGCCGAAGTAGATGAAGTAAAGCGATCCGATGCTGTTGATGCCGATCACGTCGCGCATAAAGAAGAGCGATAGGGCATTCCGGAATGCTTCGCCACCGGTCACGATCAGTACGATCGCCAACACGCGGACCATCGGGCCATTGCGCAGGACAAGTTTCAACCCGTCGAGCAGCGGTACGTCTTTTCTCACCTCAGAAGAGGGTTCAATCACCCGCCACACCACGAGCAAGACCAAGGACGGCATGAGAATGACAATGGCCCACGCCATGACTTCAAGAACCGCACCTGGATCGCGCCCCGCGCCTTCCCCGTTCACCAATTCGACGCCGAACGGGATAGCCGCGGCAAAAGCCAGACCGACAAGAATGAAGATCTCCCGAACTGCCGTGATGCGGCTCCGCTCGTTATAGTCCGGCGAAAGCTCCGCACCCCAAGCGTAATAAGGGATGTAGACCAGCGTGGAGCCCAAAAACATGAAGCTGATCCAGAACACCAAGTGCACAGCGCCAACCGAGTCAAATCCCAACTGATTGGGCAAAAACAGCATCAGGACGCCGAGCGCCAGGATCGGCAGGCCCGCAACCATGAACGGCTTGCGCCGACCCATGGGCAATTTTGAGCGGTCTGAGAAATATCCAATGACCGGATCGGTGACGACGTCGGTGAGGCGCGCCAGCATGATCATGGTCCCCACCGCGGCCAGCGAGACACCGAGCTCACCTGCATAGAACGCGGGCAACCAAATGGCGATCGGATAGCCGAACATCGCGGTCGGCAGGCCGACTGACCCATGCAATATGGTGGCGCTTCGACTGACGCCAGATGAATTGTTGCTCACAGACTAGGTCCTAGGGTTGGCCGGCTTGCGACAGAGCGCAGTCCAGGAATTTGTTTTCGATGATCGCCCCGATGATGAGGCGGTCCTTATAGATCGCGCCGGTGCTCGCAGCCGACAGGTCTTCGCCCAAGCTCAGGAAGAGCGTTTCGATGTCTCCTGTGCTTGGATCGACTTTCACGACCTGCGAGGGCGCGGTGAGAGATGGATCGCCGAAATGTGCCAGCAGCTCCAGCGCTTTTGGGTGGAGGGCAATTAACAAACTTCCATCGGACAAAAGCTCAATATTGTCGGGCAATCCCGGCAGACCAACCGTCCTGTTGTGAGTTAGATCTCCGGAAGCGAGGTCGCGATCGTAAATGTGCAATGCACTGCCGCGGGCAGCACTCAGATAGAGCGTGGCACCGTCAGGGCTTACATTGATGCCATTTGCGCCTGTGACGTTGGGCGCAACGCTTCGGAAATTTTCACCGTCATAGAAGACAGCGTCCGTCACGGGTAGTCCCAGAAAATCCTCGAACGGACGCATGAAATGATCCGGAAGGAAGCGATGATCGTTTGAGAAATAAAATGCGTCCGGTGACACGGCAACAAGATCATTGGGAGACCGCAGGAGCTCGCCGGTCACGGTGGTTACCTTAGTAAGGCCGTCATCAACTACATCAAAAACATCGACCGCCTGAACGCCATCACCATGGTTGATCACAAAGAGTCGGCGTGACCCATCCTCCCCGATATAAAGCGAGATGCCGTGCGGTTGAAAGCCAGCGTCTGCGTCGGGCGTCACGTTGATGGGCGTAGCGTCAGGGTCATTCAGATCGTAGGTCCAAATCGCGCCAGGTTTGGGACTGCCGCCGATGGCGCTCACCCGATCATAGCCCGAGAGATAGACGATGCCGGTTTCGGGATCGATGGTGTGATCCTCTGGTCCCACAACGCCCGGCACGATGGTGCATTGTCCGGCCATCTTTGGTTCAAGGTCACGGAACATGCCTGCCGTCGACACGAACTCGAAGACACGCCAAAGCACAACGGCCAGCAGCAACCCGAGAACGATCAAGAATGTACGCATGTTTTTCCCACCCCCGCTTATTGTTTTAGGCAGGATGCTGACGCGATGAACATGAAATGTCTAGGAAATGCGGATCATCCCGACGCTGTGTGGGGTTTTCTGAGGCCCGCAATATACACATCTATCATTGTTCGGGCGGTGCGCATTGCCTCAGCTTCAGACGGTTCGCGCGCCAGGACCCCTTCGAAGAAATGCACCAGCACAGTGACGGCGGTCGCAGGTGTCAGGCCCCATGAGGCAAGCGCTAGATCTCCAGATGCGCTGCCTTGCTGAATAATCTGTTCCATCGCGGCGCGGGACACGGCGCTTGAATCGCCGCTGCTGTCCCCGTCTTGCTTTGTTCTTACATCGAGCAATTCGCGGCCATAGGGCGACACGAACAGCAGCGCATAATCACGCCCGGCCCGCGCCGCAAACACCGCAAACAGCCGGTCCTCGATGGACCCGGCTTCGCCGAGAGCCCGTTCGACTGCGAGTTCTATATCTTTGTGGATGCGTTCCGTTACGGCCTTGAAGACCGCATTCTTGTTCTTGAAATAGTGATAGATGGCCGGTCGGGAGACCCCGACCTCCTCCGCAATGTCGCCAAAAGAGGTCCGTCGGTACCCCTGGCGCGCGAACAGCGCGAAGGCTTTGTCGAGGATTGCGGCGCGCTGCTGAGCGCCCAATTGATTGGGTTTTGACGTCTTTACCACCGGCATTTAAGCCTCCAACTGATCACCCGTTTGACAGAATTCCTCAAATGTGTCAATTCTTCCTAAGAAATTGACACTTTCGACGATTTTCGTTGAACTCTATGAAGCAGGAGCACCCTCATGACGTCTTCAAAAGAAAACATCCTCACCAACCTTGCCGCCTTCTATGGAACTGATCCCAACATGCCGACGACAGCCCAATGGGCTCATCTGTTTGATCTGCCACAGGATGCGTCGCTCGCCGCCGTGAACTATGTGAAACTCCGAGACCGGGCCCAATACGCAGCAGATGAAACCGAAGATGCCTGCTCAGGTCTGGAAGCCATGATGCGCTATAGCGCGGGCAGCATTCCTAGAGCCGAAGCAATGGGCGGGCATTTTCTATTGTCAGGTCTTCACCAGGGCGCGGTGATTGGCCCAGAGACGGACTGGGACATGGTGATTGTCGGACATTTTCCGACGCCTGCGGCCTATCTCTCACTGTTTGTCGATCCGGCCTATCAGGCGATCTTTCATCACCGACGCGCCGCCGTCGACACATGGCAGGCCGTGCTTTCAACCGGTGTCGCTGCGTAAATGAGAGGCGGCTCGCCAGAACCACCAAGCTTGCCTAAACTCTGGCCCAAATCTGATATGCAGCAGGAGACGCCCCTATGGATCTTACTCTCACACCGGAAGATGAAGCCTTTCGAGCGGAGGCCCGTGCGTTCTTGGAAGAGGCGTTGCCAAGGGATGTGAAGGAAGCGCCCTCCGTTGGGGTCGCCATCGAAAAACCGCTTCTGAAGAAGTGGCACAAGATCCTGGCCGACAAAGGATGGGCCGCGCCGCATTGGCCGGTCGAGTATGGCGGAACTGGCTGGACCATCACCCAGAAACACATTTGGGACGAAGAGGTGAGCCGCGCGGGCGCGCCGCGCCTCATGGCGTTCGGCCTCTCCATGGTGGGTCCGGTGATCCAAGCCTTCGGCAATGAGGAGCAAAAGGAACAACACCTGCCAGGCATCCTCAATGGCGATGTGTGGTGGTGCCAGGGCTATTCAGAGCCGGGGTCGGGCTCCGACCTTTCCTCACTTAAGACCAAGGCCGTGCGGGACGGCGACGATTACATCATCAATGGTCAGAAGATCTGGACATCCTATGCCCACGAAGCGGACTGGATTTTCTGCCTTGTGCGCACCGACGACAGCGGCAAGCAGCAGGAAGGGATCAGCTTTGTCCTGATCGACATGAAGACGCCGGGCGTGGAAGTGAAGCCCATTGTCTCCATTGATGGGCTGCACCATCTGAACGAAGTCTTCTTCACGGATGTGCGTGTGCCGGTCAAAAACCTCATTGGCGAAGAAGGCAAAGGATGGACTTATGCCAAGTTCCTGCTGGTGAATGAGCGGACCGGCATTGCTGGCGTCGCTCAGTCCAAACTCGCTGTCGACCGGTTAAAGTCAATCGCGCATACAGAAACCAATGGTGACGGGGAGCCGCTTTGGGCTGAAGACGGTTTCCGGCGAAAGCTCTCCGAGATTGAAGTGAAACTCCAGGGCCTTGAGTATACGGACCTCCGCATCCTGGCCGATGTGGCCGCGGGCAAACAGGCCGGGCCTGAAAGCTCAATCCTCAAAATCATCGGTTCTGAAGTGCAGCAGGAGCTTGCAAGCCTCACGGTCGAAGCGTTGCAGCATTACGCGCTGCCGTCGCACGTGGATGATTTGGAAGGCCGGAGCAATCAAAAACCAGTCGGTCCAGACTACTCCTTGCTTCCTGTCGTCAATATGGCGTTCGGTCGGGCGTCCTCCATCTATGGAGGCTCCAACGAAATCCAGCGGAACGTGATCGCAAAAGCGGTGCTGGGGTTTTAACACCCCAGCGCGCCTTCACTCGCCCATGCCCTGATCGGGTCGGCGGTCCTTCATCATCTTCTCGACGATGGGTCCGAGCGTGGCTGGATCAAAGCGCTTGTCCTGTTCGACCATTGGGCCGCGGTGCCAGCCTTCATAGACGCAGAGCCGCCCGCGCATACTCTCAAACACCTGACCGGTCACATCTTTTGACTCCGGGCTGCCAAGCCAGACGCAGATCGGCGCAATGTTCCCGGGATCGCGCGGGCTCCAGGTGCCTTCCGGAACCTCTTCCGGCGGCGGGCCCAAGTCCTCGGTCATACGCGTCAAGGCGCCGGGGGAAATCGCATTCACCGTGATGTCGTAGCGCATCAGCTCCTTCGCAGAGATGACCGTCATGGAGGCAATGCCGGATTTGGCAGCCCCATAGTTTGTTTGCCCTTGATTACCAAAGAGACCCGAGACACTGGTGGTGTTGATGATGCGGGCATCGTTTGTTTCCCCCGCTTTGGCCCTGTCGCGCCAATAGGCAGCAGCGTGGCGCATGGGACAGAAGGTGCCACGCAGGTGGACCCGGATGACCGCATCCCATTCGTCAATCGACATGTTGACGAGCATGCGATCGCGCAGGATGCCTGCATTGTTCACCACCACATCCAGCCCACCAAATGTGTCGATGGCTTGCTGGACCATGGCGCCGGATTGATCCCAGTCGGCGACGTCTGCGCCATTGGCAATGGCTTCGCCGCCCATCGCCCGGATCTCTTCCGCGACCTCTTCTGCCGCGCCGATATCTTTGCCACCACCGGCCCGGTCGCCGCCCAGATCGTTGACCATGACTTTGGCGCCCTGCCGCGCGAACTCCAGGCAGTATTCCCGTCCAATACCGCGGGCACCGCCCGTGACGATGACACTCCGTCCTTCACAAATACCCATGACATCCTCCCGATTGTCTTTTCACTCTTTTTCGTTCAGATCGACTTTTCGTGGCCTTCCCAGTAGGGCTCGCGGACTTGCCGGCGCACAATTTTGCCGGTGGGCAGCCGCGGCAGGTCGTCCGCAAAGTCAATAGAGCGCGGGCGCTTGTAGCCGGGCAGATGTTCTGCGGCGAAGGCCAGCAAATCATCCTTGGTCGCCTGAGATGCCTCAACGCCCTCCTCCAACTGGATGACGGACTTTACCTCCTCGCCCCATTCCTCGTTGGGCACACCAACGGTCGCCACGTCGGCAACAGCGGGGTGGCGCAGCAATTCCTGGTCGACTTCGGCGGGATAAATATTCACACCGCCGGAGATGATCACTTCGGCAGAGCGGCCGGTCAGGAAAAGAAAGCCGTCTTTATCGACATAGCCCATGTCGCCCATGGTGTAGTAATCGCCGCGATAGGCCCCGTCGGTCTTCTCTGGTGCTTTGAAATATTCAAACCGACCCGTTGCTGGTGCCTTGAAATAGATGGTGCCGATCTCACCGGCGGGAATTTCGACCCCCGCGTCGTCCTGCACCTCGACCGTCACGCCTTCAAGGGCACGACCCACGGTCCCCGGTTTTGTAAGCCACTCTTCGGACTCCACGAAGATGCCGCCCCCTTCTGTTGCGGCGTAATATTCATAGACAACATTGCCCAGCCATTTGATGGTGTCCTCTTTCACATGTACCGGACAAGGAGCGGCACCGTGGAGCACCCAACGGAGGCTTGAGACGTCATATTTGTTTCGGACATCTTCGGGTAGAGAGAGAATGCGATGCAGCATGGTCGGCACCACATGGGTATGGGTGACCTTGTGCTTCGCGACCAGTTTTAACGTCTCTTCTGCGTCCCACTTATCCATAAGCACGACGCCCACGCCGGATACCAGGGGGAAGTTCAGGTTCAGCGCCAGAGGCGCTGCGTGATAAAGGGGGCCCGTTGACAGAGCGACATCCTTTGAAGGATCGAAGGCCGCGGTCTCCCGCAATTTGACGAGCAGCGGCGACACAGGTGGGGCCGCCTTCCTGTAAACCCCTTTCGGATGGCCGGTCGTGCCGGATGTATAGAGCATCTGCGTTCCGGCGGTTGGGTCTTCGATATTGTGATCCGGTTCTGCACCCAGCGCATCATCATAGGAAGTGAAGCCGGCAATCTCGCCGGCGACTGCAAGCTTCTGGACCAGATGCGGCGACATGGCTGAGGCCTCTGCCGCTTTCTCGGCAAAGCGCGCGTCGGCGATGAAGGATTTCGCCTCGCAATTTTCGACGATGTAGCCAATTTCTTCTGCGGTCAGATGCCAGTTAATGGGGGTGAGACGCATGCCACATCGAGACAGAGCGATGCAGGTTTCGACAAACTCCGGACGGTTGGCGCAAAGAAGCGCGACCGCATCTCCTTCTCTTAAGCCTGCTGTTCGCAGTGCACGCACAAGCTGGTTCGCCCGCGCATTGAGTTCAGCGTATGTCCTGTCGCCCAAGGGGGACAGGACCGCGGGGCGGTCGGGTGCACCTTCCGCATGAAGCGCAATGACCATGCCGCAGGCCGCGGCTTCCTCCGGCGTCATGGATAGTTTTTCTGCGGTTGCTGCCATCTGATCCTCCCCGACCGTTTGACTCGTACGTTCAATTTTTTTGGTTGCTGGGGATATTGGACGGTTTAGTCTGGCCGCCGTCAAGCTCAAGCCCCCGGAGTGTCCATGTCAGTCGCGAGATTTTGCCGCCAACCAGTCCTTGTCGCCATGGGCTTATTGGCTCTTCTCGCCCACGCGCAGGCAGACGAAAAGGATACACAAGCCACCACAACAGAATGGGCATTCGGCACGGTTCAGGTCGAAAACGACCTGTTCGCAAACGCTGCCAACACCGACCGGCACTATACCAACGGACTGCAGGCGTCCGTTCTCTCTCATCCCCTGGAGCTTACAGGTTGGCAGAAGGCCGTCGCTACCGCTCGGGTGCCATTCGGGTTGGATGATGCGGTGCCTAAGTCCCACCGGGTGGGCCTAGCGCTGGGACATTCCATTTTCACACCGGATGATACGGACACAACCAGCCTTGTTGCCAATGACCGACCCTATGCGGCGTGGCTCCACCTCACCTTTACCCTGGAAACGCTTTGGTCAACCGATGGACGTGGAACTTTTCAGGATCAGTGGAAGTTCGATGTCGGCGTGGTGGGTCCGGCAGCAGCTGGCGAATTCGTTCAAAATAACTGGCATCAATTGATCGGAGCTGACGAAGTTGCCGGGTGGGATAACCAATTACGCAACGAGCCTGCACTCAATATTGCCTTTGAGCGGGCCTGGAACAGTCCTGACCTCGCGCCGACACAACTCGGTGGCTTTCAGATTGACGGTATTCCTTACGTCGTCGCGGCCCTCGGCAATGTGCAGACCTATGCAGGCGCCGGCGGAATTCTTCGGTTCGGACCAGACCTGCCGGACGATTTCGGCCCGGCGCGCATCTATCCAGGTGTGGGTGGCTCCGAGCAGTTCATTCCGTCGGAGGACGGCATAGACTGGTATCTCTTTGCGGGTGCAGAAGGCCGCGTCGTCGGACGAGACATGTTTTTGGATGGCAACCTCTTCCGGGATAGCCACAGCGTCGACAAAAGATATTTCGTCAGCGACCTGCGCCTGGGCGCGGTCGCGATCTGGGGGCGCACACGGCTGAGCTTCACCCATGTCTACCGTACCAAAGAATATTCCGAACAGCCGAAGCCTGATCAGTTCGGCGCAGTGACTCTCGGCGTCGCCTTTTGATTGCATCTCCGCCGCGCGGTACACTCACGTTCAACAAAAAGAAAAACCGAGGAGCGTCAAAAATGACCGCATTGCCTATCGGCCAGGCCATCGCCTTCTGGGCGGAGAAGGACCCAAACGCGCCGGCTATCACTCATGAAGGACGCACCGTCACGCGCGCGGCGTTTGACGCCCGCACCAACAGGTTGGCTCGGGCATATGAGGCGCTTGGCGTGGTCGAAGGCGATCTGGTGACCATCGGTCTTCCCAATGGCATTGAGTTTTACGAAGCCGCTTTCGCCGTCTGGAAACTGGGCGCGACGCCGCAGCCCGTCTCCGCGAAACTCCCCCATGTGGAACGAGAAGCCATCATCGAGGTAGCCAACTCGAAACTTGTTATCGGCGCAGAACCCGGCGCTCACGGCGACGTCACCTGCCTTGCCGCAGGCTTTGAGCCGGACGCGTCCCTCTCTGATGCTCCTCTTCCGGTGAAAACCTCCAATCACTGGAAAGCGCCGACTTCGGGCGGTAGCACCGGACGCCCCAAAATTATTGTGGCCGCGGAACCCGGCCTCTTTGACCCGGAAGAAGCCCCTCTCGGCATGGATGTGGACAGAGCGCAGTTGGTGCCCGGCCCGCTCTATCACAATGCGCCGTTCAGCTTTTCTTGTCGCGCGCTCATCTGCGGCAATCACATCATCATTATGACGCGCTTTGATGCGGAGGAGACATTGCGCCTTCTGGAAGAGCACTGCGTGGACTGGGTGATGATGGTCCCCACCATGATGCAGCGCATCTGGCGGCTGCCGGAAGAGGTCCGCACCAAATATGATCTCTCAGCGCTTCGAATGGTGTTGCATCTCGCAGCACCCTGCCCGGCCTGGCTGAAAGAAGAATGGATCAACTGGCTGGGCGGTGAGCGCATTCACGAGCTTTACGCTGGAACAGAAGCCCAGAGCGTCACCTGGATTACCGGGACCGAGTGGATGGAGCATAAAGGCTCTGTCGGGCGGCCCATGGCAGGCGGTGCCATGAAAATTCTGGACGAAAACCACAACGAGCTCCCGCCTGGCGAAGTGGGTGAGGTTTTCATGCGCCCAGACAAGGGACAGGGCACGACCTATCACTATCTCGGCGCCGAACCCAAGGCCATTGAAGGCGGATGGGAAAGCCTTGGCGACATGGGGTACATGGACGAAGACGGCTTCCTCTATCTCGCGGATCGTCAGACCGATATGATCCTGTCCGGCGGGGCGAACCTTTATCCGGCCGAAATCGAAGCCGCCATTGACGCCTTTCCCGGTGTGCGCTCCAGTGCCGTCATCGGTCTGCCGGACGATGATATGGGGAACCTGGCCCATGGCATTATTGATGCGCCAGACGGCATTGAAATAGACGCCTTGCAAGCGCATCTGGCAGAGACCCTGTCGCGCTATAAAATCCCACGAACATTTGAATTTGTGGATGCTCCGGTGCGTGATGATGCTGGTAAGGTCCGGCGGTCTCAGCTCCGCGCGGAGCGTCTGCCCCAAACCTAAGAACCCAATCCCAGGAAAGTCTCATGACCTCGTTGATCTCTGCCGACAATATCTATGCACTTATGACTGTCTTTCTGGGGCTTGCCGCCTTTGGCTTTTGGTCGGAACGCACGAAGATCGGTCAGACACTGTCGGGTGTGATCCTGGTGATCCTCGCGGGCCTCGCTCTCGCGAACCTTCGGATCATCCCGTTTTCGGCACCCTTTTATGATCTTGTCTGGGGGTATGCGGTGTCGCTCGCCATACCGCTTCTCCTTTTCCGCGCTGACTTCAAAAAGATCCTGCCGGCCACGGGCCCAATGCTGATCAGCTTTGTGATTGCCGCGATTGGCACGGTTCTCGGCGTTTTCATCGGCGCGTCCCTCATTGATATGGGCAGCAACGGAGCGGATATAGCCGGCACGATCGGTGCGAGCTGGATTGGCGGCTCCATGAACTTCGCCGCAACCTCCCAGGCTTTGGGCATGAGCGATGGCAGCCTTTTGAGCGCCATGGCCGCCGCCGATAGTGTGGGCGGCACGCTCTTTCTGATGGTCCTCGTTTTACTTCCCGCATCACTTGCCATTCGTCGTCTGTTTCCCTCCAAAATCATGGAAGAGACGGCGAGCGTTGAAGGCGGTGCGGTCGACCATGGGTCGAAAGAGCTCAATATGGTGCACATCGCCTTGTTCCTGTCTGGCTCAGCGCTCTGCTGTTTTCTGGGCTATGGCACCGCCGCGCTTATCGGTGGCTTTGGCGCCGATCAGGGAATTGGGTGGCTGGCGGACTTCAGCCGCTACGGCGTGCTCTTTGTCACGATCTATGCGCTCCTTATTGCCAACTTCTTTTCCGCGAAAATTGAACCCATGAGTGGGGATTTTCCGCTGGGCATGCTCTTCATGTACGTCTTCTTTGGCGTTATGGGCGCAGGCGCCGATATTGTGGCCATGGTTGAGCGGGCGCTCCCTATCTTCGGTTTTGTGGGGATCATGGCCGCCGTCCACCTTGTGGTTGTTTTGGCGGCGACGAAGCTTTTGCGCATTGACCTTGCTGAAGCGCTGATTGCCTCCAACGCGGTGGCCCTTGGACCGGCGCCGGCGGCTGCCCAAGCGGCGGCACAAGGGTGGAAACCTCTGGTGACGCCCGGTGTGATGCTTGGCGTTCTGGGCTACGCCATCGCCAACTTCATCGGCGTTGCCATGGCCGGCTGGCTGTCCTAGCTCAGTTTTTCGATGGCGACCTCAGCACCTGGCAGGTCCAACGTCCCCAAGATAAGTTCGCCCGAGACACAATTGGCGATCGAGACCGTCTGCGGGTTGTAATTGACGAAGACGCGATAGTTCCCCCTAGTGCGCGTACGGACGCCGAAGGGCAAATTGAGCATCGTGATGCCTGCCGCCGCCACGCGCACATCCAAGAAATCCTTCAGCAAGGCCTCATCCGGCCAGCCTGCTATGTAGTAGGCGTTTTTCTTGCGGGTGATCGCCGGATGTCCGTCTTTCGTGTGAGCCACTGTCTCCGCATCGCCTTCAACATATTCGCGCCATCGATCAAAAGAATAGAGCTTCGATCTGTAGTCGACTTCAATGGCGGCAAAGTTCCGGAAGCTCTCAGCACGCACCACCTGCACACCCAGCAGGTCGCTCAAAGGTCCCGGCGCTAGATTGCTCGGTATCTCGTGAGAGACCGTTCTGCTGCCAGATCGTGGGAAGACGATGAGGTCGCCTTGGAAGGCGGTGAGGCGCGCCGCCATCTCGTCGCTCACATGGATCTGACTGGGCAGGATAACCATCTTGTATCCGTCCAGCGCTGCGTCCGGCGAGATGAAGTCGATGTTCAGACCCTTCTCGCGCAGCGCGCGATAGATGGACAGGGTCTGGGTGATGTAGCTGAAATTCTGCCCTTGCGGCTGATTGAACAGAGCCCAGTGACTGTCATAGGAATAGACGATGGCGACGTCTGCCTGGGTGGCGGGTTCTATGCCGTCGAGTTGCTTCAGCTCGGTCCCCAATTGCGTGACTTCATGAAGCGCGCGGTCTGGTGCGCCATCCGGTCGGTTGAGCCCCGCATGGAATTGTTCCTGGGCAAAGGGCGCCTGACGCCAGCGGAAATAGGAGACAAGCTCCGCGCCGTGGGCAAAGGCTTCCCAGCCCCAGAGTCGTTGCATGCCCGGCAGCGGGTCCGGATTATAGGGCGCCCAGTTCACCGGCCCCGGTTGCTGTTCCATAATCCAGAAGCGCCCGCGGCCGCAGGCACGGTAGAGATCATGATGGTAGGCCTGAATGTCAGGATCACCGGTTCGCACAAAATACTCTTTGTTTTCCCGAACGAAGGGAAAGACATCGAGCGAGCCGATGGGGTAACTGTCCCAGCTTGCCACGTCCAGCTCCTCACTGACGGAGAAGTGGTCGTACTCGGTCACAAATGTCATGAAATTGTGCACCAGGTCGCGCCCGGGCGAGAGCTCACGGAGGATATCGGTCTGGACCTTGTTGAAGGCTTTCACTTCATCTGACGCAAAGCGCCGATAGTCCCAGCGGTGAGCCGGGTTGGTCTCGGTCACTGCTTGGTTGGGCAGCTCAATCTCTTCGAAGCTCAGATATTCCATGCTCCAGAAAACATTGCCCCAGGCCTCATTTAGGGCGCCAATGGTCCCATACCGTTCTTCCAGCCATGTCTGGAAGTTGGCTTTCGCCGCCGGCGTGTAGGAATGGGTGGTGTTGTGGCAGCCATATTCGTTATCGGTCTGCCAGGCCACGACCGCCGGATGATCGCCGAACCGCTCGGCCATGGCTCGGGTAATCCGCGCGCATTCGCGCCGATAGCCCATATGTGAGAAGCAATAATGCCGCCGAGACCCAAAGCCGCGGGTGCGTCCCTCGCGGCTGATCGGCAGCATGTCGGGCATCTTATCAACCAGCCATTTGGGCGGCGTTGCAGTGGGCGTTCCCAGGATGAGATTGAGGCCCGCGTCGCCCAGTGTATCGATCGCCGCGGCGAGCCAATCAAAGTCATAGGTGCCAGGCTCAGGTTCAAACCGGGACCAGGCGAATTCACCAACACGAACATGGGTGATCCCCGCCTTCACCATGTCTGCCGCGTCCTGCTCCCACATCACCTCCGGCCAGTGTTCCGGATAATAACAAACCCCCAATGTCGGTTGCTTCGCCATCAGGTTCGCCTCCCCACTTTTTTCTCTGCGGTCAGCTTTTACCAAATTGACCCGGGCCGCAAGTTGCCCGAAAGTCAGCCCGATTTATTTCGGAGTGTGAGATGACCAAAGTCTGTTTGATCGGCGCTGGCAGCACCGTCTTCATGAAAAACATTGTTGGGGACATTCTGCTGAACGAGATGTTTGCTGACTGCACGATCGCGCTCCACGATATCGACCCGGAGCGGCTGGCGACCTCCCACATGGTCGCTGACAAGATCGCGTCTTCTCTTGATGTCAGCCCGACCATCATTGCAACAGAAGACCGTGTTGAGGCGCTCCGCGATGCAGAATTCGTGATCCTCATGATCCAGGTCGGCGGCTATGAGCCTTGCACGGTCACCGATTTTGAGATTCCCAAAAAATACGGTCTGCGACAGACCATCGCGGACACGTTGGGGGTCGGTGGCATCATGCGGGGCTTGCGGACGGTGCCGGTCCTGCTCGATATCGCTGAAGACATGCGGGCGCATTGTCCCAATGCCTTGATGCTGCAATATGTGAACCCGATGGCGATCAACTGCTGGGCGTTGGCACGGCTCGCGCCGGACATTCGTCAGGTGGGTCTTTGCCACTCCGTCCAGGGAACCGCATATGAGCTGGCACAGGACCTGGATGAAGACTTCAAATCGATCCAGTATCAGTGCGCCGGCATCAACCATATGTCCTTCTATCTTACTTTTGAGAAGCGGCATGAGGATGGCCGAATTGAGGACCTTTATCCGCGGCTCAAAGAGCTTGCCGTAAAAGGTGCGGAACCCGCTGCCAACAAGGTGCGCTATGAAATGCTGAAGCGCACGGGCTATTTCGTCACCGAGTCGAGCGAACATTTTGCGGAGTATGTGCCCTGGTTTATCAAGCGCGACCGGCCTGATCTGATTGACACATTCAATGTGCCTTTAGACGAGTATATTCGTCGCTGCGAAGAACAAATCGCCGGATGGCGCGCTCAAGAACAAGCGCTGGCTGATGCCAACAAACTGGATATCAGCTATTCCGGTGAATATGCGGCGCGGATCATGCGGGCCGTGAAAACAGGACGGCCTACGGTGATCAATGGCAATGTGCCCAATCGCGGGCTCATCGACAATTTGCCTCAGGACGCTTCAGTGGAAGTGCCCTGCCTCATTGACCATCGTGGCGTCACACCGACGCGGGTCGGCACGCTGCCGCCACACCTGGCCGCCATGATGCAGACCAACGTGAACGTGCAATCCTTAGCGGTAGAGGCATTGGCAACCGGAAAACGCGAACATGTGTATCATGCGGCCATGATGGATCCGCATACAGCGGCAGAGCTGTCACTCGATCAGATATGGGCACTCACCGACGATCTGATTGAGGCCCACGGCGATTGGCTGCCTGCCTTTCACTGAGCGAGTTTCAGAGTTCGACCGCCCAGGCAGCCGGGCACGCGTTCGAGACGGCGTGCCACCATGCCTCTCGTTCGCTTTCCGCCACAAGCGCGACGATGCAGCCGCCGAAGCCAGCGCCGGTTAGCCGTGCGCCGATGGCCCCTGCATCCCGCGCTGCGGTGACCAACCGATCAAGCCCCCCGGTCGACACTTCGAAATCCGCTCGAAGGGACTCATGGCTTTCATTCATGAGCTGTCCAAGCCGTGTCATGTCTCCGGCTCGAAGCGCCTCGGTCGCTGTCAGCGTCCGCGCTTGTTCCGATAAAACGTGGCGCACCCGGCGGGCGACCAGCGGGTCGGTGAGTTTCTCTGAAACCTTCACGGGCTGTGACTTCAGCGGTTCTGGCCCCAGGGCATCCGCCGCCTGGTCCAGCGCGGCGCGCCGTTCATTGTAGGCACCGTCGGTCAATTGCCGCGCCTCCCCACAATGGATGACCGCGATTGTCCAGCCGGTGGGCAGTTTCACCTGGTCCCATTCCAGCGTTTCACAATTAAGGGCGAGCGCGTGGCCCTGTGCCCCGACGGATACCGCCATCTGATCCATGATCCCACATTTGACACCACAGAATTCGTTCTCCGCTTTCTGCGCCAACAGCGCGACATCTGTGTCTGTCCGCGTCTCGCCCGCAAAGGTAAAGAGTGCCTTCAGTGTCGCCACTTCAAGAGCTGCCGAGGAAGAGACGCCTGCGCCTGCGGGGAGGTCTGACTCAACCATCAGGTTCATCGCCGGAATGCTCGCCCCTGCCTTCTCCGCCATCACAAGTGGACCCGCCACGTAATCCGCCCAGTGGTCTTTCTTCCCTTCATTCAGGCTGATTTCGATCTTGGTCTCTTCTGCCGTGCTGAACGCATGAATGCCCGATGCCGCTGGCCCTACGGTAACTGTTATTCCCTTCGTGAGTGGCATGGGAAGCACGTTCCCACCAATGAGGTCGGTATATTCGCCGATGAGATTAACGCGACCTGGCGCAAAACAGGTTGCAGCAGCTTCCTGTCCAAAGACCTCTTCATGGCTGGTCATGGGGCGATGTCCACATTTCGCAGGGCGTCCGCTGCCGCCGCTGGCGGCACATCCACCAGAAATACGCCGCTCACCTGTTCCACACTGGCGAGGAATTTGAGTTTGTCTTCGGCGCGACGGATCGGCCAGATCTGCAAGGTGAAGTGATAGCTGTCCTCAAATCCGGCCGGCGCGACTTGGGCGGACAAAACATAGGGCATGGGTTTGCCGAAAAGGCCGTCCAGCCGCAAGAGAGCTGCCTTCAGCTGAAAGGCCATGTCGCGCCGTTCATCGGAGGTCAAGTTCCAGGGCCCCGGCGTACGGCGGTGCGGCGCCACCCAGCACTCATAAGGATAGCGTGCGATGTCGGGCACAAAGGTCATTGCATGGTCCGACTTGTCCAGGATCAGCTCTGAGGGTGTTCGGTTTAAGATCTCCGCCACGACCGGCGCTGCCTTCTGTGCTTCAGCACTCTTCATTAGAAGGTCCGGGACAAAGCCAAAGCCGTAAATCTGCCCGTGGGGATGATGAAGGGTGACACCTATTTCTTCTCCACGGCTTTCGTAGGGCAAAACGCAGGCAAGGCCATGCTCGTCCATCATCTGCCTTGCTTGGCGGGCCCAAAGTTCAAACAAAAGCTCTATGCGCTCAACTGACTGGCCCCCAAGCGAGCCCCCATGGTCGGCCGAGAAAACAACGACCTCGCATCGACCAATAGCAGGCTCATCCCCGCCAACAAGCTCCGCGTCGCCGGCATCCAGTCGAAACGCCGGAAACCGGTTTTCAAACACTGCCATCTCGAAATCATCCGCCGGGATCTCTGTGAGACCGTCACTCTTGGCTGGGCAGAGAGGACAGCTGGCGGCATCGGGGAAAAAGGTGCGTCCCTGTCGCGCACCAGCATAGCTTACCCACTCCTGGCGCAAGGGATGCCAGCGCATATAGGGAAGGGCCGACGCCTCGAGCGGCGGAAGGTCAGCGACAATCGGTCGAGTATGTTCGCTCCACCCATAAAATGTCAGGTCGCGCCCGTCCGATTTCTGCACCGTGCGCGTATAGAGCTTTCGTGTCATGAACCACCGCCGTCGACATTGAGCTTTTGGCCGTTGCAATAGGGGTTTGCGTTGCTCACGAAAAACAGAACCGCCGCCGCAACATCTTCGGGCACAGAGACACGACCGAAAGGAGAGGTCGCGTCCAGATCATGAATGTCCGCACCGGAGCGGGCTTTGACGAGACGCGTTCCCATCTCCGTCACTGTTAGGCTCGGTGAGACGATGTTGGTCCGGATGCCGTGCTTGCGCTCTTCCTTGGCAAGCGTCAGCGCCAGCGCTTCCATGGCTGCTTTGCCCATATTGTAGGGCGCCCCGTTCGGTCCATTGGACAGCGTGGCAACGCTGGAGATCATGACGATGTCTCCGCGCTCCTCCTCCCGCATGGTGGGCAAGACAAGTTGCGACAGTCTGTGAGGCGCCAGCGCGTGAACCCGCACAACCCGTTCGAGTTCGGCAGGATCTGTATCCGCCACCGTCTGTCCGCGGCTCGCGATACCTGCATTGTTGATGAGAATGCCGATGGACCCGAAGTCTTTCAGCACGGCTGCGACAAGCGCAGCGGCCTGAGCGCCATCGTCAACGGAGGCCGGATAGATTTCGGCGCGGCGCCCTAGGTTTCTAATCTCGTCGGCTACTTCGTTCGCGGCTTTGTCGTCCCGTCGATAGTTGACGGCAATATCCGCGCCTGCCTCCGCCAATGACAAAGCGATCGCTCGTCCGATGCCGCGTGACCCGCCGGTGACGAGTGCCACCCTCCCTTTTAAGGACATTTCCATTCCGCGTTTCCCCACATTTGTTCTTATCGATGCGACTGCATCTCCTCCCAAAGATATCCACTATTGCCTAGAGAGAACACTGATGACAGATTTTATTGTCTCTGGTCATCGCTGGCGTGATCCGGAGGCAGCAGGGGCAGCCAAAGACTTTCATGACCACAATAGACCGTATTCAGATCACCCATCATCGCCTCCCGCTTGAGCCTCCGTTCCTGGCCGCGTGGGACGGACAGGCTCGGAAATACTTCGACGCGACCATTGTTCGAGTGTTCGACACGGAAGGCAGAATGGGTGTGGGATCCGGCGATCTCATGCTTGGCTTTAACGGTCATGAGTCGCTTTTTGTCGGGCGCGATCCGCTTGATTTGGAGCGACACAACAAAGTGCTCTCTAATATTGATTTTCACTATGGAAGGTGCTGGCCGCTCGACATCGCCCTGTGGGACCTTGCCGGTCAGATCAGGGAAGAACCTGTTTGGCGCATGTTGGGCGGCACCGACCCCAAGGTCCCGGTCTATGCATCATCGGGGGCCCTCCATAATGCCCTGGCACTCGCGGATCTCGCAGAGCGTTTTCTCGACGACGGATTTCCGGCCATGAAGATCCGCTTTCGCTCCCGTGAAAACGGTGGTTGGCGGGAGGATGTGAAAGGTCTTGAACAAGTGCGGGCCCGCGTCGGTGATCGCTTGGCGTTGATGGTCGATTGCAATCAGGGCTGGCAGATGCCGTGGGACATAGAACCGTCCTGGACCTTTGACGAAGCCTTGTCTGTCGCTCGGGAACTTGAGCGGCTCGACGTGTTCTGGATGGAGGAGCCTCTTCATCGGGCCGACTTAGAAGGCCATCGACGCCTGAGAGACGCAACCCATGTGAAGATCGCCGGTGGTGAAATGACACGCGAGCTTTCGAGCCTCGAAGTCATGGTCATTGGCGGGGCGTTCGATATCGTGCAGCCTGACGCTGCGCTTGTAGGTGGGATCACGGGCCTCAGAAACTTCAGCCAGCTGCCCACGGTGGCCAACACCCTGTTCACACCCCATACTTGGACGAACGGAGTTGGGGTGCTGGCCAACTTCCAACTGATGGCGGGCATTGGCGGTGCCCCCTTTGTTGAGTACCCTTATGACCCCGCAAGCTGGGGTTTGGAGCGACGCGACTTTATGCTCGCTCAGCCTGTCACTCAGAGTGGTGGCGCTGTCACCCTTTCGGATATGCCGGGTTTGGGAGCAGCGCTTAACGAAGAACTGCTTGCTGCCACACGCATCTAGTGCGTGTCTTCATCGAAGGCCCGCCCGTCACCGATCAGAAGAAGATGTCGAGGGACCGGTCGTCTTAGGGCTGCAATCAAGCCAATCAAGCTCACGATTGTGTAAACCGCAAGCCCTGCAATGATCGCCACCGGCCGATCAGACTGCATGAGGCCCAGTGTCGACACCAGGAACAGACCTGTGGCGAATCCCCAGGCGGCGACAAGCACTTTTTCTGCGGCGAGGTTTCTAAGCCACAATAGGGAAGCACCAGCACCCAGCAACAAGCCCCCTGCCAGAATATTCTTCGCCCACATCGGCCAGAAGTCCGGTCCACCGGTGACTGCAACAAATGCAATTTCGATGAGCACTAGGATTGTTCCAAAAATGATGCTGAATTTTGCCATCTGATCGCCTCGGCCTGGAAATGATCTGTCAACGGACAGGTCTGGCGATATAGGGTGCCCATTTTTAACTGCAACCACGAAACTTCGTTTCGGACGCTTTTTGTTGGTCAAATTCTAGTGGGTCAATCGTGACTGGCTTCGAATCTGATGTCAGGCCACAACACCTGACAAAACCGGCTTAGGTCCAAAGGCGCGTGGCGAGCTTGCCGGCACCCACAGACCCTTGCGGGCTGTCGATCGGCCTCGGGCTTTGCGCCAAAATATCTGCGCCGCTGCCGATGAGCGCTCTTATCTGTTCCTGATCCTCGGGACTGAGCGTCTGAAAAGCCCGGCAGAGCTCGTTAAGGCAATGAACCCGGTAGGGTGCCGTCGGGAGCGCCCAAGCCACACCTTCTGCCTGATATCGCACCATGCCGTCCCCGCGGTCGGCGGCTTCCGCATTCGCTGCAAGGTAAGGCAGATATTCTTTTTCGAAGATATCAAAGAAGAAGCGGAGGTCTTCCGGGACGGTCTCGATTTCCGCCACCTGTTTCAGATCATCAGGGCGCAGGGCCCAGAGTCGCGTCACCCACTCACATACATGGGGTGCGCGCTCGCGCATAATCAGGCCCGGTGTGGGGTCTGAAAAGAAATGTCGGAAGAAGGGACCAAACAGTCCGAAATCGGCTTCGCAGGGGCGTTCGCCCATAAGAAATGGACGCTTCGCAAAAATTGAGTTGAGCTGATCCAATGTGTCCAGATAGAGGGCTTCAATGGCCGGCGCTGTTTCCTTGGTGACGCCATCCTCCGTTAGATAGACCTTGCGCTGACGACGCAGGATAAACTGGCGTCTCAGGAAGAAAGGTAGTTTGAGATCGCGCATCATGGTTCGCGCGATCTGCGCGCTCATGAGTTTGGCGTCTTCATCAAATGCCCATCGATAATAGAGCCCGGGCCGCCAGTACCATTCGTCAAACAGGTCTTCCAACAAAAGACTCACAAATTTCGCGGTCGCCGTCTTTGGTGTCAGGGCGGGTTCGGTTCCGTCGGCTTCGAATTTGGCGATGATCGCCGTCGTGTCGGTGAGCCATCCGCCGTCAGGTGTCTCCACCTGAGGCATTTGGGCGATGCCGGTCGCCTTCGCACATTTGCGAAAGTCGGCCATGTCCATTTCGACATAGTCGTGGGCAATGGCTTTAACGCGGAAATAGGCTTCCAACTTTCCCGTGAAGTAAGAGAGCTTGAGCCCGTGGAGAATATATTTTTGATCGCTGTCCGACATTGCGCCTTTGCCTCTGAGTATGGGCCACAGCTTAGTTTAGTGACACCCGCAATGCCAATTGTTAGACGTGAACCTGATAGGATATGCCTCTCCTTGCCGACCTTCAGCGGAGCGCTATCGATTGGCCCCTATTGTTCTCATCCACAGTCCGCTCGTCGGGCCGTCCTCTCTTCAGCCAACCGCAGAGGCTCTGACGAACCGCGGGCATACCGTTCATGTTCCGACGCCAATAGCGCCTCCCGGCACGACGTCCTGGCACGCTTGGCCGCAGAGTCTGCTAGACGTCCTGCCTGACCTGAAGAACCCAATACTGGTCGGCCACAGCGCGGGCGGTTTAATTGCGGCACGCTTGGCTGGAGTGCTCAAAGCGTCTGCCTTCGTTTGTCTTGATGCCATGATACCGCCTGAACGGGGGGCTGTGCCGCCGGTGGAACCAGAATTCTTGGCTTTTGTTCAGTCCCTTCCCATCCAAGATGGCTTGTTGCCGGTTTGGACAGACTGGTGGGAGGGCGACGTGCTTGGGGCAGTTCCAATTTCGCTCGAGGTCAAACAACGTTTCCAGGCGGAGCAGCCCCGGCTGTCCCCTGACTGGTTTGCGGACAGCTTTGACATGCCGGATTGGTCGGCCAGTCCCCGTGGCTATCTTCAGACATCCCCTGTGTTCGCAGACGAAGCTCGGCGTGCCAAAGCTCTTGGGTGGCCTGTTGTTTCACTCACCGGGACCCATTTGCACCCGATGCTTGCCCCAGGGGAAACGGCAACAGCGCTCATCGACATTTGTCGAGACTTGGGTGCGTTTTAGGCTGCGTTTCCAAGAAATTTTGGTCTTCGGCGCCAAAATGGCATACTGCGCTCGTTCAAGCGTGTTGAGGCATTTGTGGCGCGACCAAAAGATAACGAAAAAAGACAAGCCATTCGCGACGCTGTCATTTCCGTGGTGATTGAAGGCGGGCTGGCGAACGTGTCGGTCTCCAAGATCGCTAAGCGCGCGGGCGTTTCACCTGGGACCATTTACCTTTACTTCCCGAACAAGGAAGAACTTATCCAACAAACCTATCTGGACATCAAAACGGATTGGTTCAACACGATGTTCGAGGCCGCGAACAGCAGCGATGACTCGGCGACACAAATTCGGAATATGTGGTTTGCCCTGTTCGACTTTGTTGTCGCCCACCCAAACGACTTTCTCTTTTCAGAAACGGTTGGTGCGGCGCATCTCATCGATGCGGCTAATGAGGCAAGTATTGCTAAAAAGGTCAGAAAGCTTGAAGGCGTTATGACCAAGGCGATCAAAGACGGCACCCTTGCCAAAGCGCCTGTCACCTCAATTCAGGCAGTGCTCATGGCGCCCGCGGTCCAGCTTGCAAAGGCAGCCGCCCGGGATAAAAAGAAGGTCAAACCAGCTCTGCTTCGCGACACCTTTGATATTGTCTGGAGAGGCTTAGCCGCCTCCTGAGCGCTATCTGCTGAGCCAGATGGCCCATGAATTCGTGGGCGGGGCGGCACCGGTGCTGGCCTATGTTGGTTCGACACTGTCGTGAAGGGCGACCCTGCCAGCTGAGACAATATCGGCCGTGATCCCACCATGACCTCGGACGGCCGCGTACCCACCCTGCCCTAAATTCTCTTCCATCCGGGAGCACGGTGCGCAGATACCGGTACCTTTGAGGAATGCTTCCCCGATCCGAAAGGTACGGTTGCGCAGACCCAGAATATTGATCCCCTTTACAACAAAATTTCTGCGCAACGCATCCGGTATCACTTCTTTTTTACCCGCAAGGCTCGCAATGACCGGAAGGTGTTCCCATTGCATGAGACTGACTGCCCGCTTGCCAGCTTTTACCCGATGATCCCCCTCAATACCTGTTTCATGAATCATGACAGCTGGCAGCGTGACGAGTGGCGCCCGACGCTCTGGCCGCACACCAATCCACATAACTTCTCCTGGCTGCGCATATCCGTTCACCAGCTCACTTAGGGCCAAGAAACTCTCCTACTCGTCTTTTAAGTTCGTTTTCAGGGGCTTACGCAAGGTGTCGCGATCGAAGGTCCGCCATCAGCTTGCGCTGAAGCTTTGGCCCGCCTTCTTCCATCACTTTAGCCATCGCGTCATGGTGTTTGGAGACAGGCAGGTGATGACGCCCCCAAATGATGATTTGAGCCAAGACCGGTACAAGCTCTATCCCTGCGTCGGTCAAACTGTAGATCACTTTTTGCTTGTGCGTGGGATCTGCTTCTCTGGTGATCAGCCCATGTTCCATCAAGAGTTTCAGGCGATCCGAGAGCATATTTGCCGCAATGCCCTCCTCAGATTTGGTGAGCAAATCCCGAAAGTGCCGACGGTTGCCCAGCGCAATATCCCTGATCACCATCAAGGTCCATTTGTCGCCGAGGATCTCCACCGTGAGATTGACAGGACATCCTGAACGCTGCTTTTTCATACGACATCCACCTTTCGATGCATTTACATCACTCTAACTGTGCTACTAAGATCATACCAGTTAGTTTTTATAACTAGTTTGTGAAGAAGACTCGGGGGAGGCGCATGTTTGGAAAAGCGATTGTCGTCGGGGCGGGCATTGCCGGGCTGGCGACCGCGCGCGTGTTGGCTGACCATTTCGCCGATGTGCTCGTACTCGACGCCGACGAGATGCCTGCGGCGCCTGATATCCGGAGCGGTGTTCCGCAAGGGAGCCATATCCATGTGTTGCTGCCCGGCGGCATGGAGATCCTGAGCAAATTCTTTCCCAAGCTGGAGCAGGATCTGGATACGCACGGTGGCTTGTCGGCTGGGCCGTCCGAGTGGTACGGCCTCACGTCCCATGGAAAAACCTATCGGCTCTCCAGGTTTCAACCAACACCGCTGGAACGCCCCAAAGGTGCGCCCAACAACAGGGTGCAGTCTCGTGCATTATTGGAGCATTGCATTCGCACACAGGTTGAAGCGCTGCCAAATGTTGAGTGCTGGTATCAGACCCGTGTGACGGCGCCACTCATTCACGCGAACAGAGTTATCGGCGTACGGGTGGCGCCAGATGACCGTGATTTACAAGCAGATATTATCATTGATGCAAGTGGCCGGGTGAGCCAGACACTCAGTTGGCTGGATCAGCTCAATCTGCCCCGGCCTAATGAAGAATCCGTCCATTGCGACTTCGCGTATTGCTCTGCCCTCTTTCGACCAACAGACCCGGACGTGTTTACCGACGTTGGCTTCCTAATCTCGTCCGCAAGGAAAGGGGCTTACACCAAACGCGCGGGATCGTTGGCCAGAATGGAAACAGGCGATTGGCTGGTCACACTCGCCGGGCGGCTGGGAGATCACCCACCCAAAGAAATTGACGGCTTTCACGCTCACATCGACACGCTTCAGGACCCCAAGATCTCTGATTTGCTCCAATCAGCGGACCTGGTGAGCGGGCCGCGCCAGTACCTCTTTCCCAGAAGCCTCCGACGTCGTTACGACCAACTGACCCAGTTTCCGGAAGGCCTGCTTCCGATTGGCGACGCTATATGTCATATCAATCCGGGATACAGTCAGGGCATGTCGCTGGCACTTCGGCAGGTCGCCGCTCTCGGTGACGCATTGAAAAAACGCCGAAATGGAAACCTAAGCCTTGATGGTCTGTGGAAGGACTTTCTCCCACAAGCTCATGAACAAACCCGCGCGCCCTGGATCTTCGCCGCTCTTCAAGACTTCTCGAAGGACGGCACGACCGGTGACTTCCCGGATGAAGAACCTGCGATCAACCAGATCAAACGCCTGAGTCGCCGCGCAGACAAAGGAGACGCCGAAGCAGCCGCGCTCGTTGACGGTCTCTTTGATATGCAGATCGCCCTGTCGGAACTGGAGCTGAGAGCACCGACGCTTGACGCCTAGGACTCACCCTTTTCGAGTGCTTCCTGATAGTCCTCGATGGTGATGAGCCCACCCGCGTCGTCAGCCCGGCCTGCGTCTTTGGCTGGAAGGGCCTCCTGCAGGAGATCGATGCGTTTCCAGGACGGGAAAGGTTGTTCACCTTTCTCATCTGGCACGTATTTAGATGTTTCCAAGCGTTTGTGTTTGTGGATGTAACGTGCGCAATTCACAAACACGGACGCGATCTCCACATCGACGACCATATTGGCACCCGGAAACCGACCCATAAGCTCAGGGTCTTTGCTCACCCGCGCGGTCCCTTGCACGCGGACGCGGTGCGGTGTTTCCATATCAATGAAGAGCATGCCTACCTTGCCGGCGTCAGCAATGTTTCCCATAGAAAAGAACATGCCGTTGCCATCATAGCTGGGAAAGGCGAGCCTCTTAGGTCCCAATACCCGCACAAGACCGACCGGGCCGCCCTTGTAGGACACGGTTGGTTCTCCGTCCGCGCTGACGGTCGACAGGAAGAAATAGTCACGACTTGCGATGAAGTCACTGTGGTCTTCCTGCAGTTCGTCGAACACAATGACCGCCGCCATCGTGTTTGCGAGGTTTTCGCTGTCCTGTTCGGTCTGCAGCTTCCGCTGGGCGTCCGAATAGAACTCCTTGGGGTCCGCCATATTGCGCCGCCTTCCTTTTGTTCGACCGTCAAGCGGCCTTCAGACGCTCAACAGCTTCCGTTGCACGCGCCAGCGACCGGAGCACCCGATCGTCCAGGAGGTCCAGATTGATCCCTTCCGTGGATTTTTGGCCGGCGCGGTAGCGGGCCACCACACCTTGGACGATGCAAGCTGTCTTCCAGTGATTGAAGGCGATGTAATAGTCGAGCAGTGAGAGGTCACGGCCTGACTTTTCCGCATAACGGGCCGCAAGCTCTGTTCGCGAGGGAAAACCCGGCAGTGAGGTTACGGCCTCCGGCGGTGGAGGCTCGAGATCAGACGGGTCGGTGAACTGATTGAGCGTGTAGGCAAAATCGGCGATCGGGTCGCCAAGCGTGCAGATCTCCCAGTCAATCACCGCAGCAACCGTGTGGTCTGCCCCGAACAGGACATTATGCATGCCATAGTCCCCATGCACGACGCGGGGTGCTCCCTGATCCGGAATGTTTGCCGTCAGGAAGGCTTCGAGATCATGGGCCCGTTGATCTTCAAGTTTTGAGTCCTCCGCGGACGCGACCCATGATCCGTACCAAGCTCGAAGCTGCCGTGCGACATACCCGTCATGTTTGCCGAGGCCGCCCAGCCCAATCTCTTCCGGGTCGAGGGAATGAAGGGCCACCTGCACATCAATCAATGATTGCGCAGCCTTGGTTCGCGACGCCTCAGGCAAGTGTTCTTCTGCGTGCTGGGCCGCGTGCAGCGAATGTCCATCGACCCAGGACATGAGATAAAAGAGAGAGCCGGTGATGCTCTTGTCTTCGCAAAAACCCAGCGGTGAGGCGACCGGCACCGGCGTGGGATCAAGCGCGGAGATCACGGACCATTCGCGTCCCATATCGTGCGCTTTGGGCAGCAGTTCCCCTTCGGGCGGGCGGCGGATCACCGCCTCGTTTCCATCCACGTCTTTCAGCCGGTAGGTGAGATTCGAATGGCCGCCCTGAAGCTGAACCCAGTCAAAAGGTGGGGTGAGTCCGGATACATTTTCCCAGACCCAAGCTTCCACCGCATCAACTTTATAGCCGGGCTGATCCCGGCTTTTTGCTTGTGCGCTCATAATTGCGGTTCCCCTTACAGTAGATCGCCACCGGCCGCAGACGCCGTCGTGCCAAATTGCTCGTATGCCCGAATGACGTTCTTGCCGACGCGCCATTTGTGCACTTCATCCGGCCCGTCCACCAAACGCTGGCTGCGGATGGCTGTGTACCATGCCGCGAGCGGCGTGTCGTGGCTGTAGCCCAGCGCGCCGTGAAGCTGCAACGCTGTGTCCACGACCTTATGAACCATATGAGCCAGAAAGACCTTCGCAATGGAATTTTCCTGACGCAAATCCATGCCCTTCTCTGCCTTGTAGGCGATGTGGAGCAGCATAAGACGCGCCATATAGAGTTCACTAGCGCAGTCCGCCAGCATCCATTGCACACCTTGGCGATCCGCCAGTCGGGAGCCGAACGTGTCCCGGCTGGTCACGTGTTTGGCCGCAAGGTCGAGCGCACGCTGAGCCCGGGCGACATTGTGCATGCCGTGTCGCAGACGGCCATAAGCCAGCCGGTGCTGGCCCATTTCAAAGCCGCCGCCTAGACCGCCTAGGACGTTTTCCTTCGGCACCACGAGATCCTTGATTTCAATCTCTGAATGCGTCGCGCCGATCTTCTCCATGAGTGGCGTGTGGCCGTGCATGGTCGGGATGTTCCGAATGATGTTGTAGCCAGGATTCGGCAGCTCAACGATAAAGGTGGTGAACTGGCGGTGGCGCGGCGCCTCCGGATTGGTCTTCGCCATGACCACGGCAATGTCTGCCACATCGGCGGAAGAGCTGAACCATTTCTCCCCATTCAAAACAAAATTGTCGCCGTCAGCTACCGCGCTGGTCTGCATGCCCGTGGCGTCGGCGCCCGCCGCTTTCTCCGTCATGGAATAGCAGATGCGCTTTTCGCCGTTCAGAAGGGGCTTCAGAAACTTCTCTTTCTGATGGTCGGTCCCGTGGGTCAGGAGCGTGAGCATCGTGGCGTCATCTGGTCCCTGAGTATTAAGCGATAGTGCGCCAAGCATGCTCTCGCCCAACTCCATCTGAACCAGTGCATTGGCGAGGGGTTTCAGCCCCATGCCGCCATGTTCTTCCGGGATGAAAGGACACCATAGCCCCGCATCGCGTGCCTTCACCCGGAGTGCCGCCAGCGTTTCATCAAAAGTCTCTGCGGTGAGGTTTTCCTCCGCAGGAATGCAATGGTCGCGGACGAACTTGCGCACTGTCTCGCGGATGATTTTCGCGTCTTCCGGAATTTCAAAATCGATCATGGGATCCTCCACAGTTTTCATGTTCTTTGAATTTTGATGGAGCCATGTTGGCACATTTTGCGGGGCCGTACAGCCGCAGGTCACGACCCATGCGCAACCCTACGGCATCCGCCTCGTTGATTGAGTGCCTATTGTAATAGACCTAGTCGATTGGGACGTAACGCGGATCGAGGCCAACGCCCCATTTCTCCATCCAATCGTCGAACCGCGCAGCTTCGCGCGGGTCGTAGACGTCGATCATTCTCTCAATCAATCCATCGCGGTAGGTAGCAATCTCCCATAATCCTGTTTCAAAGGTTGGCACATTAGGGCGGGAAAACCTGATGCCCGCGTGCACGAGAACCGTATTACCTTCCTCCGCAACAAACGCATTAAGACCCACTGTTCGCTGGCACAATTTGTCAAAGCGATCCGTTGACCATTTGAGGCCAGCGATAAAAGCGTCGATCCCATTCAAGTGGCAATGGAAGGACATGTTCATCACCTCATAGGACATGTCCTGCGAAAAATACGATCTCAGTTCATCCCACCCTCCATTTTCATATGCCGTTTCAAACACACCTCGCTGTTCAACGAACTTCTCAATCAGGCTCATGCTTCCTCCTTACCGGTTCCGGGCGGCGGCTTCAGACAGTCGCGCCACCGACCCGCCACTACTTAGATAACTCTTAGTAATTATCTCTGCTACTTTGACTTGTCAATGTAAGCGCTGGTAAGAAGCCATCTGGGCTAAATGAAGCGTGGGACGTGGCATTTCTGCGCTAACGTGTCTTGCGTCGAAGAGCCCCCAAACCGTGAGGCGTAAGAAGGATGGCAATGACCAATTCTTATCGAGGAGCATGCGCTTGCGGCACAGTCTCCGTGGACGCCACTCTGGCAAGACCCATCCACACCTATACGCCACGGGCGTGCGACTGCTCCTACTGCACGCCTCACAACGCGGCCTATCTTTCAGATCCCGAAGGCGCGGCGGTGCTTCACGTTTCCGACCAGAACAGTCTTCGCAGAGAACACCAGGGTTCCGAGACAGCCACCATGCTGCTCTGTGACACTTGCGGCAGTCTACTGGGTGCGGTTTGTGAGATTGAGGGGAGGCTCAAAGGAGCGATCAACTCCCGTGTCCTAGAATGCCAGACAGATATACTGCCGGCTCAATCTGTTCACCTCAGCGACCTCGATCGCGACACCAAGGTCAAACGCTGGTCCGACTTGTGGATGCCTTTCGAGATTGAGCTATTGGACAGCTAGCTCGTTTTGCGCGCGCAAACGAAGTCTCAAACCATTACTCGCTAAACGGATCGCCAGCCAGGTGGATCATGTTGTGGTTGGCAAGAGCTGCTTTGCGATGCCTAGACGCTTCCTGGAATGAGGGATCTGAGAGCATGGTCATAAAAGCCTGGCGCGTCGGGAAGAACATGATGGCTGCAAGATCCCATTGGGAGTCATCCGGCCCAATCATTGTTTGGGCGACCGGTGTACTGAAGACGACGCGCCCACCCAATTCCTCAATAGCTTTTCCTGCCACCTCTCCATAGCGACGGTAAGCTTCCTCGCCGGAAATCTCCGCCGCAGGCGTTCCGAATTCCGGATCACCCTCCGCATACTGCGCCCGCTCGTTGAACTGGAAGAGATTGAGCGCAGCAACGGGCGCGTCCATTGGCAATGTCATGAGTGTCTTCAGTTGCGCTTCACTGGGCGATGAATGGTTTGCCATTGTATCGAGGTCTCCCCTACGTCATTTCCGCACGAATGCCGCCGCCAGAAATTTCCTTCGATCCCGGCGACAATTTTGATATGAGATGGTATCACTTTCATTTTTGAAGTCACTGCAAAACAAGAAAGTACCCTGCGTACATGGATGACCGCACCCACCATTTGCTGACGGCTGCCCCCGCTCCCCTGCTGATCCAAATGGCAACTCCGAATGCCCTTGCCTTTGTCATCCAATCGTCCGTCAGCCTCATCGAGGTTTGGTTCATCGGGCAGCTTGGCACGAGCGCCCTTGCCAGCATCGCACTCGCCTTTCCACTGCTCATGCTCATGCAGGCCATGTCCGGTGGTGCCCTTGGCGGCGCGGTCTCGTCTTCTATTGCGCGGGCGCTTGGAGCGGGCGACCGAGAGCGCGCGCTGAAGCTCATCTGGCACGCGCTCGCCATCGCCGCTATGGGGAGTGCCTTCTTCCTGCTGGTTTATTTGCTTTTTGGTCGCGCGCTTCTCTCCTTGTTGGGCGGTACAGGGGAGGTGCTGGATCAAGCAGCCTCTTATTGTCTGGTTTTGTTCGTGGGCGGCATTTTTGTCTGGCTGATTGGCGTAGTAGGCGCGATCTTTCGAGGCATGGGCGATATGAAATTCCCAGCGCTACTGATGGTCATCAGCGCCTTCATCCAGGTTCCGCTGTCTGGTGTGCTGGTTCTCGGCCTGTTCGGAGCGCCACAGATGGGGATCGTGGGGGCGGCAGTCTCGGCGGTCGGCAGCGGTTTTCTGATCAGCGCAATCATGCTTTTCGTGCTGAGCCGTCCGGGCCGGGTCATTCAGTTAGACACCGGGTTCATTGCCTTCTCCAAACCGCTCTTTCAAGACATTTTCAAAGTGGCGCTACCGGCCTCTCTGTCCCCGCTCCTTACTATTTTCGGCATCCTCTTTCTCACGGCCATGGTGGCAACCTATGGCGAAGCGGCTCTCGCTGGCTACGGCATCGGGTCTCGCATTGAATTTCTGCTCATTCCGCTTGTGTTCGGTATCGGGGCGGCCATGACGTCTTTGGTCGGCCTCAGCATTGGTGCGGGCAATGTCGATCGGGCGGAACATATTGGTTGGACCGGAGGATTTTTTGCGGCGTGTCTTGCAGGCGTGGTCGGGCTCTTGCTCGCCCTCTTTCCCGATGTCTGGATCTCAGCCTTCACCAATGACCCAGCAACATTTGAGGCATCGCGCACCTACATTCTTATTGTGGGTCCTTTCTTTGCGTTCCAGGGGCTCGGCCTCTCGCTCTATTTCGCGAGCCAAGGTGCCGGCGCCATGCGGTGGCCGATTGCCGCGACGATTGTCCGCTTTGGGTTCGCCGTCGGGGGCGGTTGGATCCTCGCCTTCCCCTTTGATATGGGGCTTGAGGGCATTTTCATTGGGGCAGCCGCCGCCATGCTTCTCTATGGCGTCATGATTGCCGCGTCTCTCAAGTTGGGCGCCTGGAGAACGCTTGGCGAGGTCAGGTAAAGACAAAAAGAACCGCAAGCACGAGCAAGGCGCCCAGTGTCCAGAGACCGAAGGTCCAAGCCCAAGCCCGCGGCGCATGGCGCAGTTCCATGAAGTAGTGCATGACCAAATGCACCTTCACGAAGGCAATCACCAGCACAGCTACGCCTGGCACACTCTCATGAAACGCAGCGGCGGCGCCTTGAGTATCGGTAACCATCAGGGATGCAAGCGTCGAGGCGACCAATAGTGCCCAGACAATCAGGAAAGGTGTTCTCAAAAGCAACATCGGTTTCACCTCACCAGGTAGAAAAGAGCGAACAGGATGATCCAGAGCAGGTCGACCAGATGCCAGAAAGTCGCGCCGCTTTCGAGAGCGGCCACAGGTGCTGCGTCGGCCTTGCTTTTCCGGATCTGAAAGTAGAGAACCGACAAGACGACCATGCCGACAATCACATGCAGGAAGTGAATGCCGGTATAGACGAAATAGAACATAAAGAAGTCGTTGGTGCCGACGCCGTACCCGGCACCGAACTTCTCCGTATATTCCGCTATTTTCACTAGGGCGAAGATGAGCCCGCACGCAATGGCGCCGAGCAAGAGCCTTTGTGACGCCGTCTTGTGACTCTCGTGCAGCGCCCCGACACTTAAGGCGATCAACCAGGAGCTTGTGAGCAAGACAATTGTGTTCGCTGTGCCTAAAGTAAGGTTCAGCTGTTGCTGGCTTTCGTTGTAAATCTCCGGCGCGTCGGCGCGGTACACAAGATAGGTGCCAAACAGGAGCGCAAAAGTGATCAGATCGCCAAGGACGAGCATCCACACACCCTCTTCCCCTGGCAAATGGGGCGTCCGCTTGTCCGAGACGCGTGCTGTATTCAAGCTACGCATGGCCTGCAATGCCTGCGTCTTCCGCCCCGTCTTCGCGCAGGGCGGCTTTGGAGGTGAGCCAAGCCATGGCGACAAACCAAATAAGCAAAGCGACGAGCGGCAGCCAGAAAGTGAGCAACCCGTTCCAGGCAAATGGTCCTGTCTTGAAGAAAGTCGTGAGTGCCCCTGGTGCGGCCACCAGGCCCACCCAGAAATTGAGATAGGCCGCCCATCTTGGGAACAAAGGCGTTGCGCGGGTGTCGGACAGGATGGCGAGCCCGATCATGAGCGCCATAAAGGTCGCTTGGAGTACCGGCATTACGAGGCAAAGCCAGCCAATATCGTTCATCAGCATAATGAGCTCAGCATCCCGTTCCGGCCGGAACGCGGCCACGGTCCAAGCCAACGATGCCACCAGGAAGACCAGCTGCACGGCGAGCCCAAACAACAATTGGGCGTATGTAAAGATGCGCGACTGCACGCCGCCGATCCGATGCAGTTGGACCGAGATCGCTGCCACCCAAAAGAGGATGAGAAAGGCGAATTGCATGACAATAGTGGCCCCAAGACGGATCGCTGTACGGTTCTCCTCATACATGGCGGCCACTGCTTCGGCGTTCGCGGAGGGTCCAAGCGGCGGGAGATAGTCCATCATCAAAAAGGTGGGCAGAATGATCAGGGCGAAAGCAGGCGCGGCCCAGGCGCTGGCGATTTGAACAGTTCGGTGCATTGCGACGACTCCCTGTTTTCTCTAAAATGTACCAGTCGGTACAAACACATATCACATTCAAAAAATGTATCAAGTGGTACATGTAGCAGATGGTACAAAAAATGACGCGGAAGCAAGAGCAGCGCGAGAAAATTACGGCGGATTTGGCGGAATACGTCCTGCGGGAGGGCTTGGCGGAAACCAGCACGCGGCAGTTGGCCGCAGCCGCCGGTGTCAGTAACCGCATGCTGCTCTACTATTTCGAGGATAAGTCGGAGGTGATGCAGCTCACCTTGATGGCCTTTGCCGCAAATCTTGGCGCGTTATTGGGAAAAACACTGAAGGAAGACGCACAGCTGTCGCCAGGTGACATGTTTGCGGAAACCTCAAAGCTGCTGCAGGGAAAGCGCCTGCAGCCCTATATGGCACTCTGGATGGAAGTCATGGCACGCGCAGGACGCGGCCAGGCGCCCTATTATCAGATTGCGGGAGATATTGCGGCGCATTTTCTCGCCTGGATCGAACAGCGGCTCAGCACAGAGGACCCAAAAGAGCGCAAAGCGCAAGCGGCGATGATTTTCGCCATGGTCGATGGGTCTTATCTTCTCTCCAGCTGCACACCGACGGCCACAAACCGCGCAGCGCGCGACGCGATGCAGGCCCTCCTGACCTGACGAAGCATGGTTAGGCTTCGGCGCCAGCCAGAGCCGATATGTGGCCGATCAGCTCAAGGTCCTGCTTGATCAGGGCCTGGAAAGAAGGCCGTCCATGTAGGCGCTCAAGATAGGCCGTAAGCGACGGCCACCGCGTGGCGTCGACCTCCTCCCCTGCATGCCTCATGTTCAACAAAACGCTGCCGGCGGTAAGATCGGCAAGGGTGATGTCATTCGACGACAGATATTCCGTGCCATCGAGCTGCGCTTCCAGATAGTCATAGGCCGGGGCCACGTCGCCCAGCGCTTCCGCGACCGCCGCTTCATCCGGTGCCACTTTCTCAAAACCTGGCTTCACGACCCGCTGCACGAACACCGTTCCCTCAAACTTTGAGAAAACAGCCGATGCTACAAATTCACAGAGCCAGAGACACCAGGCTTTTTCCCAGTCTGACGTGGGCAGGAATTTGGGACCCGGAAAGGCGGCATCCAGATAGGAGCTGGCAGCGAGCGAGTCTGCGAGAACGCGACCATCGTCCAGTTCCAGAACAGGGATCCGCCCGAGCGGGTTGAGTTTCAGCAGCTCGTCACTTGGGTTTCCGGCCGGGACCGTGCGCACCAGCTCATAGTCGATGTCTTTCTCGGCCATCAACACCATCAGACGCCTGACCCAGGGGGACAGTCCTATTCCATGAAGCTTCATGCTCTTCCTCGCTTCGACACGGTCAACATTTTTCTGCCTTGAATAAATATACTTTGTATACTATTTATTCGTTCGTCAATCGATAATTGCATCAGCGCTGACGCGATGCGCAGGAGGACCAGAGATGAGCCAAGCCGCACGAGGAATATTGATCTTGAACGCCGTTGTCATCGGGGCCATCGGCCTGGCCTATTTGTTCGACCCGAACCTGTTACTCGCGAATTACGGTCTTTCGGCTGGCGAGCCTGGCATAGACAACCTATTGCGCGGCACCTATGGCGGCCTGTTCATCGCGATGGCGGCGCTGTTCGCCTTAGGCGCGTTTCGTCAGGCACGTCTGCGCGACGCGCTTGGGCTCCTGGCACTTTTTATGGGTGGATTGGCGGTAGGCCGGGTGGCGAGCCTCGCCCTCGCCGGCGCGCCGGACCCCTCCATGCATATGCTTCTTGGCTATGAAGCGACGGCCTTCGTCATCGCGATTTTTCTCTACCGACGGACGGCAGCTGAACTGACTGCCTGATCCCTCAGCGAGCTTACTTCTTCGCCGCAGCCTTTATCTGGGCGACGCGCTCTTGTATATGCGCCCGCTGCTCAGGGCTCACCATGGAGGCAGCAGCCGGAAGCGAAGCGCATTCCTGCATGGGCACCGCTTCGTTGGTGTCCACGCGCACCATGGCAGGGCGGATCTCCTTCCCTGTAGGGATGTGGGTGTGTTCATAGCGGGGCCCCCGTTTGCCGGGCTGCCACCTTTCCCCCCAATCGGCGAAGGCCATCAGCGCCAGGGAGAGTTCCGCGCCTTTGAGTGTGGGCACATATTTCATGCGCGCCGCCCCTTCCTTGAAGGGCACCCGATCAATCAGGCCCGCCTGTTCCATTTCTTTCAGCCGTCTGCTCAAGAGCCGCCGCGAGATACCGAGACTCTGCTCAAGACCCGTAAAGCTGGAGATACCGGTCAAGGCATCGCGAATGATCAGCAGAGTCCATTGGTCGCCCACAATGCTGAGGGACTCCGCGATGGGACAATCAAGATGCAAATAGTTCGATGTCGTCATTCAATTGGTTCCAACAAACGAAAGCCGGGACACGTGAGCCAGGATCGCGCATGGCAATGCCCAGGCGACTCTGCATAGAGTTTACATAAGCTACTTAAGTTCCCCGCTTCTCGCCAGCAGAAGTGCCGCAGGAAACCCAAGAAACCGGTCAAAAGCCCGCTAGAGCCGATGCTGGTGGCAGAACCTTCACGCACCGCTTGCGTCGTCTTTCTTATTATGTATACTTTTTATACTTTTAATCAACGAAGCGACGCTCAGCCATGGAACTTCTTCTCATCCTCACCCTCTATCTGGTTCCGTTTTCTCTGATGCTTTGGCTGGTCGCCGGCACGGGAGGCAAAAAATGATTGGTGGTCATTACGCAACAGCGCTGGTGCCCTATACGCGGCTGGAACGCAAAGCCCCGCTCTGGCTCCTGCTCTCGGCGGCGATGCTGGTGGATTTTCTGATGATCAGTCTGGTCGCAACCGGGGTGGAGACCATGGTGCCTGACGGCGACACGCCACCGGACATGCGCTACAGCCATGATCTGATACCGGTCCTGGGATTAGCGGCCGTCTCGGGTCTCGCGGTCTGGGCGCTGGCCAAGAACCGGGTCCTGGCGGTGTGGGTTGTGGCCCTGGTCCTCTTTCACGAAGTGTCGGACATCTTTTCCGGCTATCAGCACAATGTAAACGGGCCCGAGTCGCCCGCATTCGGACTCAACAACTACATGACCAATCCGGCGCAGGCTTTGGGTGTGGAAGCATTGCTCATCATTGCGTGCCTCATCTTCTACCAATGGCACGAGCGACGGGTGGGACGGGCTTTTGACACCTGGAAGGCGATTGCGCTGTTCTTCATCCTGATGGCACCGACGACGATGGCCTTCGGCCCGCAAGCCTTTGGGGTGGCCGCGGGCTAGGCGCAGCCTCGATACTCGGCACGGTGATGCCCTTAAGCGCGGGGTGTCGCCGGAGTCGTTCCCAAGGTTTGCATGACCATTACAGTCAATGTCTTGAGGAGAGCATTGAGATGCCGTCGGTCGGTCGCGCTGTGTTTTGCGGCTGATGAGGAGCGTTGAATAAAGTCAGACAGTTGCTTCGCGCTCACACCATTCTGTTTGAGCAGGCTTCCATATGGCTTAAGGAGGGACTCAATCATGAGACGGATCTGCTCGTCTTGGGCAGCAATTTCTTCCTTTGCCGCCTGATTGCACCCCTCGATGAAATCAGCCGCATTGGGCGACTCATGCAGTCGCTCATAGGGCGCAATCACGGTGTGTTGGAATATTACACTGAGCTGACTGTCCAGACTCATATCCGGCTCCAGTTCCGCACCAATCCGCGCCAGACTGCGTTCCGAAAACAGTCTGATCATTGCGCAGAGAACATCGTCTTTACTGGCAAAGGCGTTGTAAAGCGTTTGCCTGGCGACGTTCGCCTCCTTGGCGATGTCACTCATACTGGATCGCTTCACGCCATAGCGCAGAAATACACTGAGGGCCGCGTCGAGTATCTGCTGGTCTCTTTCGTTCATTTCACCCCTGACGAATCCTTCAAAACGCATAATTGACAGATCAACTGAAAATGTCCATATTTGAGCTTCTTGGACATTTAGCCATTTTTTGTCTATTTGCCCTTCGAAGGAGGATGAGAGATGAACATTACTGCTCGTGTTCTTGCCAACACATGTTTGATTGCGCTTCTCCAGAGCCCCGCCCTCGCAGACGACAGCATTGGGAGACAAGAGATGGACATAGAAGAACAGGGTTATGCATTGGCCACGGCTTTTCTCGATCCGCTGCCTCAGCCGTTTGATAAAACGCCGGAAGATTACGGCATGCGGTACCGCGACGTTGAGTTTGAAACCAGAGACGGCCTCACGCTTCGGGGTTGGCTGGTGGAAGAGACCGCAGAAAAGCTCGTGATCATGACCCATTTTGGGTATCGCGCTAATCGATTTGGGTACCAGCTGAGGCATCAGCCGGAAGGCTCTGTTCCCTATGACCAGGAGATTGAGTTTGCAAAAGTCGCGAAGCGCCTTGTCGATGCAGGATATGGCGTGTTGATGTATGACCTTCGAAACCATGGCGAAAGCGACAAGACGGACCTCGGGGTCGGCACCGGTGGTCATGGTGAGCGCTTTGATGTGATCGCCGCGGTTGAATATCTCGCCTCCGAGGCGGCGACCCGTGGAAAAGACATCGGTCTGTTGAGCTATTGCTATGGCGCCAACACATCCTTCTTCGCGATGGAGGAAGACCAGGAGGTCTTCAGGAACAACGGCGTCAAGGCAATGGTTGCGCTGCAGCCTTTGAGCAATGGCGACTATCTGAAATCACTTGGTGTCCCGGACGACTTGTATCAGGCGGCGGAGCGGTCCTACCAGGAACGGTCCGGCGGATATCCGCTTCGAGCGAACATTGAAGACGCGGCGAAGTTCACGGCGGTTCCCACACGGCTGGTTCAGGCACGACAAGACCCAAATACAAATATGACTTTCGTGGGCGAGCTCTATGAAAACATGCCGGTCGAAAAGGAAATGTACTGGCTGGAAGAACCGACCCATCGTTTCGATGGATATAACTGGTTTGCAGATAATCCGCGCGACATGCTTGATTGGTTCGACGCTCATATGAGCGAGTAACGGAAGATCTGCATCCGCATCAACGCAGGCCCTGCTCAGAGCGGACGCTATCACACCTTTTCGGTTTCTTTTTCTTTCGGCGCTGCGGTCTTGCGCGGCTTCTGTTCCATTTTCGGTTTGGGCAGCAGCCGGAAGCGGGACTGGCACCAGGCGAAATCAACGCCGACATCGAGCAGCGCATCGGAGCGCCCGCAAGGGCAGGCAAACAGCAGGACGTCATAGACCCGGTAGGTCTCGCCGGCGACAAGCGGCACCGGCTCCCCCGTCATGTGGTTTGGGGCCGCGTTCACACACAAAACCAGATCGCCTGGACCAACTGCATAGCTCATAAGGTCAGGTTTTATCATAAAGGTCAGGGGCGGGACAGAAGCACCGTCAGGCTCATGCCCTAAGCCCCTCATTCGGTACGCCTGGGGACCCTCGTTTGAGTTGCCCTGCCCCAAATGCTATTAAAACCGAAGTATTAAGAGGGGTTCGTGGGTGGAAGGACTGTTTGCTGAATTCAAACGGCGCAAAGTCTTGCAGGGCGTCGTTGCCTATGCGGTCGCCGCCTGGCTCATCATTCAGTTGGCCATCGCGCTTGAGGCATCTCTGGAATTGCCGACTTTTGTGGATCGATGGGTGACCATCGCCGCGATCGCCGGATTTCCTGTCGCCGCTGTACTGGCCTGGCTGTTCGAGATCTCCCTTGACGGCGTTCGCCTGACCGCGCGGGATGAGAATGAACCGCTTTCCCTGGGCGTTGACCCTGTTGAGGCGGCTGCGCTCGCACAGCCCACTCAGGCACCGCGCAAACACTCCATTGCTGTCTTGCCCTTTGTCGATATGAGCCCTGATGGGGACCAGGAATATCTGGGCGACGGGGTGGCGGAAGAAATCCTCAATGCGCTTGTGAAGGTGACACCGCTGCGGGTGACGGGGCGGACATCGTCCTTTTCGTTCAAGCATCAAAGCCTCAGCGTTGAAGAAATTGGGGCGGCCCTGAACGTCGCCCATGTGCTGGAAGGCTCGGTCCGCAAGCAAGGCGACCGTGTCCGGATTACCGCCCAGTTGATCCAGGTCGGAGACGGATTTCATCTCTGGTCGGAGACCTATGACGGTGACCTGAAGGACATCTTCGATCTTCAGGATAGGATTGCCAAAAAGATCGTGAGCGAACTGGAAATCCTGCTGGATTCGGAAAGCGCGCGGTTGGTGACCACCCTGACAAAAAACCAAGACGCCTATGACGCCTTTTTGCAAGGCCGGAGATTGCTTAATCGGCTGGTGGGACACGACACGCTGCCCAATGCGGTGATGCATCTCGAAAAGGCGGTGGCGCTGGATCCGCAATTTGGCGAGGCCTGGGCGTCTCTGGCGCTGGCCCACGCTAATCTGCCTGAAAATGCCAAAAATGAAGATCCAGCTCACCACTATGCCGCCGCGGAACTGGCCCTGGACCGCGCGGAGAGGCTCTCCCCCGGCAGCGCGCTTCAAGCCGTCGTGCGCTCATTCGTTCTCTGCACCAAAGGGGATATTTTTGGGGCAATTAAAGCCTACGAAGAGGCATACCGGCTCGATCCAACGAACCCGGTCATGCTATTCAACTTTGGCCATGCCTTAGCGAATGTGGGCTTGACGGACCGAGGCCTCAGCCTCTTGAAAGAATCCGAAAAGCTCAGCCCGACCTTTGCAATGACCATGCAAAATATCGCGGTCGCCTATTGTACCGAGAAGGAATATTCCAAAGCCCTTCTCTATTTGGACAAGGCGAACCGCCTTGGCAATGTCCCGGCAAGAGTCAACATCGCCTTCATACATGCGCAACAAGGACGGATGAAAGAAGCCTATCAGTGGATGCAAAACTATGTTGACGACGCCCCTGTCTGGTTCAAAAAGCGCCTCGCCTCGCCTTTTGCCCGGCATCTTTATTACGCTGCAGTCCTGAAGCGGGACCCCGTTGCGCGGTGGATCGTGGGGCGCGTCACGCTCGCGCGCCTTAAGAAGCAATCAGGTGCGCCGAGCTTCTGGGACGCCATTGCGCTTGCTACGCTTTGTGCGCCCGAAGAGTTTTTCGATTTTATGAGGCGCCATAATTTTTCTTACGCCTTTGCGGCGGTCGGACCCTTATTCTATTTCGATCCCTATAGCGCTCAACTCCGTACGCACAAAGACTTTCCGCAGTTTGCTGAGGATATGGGCCTGGTGCGCATCTGGCAAAAATATGGCTGGCCGAAACAGGTCCAACCTCTTCCCGGCACGGACGGGTCAGACCTGCAGTTTACCGTGAGTTGATTTTTACGTTCGCGCCAAAGGCGGGGCCCCAGGCGAGACGCGGGACAGCTCGCCGGTATCAAAGTCAAAGATATCGATATTCCGGAAAGAAGTGGTGCCCAGGGGCGGGATCGAACCATTGGCTGACGCCCTTCATACCCGCGATCCAAAATTGAGCTATTTTCAATATTGAAATTTTCTCAATTTTTACCTATATTCGCGCAATGAACAATCATGCCAAGAAAAATCTGGGATCCCGCCAGGCCAAAACACCCCTACCCACTCGGGGTTTCAAGAAGAAGGAGCGCACTCAAAAGCTCCTTATTGACGCAGGTAGTGCGTTGCTGCTCGACCGAGGGACCGAGTTCGCAGCCAGCGATGTTTCAAAGATGGCAGAAGTCTCGATAGGCACTTTCTACAATTATTTTGCCGATGCAGATGCACTCGTTGATGCAATCACCGAGCAGCAGATCCTGGAGATGGGCGAGGCTGTCGCAGCGCTCCCCGATGGTGATCCCGCACTGCGCATCGCCGTCGTCTGCAGCAAGGTTTTACAACGCGCAGTCGAGGATGAACCGTGGGCCCATCTGGTCCTCAGGCTTGTCGGGAGACCCGCCATCTACAACCAAATTAACGGGCAGCTGCGTTCGGATTTAGACGCGGGTTACGCACAGGGATGTTTTGAAACAGGCCCAGATGATGAAACCCTGGATCAGCTCATGGGCCTGCTTGTGATGACAATCCGACGCTTTATTTCGGGGGCAACAAAAAAGGGATTTGTTGTCTCGACTGTTTCTACTGCCCTCAGAACTTTGGGTGTGAACGACAAAGACGCACAAAAGCTCGCCCGAAACGCCGCAAAATTCTAGCCGCGCCGCGCGCGCACATTCAGTCATCTAAGGAAGATCAGAATGGTTGCTGAAAAAAACAAGCATGAAACCCAGGTGATTATTGTAGGCGGCGGACCGGTTGGGCTCTGTCTCGCCGTCGATTTGGGTCGGCGCGGTGTCAATTGCACCGTCCTGGAGCGTCGGAGTGAAACGCAAAGAGTGTTTCCAACCGCAAACCATATCAGCGTGCGAACAATGGAGTTCCTCAGGCAGTTGGGTCTGTCAGATGCAGTCAAAGCGGCCTTTCGTCCTGATTGGGGTGGTGATTTCGTAGCACTGACACATATTGGCGGCCATGAGGTCGCGCGCGCTGTAGACGCTCTCGCCGATAGCAACAAACGAAAGGACTCGCCGGAACAAGAAGTGTGGGCACCCAAGCCCTATTTTGATCCAATTCTACATAAAGCCGCCGCTGCCATGCTGAGCGTCGACGTGCGTTTTGCGACGACCGTCCAACACATCGAAGAGACCGGGGGCCGAGTTGTCTGTACGACGCATGACGCAGACGGAAACGAGAAAAAAATTGAGGCGGCGTATGCTGTTGCTTGTGACGGCGCCGCAAGCCAAGTCAGGGAATGGCTTGGCATAGAATTGGTCGAGCCAGACCCTATCCCGATCACAGTGCATTCCGCCTTCTTTGCATCCAAGGAAACCGCAAAAAAAGTTCCTGCGGGCGGTGTGCAGTATATGTTGCTTGGTACTGACGAAGGACCGGTGCCGACCCCGGTAGGAGCCGGCCTCATGGTAGTCATAGATGGTCACGACCTTTGGCGCCTTCATGGGCTGGGTCTTGATGCTAACAGCGAACAGACCACCCTCGAGCGCCTCGCACAGCTCGGCATTCCGGACGCTGAAATTATTTCGATGAGCGCCTGGACGCCCAGGCAGGCGCTCGCTAAGCAATTCCGCAAAGGGCGTGTTTTTCTCGCCGGTGATGCGGCGCACATTGTGACCCCCTTTGGGGGGTTGGGTGTAAACACCGGGATGTGCGACGCCTTTAACCTGGGCTGGAAGCTGGCAGCCACGCTTGACGGATGGGGGGGCCCTGGGCTTCTAGAAACAAGCTATGACACTGAACGCCGCGCAGCCGCCATCGAGCTCCTGGAGTATCAAGGGATAGACTTTTCGGAAGGCGATCCCCGCCGCGTGGGGCCGCCAATCCCTCTGTTCGACCCGCCTGACATTGTCGCTTGGCAGAGCGACGAAGCCGGACGCAACGCACGTAAAGCGTTTGCCCCCCTATTCCTTCAGGAACGCGCCCACGAATATGAAAAGGCGCAGGTGGATCTGGGAACGAGATATGACGACTCCAAGCTGATCTGCCTTGATGCATCTCCGCCGCCCGACCGAAGTCATCTCGGTGCATACAAGCAGACTTCTAGACCTGGTGGACGGGCACCGCATGTTGCCCTCCAAGATGGGACGTCCACGCTGGATCTGTTTGGGGAAGGCTTTACCCTGCTGTGCGTTGAAGACATTGCCAAAGCCCAAGACACTGTAACCTGCGCGGAAAAGCTGAAGGTTCCTCTCCAGGCTGTATCGATCCCAGAGATCGCCGAAGCCTATGAGACCCGTTTTACACTGGTTCGACCGGATGGGGTTGTCGCCTGGCGAGGCGAACAGATACCGACAGACCCCGCTTCTGTCATAAAGACCGCCATAGGTGTGATGTGAACAAGGGCATTATCAGCGCCGTTCTGATCGGGATGCTGCTTGTCCTTTGGGTGACTGGCGTGTTTGAGCACCTCACAATCGATTTCATTCGACAGTCTGTCGAGAGTGCCGGCGTTTTTGGACCGATCCTCTTCATCCTCCTTTTTGGTCTCGAAGGCCTCGGCGTGCCGGGCGTCGTGTTCATGCTCACCGCGGTTACGATTTGGCCACCGGAACTCGCATTCCTCTACAACTGGATCGGCGCCCAGTTTGCTGGACTGGTCGGGTTCGCCTATGCCCGCTGGATTGGGCGGGACTGGGTTGAACATCATCTGCCGGATCGGTTCAGAAAATATCAGACACGGGTAGCCCAAAGGGGTTTGACCGCTGTCATTCTCGTCCGTCTTATTTTCTTCATCGTACCACCAGCGCATTGGGTCCTCGGCCTGTCGTCGATTTCGCTTCGCGTTTACCTGTTGGGGACCGCTATAGGGCTGCTCCCGGGCATGTTCCTCATAAGTTATGGCGGCGGGTATGCGGTCGAGTGGCTGATCTCCCAATCTGGCATTGTCGTCCTTTCGGTGGGAGCAGTCGTGGCAGCAGGTTTCGTCATTGCCTGGGGTATCAAACAGAGACGTGCCCGCGCCGAGACAGGTCCTTCATCAGACAAGCCAACAGATACTCTTGGCGATAAACCACAAGCCCACCCAGAAAAGGAAAGCCTATGAACCTGCTCATCCTCGTTGGCAGCCTGAGAGCCGACTCTTTCAGCCTAAAACTGGCACGCGCCATTGCGGATCAATTGCCCGCTGGTGTGACGCCTACATTGGTCGATGGCGGCGATCTCCCGCTTTACAATCAAGATCTGGATGGCGAGGGGAAGCCGACACCCGTTCAAACATTGCTCGACCAAGTCACCAGAGCCGATGCGCTCCTCTTCATCACGCCGGAGTTTAACTACGGCATTCCGGGGCCTCTCAAAAACCTCATCGATTGGGCGTCCAGGCCCGCCTATAATTCACCGCTTAAGCACAAGCCCGCACTAATCATTGCGCATTCAATTGCACCCACCGGCGGTGCTAGGGCTCACAGCCAGCTCTCGAGCGTATTGGGTGGCACACTAACGCGCCTGATGATTGGCCCGAGTTTTCTGGTACCGTCCGTCCACGAGAAATTCAACGAGGATGGTGACCTGACAGATGAGTTGATGAAGATGATCTTCCCAAAAGCGCTGGAGGATTTCATCAATTGGGCCCGAGAGCCTGTATCGCTTTAGAGAATGGATCTTCTGCGGAAAAAATGGTGCCCAGGGGCGGGATCGAACCACCGACACTGCGATTTTCAGTCGCATGCTCTACCAACTGAGCTACCTGGGCCTTCTTTGTTGGCCATATCCTTGACCCCAAAACCGCCTCGACTTTTCCTGGCACTTTTGGGGGGACAAGGCTCGCGCCCCGTCCGGGATTGACCGCAGAAGTCCGCGGTTTATAGGCGATGAACCCCGCCCTGTCCAGCGCTTAAGAGGGGCAAAATAGGGCCATCCTTCGAGACGGACCTGCGGTCCTCCTCAGGATGAAGGTGGTATATCGCCCTCCTCAGGATGAGGGAGGGATATCGCCCTCCTCAGGATGAGGGCGGGATGTCGTCTTCCGACCATTCTTCCGGTTCTTCCGCCGCCGGGATGGCGTAGGACCCGTTCAGCCAGCGGTTGAGGTCCACGTCAGCACAGTGTTTGGAGCAGAAGGGATGGAACTTCCGGGCCGCCTTTTTCTTGCAGATAGGGCACGGCCGGGGGCTGCGAAACGGGGTGACGTTCTCGCCGCCCGCTATGTCCGCCCCTTCTTTCGCAGGCTCCTCTTTCATAGCTGGGGCCATTACCGGGCCGGGCCCACATCGATCTGTTCGCGGTCAAAGCCTGGCATGGGTTCCAGATAAACCGCGCCGGCGACGCGGCTCTCCAGCTCGCGCACCAGACGGCCATGGCTTTCTTCCAGCCAGGCGATGACACCAGGTGCCGCGCGGGCAGAGATTTCCGCACCGGGATAGCGCGCCGCTACCCGCTCAATGGCGCGCAGGAGTTCGTTCGCCACCGTCGCGCGGGTTTTGATCCGCGCGCGCCCATCGCCATAAATCGGCTCAGTGAGCAGTTTTTCGAGCGGTTCGCGCACGCGCTTCCGCGTCATTTCCACCAGGCCGAATTCAGACATGGGCGACACCTGCGTCGGCACGCGGTCCTTCTCAAAGCCTTTGTTGAGGGTGTCGAGCACTTTCTCAATGTTCGCCGGATCGTTCATGTGAATGAAGTCGATCACGATGAGCCCGCCCGTGCCGCGGAGCCGCACCTGATCGACAATAGCTTCCGCCGCCTCGATATTGGTGCGCACGCTGGTTTCTTCGAGACCGGTGGACGCGGTGTAGCGCCCGGAGTTCACATCAATGGCGGTGAGTGCTTCCGTCGTCTCAATGGTGATCCAGCCGCCGGACGGCAGTTCATAACGCGGGTCCAGCGCCTGCTCGATCACGCCGTCAATATCATGCTCATCAAAGACCGAGCCCGGCCCGTTCACGAGGCTCACCCGCTCGGCCATATGGGGCATTGCGCGTTTGCAATAGCGCACCGCCTCTTCATAGGCCTTGGCGTTGTCGAGCTCCACGCGCGCCGTGTCCATACTCACATAGTCGCGCATGGTTTTGGCGACCGGGTCGAGATCATGGAAGAGCACGTCCGGCGGGCTCGCATTCTTCTCCGCCGCGCGTACTTCCGCCCAATCGGCGGCGAGACGCCGCGCATCTTCTTCCAGCGCCGCTTCGTCCATACCAATGGCGGCCGTGCGCACAATGAAGCCCGCGGGCTCGCCGGTGACGCCCAGCGCGTTCAGCTTTTCGGCAATGCCTGAAACCACGACTGACAGACGCTCGCGTTCCGCTTCGTCTTCGATGCGCCTGGACATGACCACGCCCGACTGGTTCGGCACCATCACAAGCAGGCGCCCCGGCAGGGTGACGTTGGCGGAGAGGCGCACGCCCTTTTCCCCAATCGGGTCCTTGGTGGCTTGGACCAAAATGCTTTGGCCCTCTGTCACGCAAGACGAGATGGGCGGCAGAGTCCCTTCATCAAGCCCCGTCAGTTCGCAAAGACATTTTGCTTCCCGCGCGCCCAAAAAGCCTGCACGCTGAAGCCCCACATCCACGAAAGCCGCCTGCATGCCCGGCAGCACCCGTTGCACCCGGCCATAAAAAATATTGCCCAGGAGAGAATGCCCGGCGCGGCCGGTCTTTTCTTTCAGGTCATCTTCGGTGGTCCGCTCCAGTACGAAATCGACCGGCTTGCCCTCTTCCAAAACGGCAACCCGGATTTCGCCCAATCCCACATTGATCAAGACTTCTTCGGTCATCTACTCCGACCTGCCCCCTGGCAAGAATACCCGCATGGTCGCATCACCCCATGCGCGCGTGTGGTTCCCCCGAACCCGTCGATCCTAACTCAAGAATTGGGCGCTTGGTAGACCGGGAAACCGCTTCCTTTTAGGAGGTTAACCGTCTCATGCAGCGGCAGTCCGACGACATTGGAATAAGAGCCGTTGAGACCCCTGATAAACGCTGCGGCACGCCCCTGAATGGCATAGCCGCCGGCTTTTCCCTGCCATTCGCCGGACACGATGTAAGCGTCGAGGTCTGCGTCACTCAGCCGCGCGACCTGCACGCGGGTCATGACGGACTTGGTGACCTGCTTGGCGCCGGTGATCAGGGAGATGCCCGTATAGAGTCTGTGGGCACGCCCTGAAAGAAGGTGCAGGCATTCGCGCGCCTCTTCTTCCGTCTCCGCCTTGGGTAAAATTCTGCGTCCGCAGGCAACCGCGGTATCTGCGGCGAGGACAAATGCACCGGGGTGCTGTTCGGCAACCGCCGCGGCTTTTTCCGCCGCCAGACGTTCTGCATAGACTCGCGGCTGTTCAGCGGCCAACGGCTCTTCGTCAATATCGGCGGGCGCCACCACATCCGGCACAATCCCTACCTGCTTCAACAGGTCGAGACGGCGCGGGCTCGCGCTCGCCAGCACAAGGTGCGGACGATCGGACGATTTATCTAATTCTGTCATGAGCGGCGCTCTGCCCACCCACTACATTATTTGTAGCGGTAGGTGATGCGGCCTTTGGTGAGATCGTAAGGTGTCATTTCGACAAGCACCTTGTCGCCCGCGAGCACGCGGATACGGTTCTTCCGCATCTTGCCGGCAGTGTGCGCGATGATCTCATGGTCGTTTTCGAGCTGTACCCGAAACGTCGCGTTGGGCAGCAGTTCCACCACTGTCCCTGGGAATTCGAGAAGTTCTTCCTTGGCCATAGTCGCCCTTTGTTAATTTCGCGGGAGAATGCGCAAGAGCGCCCGGGAAATCAAGACCTGAGCGGTGTTTGGGGCGCATATCAGTGGATTTTAGGGCGTTTTCGCGCTCTGAAATGCGTTCTTAGCTCGCTTCAGCGACATTCGAGCCAAATCGGTCCTTGATCCGTGCGATCAGATCGTCCCGGAGCCGACGATACGCATCAAGACGCTGAGCACGGGACCCGCCTGCGAGGGTCGGGTCCTCGACAGGCCAATACTCGACATCGACGGCCTCCCCCTGCACGACTTCTTCGGCTTTGTCCCGGGCCTCCGGGGTCAGCGCGATGATCAGGTCGAAAGAATGGTCCTGGAGTTCGTCCAAAGTCTTGGAATGGTGTTCTTTGCGCTCATAGCCGATCTCGCCCACCACCTCGAGGACAAAGGGGTCGAGGCCGGTGCACTCCACGCCGGCACTGTCTACGAAGATCGACGTGCCCAGAAGATGTTTGGTAAGCGCCTCCGCCATGGGAGACCGCACAGAGTTCAGGGAACATGCAAAGAGCACCGCGCCGGGGCGCGTGGAATGTCCGCGCCCGTTCATCGCTCAGCCTTTAATGTGAAGGACGCAGATGAGGGTAAAGAGCCGGCGCGCCGTATCAAAATCTACGGCGATCTTGCCATCAAGGCGCGCTTTCAACAGCTCAGAGCCTTCATTGTGCAGTCCCCGGCGTCCCATATCGATCGCCTCAATCTGCGCCGGCGCGGCCGTTTTGATCGCGTCGTAATAGCTTTCGCAGATCAGGAAGTAGTCCTTAACAATCTTGCGGAACGGGGCGAGCGACAGCATGACCTTGCCGTGCTCTTCGTCCTCTTCAATGCGCACATCAAAAACGAGGCGGTTTTCCTGGACGGATAGATGAAGCCTGTAGGGGCCGCCATCCGATCCGTTCGGCCGGAAGGAATTTTCTTCCAGCAGATCGTAGATCGCGACCTTGCGCTCATGCTCAATATCGGGAGACCGGCGCACGACCGTCGTCTCATCGAGTGTGATGTCGATCAGACGGAAGGGATCGCCACCGGGCGTATCGTCCGAATGAGCCACCTGCGCCGCTCCTTGCCTGTCAGATCCATGTGCCATGGATATAGTCTAAGCCGAAACTGGGACAGGATGCGAGCCCTGCCTCATCAAGGTTAAGATCTTCGATTGAGCCGAATTGACACGGACCGTCCGTGGGCGTCAAGCCCTTCTGCCTCAGAGAGTTTTACCGCCGCCGGACCAATGGTGGCGAGCGCGTCCGGCGAACATTTCACGATCGACGTGCGCTTCACGAAGTCATGGACGGAAAGGCCTGAGGAGAATCGAGCCGACCGCGCTGTGGGTAGTACGTGATTGGTGCCTGCCACATAGTCGCCGATGGCCTCCGGGGTGTATCGGCCCAGGAACATGGCACCAGCATTGCGTATTTTAGCGGCCAGAGGCTCCGGGTCCGCGACCGCAATCTCCAGATGCTCCGCGGCAATCCGGTCTACCAAGGGCACGGACGCCTCCAGGCTTTCAGTCAGGATCACCGCGCCGAAGTCCTCCCAGCTGGCACGGGCCATGGCGCCGCGATCAAGTATCGCGAGCTGCCCTTCGATCGCTTGCACGACACGTTCGGCAAAACCTGCATCATCGGTCACAAGAATGCTCTGCGCGACAGCGTCATGCTCGGCCTGGCTCAGAAGGTCCGCCGCAATCCAATCGGCATCATTTTCGCCGTCGGCGAGTACCAGAATTTCGGATGGGCCCGCGATCATGTCGATGCCAACGGTGCCAAACACCTGACGTTTGGCGGCTGCAACAAATGCGTTCCCAGGACCCACGATTTTATCGACCGGCGCTATCGTCTCAGTCCCATAGGCCAGCGCGGCAACAGCTTGCGCCCCACCAATCCTATAAACCTCGCTCACACCAGCGATCTTCGCCGCCGCCAGAACCAGAGGATTGATGATGCCGTCGGGCGTCGGCACCGTGATCACGATGCGCTCAACGCCCGCCACCTTTGCAGGGATAGCATTCATAAGAACAGAGCTCGGATAGGCTGCCGTGCCACCTGGAACATAAAGACCAACGGCGCCTACAGATGTCCATTTTTCACCCAGCTCAACGCCTGCGTCATCTGTGTAGCGGCGGTCTTCCGGCATCTGGCCTTTGTGAAATGCCTCAATCCGGTCCGCAGCCAACTTAAGTGCCTCTACCGTGTCCTCATCACAGTCCACCAGCGCCGCATCGATTTCGGCTTCAGTAAACCGGAGGGTTGTTGGCGTCAGGTCCTGACGATCGAACTTGGACGTGAGATCGATCACGGCGGCATCACCGCGCGCGCGCACATCCTTGATGATTTCCGCAACCGTCGTGTTCACATCTTCCGAAACCTCTCGCTTCGAGGCCAGGAATGCCTGGAACGAGGGTTCGAAATCGGCATCGCGTGTGTTCAACCGATAGGTCATTTGTTAGCTTTCAACGTCGGTAGATTGATCGTGGGAGGGCAGATTACTTGTCTCCCAAGTGCCGCCCATGTCTGCCAGATGGGCGTCGAGCGCTTCTACGTCAATGCGAATTTCCCCGTCTCCGGAGAATGTGAGCACGATGGTGCCCGAGGGCGCCGTGGTTTCTTCGAAAGCAACGGTCAGCAGATTGAGGACTCCGTCCTGGCGGTCCTGTTCGATATTTCGGGAGCGGACCTTCTCCACATTGTCGAAATGGGCGCCGGAGCGTGCCCGCTTGTGTGCTCGGCCTGCCGGCACGCTTCCCATCTCGTTTTCCCAACAGAAGCGATTGGCCACCAGGGCCAGACGGCGGGTGCCCGGCAGGTAAGCAATGTCTTTCACAAGCACCACCGCGTCCTGAAGGTAGGCCGCAATCACTTGCAGGTCTTCGGTGTCTTCCGCTTTCAGTCTCAGATTGCTCATGGGGGCCGGTCAGCTTCGATTAGGATGAGCCCGGTTCTTACACCGAAACGCCTTAGAATGGCACCCCAAAGCCTGCTGCGCGCTCAGGCTTTTTCGCGCCAGATCTCGGCTCCGCAAGCGTTCAGCTTCTCCTCGATGCGCTCAAATCCACGGTCCAGATGGTACACCCGGTTGACCACGGTCTCCCCCTCTGCCGCCAGGGCTGCAATGATGAGCGCGGCGGATGCACGCAGGTCGCTTGCCATAACCGGCGCAGCGGTCAGGCGGTCCACGCCATGGACCAGAGCCATGTCGCCGTGGAGGGAGATATCGGCCCCAAAGCGGGCCAGTTCCTGCACATGCATGAAACGGTTTTCAAAGATGCGTTCGACGATTTCCGAGGGTCCGTCCGCCAGGGTCATGAGGCTCATGAACTGTGCCTGCAGGTCAGTCGGGAAACCGGGATAGACTTCAGTCACGATATTGACAGGACGCAGAGGGCCGACGTCCCGCTTCACCGTGACCCAGTCGTCGCCCACCTCGATGTCGGCACCAGCCGCCCGCAGGGCAGAGAGCGCCGCCTCAATGGTCTCCGGCACCAGACCGGTCAGCTTGATCGGCCCGCCCATCATGGCAGCGACAATCGCAAAGGTTCCTGCTTCAATTCGGTCCGCCAACACGGGATGGATCGTGCCATGGAGCTTGGGCACCCCTTGAATGCGGATGGTTTCGGTGCCCGCCCCTTCAATCTTCGCACCCATGGCATTGAGGCATTTGGCAAGGTCCCCCACTTCCGGTTCTTTGGCAGCATTTTCCAGCACAGTCTCGCCCTCGGCGAGGGTCGCCGCCATCATCAAGGTGTGGGTCGCCCCAACCGAGACGAGGGAGGACCTGAAATGGGCGCCTTTGAGGCCGTCTTTTGTGGTGGCATGCACATAACCGTCGACGATTTCGATGTCGGCGCCCATCGCCTGAAGGCCCTTTATATATATGTCGACCGGACGGGCCCCGATGGCGCAGCCCCCAGGCAGAGACACGCGGGCTTTTCCAAATCGTCCAAGCAGGGGCCCCAAGACCCAGAAGCTCGCCCGCATCTGGCTCACCAGTTCATAGGGCGCCGTGGTAGAGGTGATCGTCTCGGCTTTCAAGCGCAGACTCTTGCCAAAACTCTTTTCACTGCCATTGCCGAGTTCGGCTTCGCAGCCCAATTCGGTGAGCAGGCGGATGAGGGTTCTGACATCAGTTAGACGCGGCACATTTTCGAGGTGAACCTCGCCGTCGGTCAGAAGCGCTGCCGTCATCAAAGGCAATGCCGCGTTTTTCGCACCGGAAATAGGAATGGTGCCGGTGAGCGGTTTCCCACCTTTGATATGAAGTCTATCCATTTAGATCTCGTAGTCCCCTGCCCCCAGGTGCCCCGACATGTGGCGTAAGGCGGGAGCCTCTCTCAGGATTGCGGCAAAGGGAAGGCTGAAGTGTGGGTTTAGTTAAGGGGCGCCAGAGGCGTCTCGATCCAGTTCTGACTTGCGCCCGCGGGCCTGGCTTTTGCGGCGCTTGAGATTGGCCCGCAGGGCGGCACTCAATCTCTCTTCGCGCGATTCGGCCGACGAAGAAGCTTTTTGTCCGGTTTGGTGCTTCGGACCGGCATCGGAGGATTTCTTAGGGTCTGTTTCGTCGCTCATCTTGATGATCTTCTCAGACGGGTTCAATCGCCTCGTGCGCCAGGCGCCGGTGCAGGCCATGTCCCCATTTACCGGGACTTAAGGACCAGATTGCTATTTCTGTGGGTCATGTGACACGGGCGCCGGGGGGGCGTCAACCGTCGACCGGCCGACAGAATTCAAGCGGTTTTCGAACACTCAGCCGGCGTGTTTTGAGCGCTTGCGTGTGGCGGGGCGGTGTGGCACTTTCCCCGCGATTTTGCGGCTCGCAGAGCGCGCCCGCGACCCGTTGCTGCCGTAGCTCAGGGGTAGAGCACTCCCTTGGTAAGGGAGAGGCCGGTGGTTCAATTCCACCCGGCAGCACCATTATCTCAAATATTTCCCGCGATTATCCGGTCGCAATTCCATAAATCGACCCGCGGCTCACTTCGTAGGCTTCAATCTGAGCGATGCTCAAGGCGCCTGGAAAGATAATCATCTCCGCCAGATCCATCCCGGCAAAGAACGACGTTCCCGCACGCGCTCCGATGTACAAGACCTGATCAGAGAAAGGGCCATCGCCCGTATGCGTGGTGGTGGTTCGCCAGTTCACACTCGCTGCCTCACCATTGATCCGCGTGTCAATTTCGTCGTCACGAACGGTTTGTGTTAGGTCTAGCACATCTGCGCGAACAATCGTTGTAGGCTGGGAAGCATTCGTCTGGGTCGATATGACACTCGATGTGCCCTTCAAGCCTGTCGTGTAGCGACTTGCGGTACCGTCATTCTGGCTTAGAACAAAAGTCCCATCTGTCACGTTGACGTTCGGACCGTACTCCATCACCAGACCAAGATCGCCATCATTGTCTTTTGCGACATAGCAAACCGTGATGGCGCTGTAGCTCGAAAGCGGCAGGACACCTGTGGACAGAGCGTCATCTGAACCATCAAATGTCAGGGTGGGCTTGCCGTTGATCTCGCTCGTCGACATGGGTTGTGACGTCGGCGTTGGCTGCGTCGCATCAATGCCGAGCGAGCCAAAGTCTGTGAGCCTGGCTCCATCTCCACCTTTTGCCGGATTGAACCACAGAAGCGGTACCGGCAGGAGGGCCGGCAGTGCATACAGGTCCGACTGGTTCCCGCTTTGCACCGACTGCAATCCCAGCCCCAAATTCACGGTCATCAGTAGAGCCCCACAATGTCTGTGGCGGATGTGCCGGTGGCGAGTACACGTGAGACGCGTATCGCAACCACAGCGCCTGCACTCAGATTTTTGAATGTCACAGTGCCACCCTCCTTCATCTCAACCGACAGGTCGCCAGCGCCGCCGACATATATCGCTCGCGTGGTATGCGCCAGATCAGCGGTGTCTGACGGAACGACAGACTGGGCACCGGATGCCGGGCTCTCTAAACCTGGCGCGTGGTTGTTAAACTGATCCATCTTCATTCTCCTACTTTCCTGGGGGTTGGAAGTTGTGCGAGCTAAGCAGGTTTTCGATCAGGGCATTTTTTGCGGATGATCCTGCTGATGACCCGAAGTAATAATTGCCAATGGCGACCACCAGCGATCCGAGCGCGCCCAACATGACGTTGAGAGGTGCTTCAGACCCTGATGGCAAGTCGACGAAAATCATTGCGGCCAAAATTCCAAAAAAACCGCCAAGCGCCGCGAAGGCGATGAATGCCGGCATCTGGTCGCCGGTCTGTACCTGGCGTGACCGGGCACTTTCACGATCAGCCGCGTGCAGCGCCTGCAGATCGATCTCAAGCTCTTTCATGTGCTGACGGAACTCCAGTTCCGCCTGCTTCAGTTTTCGAAGGTCTGTCGGTGACGCGCGCAGGATTGCCTGCTCGACATCGGTTTGGCCGGCATCTTCCGCACCCAACAAGGCGGATGCAATACCTCTGACAGCGACGCCTGCCATGGGGCCTCCAAGGGCGGTCGCCAATCCCGGCGCAACCGTGCTGACGATTTCTTTCCAATCCATGCGCACCTCCTGATCTGATCAGGTTCCCTGGCTCGCGCTGGGGGCTGATCGGCGCACAGGATAAGTCCGCACCCCAAGGGGGAGGATAAGTGAGAGAAATTAGACGAGGTGGATCTGGCGTCAGGCCGGATCGCGGCAGAAAAGATCGTGCAGCACGTGGATAACCTGGACCACTTCCTCGCTGGCCAGTGTGTAGAAGATCTTCTGGCTTTCGCGGCGGGTTGTCACCAGCTTTGCCTCACGCAGTCTTGCCAGCTGTTGCGACAGGTTCGATTGCGAGATGCCAATGCGGTGTTGAAGATCGCCGACCGTCAGTTCACCCCCATGAAGCTCGCAGAGGATGCGCAGCCGATGGGGGTTGCTCATGGAGGCCAGAAGGGAGGCCGCTTTTTCTGCCTGTGAGGGGTTTACATTTATATTCATGATTACTAATTTAACGAATACGAATATAAAAACAACCCCCAGGAAGGCCCGCCATGCTTACCGATCTCAGCGCAGAAGAAACCCAAGCCCTCCTTAAAGACCACAAGGCGCTTTTGATCGATGTTCGGGAACCGAGAGAATTTGCGGTGGAGCGCATTCATGGCGCGCTCAATATGCCGCTATCGACATTTGATCCGGCCTTCCTCCCACTTGATGATCCGTCAAAAGTGCTATTTCAATGCGGCTCCGGCAAACGTTCCGCCATGGCGGCCGACAAAGCAGCCGCCGTTCTTGGCGGTGAGACACAGCACCTGGCAGGCGGCATTGGCGCTTGGAAGCAGGCTGGCCTTCCTGTCATTACGCTGGATCCTGCCACGGGTGCGGTGATCGATCCCGGGTCTTGATACAGGTGCGGACCGGATTGTCGCGGCAGCCAAAGGCTCTTGGCACGCCTTACAGGGGTGAAGATCGCATCAAAGGTGGCGGCGCGTCTGCTTCACCGTAAAACGCGTTTATGTGGCCCCATGCTTCGTCTGCACTTTCGACAAAGGTAAAGATTTGCAGATCTTCTTCCGCAATCATTCCCTCTTCTGCCATCACTTCGAAATTGACCACACGCCGCCAATAGCTCTCCCCAAACAGAAGAACCGGCATGGGATCGATTTTGCCGGTCTGAATGAGCGTTAGCGTCTCAAACAGTTCGTCCAATGTACCGAACCCGCCCGGAAAGATTACAAGCGCTTTCGCGCGCATCAGGAAATGCATTTTGCGCAACGCAAAATAGTGAAACTGAAAACAAAGTTCCGGCGAAATATAGGAATTGGGAAGCTGCTCGTGGGGAAGTGCGATATTGAATCCCACCGACATCGCGTCGGCATCAGCTGCACCCCGATTTGCCGCTTCCATGATGCCGGGTCCGCCGCCCGTAGCAATCACATAGTCAAGCAAGGTGTTGGATTGCGCTTCCTTCGACACGATCTCGGCGAACTTCCGCGCCTCAGTGTAATAGCGGCAATGCTCGCGCTTCCTCTCCGCCCGTCTCAAGATCGCGGCACATTTGGGATCGTCCGGCGCTGCCTCGCATCGACGCCGCGCTTCCTCGCATTCCTGTTCGACTGTTTCCGGGTCAGGTACGCGCGCGGACCCAAAGACAACAATCGTGGAACGCACCTGCAGTTCCTCAAGGATGAGGTCGGGCTTCAGCAATTCGAGCTGCAACCGAACAGGCCGCAGCTCATCTCGCTTCAATAGTGCATCATCTTCAAATCCCAGCTTGAAGGAAGGAGCTTCGGTCTGTGGTGTGAGCGGAATAGATGAAGGTTTGTCCTTTTCATTCATCTCTGTCCCTCCTCTTATTCGCCGCAGCTGGAGTCCGACATCTCAGCGTCATAAAACTCGCGCAGATGTGCCACCGGCTCCGGCAGTGACGGGTCCGGCGTAAAGCCCAAAGGGATCTGCCAGGTCATTTCAAATCCGGAGAAGTGCCGTGGAGCCTCCAGCATGACTGATGGGGTGTCTGGATCATCGTCCGGCTTCGCTACGAACAAAAATGCTGCGTAGGACGACGCGTCAATCGGACAGCGATTGTCACCGCCCGCATCTCGCCCGGCTTCCAGCGCTCTCAGGAGCCGCTCCGACAGAGGCCGTTTGCAGCTGCCCACAGTGTCCAACTGCCAGGCCGTCGCCACGGCGTCAACGACGCCGGTTCGCAGCGTATTGCCAGAGATTGCATAATCATCCCCGTGCACAGAGCCCCAATCGTCGGGAACGGATTGGCCTGTCACGCTTCCCGCCTTCGGCGAAGGATTCAAGGTCACAAGCCCGTATTGCAGCCAATCCAGTCCGATCCGGATCGGGCTTGAATAGAGATCTTCATCTGCGAGCTTGTCTGCAATGATGTCTGCTCGGTCTCCGTCGGCGATCATCTCCATCGCAACATCGCGCCCCAAAAAGCTCGTCGCAGCCTGAGCTGCCACGGCTCCTTTTCCTGGCACAAGACCAGAAATCAGCCGGACGCCGGTCGAGCAACTGGCCGCCGCAATACCCACCTCACCCGTCTCGGGATCCACAGCAACGATCGACCAGGTGGCCCATGCCGGCGACGTGAACAACAGGGTACAGGCAAAGAGGAGACAGACTTTTAGAACCCTCATGCCGAAAACTCGAGAGGCTGATGGTTGAGCTTGGGCAAAACATAGCGGGCGAATAGATCGCATTCAGCTGCATGGGGGTATCCGGACAGGATGAACGCATCAAGTCCCATGGTCTGATAACGATTTATCTTCGCCACTACCTGATCCGGGTCGCCCACGATGGCAGCACCACAGCCGGATCGGGCCCGGCCGATGCCAGTCCAGAGCTGGTCTTCTGCGAAACCATCCTTATCGGCGCGGTCCCGCATCTCTGCCTGTCGGCGCACCCCTTCAGATGCCGCATCGAGCGACTTCTTGCGGATGGCCTCGCCTTCCGCGTCGTCCAGTTTGCTCATAAGCGTGCGCGTGTAGTCGAGCGCTTCCGCTTCCGTTTCGCGAACAATAACATGAACCCTATAGCCATAGCGCAAGGTGCGTCCCACATCCGCCGCACGTTTTTTCATATCATCCAGAATGGCCGTGACATTGGGCTCTTCGTCGGGCCACATGAGGAACACGTCGGCCGCCTTGGCCGCGACATCTCTCGCCGCCGGAGAGAGCCCGCCAAAATAAAAAGGCGGGCATTTTCCAGAGACGGTGCCCATGCGCGGTGGGTCCAGCTCTATCTGATAATGCTCACCCTGGTGATTGACCGCATTGCCATCCAGTAAAGCCTTGAGCAGCTGCATCACTTCCAGGGTGCGCCCATAGCGTTCCGGTGACGCCATGACCTGGCCCGGCATGTCGCTTGAAATAATGTTGATCGTGAGCCGCCCGCCGAGCATCTGATCGAGGGTAGCGATCTGCCGCGCCAATTGAGGTGGCCACATCTCCCCGCAGCGGATTGCGAGCAGGAGCTTGATCTTTTCCGTCAGGGCGGCCATTGCGCCGGCGAAGGCGACGGAGTCCATGCCAAGCTGGTAGCCGCTCGGCAGCAGAATGTTGTCAAAGCCACCCTTCTCTGCGGTCTGGGTGATCTCACCGCAATGTGCGAGCGAACTTTTCAACCGGTCCTCCGGCACACCCAGATATTCATAGTCATCGTCACAAAGTGCCGAGAACCAGGAGACTTCCATCGTTCCCGTCATGGTAATTGCTCCCCCATGGATGCCTGCAAAATGGCGTACCAACCTGCACGATCAAAAGAGACCTTGAAAGCATCAGTTGCTTCGGCAATGCGCTTCAGGTTCTGTGTCCCAATGATCGGGATGATGCCCGCTGGATGCGCGAGCAGCCAGGCCAACGCCACGGCTTCGCGGGTGACGCCTGCCTCATTCGCCATTTTGTCTAGGAGGGCTTGCGTGGCGACCAGACAGTCGCCGTCTTCTTCTTTCAGCGCCTCTTGTTTGGGCAAGGCGAGACGTCCCCCCGCCAGAGGTGACCAGGCGAGCGGTGCAACGCCGTGCTGCATGCACTGATCCAAGGTGCCATCAAATATCGGGTCAAGCGCCCAACAGGAAATTTCAGGCTGATTGGTCACGATTGGGAAATCGAGATGCGCCTGTAATGCCTCAAACTGTGCGGGGGTGTGGTTCGAGATACCGACATGAGCAATCTTGCCCTGTTCCCGAAGCTTGGTCAGCGCGCCAGCCACTTCCTGCGGGTGCGCCAGGATGTCCGGGCGATGGATCTGATAAAGGTCGATCTGCTCAATGCCCATGCGGCTGAGAGACACATCACAAGCCGAGACAAGATAGTCGGCGCTCGAATCATACGGCAGGCCCAGAACAATGCCGCCCTTGCTGGCGATGACCATTTTGTCGCGTAGCGACGGGGTTTCTTTCAGCACGGCGCCGAACAGTTTCTCCGCATCGCCAAAGGCGCCATCTCCATCGACACCATAAATGTCGGCGGTGTCGAACAAAGTCATGCCCGCGCCAAGCGCCGCATCAATCTTCGCATGGGCTTCTTTCGTGCTGGTGCCGGCAAAGCGCCACATGCCATAAGCAATCGGGAAAACGGACAGGCCGCTCTTGCCGAGCGGACGGAATTCTGGGGTAATGGATAGGTCAGTCATGGGCCTGAGTGTATCCACTCTGACCCGGCTGTCACGGGACGATTTGATTAGGAGAGGCCTTTCAGCATGGCGAACCCATTGCGTTATGGAATTATCGGGACGGGCATGATGGGCATTGAGCACATCATGAACATCGCCATCACGGACGGTGCCGTCGTCACGGCGATCTCAGACCCGCATGAGGGATCACGGGACTGGGCAACCTCCACCCTCACGCATGATGTAGGTGTCTACACCGACCACCGGGATATCCTGGCATCCGGCAATGTCGACGCGCTTGTGATCGCCAGCCCCAACTTCACCCATGCGAGTGTTTTAGAGGACATTTGGGCGACGGACCTTCATGTTCTCTGCGAGAAACCCCTTTGCACCACCCTTGAAGACGCGCAGGAGGTCACCAAGCGGGCAGCCTCTCACAAAGGGGTGTTCTGGGTTGGGATGGAGTATCGCTACATGCCGCCGGTGACCCGGTTCGTCGAAGAAGTGCATGGCGGCACCGTCGGCACTCTCAAAATGTTTGCCATCAGAGAGCACCGCTTTCCGTTTCTGCCAAAGGTAGGTGATTGGAACCGCTTCAGCCGCAATACAGGTGGCACGCTGGTCGAAAAGAGCTGTCACTATTTCGATATGATGCGCCACGTGGTGCAGGCGGAACCGGTGCGTGTTTATGCTAGCGGGGCTCAGGACGTAAACCATCTGGACGAATCTTACGATGGCGAAATGCCGGATATTCTCGACAATGCGTTTGTCATTGTGGACTTCGACAATGGCGTACGGGCGATGCATGACCTCTGCATGTTCGCCGAAGGTTCACGCCATCAAGAGGAGCTGAGTGCTGTTGGTCACATCGGGAAAGCGGAATGCCATATTCCCGACGGGAATGTGACGCTGGCACCGCGGAACCCAAAAGATGTTCAGACGATTCATGTGCCGGTTGATGAAGCTGTCCTGGAAGCGGGCTACCATCACGGCGCCAGCTATTTCCAGCATCTGGATTTTCAAGCGGCAATCACAGATGGAACGCCGGCCAAAGTCAGTGCGGAAGATGGGCTGAAAGCAGTTGCCATGGGACTTGCCGCGCACAAATCGATCGATGAAGGTCGGCCGGTTATGATGAGCGAGTTTGGCCTCTAACGCTGCGCATGGCCTCTAGGCTTCTGACGGCCAAGGTGGCAGACTTGTCCCCAGGTGCGAGGAGGCTCACATGCGCATTGCGATCCTGACGCTTGGCACGCGAGGTGACATGCAACCTTATGTGGCGTTGGCACTCGGGCTTCGCGCTGCTGGCCATGACGTGGTGATCAGCGGCCCGGAGAATTTCGCAGACTGGGTGCAGGGGTTTGGGTTTGAGTATGTTTCCGGTGGTCTCGATCTTCAGGCACTGCTGCAATCGCCGGAAGGCCGCGATCTGATTTCCGGCAGTCTCTTCGCGATCATCCGCAATTTCCGTGACATCAGTCAGAAGATCACAGCGGAAATCATCGAGGGCAGCACGCAAGCAACGCGCGGTGCGGACCTCATTCTCTACCATCCGAAAGTGCCTGTCGCGACAGACCTTGGTGAAGCACTCAACATTCCCGTCATACAGACTGCCCTGCAGCCTATCGTGGTGCAAACCGGTGACTTCGCGATTGCGGGCCTGGGCAACGGCGTCCTGGGACGTCGCCTTAACCGGTGGACTTATGGCGCCATTCGCGCGCAGCGGGCGATGTTCTCCAAACAGTTGAACGGCTGGCGGACCGGCATCCTCGGTCTGCCACCCCTACCCCGTTTTGCACGAGGCGGCGAAATCAGAGGGCGCACGCTTCCTGTGCTGCACGCCTTTTCCAAACATGTGGTGCCGCGCCCGATGGACTGGCCCAGCACGGCCTATGTCACCGGCTATTGGTTCCTTGATGACACATCCGGATGGGCACCGCCAGAAGACCTGCAGACCTTCCTCGACGCAGGGCCGCCGCCGGTCTATGTCGGCTTTGGCAGCATGACAGACAAAGACCCGGAAGCAAAAGCGCGTCTGGTGATTGAAGCCCTCACCAAAGCAGAATGTCGCGGCGTGATCGCGACCGGTTGGGGCGGCCTCTCAGCGGAAGACCTGCCGGAGACCGTGTTCGCCATTGATGGTGCCCCTCATGACAAACTCTTTCCGCTCATGAGCGCAGTTGTGCACCATGGCGGCGCAGGCACGACCGCGGCTGCCTTCCGCGCCGGCCGCCCGCAATTGGTTGCCCCCTATTTCGGCGATCAGCCATTTTGGGGACATCGCGTCGCAGATTTGGGCGCAGGCCTTCCACCTTTGCCGCAAAAGAAGATCACAGCTGACAAGCTTGCGCATGCGCTACGCGGCATCGTGAAAGACAAATCCTTTGCCTCCCACGCAGAGACCGTCGCCCATGAGATTGCAAAGGAAGACGGCGTTGGGAGCTCTGTGGACCTGATCGAGAAATTGGCATCGGGCGACACATCTGTTTAAGCTCCCGCGCAAAAAGGCGGGGACATGACAGAAGAATCAAACCTGGAAATCTGGCAGCAACGCATCGACGTGTCGCCCTTTCAACGCTGGCTGGGACTTCGCGTAACGGACGTTGGTGAGGGGAGCATGTCTGTCGCCCTCCCCTGGAAAGAAGACCTGGTGTCAAACCCAAACCCACCCACCGTCCATGGCGGCATTTTGGCGTCGGTTATTGATTTGTTAGGCCTCTACTCGGTTTTGACCACGGGCAGTGCGTCCATCGCGACCGTGGACCTGCGCGTCGACTATCACCGGCCTGCCGGACCCGGCGACATGAGTGCGGAAGCGCATGTCATCAAGCTGGGCTCCAAAGTCTCGACCGCGGAGACCAAAGTTTTTGACGGCAATGGTAAGCTCTTGGCTTCCGGCCGCGGCGTCTATCTGATGGCTGGATAACTTGAAGCCCAGTTGACTTGCGCTAGGCGGCTCGTCATAGTCGCGCGCAAGCGATTTGAAACTGGTGAGACCTCTCATGTGTGGTTTTCAAAATATGTACCTCGAAAGCACTGTCGGCGCATGCAAGCCGTCCGTGCGCCCGTGCGCGCCTCCGAAGTAGCAAACCACATTCTCTTTATTCAGTCAGAGCCCGGTTTTGCCGGGCTTTTTTCGTTTCAGGACCAGCACCATGTCTCAGTTGGACACATCACCTCAAGTTTCCCCCACAACGCGCCTCGCGATCATCATCACCATCGTTGCCGCCAACATGCTGGCGCTCGCGGCGACCGATCTCTACTTGCCTTCTGTCCCCTACCTGCCGGAAATTTTCGGCACGTCCATTGAGGCGGTTCAGTTCACCCTAGTCACCTTCAGCGCCGGTTTCGCGATCTCCCAAATCCTCTTTGGCGCGGCGGGAGATCTTTGGAACCGCCGCTGGGTGCTGGTGGGGTCTTTGTTCGTCTTCGTCCCAGCGTCGCTTTGGTGCGCTGTGTCGGGGACGGCGGAAAGCCTGGCGCTCGCGCGGTTCGCTCAAGGCTTTTCTGCGAGTGCGTCTGCGGCGCTGACAGTACCGATGATCAAGCCGCTCTTCGATGAAGCGCGCGCCGTGCACGCCATCTCTGTCATCGGCGGCATTGACGCGATCATTCCAGCGTTCGCGCCAATTCTGGGTGCCTGGATATTCTCGCAGTTCGGATGGGAGGCGAATTTCTGGGTGATCGTGATTGCCGGGGTACCGTTGCTGATTGCGGCGGTGCTCGTCGTTCCGGATGACCGGCCAGAGAGCCACCACACCAGTATCTGGCCCGTACTGATGGGCTTTTTCACGCTGCTCAAGCATAAGCGGTTCATGGGCTATGCGGTCAGCCACGGCTTCTCGCTGGGTGGGTTGCTCGCAGTCGTTTTCTCCGCGCCGACACTTATTGTCACCCACATGGGGGGCGGACCTGCAGAATATGTCTACTCCCAGATCATTTGGGTCAGTGTCTTTCTGCTGGCGGCCAACACGACAGGACGGTTGATGGCTCATGTGACCGCCGACCAGCTGATTTGGATTGGCAACTTTATCCAGATCGTGAGTGCACTGGGCTTGCTCGTCTACACCCTTCTATTCCCCGTGCACTGGTTAGGCTTTGCCTTAGGCGGCGTGCCTTATTGCATTGGTCTAGGCTTGCGTGGTGGCGCTGGCTTCTCCCGCGCGATTGACGCGGTGCCCGCCTATGGCGCGCGGGCCTCGTCGCTCATCATTTTCTTTTCTATGGGCCTGTCTGCTGTCGGAACCGGCGCGGTGGCCCCCTTCCTCGAAGATGGTGTCTGGAGCGCCGGTTCTGTGATGCTCATCATGAGCCTTGCGGCGCTGGCTTTCCTGCCCCTCATCAAGGAGAAAGCGGGGAGCCCATGAGCCACACGGGATGGATTGTCGCGATTGTTCTGGCGACAGCGATGTTGGGCGGATCAGCGTTTGACTTCCACCTGCCCGCCATTCCGCTCTTGCCGGAACAGCTTGGCGCGAGCGTGGTGGAAGCCCAGTGGACCCTTGCCGGATTTTCGTTCGGCTTCGCCACATCGATGCTGGCCTTTGGCGCATTGGCGGACCTTTATTCGCGGCGGACTGTTCTCCTAGGCGGTCTCGCGATTTTCGTGCCTGCGTCGCTTATCTGCGCGATGGCGACCACGCCGGAGATGCTGATCACTGGCCGGGTGTTGCAGGGTTGTGCCGCTGCGTCCGGCAACTCGGTGGCGCCGGCTCTCATTCGCTCACTCTATGACGAAGCGCGCAGCGTGCGGGCTATGTCGGTTTTCTCCTCTCTCTTCAGCCTTATCCCGGTCATCGCACCCGCGCTCGGCGCCGTGATGATCGCAGCCTGGGGGTGGCAGTCGATCTTCTGGCTGACCGCAGGCATGGGTCTCTTGCTGACACCCGCGGTTGGCTTCGCCATTCCCAATGACCGTCCCGAAAGCCATGAAACAGACCTCTGGCCGGTGGTGCGAGGTTATGGACGGTTGCTCACCCACAGCAAGTATCTGGCCTATGTCGGGAGCCAGGCGCTGGGCTTTGCCGGATTGCTAACCTTTGTCTTGAGCTCGCCCTACCTCATCACGGCCCACCTGGGAGGTGACACGAATGCTTTTTTGCTCACGCAGGTCATCATCATCTCTGCCTATATCGCAGGCGCCAACGGAACCGGCCTTCTGGTGCATCACTTCAAGACTGACGACTTTATTTTGACAGGCGCTGTTGCCCAGACGGTCGGCGGCGGGGCTCTCCTCGCCTATGCCGTTCTGACCGATGCCCCAGGGTGGGTTGCGGTGGCGTTTCTGGTCGCGATTTTCGATGCGGGCATGGGCATTCGAAGTGGTGCGGGATTCACAAAAGCCATGGACATAGTGCCAACCCATGGCGCTCGGGCTTCGTCGCTCCTCAATTTCTTCTGCGTGGCACTGGCGGGCGTAGGTGCCGCCGCTGTGGCCCCGTTCCTTGCGACTCATGGTCTGATGCCGGTCGCGATTGCGACCTTCTTACTGGGCGCTGGCGGTTTGGCGCTCCTGACAGTCGCGCGCCGACTCTAAGCTGCAGGACCGTCAGCAGGGGTATCGGGCGTTTTATGCTTAATACAATCTTAAACGCGGACAGTGATGATCAAGCAATCATCGCTCAGGGGAAACAAAGTGGCCCAATCCGCCTTATCGGACACGCCAACAATCTCGGCAGGCGCAGAAACGCTCAACGGATTGCGCCAGGCGCTTTCCATGCTTGCCGCGAACATGCCAGCGCGCGTAGACGTGCCGTTCGATACAAGCGCGTCCGGCGGTTCGATACCAAGCGATCTTGCCGCTTTCATCCAAACGCATTTCGAGATGGAAAAAGCATCGACCCTCGTGCGCGTACACCCGGAGTTTCTGGACCCCTGCACACAGGTCATCAATCAGGCGATCGCACAAGATCCAGCATTCAATCTGTTTCTGGTTTCCTTCCTCTTCAAGATCGATCCCAAGCCCGACTATTTACGCCTAATCATTCATCTTGCTAGCGAGGGTCACCTGACGCTTGAAGAATGTCATCAGGTCTATTGGCAGATACGGCAGACACTCTTCTCGTCGGGGGAAACACCCGATGCCGAGAGCTTTGAACTCGTCTATCACTTCTATCTGACACTCTCCAACATCTGGCGGGCGCAATTGGGACCGCGCGTGGGTGCCTGGGTCGCGCCAGAAGATCGTCACCCAAACCGGGTTGTGGTTCTCACCAATCAATTGTTGTCCGAGCTTCATGCGCCATCGGCGGACACGTATCAAAACGCGCAGGTGTTGCAAGCGCTCGGGAAGGATGTGCTTGTCATCAACACCGCGGATCTGCCGAGCCAAATGAGCGTTCCGCTTTTCAATCCTGCGCTCAGCAACTATTCGAAAGATGCGCTCGGTGTTCGGCAGATCAGATATGGGGCGGACACTTTTCCGTTCTATCAATGCCCCCCAAGCATGCCTGTGGCGGGCGAAATCATGAAAGTGGTCGACCTGGTTCGAACACATAACCCGCAATTCGTTCTTTCGCTCGGAGGCTCAAGCCCGACCGCTGACCTGTGTTCTCTTTTCACGACAGTCGCCACGATTCCCTTTGGCGGCATGATGCCGGTTGCGGCGTCTCAGGCTCTCGTTGTTCCGCGCGTCAGCAAGGAAACAGATCGGACATTACGGGACACTCTCGGTTTCCATGATGATGCACTGGTCACCGCGCAATATGCGTTTGCCGCCCAGGAGGCTGAGACACCGCATGCCCGTGCGTCCCTCGGCATACCCGAAGATGCGACCGCGCTTTGCCTTGTGGGCACGCGATTTGATCGCGAAATCACACCCCAATTTCTTTCCGTGCTTGATGCTGCGATCAAACTGAACCCCAAGCTGTTCTTTGTGTTCGCCGGGCCGATAGAAGATTCGGGCTCATTGGTCAGACGACATAGAGTGCTTAACGAGCGTTGCAGTTTTCTTGGATTTAGGGACGACGTGCCCAAGATTCTTGGCGCTTGCGATGCCTATCTCAATCCGCCGCGTTCCGGTGGAGCCACCTCCGCCGTCGCGGCCTTGGCCGCGGGCATTCCAGTCCTTACACAAGCCTGGGGTGATGTGGCGGAGCAAGCCTGCCGTGAAGGCTTTTACGAAGCCTGGGCGGACGCGGAGGACATTGCAGCCTTCGGACGGAGGCTTAAAGAACAGCCCGATGATGACGGAGCGCTCAGCGCGAAGCTCAAAAAACGGGCCCTCGCCTGCACAGATCGACGCGCAATGCTCCAAGGATTGATCGATCATCTGGAAGATCGGACCCTGCAACGGCAAGCCGTCTTTAAAGACTCCGCTCCGTAATAGACGCACTACATCAAGCTGCTTAAAGTCGTCTCCAACTAAAATATGGGAGACAGACATGAGCGACGTTGAAACAGAGTTTCTTTTTGAGATTGATGCGGTCCTGCGGGAACCGAACCTGGTGATTGGGGGCGTACCTGATGGTATGCGCATGATCGCCCATGTGGAAGGCGGCACATTTGAAGGACCGAAGGTCAAAGGCACCATGCCGGCGTCCGGCGGCGACTGGGTGCTCGCCCGCGCAGACGGGTCCCTCAAGATCGACGTGCGTGCGGCCCTCACGACCGACGATGGCCACAATATCTACGTCTATTACGGCGGTCGTATTGTCATGCCGCCGGAACAGCTTGGGGTGATGGGGGACCGGGACGCCCGCGAGGCACTCGATCCTTCAACTTATTATTTCCGCACCAACCCGCTCTTTGAAGCGGCGATGGACGGACCCTATGCCTGGCTCAATCATGTGGTGGCCGTGGGCGTTGGGCGGCTTACTGCGAAGGGTGTCGCTTACAAGGTCTATGCAGTGAAATAGTGCCTGGTTGATAGGCGCCGGCTCTTTTATTTAGCGATCTTGCTAATTTTTTCCTTTTGTGATTTACTTAGCACCTTCGCTAAATATGGAGGTGATCATGAGCAATATCGTGATCTGTCACTACCGTGTCCCCAGCGACAACCAGCAGAAGTTCGAAGAGCTGATGCTCAATCACTGGCCCACGCTTCACCGTCTTGGTCTCGTGACCGACGAACCCCCTCAGTTTTACAAAGGCACAGAGCAAGACAATGGTAAGCCGATCTATTTCCAGATTTTCGAATGGCTGGATGGCGCAGACGAGCGGGCGCATGAGCATCCAGAGGTGATGGCTGTCTGGGAGCGCATGGATCAGCTCTGCGAGAAACGTGGTGGCAAGCCCAACATGGAATTTCCTCATGTAGAAGCGCTTAATGGCTAAACTGGACAGTATCCGAGAGATCGAAATTGCAGACGAGGTTTTCGCAGCTCTGGCTCACCCCATGCGCCGCCAGATCCTGCTGTCCATTCACTATCGAGGAGCAACCAAGGCAGGTGACATAGCCGCGCGCTTCGATTGCACCTGGCCAACAACAAGCCGACACTTGGCAACGCTTGTGGAAAGCGGATTACTTGGTGTCGACAAACAGGGACGGGAACGAGTGTACACCGCCAACTCAGAGTTATTGTCAGATGTGCTGAGCCGATGGGCGTCCCACTTCAGGTAGGGTTTTGGGTCCAGAACAATGAACCGGCTGGGCGACTTTATCGCCGGGACCTTTCAATACACCAATTGGATGACCAAAATGCAGGAGTATGACCATGCGAGAGCTCGCGATCCTTACCTTTCTCAGTCTTGATGGCGTGATGCAGGGCCCTTCATCTCCGGAAGAAGATCCGTCTGGTGGCTTCACACAAGGCGGTTGGGCGCAGCCCTGCTGGGAAGGTGTGATGGAGCAAGTCGGGCGCGAAGCCATGGCTGAGCCCTATGACATGCTGTTCGGCCGCAAGACATATGAGCTCTTCGCCAGCCACTGGCCTGATGCTGATCCGCAGGACCCAGCGGCGGCGCGTATGAACGCGGCCACCAAATATGTAGCGTCGTCGACTCTAACTGACCCCTCCTGGCAGAACACGGAAGTGCTCACAGGAGATGTGGCTGAACAAATTGCGGAGCTTAAGAAACAAAACGGGCCGCTTATCCAAGTGCATGGCAGCGGCAACCTGATCCAGACTCTTCTGACACATGGCCTTATCGACGAGTTTCGGATCTGGACCTTTCCGGTGATCGTCGGCTCGGGAAAACGCCTGTTCGCCGAAGGCACTGTTCCGTCTTCCCTAACGCTTCGGAAATCGGAAGAAACAGGAAATGGCGCGGTCATGTCGATTTACCGGCGGTGATCGCGACCATCCTCTCTGGGGCACAGCCTTAGAATTCCGCTATGAGGAATAAGAATAAATTGGCATGATTAATGCCAATTTATTTTCTATAGTCTCCCTAATGAAAAACCTGGGAGAGTTCTGATGCGCCGAACACTTTTGACCACCGCCCTGCTCGCAGGCACCAGCCTGACGACCGCGGCTTATGCCGCCGACACGCAGCTGCTCTGGGGCGACACGCATCTGCACTCCTCCTATTCCACAGACGCTTTCATTGCTGGCAACCGCACAGCTGACCCGGACACGGCCTATCGCCTCGCAAAAGGCGAGCCGGTGGTGCACCCGTTCAACAGGGTCCGGGTCCAGCTGCAGCAACCGCTCGATTTTCTGGTCGTCTCTGACCATGCGGAATCGCTGGGCGTGATAGGTGAAATCTTCCGCCAGAACCCTGACATGTCCGAGGCCTGGTTCTGGCAACGCTGGTTCACCACCTTTGCGCTCGGCCAGCTGCGCGACACCATCGACGAACCCACGCACCTCACCAGTGTCGTCAGCACCGGCTTTGCCCCCAATCAGATTGAACCAGGCGACACGAAAGATCCGGTCGTTACCGGTGGCATGCAGAACATCGCCGTCAGCGATGTCGTCGGCATTCCACGCGACGTCGCCGATGCCATCAGCGCAGACATGTGGGCCAAATCTGCTGCCGCCGCCGAAGCGCATTATGAGCCCGGCGTCTTCACGCCGCTCATCGGCTGGGAGTGGACCCAGACGAACAATGGGGTGAACCTGCATCGTGTCGTCATGTCGACCATGAATGGTGAACAGGCCGCGAGCATTGATCCGATCGGCTCCGGCGAAGCGCCCTACCCGCATCAGCTCTGGGAAGGTCTTGGCCGCCTGCAGGAAGAGACCGGCGCACGCTTTATGGCGATCCCGCACAATCCCAATCTCTCCAAAGGCTACATGTTCAGCACCACGCGGCTGAATGGCGAGCCCATCACGGCGGAGTTCGCGCGCACGCGCATGGAGTGGGAACCGATTGTGGAAGTGACCCAGGTGAAGGGCGACTCGGAAACCGACCCGACGCTCTCGCCGGACGATGAGTTTGCGGACTTTGAGCCCTTCAATTTCTATCTTCAGCCAAAACCTCAAGGACCGAGCTTCCGGGCGGCTGAGGGCGACTTTATGCGCTCAGGGCTCCGCCGCGGTCTGGAAATCGAACAGGAAATTGGCGTGAACCCCTATCAGTTCGGGGTGATCGGGTCGACGGATGCGCATACGAGTATCGCGTCGGCGGAAGAACCCAATTTCTGGGGCAAGATGGGGAAGGACTCCATCCCTGAAAACAAGCGCGCCTATGACGAGACGGACGCAGAAAACGCGTATACGCCGGGCGTCGACACATTCGACGGTTGGAACTACTCCGCGCAAGGGTTGGCCGCTGTCTGGGCTGAAGAGAATACCCGCGAAAGCATTTTTGAAGCCTTTGCCCGCCGCGAAACCTATGCCACCACCGGCCCACGCATGTCGCTCCGCGTCTTTGGCGGCTGGGCGTATGACGCCGCGGCGGCAGATGCAGGCGATCTTGCCAGCATCGGCTATGCGGGCGGCGTTCCCATGGGCGGCAATCTCAGCACCGCCCCATCCGACACGGGCGTTCAGCTTCTGATCCGTGCCACTAAAGACCCGATCGACGCCAATCTTGATCGGGTGCAGGTGATCAAGGGCTGGGTGGATGCGGACGGCAAGTCCCACGAGAAAGTGTTTGATGTGGCCTGGTCGGACGGTCGCGTGCCAGGTGCGGACGGCAAGCTACCGCCGGTGGGCAACACGGTGGACCTGGAGACGGGGCAAGTTGAAAACTCCATCGGGGCGGCTGAATTCTCCACCCTTTGGACGGATCCGGAGTTCGATGCGAGCGAGCGCGCCTTCTATTATGTGAGGGTATTGCAGATCCCGACCATCCGGCATTCGCAGCTCGACGCCATCGCGCTCGGACAGCCCACACCTTATGAGGGTCCGGCCACGATCCAGGAACGCGCTTACTCGTCGCCGATCTGGTACACGCCTTAAGACTGCATCAGAGCCTAGCGGCTTAGCGCCGCGGCCACGGTCTTTGTCGCCTTCGCGGGCGATTGACCAAGAAGCCGCAGCATGGCTTCACATGTCTGCCTGTGAACCGCCTTGTCGGGCTTCACGCGCAGCTGGGACTTTATTGCGAGCAGAATGAGCGCTGCCAGTTGGTCAATCAGCAGGCTGGTGTTTTCAACGGTGAAGTGTTTCTGCTCAATGCCCTGGTTGACGTCTTCACGAAGATAGAGGGCAAAGTCCTGGGCAAGATCGGGCTGCTTTTCGAACGCGGTTACAATGAGCACGCCCCAATGGGGCTGATCGACCGCCGCCGCAATCGTCTGGTACGTGGCAATGACCACACGGTGGGACGCGTTCTGCACACCCGCGAGGTCAGCAATGATGCCCTCAATGACCTCCTCGATAATGCAGAGCGTCGCGCTGCGGACCGCGTCATCCATATCCTGGAAATGATTGTAGAACGTGCCCGGCGACATGCCGACACGGCCGGTAACATCCCGCACTGTGGCGCCATCGCTCCCTTTTTCCGCAATGACATCGATGGTCGCGTCGACCAGCACGGAGCGGGTGCGTGCACGCTTCTTCTGATCGGAAGCCTTTTGCTCAAAATATCGCTGCATCGGACGCACTCACCGGCATGGAAAAGGGCTGAACTGGCCCATTTTTCAGCCATGACGGCTAAACACAAGTTTTTTGTTGCAATGCCTAAATTTATTCATATGTTCATTTTTATACATTTGTTCATTTCTTGCCCTCGCCGACGCCCGCCCGAAGGAGACCCGCATGCCCAAACTGAGATATCCGATTTCGAAAGACTGGCTGTTTTATCTGCTCGTGCTCAGCTACGGCTATCTGATCTTCAACATGACCTCGGCCCTCTGGTTTGGGGGTGGCGTCAACATCTATGAGAGCTACAGCGCCGCGACAGATCCGAGCGTGCAGATTGTTGACGCAAACTATGTCTACTGGTCGAAGACCTGTTTTCTGTTTCTCTCCATGCTGCTGTTTGCCCTGAACTTTGATTATCGGGCCGGGGTCGGCCTCGCCGCCACGTTCTGGGCGGTGTCTTTGATACTGATGTTCGGTATCACCCCCAACCTCGCTGTCGCCGGCGTGCTGGGAACCAGCATCTTTGTGCAGCAGATCGTCCGCAAAGAGGTATGGAGCACATAAGCGAACGGGTGCATCTTGATCTGTCAGGGGCGGCGCCTTTCAGGGCACCCTTGCTCTGACACGGGAACGTCGCTTGCCTTGGGCTTACATGCCCGGCACACTTCTCCCATGAGTGTTTCAACAGGTACCATGGAGGACACTGTTCCCCCGGCGCGCGTGAACCCCGTGCGCTGGTGGCACAAGGCGGTCTATTGGTTCGTGATCGGGATCTATCTGCTGGCGGGACTCTTAGGCTTCGGCATGGAGATCTGGCAGGCCCTGCTGGGAGACATTCCCAAACCGCGGGATCTCGTGGTGGGCTTAAGTCTCGTGCTTATCGCCCTCTCGCTCTTTTCGATCATGGGATCTGTCATCCCCTACCGGCTTATCGCCTTCTTCCTGGTTGTCAGTGCCTTCTTCAGTGTCTTGCTGGCGTTGGCAAACCTGATCTCCTGGCGTTTTGACGGGGAGGAGATGGTCGGCACCGCGCTTGGCGTGCTGCTCGCTTACGGCTTCGTCCGCCCCGGCACGCGAGCCTATGCGCGTCAGTATCCAAAGCTCTTCGGGCCGAAGCGGGGTGTTTAGCCGGCTACTGTCATCTCCCCCAGTGTCACCCTCGGGCTTGCCCCGAGGGTTCAGGGGCGAAACGCTCAGACAGTGGACAAGAGCCACTTCGTCTACATGTCGGCGAGCAAACGGAATGGGACGCTTTACATTGGCGTGACAAATAACCTTGTGCGGCGGGTCCACGAGCACAAGGAAGGTCTCGTTGAGGGCTTCTCAATGGCACATGACGTGAAGCAACTCGTATGGTTCGAGACGCATGGCAGCATCGAGAACGCCATCCAGCGCGAGAAGAACCTGAAGCACTGGGTCAGACAATGGAAGATTGAACTTATCGAGAAAGACAATCCGGATTGGCGCGATCTATATGATGAGATCGTTGGCTGACCGTGTCGCTGTGAGGCTCAATGGATCCTCGGGTCAAGCCCGAGGATGACACATTTGTTAATCAAACGCTTCTTCCCAGGAGCCTTCCGTGGAGGCTTTGGAATATTCCGTCGCGCGGTTTTCGAAGAAGTTGGTGTGCTCAATGCCGTTCAGCATTTCGTCCATCCAGGGCAGCGGGTTTTTGTCGACCCGGTAGATGGGCAATAGACCCAATTGCGTCAGGCGGCGGTTGGCGATCCAGCGGATATAGCTTTTCACCTCTTCGGCGCTGAGACCTTCGACGGCGCCCAGCTCAAAGGCGAGATCGATAAAGGCATCTTCATGGGTGATGATGGTTTCACACGCCTTGTAGATGTCTTTCTGAAGCGTGTCGTTCCAGAGCTCCGGGTTCTCCTCCACGAAGGTGCGGAAGAGCTTGATGGCATTTTCCGTATGGAGCGTCTCATCGCGGGCAGACCAGGTGACGATCTGGCCCATGCCCTTCATCTTATTGAAGCGCGGGAAGTTCATGAGGATCGCGAAGCTCGCAAAGAGCTGCACGCCTTCAGTGAAGGCGCCGAAGACCGCGAGCGTCTTCGCCACGTCTTCCTTCGTCTCCACGCCCCATTCCTGCATATAGTCGTACTTGTCCTTCATCTCCTCATATTTGAGGAAGGCTTCGTACTCCACTTCCGGCATGCCGATCGTGTCGAGCAAGTGGGAGTAAGCGGAGATGTGGACTGTCTCGATGTTGGAGAAGGCGGCCAGCATCATCTGCACTTCGGTCGGTTTGAATACCTGCGAATAGTGCTTCATGTAGCAATTGTTCACTTCCACATCCGCCTGCACGAAGAAGCGGAAAATCTGTGTCAGCAGATTGCGCTCAGGCTCGGTCAAGACCTTCGCCCAGTCCTTCACGTCATCCGCGAGCGGCACTTCTTCCGGCAACCAATGAATGCGCTGCTGGGTGAGCCAAGCATCATAGGCCCAGGGGTAGCGGAAGGGCTTGTAGGTTGCGCGTTCTTCAAGAAGGGACATGTCGCCTCCTGGCTCCTTTTGTCACTTAATCCCCCACCCCAACCCCTCCCCACATGGGGGAGGGGCTTGCGAGCGGAAGAGTTGTTTCTTTCACCCTCCCCTTGATGGGGAGGGTCGGTCGGTTTCTACCGACCGGGGTGGGGTGACGGCCGCGCCTTACTGGCAGGCGAGACACTCGTCATAGTCGTTCATCTCAGCCGGGTTTACTTTCGCGGGCTGCGCGTCGGAGAGACGGGTTTCCACGGCGACCTCGCTCAAGGTCTTGAGTGGAATTTCTGCGGCGCCGCTTGCCTTCTCTGCTTCTTTCGCTTGGTGGGAGCTGTCGCTTTCCGCACGCTGGATCGAGAGCGAGCGGCAATAGTAGAGCGATTTCACACCCTGTTTCCAAGCCTGGAAGTGAAGCTGATGCAGGTCCCGCTTGTGCACATTGGCTGGCACGAAGAGGTTCACAGACTGCGCCTGATCGATCATCGGTGCGCGGTCGCCCGCATGCTCGATGACCCAACGCTGGTCGATTTCAAAGGCCGTCTTGAAGACGTCTTTTTCCAGATCATCCAGGAAGTCGAGATGATCGACAGAGCCGCCATTGGTGACGATGGAAGACCATGTCTCCTCGTCATTGCGGCCCTTTTCTTCCAGAAGCTTGGTGAGATGCCGGTTCCGCACATTGTGGGAGCCCGACAGCGTCTTGTGGGTGAAGCTGTTCGCCGCAATGGGCTCAATACCCGCACTTGTGCCACCGCAAATGATGGAGATCGATGCGGTCGGTGCCACAGCCGACTTGTTCGAAAAACGCTCCTTGATGCCATAATCCTCGGCGTCGGGACAGGCGCCCCGCTCTTCCGCCAGCGTTTTGGAGGCGGCGGAGGCCTGATCATCAATGTGATTGAAGATCTTCTTGTTCCAGACCTTCGCCATGACGCCCTCGAACGGGATCATGTTGGCCTGCAGGAAGGAGTGGAAGCCCATGACGCCGAGGCCCACGGAGCGCTCGCGCATGGCGGAATATTTCGCCTGGGCCATTTCGTCCGGGGCGCGATCGATAAAGTCCTGAATGACATTGTCGAGGAAGCGCATCACATCTTCTATGAACTGTGGATGGCTTTCCCATTCCTGGAACTTCTCGACATTGAGTGATGAAAGGCAGCAGACCGCTGTGCGTGCATTGCCGAGATGATCGACCCCGGTCGGGAGCGTAATCTCAGCGCAGAGGTTTGAGGTCTTCACTTCAAGACCTGCAAGCTTCTGCTGCTCAGGCCGCGCGTTGTTCACCGTGTCCTTGAAGATCATATAAGGCTCGCCGGTTTCGATCCGGGCGGTGAGCATGCGGATCCAGAGCGAACGGGCGGAAACCGTTTTCTGAACGGATTTGTCTTTAGGAGACAGCAGCGCCCAGTCCTCGTCATTTTCCACCGCGCGCATGAAGGCGTCGGAAATCAGAATGCCGTGGTGCAAGTTCAGCGCCTTGCGGTTCGGGTCGCCGCCGGTTGGGCGGCGGATTTCGATGAATTCTTCGACTTCCGGGTGATCAACCGGCAGGTAGCAGGCGGCCGAGCCGCGACGGAGCGAGCCTTGGCTGATGGCCAGCGTGAGTGAGTCCATCACCCGGATGAACGGAACAATGCCGCTGGTCTTGCCATTGCCGCCGACTTTTTCGCCGATGGAGCGGAGATTGCCCCAGTAGGAGCCGATGCCGCCGCCTTTGGCTGCGAGCCAGACATTTTCGTTCCAGAGGCCGACAATGCCTTCCAGCGTGTCATTGGCTTCGTTCAGGAAGCAGGAAATCGGCAGACCGCGCTCGGTGCCGCCGTTGGACAGCACGGGCGTCGCCGGCATGAACCAGAGCTTGGAAATATAGTCATAGAGACGCTGGGCGTGGTCCGGATCGTCTTTGTCGGCGTAATAGCTCGCAACACGGGCAAACAGATCCTGAAAGCTTTCGCCCGGCATCAGGTAGCGGTCGGTCAAGGTCGCCTTGCCAAATTCTGTGAGCAGCGCATCACGGGAGCGCTCAACTTTCACCGATGGGCGGCCTTCATACTGGACCGTCTGATCTGCTGCTTCGAATGGCATTTCCGGTTCCGCGGTGTCCGCGCCTTTCATCCGGCGAACAGCCTGACGCTCGCCTGTAATAATCGCCGAAACGGTGGCCTCGATCTCAGATAGATCGACCGATTTGGACGTATCATTGAACATGTATTCAGCCCCCAGTTTGATCTGCTCCCGCCGCCGAAAACAGAGTCAATGCCCCGTACTCGGGACAAAAAGTCCCGCGCTTGCGCACCCATGTGCACAGTCCTTGCTGCTCTTTTTACATGAGCAGAACGCATTCATTCCTGTGATTACGCTGCGCTTTGAAGGTCACCCCAGCGGTGGGCAGCGCGTCCAGATATAGTATCCGCTCGAATTCGTGCGTCAACAGGTTGTGTTGGCGGTTTCGAATTTTTTTGGTTAATGAAAGGTTAACGCGCTGTTTTCACTGTGTGTTTTTTCGTGCACAAAGTTCCAAAGGCGCTAAATCTTGATGCCCGCAACCCCAGTGAGGACACTCGTTTAAAATGGCTCAAATTGATCCCGTCACCGGCACCGAGCGGCGCGACCTTTATCCAGAAATCGAGCCCTACACGTCTGGCATGTTGGCCGTATCCCCCGTCCATACGCTGTTCTATGAAGAGTGCGGAAATCCAAAAGGGAAGCCGGTAGTCATCCTCCATGGCGGTCCGGGTGGTGGCTGCAACCCCACCATGCGGCGCACCCACAACCCAGACGCTTATCGAATCATTTTGTTCGACCAGCGCGGGTGTGGACGTTCGAGGCCCCATGCCGAACTCGACGGCAACACGACCTGGGACCTGGTGGCGGACATCGAACGGCTCCGGGAACATTTGGGGATCGACGCCTGGCAGGTATGCGGCGGGTCCTGGGGCTCGTGCCTTGCGCTTGCCTATGCGCAGACCCACCCTGCCCGAGTCACAGAACTGGTGATGCGCGGCATCTTTACGCTGCGCCCAAGAGAGCTCCAATGGTTTTACCAGGAAGGCACGGATGCCATGTTCCCGGACGCGTGGGAAAGTTTCATCGCGCCCATTCCGCAAGCGGAGCGCGGCAATCTTATGGCGGCCTATTACAAGCGTCTCACGGGAGAGGACGAAGAGGCCAAGCTCGCCTGCGCCCGCGCCTGGTCGGTCTGGGAAGGAACCACGCTGTCGCTGCTGGAGGACCCTGAACGGGCGGCGCGCTTCGACGACCCGCACTTCGCCTTGGCCTTTGCCCGGATCGAATGCCACTACTTTATGAATAAGGGCTTTTTCGAACCGCAAGATCAACTCATAAAGAATGCGCATCTCTTGAACGGGATCCCCGGCGTCATTGCCCAGGGACGCTACGACGTTGTGACGCCCATGTTCACCGCCTGGGAACTGGCCCAGGGATGGGACACTGGCGAGCTCACCATTGTTCCGGATGCGGGCCATACCGCCACAGAACCTGGGATTGTCGATGTGATGATCCGCGGGACGGACCGGTTTGCTGGCGTCTAAAATGCCAAGTGCCCTAGCCAAATATAGGGGCTTTCCGAAATAGCCCTATTCGCTGTATAGAAATCGGCCAAAGACAACCGGTCGGCCAGGGGATACACGCGGTTCATGAGTGACCTCACAGACATTAGCAGCCTGTTTGAGCGCAACAGAAAGTGGGCAGAGGGCATTCGGGAAATTGACCCGGACTATTTCCAGAACCTGTCACTCGGGCAGACCCCAGAGTTTCTGTGGATTGGCTGCGCCGACAGCCGCGTGCCCGCCAATCAAATTGTCGACCTGCCGCCGGGCGAAGTGTTCGTCCACCGGAACATCGCCAACGTTGTGGTCCATTCAGACCTGAACTGCCTGTCCGTCATTCAGTACGCGGTCGAGGTGCTGAAGGTGAAGCACATCATCGTTTGCGGGCATTACGGGTGTGGCGGTGTCGCCGCCTCTCTGGACGACCAACCTCATGGGCTCATCGACAATTGGCTGCAGCACATTCGGGATGTCTATCGTCTCAACGCCGAGGAGCTCGAAGGCATAGAGGACAAATCCGCGCTCGTTGACCGGCTTTGCGAACTCAACGTCATTGAGCAAACGCACAATGTCTGCAATTCGACGATCGTAAGAGACGCCTGGGCGCGGGGCGCCGAATTGTGTGTTCACGGCATCATCTACAGTCTGAAAAACGGCACGTTGAAAGAACTCGTCGCAGAGAGTCCCTCCGGTAAGTGACGACGGTCCGCTGATCTCTTTCCGCTAACGCCCGAAGCTTGCGCGCATCTCAGCGCGGCGTTCGCTTACGATGGTGTCGTAGGTGTCTATCTGCTCCGCCGACAAAATGCCTGAGAGATTTTCGCGTGTTCGCTCGCTCAACGCGTTCATGTCGGACCGCATGCCCATCATCGTGAACATGCTCGGCTTTTCACCCGCTTCAATATCCACGCCATTCTCGCGCAAGAGAGCCAAGCGGCTTTCACGATCGGCAGCCAGGATCGACTTAACCTCGGGTTCCTGTTCCTCCGTCAATTCCAGCCGGTCCGACAGCTCTTGAAACCGCTGCTCTCGCTCCTCCTCCGACACCGGCGCGAGCCCCGCACTCAATGCAGGGGTTCCCGCAGCTTGTACAGCCACCAGAAAGGCGACGCTCATCAGCAGAGCGAGGGCATGGCGCAGGTTTCGCGCGAAAATGGAATGGGTGAAGGTTAGTTGGGGCATAGCGTTTTCCTTACTCAACGACCCCCATAGGCAAAAGTTAGGTCTTGCTGCCGCCATACTCAATGTTGGAAATTCATCAAACGGCGCCTGTCTATTAAAGTCGCGGCCAGGGAGTTTTCATTTATGCGCATTCTCTTTCTTATGAACGATGAAGGATCACCGCCGGGCGTTCTGCTGGAAGAGACGCGTGCCTTAGACCATCATCCGAGTGTGCTCGTGCCTTACAAAGGCATCAGCCACGATCCGGATCTACCTGGCGCTGTACCATCAACGCCGGATGGCTTTGATGGACTGGTGGTCCTTGGCGGCGCCATGAGCATTTTGGATGAAGCGGACCATCCCTTTATCGACCAGACACGACAGCTGATGCGGGCGTTTGATGTCGCTCAGAAGCCTGTGCTGGGTGTTTGTTTTGGCGCCCAGCTGTTGGCGGACGCACATGGGGGACAGGTCAAGCGCCTGGGACATACGGAATGGGGCTTCCTTCCTCAAACCTGGCTACCCCCGGCTCAGGAGGATGCGCTGCTGGCTGGCAGTCCACCCGAACTTCCCCTCATGCAATGGCATGGGGATACGTTTGATTTGCCGAAAGACGCTGTACCGCTCTCCACCCGTCCAAAATGCCCGGGGCAGGCGTTCAGACTAGGGGACAGCAACTGGGGTCTTCAATTCCACCTGGAACTGGATCAGCCCACCCTGCTCGCCTGGGCGTCGCTCCATGCAGATGAGCTAAAAGAAAAGGCCGAACCCCATGTGGCGCAAATGCGCCGCGATATTGATACCTATCACGCATCGCAGGCGGCTTTTGCGCGTCAGGTTATGGGGCGGTGGTTGAGCGTTTGCGAAAAAGCAAAAATGGGACGGTAGTACGCACCGCCCCATTTCCTACGCTACAGACTTACTCTCCGTCGTTCAGCACAATCTCGAATAGGGAGTTTGTGCCGCTCACCTCATTTGCGACTGCCAGTAGATCTTTCCCATTTGGCGACTGTGCTGCTGGAATGAATGCCATTCCCTCCGGGCCGAGGTCCCCTGCTTTGCCAGCAGCTGCATTGCCAGAGAAGTCGCGGTTGTTGTGATAGCCGAGAAACTCTGCCGTCGCTGGGTCGCTGACGTCATAGGCCATGATGCCACCGACACGCTCAAGGCCGATAAAGGCGATTGTCTTGCCGTCAATCTCACCGACAGTCAGAGCTTCTGGTTCCGGACCCTTGTCATCTGAGCGATCGTCGCCTGTGTCATTTTCATCGTTGGTCGAGTTGAAATCCGTGCCCAGCCGTGCCGCTGTGATGCGCTCGAACTGATCGGCTGAGTCGAAGACCAGATCGCCGGAGGTGGACCAGATCGAGAACGACCGCGCACCGTAGGCATAGATCACATCGTGGTCACCATCTCCATCTGTGTCGCCCATGGCGGTCGTTGTCTTGAGGCGTCCAAGGTTATCCTTTTCTTGCAGGGAGGCGGCATTGGGAAACGCCGCCGCATCGAGTGTGAGTTTGGCCACCCGGGTTTCTTCCGACCAGCCGTCATAGTCCTTCGCATCGCCTTCGTTGGCCGTGATCAGGTACGTCTCGCCGTCTGCCTCGAACGACACGATGGAGTCCGGCTGATACATGCCCAGGACCGGCCAGGCCTTGATGTTGGTCCCGCCATCTTTGTTGGACGCATCGAAGGGCACCTGCGAGTGGTCCTTGTACCCAAGACCGAGGAGACTGGTCACCTCAGCTTTTGCAATATCGATAACCGCAAGGCCATTATTTTCCTGAAGCGTGACATAGGCGGTCGCACCATTGCCAGAAACGGCGATGTATTCCGGCTCCACGTCCGCCGCAACAGAGCTTCCCGGTTTGACAATCCGCATGCCTTCCGGAACCGAGTCAAAGGCGGTGAAGGTCGCCGTACGTACGGTCATATCTGAAACAGTAATGACACTCACGGAGCCGTCGGGATCGTTGCTGTAGTCAATTGAAGGTTCCCCTTCATTTGCGACGAGGGCATATGCACCGTCTGGTGTGAAGGTCACCATGTCGGGATTGGGCCCGACGGTTACGGCACCCTTCTCGTTTCCCTCGAGATCAAAAAACACGACCTTGCCGTCATCCTGCTTCGTCGCGCCAACGACCGCGACGGCAACTAGATCGCCATGGACCGCCACAGAGTTCGCGCCCGTCCCATGGGTCTCGGTGCTCAGCGTGGTGACCTTGGATGGCGCGGCCGGATCTGAGATATCAAGCACATCCACGTCGCCTGCGTTCGCATTCACGACATAGAGCCGCTGAACAGAGGGTGCGTACACAACGATTTCCGCAGCCCCTTCATCGAAGACGCCCGTTTCATAGGTGGAAACAAGATCGAATGTGAGTTTGTCGCTGCTCCAGGCAGAGCTGGCCAGTGCCATCGACCCTGCCACCATGGCTGCTATTGGCAATACGCGCATGCCTCATGTTCCTTGTCTTCTGGTCAAGGTTGACCGCTTGGCGGTACCTGGGAAGGTTTATTAACCCTGCCTGCAAAACTTATGTGACGGTCAGACGCATATTCCGTGGCCGCCCTCAAACGTTAAGCAGGCCTTAAGGCCCCACAAGGCACTCTAGATATTCCTATCTGGAGAACTGCATGGCCAAGAACAACAAACCGGCGGAAGGCGAGACAGGCGCAATCAAAGCCGGCGCATCAGGTAGTCTGGATGACAAGCTCGCTGCTGCGGCCGCGCTTGGAGAGCTCACTTCGGGTGCTGACCTTGCCGACAATGACCGCCGGCAGGCCCATGACATCCTAGCCACTCTTAGTCGGGACGCCGAGCAACAGGTTCGCGCATCCGTCGCCCGTGCGATCGCCGATTACCCATTCTTACCGCCTGCCATCGCTGAACAATTGGCGAGCGACGTTTCAGACGTATCGACGCCGATGCTTCGAAGGTCGCCCGTTCTGACCGACGCGTTTCTTGTGGATCTCATCAATAGCGGCGTGGCAGATGAACAGGCTCAGGTCAGCATCGCGACGCGCGAAAACCTGACCGAGACCGTCTCCGGTCCGCTGCTTAAGACGGGTGAGCGCCGCGCCGTCGAAACGGTCCTGTCCAATGCAAGCGCCAACATCGACAATGCCGGTTATGACGCGCTGTTTGCGCGTGATGATATTGACGGTCGTATGCTCACACTTGTTTCCGCACGAGAAGGTCTGACAGTTCCGGTGGTGGCGGAGTGCCACAGAATTATTCTCACAGATCGCTTTGACCGAGAGGTCGGCGCTTTGATCCGACACCAATTGATCGAGTCCTATGCACTGCCGCCCAAAATGGCCGATGCGATCGTGTGCGCGGCTTTGGAGGATTCGCTGTCACAGGCGACGTCAGACATCGGCGCCACGGCCAGCGAACTGACCAGCCTAGCTGAGAGTCTTCACAGTCATCGGGATATCACACCCTCGCTTCTGCTGCGGATGACTTGCAATGGCTCACTTGAGTTTACTGTCGCCGCTTTTCATGTTCTGACCGGACGCCCTCGACAAGAAATCGCCAGTGTCTTTGCCATGGCGGGCACGGAGGGCCTGGCGGATCTCTACCGGGAAAGCCAGCTACCGCCATTCTTCCGGTTCGCGCTGGTCACCGCCATTAAGCGGATGATGGAAGAACATCAGAAGAAGGATCAATCTTCTTCAGAAAAGCCCATTCAAGATATCATTCGCGACATTGTGGGATTTTACAGAGGGATTGCTCCGACTTCCCTGGAACAGGTCATCACACGGCTCTGCCATGAAGGGGAGCGTTGGAGCCAGGACGGCAACAGCTCGCCGGCTCCAACCTGACCCTCGAAGGCTTCGCCTAAAAGTTCACGCGATTGGTGTAAGCCCCGTCGACGACCATGTTGATGCCTGTTGTGAAGCTAGACCGGGGACTTGCCAAAAACACAGTCGCGTTCGCGATGTCTTCGGGCGTTGCCATGCGGCCCATCGGATTCCTCGCCATCGCGTCCTTGTAAACGTCGGCCATGTTCTCTTCGATCATGTGCCAGACACCCCCCTTGAAATAGACGGTCCCCGGCGACACGACGTTGCAACGGACATGAACGCCTGCGTACTGCTTGGCAAAGCCCTTCGCCATGTGGATGAGCGCCGCTTTCATGGCGCCATAGGCATTCGGGTTGCTGGTCTCAGCGCCTGACACGGAGGAGATGATGACTGCTGACGCGTCACCGTTTTCCGCGGCCGCTTTTTCGAGATGAGGCAAGGCGGCTGTGATTGACCTTTGTGCTCCCATGACGTCCACGTCAAATCCGGCCTGCCAGTTCGCTTCTTCATTCCCGGCGCTCAGAGCGCTTGCGTTGGACACCAACACATCAATACCGCCCAGCTGGGCCGCGGCTTCACCGATCCAGGTCTGCAGAGCAGGGCCGTCTGCAATGTCGACAGACTTCCCGAAAGCATCGATGCCCTTGGCGTTAAGAGCGGCTACCGCTTCGTCGATTTGTTCCTGGTTTCGGGCGCAAATCGCCACATTGGCGCCCTCGTCGGCCAGCAGGTCCGTGATCGCCCGGCCAATCCCCCGTGTGCCGCCCAGAATGACGGCGCGCTTGCCCTTGAGTCCCAAATCCATGATGTCGCTTCCTCTTATGATGTTTGATTTGCCGGGACTCTATCTGTTTGACGCAAGGGCAGAAAGGCGAAAGGCACCCGATCCGGCCCCTTCTTTTGCGTCTGCCGTCAGGTGGGCTAGACTTCTACCCAAAGAGGCCAAAGGGCCCCGACGCAACCGGAGGAGACAAGATCCATGGATCTGGAAATGAAGCCTGAAGAAGCCGCCTTTCGCGATGAAGTGCGTGCCTTCCTAGATGAGAAGCTCACGGACCAGTTGAAAGCCCATGCGCGATTGACCAGCGGCATTCTGACCGATCACCCGCTGCGCGTCGAATGGCTCAAGACCTTGAACGAACGTGGTTGGGCGGCGCCCAGTTGGCCAGTTGAATTTGGCGGTACGGGCTGGAGTGTCATGCAGAAGTTCATCTTTGCATCCGAATGCGCCGCTGCGGGTGCGCCAGGATTGAGCTCGATGGGTCTCTCCATGGTTGGCCCCACGCTGATGGGTCACGGCACGGATGAACAAAGGGAAAAATATCTTCCAAAAATCTTGGATGGAACGCATTGGTGGTGTCAGGGCTATTCGGAGCCTGGCTCCGGGTCCGACCTTGCATCCTTGCAGACCAAAGCTGTCTCAGATGGTGACGATTATATCATCAATGGCACCAAAATCTGGACGACGGGTGCGCACTTCGCCAATCACATGTTCTGCTTGGTCCGTACCAGCAACGAAGGTAAGAAACAGGAGGGCATCTCCTTCATCGTCTTCCCGATGGATCTGCCAGGCATCTCTGTCGAACCTATCATCACCATTTCCGGCGACCACGAAGTGAACCAGGTCTTCTTTGATGATGTGCGCGTGCCGAAAGCCAATCGGATTGGCGCTGAGAATAATGGCTGGACCGTTGCTAAATATCTGCTTGAGTTTGAACGCGGCGGCTCCGCCCATGGGGCCAATCTGCGGAACGCGCTGAACCGTCTGAAAAACATTGCGTCGAAAGAGCTGTCAGATGGCGACGGCGCCTTGATCGAAGATCCCGCGTTCCGGCGGAAGGTCGATGAAGCTGAAGTGGAAGTGACCGCGGTCGAGTTTACCGAGCACCGCATCATGTCGTCGCTCTCTTCGGGTCAAAACCCAGGCGCCGCGGCCTCCATGATCAAGCTGCGCGGATCGACCATGACGCAGACGATCACGGAGCTCGGGGTGGAAGCGATTTCGCACTATATCGCGCCCCATGTGATGGAAGCCCGGACCTGGGGATCGAACGTGGCCCCGGTCGGACCGGACCATACGCTGATGGTGGTGCCGAAATATATGAACGGTCGTGCCAATACGATCTTTGGCGGATCCAACGAAGTTCAACGCAATATCATGGCAAAGGCGGTTCTTGGCCTTTGACCTGCACATAACGCGTTTCCGGACGAAAAACCTTTGGTCACTCGTCTGGAAACGCTTTCAGTCTGAAGGAGGGTTTTGATGGACCTTGCGCTTGCGCCTGAGGATGCCGCTTTTCGTGACGAGGTTCGCGCTTTTCTGGATGAAACGCTGACGGAGTCGATGCGGGAAGCCGGTCGCCTCACGACCAGCGTCTTTACCGACTATCACGACAATATGCCGTGGCACAAAGCGCTCCACGCCAAGGGCTGGGTGGCGCCCAGCTGGCCGAAAGAATATGGCGGCACAGGTTGGACCGATATGCAGAAATACATTTTTGCATCGGAATGCGCGCGGGCCGAAACACCTCACATTGCGCCTATGGGACTGCGTATGTGCGGTCCGGTGCTGATGAAGTATGGCACACAGGAGCAGAAGGACTTTTACCTTCCACGGATGTTGTCCGGGGAAGACTATTGGTGTCAGGGCTACTCAGAGCCGGGATCAGGTTCCGACCTGGCATCGCTCCAATGCAAAGCAGTGCGCGATGGCGATGACTATGTGATCAATGGTACGAAGATCTGGACGACCCACGCCCAGTTCGCCAACCGCATGTTCTGCCTGGTGCGCACCGACAATTCCGGCAAACCTCAATACGGCATCACCTTCATTCTGATCGATATGGACACGCCGGGCATCAAGGTCGAGCCCATCATCACCATGGCGGGCGACCATGAGGTCAACCAGGTGTTCTTCGATGATGTGCGTGTGCCGGTTGCGAACCGCGTGGGTGAAGAAAATGACGGCTGGACCGTCGCTAAATACCTGCTCGAATTTGAGCGCGGCGGCTCGTCTGCACCGGGTCTTGAAATCGGTGCGCAAAAGGTTCGCGCCCTCGCCTCCAAAGAGGCTGGTGGACAGGGTGGCGCGCTTCTGGACGATCCGGCATTCGCCGCCAAACTTGCCGACACCGAAATTTCGATCAAAGCGCTGGAAGTCACAGAACATCGCATTCTCTCCGCCATGTCGTCGGGACAAAACCCTGGCCCGGCGTCCTCCATGTTGAAGACCTGCGGCACGGAGATGCGTCAGCGGATTGATGAGCTGGCGGTTGAAGCCATCCAGTATTATGCGACGCCTGACCAGAAAGACGCCCGCATGACCGGCTCCAATGTGGAACCGATCGGACCCGCGGATTCCATGACTGCGGTGCCGTCCTATCTCAACAATCGCGCGGGCTCCATCTATGGGGGCTCCAACGAGGTGCAGCGGAACATTATGGCGAAGCTGGTTCTCGGCCTTTGAGGGGTTGCGACTGGAAGTCGTAGATCCCAACTACTCGTCATGAGAATTGATGGTGGGAGGTGATGATGCAAAAGAAAACACTCGGAAAAGACAAAGCCGCTTTCGAAGTGTCAGCTCAGGGGCTTGGGTGCATGGGCATGTCCCAGTCTTATGGCGAGGCTGATCAGGCAGAAGCGGAAGCCACGCTTCTGCGGGCCGTTGATCTGGGCGTCACCCTCTTTGATACGGCCGATGCCTATGGGCGCGGGCACAATGAGGAACTCGTGGGCCGCGTGCTGGCGCCCCATCGGGACAAGATCTCGCTCGCAACCAAATTCGCATTTGTGTTGGACGCCGACGGCAAACCCGGCATCTGTTGCACGCCGGAACATGTGAAAGAAGCCTGCGACGCTAGTCTCACCCGATTAGGCACTGACCACATTGACCTCTATTACATGCACCGCCTCGATCCAAATGTGCCCATCGAGGACACAGTGGGCGCCATGGCGGAGCTCGTGAGCGACGGCAAAATCCGCTATCTGGGCCTGTCGGAAGTTTCAGCGAATACGATTAAAAGAGCGCAGGCGGTGCATCCCATCACCGCCATTCAGTCTGAATATTCGCTCTGGACGCGCGAAGTGGAAGACAGCGTTCTGCCGACCTGTCGAGAGCTCGGGATCGGCTTTGTGCCGTTCTCTCCGCTCGGTCGAGGATTTCTCACCGGCAAACTCGCTCAGCCGGAGTTCGACAAAGGCGACATGCGAAAGAACTTGCCGCGATTTCAAGGCGAGAATTTCGACCTCAACCTGGCGCTGGTCCATGCGCTCGAAGAAATCGCGGCCGAGAAAGGCGTGAAGACAGGTCAGGTGGCACTTGCCTGGGTGATGGCAAAAGGCGAGGACATTGTTCCCATTCCCGGTACAAAACGCCGGACCTATCTGGAAGAGAATGTAGAAGCGGGTAGCCTCACGCTCACCGACGACGACCTCGCACGCATCGAAGAGCTTTTCGCGCGGGACGCTGTTGCCGGCGAACGTTATTCAGAAGCGATCATGTCGACCGTCGACAAGAGCTGACTAACTCTTCCTCTTGATCAGCAGCGTTGTGGTTTGGGTGAAGACCGTATCGCCGTCCTGGTTTTCCAGGATATGGCGGTTCTTCACAACACCGCGGTCAGGCTTAGAGGAGCTCGGTTTGGTGTCGATGCATTCGATCGTGAGAGAGAGCACGTCGCCGAGCTTTGCCGCCTTATGGAAACGCACTTCGTCATAGCCCAAAGCGCCCAGCACTGCTGTTTCGTGGGGTAGCCCCTGAGCCAGCCGCAGCACAACGCTTTGGACATGCGAGCCGCAGGCGGTGAGCGTTCCATAGAGCGATTTGGCGGCAGCCTTTTTATCGACATGGAAAGGCTGAGGATCCCATTTCTCGGCAAAGGAGACGATCTCGTCTTCTGTCATTTCGTAGGTTGCGTCGATCGGCCAGCGCTCGCCCACTTCGAAATCGTCAAAATACCGCATCAGCATTCCTCACCCGTTCTCTTGTTCGGTTTGCACTCTAAACAGTTTTCGCGGCTAGCTCCCGGTCAATTTTCTTGTCGCCGCGGGTGGTGGCGTAGTGAAGACCTTTCACACCAAGCCACCGAAGCGGCTCAGGCGGCAGCGGGAAAACGCGACGATCAAACAGCGTCAACTCGTCCTGCGCTTCGCCACACATGTCCAAGGCCACTGAGCGACCCAGACGGTTGGCATGCGCGATGCCATGGCCGTTATATCCAAGGCTGTAGTGGATGTTTTTGTGGCGCCCCGTCACACCACAGAAGGGCAAGAAGTCGAGTGTCATGCAAATCCATCCGCCCCAAAACCGATCAATGGCGACGTCGGGCAATTCGGGAAAGCGTACCCGGAAGAGGTCGTCATATTTCTGGAATGTGTCCGGTTGGTACCCATCCGGCAGGCGGCTGCCATACCCGTATTGAATGAATTTGGAGCCCCCAGTAATCCGGTTGTCCGCCGTCAGGCGATAGTTCTCAAGAGATTCATGCGCTGTGTAGATGCCCGCTCTGCTGCGCCAGCCAAGGCGCTCCAGCTGGTCGCCATTCAGCGGTTCAGAGCGAAACTGACTGACTCGAACCGGAAACAGTTTTTGCTTCATGCGCTTCAGGGAGGGAACGGTATACGCATTGGTCGCCATCAACACTTGATCGGCTGTTACAGATCCTTGATCCGTCCAAACAATCGCTGGTGTCTCTTCCTCGATCTGCCGGACCGGCGAATTCTCGAATATGCGGATGCCGGCTTCTAACGCGACCCGTCGCAAGCCTTGCGCGAGCTTGCCCGGATTGAGCACGCCCCCGACATTCTCCCTGATGCCAAAGGGGAACCGGCTCGGAAGACCCGTCTGGCGCATCTCTTCTTCGGGAACGAACGTCATCTCCACGCCAGCGGTATTTGCCACTTCTGCTGCGCGGACCAACTGGTCTCTCTGGGACGGATGCACGCCGGCGATAAAGTTCCCGACGGGTTCGTAGTCACACTCAATGCCATATCGTTCAATCAGGTTTTCGACATGGCGAACGGCCTCGTCGGAGAACCGCGCAAGCGCGGCCCCCTTCTCGCGACCAAAAGCTTTCAGACAATAGACAATGTCTCTCCCGACCGTGGGCGTGAGATGGCCGGCATTTCGCCCGCTGGCCCCTGCACCACAAAACTCTGCTTCCAACAGGACCACGTCGCGGCCCTGTTCCCAATGGGTGAGCGCCGCAGACAATCCGGTAAAACCACCGCCGACAATGACCACATCCGCCCGCACGTTGCCCGTGAGCGGCGCTTTCTGGTTCTGCGGTTTGTCTGCCCAGATGCTGAACGGTTCAAATCTCGGGTCCATGGTCTCACCTATTTGTGATCATTGATCATATTTATATAAGCATTGATCACGTTTTTCAAGTGGGTAGAATTGGGAAAAATTCGTCGAGCCTGAGTCCAGCAATGAACACAGCCAAACCGCGAAAAAAGCCGAAGCAAGCCCGAAGCCAGGCGCGCTATAATCTCATTCTGGAAACAGCGCGTGACTTGATTGGGACACACGGAAACGATGCCGTGAGCGTCCGGGACATTGCGAGCGTTGCGGACATTCCGATCGCCTCCATCTACCAATACTTTCCGGACAAAAACGCAATCTTGTGGTCGCTGGTGGATGAGCGCCTGAGCGCGCTGGAGCATGAAGTTGAGACTCGGCTCAATGCCGCGGGATCTCTTGCCGAGCTGGACGATACGGCCAGAGATCTCTTTCAGTCCTTCGCTAACTTGTTCACCGACGATCCGGCGCTTGCCCAAATCTGGCGGAGCATCCAAGCGAACGTCACGCTGCGTGATCTCGACCGAGAGTTCACCGAACGGCTCGCCGAGCATTATGTCGTCAATGCGGTGCGGCTGGGATCACCCGTGCCGGAACGAGATTTAAGAGAGTTTGCCGTGCTTGCCGGTCATCTGGGTACCGCCGCCGTGCAGGTCGTGCAAGACATGCCGGCTGCCAAGCGGAAACGCATGTTCGACATGTTTGTGCGTATGGTCACGCATTTTCCCCAAGCGTGATGGAACAAGGCCGCTAAAGAGCCAGCCAACAAAAAAGGCCGGGCGTGATGCCCGGCCTTTCAATTTTCAGCTTCTGAGAAGCGGCCCTCTTGTCTCGTCGCGTTTCCGGACGGAAAACCGGGGACCACTTTTCCTGGAAACGCTTAGAAGATCTCGAAGAGACCTGCTGCGCCCATGCCGCCACCAATACACATGGTGACAACGCCCCATTTGACGTTCTGGCCTTCAGCCTTACGACGACGGCCTTCCAGCAGAATGTGACCCACAAGACGGGCACCGGTCATGCCGAAGGGGTGACCGATGGCGATGGATCCGCCATTGACGTTGTATTTCTCAGGGTCGATGCCCAGCGTGTCACGGGAGTAGAGGCACTGCGATGCGAATGCTTCGTTCAGCTCCCAAAGGTCGATGTCGTCAACCTTGAGGCCAGCGCGCTCCAGAAGGCGTGGCACAGCGAAGACAGGTCCAATGCCCATTTCATCTGGCTCACAACCTGCTACCGCAAAGCCGCGGAATGCACCGAGAGGCTCAGCGCCGCGCTTGGCTGCTTCGCCTGCTTCCATCACAACAACAGCTGCCGCGCCGTCAGAAAGCTGTGATGCGTTACCAGCAGTGATGTAGTTGCCTTCGCCACGGACAGGCTGCAGGCTCTGCAGACCTTCAAGGGTCGTCTGCGGACGGTTGCATTCGTCTTTGGTAACTGTGTAGTCGACGATGCTTTCTTCCTTCGTTTCCTTGTCGACCACTTTCATTTTGGTCTTCATTGGAACGATCTCGTCGTCGAACTTGCCGGCGTCCTGAGCAGCCGCGATGCGCTGCTGCGAGCGAAGGGAATACTCATCCTGATAGTCGCGGGACACATTGTAGCGCTCAGCCACGATGTCTGCGGTTTCAATCATTGGCATCCAGAGAGCTGGATACTGCTGCATCAGGTTTTCTTCGGTGATGTTGTTGGTGTTCATGCCACCCATGGACACAAGCGAGATGCTTTCAACACCAGCACCAACAGCGATAGGCGTGTCATTGTTGACAACAGCATTGGCAGCCATGGCAATGGTCTGAAGACCGGATGAGCAGAAGCGGTTCACGGTTGTGCCGGACGTGGTGACCGGGCAGCCAGCTGCCAGTGCGGACAGACGGCCAACGTTCATGCCGGTTGCCCCTTCAGGGTTCCCGCAGCCCATGATGACGTCTTCTACATCACCTGGCTCAATGCCTGCCCGCTCAATGGCGTGCTTGATGGCGTGGCCGCCCATGGCAGAACCATGGGTGATGTTGAATCCGCCACGACCGGACTTTGCCAGTCCGGTACGGGCGGTGGATACGATAACTGCTTCTCTAGACATATAGGTCTCCCTGCTTTGCAAACCTGTTTCGTAACTTTGTTTTGCCCCATTTAGCACGCGGCCAATTGGCATGTCTCATGCCAATAAGCCCGCAACCGCATTTGTGTCGCTACGGAACGCGCCGTCAAAGGACCAATTGGGCGGCACCATACCCGCCCTTGGGGTTGTTTGGGAATCAATTTCGAACGGCACCGTTTCACACCTGAACAGCGGAAATTAGACCGGAAAACACACCCATATCCGTTCAAATTTCCCAGATTTCTGCCAATTTCTGGGCCGGTCGCAAAGAAACCGCAATTTGGCCGCGGCTTTGCCCCGCCTACTCCCTTCGTCAGCCCCAATCGGAGGTCACCTTCATCCTGCGGCTGAAAACGAATCTGGAGAGTGACATGACAAAAACATACACACGGACCCTGGCTGGGATTGGGGCAGCAGCTTTGATGATCTCAGGCACCCTGGGATTCACAGCAGCAAGCACCAGCGCCCAGGCTGAGAGCACTCTGGGTCCTGATGCCGTTACCGTCATGGTCGAATATGCCCCCCTCTCTGACGTCTATGCTGATGCCGAGGGCCGGTTCACGATGCCGGTCTATTTCGCCCATGAAGCGACTGTCCTTACAGAAGAAGCCGATCTGGCGCTTGGCGCCCTTGCAGACGAGACAGCGACCTATTCCGCCGTTGCCGTGACGGTTAGAAGCCAGGGCAATGACGATCAGGCGGTCGCGGTTTATGACGCCCTCTATGAATATGGTGTGCCGGCCCGCGTCATGGCGCTGGAACTCGACGACGATGAAGTCGGCGACACCGAAACCGACATGCTGGCGTCGGCGATCTAGCCAAAAGACCTTTGAAATTCTCATGTCAGGCGCGGGATATCCCTCGCGCTTGACATTGTTGTCAGAATTCATTTTAATACATTTGTATTTTTTTGAACCAAATGAGATCCGCTATGCCGTTCCGCCGACTTTTGCCCCTCCTTCTCGCCGCCACCCTGGGACCCGGGCTTGGATCCGCCGCCGCTGTCGAACGGCCGGAACCGGGCGTCAGTGAGAAGCTTCTGTCCCACCAATCGGTGTTTCAGCCACCGCGGCTGATTGAGGTGTCGGACCATGTGACCGTCGCCTACGGCTACACCATGTCCAACATCGTAATGGTGGAGGGCGATGATGGCATTTTCATCTTCGATACCGGGATGCGGGTCGAGAAAGCCGCGCTGGCACTCAAAGCGCTTAGAACCCGGACCTCGAAACCCATTTTGGGTGTGGCCTACTCCCATGGGCACGGCGACCATACGGGCGGAGTTCGGGCGTTCATTCCGGAAGGCGCTGATATTCCGCTTTATGCCCATCGCAATGCGCTTAGATATCTGGGCGATGTCACATCGCCAACCGCGGATGTGTTTCGCCTCCGCGCTGTGCAGCAGCTTGGTCTCATTCTGCCGGAGGGACCAGAAGGCACTGTCGGGTCCGGCGGCGGTCCCATTGTCAATCTTGGGGGGACGGTAAGCTACATCACCCCTACCCATCTGTTTGACGACGAGGTGACCATCGATCTGGGCGGCATCACCGTCAAACTCTTCCATGCGCCGGGTGATCTCGACGACGGCATCGCCGCGTGGGTTGAGGAAGACGGCGTGCTCGCAACAGGCGACACGGTTGTCGGCACACGGACCCACCCCATTCTTTCAACGCCGCGCTATGAAAAAGGACGTGACGCCGAGGCCTATATTGCCAGCATCAATCACTTCCGCGATTTTGGCGCAACGCACCTCGTAGGCGGCCATGGTCTTCCGATCAATGGCGCTGAAAATGTCAGCACATTGATCGACAGCACGCTGCTGGTGGGCCGCTACATCATGGATGAAACCCTTCGACAAATCGATGCGGGCGCCACGCCGGAACAGACGGCTGCTGCGCTCCGAATTCCGGCGGGTATCACCAGCGGTGAAGAGTTCGATGACTATTATCATCGGCTGAACTGGATCGTGCGCGGCGTCTATAACAAAGAGATGGGTTGGTATGGCGGGGACACGCTGGAACTGGTGGCGCTGGCGCCCCAAGAGCGCGCCTCAAAACTCATCGACGCGCTTGGTGGCGCGGATAGTGTGCTCGAGCGTGCAGAAGCCGCTTATCAGGCGGGTGATTATCGGTGGGCTGCGGAACTCGCGACGGAACTCCTGGTCCAGGATGAGGCCCACTCCGAGGCGCTCTCCATCAAAGCCAATTCGCTGCGCGGCATTGCCTATCAAAGCGACAGCGCCAATGAACGCAATTACCTTCTCACCGAAGCGGACCTGATGCTCGGCGACATTGGCATGAACATTATTTTCGGTCAGGCCTTCGCTCGCGTTACATCGTTTTTCTCTGAACCTCAGATTCCCGACCTTGCGCTCGCCGGTCCCTCCTCGTCCTTTATCAGCAAATTGCGGGTGCGTTCTGATGTCGAGCGACCCTTGAGCGAAGACATATCTATCACCGTTCAGGTTTCTGACAGGGAAGAAAGCTTTCAACTCACCCTCACGAAAGGTGTAATGATCCATGACCGTCCCTCGCTTCGCACACCGGACGCAATTGTCACCCTCGACCATCGCTCGCTGATCCTGCTTGCCGACGCAAGGATGTCATGGGAGAACATTCTGGACAGAGATGCTGTATCTGCCAGTGGCGACACGGAAAAACTGCAGACCTTTTTCGACCACCTCAATTGGGACTGACCTTGCCCCCTACACAAGCGACACAACCTCCTCCCAGCAAACCTACATCGGGCAAGTCGGAGCGTACACGACAGGCCCTCATGGCTGCAGGCGAGGAATTGATGGGCTGGAAAGGCATTGAGGCAACGTCGGTCCGCGACATTAATCAAAAGGCGAAACAGAAGAACACGTCCGCCATTCGCTACTACTTCACCAACAAACAAGGTCTTCTCCAGGCGATCCTCGACAAGCGCATGGTGCCGCTGGATGAGGAACGAAGACGCCGCTGGGCCGCGCTCACGGAGGCCAAAGGGTCGGACGGTCTGACCTTGCGGGATCTGGTGGAGGTTCAGGTTCTGCCGATTGCGGAAGCGGTGCTAGAAGACGCCGCGTGGCGAAACTATGTGCTTCTGCTTTCCCAGCTGGTCTCGGCTCAGGGCGCTAGCTATCAGGATCTCTGGCGAGACAGATATGACAAGGCCAGCGGCGAGATTATTGCTGCCATGCGGGTCCATACCGACACAGCCAGTGACGAGAAGTGGCGTCAACGGGTGAGTGACATGATCACTTTCACCATCGGCAGTCTGTGTGAGAGGACCTATTTGCTGGGTCAGAGAGGCACCAAGCCCCCATTGTCTGATGAGCAGTATCTATCGAACCTGGTTCAAACCGCCACCGCGATTCTCTCGGTACCCGATCAGCGGTGACTCAGCCTATGGGGCTTCCGATCGCGATCTCATATCCATCCGGATCCCGCACGTAAAACTCTTCAATGCCGTAGGCTTGCGGTTCAACCTCCGTGACCTCAAACCCTCTTCCAGAGAGCCGCCCGTGCATCTCCTGCGCCGACGGGTAGGTCAGATAAAAGACCGTATCGCTGTAGTGCGGACGTGCTGCGCGGTCAGCGGGTGAGATGATGTCCTTGGCGTTCAACATGATCGCACCGCCGCCTTCGTGGCGCAGGTTGGCCCAGATGATGGTCCCTTCTTCTTCGACTTTACGGTCTACCTCAAAGCCAAGCTCTTCGTAGAAGTCGATGGATGCGCCGACATTTGCGACGTTGAGCAACGGCACCAGGTCGGTCGGACGGGTCATGACATTCCCCTGTAACTATGTTGAAGAACAGCGGATCAATTAAGCGCTACTCGCCGACATAGTGCAATGAGAGAGTGCGTCTCTGGGCATGCGCCCGGTGCTCCAGCAGCCAGAGGCCCTGCCAGATGCCTAAATCCATCCGACCATCGGTCACAGGCACGCTCAAATGGGTCTGGGTCAAAGCCGTGCGAATATGGGCGGGCATGTCGTCTGGGCCCTCTGTCCCATGCCGATACCTGCCCGGATCCTCCGGCGCGAGGCGCGCCAACTCATCCATCAGATCCGCCATAACGTCCGGGTCGGCATTTTCCATGATCACAAGGGAGGCGGATGTGTGCCGCACAAGCACGGTCAAAAGCCCTTCTTTTGCGCCCTCTTCCACCAGCCAGGCAGCGACTTTTCCTGTCACGTCATGAACCGAAAACCCACCGGTTGTGATCTCGATCTGACCGCGCGTCTGCCATAGCGCTATTCGCATGGATGCTTCCTCTTTCATGGCATGTCTTTACAGGGTAGATAGAGCGCCATCTGGTCTGCCAGGTCAACGTCCTGTGGACTTGGCTGGCCGCCGCCTTGAATCAAGGAGTGTCTATTCGCATGAGTTCCCCGTCTGCATTCGAAACCCATGTCGGCCCTATTTCCTACACGCGGTCTGAGGATGGCGCGTCGCTCACGTTCACGATTGATGAGCAGCATCTGAACGGGGACGGGTACATTCATGGCGGCATGATGATGACCCTGGCATCGGGCGTCCTGGGCGAACTCGCGCGTGCTGTGGCAGAGGATGCACCAACAGCGCCGCTTTCGGTCAATTGTGATTTTGTGGGACCCGGCCCAAAAGGGGCCTCTGTTGTTGGCGAAGCGACCATCACCCGACGCACGCGAACAGTGCTCTTCACGTCTGCAGAACTCAAAGCAAATGATAAGCTGATGATGACCGCGACAGGCGTTTACCGGATTGGAGACGCGTCGTGAGCGTGCCCACCCCGGAAGGGTTCTTCGCCCAAGAGCTCATCGACCCGTTTGAGAAATTTGTCGGGCCTTTGTTCGAGCGGAATGAAGACGGTCAGCGGGTTGTTGCCTTCCGGGTCGACGAACGGCATCTAGGGCATGACGGGGTGCACGCCCACGAAGGTCAATTGATGACGTTCGCCGATGCGTCCATGGGCTGCACCGCCTATTGGGACAATGATTATGCCCCCTGCGCGACGCTCTCGCTCCAGATCAGTTTCCTACGGTTTCCGAAGCTCGGCGAGCTTGTGGAATGCCGCGCCCGCTTCACGCGCAAGACGCGGTCCATTCTATTCGTCGAGGGCGCGTTCTCGGTTGGCGGCGAACCGGTCATGTCCGCCACCAGCCTTTGGAAGGTCTTGGGAAAGCGGTAGGCGAGCTCTGACTCCCGCGCCACATCCTGGTTCGAGACGGCCCTTCGGGCCTCCTCACCATGAATGCTTTTGCAATAGAACCTCATCCTGAGGGGCGCGACAGCGCCGTCTCGAAGGATGACTGTTCTAGGCCGCCTCAGAGGTCTCTGAAACTTTTGGGGATCGGCATGAGTTCCTGGAAGTCGGCGTCGCGCTTCTCCTGTTGCGCCGTGAAACTTTCGCTCATGTCGCCGGGCTGGAACATGCCGGTCTGCCAGACAGCAATATGCTTCAACGCATCACTCACAGAGTGATCGCGGCCATAGTTCAGCATTTCTTTGGAGCCCCAGACCGCGAGCGGCGACTTAGACGCAATGTCGGCGGCATGACCCATGACCGCTTTCATCATATCGTCATGGGTTTCGAACACTTCATTCACGAAGCCACAGGCCTTCGCTTCATCTGCATACATGCGGCGGCCGGTAAACGCCATTTCCCGCACGAGGCCTTGCGGCATCACATAACCCATGCGCGGGAAAGTTCCGACGTCGGCGGTCATGCCGATATTGATCTCGGCAATGCAGAAGAACGCATCTTTGGTGCAGTAGCGCATGTCGGCAGCACTCGTGAAGTCCATGCCGCCGCCCACGCAGGCACCATTAATGGCCGCCAGAACAGGCATGCGCGCTTCTTCGAGGCAGGAGAATGTCTTCTGCAGCATGAGCACGGTCTGCATCATATGTTCGCGGCGTCGACCTGCTTCGATATGGCTCTGATCCGGACCACCACCAAAGACCGACAGATCCATGCCGGCAGAGAAGTGCTTGCCTTGCGCTGAAATCACAATCACGCGGGCCCGCGCGTTTTCGTCAATGTCGCGGATGATGGCCGGCAGTTCATTCCAGAACGGCTTGTTCATGGCATTTGCCACTTCCGGCCGCGCCAGCTGCACATGGGCGATGTGATTTTCAATGCTGACGTCGAAGCACTCGTGCGCTTGATTGTTCTCGTTTACTGCTGCCTGGCTCATGCGGAGCTCCCGTCATTTCTTGAGTTTGACGGGAGCCTATCACATGAAACGCTTAGCGCTGCAGCGCTTTTCCTGCCGCATTGTCATCGGCTTGAAGCTTCCGGAAGGCGCTGAAAAGACCGAGACCCGGGTTCGGCTTGCCTTCGCGCCCGATCAGCAGCAGCTGATACATGAACCAGTTCGCGGCCCCCATGCCGTTGATCAGACGGACGATCTTGGAGGGGCTGTTCTGACCCAGGAGCCAGCCGTTGCCGAGTTTCAGATTGTCTTCAAACCGCGGGGCTTCAGCGATTTTTCCTTCGAGCAGTTGGGCGGGCAGGTCTGTCTCCACGCACATCGGCCGCCCGATGCCGATGGCATCTGTGGCGCCAGACGCCAGCGCAGCGTTCATGCCTTCGACTGACCGGAAGCCGCCGGTGACCAGCAGAGGCAGTTTCGTGGCCGCTCGAATGTCTTTCGCATAGTCCAGGAAGTAGGCTTCGCGCGCGATGGTGCTCGGGCGCATGTTTTGGGTTTTGCTTGCATCCAGGGTGAGGCCGTCCCCTGCGAGCATTTTCGGCGCTTCATATGTTCCGCCGGAGACCTCGAGCAGATCGAGACCTTCCTGTTCGAGCCACTGAGCAACGGTGATGGAATCGTCCGTTGAGAAACCGCCCTTTTGAAAGTCTGTCGAATTGAGTTTGACGCTGATCGGGAAATCAGGGCCCACCGCTTCGCGCACCGCGCGTACAGACATGAGCAGAAGTTTTGCTCTGTTCTCCAGCGATCCGCCCCATTCGTCTGTCCTGTTGTTCACATCGGGGGAGAGGAATTGCGACAGCAGATAGCCATGTGCGCCGTGAAGCTGCACACCTGTAAAGCCCGTCTCCTTGGCGACGGTCGCCGCCTTGGCAAAGCGATCAATAATTTCGAGGATCTCGTCATTATTCATAGCGCGTGGCTTGCCAAAATTCTTGCCCGGCAGCGCCACGGTGAGATCGGACGCGCTCACCGGGTTCTTGTTGACCGATATCGGCGTCTGACGTCCCGCATGGGAAATCTGCATCCAGAGATGATTGCCGCCGATGGTGCCGGCTTCCGCGAAGGCTGCGAGGCGCGACTTGGCCTCATTTGATTGCGGTCCATCGATGGCCACATTGCCGGGCCGCTCCATATAGCGCCGGTCGAGCTGCACATTGCCCGTGAGCAACATGCCGGCGCCTCCTTCCGACCATTTGCGATAGAGGGCCACATGACCTTCGGTCGCCTGGTTTTTCGGATCGGCCAAACCTTCGGTCATCGCACCTTTCACCAAACGGTTTGAAAGGCGAGCGCCGCAGGGCAAATCGAGGGGGGTTGCAATCGTCGGAGGGGTCGTTTCAGCCATCGGAAGCTCCTATCTATCGATTTCTGCCTCAACAGATAAACGCTACGTTGCGTATCGTCAATAGATACGATACGTTTTGTTTGATTTGTGATAGAGAGTGCAAATGTCAGAAGTGCTTCGATTCGAGGAAAAACCGCGCGAAACGCCTGTCGCCACGCGGCGAAAGGTGCTGGAGGCAGCGGCTGCGCTGCTGGACGGGGACGGCTATCCAAGCGTCACCATGGAGGCGATCGCCGCAAAAGCCGGTGTGGCCAAAACCACAATCTATCGCTGGTGGCCCTCAAAGGCTGCGATCCTGCTCGACCTTTTTGACGCCATCGGCGATGAGCGGATCAGCGATCCGAAAACCGGTGATCTCGCGTCTGATCTCAAAGCCTATTTGAAAGCGCTGCTTGAACTGATGAGCGGCACCGTCGCAGGAGAAGCCGCGGCAGGCATGTTTGCCGAGGTTCAAGGCGACCCTGTGTTGAAAGACGAAGTCTGCGCCCACTTCTCGGAGTTTCGGCAGATTGTGCTTCGCCAAATTGTCGATCGAGGCCTCTCCGACGGTGAACTTCGAGGCGACGCGGACAGACGGTTGCTGGACGATCTCATCATCGGGCCCTTCTGGTACCGCCTTCTTGTCGCCCACGAGCCGATGAGTGCTGAAGAGTGCGAGCGCCACGTAGATATCGTTCTGTCCGGCATCGCGTCTTAATCACCTTGCACTGCCTCTCCGTTCGCGCTTTGCTACCCGCAACAAAGCAAAAACTGGGAGACGCACATGGCGATCAATTACGACGAACTCATGACCCTGAAAACAGAGGGTCAGGAATTTTCTTACGGCGATCGGGAGACCATGCTCTATGCATTGGGTGTCGGGTTCGGGCGCGATCCGCTTGACGCGAAAGAGCTGCCCTTTGTCTATGAAAAAGACCTGGTGACAGTGCCCACCATGTCGACAGTGATCGCCTGGGGTGCAGGTGCCATGGCAAAGAGCGGCATCAATTACGCCATGGTGGTTCACGGCGAGCAGAAACTCACCATGCATAAGCCCCTTCCCATTGCCGCCGATATTCTGGTCGACACCAAAGTTGTCGGCGCATGGGATAAGGGCGCCGACAAAGGCGCCGTCATTGCCAGCGAAACCAGCATTCGGGAAAAGGCAAGCGGCGACGCACTCTGCACCATGCTCTCCACGACATTTGCCCGCGGCGATGGCGGCTTCGGCGGGCCGAAGGAAGGCGCACCCGTACCGCACGCCATTCCGGATCGTGCGCCAGACCAGTCTTTCGATGCGGTCACCGCGCCGGACCAAGCACTGCTTTACCGGCTATCGGGGGACAGAAATCCCCTTCATGCGGATCCTGAGTTTGCCAAGGCCGTTGGCTTCCCAGCGCCTATCATTCACGGGCTCTGCACCTATGGCACCTGCTGCCGGGCGATCATCACCAATGTTTGTGACTATGATCCGAAACAGATTGTTGGGTTTGACGTGCGCTTTTCTTCACCGGTCTATCCGGGTGAAACCATCACCGTCGACACGTGGCGGGACGGGAATGTGCTGTCGTTCCAGGCGCGTGTGAAGGAACGCGACGTGATGGTCATCAATAATGGCAAATGCACATTGGCCTAATCAGGAATCTGGGTGTCGGCGCTTGACGCCGACACCGTAGGGCCTAGGCTTCCGTCTAAGGACTAAGTCTGTATTTTATAGCGTGGGAGGGGGGATCCATGCTGGATACGCTGGCCATCAAAGGGCGCGATGCCTATCTGCCTGCCTGGAAAGGTTTGACGCGCGCAGAGGCCGACTGCGCCTACGATAGTGTCGTCATCAGCGGCAACGGGATCGGCGCCGCCGTGTTGGCAGCCCGGCTCAACAGGTCTCCGGAATTTGCGGGCCGCGTGGTGATTGCCGCCCCCGCCGTTGCCGAAAGCCGGCGTCTCATCAATGGGGTCACGCTCCGCGCACGCAGCATCGATTATTATGCGGCTGCCCTTGGCATCGACCGCGCCGACGTGCTTCGCGAAATGTACGGACCCGACTGGACCAAAGCCATCACCTACCGTCAGCGGGTGTCGCTCTGTGACGTGGAAGATGGGCAATACAGTCTCCGGACACCTACGACCTGGATGACGAGCGACGGTGTCAAAAAAGACCGGACCGGCCGCGAACCTCTTGCCTATGGTGTACGCAATTCACGACTAGCGGGGGCGCTCATCTCCCTCGCGAAGCAGGCCGGTGTGACCCATGTCGAAGAAGCGGTAAACGATTGGCACGCATTGCGGGCATTGGCGCCGGGCGAACGCCCCTTGATCGTCAATGCCAAACCGAAACCCCTGGAGAATGCGGAGACAATTTGGGACGCGCCTGCGCCGAAAGAATTTGTCCTCGCCTCCCAGATCACATTCACCGATTACAGGCGGTCGTCCAAAGGTGTGCTCGACAAACATGATGCCTATTGCGCCTTTATTCATCGGGATGGCGGCCTTGATATGTCGGTCCTCTACCCCTTCCAGGATCCGCTCTCACCGGAGGCCAGCTATTACGGAATCTTTTATCGGGTCGCTAAGGCAGGGAGTTTTGACAAAGCCCATGAATATGACGCGCTCACGCATGAGATCATTGGTGTTGGCGAACAGCTTGGCCTGGAGGCGCACGACATAGACGAGACGATGGGCCAAGCGGCGGTCCCTTGCTTGAGGTGGCGGGGTCTCCGGAACCGTCAGAAAGACACACTTGATCTTTCCTACATCTATTCAGGCGGCGCGCCGATCATTACAGGAGACGGGATGGTCCGTTCCGCCGTGGCCGCCACCGCCGCGGCCGAAGCCCTGCTCTGCGGGCGCGACCCTGTGCCGGAGATGAATAAAGCCCTCAATCGATATCGGTTCCTCAATTGGAGCCAATGCCGGATGATGACCAACTTCCCGGGGACCACCGCCAAGCTCATTGGTGCCCGGCCCAATTGGGCGCTTGCAGCACCCGGTCTCTCGAGAGATTGGGATATGTGGGCGGGCGCCTATTGATGAGAGCCCCCGCGCAGAAAAAAGGCGGACACCAAAAGGTGCCCGCCGGGCTGACGTCAAATGACGACAGATAACTTAGGTGAACTTGAAGCAGCAGATCTTGTTGCCGTCGAGATCGCGGAAGTAGGCGCCGTAGAAATTGTCTGTGCGGGGGCCAGGCTCGCCTTCGTCGGTTGCGCCAAGCTCAAGCGCTTTTTTGTACATGGCGTCGACCTCTTCTGTCGATTCTGCTGCCAATGCCAGCATGTTGCCATTGCCGGGCACCGCCGTCTTTTCGTCATAAGGAATGCACAAGGACAGCATGGCGCCGCCCTTAGCGTCGTTCCAGAAAATGATGCGATCCATGCCGAACGCCCGCTGGCCGCCAAAGGCACCGAGGAAATCATCATAAAACTTGGCGCCCTTTTCCAGGTCATTCGAGCCAAGCGTTGCGTATCCAATCATTTGAGTATCTCCCATTTTGGCTGGGGTTCCTGCCCCGGCTTTCAGTTCTAAGGCGACACGTTAGCCATTCACCGGAGGAATACAATGCCAACTCGACATCACAGTTTGCTGATTGGTCATGGAGCCCTTGTCTTCATTTTAGGGCTAGTTGCGGGAGTCCCGTTTTTGTGGGCCATTGAGGCCGTTGCGACGGGCGGCGGCGCTGCGGAAGCCGAGGCCCTTCGTGCCTGGCGCATGGCCCATCTGGAAGGAACGCTCAATGGCATGCTCATGATTGCGGTTGCCGCAGCGGCAACACAGCTCACTCTGAGCGAGAGCCGCTCTTCGATCATCACTTGGGGTCTGATCGCAACAGGCTGGGGTAACATCCTGGCCTCCTTTGTCTCCGGCATGACCGGGGGACGCGGCCTTGCCTTTACCGGGCTTGATTGGAACACCCTCACCTTCACGCTCTTCTCCATCGCGATTGTCGGGGTTATCGCTGCCTTTGTCGTTCTGGCACTTGCAGCGTTTTCCCAATCCAGCGACTAGGGACCAAAGGTCCGACTTGGCGGAAACTGTCTGTTGAATGTCATTTCCGCCAAACACGATTTTTCCTAGTCTGCCCCCGTCAGGAACAATGGGAGTACCCCACATGCACATTGTGATTTTTCTCTATGACGGGTTCACGACCCTGGACGCGATTGGCCCGTTTGAGTCGCTGAGCCGACTGCCCAACGCGGAGGTCACCTTCGTCGCCAAAGAAGCCGGCATGGTCGCCAACGACAATAATCTGATCGACATCTATGCGCCGAAAAGCATCGATGAGGTCGACAGCGCCGATATCCTGTTGGTGCCGGGCGGATTTGCCGATGAGGCCGTGCGCAATGATCCCCATCAGATGGACTGGGTCCGGAAAATAGCAAAGACCACCAAGATCAATGCGTCTGTGTGTACAGGCTCTCTCATTCTTGCCGCCGCTGGATTGCTGGAGGGCAAGAAAGCCACGACCCATTGGGCGCGGTATGACGTTTTGGAAAGCTATGGCGCAACCGCGGTCGCGGAACGCTGGGTGGACCATGGTGACATCATCACGGCCGCTGGTGTTTCCGCCGGAATCGATATGGGCTTGCACCTGTCCGCGCAAATCGCCGGCGAAGACTATGCGAAGGCACTGCAGCTTGCGATCGAGTATGCGCCGGAACCTCCCTTCAACTCAGGCAGTGTCGCGACCGCAGGCGCCGAGACCGTTGAGTTGGTCGCGGCAATGATGGGATCAGATGACACACCGTCCACCGGCCCACGTGCGCTGCCCGACAGGATTTCACGGGTCCCGCGGGCACACTGACCGGTTCTAACGTCAACGGCGTTGAGACCCAGCCTCAAATCTGAGAAGACAAAAAGCCGTCTGGCGGGTTGCCCACCTGCCAGACTTTTTCCAGCAGCTCGCGGCATACCTGCCGGTGGCGACAATCCGAGGCCATTGAGCAGTTTTTGAGTGAAAAGAGGCGCTGTGCGCCCTCACTGTCCAATCCGTACTCTTTCATCAGACCGGCAGACGCGATCCGGTCGCGGCACATGGGTTCCATAACATTCCCCTCTCTAGAGAAGCGCAGGGTGGCGGCTTTGCGCTCAATCTGCTTTGACCAGGATCAAGCCGCCATCTTTTCTCGCAAAATGGTGGCCCCGTGCACGGATTAGACGACCGCAGGGCAGTTCTGTATCTTGCGGGCCAAAGAATTAGTAACGGGGGCACATCATGGCGGACGGGAATCCATATAATCCGGCTTTGTTTGAGGAAGACGCGGTATCGGCTGAGACAAAAGCAATTAACACAGCCTTGATCGATCTTTTGGAGAAGTCCGAGGACAATTGGGACATTGGCGTGGCCGAAGCCCGCGCCCGCCGAGACAGAGGTGAAGGGCCCTTCCCTCTGGTTCCGAAGTCTGATCGGGCCATCACCCGCACCATTCCAGGAAAAGGCGGCGATATTGAGCTTCGGATCATCGCGCCCGAAAATCCCAAGGGTGTCTACCTGCATTTGCATGGAGGCGGCTGGGTTTTTGGCTCAGCCGACGGGCAGGATCCGATGCTGGAGCGGATCGCAGACAATTGCGGTCTGGCCTGTGTCAGCGTCGAATACCGCCTGGCGCCGGAACATCCCTATCCTGCCGGCCCGGACGACTGCGAAACAGCGGCTGCATGGCTCGTCGAAAACGCCAAGAAGGAATTTGGAACGGATGTGTTGACGGTCGGTGGGGAAAGCGCCGGCGCACACTTGGCCGCCGTAACACTGCTTCGCATGCGGGACCGTCATGGCTATGCAGGGTTCGCTGGGGCCAATCTTGTGTTTGGCGCTTTTGACCTGCGCTGGACGCCGAGCGCCCGTGCTTTCGGTGATGAACCCTATCTCATCCTGCGCACCCATGATCTGCACAAGTTTGATGAATGCTTCATTCCAAAGGATGCTGACGCCTCGGACCCAGATATCTCGCCGCTCTTTGCCGACCTGAAAGGCATGCCCCCTGCTCTCTTCAGTGTCGGAACGGAGGACGCCCTGCTGGACGACAGCCTGTTCATGCATGCGCGATGGGCCGCCGCTGGCAATAAAGCGGAGCTTGCCATCTATCCGGGCGGTGCCCATGGCTTTGTGGCTTTCCCGGGCGAACTCGCCGCATCAGCGGTGAAGCGCATGGACGCGTTTCTCAACAGCGTCACTAAATAACGTTGCGGCAACTTCGGCACAAACCGACACGGTGACTTTTGCCGCCGATCTTGAGTCTTAATTTTGATCGCGTTTGCGGACGGCGAACCGTTTCCACTTCGCCTGCAAACGCTCTAAAGTGCAGCGCTCCCGCCTAAGTTAGAGTTTTCATGACCAAGCCCCTTCAGACTGTTCAAAGCATCGTCAACACCTGGAACTGCGATGAAGTGGGCCATATGAACGTTCAGTTCTATGTGGCGGCGGCCTCCGACGCCAATCGGGCGTTTGGCGTTGCCAACAATATCACCCGACCGGTTCAATCCAGGCGCGATCATATCCGCTTTCATCGGGAGCTGAGAGCCGGAGATATTTTCGCGGTAACAAGCCGGGCTTGCGGCACGCATGACGGCGGTGGCCTCGTTCTCTTTCACGAGCTTCACAACTCAGCGACGGGCGTTCTCGCGGCGACACTGACGAGCCAGACCGATCTACCGCCGGAAGCGGACGATGGGCCTTACACTGAGCTCACCGCGGAGGCTCTCCCGCGCGGTGTACCAGGCGTCTCGTCCCTTCCGCGGCTTCGGCTGGATGATGATGCAACAGCCGGGCTCATCCCCATTTACCAAGGGCTGGTGCACCCCGAGCATTGCGATGAAACCGGGCTCATGCGCCAGCAACATATTATGGGTCGTTTTTCGGATGGCGCGGCGCACCTTTGGCAGCAGGTGGGATTTGATCGCGACACAATGATCAGGGCGCGACGGGGTACCGTTGTGCTGGAGATGCGCGTCGATCGTATAGCGGACGTCCATGCCGGAACGGCACTTGTCGGCAAAAGTGCCATGGTGGAAGTGATGGGCCGCGTCTTACGGTTTGCGCATTTTCTTTTTGACGCTTCTACGGGCGCGCTGGTCGCGACCGGAGAAGCCGCAGCGGTCATGCTCGATCTTGATGCGCGCAAGACTGTGCCCTTCAGCGACGAAGAGAGCGCAAAGCTGTCCGCCTACCTCATGAAGGTGGGATGAGACATGGGCGAGATGATCGACACCTATCGGGGTTATGTAAACCCATGGGAATGCGACGAGATGGGCCATATGAACATTCAGTTCTATATGGGCAAGACATCCGACGCGGCATTCCACCAACAAGCTTTCTTGGGTCTCGGCTATGAACACCAACAACGCGAACAGACAACCTATGTCGCACTGGAACATCACATCCGCTTTCACAAGGAACTGTTCGCAAGCGATCTTGTCGCCGTGCGCTCTGGCGTCCTGTCCATCGACACCAAGACCATGCGGATCTATCAGGAAGTCCGGAACGCCTTAACGGATAGCCTCTCCGCCACGCTTGTTGTGGATGTTGGCCATTTCGATCTCAATGCGCGAAAGCTGGTGCCTTGGACCGATTTCATACGCGCCCAAGCCGGCAAAATCATGGTCGAGCGTCCCGATGCTGCCCAGCCCCGCTCTCAGCCGGATGGGTCGCTGGATCGGGACGTGTCTCTCGAACGCGCAGATGACAAAAGCATGCATGAGACAAACCGCTCTGCCGTCAATCGCTGGGAGTGCGACGCCAACGACCATATGAACTCCCGTTTCTATCTGGCGCGTTTTTCTGAATGCCAGGGACATATGTGGGCAGCAGCCGGGCTCGATCGGCATTCCCAAAAAGCGAAGGGCCTCGCGACCGCCACCGTTGAGATGCGCCTTGCCTACTTCAAAGAATTGACTGCGGGGCAGACTCTCTTCGTCCGCACCGGGCTTGAAGCACAGGACGCCAAGACGCTGCGCTACCGGCACTGGATGTTCGATGCGGAGACCGGTGACGCCGCCGCGGCGGCAGAAGGCACCGCGCTGCTCATCTCACGGGAGAGCCGCCGGGCTGTCGATTTGCCCAAAGAAATTCGCGACAGGCTCGGCTGAGCCACTCGTCCATCATCCATGAACCATAACAATCCTTCCGGGAGATCCACATGAGCTTTGTTGAGCTTTACCGCAGTTCCGTCCAGACCTGGGAGACCGACGGGATGGGCCATATGAACGTGCAGTTCTATTCCGAGAAAGCCACCAGCGCTTTGGCGGCCCTCAGTGTTCATCTGGGCCATGGCCGCGACGCCATCGCCCAGACGGGTGCCCGCCTTGTCGCGGAAGACCATCACATTCGCTTCCTGCGCGAACAAAGACCCGGTGCGCCGATATTCATTCGGGGCGGCGTGGTGGAGGCGGACGCCAACCGGCTGACCTGTTATTTCGAGATGGTGAACACAGTATCAGGCGATGTCGCCGCTACTTTCTTCGCTCATGCCTGCTTGCGGTCCGACCATGATCGCGCTCAACTCCCCATCACCAACGCCATGATTGCCAAAGCTGCGACGGTCCAGGTTGAGGTTCCAAAGCATGGCGCGCCGCGTGGTCTTGAGCTCACGCCACCCCGCGCTACGCCCAGTCTGTCCGATGCAGAGAGCATGGATCTTCTCACGACGTTCCAAGGAGAGGTCATGCGGGACTGGTGCGTCACCGGCGACTTCCTGGCCACGCGCCGCTTCATGGGCATTGTCTCTGACTCCATCCCAAACCTGCTCGCGCAGACCCGCGGGGATGATCGGTCCAAAGACAGAACCACCGGCGGTGCGGCGCTCGAATACCGATTTGTCTATCGTGGCGCGCCCAGCGCCGGGGACATTCTGACGCTCAGAAGCGGTCTCAAAGAAGTCACGGACAAAACCTATACATGGGCGCACTGGCTGTTTGATGTGGAGTCTGGCCGCTGTGTGGCCACGGCCGAAGCGGTCGCCATCGCCCTTGACCTCGTGGCCCGCAAGGCCATCCCGATACCGCCGGAGATGAAAGCGGGCCTTGAGAAGTTTGTTGTGCCAGGATTGGGTGTCTGATCAGGAGGGCCCCATGAACGCTGACGAATATCTCGAGACAGCCGCGCGCTTTCGGCGCGACGTGGTCGAACCCAATGCCGCGAGATGGGAAGCCGAAAAACGGCAGCCGGTGGCCGCACTGAAACAGGCAGCTGATGCCGGTCTTATGCGCCTCGAAACACCCGTCGAGGCTGGCGGCTTCGGTCTGTCCTTCCTCACCAAGCTTACGGTCTGCGAGGAGATGTCCCGCGCGGATATGCCGTTCATCTTCGCGCTCATTAACACGCAGAATGTGGCGGCGCGGTTGTCAGCCAGCTCAAACCCACGCCACCTCACCGACTATGTGCCTCGTATATTGACCGGCGACCTTTTTGCGGCGACGGCGCTGTCAGAGCCTGGGGCAGGAAGCGATTTCGCCGGGATCACCACGCAGGCGGTCAAAGTCGATGGCGGCTGGGAGCTCACCGGTGAAAAAGGCTGGATCACCAATGCCGGGATCGCCGACCTGTTTGTCACCTATGCCCAATGCAAGCCAGAGGGCGACCCTGACGCGGGGTGGAAAGGAATTGGATCCTTTCTGGTCGACGCCACGAGGCCCGGCTTTTCCCGAGTGGAACCTTACGCGCTCGCCGGCGGTCACGGGATCGGCGCCGGGGGTTTCAAACTCGACCGGTTTTTCGTGGCCGACGAAGATGTGCTCGGCGGACCGGGCGACGGCTTCAAGTCTGCCATGGCGGGCGTGAATGGTGCGCGGGTCTATGTGGCTGCCATGTGTGCGGGGCTTGTAGCTGATGCCTTGGAAAAAGCCGTGACCTATGGCGCGTCGCGGGAAGCGTTCGGGAAGGTGCTGCTCCAGCATCAGGGGCTCAAATGGTCCCTGGCGGATGTTGCAACAGAGCTGGAAGCGATGCGCACCCTCACCCATGCGGCGGGTGTCCTGATTGAAGACGAGGGTGATGCGGTGACCCGGGCGGCACAGGCAAAGAAGTTTGCGACGGAACGCGCGGTGACGCTGATTGAGGCGTGTATTCACGCGATGGGCGCCAATGGCCTTCGAGAGGAGCACGGGCTCGGGCGCCATCTTATCTCGGCGAAGATTGCGGGCTATACGGACGGGTCCATCGAGATGATGAACGAACGCGTCGGCGCAGCGCTCACAAAGGAATATGGGGCTTAGCTGTTAAGCCCGATCAGGAACGCACGGTGCGCGGTAGCACGGAGCGGATGATGATGCCGCGTTCATGTGCGATGCGCTGAATGGTTTTCGTTCCACGCACCAAGCGGTAGAGCTCTTCCATGTTCAGGGCGCGTCGTGCCGCTTTGGCGGCTGCGCGGGTGTCGTTGTAGAGCTTGCGCAGGCTGCGATCATCCAGCTTTTTGATTTCAGCTTCCTTTTCCGCGCGTTTTGGATCTGGTTCGTCAAACTTTACAATCATGGTGTCATGCTCCCGATTAACTTGTCCTGTTTCAGTGTGGTCCTTACGTCCTGCTAGGGATTTGCTTCTTCCCTCAGTGGGTTTTGCTGAAGCTCTTCATCCATCTGCTGCATTTCTTCGCCAAACATGCGCGCCGCACGCGCAAAGCGTTTGACCATGCCTTCGAAGAATCCGAATGCTTCATCGAGTTCCTCCTCGGTCGGCACACCGGCGCGCTCTGCCGGCGTCTTGGCTTCGAGCTTCTCAAGGCGCTCCGTCAGGGCTGCGATCTCTGCATCATACGCTGCCCGTTCATCGGCTGCGAGTTCACAGCTGAAGCCACCTGCCTTTTCACGACAGTGAGACACTTCGCCCGTCTGCGTATCAAGACGCAGGAAGCCGTCTTCCGTTTCCGACATGGAATAGCGTGCCTCATTTGCGAAGGCGGTTCCACTCACAAGAAGACACGTGCTTAACGCAAGAGCGAGCCCAGTCCGGTTCATTCAAACCTCGTATGGTTTTGCGTACCCATGATCAGAATGGTGCTGGATTAAGGCAGGAATGCGACCGAAAAACCTTAACTTTTTGAGCTTTTTTGGGCGTTTACCCTGTCGTCGAGGGCGCAAATTTCGCGGCGCGCAATGTCCGGAAACTCCATCGGCAGGAAGTGCGATGCGGTGCCAAGACGCAAGATGGTGCCTTGCTTGTCTTGTCGCCCAATGATCTGAGGTGCATCGCCACGACAGGTTGAGCCCGCCCCTGCGTAAACCAGGGTGATGGGGCATTCGACTTTGTGCAGCGCGACAAAGGTGTCGTGGTCATGCCCGCGGAAGTTGGCCGCTTCCCATGCTGGGGCGCAAGTAAGTTCTACTTCTCCGCTCTCCAGATCGCGGGTGCCACCATCGACATAATCCGCAATCATGTCGACCGGCCACGACGTAAAGGCACCGCGGCCAGTATATTTCTCCACCATGGTCTTGCGATCCGGGAAAACAGAGCGCCGCCGCTCAGCCCCTGTCGCAAGATCATGGGGACCCAAGCCAATGCCGAGCTTCCGCATCCATTGTAGAAGACGGCCCTGATTGCGCCGGATCATCACCGGATCGAGGAGCACCAGGCCCCGCACCAGATCGGGGCGCCGGGCTGCCGCCAGAATGCTGGTCGTGCCGCCCATAGAGTGACCGGCCAGCAGGACTGGCTCGCCCGTCTCGTCGGCAAACCGTTCGAGCAACGCGACCAGATCATCGCTGTATCGGTACCAGCTCCGCTGTGTGCGCGGGTTGGCGGTGAGGGTTGTTTGACCATGGCCACGCGCGTCCCATGCGCGAATATGAAAGCGCTCCGCCAGCGGTGACAGGAGACGCCGATACGTCATTCCATTAAAGCCGTTGGCATGAGCGAAGTGGAGGGACGGTAACCCTTCGGCAGTCTTCCATTCCAGATATGACTGCGCGCCTTCCGCGCGGTCGAAACTTTGGCGAACGGGTTCAGCAGACAAGGGACTCGACATATTCACGTGCGCGCACTTTCATGCTTCTAACAGAGACTTTCTTTTCAGCCAGTCTGTGACGACCCCAACCGCCGCCGCCATCTTGTCCGGCTGGCCGATATAATAGTGGGTCGCGCCCTCAATCACATGAAACTCTTTGTCACCGTGCTGTACGCCCGCTAACAGGCGTTTTGCGTGGCTCGGTGTGCATCCATCATCTGCGCTGTTCTCGACCACAAGAATGGGTACCGTAACGTCACCGGCGCATTCCGGGCCTTTGGCACGGGAATGTTCAATGGACCATTGGGAAAGCCAGGCACGCAGAGAGCAAAACCGCGCAAGCCCCGCCGGCATCATGTTCACCGTCTTCGGGTCGCCCATGAAGCACCAGTTCGGGCCTTTTCGATCATTCGGATCTACCGACAGATCAAGCCAGCGGGGGTCGGCCATGGTACCGTGCACGACAAAGCCGAATTCCTCGTTCGGCAGTCCCGCCTTTTTCAGTTCGTCCAGTTTGTTCCAGACGAATTGATCGATCCGTTTCGAGCGGTCAACCTGCGCAGCCCGATAGCGGTCCACATAGGCCGCCGTGTAAGTCGGCTGGTTCGGGTTTTCAGGATCGTAGAGATTGAGTTCCACATCCCGTTTTGTCAGATCGGTCTCATCAATGATCGAGGCATCCAACCATTCGGTGAGAATGATCGCGCGGCTCACATGCGCCGCAAGCTGGAGCACGGCGTCCGCCGGGATGAGCCCAGCCCCCGCCACGTCGACAGGATCGCCCGCCGGTGTTTCGGTAATGGTCGGCTTTTCGGCCTGCGATTGATAGAACATGGAGAGCGAACCGCCGCCGGACCAGCCGGCGAGAATGACTTTCTTGAAGCCGAGTTTTTCCTTCGCGTATTTGATGTATTGGCCCAGGTCGAGAATGACCTTCTCCATGATGAGCGCGGTGTCATTGTGCGGATAGCGACTTCCGCAACAAAGGCAGTGAACACCCGCCGCCGCCAGCGCGTTTGGCATGGGCAACAGGTTCATGGTGCCCGTCGGATGCATGAAAATAAGGACTGTGTCTGACTCCACATCCTTGGGCTTCAAATATTGACCCTCGACCACAATCGTATCCAAAGCCCCGGCATAGGTTTCCTTGAAAGCGGATTTTTCCTGCCAGTGCAAAAAGATGGGAAGCCGTTCGACCTCGTGCGGCGTTGCGTTTGACATTCAATCCTCCACCAGGTTGCCGTCGGCGTCGCGCGTCTCCGGTCCGTGGACCCGAACGCGTCCGTCACCGAATTTTCCGTCACGCTCTCTGAATGCTTCCTTCAATCCCTTTTCGGCCGCGTTCTTCCGGAAGGTATCTGCGGCCTTTGCGCGATGACCACGAGCATCATTCTCACACGCGAGCCGCTGCAAGGTTCTGGCACCCATCAGTTCGAGCCCTAGATTGACAACGCGTTTTTGAGTGGTGAGCAGGTCCGGGTCGATCATGGCAAGACGGTCTGCTAGGCCTTCGACTTCCGCTTCGAGCATTTCAGCAGGCACCGACTTCATGACGAGGCCGATCTCCTGCGCTTCTTTGCCGGAAATACTGTCGCCGGTGAGGAGCAAGCGCTTCGCCCATTGGGGCCCGCAATGGTAGAGCCACATCTGATTGGGTAGGGAGCCCAGATCGCGTGCGGGCGGAAATGCGATCACGGCATCGTCTGCGGCGATCACCATATCGCTCAGGAACGCGATGTCGGTCCCGCCCGCCAGACACCGTCCATGAAGTTGCGCAATCACCGGTTTGTGCATGTCGAAAATCGCCATGCGGAAGCGCTGCTGGCGTTCCAGCTGCCAGATATCATCATCAATGCTGGAGGCACCACGGAGATTGCGGTCCGGATCGCGCGGGGCAGCCCCCGCCAAGTCGTAACCCGCACAGAAATCTTGACCCGCGCCGCGCAGGATCACCGAATGTACGTCGCGATCATTATCTGCGTCCCACAGCGCCTCACTTAAAAGGCGTTGCACCTCATAGGAAAGTGCGTTTCTTTTTTCGGGACGGTTGAGGGTGAGGCGCATGCGGCCGCGCTCAACCTCTATCTCGACATCAGCCATGGCTCTGGCCTTCCAGTTATGGGCGGTTTTAGGCGTCTAGGGACCGGCTCATCGAAAGACGGCGGGTCGTTTTTCCAAGAACGCGTTGACGGCTTCCTCATGTTCCGGCGTTTCCCAACACTCATGCAGGAACTTTGTTTCAAGCTTCTGCGCCGCGTCGAGATCTGTTGTCACCGCGTTTTCTGTCAGCAGTTTCTTGGTCATGCGCAATTGCGTGTCGGGGTTGGTGGCGATCTGCTGCCCAATGGCGATGGCCTTGTCCATCAACTCGTTGGACGAGACACAATGTTCGGCGAGCCCCAGGTCCGCGGCTTCCTGACCTGAATAAAGACGTGCAGACAGCATCATCTCGCTGGCCTTGCCCCATCCCATGCGCGAGATGAGGAAATGACTTGAGGCAAGCTCGGGTACAATGCCCATCTTCACGAACACCAGGCCGAATTTCGCCGCATCCGATGTGACGATCACATCAAAGGGCAGGATCATCGTGACGCCGATGCCGACGGCGGGTCCATTGACGGCGGCGATCAGCGGTTTCGATTCCCGCACAAGTTTGATCCAGTCGACGGTGGCAGGCACGCCGCCGGAGCCGCCCGCGGTGTCATTGCCGGGATCATTCCCGTCGATGCGGGTCTTGAACGTGCCTTCAATGTCCGCGCCTGCGCAGAAGCCACGGCCAGCGCCGGTCATGACAATAGAGCCGATGCTCTTGTCGTCGTTCGCGGTTTCGATTGCGTGGGCGAGCTCTTCCATCATTTGCGGCGTCCAGGCGTTCAGCCGATCCGGACGGTTTAGTGTGATGAGCGCAATGGTGCCCTTGGTCTCATAGATGATCTGTTCGTATGTCATCTGCTCCTCCCCAGGATATGTTTGTTGGGAGAAGTGTAGCGGCAGGTATCGCTCAAGGCGAGGCTGTCAAAGGTGATCTTTCAGCGCGTCTTCCAGCATGTCGAGCCGGTCTTGCCCCCAGAAAAACTCATCGCCAATGCAATAGGAAGGTGCGCCGAAGAGACCTCTGTCGATGGCGCCTTGCGTATTCTGTTTGACGACTTCGGAGATATCCGAGTGCGACGCTGCGTCAACAAGCAGAGCGCCGTCTAAACCCAGATCGGTCGCGATCGCAGATACCACGTCTGCGTCAGCGATATTGCGCTCCTCTTCCCAGATAGCCCGCATCAACGCGTCTGCCAGGTGGCCCGCCGGTTCTTCGCCTGCCTCGCGGATTGCAACGATCACCGCGCCGTCTGCCAGTCTCGGATTGACGGGCCAGTAGGCAGGATCCAGGTTCATGGGCAGACCCCGTCTTTTGCTCCATCGCGCCATCTCAATCTTGCGCCACGCCTGCCGCTGTTTTGGGCGCTGCCCTGCCGGCAGGCCACCTGTCTCTTCGAACAGGGTGAGGAGGTTTGTCGGCTTGTGATGCACCTTCACGCCATAGCGTTCCGTGAGCGCACGAAAGGCACGCGACCCGACATAGCTCCAGGTTGAGAGCGTCGAAAAGTAATAATCAATGGTGGTCATGCTGCGTCCAACTTTCCCTTTGCATTCCGTCGGAAATCGTACCACGCGCCTCAAAATAGACGTGATTAATCCCTATATTCACAGGGACAAATGATGATGCGAAATCGTCCGGCATCGAAGATCGGACGGCAAGGAGAGGAGGCTTCTCTTGGCCTATATTGACAAGACCCTGGCCCCCGGGGAGCGCATTCTGGCGCGGGGGCGCTTTCACTGGACCTACAGCTTCAAGTCCTGGATGTGGCTGCTCATTGCGGGGTGGGTGCTGATCGGCATCTACGTGTTTTTTATGCGGCAGATCCACAAATGGACGACGGAGTTGGTCGTTACCAATAAGCGTTTTGTCTTCAAACGCGGCGTGCTCAACATCAAGACGGATGAATTCACCGCCAATCGCATTCAAGCCATCACGCTGTCACAGCCGTGGCTTGGGCGGGTGCTCGGCTATGGTCAGTTGAATATTCGCGGTGAGGAGATCGGACAGTTCGGTCTGCCGGTCATCGCCAATCCTTTGGACTTTAGGCGGGCGCTCATTTCATCGGCGGAGGAAGCGGCGAAGGACAGCGTGCCTGTCGCAGCGTGAACTGCACTAGCGTTCCAGTGCGATCTGCTGCGCTGCCATGCGGCCGTTTTCAGCTTCAATGAGCTCGTAACTGACCTTCTGGCCATCCTTGAGGGTGGTCAGCCCTGCCTGTTGCACGGCTGTGATGTGGACGAAAGCGTCTTTTCCACCTTCTTCTGGTTCAATGAACCCAAAGCCCTTTGTCGAGTTGAACCATTTCACAGTCCCGGTCGGCATATTCTTGTCTCACTTTGCGCTATCAGCCATGTCGCTGGAGACGGCAGCATAAGTGGGGTTCGTGACAGGTATTTGACGGAGAACCGCAGGAGATGACGCAAAGAAAAACCCTCGCCGGTCTCCCAGCGAGGGCTCTTGGCGCTGCTACAAAGCGCGCCTCACACGATGAGCCCTATTCCCCCGAGTAGGACTCGCCGTATGCCAACTAAACGTCAGGTAAATAGGAATAGTCATCGCTACTCTATTCGTCGAGTGCCTAATTGCAACACTCTGCCTGAAATAGAGGCAGGCATTAAACTACTGAACGAAAATGGCCTCCGAGGAGGAATATCCCCGAAGGCCTTAGGGCTACTTCTGTGAGAAGCGTAGACTCAGATCAATAGTCGTCCATTTCAGCTTCGATCTCGTCCATCTCATCTTCGAAGTCTTCCTCGATCTCATCCATCTCGTCTTCGAAGTCTTCTTCGATTTCGTCCAACTCATCTTCGAGATCTTCTTCTGCTTCAATCGCGTCAAGCTCAGCTTCCAGATCGTCGTATTCGTCCGCCAGTGCAACGCCCGGCAGACTGACAAATGGCAGTGTCATCAACACGAGAGCCGCGACGAACAGTTTTACCCAATCACTCATCCCCTTATACCTTTCCCAGTTATAGGTACCCCAGAGACAAAACTGTCACATTTGGGTCGGCACCTGTCCAGAAAAGAAAAGCCTCGCCGAGTTTTCGGCGAGGCTCTGCGCTTTTGTTCTGCTGTCTGAGCGAATCTAAAGCGTGCGAGAAATCAGAACCTTCATGATTTCGTTGGTGCCACCGTAAATTTTCTGAACTCGCGCGTCCCTATACATGCGCGCGATGGGGTACTCGTTCATATAGCCATAGCCACCATGGAGCTGGAGACATTCGTCCACCACTTCACACTGCATGTCCGACACCCAATACTTCGCCATGGATGCTGTTGCGGCATCCAGCTTGTCTTCGAGAAGAAGTCCGGTGCAATGGTCGGTGAAGACCCGGGCAACGGTGGTTTTGGTTTTCGCTTCCGCCAGTTTGAACTGGGTGTTCTGAAAATCCATCACTGGCTGCCCGAAGGCTTTGCGCTCTTTTACATAATCAATGGTCTGTTCAAGAGCCGCTTCCATCATGGCGACGCCCTGAAGACCAATCTGAAGGCGTTCAGAGGCCAATTGCTGCATCAACTGAATGAAGCCCTGGCCTTCTTCCGTGCCCAGAAGGTTAGAGGTGGGCACGCGCACATTGTCAAAGAAGAGTTCAGACGTGTCCTGGCTCTTCTGGCCAATCTTGTCGAGGTTGCGCCCGCGGCGGAAACCTTCCACCTCATCGGTCTCAACGACGATCAGCGAAGTCCCCTTAGCGCCAGCCGTCGGATCCGTCTTCGAGACGACGATGATCAGGTTTGCCTGCTGGCCATTGGTGATGAATGTCTTTGACCCGTTGATCACATACTCATTGCCATCAAGTTTGGCCGTGGTCTTGATGTTCTGGAGATCTGACCCTGTGCCAGGTTCCGTCATGGCAATGGCGCCGACGAGTTCGCCGCTCGCCATTTTTGGCAGCCAACGCTGCTTCTGCTCTTCAGAGCCGTAGTGGACGATATAGGGGGCAATGATGGCATTGTGGAGCGATGCCCCAAAGCCCGTGATGCCCTTTTTGCCGAACTGGTCAATCAGCATGGCTTCATGGGCAAAGGTGCCGCCGGCGCCACCATATTCTTCCGGAACAGACGCGCACAGGATGCCCGCTTCGCCGGCCTTGTACCAAATATCGCGGTCGACAATTTCGTTCTTCTCCCAAGAGTCGACATGGGGTGCCAGTTCTTTTTCACAGAACTTGCCCACCGCGTCTGCGAAGATTTCAACATCTTCCGTCATCCAGGCAGGTTTTTCGACTTGCAGTACAGACATGTGATTTAGACTCCCCTGTCCCCGCGGGACGCAAATTTTGAAATAGTCAGGCGCGAGACAATGAACGAACCGGCAGGGCGCGATATGCACGTCCGCTGCCGAATGATCCGCGCGTCAATTCTAAGAAGAAATGTCCCTCGCAGGTCCGCCCTGCGAGGGCACGTCCTTGTTACGCTTCGCCGTCAGCCTGCTTGGCGAGTTGAAGCATGCGATCGCAACCTTCCTGAAGCAGTTCGATCTGAACATCGATGTCCTTCTTCTGCTGCTCAAGGTTCGCAATCTGCTCACGGAACTTTTCAAGGGCGATGAGGTATTGGCGCTCGTCACCATAGGTGTCGTAGAGGTCGATCAGCTCCTTGATCTCACCCAGAGAAAAGCCAACAGCTTTGCCGCGAACGATCAGCGCCAGGCGGGCGCGGTCGCGCGGCTTGTAAACGCGAGTCTGACCCTGACGAGAGGGATGCAGAAGGTCTTTGTCTTCATAGAAACGGATCGCGCGGGTGGTCACGTTGAACTCGTCTGCGAGCTGGGTGATGGAGAACGTTGCATCGCCCTGGGCATCTTTGGCAGCGGCATTCTTGTAAGTACCGGCGGCGGCAGATTCTGGTGTGCTCATCTGTTGCATGACTGAAAACTCCCTTTGGCGTTTAGGATCATTTTCGCAGTTTTCTGCGGTTTTCTTTAGTGGACTGCAGTCTAGTTTACGCTTACGTCAACGTCAAGACTTTCCCTTTGCGTTAAGGGAAGTGGTTTCCGCGCCAGTGATTGCCCCAACCCTATCGGGATGATTAAGTGTCATTACAGCTGACAAAGGAGGGGTTGATGCGTCGAGCGATTTCCAGAACCAGCATTGTTCTGCTGATTGGTTTTTTGGCGGCGTGTGCAAGCGGTCGTCCGGGGGAACCGGCCCCACTTCAAAGCGTCGGCCTTCCGCAGGCAGCTGCCAGCGCGGCAGTAAGCGACACGCCCCTTGGCCGTGCGGTCGTGCGCGCTGTGAATGATTATCGAACGGCGGCGCCATTGACAGTGAACGCCACTTTGCAGCGGGCGGCGGCAGTTCACGCCAAAGACATGGCGCTTCGAGACTATACTGGCCACCACAATCCGGAAGGTCAGGGCCCGCGAGATCGTGTCCTTGCCATTGACGAAAGCTACGAGCGGCGCGTCAGCGAAACCATATGGTTGGGCCGGTTTCAGTCTCGGAAATCCGACGCTCAAATCGCGGCGATGGTCATTGATGGCTGGAGCAATAGTCCACGCCACCGGACGATTGTCGAAGCGGCCCGCAATAAGCATGTTGGTGTGGGTGTCGCGCAAAAAGGTGACACCTATTATGTTGTCGCTGTCTTCAGCGACTGATTGATCGGACCCTTCTTTGAGCAAGCCTCACCTAAACCGCCGCGCGGTCCTAAGCGCCAGCGCGATCGCAGGCGTAAGCCTGGGCAGCAGCAAAGTACAAAGCGCCGATGCGCTCCAATGGAAGATGGTGACCTCCTGGCCTAAGGGCGCGCCCGGCGTTGGGACCGCGGCCGATCGGCTTGCAGCGAAAATCAATGAGATGAGCAATGGCCGCCTGACGGTGACCGTCTATGGCGCGGGCGAACTGGTGCCGCCTTTCGAAGTTTTTGATGCGGTGTCCTCCGGCGGTGCAGAGATGGGTCATGGCGCGTCACACTTTTGGTCGGGCAAGGACCCGGCCTTCAACTATTTCACGGGTCTGCCTTTTGGTCTTATGGCCAACGAACGCATCGGGTGGCTCACCTATGGCGGCGGACAAGCGCTCTGGGATGAAACCTATGCGCCCTTCGGTGTGCGCCCCTTTTTTGCAGGGTCGAGCGGCGTCCAGGCGGGCGGCTGGTTTACAGAGCGCATTGAAACGCTTGATGATCTGCAGGGTCTGAAGATGCGCATTGCAGGTCTTGGCGGCGAAGTGCTGAGACGTCTCGGTGTCACCGTCACGCTCATGCCACCGGGAGAGATTTTTGGCGCCATGAAATCCGGCGCCATTGATGCGGCGGAGTGGGTCGGGCCCTGGAACGATATTGCCTTTGGCCTCGCAGATGTCGCCAAGCACTATTACCTGCCCGCCTTTCATGAGCCCGGCCCTGCGCTGGAGTGTCTTGTGAATGCAGACGCCTATGACGGTCTTCCAGAAGACTTACAGGCCATTGTCAGTGCCGCCGCGAGCGCGGCTGCCCTTGAAAGCCTCGGCGAGTTCGCTTTCTACAATGCTCAGGCCTTTGGGACCCTCGATGATCTGGGAGTTAGTGTGCACACCTGGCCGGAAGATGTAGTCGCTGCCATGCGCAGTGCATCAGACGAAGTGCTGACGGAGTTGTCGGAGGCCAACGAACTCTGTTCGCGCATTCATGCCTCTTACGAGTCCTACCGGTTGAAGGCGATCGCCTATTCGGATGCGTCCGACCGCGAAATGTTGAGGCTACGACTCAAAAATCAGCCTTGATGCATGCAGAAGTTAACCGGGCGTTTACCAAAAACCGTCTTGATAAGGCTTTAGCAAGATCGGTTACGCGTTCGTGACGACTCTCACCGCCTAACCCGCGGAAATGGCGCACAGAATCCAGATATTGTGGGTGGTCGCCGGGTTTACACAGAATCACGTGGTCGATACAGTCCAGAATCGTTAACGGGCATAGTGATTCGATGAGACCGGGGGTTCCTTGGAGCGTTAAGGGCATTGAGCCCGAAGCCAGAGAGGCGGCTAAACAGGCTGCCCGCAGAGCGGGCGTGACACTCGGTGCCTGGCTCAACCAAGTGATCATGGACAGCGGCACCGACGACATCAACGCCGCCATTCAAAATTACGGCAATCTGGATGCCGCCGGCACTCAGCCCCAGCCACCCGCTGGTGCGCCGTACATGCAACCCAATATGCAACCGGCTGCTTTTGCGGGGGCACCGGCCCAGCCACAGGTCGACCTTTCGCCGGTCACTGAAGCAGTGCGGGACCTGGTGCGGCGTATCGACTCCAACGAACGGCTGCTTGAAACGTCCCTGGAGTCGCTGGCGAAAAGAATTGAATCGTCTGAGCAGATTATCGCTTCAGGCGGATTAGCTGCACCCGATTCCGGCATGGAACGGAAGGTTCAACAGCTCACGGACCGGCTTGAAGCTGCTGAGCAGGTACGGCTCCCCTTCGCAAAGAATACCGGCGATAGACTGGCATTTCAGACGCTTGAGAAGACCATGAATGCGGTGGTCGATCATCTTGAGACCGTCGACCATCAAAGCGAGCAGAAGTACGCGGAGATGCGTCACCTTCTTTCCGAGCTCGCAGAACGGGTCGACGATTCCGAACAGGCAAAGAAACTCGATCAGGAACGCGCGAGAACAGACGCACTCGGCAACACGCTGCAAAACCTGTCCGAACGAATGGCCGAGACGGAACAGGCGATCCACGCTGCCAATGCGAGCGCTGAGCAGGGGCGTCGCCAGGCCGTGGAAGAAGCTGTCCAGATCGTCTCCAACAAAGTCGATGCGGACAATCAACGCGCTCAGATGGCGGAGCTGCAGTCTGCCCTCGAGAAAATGAACAATCGGATTGATCAGTCCGAAGCTCAAAGCGCTCATGCTATCAAGACGCTGGAAGGCAGCCTCACAGCATTTGTTGACCGGCTGGAGCAGAGCCAGGTCCGCGCTGACGACATTGTGCCCCAGGTGATGAGCCAGCTCGATGGACGCCTGGAAGAAGTCGTCTCTCGTGTTACCGACAGTGAGACACGGGCCCTTGAGACCGCGAGCTCAGTTGAACAGGCGCTCTCGTCGCTCGCGCAGACAATGAACGCCGCCGAACAACGCAACGCCGCGACCCGCGAAAGCATGCAGTCCATGGTTGCGCAGGTGAATGAGCGGATTGAGAATATCGAGTCAGGTGCTGGCCTGCCTTTGTCCCCAACCATTGCTGTTGGCGCTGGCCTTGCTGGCATGCCCGCTCCGCCCCTTTCGAGCGCGCCCATGCCGCCGCCGGGTTTTGCGGCCGAGCGCGCTCCAGACCATCTGTTGAAGTCGCCGGTCACGATCCCGTCCTCCGGACCACCGCTGCCATCCATGCCGCCCGCGGTGGAGGAACCACCTGCGCCGACACCTCCTGCAGCGCCCTTGGCGGACGCTCCGCCAGCGCCCTCGCTTGACGCACCGGCACCACCTCTAGCGGATATTCCTGAACCACCGACGATCGGCCCTGCAGCGCCACCTGCTTCGGCTGATGCTCCGCCGGCGCCCGGCGATCTTCCGCCACCACCACCGCTTGATCCGCCCGTGGCTGCGCCCGCTGAACCGCCGGTCATGAACGAAAAGAAGGCGGCGCGTGACTTTATCGCTGCCGCAAGGCGGGCCGCACAAACGGCACACCAGACCGGCGACACGGCAAGCCTAGGGTTCGGCGAACAATCGGATCGTTACGCAGCTTTTGAAGACCAGGAAGAAGGCCGTGGCAAACGTCTTGCCATCATTGTCGGCGGTGCGGTGGTCGCGCTAATCGTCGTGCTGACCCTCGTCAACTGGCTGGTCTCACCTTCCACACCTGAGGCACCGGGCGAAGATATTGACGTCATTCTCGACGAGCCCACCGTAGACGGCGCCGTCCTAGACACTGACAGCGGGCTCGCCAGTGTCCCTGAAGCGACTGTGCCGCAAACGGTTGCGCCCGTGGAAACTCTTGCTGCTATTCCGGAGGCCATTCCGGAGGACGCTGGGACTGCAGATGCGGCTGTCGTTCCGGCGTCCACGCCATCACCCGCCGCTGACGCACGGCCGGCTCCGGCACCGCTCCCTGAGCCGAGCACACCCGCCTCCGCTGCCCCTCGCGCAATTGTGCCTAACAGTGCGGACATGCCGCCTGTTGAAGCCGCTCCCACCACGCCGGTGACGCAAGCCCCGACAAGCACGCGAAACGCCCTGCGCAATGCAGCCGCAGCTGGCAATCCGGCAGCTCAGTATGAAGTCGGCCTTCGATATGCACGCGGCGGCGGCGTCCCTCAGGATTATGGACAGGCCGCCTACTGGTTTGAGTTGGCAGGCAATCAGAACCTTGCAATCGCACAGTACCGGCTCGCGACACTCTTTGAGAAAGGTCGCGGCGTACCCCAGGATTTGGCACAAGCACGTGGCTGGTATGAGCGCGCTGCGCAGGCGGGCAATGTCAAAGCGATGCACAATCTCGCGGTGATATACGCAGAAGGCAAAGGCGTTCCGCAAGACTTCGCCAAGGCCGGGCAATGGTTCCTGGCAGCAGCGGATCATGGGCTTGCCGATAGCCAATATAATGTTGCCGTCCTTTTTGAGCGTGGGCTGGGGGTCAGCGAAGACCTTCCGGAAGCGTTCAAGTGGTTCTCAGTCGCAGCAGCCAACGGTGACGAAGGTGCAGCCGCGCGGCGGGACGCCATCGCTGAACAGATGGATGCTAACACTTTGGTCGACGCCAAACTCGCCGCCCAAACATGGGCACCGAAGCGCGGCGACCCAATCGCAAATGGTAACCTGTCATCTCTTGGCAATTGGAGTAACGCGTCGCTCGCGAGCGCCAGCAGCGCATCCAGCGGACCTCAGGCAAGCGCCGAAATTGCCAAAGCCCAGCGCCTGCTCCGTGATCTCGGCTACCAACCCGGGCCTGCCGACGGATTGATGGGGCCGCGTACGCGTGACGCCATCAGCGACTTTCAACGCACAGCGGGGCTCACTGTCACAGGCGCTGTCGATGCACAGCTTCTCAACACCCTGGAAGCCTACGTCCGGTGATCAATTGGCCGCGTGACACGGGACCTACCGTCGCGCGCCATATCCAAATCACGGCATCTCAGCGGGCCGGTTGAATGTTCCAAATCTACCTCCCCATCGCCGAACTCCCTGTCAATGTCTTCCTCATTTTGGGCATGGGCGGCCTTGTCGGATTTCTGTCGGGCATGTTCGGTGTCGGTGGCGGTTTTTTGATGACACCGCTCCTCATCTTCACAGGCATCCCCCCGGCCGTTGCCGTGGCGACCCAGGCCAACCAGACGGTAGCGTCGTCCATTTCAGGGGTGGTCGCCCATTGGCGACGCGGTGCCGTCGACTTCAAAATGGGTGGTGTGCTGTTGATCGGCGGTGTGATAGGCGCAGTTGTCGGCGTCTATCTGTTCGCATATGTGCGCGCCCTTGGTCAGGTCGATCTGTTGATCTCCCTTTCCTATGTGCTCTTTTTGGGTGTCATTGGCAGCCTGATGCTCAATGAAAGCGTTCGGGCTTTGATCGCAGTGCGGCAGGGACGGAGTCCTACACCTGCAAATAGATCCCACCACAGCTGGATACATGGGCTGCCGCTTAAGGTGCGGTTCCGCCGCTCGAAACTCTATATCAGCGCCATCCCGCCGGTCGCGATTGGCACGTTTGTCGGCATGCTGGTTGCCATCATGGGCGTGAGCGGTGGCTTCGTGATGGTGCCGGCAATGATTTACATGTTGCGCATGCCCACCAATGTTGTGGTCGGCACCTCTCTTTTTCAGATTATTTTCGTGACGGGATTGGTCACCGTGCTCCACGCTGTTGAGAACCAGGCCGTTGATGTGTTGCTGGCCTTCCTGCTGCTGCTTGGAGGTGTGGTCGGCGCACAGTTTGGCGCTCGGGCCGGGCAGCGACTGCGCGGCGAACAGCTGCGTGCACTGCTCGGACTCATCGTTCTTCTCGTAGGACTTCGGCTGGGCTTCGATCTTGTTGTTGAACCGGATGAGCTATTTTCGCTGTCATCGGGGGGGACCCCATGAGACAGATAATCCTATCTTTGAGCCTTCTTCTCGCAACATTTGCAATGGGGCCAGCCCAGGCAGACCAATTGGTCACCGACCTGTCGGAGCACCAGATATCCATCAGGTCCAATTTCACCGGCACCGAGATACTGATTTTCGGGGCAATCGAAGCCGAAGACCCGACCGACCTGACGACGGAACGTGACATCGTTGTTGTCGTCACCGGTCCGGAAGGACCAGTAACCGTTCGCCGGAAAGATCGGGTCGCCGGTATCTGGATCAATTATGATGCGGTTCGGTTTGAGCGGGTGCCCTCCTTTTATGCGGTCTCCAGCACCCGACCGCTTTCAAGGGTCGTTTCCCTAGACACCCGCACCATTGAAGGTCTTGGCCTCAGACATATTGGACTTGGGACAGCCACGGGCCTCGGCCCGACTGGCGCTGAAACACCGCTTTCTGCAGAAGAACTCAAGGTGTTTTCGCAAGCTCTGCTTAGGAACAAGCAGAACCAAAACCTCTATCGGGCAGAGCCCAGCGGCGTTGCCTTTCTAGGACGCTCTCTCTTTCGGGCGACGGTTGACATCCCATCCAACGTTCCCAATGGGCTTTATACGGCAAAGGTTTACCTGGTTTCGAACGGGCAAATATCCGATGCGGCCTCCTCCCCGCTCTTTATCGTCAAAAGTGGCATTGAGCGGGCCATCTACTCTTTTGCCCACGAGCAGCCCTTGCTTTACGGCATTTTCGCTGTGGTCTTTGCCACCTTTGCCGGCTGGGCAGCGACACTCGTGTTCCGCGATTAACCTTCACCGGCAAGTGAACTTGTGTTCCTTGAGCATTGCCGCAAACTATGCCACCCAAGGCTGGCGGTTAAGACCAGGATAAGGCACGGGAGTTGGCAGAAGAATGGACGGTGTAGACGCAGGCTTTGCGGCGGCACTTCTCGGCGGGATCATCAGCTTCCTGTCCCCCTGCGTGCTCCCGCTCGTACCCGCCTATCTTTCATTCGTCGCAGGTGCGTCTCTTGATGAGCTGACCGAAGAGATCGACAAGCCCTCTAACGAGATTGCACGTCGGGTCCTTCTAGGTTCCATTGCCTTCGTGGCTGGATTTTCCACTGTCTTCATCATGTTGGGCGCGTCTGCAGGCGCCATCAGCCCCTTCCTGCTCGCGCACAAGGTGATCCTCGGACAGATCGCGGGCGTCATCATCATCATCCTGGGCCTTCACTATGTGGGGCTTTTTCGCTTCGCGCTTCTCAACCGGGACGTGCGGTTTTTGCCGAGCTTTACGCCTGATGCCAGCAGCGGTTTCGTGCCCAGAATCGGCATGCCCTACCTTGTGGGCCTCGCCTTCGCGTTTGGATGGACGCCGTGCATCGGTCCTATCCTGGCGACAATCCTGACCATCGCCGCCTCACAGGAGAGCCTCGGCTATGGTGTTGCTTTGTTGACAGTCTATTCCGCAGGGCTCGGCATTCCGTTTATTGCTGCGGCCCTGGCGGTACAGGCCTTCTTGAGATTTTCAGCGAGGTTTCGGCGGCATTTGCCAAAAGTTGAAATCGCAGCGGGCGTTCTCCTGATCGGTACCGGCCTCTTGATCGCGTTCGGTACCTTGGAGACGATTGCCATTTACATGATAGAGGTCGCGCCTTGGCTCGCGGAACTGGGATGAGCAAGAAACCCGCACCCATTATGCCTCGAAGTGCCCAGCTGCTCGGTTATGGCGGTGTTATCCCGTTTGTCGGCACTAGCGTGGTGATCTGGACCATGTGGCCATCTGAGATGGGTCAGACTGCGCTCCAAGCCCAGTTGGTTTATGCGGCGATTATTCTGTCGTTCCTGGGCGGTGTTCGCTGGGGCACCGCGATGCAGCGTTTGGGGCACTTCAAGCGCCGCGCGCCGGAAGGTCTTGGACGAGAGCTCACCTTGTCGGTTGTTCCAGCTGTGGTCGCCTGGATTGCACTTTTCGGTCCGGCAGAAGCAGCTCTTGTTGTCTTCGTCCTATTCTTTGTGGCGCAAGCGGTGTCTGACCTCCGCGCCGTCCGGTCGGGCGACGCGCCGGACTGGTATCAGCCTTTGCGGCTGCAACTAACCTTTTTTGTCAGTGCGGCATTGCTCGCGAGCCTAGTCCGCCTCTTGATCAGTTAAAGCGCCCGATCCGGCATAAGTCGGCTGGCCGAGACGGGCACGATCTGATCGCGGCCCATCATCCAAGCATGGAAATCACGGCCTGCAAAAAGGGGCCTAAAGGCCTCGTCACAGACATTCAGACCCCCGGTATAGGCGCCGAAAGCAGGCAGGATCAACCGCGTGCCATCGCTCGCAAAACATCTGCGCCGGAGACGGCGGCCGCGCACACGCACGACGGCGCAGGGGTGCAAGTGACCGGCAACTTCGCCTGTCGCTGGCGCAGGTGCCGGTTCGTGACGAAAGGTGAAGGAAGCCCGGCACACTTCCTCTGCGATGGTGCCGCCAAACCCTTCAGGCAAGGGGTCGTGATTGCCTGCAATCCAGGTCCATGCACAGGCATTGGTGAGATTGTTGATGCGGGCGGCATCTGAGGGTGCAATCCGCGCGCGGGCGTCCTCATCATGAAAACTGTCCCCCAAGGCTATCACTGAGTTGGGCTTCAAACGCACGATCAGTTCTTCGAGGCGGGTCAGGGTCGCCGATGTGTCATAGGGCGGCAGGTGGACACCACGCGCGGCGTAAGCGGATCCCTTTTCAAAGTGCAAATCGGCAACGATCAGACATTTCTCTGACGGCCAATAGAGCGCCCCCTCGATCAGCGGCTCTACCGTTTCTCCACACAAGGAGATCGATGTTGGGGTTGTTTTGAGTTTTTCCTCTGCATCAAACAAGACGCGTTGCTTCCTCAATCAGATCATCGGCTGCTTCCGCCAACAGTGCTTCGTTGGCGTCGCCATAAACGGCTTCCTTGCTAATGTCGAGCAGGACCGGCACCGCGAGGGGCGATACCCGTTCCAGGCGTTTGAGCTCTATCTTACCTTTGATTCGGGCCAGCATGTCAGAGACACGCGCCACATCCAGCAGACCGGCCGCTGCGTCATCGTGGGTCGCTTGGAGAAGAATATGATCCGGCTCATGTTCTCGCAGCACGTCATAGATAAGGTCCGATGAAAAGGTGACCTGACGCCCGGATTTTTCCTTGCCTGGGAACCGTCGCTCAATCAATCCGGAGATAATTGCGCAGGTTCGGAACGTCCGTTTCATCAGGTTGGATTCCGCAAGCCAGGCTTCGAGGTCGTCGCCCAGCATGTCTTCTGCGAAGAGATCTTCCAGCGTCAGCGTGCCCCGCTCGACCAGCATTCCCATGTCACGCAGTCCCCAGATTGCCAGGGCATATTCGCTCGCGATAAAGCCAAGTGGCCGGGCCCCCATGCGATCCAAGCGTCTGGTGAGCAGCATGCCGAGCGTTTGATGGGCAAGGCGCCCTTCAAACGGGTAGCAGACCATGTAGAAGCGGTCTCCGCGGGGAAAGGTCTCGACCAAGAGCCCGCCCTCTTTCGGCAAGACCGACCGCCATTGTTGGATCCGCAGCCATTCGGACACCTGGTCTGGTAGCTTGTGCCAGTCTTCCGGCGTGGCCAGCATGTGGCGCACCTGTGACGCGAGGTAGGTCGACAATGGAAACTTGCCGCCGTAGTAGGACGGAATGGCAGGGTTTTCGTCCTTGGTACTGGTGACGACGGCTTCCGTTTCAACGAGGCCTTCAAAGCGCAGCACCTTACCGGCAAAGAGAAACGTGTCCCCCGGCACCAATTGCTCAATGAAATATTCTTCAATCTGACCGAGGCGCCTCCCGCCGCGTCCCACAGATGCGCCGGACGCCGGACGCCGCCGGACCAAGCGAACATCGAGCATCGGCGCCTCAACAATTGTGCCCACATTCATGCGGTATTGTTGCGCCAACCTTGGATGCGCCAGCCGCATGCGGTGATCATTGCCATTCGGGTCAACGGGACGCAGACGGCGGTACCTGTCATAGGTCTTGAGCGCATATCCGCCGGTGCTGACAAAGTCGACCACGCGATCAAACGTCGATCGCTCCAGTCCCGCATAGGGTGCCGCGCTACGCACTTCTTCGTAGACCACATCTGTATCAAACGGCCCGCTACAGGCAGTGCCGAATATGTGCTGGGCCAACACATCGAGACTTCCCGTCTTCTCGGTCATGCCGTCATGCACACCGTCGATAGCTGCGGCGCGGGCAGCTTCACATTCCAGCACTTCAAATCGATTAGCCGGCACAAGCAGGGCGCGGCTTGGATCGTTCAAGCGGTGATTGGCGCGTCCGATGCGTTGCAGAAGACGGCTTGCGCCCTTTGGCGCCCCCAGATTGATGACAAGGTCGACATCGCCCCAGTCAATGCCGAGATCAAGCGTGGATGTGCAGACAATCGCGCGCAGGCTGCCGGCGGCCATGGCCGTCTCCACCTTGCGGCGCTGTTCTGTCGACAGGGATCCGTGGTGAAGCGCAATGGCTAGGGCATCATCATTCGCCCGCCACAGTTCCTGAAAAACAAATTCGGCCTGGCTGCGGGTATTCACGAACACCAAGACCGTTTTGTTCTCCTTGATGATCCCGTAGACAGCGTCAATGGCATGTTTGGCCGAATGCCCGGACCAGGGAACCCGTTCATCCGGCACGAGGATGGAAACGTCAGGGACGGCGCCCGCTTCGCCCAGCACTAAGTCGGCCAGGCGGGGTTTCTTGTCTGTTTGTGGAATGAGAAACCGACGTAGTTGGTCTGGATCCGCAACGGTGGCTGACAGGCCCACCCGCCGATGATGGGGGGCCAGGGTCGACAGGCGCGCCAGATCGAGCGCCAGCAGATCCCCCCGCTTGGTGTTCACCATCGCATGGAGCTCATCCAGGATCACACATTTCAGATTGCCAAACATGCGTTCTGCATCTGCATAGGAGAGCAGGAGCGCCAGTTGCTCCGGCGTGGTCATGAGGATGTCCGGCGGGTCATGACGCTGACGCAGCCGGCGGTTTTGGGGCGTGTCTCCCGTCCGTGTTTCCAGTGTGATGGAGAGGTCCATCTCCGCAATCGGCATTTCAAGGTTGCGCTTCACGTCCACTGCGAGCGCTTTCAGTGGCGAAATGTAGAGCGTGTGCAGCCCTCTACCCGGGGCGCCCGGTTTTTGGGGACCCCGTTCTTCCAGTTCGACAAGAGATGCCAGAAACCCGCCAAGGGTTTTGCCGCCGCCGGTCGGCGCCACCAAGAGAGAGGAGCGACCCTCAAGGCCCAATTTCATCAGCTCAAGCTGATGCGGCCGCGGCTGCCACCCGCGCTCGGCAAACCACGCGTCGAAAATAGCTGGCAGCGCCTGGGACCCTGCGCTCAGTTCTCTATTCAGCCGTTCGTCCGCGTCCATGGTCGGGACTATACCCTTCTACCTACGCTTTTGGCTGGCGGAATCTGTCAATCTTGGCCAAGATGCGCGCTCAATGCCGGGGGAACTAAAGTTCTATACTGACCTTATTGGGGATATGAATGCCTGAATCACTCACTGCAGCGCTGCCGGAAGGCATGCGCGAAAACGCCGACAGTCTTTTGCCGCTATTCGTTGAGCATGGTCTCAGCATTGTCGGCGCCGTTCTCATTCTCATTCTGGGGTTTTGGATTGCCGGTCGTGCCCGCGCCTTCACCATCCGAGCACTCGACAAGCCCTTGAACTCCGACGAGATGCTGAAGGGGTTTTTTGGGTCCATCGTCCGCTACCTGGTCATCATCGCGACGGTTCTAGCGGTTCTTGGCCAGTTTGGCGTGGAGACCACCAGCCTCATTGCGATTTTGGGCGCGGCCAGTTTGGCGATCGGCCTGGCCCTTCAAGGCACGTTGTCGAATGTTGCCGCTGGTGTGATGCTCCTTGTGTTCCGTCCGTTCCGGGTTGGTCATTTTGTCGAACTGAACGGCATGTCAGGCACAGTGAAAGACCTCACGCTTTTCACTACGGAGCTCGCGACGGGTGACAATGTACAGATCATACTGCCCAATGCCACGGTGTGGGGTGCGCCACTTAAAAACTATTCAGCGCACTCAACGCGCCGCGTCGACATGGTCTATGGCATTGCCTATGACGCCGACATCGACAAGGCGATGAGCATTATCAAAGCGGCCATTGCTGCAGACGATCGCTGTCACGCGTCACCAGAGCCGGTGATTGTGGTTGGCAATCTCGGTGACTCGTCGGTGGACATCACAACCCGTGTCTGGTGCGCGTCCGGTGATTATTGGGGCGTGAAATTTGACCTCACCAAGAAGATCAAAGAAGCCTTTGATGCGGAGGGTGTCGATATTCCCTTCCCGACCCGCACGGTCTATCAACACGGCGCTTAAGGGCTGTTTTTGGGGCGGTCTCGCGCCGACCTAATCACCGGCCACTTTGTCGCCCCATTTAGCGGGCGTCATAAGGGCGCGACAACAAATACAGAGGTGGCGACATGGAGAAGTATTTCGGCGGGCCGGTTGTTCCCACGATCCTTAAGCTCGCTGTCGTGTCGTTTCTCGTTGGCATTGTTCTCGTCATTTTTGGCATCGAACCTTATGGGTTCTGGACGAGTTTTCTCGATACGGTCGTCGAGGTGTGGAATCTCGGCTTCGAGTTTCTGGGTTCCGCCTGGGGCTACTTCGTGATCGGTGCAATCATCGTGGTGCCGATCTGGATCGTGATCCGCGTCTGGTCTGTGTTCTTTGAGAGCAAAGAGAAAGACGGGCCCTCTTCTTCAAAGGACTCCGGCTGACCAAGTGATTTCCTGAACCGTGAAAGTTGCCAGCACCTCCGCCGGTGGCAGCTCGCCATCAGGACCCGCATAGTCTCCGCCGAAAATAAGACCCACATGAGGTACCTTCCCGTCGCGGCAGAGTGCCAGCCCTGAGCGTTCCTCCAGACCCGCAACGCAGTCCTGGGGTGCAACGCTCAAGTCGGCATATTTCATCCCTAGGGAGATGCGCCCGTCGAAGGATACGTCCTCCGTCTTCACCAGGATGGCGCCAACCATGTCTTCCATTTCGAAACGCGGCAGAACCTCCGCGATGACCACGTCGCCATCTCGGACCACAATCATCGGATAGGGATCGCCTTCAGCATAATAGTTCTCCGCTGAGACGGTGTAGCCCGGAAGCGCTTCTGAGACCGCTTCGACCGAATAGGCTGTTCCGCCGCCAAGACCCCCGAGACCATTCTCCGTAAGACGGAGCACTGATGTTTTTTCCGCGCCGCACGCGCTGGTGGTGAACAACAGACCAACAGCAGCTAATCCCAGTTTTCCGCGCATCGTCAACTTTCCTCGTTCATAGTGAGCACCACTTTGCCGACTGCCTGCCGGTCCTGCAACATACGCATGGCGTCAACGGCGCGCTCTAAGGGAAAGGTCGCGCAGACATAAGGGTCAATCTTGCCTTCGCTGGCCCAGGTATCGATGGCCTTGATGTTCTCTTTTCCTGCTTCCGGGTCGCGGCGGCCATATTCGCCGGCCCGGACGCCAACAACGGAGAACCCCTTAATCAAAGGCATGTTGACCGACACGCTCGGAATGCGGCCGCTGGTAAACCCGATGATCAGCAGTCGGCCGTTCCAGGCGATGCACCGGACCGACTCGTCAAACACGTCGCCTCCGACCGGGTCATAGATGACATCGGCACCTTTGCCACCTGTCAGCTCTTTGACTTTCTCCCGGAAGCCGTCACCAACATTCAACACATGATCCGCGCCGCGCTCTTTCACGGTTTTCAGTTTCTCATCGGAACCGGAGGTTGCAATGACGGTGGCGCCCAACAGTTTACCGACATCGACTGCCGCCAACCCAACACCACCGGTACTGCCGTGGACCAGGAGGGTTTCGCCCGCTTTCAGATTGCCGCGCACCACAAGCGCCACATAGGCAGTCAGGTAGGCCGCTGGATAGGCGGCGGCTTTCACAAAATCCATGCCCTTTGGGATCGGTCGGCACGCCGCGGCAGAGGCATTCACTTCTTCTGCAAACCCGCCAATTCTCAAGCCCGCCACGACTTCATCGCCCACAGCGACATTTTCGACGCCAGGTCCAACCTCCATGACGACGCCTGACCCTTCCATGCCGGGCGAAAAAGGCAAGTCAGGTTTGAACTGGTATTTTCCCTGGATCATCAAGAGATCCGGGAAATTTATGGAGCAAGCCTTGAGTTTCAGCCGAACCTCTCCCTCCGCTGGTGGCGGTAAATCCACATCCACCAGCTGAATCGACCCGATATCCTCCGACAATTCATGCACACGCATTGCCCGCATGGTTTTTCCTCCTATTTATCAATATCAATGCGCCGGAGATTACCGGGAATTCGGCAAGGCGCGAAGGGTCCGTGCCGGACACGTGGAGGAGATTGTTCGTGGATACAGTGACGCAGGCTGTCTTTGGGGCCGTCATCGGCCAGGCCGGATTCCATTCCAAGTTTGGATGGCGGGCTGTTGCCGCAGGGGCCGCCTTGGCCACCGTTCCCGACCTCGACGTTTTCGGCAGCTTGTCCGATCCGTTCAGCGAATGGGTGCATCATCGCGGGATCACCCATTCCGTCTTCTTTGGCCCTATCGTTGGTCCCCTTGTCGGGGTCGCCATATGGAAAATGTATCAGTGGCGAGAAGCACGGACGCCCGGGAAACTGCCTGCCGCCCTATCGGATGCGCAAGCGCTAACTGCGTGGATTTGGCTATCGGTCCTCGCCTTTCTCACCCATCCATTTCTGGATGTCCTAACGCCCTATGGTACACAGCTTCTCGCTCCCTTCTCAGACGAGCGCTTTGCCGTTAATGCCATGTCTATCATTGACCCTGTTTATACCGGCGTCCTTGTTCTGGCACTCATCGGAGGGTGGCTGGTTCGTCGAGGGATGTTCGGCAAGCCTGGATGGGCGGAAAATATCGCAGGGGCTGCGATCGTGGCGAGCGTGGGTTGGCAGGTTTATGCCTGGGGCATCAACGAAGAGACCAAGATTGCCGCGCATGAGAGCCTCGAAGCACAAGGCATCCTGACCGCCGAAGTCTCTTCCTATCCAACCCTCTTCCAGCCTTGGTTCCGGCGGATGACGGCGGAGACGGACGATGCCATTCGGGTTGGATTCTATTCGCCGCTGACAGACGCGCCGATTGAATGGCAGACCTTCCCGAAGGCCGAGAGTGAGCTGATTACCGAACTCTCGCGAACGATGGAGTATCGCATCCTTGAGCGGTTTGCCATGGGCGAAGTTGTCTGGCGGGTGCACGAGCTGCCCAATGGGCATACACGCGTTGAGGCCCACGATCTTCGGTATCTCGGCTTCGCGGAGACCGAACTTTCAGCACTCTGGGGCATTGTCGGAACATTTAACGGGAACAATGAACTCATCGCCCCGCCGGTGCGTTTCTCCAATCGCCCGGAACCCAGCGCGGATATCTTCTCCGTTATGTGGGTGGGTGCGTTTGGCGAATAAGACTTCGGCCTGAGCCGGGTCAGATCGCCCGACCTGCGTTCTCCCAATAGGGATCGCGGAGCTTGCGTTTGAAGATCTTGCCTGTTTCTTCCCGTGGCAGGGTTTCGTGGAACGTCACCACGTGGGGTAGCTTATATTTCGCAATGCGGGGTGCGAGCCAAGCCGTCACCTCTTCCTGGCTGAGCTCTGTGCCTTCCATGGGTTGAATGGCCGCCGCAAGGCTTTCACCGAATTCCTCATTCGGAATGCCAAAGACCGCGCAATCCTGCACGCCGGGCATCTGGATGAGTTCATGTTCGATCTCGACCGGATAGATATTCACGCCGCCAGAGATCACCATGTCGCGTTTGCGATCGCGGAGGTAAAGGAAACCGTCTTCGTCGAGACATCCCACATCTCCGCAGGTGATCAGACCGTCTTGCTCACACTCGCCTCGGGCTGCGTCTTTATTGTGGTACGTGAAATCGGGGAATGACCAGAGGCGGAGGTAGATCTCCCCCACATCGCCCGCTGGCAGCTCGTGACCTTCTTCGTCCAGCACTTTGACCGTCGCACCGGGAATCGCTTTGCCGACAGTGCCGGGATGGGCGAGCCATTCTTCAGACGAACAATGTACGGCGGCGCCGGTCTCTGTGCCGCCGTAATATTCATGGATGACCGGACCCCACCAGTCGATCATCTGTTTCTTGACCGCTTCCGAACAGGGCGCCGCTCCGTGCATGATCCGCACCAGCGAGGACAGGTCATATTTTGCGCGCACGTCTTCCGGCAGCCGCAGGAGCCGCACAAACATGGTTGGGACCAGATGACCGTGGGTGAGCTTTTCTTTTTCGATGAGCGCGAGCGTCTCTTCCGCATCGAAACGCGGCTGCAGAAAGAGCGTGCCGCCGATGCGCACTGAGAAGGTGGAATAGAGGTTGGGTGCCGAGTGATAAAGCGGGCCCGTCATCACGGCGCGCATGTCGGGGCGAAAGTCAAATACATATTTCCGCGCTTCCAGGGTCGCCGCCGTCTGATCTTCCTTTGGCGGGAGACGTCGCACACCTTTGGGACGTCCCGTCGTGCCCGATGTATAGATCATACTGGCAGGCGCGGCTTTGGGCGTGCCCTCAAACGGTGCCTGTGCATCCAGCCATGTGTCCCAGTTCCGCTCGCCCTCCCGCACGCGGCACGCATCTGTTTCAAGCCGGTACGCGTCCCGCACTTCCGGCGGTGTTTCAACAACGATCATCTGCACTTCTTCGGGCACTGACCCTGCCAACGGCGTCAAAAGGTCGGCATGCACAACCAATGCCTTTGCGCCAGCGTCGCGCAGTACATAGGCCGTTTCATCAGGCGAAAAATGCCAATTGATCGGCACGGGATAGAGACCCAGCTCGCCGCACGCGAAGGTTGCTTCCAGAAAGGCAATGTCATTCCGCAAGAGGATGGCCACGCGGTCGCCTTCCTCAAGGCCCAAGGACAGCAATCCGCTGGCGGCTTTTTTGACACGTTCCTCCAGTGCTGCCCCGCCGATCCGGCGGTCACCGCTGATGACGGTTCCGAGCATACTCCCCCCCAATGTCCTTGGATATTGCTAGTGCGTGATCACCCTAGCGCTCTCGCCATGTCACGTGCGATTTCTTCGCAGGCCGCTCTCGCTGCTGGGACCGTGCCGGAAAAGGCGGTGTAGGCATGGCAGAGACTGTCATAGCAGCGATAAGTCACTGGCACGCCCGCCGCGCGCAGCTGATTGGCATAGGCTTCGCCCTGGTCACGCAGGACATCAAAGCCTGCTGTCGTGATGATCGCAGGTGCGAGGCCTGACACATCGTCTGACTTAGCTGGCGAGGCGCGGAGATCGTTTTTCTCTTCCGGATTGTTCATCACCTGGTCCATGAACCAGTCCATGATTTCCGCGGTCAGGGGATAGACATCCTTACAGCTCTCACGCGAGCCGCCCTCTGCGGTGACATCCGTCGCTGGATAGATGAGAAGCTGCGCCTTGGGCTGCTGGAGACCTTCCTTCTTTCGGTGTTGGCAAACAACAGCAGAAAGCCATCCGCCGGCGCTGTCGCCACCGATGCCGAGTCGGGTCTGGTCGATCCCCAGAGCTGTGGCATTGTCCCAGACCCATTGATAGGACGCGATGGCGTCTTCCATGGGGGCCGGGAATTTGTTTTCCGGTGCCAGGCGGTAGTCCACCGATACAACGATCGCCCGGCAATCATCCGCCAGGATGGAACAGAAGGTGTCGCAGGTCTGCAGTCCGCCAATGACACACCCACCCATGTGGTAATAGACGATGCCCGGTAGAGGACCGGTCGCGCCCGCCGGCGTATAGACACGAATGTGCAATTCGCCGCCTGGTCCCGGAATGGTTCGATTGAGAACAGCCACTGTACGCCGGGGTTTGGCGTCCAGCATGGCCAGACCCTCGTCCGCGTTCTTGCGCGCCTCCGCAACCGGCAAGGTTGTCATGGAAGGCGCTTTGGCGCCTTGCGCGGCCAACAGCTGCACCCGAGGGTCCATGGTCCGCCCGTCTATAACGACCGGCTCGCCGCCTGCGAGTTTCAAGATCCAGCTTTCCGGAAGTTTCATCAACGTCCGAACGATCAGCTTCTGGAGGCCCATTTGCGTTGTCCTTGTAGATTATTCTTTGAGCGCCAGCCCCGGCACACCGCTCAAGATTAGATTGGCGGCGAATTCAGCTGCCTCCTGAGGGTTTGGGTTTTCACGGCGCATCATCTTCTCGCCGATCTCCTGCGCAAGACCGATCGCCGCCGCGGTGAGATATTCCCCGTCCACCTTTCGGAGTTTGCCCGCGGCAATGTCTTCTTCGATATAGGCTCTGATTTCCTCAAAACCGGCAATGACTTCGGGTGTATCCATGCGCACGCGCAACGCCCCGGTGTTGCGCCGCATCACCCGGTGGGCACTTTGGTCCGCTACCAGAAACTCGAAATAGGCGCGCAATGCGTTGTGGATGTAGTCCTCAAAAGTTCGCGAGCGAATGCGCTCTGCCCTCAACCGAGGGCGGATGCGCATCATGCTGTCATCCATCAGCGCTTCAAAGACTTCTTCTTTGCTTTTGAAGTAATTGTAAAACGTGCCGGACGCGAGACCGGTCTGACGAATAATGTCGCGCACGGTGGTGGCCCCATAGCCGAGCTCTGAAAAGACCTCGGTCGCAGCCGTCAAAATTGCTTCGCGGTTATTCGCCTTTGTGCGTTCCCGCTTACCCAGTGGCTTTGGCGCTGGGTCCGGTTCGCGCTTGGCCGTTTTTTCGATCGTTTCCGACATAAATTCCTGGCGTGCCTTGTGTTCTTTAGCCTGCCCCGATCGACAGACGTGCGCCTAGTCTATCAGGATCGGATTTAGGGTGAAACGAAGGAAAAGTGGGTCTTACGCTGCTTCTTTACTTGCGGCCTTGGGCGGAATCGGTATCGGATTTCCCTTCGCTTTGGCTCGTTTTGCCCCTTTTTTCCACTCTTTCTTGAGATCATTCACGTAGCGGTTGAAATCGACTTGCATCTTGTGGCGCGGCGACTCGTAAAAATGGCCGAGGTACATCTTCTCTTCGGCAACGATAGAAGCCTCCATGTCCGCCTCAGTTGGCAAGGCATAATCACCTACAAGATAGGCCGCGAGCCATTTCGCCTGCTGTTCCGCAAAGTTAATGAGGGTCGGCAAGGGTTGAGCCAGCCCCATGAAAAAGAGATTGGGCAGATCCGGTCGGATGGCGCGCTTGAAGAGCGGCAGGTGGTTGTCCTTCGCAGAGAGGAATTCCGGATCGAAGAACGGGAACTCCACATTGTAGCCCGTCGCATAGACGATGATGTCGACGTCTTCGACGCTGCCATCGGTGAAGCGCACCTGGCTTCCCTCAAACCGCTCAATGTTGGGCTTCATCTTGATGTCGCCGCAGCCGACCCTCGTCAGGAATTCACCTGAAACGGACGGATGACCTTCTAGCGGTGCGTGATCCGGTTTCGGCAGGCCATAGTCTTCCATATTGCCCACAGCGCGCTTGATCGCCATCGCAGCAAGTTTTCGTTGCGCCCACAAGGGGATCCAGGTTGGCAGCGACGCTTTGTCGGCCACCTGCCCGCCGATATATTTCGGCATCACATAGACACCCCTTCGGGCCGCAACCCACAGGTTCTTGGCGATGGGCTTTTGGCTCAGTTCCGATGCAATATCCATCGCGCTGTTCCCCATGCCGACCACGACAATGTTCTTGTCGCGAAAGTCATGGGGCTCGAAGGGTGAGAGGTAGGAGTGGGCATGCATTTGAATGCCGTCAAACTCTCCCTCGAAAGCGGGCGTCGGCCAGCGCGGTGACCAATGGTGTCCGTTACAGACGAAGAGCACGTCATAATAGTCGACATCTTGCGACGGCCCGCCGGCCCCTGACCGATCCAGCGTCACCTTCCAGGTGCCATCGTCCAAGCGGTCCACATGGGTGACGGCGGTGTTGAAGGTAATTTTTTCTCGCAATCCGAAGTGATCCAGATAGGCGTTGAAATAGTCCAGCACCTGCGAGTGATGCGGAAAATCCGGATAGTCATCGGGAATCGGAAAATCTTCGAACTGCATCCGATACTTGGATGTGTCGATATGGAGCGACGAGTAGCACGCCGACATGCCGTTCTTATTCCCATAGGCCCAGTTGCCGCCGATCGTGTCCGACAGTTCGAATATGTCGAACGGAATGCCCTTGTCCTGCAGAGCTTTTGCCGTCGAAAATCCGCTGCACCCTGCGCCAATGATGCAGGCTCTGGGAAGATCACCCATGTTGATGTCACCTTTTCGTATATCAATGCTGCGAATTATAGGCATGACTAGACCGCGGTCTAGTTTTGCGAAAAGCGGCTTCCTTGACGCAGGGGCGCATAAGCGCCTAGCTATCGCCCCGGGGAGATGCAGAAACGGATGGGCCGATGGACGAAACAGTCATAAAAGAAAATCTCGATCTGATGCGCGATGTGCTGATCTCCCATGTGCCGTTTGCGAAGGCGATCGGTATGGAAATTCTGGACGCGAAAGAGGCCGAAGCCTGGATGCGGGTTCCCTATGACGAGAAGCTCATTGGCAATCCCGACACAGGCGTGATTCATGGCGGTGTCATCACCTCGGCACTCGACAACATATCCGGTGTTGCAGTGCAACTTGCACTCACAGAGCGCATGGCCATCGCTACCCTCGATCTGCGCATCGACTATATGAAGCCGGCCACGCCAAAGCTCGACCTTACGACGCATGCACACTGCTACAAGGTCACCCGGAACATCGCCTTTGTGCGCGGTACTGCCTATCACGACGATATCGGCGATCCCATTGCGACCTCGGTGGGCGCCTTCATGCTGGCCGCGAACAGATCCATGTCCCCCGGCGAAGCCGTCGAAAAGGGCCTCATCGAAAAGCCGGAGGGTTGATTCATGGACGTCTTGAAACAGGCTCGAGAGGCCGGAACCAAAGTCGATCTGAATGCGCTGATCGATGCCATTCCTTATGCGAAATTCATTGGCATGGAAGTCGATCAAAAAGGCACGGAGATCACCACTGTGCTTCGCTTCGACAAAAAGATCATCGGCAACCCAGTCCTCCCCGCTTTACATGGCGGTGTCATCGGATCCTTCCTGGAGACCACCGCTATCCTTCAACTGTCTTATGAGACCGGTGGCGAGGTTCTTCCTAAACCGATCGACCTCACCATCGACTATCTTCGGTCGGGAAAACCTCAGGACACATTTGCGCGGGCGCGGATCACCAAGCATGGGCGTCGTGTGGCGAATGTGCATGTGGAAGCTTGGCAGGATGAACACACCAAGGCCATCGCCGCCGCCCATGGTCACTTCCTCCTGAAGCCGCCTGAAGAAACTTAAGACCGTTCGTGAGCATCGACCCCAATACACCCATCACGCACAGGCGGGTCGTGACACTGGTCACGCCCATCATCCTCATGGGGCTCTCAACCCCCTTGCTCGGAATCGTGGACACCGCCGTGATTGGCCAATTGGGCGACGCCTCGCTCATTGGCGCGGTCGCTGTCGGCGCCCTCATCTTCACGTTCCTCTTCTGGGCGTTTGGGTTCCTGCGTATGGGCACGACCGGCCTCACGGCGCAGGCTTTCGGGGCAAACGACGCCGCTGAAATTCGCGCCACGCTTGGACGCGCCCTCCTCATCGCCGGTGTTGCGGGCTTGGGCCTATTGGCGCTTCAGCTCCCGCTCAATTGGGTCGCTTTCCAACTCGTGCAGGGCAGCGAAGCGGTTGAACAAGAAGCGCAAACCTATTTCTCGATCCGCATGTGGAGTGCGCCCTTTACCCTCGCAAACTATGCGGTGCTGGGCTGGCTCGTTGGTATGCAGCAAACACGTCTTGCGATGGTGCTGCAGATCTTTCTGAACGGTGTGAACGCAAGTCTCGACGCACTTTTTGTTCTGAGCTTCGGCTGGGGTGTAGCCGGGATCGCTGCGGGCACCTTGATTGCCGAAATCGCAACCGCCTTTGTCGGGCTGGGGATCGCGATCTACCTGCTCCGGCCCTATGGGGGACGCTGGTCCTGGGCTGCGATCAGCGCCTGGGGCAAAATTTCCGAGACCCTTTCGGTCAACCGCGACATCATGATCCGCACGCTTGTGCTCCTGCTTGCGTTCTCGTTTTTCACCATGGAGGGTGCGCGCCAGGGGGACACCACCCTCGCGGTCAACGCCGTGCTGATGCAGTTTGTGTCCTTCAGTGCTTTCTTTCTAGACGGGTTTGCCTTCGGCGCCGAGGCGCTGGTCGGCTCCGCGGTCGGTGCCAAGAACAAACTGCGGTTTGCGGAAGCGGTGAAGCTCACCAGCCTTTGGGCGGTTATTCTGTCTGTGTTGCTGAGTTCTGCTTTTTTGATTCTGGGTGGCTTCTGGATCGATTTCCTGACAACCAGTCCTGAAGTAAGAGAGGCGGCCCGTTTCTATCTGCCCTGGGCCGCGCTCATGCCTTTCATTTCCGTTGCCTGCTTTCAGCTGGACGGCATCTTCATCGGCGCCACGCGCGCACGGGAAATGCGAAACGCGTCATTCCTGTCCACGGGCGCCTTTTTTCTTTTCTGGTATCTGCTCTTGCCGTTTGGCAATCACGGGCTCTGGGCGGCGCTGGCCCTCTTCAACATCACACGCGCCTTCGCTCTGGGGCGCTACTATCCCCGACTGACCGCAGCACTTGCTTGAGACGGCTAGAGGATATCCAAGACCTGCTCCGGCGGGCGTCCGAGGGCTGCCTTTTCGCCCGACAATACGATGGGACGTTCGATGAGGATCGGGTGCGCCACCATGGCGGCAATCAGCTCCTCGTCCGACTTTGACGTGTCAGAGAGGCCGAGCTCCTTGTAGGCATCTTCTCCTTTACGAAGAATGTCCCGCGGGCTTTTCCCAAGCAGGCCCAACACTCGTGTCAGGGTCGCCGCGTCCGGCCCCTCTTTCAGATATTCAATGATCTCCGGCTCAATTCCCTTCTCTTCGATGAGCGCGAGGGTCGCACGGGATTTGGAGCAACGGGGATTGTGATAGATGGTGACACTCATATTTTTCTTCCCTGGTCTTTTCGTGGTCGCACTTTCGAGCAAATGCTCTAAACCCCAACATCAACGCCGACGGCGTCTTCCAAACGTTCATAGCCGTCGCGTTGCAGGTTGGCGGCGAGATCGCGTTTGATTTTGGCGACAAGGTCGGCGCCCTGAAAGGTGAGCGCCGTGTAAAGCTGGACCAGAGACGCGCCGGCTCTGATTTTTTTGTAGGCGTCGGTGCCTGAGGACACCCCGCCCACGCCGATCAGCGGGACCTTCCCCTTGGTTAGACGCCTCATGTCCGCCAACACATCCGTCGCCATCTCCATGAGAGGCGCCCCCGAAAGACCGCCGGTTTCGCCGGCATGGCGGCCGGACACCAAACCATCACGGGCAATCGTCGTGTTTGAGACGATGAGACCATCGACGCCGCTGTCCAACACCACGGCGGCGATATCTTCGCGCTCCTCATACACAAGATCGGGTGCGATCTTGAGCAGGACCGGCGTTTGACCTTCGCGGGCTTCCAGCACACGCCCCAGCAAGTCTTCGAGCTCTGCCCTACTCTGCAAGCCCCGCAGTCCTGGTGTGTTGGGTGACGACACATTCACCGTGAAGTAGCTCGCAAGGCTTTCAAAGCGTTTGATGCCGATGACGTAGTCAGCTGCCTTATCTTCCGTGTCTTTGTTCGCACCGAGATTGACGCCGACAATGCCGCCCTTGGCCGCGCGCTTTTTGAGGCGTGCCTCCATGGCGGCATGACCTTCATTGTTGAAGCCAAGGCGGTTGATGACCGCGCGGTCCTGCTGCAACCGGAAGATGCGTGGTTTGGGGTTACCGGACTGAGGCCGCGGCGTGGTGGTGCCGACTTCCGCAAAGCCAAAACCCAGCTTCAGCATGGCGTCTGGTACTTCTCCGTTCTTGTCGAAACCTGCGGCAATGCCAAGAGGGTTCGCGAAGCGCATGCCCAAAAGGTCAATACCAAGCGATGCAGGATCCGGTTTACCACAAGGGCCCAACCCGGATTTCAACGCCAGCAAGGTTGCCTGGTGTGCCTGCTCCGGATCCATCAGGCGCAAGAATGGCAGTGCCAGGGACGAGAGGCTCATGTGCCCTCTCCTGACGCCACAACATGGGCCGGAAACTGGTGGGTCCCGTCCGGTCCCACTGGCAAATCATCCACGCGCGCGACCTGGCTCATCTCCAGCGGCGCATACAGATGAGGAAAGAGGTCACCACCGCGAGAGGGTTCCCACTTCAAGGCCTGCCCGAGACCTGCCGTGGATACGGTCACGAGCACGAGCCCGCTTTGCTTGGTGAAATGCAGCGCTGCGGTCTCTGCCGCCTGGTCAGCTGTCGAGAAATGGATGTAGCCGTCTTCGAGATCAATCGAGGCGCCTTTGAACACGCCCTCTGTCTCTGAAGCGGCCCACGCGTCTCTCCCGATGATCTTGTAGATTTCGCTGTGGTCGGCCAAAAGGGCTGCTTTCTGCTAATTTTTTCGCCGAATCTGGCTGTTTTTCTCGTTCGCGCGGCACTCTATTCCTCTGCCTCACTGCTCACAAGTCACAGAAAGCGGCACTGGAAATAGGCTTGTATTCCTATTATGGTGCGTCCATGAGCAATAGTCTTTCCCATGGTGCCGTCTGGGCTGCCATCGATACTCTCGCAGACCGGTATGGGCACTCGCCGTCCGGGCTTGCGCGGCTTGCGGGCCTCGATCCGACCACCTTCAACAAATCCAAACGCCGCACGGCGTCCGGACGCTTGCGTTGGCCAAGCACCGAAAGCCTGTCGAAAATCCTCGAGGCGACCGGGGCCACCCTGGACGAATTTTCAACCCTGGCCGGGTCAGGCGGTCAGGGTCACGCGGCCCTGTCGCGGATCCCTGTCATCGGCATGGCGCAGGCTGGCGATGGCGGCTTCTTTGATGATGCGGGCTTTCCCGTCGGCGGTGGGTTTGATGAGATCAGCTTTTCCGATGTCGGCGACCCTAACGCTTACGCGTTGGAGATCAGTGGTGACAGCATGGTGCCGCTCTACCGACATGGCGACCGGGTCATTGTGTCGCCCGCTGCATCCGTTCGCCGTGGTGACCGGGTTGTCGTGAAAACGCGTGACGGAGAAGTACTTGCCAAACTTCTCACGAAACAAACACCCACATCGATTGAGCTGACGTCCCTCAATCCGGATTATGACGATCGCACGCTTCAGGTGAGCGACGTTGTCTTCATGGCAAAGATCATCTGGGCGAGCCAATAGGCGGCCTGATCTGATGGCGCCGGGATCTGCCGTCGGCAATCAATTCACCTTTTTGCTTGCGGACAATGTGATCGATGACCGCGTCATTGCCTGTCGCCAGCGCCTGCTTAAGTCCCTGCATGCGTTCATATGTGAGTACCGCGAGTGCGTCCGGTTGTTCGGGCAGCTGTGCATCCTGCAGCAATGCTACCGCCTTGACTGTGTACTCATCGTCGCCCAGAGCTGCGAGCTGCAACGCGCATTGATAGATGATCACCAGATCATCCGGCATTAAGGCAAGTGCCTGATCGTAGGCATCCAAGCCCGCATCCACTTCCGCACCATAGATACTGCGACCAAGAAAACCGCCGGCATCGGAGATCTCCAGGTGCCACCCGCCGAGCAAGGCAAGCATCCACGGATTGTCCGGCTCGCGCGCCGCAACATATTCAAGATGTGCCCTTGCCTCATCCGCGTAGCCTTCGGCGTGTGCGGTTAGGCTCCCTTCCAGTCGAGCTTTAAACCCGAGCGCGACCGCGAGCTGCAAATGCCCTTCCGCAAGGTCTGGCGCCGCCGCGACGGCTGCGCGTGCATCTTCTTCAGCCTGTTCAATAAATTTGAGGCGATCCTTACGCGCTGCGACCAAATCCGCGTGCACGAGGCCCGCCCTTGCGGCCAGCGCCCAACCCTCTGCAGTTTGGATCGACCGCGCCTCGTCTGCCGCTCTTGGAAAATCCCCCTCGGCAAATATGTCCCGTGCCGTAGCCAGGTCAGATGACAATGCTGTGCCGGTGAGGGTTATAAACCAAAGTGCGACGACTAGGGATACTCGGTGCCTCAATCTCATCGTTCAAATGCCTCGTCCAGTAGGAACGGGTCATCGGCATGCCGCGCTCCGACAAAGGCTGTTGCATGGGTACCCCATTGACGCATCGCGCCAGGGCTTGAAATTCCCATGGGCCAAAGGATGAAGCGTTCCGTCCTTTCTGTCCCGGACACAACACCGTCTGGGCGAAACAGTGATTGACGTGCCCCCCCTCCTATGTCGAGGGAGCGCAACCCAAATGCCGGCGCCGCATGCTCATCAACAATCCGCAGCGCCTTTGCATGCGTCCATGTATCCGTCGTGGAAATATTGCGCAGGTAATGGCTTCCAGACGTGATATGCAGCACATAGCGTTCCCCCGCCTCCAATGCGGGCATTTGTTTCGGCGTCAACGGCTCTTCACGGAGATCACTGTCTTCTGCTACTCGCACACGGCGCACCAGTTCCGTTGGGAAGAACAGATGATAGCAACCACAGCTGTGAATGGAGTCATAGACAAGCGGGCGTCCCTGTCGATCCAAGGTCACGCGCCAGACCAGACCATCCAAAGGTCCTCCCAGAATGTCGAAGGCGCCTTCTTTGGGCCGCTCGGGAAACCAGATTGTGTAGACAAGCTGCGGGAGCACTTCGCCATCCATCCGTGTATGCGCCAAACGCACATAAACGGTTGGATCGTCCGCATCCGTCGTCGGCACGCCTGTGCTGCCTGCCAAGAAAGGCCGTCCGACTTTATCCGCATCGGATGCTTCCTCGACCGCAAAAACAGGGGCGTACAGAGCCGCCATCTCAGCCAACACAGAACCGGAGAGGTCAGGAATGTTGAGCGCGTTTTGTGCGGACAAATCGATAAGCGCCGCAACGTCGCTCTCAAAGAGCTCAGACTGTACCGAGAGCGTGTAGCGGGTTTCGCCATCGCGCCAGATTTCCGGGTATTGTGAGAAGGCTGGAAGATTGTCTGCTTTCCAACGGTCAAAGCCCAGTGCCACACCAATATGGCTCAGCGGATAAAGGCCTGCCGCACGCACCCAGTCATTATAGTGACGTGGCGCTTGCGCGGCCGCCAGCAAGCGCGGCTTGAACCCGGCACCTTTCAAGTCTTCTGCGAGAAGCCTGTCTGCGCAGACATCGACCGTCACAAAGATATTGGCGGCCCCCAGATTCTGGAGCTCGACCTGTCGACCGGTGCGGTCCAGTGCCCGAAGTCTCGCGACCCAGTCGCCAAACGCCGCCTCGTCGCTCACTTCCGTCTTAAAGCTTGCAAGCAAGCGATTGATGCGAAGATAGGGAAAGCCGTCGATCGCTTCCGCTTCAGCGTCGCCTACCTGTCTGTCGGCGACGCGTTGATCTACCCGATCGATTAGGAAGCGGCATTGGGCGATCTGGTCATCGCCTTCGGGCAGCGCGGCGCAGGCCGAAAGCCCGGCCAGACACCCAGCCGCGTACACCGCATTTCTCCACCGCCTAAACATGGCTGCGATCATGGGACTTTCGCCCCACCATCACAATGGGTGGCATTTCAACAAAATGTCAGTGTGCCTCAAGCTTCTGACAGATCTTCTCCGGCGAGCGCCCGACGGATCAGGGTTGCCGTTTCGTTGACGCCATACAGAGCGATAAAGGAGCCGAAGCGGGGACCCTGGCTTTCGCCGAGGAGCACCTCGTAAAGCGCCTTGAACCACTCGCGCAGGTTCTCAAACTCATGAGATTTGCCAACCTCATACACATCTGTCTGAAGCTCTTCGCCTGTCGCATGTGGATCCGCCGCATCCAGTTTTGCGGCAAGCGCTTCAAAGGCTGGGCGCTCTTCCTCCGTCATGGACCGATAGGATTTGTTCGGCTTCACGAAGTCATGGAAATAGTTGATGGCATATCCCACCAAATCGTTGAGCTTCGGATGGTTCTCCGGTGTGGCATCCGGCGCATAGTTCTGAATAAAGCCCCATAAGACCGCAGGATCTTCTGAATGGCTGGCACTTACCAGGTTGAGCAGCAGCGAATAGCTGATCGGTACGTCCGACACGGGTGGGCTCGAACTGTGAATGTGCCAGACAGGGTTGCCGATCTGCGCCTTTGGTTCCTGGCCCGGGAAGCCGGACAGGTGAGACAAATACTCATCCACATTTTTCGGGATGACATCGAAATAGAGACGCTTGGCCTTACGCGGCGCCTGATACATGAAAAGCGACAGGCTTTCCGGGCTCGCATAACGCAGCCACTCATCGATCGTCAGGCCATTGCCACGGGACTTGGAGATCTTTTCGCCATTCTCGTCCAAAAAGAGCTCGTAGTTGAAGCCTTCCGGCGGTTGCTCCCCGAGGACGCGGGTTATCTTGTTGGACAGTTTGACACTGTCGATCAGGTCCTTGCCCGCCATTTCGTAGTCGACTTTGAGCGCCGCCCAACGCATTGCCCAGTCGGCCTTCCATTGCAGCTTGCAGTGTCCGCCTGTTATTGGAATCTCGGTCTTCTCACCATTGGCCGGGTCTTCGAAGACCACAGTTCCTTTTGAAGGGTTGCGTTCAAGGAGAGGCACATAAAGAACTTCACCAGTCACCGGCGATATGGGCAGCACAGGTGAATAGGTGCCGCGCCGTTCCTGCCTTAGGGTTGGCAGCATGATGTCGAGAATGTCGTCGAACTTCTCAAGCACTTTCAGAAGCGTGTCGTCAAAGCGGCCTGAGGCGTAATAGTCCGTCGACGAGGCGAACTCATACTCAAATCCGTAGCTGTCGAGAAATGCCTGCAGGCGCGCATTATTGTGCGCCCCGAAACTGTCGTGGGTTCCGAAAGGATCCGGGACCTTAGTAAGTGGCCGGTTTAGATGCTCTGTCAGCATCTCTTTGTTCGGCACATTGTCAGGCACTTTCCGCAAGCCATCCATGTCGTCTGAGAAGCACAGGAGCCTGGTCGGCACGTCCGGCATCAGGATCTGGAACGCGTGGCGTACCATGGTTGTGCGCGCCACCTCACCAAATGTCCCAATATGGGGCAGTCCGCTCGGCCCGTAGCCCGTTTCGAACAGCACCTCGCCCTTATCCATGCCCCGCTTTTCCAGCCGTTTGACCAGTTTGCGCGCTTCCTCAAACGGCCAGGCTTTCGCTGTCTGACCGAGATCCTGGAGTTCTGCCAAATCGACTGGTGTCGGAGCCACTAACGGATCGCTGGGCATGGTGACCTCAATTTTAACTTAAAGGTTTTTAAAGCCCCGGAAACTAGGCTGTCGGCTGGTGTCAGTCAACGCAACCTCATTGTGGTCGGTGAGGCCGTTTCCGGGCCTTCGGTAGATAGAGGAGTGGCGGTGTGAGTATGTCCGCCGAACCATCCAGAGCAACCCAGAAAGCAGATGCCCCGTCATCTGCAGAGAGCCTCAGCACGCCGGTTCCAATCGATGATCCGCGCATTGCCGCTGAGCAGGTCCACCGCCTCTTTGATCTTGGTAAATCAGGCAGCATCGTCGTCTTTGTCGCCCTGATAGCGGTGTGGCTGCCATTTATCGGCAGTTCGTCGCCGGTCGAGCTATTGCTCCCCTTGGGAATGCTCATGACCTCGCAATCCTCCTTCAATTGGTTGCGGGGCAGATATCATGCCGATGACGCGCGTGGCGCTTCGCCCCAATATTGGGGAGACCGCTATGCCCTCATCTGCCTCCTTTCCGGCGGTGTCTGGGGCGTCGCAGGCGTGCTCTGGCTTCCAGAGGCACCATTTACATCGCAAGCGGTCTTCGGCTTGGTTGTCGCCGGCCTTTGTCTCAACACAGTCATGTCGCGTCATGTCTATCCCAAAGCCATGGCCGCCTATACAGCGGCAGCGGTCCTGCCCTGCATGATTGCCCTCCTTGTCGGCGCCGGTTGGGAAGGTCAATTGATGGCGGTTCTGAGCTCGTTAATGTGGATAGCCCTTTATTCAGCAACGAAGCGCCTGCACAAACTCAGCATCGCCGCCATCTCTCTGCAAATCCAGAATGATGAGCTTATTGCTGGGTTAGCGGCGGCTAAAAGTGAGGCTGAGAAGAAAGCCAAGGATGCGGAAACAGCCTATTCCGTGGCGCGCAAAGCAGCGAGGTCGCGACAAGATTTCCTCTCCATGGTCACCCATGAGATCCGCTCGCCGCTCGCCAACCTGGCAGGCCTAGCACACATGCTGGAGGCGACGGACCTCGACGAGAAGCAACGTGGCTTCGCGCGGGGCGTTGACGAATCCAGCCGGCTCCTGAACAGGCTCGTTGATGACCTTTCGGACCTGACAGAGATGGAAGCTTTGTCGATCAAATTACGACCAATTGACATGTCGCCTATGGAGATTGCACAAGCAGCCATTCACGTGACGCGGCATGATGCCTCGTCGCGAAAGCTTTCCATTGAAGTGGACGAACTGCCTGGTACGCCGAAGACCATTCACAACGATCCGGACCGGGTAAAACAGGCGCTCGTTAATCTCATTGTCCGCGCCCTTCGAACGACCGAAGTCGGCGGCGTGATGATCAGGCTCTCGCCCGTGGACGTGCGCGACGAAGTTGGTGTCCGGTTTTCGGTTACCGATACCGGGGCGGGCATGCCCTCGGAGGAAGCGGCTCGTCTGTTTTCAACACTGGATAATGAAGGTGAGCACGCACCGCTGAAACGCCGCGATGTCAACCTGACCATCTGCGACAGGCTGGTCCGTCTGATGGGCGGTCGCGCCGGCGCTGATAGCATGATGGGTGGCGGATTCACTGCCTGGTTCGTGCTCGCACCAGACGTCAACCACCGCTCGGGCCGGAAACTGGTTTCCGACATCCCTGCAGAGACCGCAGGTCAGGTCCTTGATTTCGATCGGATTTATGAACTTGAGCAGGATCTCGGCACCGCGCGGATCGCCGATCATCTCGGCGAAGCCATTCACGCCATCGCTGAGCTGCAAAAGGCTCTGCGTGAGGCGGTGGCCCGAGGCGATCATCGCGCGTTGCGCCCAATGGCCGAAAGCCTGGCCGTCGAGGCCACTGCCATTGGTCTCACGGGACTTTCTGCTGGCGCGTCTCATCTTCTCGATGGCGTTCACGAGGGAAACCGCGACCAGGTCGTTGCTGATCGGGTCGCCCAACTTGACGCTAAATTCAAATCTGGCGCGAGTGCGCTGACCCGCGCCTATCCAGCTCTCGCTGGATAAAACCCACTCGATTTTTTTGGCTCCGCTATACTCCGGCGGATGTCTGACCCCTCCACCCCCGATTCTGCCCGCAAAGAAGATGCACCTGTATCGCTTATCGCAACTGTCCCTCTTCCGGGCGGCGGCGCGGTCGGCGTTTCCGACGATGGCGAAGTGGTTGAATGGGACGCGGAGGCTGCCATCCACGTCCTTGCAGAGCAGCCTCTTTTGGTCTGCCATCGCCGCTTCACGGCGAGACGGGCTGCGGGAGCCGCCGGCCGCAGCGGTGCCGCCACCGGAAAGAGCCTCTTTCCCGGGCTGTTTGACGTCTTGGAGCTTTTTGCCTTTGTCCGACCAGCACGGTTTTGCGTACCCACGCCGGCCGGATTGGCCCATCAGGTCGGGCTCGCGCTCCCCTCAAATGCAGAAGAGGCGGCCCTCACTCTACATCTGATCGCTCGCGCGCTGTTAAACGAGCTGCAAAATGATACCTATCCTGACCGAGACGAAACCATCCGTATGGCCAAGGCCCTTAAGGACACTGGATGGCCATGGGCGCCGCTGGTCCTTGGCGCTTTGGGAGATCTGCCATCCAACTCCGTAAGTGCGGCTCGCGCGCGCCTTGATATTTGGTCCCGGCTTGATGAATGGGAAGACCAACCGCCGCCACCCCCGCCGGGCGCGGTTCCGGTCGACCCTGAGGCTGCCCGGGAGCGGTTGAAGCTGCTCACAGGCGCCGACGCTGAAGAAAGAGACCAACAAGGCGCTTATACAGCTGCCGCCGCGAAGGCTTTTCTGCCCCGTGAAACCGCTGGCGTGCCTCAATTGCTGCTTGCCGAGGCCGGCACAGGCACAGGCAAGACGCTTGGCTATATATCCCCCGCGAGCCTCTGGGCGGAACAGAATGACGGCACCGTGTGGCTCTCGACCTATACCAAAAACCTGCAGCGTCAGCTTGATCAAGAACTCACGCGCCTTTTCCCTGACCCCCGTGAAAAAGAAGAGAAAAGCGTTATCCGTAAGGGCCGCGAAAACTATCTCTGTCTTCTCAACCTTGAGGAAACAGCGGGCGGCCTAATGATGGGTCCCCAGGGCGCTGCGGCGATCCTTATCGCGCGGTGGGCACGCTACAGCCGGGACGGTGACATGGTGGGGGGCGACTTCCCAGCCTGGCTCCCGGGCGCGATGGGTGCCGAAGGTATCGCCGCAGGCCTCACAGACCGGCGCGGCGAGTGCTCCTATTCGGCCTGTGCGCACTATAAAAAGTGCTTCATCGAAAAAGCGGTGCGCAAGGCACGACGGGCGCAAATCGTGGTTGCCAACCATGCGCTGATCATGATCCAGGCGGCTCTCGATCACACACTGGCGCGCCCCGACACCGCACCACCCCCGCAAGAGACGGCAGGCGGCGCAGAGGACGACGAGCCCATGAACCTCTATGCACGACGGCATATAGTGTTCGATGAAGGCCATCACCTGTTTGACGCCGCTGACAGCGCATTTTCGTCTTTTCTGAGCGGGCGAGAGATGTCGGAGCTTCGACGGTGGACGCGAGGGCCGGAGGACGGACGCCGTCGACGCAGTCGTGGTTTGCAGGACCGTGTCAGCGACCTGCTTGCAGGCGATGAAGAGGGCGAGAGCCTTCTGGACGCGGCCACAAGGGCCGCCGCAATGCTCCCCGCGCCAGGCTGGCTTTCCCGCCTTGGGTCAGACAGTGCCAAAGGACCGGCTGAGGCGTTTCTGACGGCAGTCCGCCATGAGGTGCTCGCCCGGTCAGACTATCCGGACAGCGCCTACTCTCTTGAGTCTGATTTGCGGCCGGTCAATGAGGATTTGGGAGAAACCGCCGCTTCCCTTGATGGTGCGCTGGCGACCCTGGGACGCTCTTTCAGCGCCTTAAGCGACTGCCTGCGGCGCCTGATGGACGCGCATAATGAGACGCTCGACGCGTCGACCAAAACCCGCATGGATGCCGCCATTCGGGGATTGGACCGGCGAGGCCGCGCAACACTGCCCGCCTGGCGGATGATGCTGTCGGATCTCATGAGTGACCCTAGGCAAGAGTTTGTTGACTGGATTTCGATCGAGCGCATTGCGGGTACCGATTTCGATGTTGGCCTGCACCGACATTGGGTCGATCCAAGTGAGCCCTTCGCGGAGGCCGTCCTGCAGCCGCTTCATGGCGGTCTCATCACATCGGCAACACTCAGGGACCGGACCGGGCCCGATGAAGAACCGGATGAAGGCTGGCAATCGGCAGAAGTCAGAACAGGGGTCGTGCATCTGCCAACCCCTGTTGAGCGGGCCCACTTCACCTCGCCCTTTGACTATGAGGCTCAGTCTCGAGTTTTCGTTGTGCAAGATGTCGCGCGCGACAGCGTTGACCAGGTTGCCAGCGCCTACCGGGACCTTTTTCTGAACGCCGGCGGTGGCGGACTTGGCCTCTTTACGGCAGTGAACCGATTGCGCAGCGTGTATGGTAAACTGGTCGAACCCCTCGAAACCGCTGGGCTGCCCCTCTACGCGCAGCATGTTGACGCCATCGACACAGGCACGCTGGTCGACATTTTTCGCGCCGAGGAAGCCTCTTGCCTTCTGGGTACCGACGCCGTGCGGGATGGAGTCGACGTGCCAGGAGCCTCATTGCGGCTGATCGTGCTGGACCGCACCCCCTGGCCCCGCCCAGATATTCTCTACAAAGCACGGCGGGCCGCTTTTGGCGGTGGCCGTTATACCGACATGATTACACGCCTGCGGCTGCAACAAGCCTTTGGACGTCTTGTGCGCACGGCGACGGACAAAGGTGTATTTGTGCTGCTCGACAATAGGCTGCCAACGCGCCTTACAAGTGCATTTCCCCCGGAAACGCCAATTGAGCGCCTCAGCCTCTCTGAAACCATCACCGAAATGAGGACTTTCCTCTCAAACGCTTGATTTTCTGCGGTGTCCTCGGGTCTTGCCCTTCAGCGCTCTGGTTCCTAAGTTGCGGGTCCCTGTTCGTCGCACGCGCGACACACTCAATTAGATAGGCCTGTTTTATGTCGCAGACGATTAACCCCCACACTGCCCTTATCTACGTCATGGTGACCATGTCAGCTGTAGATGCGGCCATTAGTGACAACGAAACTCGAAAAATCGGGAATATCGTCACCAACCTCCCAGTCTTCAAAGACTTCAACTCGGATCGATTGTTGGGGATTGCGGAAGAATGTGCGGCCATTTTGGCAGAAGATGGCGGGCTGGACGCCGTCTTCGGCCTCGCGCGGGATGCGCTGCCGCCTCACATGCACGAAACGGCTTATGCGCTTGCCGTCGATGTTGCAGCGGCAGACCTCGCCGTCGGACAAGAAGAGCTGCGACTTCTCCAAATCCTGCGCGACACGCTTGGAATCGAAAAGCTCTCGGCTGCAGCGATTGAGCGCGGCGCACGGGCGCGGCACGCGACACTTTAACGTCCTCGCAGCGGATCATTTCAACAAATCGGGGATTGGCGATGGAAGAGGCCTTTCTAAGCGTTGAGCCAACGCTTCGTCTGAGCGTCTTCCTTGGTGTCCTTTTGGTCATGGGCGCATGGGAATATCTCGCACCCAAGCGCCCTCTTGGCTTCTCGAAGCTAAAGCGCTGGACGACCAACCTCGGTTTGAGTGTCGTCAATGGTCTAATGCTGCGCCTACTCGTCCCCATCTTGGCTGTGGGTGCTGCCGCCTGGGCAGAAGAGCAATCCATCGGGTTACTGAACCAGGTTGGGCTGCCCTTCCTGATCTCCTGCGTCATCGCCTTCGTCCTGCTCGATCTGCTGATTTATGGTCAGCATGTGCTGTTTCATCACGTGCCCGTATTTTGGCGTCTTCACCAGGTGCATCACGCAGATCCGGATATCGATACATCGACCGGTATCCGCTTTCATCCGGTTGAGATTCTGCTGAGCATGGCAATTAAGATCGCCGCCGTTGTTCTGCTGGGCGCACCGGCTATTGCGGTCATTATTTTTGAGATCGTGCTCAACGCGACGTCTCTCTTTAATCACGGCAATGTACGGCTTGCCGGATGGGCGGACCGGCTCATTCGGCGGATCTTTGTAACCCCGGACATGCACCGGGTTCATCACTCTGTGATCCGTCAAGAGACCGACAGTAATTTTGGCTTCAACTTTTCCGTCTGGGACCGCCTTTTCGGGACCTATCGCGCGGCGCCTGAAAAAGGGCACTTGGACATGGAAATTGGGCTGCAGGAGTTCCGCGACGCAGGCCCGACCCGGATCACGTGGAGCCTGGGCTTGCCATTTCGGCCTCTGCATGGGAAAGACGGGTCATGAAACGTCTTTGTCTTATGCGCCACGCCAAGTCTGATTGGAACCAGCCGGAATTGGAAGATGCCGAACGCACCCTCAATGGGCGCGGTGTTAAATCTGCGGCGTTTCTTGCAGGCTTCATTGTGGATAAGGGCTGGACTCCCGATCATGCGCTGTGTTCAACGGCGGTGCGGGCCCGCTCGACCATCAAGCCACTTGCTGAGAAGCTTCAGGGGCAATGTGCGGTTGAGTATCGCGACGATCTTTATATGGCGATGCCTGGAACACTTTTGGGCGCGGTACACCAACTCGATGACAAGAACGACACAGTCCTCATCGTGGCGCATAATCCAGGCTTGGAAATGCTTGCGGTGGCACTCGCCGACGACGACAGCGAAGACCTATCAGCACGCATGGCCGATCACTTTCCGACCGGAGCTCTCGCTGTCTTTCACTTCGACGTCGACAAATGGTCTGACATTGCAGAAGGTGCAGGACACGTCGCCTTCTACGGTAAGCCACGCGAGCTGATGAAAGACAAGTGATCTCTAATAGATCGACCCGCTGAAATATTTCGCTGATAGGTTAGCACTCGTTCCATCCTCAAGCATCGACTGGAGATGTATGTTGAGGTTGCCCAGGAGTGCTTTGTCTGTGTCCCGAACGACAAGACCGATGCCTTCACCAAAGTAGGTCTCATCACCGATCGGATTTCCTAGAGCGGCGCAGCAGGCCTCGTCCCGCATCCATTGGAGGATGGCCGCATTGTCTCCAAAGGCGCGTTCAACTCTTCCTTCAGCGACCAACCTAAGTGCCGCTGTCAGCGAGCGCGTCCCAACCAGTTCAACGCCAGGATAACGTGCTTTGAGATATGCCTCATGCAGGCTGCCCTGTTGCACTGCTATTTGAGCGCCATCAGCCAGCACCAAGTCCACCTCAGATGTCGCGGCATCACTTGAGCCAACAAAGCGGCCGCGCGATCCATAATAGGGATCAGAGAAGGTCACGCCTGCAAGGCGAGTTGATGGAATACGCAAAGACGCCGCAACCAGATCCACATCCCCGCGCGTAAGGGCTGGGATGAGTTCATCCCAGGGCATCACCACAAATCGACACTCTTTTTCGAGACGGCGGCAGAGCTCTGTCGCTACATCGATATCGAAGCCGCCCGGCCGCCCATCGGCGTCGACAAAGTTGAACGGCGCAAAATCCCCTTCCGTCGCTACGATAAGCGGCGGCAATTGTGTGCGTTGGATGGGCTCAGCTACAACTTCTTCCTCAGGCTGCGCTGCAACGATTGCGTCAGTTGGTGCTGGGTCCGTCTCGGGTTCGACGGCTTCGAAAGCTCTTGGTGCTGGCAGAGGAATAGGCGCCTCTGGAGCGGCAACCCCATCGGCGCTTTCAGGCGCCCCGACCTCTGGGGCAGTCTCGTCTGAAACTGTTTGTACTACTTGATCACTCGCCTGCGCGTCCGACGGGATCGACGCGGTAGCGGCCGCCGAAATTGGCTCAGGCGCCGCCCCGTCATCCTTCGTGGACGGTGCCGTTCCGACCGGCGTGCCCTCAATCACAATCGCAACCGCGCCGCTCAATAGGACCACGGCGAGGAGATTTATGAGAAAGAGCCAACGCATGGCCGGAGAATGCCGAACGCTCCTAGCGTGGTCCAGTGTTGGGTCTCTTAATCCAGCCTCAGCGTTAACGGGGCCAGCACAACCTATAGGGGAGAGGTGCCCCCACCCTATCTAAACCCTTGTATTGCATAGGTTAACCTTAATTTTACCATGAAATTTTTCGTTCAGTTTAGGGGTAAGCCGAATGAAGGGGGACAGCAACAACACTGGGGCTGGGCATGGGCATGGGCCTGGGGTTGGGACCAGGATCGGGCCGCCGCAGCCAAGGAGCGGTTTCGGAGAAACCCAGTCTGCATTCAGCCTTCAACCACCCTTGATCGGCAGTCTTCTGTTGGAAAGAGGAGTGGTAACCCCCTCTGGGCTCGCACAAGCGAGAGATCGCCAGGCGCAATCGGGCGTCCGTCTTGGCGGTGAACTGATTGGCCAGGGAGCAGTCCAGCCATTCGACTTTTACAGGGCGCTTGCTGCGCAGCAAAGCGTGCGTTTTATCAATCTGCTCTTGACGCCGCCTGATGAAGCGCTGCTACGCGCTGACGACATCGCCTTTTACTTGCAGAACCAATGCTTGCCTTGGAAGCTAAATGGCGCGGCCATGACTTATGTTGCGGTGGACAGAGACAAAGCGTCCGCCGCACTGAAAGAAAAAACAACCGAACCGTTTCTTGTGCACCAGACCGCTCCGCTCGACATTTTGCGCACGGTGCAATCTCACTTCGGCAAAGAACTAACGCAACAAGCGCAATCCTCACTCAGCACCTCCCAGCCTCACGCGTCGGCGCAGCACTTGCTGTCACGGCAGGAGAAAGCTCGCTGCGTATTCATTGCCTGTGCAGCACTGGCCCTGACTCTTTTGTTTCCTGCGATTGCCCTACTTTTCGTCAACGTGGCCACCATCGTCGCCTTCATATCTCTGGCGTGCTTGAGGCTTCTTTCAGTGAAGGTCGGGGGACAGACGCTCGCCCGTGTCGGCGACAGCCAGCGACGGACGGCTGACGAAGACCTGCCCCTCTACACGATCATGGTGCCGTTGCTGAAAGAAGCCGCCGTCCTGCCCATTTTAGTAGACGCACTCCAGAAGCTGGACTACCCGCTTGCAAAACTCGATATCAAACTCATTCTCGAAGAAACCGATCAAGAAACCATCGCTGCTGCACGGGCGTTGAAACTGCCCGGCAATATCGACCTTATCCTCGTTCCGACGTCCCACCCGATGACGAAGCCCAAGGCCTGCAACTACGCGCTTGCGTTCGCGCGTGGCGAGCTCCTTGTCGTGTACGATGCTGAAGATATTCCCGGGCCAGGCCAGCTGCGAGAGGCGGTGCACGCGTTTTGGGCGGCAGGGCCCCACCTGGCCTGTGTTCAGGCCCCGCTGGCCTATTACAACTGGGATGAGAATTGGCTGACACGGCACTTCGCAATCGAATATGCGTCGCTTTTCGATCTGCTGCTGCCTGCCCTCGCCCGATTTGGACTGCCTTTTCCGCTTGGTGGGACGTCGACCCATTTTCGGACCTATGCTCTTCGAAAGGTGGGTGCCTGGGACCCGTATAATGTGACGGAAGATGCCGATCTGGGCTTTCGGCTTTCTGAGCAAGGCTATGCCACCGGCGTCATATCAACACCAACGCTCGAAGAGGCGAACTGTCTCTTACCGAACTGGATCCGTCAGCGATCCCGTTGGCTAAAGGGCTGGATGCAAACCTACATTGTCCGAATGCGGTCGCCATTGCGTACTTATGGCGCTCTTGGTCCCGCGGGATTTCTGGTTTTGCAGATTGTCACCGGTGGCTTTTTGCTATCAGCCCTTGCCCATCCGCTGTTTTACATACTTCTACTCTGGGTCATCGTGACGGGGTTCGCGCCTATCGATGGCATCGGTCCGGTTATCTTGGGCTTACTCAATCTCTCTGTGCTCTTTGTCGGATTCGGCGCCGCCATGATTGCGGGCCTTGTCGGGGCGAGAGCGCGCGGGATGGAGGGTCTCAGCAGGCATGTCTTTACAATGCCGTTCTACTGGTTGCTGATCTCAGCCGGCGCCTTTAAGGCGCTCTATCAGCTTTTTGTCCGACCCCATTATTGGGAGAAAACCGTGCACGGGGTAAGCGCGCTGATGCCCGCCTATGCAGCACGGGCACGGCGGGACCTCTCGGGGCGGCAATAAAACCGTCAACCTTCAGTTAAGGTCCCAGACTATATACTCGCGAAACGGGTGGCTTTCCGTCTCTGATCGTTTTACGTGCATCAAGAGACGTATTGCAGTAAGGCCGTCCGATGCGCGATTTCGACCTTTCGCCGCTCTCATTCCTCGTCGTTGATGACAATAGCCATATGATTTCCATCCTCCGCGAACTGCTGAGGGCTCTGGGCGCGGGCAAGGTGCATGACGCTCGGGACGCGGCCGATGCCTTCGAAATCGTGCGTTCCTCACCGATAGACCTCGCCGTCGTGGACTACCTTATGGAGCCCTTGGACGGCCTCGATTTCATCCGCCTCATCCGCACGGCAAAGGACAGCTACGATCCTGAGCTACCCATTCTGCTGCTCACCGCCCATACAGAACGTAGGCGCATCAAGGAAGCCCGAGATGCGGGCGCCAGCGATGTTGTTCAAAAGCCCATTTCCGCCCAACGCCTCTATGAGCGCATTCAAGCTGTGCTTCAAACTGAGAGGCGATTTATCAAGACGTCAAACTATACCGGCCCCGACCGCCGGCGCCCGCGCTCGGCGTCGCATTCTGGGCCTGATCGACGCGAGGAGGCTTAGGGCGCCGCCGTAAAATCCTAACAAACGGGTAATTTTTTGGCCGTACGGTTCAGGCTCAGGTCTTAACTGGACGGGCGCATATGGGCAGCTCTTCAAAGGAAGGCGTGGATCTCTCAAGCCTGCGCTTCCTGATTGCAGAAGAAAATCGTTACATGCTGACCGTTTTGAGGCAGCAGCTAAAAGCGTTTGAGATCAAGGAACTTCTTGAAGCGCGTGACGGTGATGACGCGGCCCAGGGTCTTGCGTCCACGGATGTCGATTTTGCAATTATCGATAGCGGCATGGCGCCGGTTGATGGCCTCACCTTCACGCGCCACGTGCGAACCGGGAAGGGTGTCCCCAATTCGGAACTGCCCATCATTGTGCTCATTGCGCATCCGAGCGTTGAAGCAATCGCTGCCGCGCGCGACGCTGGCGCGACAGAGGTGCTCTGCAAACCGGTGTCAGCGCAACTGCTGTTTGATCGTATTCAACATGCGATCAACAACAGCCGCGATTTTGTGGTGTCCGACCAGTTTGTGGGTCCAGACCGGCGCCGGCGTCGGGCTGGCGAGCCGATCACGGGCGATGAACGCCGTGACGGGCCTATCAACGTCTAGCCCAGCGCCAACAGATTTCGAACCGCGATTGCCATAAGCGTGAGCGTTGACAGCGCGAAGAGCGAGAACCGAACCAGCACGATGTTGACGGTGTTCTGCACCAGCGAATGCAAGATGCGCAGGCCGACATAGGCCCATGCCAAACCGATATTCAACGGATCGACGACGCCCGCCAGATGCGTGTAAACAACCAGCGCGTAAAAGATTGTCGGCTGCTCGTGTAGATGATTGTAGTTGTCGGCAACTCTTTGTGCTTCCGACGGCAAGAGGCTTGCCAATGCGCCAGGATGCTGCGCCTGTTGTGGTTCGACATTTGCGGCGCTCATCGCCGGAAGGCGTCGCGCATACATCCAAAGCCAAACAATCAGTGTCCAGCTTACCAGGATCAAGACCGGCGTCAGGATAGTGCCACCCATGAGTTTCCCCCCTCATTCTTCAAGTTGGAGCGGGCGAGGAGAATCGAACTCCCGTCTTAAGCTTGGGAAGCTTCTGCTCTACCATTGAGCTACGCCCGCTCAGGTCCCTTTTTACTAGCGCTCTGTCGCCCCGCAGCGCAAGATACAATTCGGACTATGAGCAGAACGGCGGCGCCATGCCGCCAGGCTTTGGGGGAGAAAGCTATGCGTTGGTGGGCTAAAGGACTTATCGGTCTCGGTGTGGTCGCGGTTGCCGGATATGGCGTTATCCGAATTGGTGGCCCTGACTTAATTTACCCGAGGGTAGACGGTGTGAATTATGGGCCGACATCAATCTCGTTCACGGATACAGACCCAGGCGAGACTATTGGCGGGACCGTTACGCTCGGCCGGGCGGTGGATGAGACCGGAATAGATATGTATATGGTGCATTGGGGCCTCGAAGTGGGCGAACCGGGCACGCAAGATGATGCAGGCAATGGCGACCATGACGGTGACTGCAAGGGCTTCCGCGACACCGGCCATGTGGTGATGTCGATGGTCGACGCAGGGGGCACGCCCATCACGATGGAGATCCCGCAGGGAACGGAAGTCCCTGAGGACGCCGTCTATTTTGTCGCTCATACCATCTATAGTGGGATCCACAACCTGGCCAAATGCATCCAGATTCCGATCGAAAACGTGGTTGAAGCAGGGTCTTAAGGAACATCACATTCTTGTCAGGCAGGCGATCGCTGAACCACAAACCATCGGTTCAGTGGTAGTGTTCGCCCCATGAATGACCAAATTCAACCTTTGGCGGAGCATCCCCTTGCGCCCTTTACTGACCCGTCGGTCACGGCCAAGGGCGAAGCACGCGCGCGTGTGAGCCTATCCAAGCTGGAAACGCTTTGGTTCAATACCGGCACGCTCTGCAATATCGAATGCGCCAGCTGCTATATCGAGTCCAGCCCGAAGAATGATCGCCTGGTCTATCTGACAGAGGCGGATGTCGCTTCCTATCTTGACGAGATCGAGAGAGACCAGCTCGCCACGCGTGAGATTGGCTTCACCGGCGGTGAGCCTTTCATGAACCCCGCTATGGTCGCGATCCTTACGGACACGCTGGAACGTGGGTTTGATGCATTGGTCCTCACCAATGCGATGCAGCCGCTGCTGCGTCCTGCTGTCAGGCAAGGGGTTGCCAAGCTGGTTGAGAAATATGCTGAGCGCCTGACCTTCCGTGTCAGCCTTGATCACTACTCAGCCAAGCTGCACGACGAAGAACGGGGGCCTGGCGCTTTTGCGAAGGCCATGGAAGGGCTTGCATTCCTCAGTTCCATCGGCGCCAGGATCACAATCGCGGGACGCACCTGTTGGGGTGAGGAAGATGGCAGCTCGCGGGCTGGATATGCCCAGCTGTTCACAGATCAAGCTCTCGCTATTGATGCGACCGACCCGCTCGCGCTGACCCTGTTCCCCGAAATGGACGAGAGTGTTGAGGTTCCGGAAATCACGACGGCGTGCTGGTCGATTTTGAATGTCGATCCAAACGACATGATGTGCGCCACCAGCCGCATGGTTGTGAAGCACAAGGGCGCGAAAAGCCCCACGGTCGCCGCATGCACATTGCTGCCTTATGACCCCCGGTTTGACCTTGGCCAAACCCTCGCTGACGCGTCAAAGGATGTTGCGCTCAACCATCGGCACTGCGCCAAATTCTGCGTGCTTGGTGGTGGTTCCTGCAGCGCCTAACGCAGTCCTCGCCGAACAGTCAAATCAACCGATATCAGAAGCCTATTCGCTCTTGATACGGATCAAGGCGGGGTTTTCTCTCGAGATCAATAATGCGTTTTGAGAAGGCTGGGAGGCTCTCAACACGAGGATAAACGCATGAAAAAATCTCTTATTGCTGCGCTGGCAGCCACGGTGGCGTTCGCGTCGGCGCCGGCTATGGCCGACGTTTATATGCCGGGCCATGAAGTTGCAGGCGTCGTCGTTGGAAACACGATTGAAGGCCAGTACCGTGAATGCGGTGCCGCTCGGAATGATTTTCGTGAGCACTACACCACCGACGGCAAAATCAAAGGCGAAGAACGCCCCTGTAACCAGACGGGCGACTGGGCGGCCTATGGTGGTGCATGGACCGTGGAAGACGGCAAGTTCTGTGTGAACCTGGGGTCTGAGCGCTCAAACGGGTGCTTCGACTACGAAGCTGGTGAAGACGGAACACTCACACGCGTCGGTGAGCCGGGTGTCGGCAACACCAACTTCAAAATCTATGACGGCAATCCCAACAATCTTTGATCGACGTCACAAAATCCCTGGAAGCAGCCCTTTGGCTGCTTTTCAGGGGACCCTATCGGTAGCGCAAATTCTTCCGGTTCAACTGATCGACAGACGAACAACCCATCAGTTTCATATCGCGCTCAATTTCTTCGCGTAGAAGCCCGAGGGCGCGTTCCACGCCCGGCTGACCTGCCGCTGAGAGCGCATAGAGATAGAGCCTGCCACCGGAACAGGCCTTGGCCCCCACTGACAGTGCCTTAAGAACGTGCGTGCCGCGCTGAATGCCGCCCTCGCAGATCACATCGATCTTGTCGCCCACCGCGTCGACAATTTCTTCCAACTGATCGAAGGGGCTCCGACCGCCATCGAGTTGCCGACCGCCATGGTTTGACACCATGATGCCGGTGCATCCGATGTCCACCGCACGGCGCGCGTCTTCCACACTCATAATGCCCTTCAAGGCGAAATGGCCGCCCCATTTCGCACAAAGAGCCTCTGCATCTTTCCAATTCATGGATTGGTCGAGCATGGTCGAGAAATAGTCTCCTACAGACGTCGCGATATCCGTTCCTTCGCTCACGTGATCCTGCAGGTGGGGCAGCTCAAACTTGGCGTGGGTGAAATAATTTATGGCCCACCGCGGGTGTGTCGCGAAACTGAGCAAGCTTTGAGGCGTGAGTCGTGGTGGAGACGTAAACCCTGTCCGGAAGTCGCGTTCGCGATTGCCACCTGTGATCGTGTCCACGGTCAGCGCCATTACATCGAACTTGGCTGCTTTCGCCCGCTCCAGAATACTGTCGTTGAGGCCGCGGTCTTTGTGAAAATAGAACTGGAACATGGTCGGCGCATCGATCATGCCAGCAATCTCTTCCACACTCACTGTTCCGAGTGACGACACACCGAACATGGTCTGATGTTTTTCCGCTGCGCGGGCTACTGCCCGTTCGCCATCGTGGTGAAACAGCCGCTGAAGCGCCGTGGGCGCGCAATAGACCGGCATGCCCAGCTTCTTGCCAAAAATCTCTACGGAGAGATCGACATTCTCGACGCCCGCCAGAACGTTTGGAACCAGGTCACAGGCCTCATAGGCCGCTGTGTTCCGCCGATAGGTTACCTCATCGTCCGCGGCGCCATCTATGTAGTGGAATATCGGCCCTGGCAGGCGCTTCTTCGCAAGCTTCCGGAAATCCTGGAAGTTGTGGCAATGAGACAGGTTCATAAGAGAGTTCCTTCAGACCGATGCCTGTCGATGTGAACAGCAATCGGGAAAACAAAGATGGTCAGGGTGCCTTGAAGTGCTTGGAAAGCTTCAAACCCTGCTTCTGATAGGATGAGCCGATGCCCTGGCCATACAGCTCTGTTGGCATGTCGGTCAGACGTTCATAGAGAAGCCGTCCAATGGTTTGACCGTGCTCGAGGATAAACGGCACGTCATGACTGCGAACTTCCAGCACACCGCGACTCCCGGACCCGCCAGCCGCCCGCGCGCCAAACCCGGGATCGAAGAACCCGGCATAATGAACACGAAACTCACCAACAAGCGGATTGTAGGGGACCATCTCGGCTGCGTGGGTAGCCGGCACATGCACCGCCTCTCTGGAGGCAAGGATGTAAAACTCATCCGGATCCAGAACCAACGCGCCATCGGCACGGGCATAGATGGGCTCCCAATAATCAAGGGTCTCATACCCTTCACGCAAGTCCACGTCGATTAGACCGGAGTGGCGTTTGGCGCGGTAGCCGATGAGACCTGTCTCACCGTCGCCCTTTAGGTCAACACTCAAACCCAGGCCGCCGTCAATATCAGCCACGGCATCATCAACCAATCTTTCCTGCTCGTGCAGCGTGCGCAGTTCAATGTCTGTGTGTGTCGGCTGCCCACGACGAAACCTGATCTGCGACAGTCTTGAGCCGGCGCGAACAAGGATGGAAAACGTCCGTGGGCTGATTTCGAGATATAAGTGTCCTTTATAACCTGCCTCTACCTGGTCGAACTCAGATCCATGGTCCGTGATCAACCTTGTGAAGACATCGAGGCGGCCGGTTGAACTTTTTGGATTGGCACTCGCGCTTGTGCGTTCGGATAAGGCCAGCGCCTCCATCAAGGGCACAAGATAGACGCAGCCTGTTTCGAGTACGGCGCCTTCTGTCAGGTCGATCTTATGGAACGAAAAGGCTTCCACCTTCTCCATGACACTGGAGTTCCGTCCCGGCAGAAAGCTCGCGCGCAACCGATAGGCTGTGGGTCCCAAACGCAGATCGAGACTGGCTGGCTGGACCTGGTTGTCCTCGATTTCACGGGTGCCCCATATCTGCTGATCTTTCACCAATGCGCGGATCGCGTGTGCAGGCAGAATACCCGTCGCATGGGCCGCACCAGCGCGGGCCGCGCTCGGCGTCGCGCCATCGTGATCAGGAAAAAGATCGCTGGCAGATTTGGTCATCTGGGCTCGTGAATCTCTCATAAATACAAGCTGCGCCCCCGTTATAGGGGGCGCCTGTCCCCGAACCAAGTCCTAAGGGCACTTGACGGCGGGGTGCTGGCGTCCTTATATGCTGTCCAATCCCGTGGTGATTTGAGCCGATCGGCTTGCGGCCACGTAAAATAACTCGCTAAAAGGTCGGGAGGCAGAGCCCCGATCCGTCCGATCGGGGTTTTTTTGTTGGGAAGTTAAGAAATGAGCCAGTCAGACGCTAAATCAGCCTTTCGCCCCCGCACCCAGGCGGTTCATGGGGGCACCATGCGTTCCCCGTTCGGTGAGACCAGCGAGGCGATGTTCCTGACCTCAGGCTATGTCTATGAGAGCGCTGAGGCTGCCGAAGCCCGGTTCAAGGGCGAGGATGACGGCTTCATCTATAGCCGGTTCGCAAACCCGACGGTGCGGATGTTTGAAGAGCGCATGATTGCGCTGGAAGGCGCTGAAGATGCGCGGGCTACGGCGACGGGGATGGCCGCGGTGACGGCCGCCATGCTCTGTCAGCTCTCCGCCGGCGACCATGTGGTGGCGGCCAAGGCGCTCTTTGGCTCTTGCCGCTACATTGTTGAAGAGTTGCTGCCCCGCTTCGGGGTCGAGTCCACCCTGATCGAAGGCACAGACCTGTCGCAGTGGGAGGCGGCTGTTCGGCCCAACACAAAGGTGTTTTTCCTCGAAACACCGTCCAACCCGACGCTTGAGATTATTGACCTCAAAGCCGTTGCGGACATCGCCCACAAGGCCGGCGCCCGCCTCGTCATCGACAATGTATTTGCAACGCCGATCCTGCAGCGCCCCATGGAATATGGCGCTGACGTGGTTGTCTATTCCGCGACCAAACATATTGACGGTCAGGGCCGCTGCCTGGGCGGCATCGTCCTCGCCGACCAGGCCTTCATCGATGATTACCTGGCGAACTTTCTGCGCCAGACAGGCCCCTCGCTCAGCCCCTTCAACGCCTGGGTGATGCTGAAAAGTCTGGAGACTCTCGACCTGCGGGTACGGGAACATTGCCGCAATGCAAGGAGTGTTGCGCAGGCGCTGGAGGGTAGCTCAAAGGTGCTTCGCACGATCTATCCCGGCCTCAAAAGCCATCCGCAATACAAGCTCGCGATGGAGCAAATGGAGCTCGGCGGCAATATCGTGGCCTTTGAGCTGGACGGCGGGAAAGAGGCGGCGTTTAGATTCGCGAATGCGCTCGACATCATTTCAATCTCGAATAATCTCGGCGATTCGAAGAGCCTTATCACCCATCCAAGCACGACGACCCATCAGAGACTTGATGACGCGGCCCGCGCAGAATTGGGCATAACTGACGGACTTTTGAGGCTTTCAGTAGGTCTGGAGGACCCGGCTGATCTGGTCAATGACCTTAATCGGGCACTGGGTGTCTCATAGTTAATCAATCGGCTCTTGTTTGTTTCGAATTCGTTAGGCATATGAACGAAACGCAACATCTCGGTAACACCTGGTTAGGTTGCCCCCGGCTAGTCTGGAGGTCCCCTCAGGAGAGCATCAATGAGATCCGATTTTGTAAATAGCGCAGATGCACAGTCACCGGACACGGTGGGTCTCTACCAGCAGACGACGCGGTCCATCCGCATCGAAGTTGAACCCATCTACCTGGCTGATCAGTCCGATCCGGACCAGGGATATTATGTCTGGGCGTACACTGTGCTGATTTACAATGAGGGTCGCGAAGCTGTTCAATTGCGGGCGCGTCACTGGCAGATCTCCGACAGTCATGGTCAGGTCCATGAGGTCAAAGGCACCGGTGTTGTTGGCGAGCAGCCCGTAATTCTTCCGGGCGAGGTCTATGAATACACAAGCGGTACACCGCTTGCTGCACCGTCGGGGATTATGGTGGGGACCTACCGGATGGAAACCCGTCACGGGGATACGTTCGATGCTGCGGTCCCGCCCTTCCCGCTCGACTGCCCGCATGCGGAACGGATGATCCACTAGAACCTCTCCCGCCAGACATTCAACGCTTCGCTGTATCCTGGATTTGCACTAATTTAGGCGCCTGAGCATGTTTGAGGAACAAGCCGTCTGTGGCTGCGTTCCAACGATGTGCACCCACCCTGGCGGCGGTTCCACCTTGTTCGACACACGACCGATATTTCTCGTCAATGGCATTCTTCTGGCGATGGTGGGCGCCGCCATGTTTCTGCCCGCCCTTGTGGACATAGCTGTCGATAATGAAGACTGGATTGTCTTCGCCAGCTCCGCCATGTTGACGCTCTTCACGGGCGTGTCCTTCGCCCTGATGACCTGGGGTCACGCGGGGAATCTCAGCATTCGCGAAGCCTTTGTGCTCGTGGTCGCCGCCTGGATCATCCTACCGGCATTCGCGGCTCTCCCCTTCGCGTTTTCTGGACTGGAACTGTCCTATGCGGATGCTTTTTTTGAAGCCATGTCGGGCCTGACCACCACCGGCTCCACGGTCATGTCCGGGCTGGACGCTGCGCCCCCCGGCATCCTGCTTTGGCGGAGCCTGTTACAATGGCTTGGGGGTCTCGGGATCATCGTCATGGCCATCGCGATCCTCCCCATCCTCCAAATTGGGGGCATGCAATTGTTTAAGGTGGAGGCCTTTGACACGGCGGAGAAGGTTCTCCCCAGTGCGGCTCAGCTCGCCGTCTCTTTGGTGTCATTTTATGCGGCTGCGACAGGCCTAACTGCGCTGTTCCTTTGGCTTGCAGACATGCCCGCCTTCGACGCGGTGAACCATGCCATGACCTCCATCGCCACCGGCGGTTTCTCGACCAAAGACGGGTCCATCGGGCATTTTGCCAGCGCTCAGATCGACTGGATCCTCATCGGGGCCATGATCGTCGGCAGTCTGCCTTTTGCGCTCTATCTCCAGGCCCTCAGAGGCCGCCCCCAGACTCTATGGAGGGATACGCAGGTCCAGGTGTTCTTTGGCGTGCTCATTGTCTTCGTGGCGCTGATGACCTTTTACGACAAAGCGACCTTGGTCGAACCAGACGCGCTTACCGATCTGCGTTATGCCGCCTTCAATGTGATCTCAATCATGACGGGAACCGGATACGCCACCCAGGACTACTCCCTCTGGGGTCCTTTTGCGACGACACTGTTCTTCTTCATCATGTTTATCGGGGGCTGCGCCGGATCAACGTCCTGCGGCATCAAAATATTCCGGTTCCAGGTTGTCTATGAGGCTGCGGCTGTTCAGGTCAGGCGTCTCATTCATCCGAACGGGGTCTTTGTGCCCCACTACAATCGCAAGCCCATCGAGGACAGCGTCACCGCGTCGGTGATGAGCTTCATGTTTTTGTTCGCGCTCACGTTTGGTGTCGTCTCGATGATGCTCACCCTCATGGGTCTCGACCTCGTCACGGCTCTCTCCTCCGCCGGCACGGCAATTGCCAATGTGGGACCCGGCCTCGGCCCGGTTGTGGGCCCGTCTGGGAACTTCTCCTCTCTGCCCGATCTCGCAAAGTGGACCTTGTCGCTCACCATGCTCATTGGACGGCTTGAAATCTTCACGGTACTGGTCATTTTAACGCCAACCTTCTGGCGCGGATAAGAGAGGCTCCCACCCCATGGGCACGCGATACACACCGAAAGAAATGATCGCGAAGCTCATTAGCTTCGACACTGTGAGCCGTCACTCCAATCTCAATCTGATCACTTTTCTCGAAGACTATCTTGATGGTTGGAATGTTCCGCATTCCCGTGTTGAAAATGAAGACGGAACGAAAGCCAATCTGCTCGCCACGCTTGGGCCTGGTGATACCCCCGGGGGTATCGTTTTATCGGGTCACACCGACGTAGTGCCGGTGGATGGTCAGGATTGGAGCTCCGACCCTTTTACTCTGCGCGAAGCGGATGACCGTCTCTATGGACGCGGCACCTGCGACATGAAGAGCTTCTTCGCGATTGCCTTGGCGCTGGTACCAGACTTTCTCGAGCGTGGTCTCTCTGTCCCGATCCATTTTGCCCTGTCTTATGACGAAGAGATCGGGTGCCTGGGTGTCCGGCCACTGATTGACCAGGCGATCCGACAGCTACCGCGTCCACAGATCGTGATCGTGGGGGAGCCAACGGATATGCTGGTGGTCAATGCCCACAAAAGCATCGATGCTTTCACCACGACGGTCCGTGGTCTCGAAGCGCATTCCAGCGCCACCAACGAAGGCGTCAATTCGGTAATGATCGCGGCGGAGATGATCCACTTCATTTCGCAGATCGCCGAAGATATGAAGGCCAAAGGAGACGCGACGGGTCGCTTTGAACCGCCCTATACCAGCGTCCATGTTGGTACGATAAAAGGTGGGACGGCGCTCAACATCATTCCCAAAGAATGTCGTTTTGATTGGGAGTTCCGTGCGCTGCCCGGGCAAGACCCACAAGAGATTATCGGTCGCGTGGCCGAGTTCGCCGAAACGCAGCTCTTGCCGAAGATGCAGGCGGTCTATCCCGAAGCAAGCATTGAAACCGTGCCAGGCGCCCACGTGCCGCCCCTGGTTCCCCAAGACGGAACGCCTGGGGAGACACTGGTTCTGAAGCTCGCAGAACAGAACAGCACGCATGCGGTGTCCTACGGCACGGAAGCGGGCCTCTTTCAGCTCGCTGATATCCCGACGGTGATCTGCGGTCCCGGTAGCATTCTGCAGGCGCACAAACCTGACGAATTTGTTCTTCTATCCCAGGTCGAGGCGTGCGAGCGCTTTATGCGCCGTCTGCTCGACCACGTTGCCGCTTAGATCCTACTGAACAATCAGTTCTGCGAGAGACTTTTCGATCTCGGACGTCAGGACCCGATCAAACTCGCCCGCCAAACGTTCGACCAAACGAAAGTAAGCGAGATCGCGGTCGTTGAGCGTCGCACTCTCCAGCACCTCAGCGCTTGCTTCCGCAATCACATCCACAGAGTGAGAGGCGCCAGGAGGCCCAACATCAATATGATCGAACCGGGCGCGGATGACACCCACCAAACGTGTGTCCACCTCATCGCGAAAGAGGCCTTCAAAGCCATCGGACACAGCAACGGTTTCTTCGATTACCCCCGCTTCTTCCACGATGAGCGTTATCAGTCCGCGTGCGCCGACTGCCGAGAGACGTTCGTCCGCCCAGGCACGGGTTACGGTGGAAGGCGTTACGGTATGGAGATGCTCTACGTGTGGGCTGCGCAGTGTGGGCTTGTATCGATCGACGAGTTCAATCTTCGCCACATTCAGCGCGATGGGTGCGCGGTGTTGAAAGGTGATTGAGATTTCTGTCGGGGGCGCTGGCGGGGCGCTGGTGCACCCGCTGATCGCCGAGAAACCAACCAACATGGTTGCAAGTACGATCCAAATCCCGCGCATCGCGCCTCTATCCTCTCAAAGCAGCCGGATCAAAGGAGTATTCTTCGGCACAAAATTCACATTTTGCTTCGATACGCCCATTCTCCACCATGTGATCCAGATCGTCAGCCCCAAATGTCTTCAGGACTCCCTCGATCCGCTCGCGCGAACAGGGACAGCCAAACTGTACGCTTGCCGGGCTGAAAACCCGCACGCCGTCTTCATGATAGAGGCGATAGAGAAGTCGGTCTGCCGTTACCTCAGGATCTAACAGCTCTCCGTCTGTAACGGAGTCGAGCAGGATCGCGGCATGTTCCCAGTTCTTTTCTTCTTCGGTGAGCAGCCGTTCGTCATCCGGCTCTCGAAAGCCTGTGAGGCCGCCGTCCTTAGCCAGATGCTGGACCATCACTGCGCCGGCGCGCCAGGTGACCTTTGCGTCTTCGCCGGTCTCGCCACGCTCGTAGAGGGGCCCCACTGCCATGCGAATGCGGGTCGCAATTTGCTCTGATTGCGCAAAATACTCATGGGCTGCTTCTGTAAGGCCCCGTGCATCCAACTGCACGATACCCTGATATCGATCCATGTCGGCGCCCTGATCAATCGTCAGTGCCAGATATCCGGTGCCCATCAGCTCTGTGGGAGACCCTATTCCTTTTTCCAATGCGGCCTTGAGCCGATCACTGTCTATATGGGCGTAGCCGCGAATGTTGCCGGGCGTTTCAAAATCAGCGACCAGCATGGAGACGGGTCCATCAGTTTTCGTCTGCAGCGTCAGTTTGCCATCGAATTTGAGGGCCGTGCCCAGAAGCGCCACCAGGGTCAATGCCTCGCCCAGGAGGATTGAAACTGGCTCCGGGTAGTCATGCCGCGACATCACCTCAGTGACCAGTGGTGAGAGCCTCGCGGCACGCCCTCGCACGCCAACGCGCTCAATCTGGAACGGCAGCACGATGTCGTCGAGGTGGAGATTGTCCGTCGTGAGAGGTTGATCGCCTGTTGTCACGCGAGGCACCACGCAAGAATACTCTTTTGGGCATGCAACCGGTTTTCAGCGCCGTCGAACACAACAGATTGTGGGCCATCGATCACCGCGGCGGTCATCTCCTCTCCGCGGTGCGCCGGCAGGCAATGCATGAAGATCGCCTCCTTATGGGCGGCGGCCATCAGGCGCTCATCGACCTGGTAGGGTGCAAGTGAATTGTGTCGGCTCGCAACCAGGTCTTCCGGATCTCCCATGGAAACCCAGGTGTCTGCGACAACGCAATCGACGCCGTCGACAGCCTCGTAAGGATCTGTCGTCACTTTAAGCCGCGCGCCCTGCTTTTCGGCCCATGCGACCGTTTCGGCTGGCAGCGCCAGCTCTGGCGGTGAGGCAACGCGGAGGTCAAAGTCGAACTGGGCTGCCGCATGCACCCAGGAGACCGCCACATTGTTGCCATCGCCTGACCAGGCGACGGAGCGATCTTTGATCGGCCCTTTGTGTTCTTCAAAGGTCAAGACATCTGCCATCAACTGGCAAGGGTGCGTTTTATCGGTCAACCCATTGATGACCGGCACCGTTGCGTGTTCCGCCAGCTCCAGCAATTTTTCATGGCTGGTTGTGCGGATCATGATCGCATCGACATAGCGCGATAGGACCCGCGCGGTGTCGGCAACGGTTTCGCCCCGTCCCAATTGCATCTCTGCACCGTTCAGCAGCAGCGTCTCGCCCCCCAGCTGGCGCATGGCCACATCAAATGACACGCGTGTGCGGGTAGATGGCTTCTCGAAGATCATCGCCAAGAGGCGCCCTTCGAGAGGCTTATCCTTATCAACGATGCCGTGTGGCTGTCCGGAACGTGCATCTTTCCGCAGGCGCGCATCGTCGATCATGGCCCGCAAGTCATCCTTGCTCACTTCATCCAGATCAAGAAAGTGTTTCGGCGCGCCGGTCATTTCACGGCCTCCTTCTGAGCCTTCGCCGCGGTCAATGCGCCACAGGCGTCGGCGATTGTGTCGATCGCCTGATCAATATGTGTGTCGTCGATGATGAGGGGCGGCAGAAGACGCACCACATTATCACCGGCACCTACGGTCAAGAGCTTACGGTCGAGCAATGCGCCAACCAGTTCCGTGTTGGGGATCTTGCATTTCAGACCCAGCATCAGGCCCTCGCCGCGCACCATTTCAATAATGTCACTATGCTCGTCCGCCAACCGGGCGAGCTTTTGTTTGAGCTTGAGCCCCTTCTCGCGCACGGCGTCCAGGAAGCCCTCTTCGAGCACGACATCGAGCACAGAGTTGGCGACGGCCATGGCCAATGGGTTGCCACCGAAGGTGGACCCATGGGTCCCTGCGGTCATGCCTTTTGCAGCCTCTTCAGTCGCCAAGCAGGCACCGACCGGGAAGCCACCACCAAGCCCTTTGGCCGATGCCATAATGTCCGGCGTCACACCTGCCAATTCATGGGCATAAAGATGGCCCGTCCGGCCGACACCGGTCTGCACCTCATCCAGAACCAACAGAATGCCTGCGTCGTCACAGATGGTCCGGATCGACTGCAGCGCCGTGAGCTCCCACGGACGGATGCCGCCCTCGCCTTCAATCGGCTCCAGAAGAACACCTGCCGTGTTGGGCCCGATCGCCTCTTTCAACGCTTTCAGATCACCCATGGGGACCTGCACAAAGCCTGGCATGGGACGTCCGAAACCTTCGAGGTATTTCTCCTGCCCTCCGGCAGCGATGGTCGCCAAGGTTCTGCCGTGGAACGCACCTTCAAAAGTGATGAGCTCGTCGCGCTCTGGCGCGCCGTTTACCGCATGAAATTTGCGCGCCATCTTGATGGAGCACTCGAGCGCTTCCGCGCCGGAGTTGGTGAAGAAGACGGTATCGGCAAATGTCGCGGCCACGAGACGTTCGGCCAAACGTTCCTGACCGGGTATCCGGTATAGGTTAGACGTGTGCCAGAGCTTCTTTGCCTGGGTTTCCAGCGCCTCGACCAGACGCGGGTGCGCATGGCCCAGCGAGGCAACGGCGATGCCAGCCCCGAAATCGAGGTAGGTGTCGCCCGCAGGCGTCGTCAAAAATGGTCCGTTGCCGCTCTCAAATTCGAGGTCGGCCCGACCGTAGGTCGGCAGTATGGGCGTAATCATCGGTTTGCTCCCGAACGCCAATGAAAAAAGCCGCCGGGCACCGGCGGCTGTTCAAGAAGCGCCGGAGTATCCTCAAAGAGAGGGCTTTTGTCAATTGGCTGAAATGGCAAGTCACATGAAATAGCTGTGACTTCTCAATAGGTTAGGCCTTTAGACGATAGCCTCGTCGGAGTACCCGGTCTGAGATCACCCAAAGCACCACGTTACACCCAATCGTCACGAGGACACCCGTCATGATGTTGCCGTCAGAGACCCCGGTGAACGCATAGCGGAAGCCATCGATCAGATAGAAGAACGGGTTGTACTGGGTGAAGACATAGGCGAATTCCGGCAGCTGCTTCACTGAGTAGAATGTACCGGACAGGAAGGCCAAGGGTGTGATGATGAAGTTGGTGACGGCTTGCAGATGGTCGAACTTCTCCGCCCAAATGCCGCCCAGCATGCCAAGCAATGACAACATCAAGGAGGCGCCGACAGAGAAGAAGACAACCGCCCAGAGGTGTTCAATCGACAGGCTCACAAATGGGAGCATGCCAATGGCGGTCACCAGACCGACAAATACACCCCGCGTCACGCCTGCCATGGCGAAGCCAATATTGAGCTCCCCGGCCGACAAAGGCGGCATCAGGACGTCGACAATATTGCCTTGAACCTTGGAAATCAGAATTGAAGAAGACGTATTGGCAAAGGCGTTCTGCAACATGGTCATCATGATGAGACCGGGTGCGAGAAACTCAGCGAAGGGCACACCGTTCACGTCAGGCCGGAGGCGTCCAAGCGCCAAGGAAAAGATCGCAAGAAACAAAAGGGTCGTGACCACAGGCGCCAGCACGGTTTGGGTGATGACCTTGATAAAGCGCTGGACCTCCTTCAGGTACAGTGTCCAAAGGCCAAGCCAGTTGAACGACCCGAAATGCCGCGCGCCTTCTGGTAGGTAATTGTCTTGGCTCATGTCATCGGCCCCAATTCGCCAGCGTTACCGCTGCCCGTGTTTCAAGCTTCTCACCTATCACGATTGATCAGATAATCCGCCCCGGCTCCGGAGATAGGCGATTGCCAGCCTAACCGCAATGACCCGTCTGTGCTTTTTCCCATAAAGCACAGTGTTTTTCTCTATGCGCAGCAATTCGGGAGCATGCGCACGCATTTTCTGTGGATAAGCGGCTTCAGTCCTTAACCAAATCTTGCGCCAAACACACCTCATTTTGTATATTTGAGCTTCATGTACACGACATCTAGTGCGGTCCAGCGGCGGGCGTTAACCTTTTCAGGTCGACAGAGCTCAATCTTGGCGGATCAAACAGGGGTGATTTTCAAGGGGCCGGCGACCATTTTCGGCGCCATTTCAAGGGGATAGCGAGCCATGTGGACGGAAGAACGGGTTGAACTTCTTAAGAAGCTGTGGGCTGAGGGTCTGAGCGCGAGCCAGGTCGCCAAGCAGCTTGGCGGTGTCACGCGGAATGCAGTCATTGGGAAAATCCATCGTCTGGGTCTTTCAGGCCGGGCAACAACCAACCGTGCACCGCGTGCGCGTCCATCCACGCCGCGTGCTGCAGCGCCGCGGCCTCAACAGCCTTCGGCGCCGCGACCTGTCGAGGCGAAAGAAGAGCCAGCCATGCCGGAACCGGATCCGCAGCCATTGGTTCCCGTCGAGGTCACACCTGGTCAGCTGGCGACCGTGCTCACGCTGACCGAACACACTTGCAAATGGCCCATTGGTGACCCTGGCACGGACGATTTCCATTTCTGCGGCCACAAGGCCGAACCAGGAAACCCCTATTGCACCACCCACGCCAAGCTGGCCTATCAACCGGTTCAGCCGCGGCGTCGCGCAGATCGTCCACGGGCAAAAACGGGTTTCGCCAGCTGATCAAGTGCAACAGCTCTCAAAGAAAAAGCCAGCGTCCGACGCTGGCTTTTTTGTTTGGGCAGTAAAGGTGCCGCTCAGTTCATGAACTGCTCGTCGAGGGCATAGCCCGCCGCGCGGACGGTCCGGATGGGATCGCGCTGACCTTTGAGGTTGAGCGCTTTACGCAGGCGCCCAATGTGAACATCCACGGTCCGGGCTTCCACGTAAACGTCCGAGCCCCAAACCGCATCCAGGAGCTGCGCCCGGCTGAACACGCGCCCTGGGTGCTGCATGAGATGCTCCAGCAGGCGATATTCCGTTGGGCCCAGATGGATTTCGCGCTCGCCACGGCGCACTCTGTGAGATGAGCGGTCCATCACCACATCCCCGAAGGTCACAATGTCTTCGGCAAGGGCGGGGCGAATGCGCCGCAAGACCGCGCGGATACGAGCCATCAATTCCGTCGTGGAAAAAGGCTTTGTGATGTAGTCATCGGCGCCGGTGTCCAGGCCCCGAATGCGATCTGCTTCTTCCCCGCGGGCCGTGATCATCACGATGGGCAGATTGCGTGTCTCCGACCGGGAGCGCAAACGCCGGCAAAGCTCAATCCCCGACAGGCTCGGCAGCATCCAGTCCAGAAGGATGAGATCAGGTTCTACCTCGCGCACCAGCATGGCAGCTTCTTCGCCATCTGCCGTTGCCACAACGTTGTAGCCTTCTTTCTCGAGGTTGTACTGAAGGAGCATTGAAAGCGCTTCTTCATCTTCCACAACCAGGACCGTAGGCTTCATTGTTGTGCGCCGTGTTGTTGAGCCGACTGCGGCTGACCGGTTTGCATCCATTTCCATTTCAAGGGCCATCTTACACCTCTGGCATCTTCCTGGCGATTGCTCGCCAACTCACGCCCCTTTGCATCGGGCCGCTGCTTAGGTTCCAGTCGCCACCGATGTGGTGCTGGTTTTGTCGCCTTTCGGGCGTTCTCCAACGATCCGGTCGCCTGTCACCAGGTAGCTCACCGTCTCGGCAATATTCGTTGCGTGGTCTCCGATCCGTTCGATGTTCTTCGCGACGAACAGGAGATGCGTACACATGCCGATGGTGCGTGGATCTTCCATCATATAGGTGAGAAGCTCCCTGAAGACCGAATTGTACATCTCGTCGATCTCTTCGTCCGACAGCCACACCTTGTTGGCCATGTCCACATCGCGGTTGGTATAGGCGTCCAGCACGAGTTTCAGCTGACCCAATGCCAGCTTGCCCATGCGACTTAAGCCCTGCACCAGGCGATTCGGTGTCTCGTAGTCCTGGAAGATCACGAGTGATCTTTTAGAGATATTCTTGGCGAGGTCGCCTATTCGCTCCAGGTCGGCCGCGATTTTGATCGCCGTCATCGCTTCGCGCAGATCGAGTGCCATGGGCTGACGCAGCGCGATCAACTCAACCGCATTCTCTTCGATCAGCAGCTCCAAATCATCCAGCTGCTGATCCTGTTCGACGGTGCGATCGGCCAGCTGAATGTCTCGGCGGGTAATCGCGTCAATCGCGCTTTGCAGCTGAGCTTCCGCGAGCCCGCCCATTTTCGACACGTTGGTGGCGAGCTGTTCGAGTTCTTCCGAAAAGGATGTAACGATGTGATCAGTCAAGATCCTGTCTCCTCAAGCCTTGCTGGGCCTTAGCCAAACCGGCCGGTGATGTAATCGAGCGTACGCTCATCTTGCGGCTTCGTGAAAATGTCGCTTGTCGCGCCCTCTTCCACCAGCACGCCCATATGGAAGAACGCGGTGCGCTGTGAAACACGTGCCGCCTGCTGCATGGAGTGGGTTACGATGACGATCGTGAATTTCTCACGCAGCTCATCGATCAGTTCTTCAATGCGGGCAGTCGCGATCGGGTCAAGCGCCGAACAGGGCTCGTCCATCAAGATCACTTCCGGGTTCACCGCAATTGCGCGCGCAATGCAAAGACGTTGCTGCTGCCCGCCTGAAAGACCCGTGCCAGGATTGTCCAGGCGATCTTTTACTTCTTCCCAAAGACCGGCTTTGCGGAGGCTTGTCTCAACGATCTCATCCAGTTCCGCAGAGTCGCTCGCCTGGCCGTGAATCCTGGGCCCATAGGCAATGTTGTCGTAAATCGACTTCGGGAACGGGTTTGGTTTCTGGAAAACCATACCAACGCGGGCGCGCAGCTCCACGACGTCCAACCCAGAGCGATAGATGTCTGTGCCGTCGACTTTGATCTCACCTTCGATCCGACAGCCGTCAATGACGTCATTCATCCGGTTGATGCAGCGCAGGAAGGTGGACTTGCCGCAACCGGAAGGGCCGATCAGCGATGTCACTTGCTGCTCACGAATATCGAGATTCACATCGAACAGGGCCTGTTTTTCACCGTAATAGACGGAGACATCCTTGCCCGTGATCTTATGATTGATCTCTTCCGGCTTTTCAGACGGTGTTTCAGACTTAATGGCTTCAGCGACCGACATGATCTGATCCTTTACCAGCGGCGTTCAAAACGCTTACGCAACATAACCGCGATGGCGTTCATGGTGATGAGGAAACCAAGGAGCACCATGATGGCGGCGCTCGTCTTGGCTACAAAGGCACGTTCCGGGCTGTCTGCCCAGATATAGATTTGGACGGGCAGCACGGTCGACGGATCGGTGACCGTCGACGGAACGTCCACGATAAAGGCCACCATGCCGATCATCAGCAGCGGTGCGGTTTCACCGAGGGCTTGCGCCATCCCGATGATTGTCCCTGTGAGAATGCCCGGCATCGCGAGAGGCAGCACATGGTGGGTCACCACCTGTAGGTCGGACGCCCCGACACCCAGTGCTGCTTCCCGAATGGACGGCGGGACCGCCTTCAAGGCTGCGCGGGTGGCAATGATGATGGTCGGCAGGGTCATGAGCGCCAGCACCAGCCCCCCAACAAGGGGCGCCGAGCGTGGCATGCCGAAGAAGCTCAAGAAGACGGCGAGACCGAGCAATCCGAACACAATGGAAGGAACCGCCGCGAGGTTGTTGATGTTCACCTCAATGAGGTCGGTCCAGCGGTTCTTTGGCGCAAACTCTTCAAGATAGACGGCGGCGGACACCCCGAGCGGGAAGCTCACCGCGAGCGTCACAATGAGTGTCAGGAACGACCCGACCACTGCACCCCAAATGCCTGCGAGTTCCGGCTCACGACTGTCACCTGTTGTGAAGAAAGCCGTGTTGAACTGGAGATCGACCCGCCCATCCGCGTCGAGAGCGTCGACCCAGGCGATTTCATTGTCTTTGACCCGGCGATCTGACTCCGCGGTCTCACGATCAATCTGACCCTTATTGAAGGTATCAATGTCGTCCGATGTCACCAGCCAGACGGACTGCGTCGTTCCGATGATTGAGGGATCGTCCAGCACCATCTCGCTCAGCGGGCGGTAGGCCCCATTAGAAAGCAAGCGTCCGAGGGTCCTTTTCTCCCGGCGCTCTGTAACCTCTGGGAAAAGCTCGTAGAGGCCGCGCTTGGCGAGGCCCTGATAATTGGCGGTTCGCAGGGCGCGTTCTTCCCGCGTGCCTGCTGGGTCAATCACCGCCTCGTCGAAATAGACATCGACCTGAATATAGGTCTGGAAAAACGCCGGGGCGCCTTGGAAGGAGATCGTACCGAGCAGAATGCCCAAGATAGAAACTGCAATCGCAATCGCGCCCAATCCATAGGCTCTGAACCGGCGCTCAGCGGCATACCTCTTTCGAAGGCGCTCAGATAGCTCCGTCTGTTTTGTATCGGCGGCGTTGGAGATGGCCATATCAGTCATATTTCTCGCGGTACCTCCGGACAACACTAAGCGCGATCATGTTCAGCCCGAGAGTGATAATGAAGAGCACCAACCCAAGAGCAAAGGCCGCCAGAGTTTTGGCGCTGTCGAATTCCTGGTCACCCACTAGGAGGGTAACGATTTGTACGGTCACGGTGGTCACAGCTTCCAAAGGATTGGCTGTGAGATTTGCCGCAAGGCCGGCTGCCATCACCACGATCATGGTTTCGCCGATAGCCCGCGAAATGGCGAGCAACACGGCGCCGACAATACCTGGGAGGGCTGCCGGCAAGATGACCTGTTTGATGGTTTCAGATTGCGTCGCGCCGAGAGCATAGGCACCGTCGCGCAGCGATTGCGGCACCGCATTCATGACATCATCTGAGAGTGACGAGACGAACGGGATAATCATGACGCCCATAACCATGCCTGCGGCGAGCGCCGATTCAGACGACACAACCAGACCTGCGGCTTCCCCAGTCTGGCGGAAAAACGGTGCGACCGTCAGTGCTGCGAAAAATCCATAGACGACGGTGGGAATACCCGCCAGCACTTCCAGGACAGGTTTCGCGACGGCGCGGAGCCTAGGCCCGGCATACTCAGACATGTAAATCGCCGAGAGGAGCCCGATGGGCACTGCGACCAACATGGCCAGTGCCGTGATCATGAATGTGCCGGCGAAAATCGGCACTGCGCCGAAGGCACCCGATGACCCAACCTGTTCGGCCCGGAGCGCCGTTTGCGGGCTCCAATTGAGCCCGAAGAGAAACTCGCTGACGCTGACCTTGTCGAAGAAACGGAGGGTTTCGAAAATCAGCGACAGGATGATGCCGACGGTCGTCAGGATCGCGATGGTCGACGCGACAACCATAATGATACGGATGACCCTCTCGACGCGGTTGCGCGCACGGAAATCAGCGGTCTGGCTTTTCCGTGCGAGATAGAGACCGTAAATGGCAAGTGATAGCGCTACGACAATGAGAGCGGCGTGGCTGGTCCATTGGAGCGAGAGATAATGTTCTCCGGCTGCGGCAAGCGCGGGGTCGATTTCGCGGCTGACAATATTGCCGGAAGTGAGGTTGCGAATGTCGGCGACCAACAGGCTCAGCTGCGCTGGTTCAAGCGCGCGCGCGCCGGGGATCGCTTCGATCACAATATATTCGATGATGGATGGTTCTAAGATGAGCCAGGCCGCGACCAGCAAAAGAGCAGGCAGTCCGCACCAAATGGCGACATAGGACCCATGATAGCTCGGTAGAGAATGCAGTACGGAGAGATGTTCGCCGCCTGCCAAGAGGCGCGCCCGAGATCTCCCCATCCAGTACCCGAACAGCGTCAGGATAAGGATTGTCACTACCAGTACAGAGGTGTCCATCTCGCCCGCCAGAATGACTTTTGTGTTTTTACTTTGTGCAAGTGTTCAGGCGGGCCCGAAGGCCCGCCTGACAGGAATTACATGGCAAGTGGAGCCAGAGTTGTCGCCGAATTGCGAATGGCTTCACGGTCCGCATCAGGAAGCGGGATCAGACCCTTGTCGATGAGGTAACCGTCTGGGCCCCAAGCGCCTTCGCTTGTGAACTCAGCAAGAAACTCCTCGATGCCAGGAACCGTACCGACATGCTCCTGCTTCACGTAGAAGAACAGGGAGCGAGAGATCGGGTACTCGCCGCCCGCAATGTTTTCGAAGGTTGGTGCGTTGCCGTCAACAATCGAGCCTTTGAGGCGGTCAGAGTTCTGGTCCAGGAAGGAGAAGCCGAAGATGCCGAGAGCGTTTGGATTAGCCGTCAGCTTCTGAACGATCAGGTTGTCGTTCTCACCCGCTTCAACAAAGGCGCCATCTTCACGCACAGCGTGTGCAATCGCTTTGAATGCCTTCTTGTCTTCTTTGCGGAGTGCTTTCAGCTCTGGGAACGTCTTCGCGCCGGCTTCCATGGCAAGCTCAACAAAGGCGTCACGTGTACCGGAGGTTGGAGGAGGACCAAGAACCTCGATGCGGAGGTCTGGGAGCTGAGGGTTCACGTCAGACCAGTTGGTGTGCGGGTTTTCAACGAAGCCGCCATTGCCATCTGGGATCTCCTTAGCCAGCGCCAGGAAGATGTCGCGGGTCGTCAGGTAGAATTCTGCGCCCTCTTTGGAGTTCGCTAGAACGATGCCGTCAAAACCGATTTTCACTTCGGTGATGGTGATGCCAGCGTCTGTGCACTTGCCGAATTCAGAATCTTTGATCCGGCGAGATGCATTGGTGATGTCTGGATGCTCAAGACCAACGCCTGAACAGAACAGTTTCATGCCACCGCCAGAACCGGTCGATTCAACAACAGGTGTGCTGAAGGACGTTGTCTGACCGAAACGCTCAGCCACAGCCGTTGAGAACGGGAAGACTGTTGACGAGCCAACAATCTGGATTTGGTCACGGGCTTCTGCGACGCCCGCCATGGTAAAAGACGCAACGGCAACTGATGCTGCAACCGCCACGTTCTGGGCCAGGTTTTTAAAGTTCACGGTTATTCTCCAATCCGTTGGATATCCCTGCCTATCAAGCCGGATATTTGGCAAGCAGGGCCGCGTGAGTGTTGAGCCACTTCGCCGCCCCCTCGAAGTCAGGATGATGCTGGTTTTTCCAGTCATCCCTCCTGATGCGGGGGCACGCTATGGCCGCTCCACGAAGGGAATACGACAGAACTGTAACAGTTATATGACAGTCCAACCAATTGAAATTATTGGACTTTTTCTCAAGCAGTCGGGAAACGTACTGAAAATGTGGAGCCTTCACCCACGATGCTGTCACACCTGAGCTCGGTGCCGTGGCGTTTCAGGATGTGTTTCACGATGGCGAGACCCAGGCCCGTTCCACCCCGTTCCCGGCTGGTTGCCACATCCGTGCGGTAGAATCTCTCGGTAAGCCTGGGAATTTGCTCCCGTGCGATGCCCGGGCCGAAGTCTCTGACCTTGAGCTCCACGCGATTCCCCTCGGACGAATCGGGGCTCCCATCCAGGCGGTCAGCGGAAATCTCGATACGGCCGCCGCTCTGACCATATTTCACAGCATTGTCGACTAGGTTCTGGACCACCTGATGGAGTTCATCCCAATCGCCTTTGACCATCGGAAGATCGTCAGGGACGTCTACATCGATGTCGACCTGGTCGCGCTCGGCGATGGGGCCAACAGCATCGACGACATCTTTCACCAGGCCAGCGATGCTCACAGTGCCGCGGGGTGGCAGGTGCTCGCGGAGCTCAATACGACTCAGCGAGAGGAGGTCCTCGATGAGGCGCTGCATGCGCGTCGTCTGTTCGCCCATGATTGTGAGAAAGCGTTCCTGGGCTTCCGCATCGTCTTTCGCCGGCCCCTGAAGGGTTTCGATGAAACCAGAGAGAGAGGCCAGAGGTGTTTTCAGTTCGTGGCTCGCATTGGCAACAAAGTCGACCCGCATCTGTTCAACGCGCTTCATATCCGTCACGTCGTGGAGCGCGAGCAGTGTTGGTGTGCCGCTGCCGTCAATCCCAGCTGTCTCGGCCGGTGTGATCACTGCCTGATAATGATGTTCGACCGGAACGGGGCGAATATACTCAATTTCTTCCGCCTCACCGCCCCGGCGCACGCGTTCGACCGCATCCAGCAACACAGGCTCACGAAGAACAGACGGCACAAGTTTACCCGTTGCCGCCAAGCCGACGAACCGTTCAGCCGATCGGTTGTGGTAGATGATGCGTCCATCCCCGTCCAACAGGACGACCGCATCCTGCATCTGCTCCAGAACATTGCTGCCGATGCCTTCTCGCGATTGGGCGTCCCGACTGTCCGCAATCGCGCGGGCCACATCCCGGCGGCGGCGATCTTCTGAAAAATAAGCCTGGCCAATGCCCCCAAAGGCGATCGTGAAGAACCCGATGATGGATAGGTCGATGGACGTCCAGCCGGACAGGTAGAGAAAGCCGAAGATCAAAGCCGCGACAATGATCAGCAGACGCGCTTGTACAATCGCGACCGCCACAATGTCCGGCGCGGGCCGTTTTCGAACGTCCCGCTTCGCTCCTTCATGCTGTTCGGCTGTTGCCATGTCCCACTCCACCCGATTCCACGCAGCTTGCCTCACGTGACAGAATCGCTCCTTGTGCGGTGTTCATATGAAACTAATACGACAATCTCAATGATCCCCGCTATTCCGACTGATTTCCGCCGTTTTCGGACGAATTGGCCTGCAATAGGCGACAGGGGGGCGACAGACGCGGTCTAAACGTCTATAAGAACCAAAAATGACAATTTGTCATGTCGAACTTGAGACATCAGGGAAGAAACCAAATGACCGAGATCGCCGGAAAAGTCGCCATCGTCACGGGTGCCGCCAGCGGCATTGGCCGCGCCACCGCTGAGCTTCTGTCGCGCGAAGGCGCCAAACACGTGGCGATCACGGACGTGAACCGCGACGGTCTGGAAGAAACCGCGAAGATCATCCGGGAGGCAGGTGGCAATGTCTCCACCCACATTATTGATGTGGCCGACAAGGATGCGGTCTACACCTTCGCCGACGAGATTGCAGCGGCCCATGGCGGCGCCGACATTGTCATCAACAATGCGGGTGTTGCGCAGATGGCCCGTGTTGAGGAGCTCACTTACGAAGATTTTGAGTGGGTCATGAATATCGACTTCTGGGGCATGGTCTACGGCTCCAAAGCCTTCTTGCCGCAGCTGCAGGCGAAAGGCGCCGGACACATTGTGAATGTTTCCAGTATTTTTGGACTCATCTCCGTGCCCACACAGGCCGCCTATAACAGTGCCAAATTCGCAATCCGTGGCTTTACAGAAGCGCTGCTGCAGGAGTTTGCGGACACAGACATCAAAGTCTCTAGCGTGCATCCGGGCGGCATCAAGACCAACATCGTGCGCAACGCACGCTTCCTGCAAAGCACGACCGCGACGGAACGCGAAGAAGCCAAAGACGGGTTCGACAAGATTGCCAAGACGACGCCCGCAAAGGCCGCGGAGACGATCGTCAATGGCATCAAGAAAAACAAGAAGCGCATCCTGATCGGTTTCGATGCGCGGCTTGTCGATTGGGCGCAGCGTCTCTTGCCAACCCGCTATGCCTTCATGTTCCGCCGTCAGGCGGAAGGTTCGGGCATGAATATCGACTAGACGCGGGCGCCGCGCGACCGGTTACCTAAAGGTGTCGCCCTTTGAATTGAGGGGCCGCGTCCTTATCTTGTCTCTGCAGACAGAAGGTCGGGCGCTCTGCCCGAGGTGGGTCTGGCATTCAGGGAGAGAGCCATGCTGGTCGTGACAGGAATAATCGAGATTGACGAAGGCAGCGTCGCGGCTGCAAAGGAACTGGCCGGCCCCATGGGCACCGCCAGCCGCGCCGAAGCTGGATGCCATGAATATGCCTTCTATCAGGACCTCGAAGACCCGACGCGCATTCGCATCTATGAAGAGTGGGATGACCAGGCCGCCCTTGAGGCCCATTTCGCCACGCCGCACATGGCGACCTTTATCGAAGGCATGAGCAAGCTCACCATCAAATCCATGAATACGGTGAAGTTCGAGCGGGGCGACACGTCACCTGTGCGGTGACTCGACGCTCAATTCCCGCGCGAGGACGCGGCGGGCGGCGCGCTCAAAGTCGGGCTCCAGATAAGGCGTGAGCACGTCGACGATCTGGGTGACGCCTTCAATCAGATCTTCTCTTGTCACCAGTTGCGTCGGCGACATGGTCTGCTTGTAGCGGATCCAGTTGGTCCAGATGAGCCAGGTGTTGAGACCCAGAGAGCGAAATCCGTTCCGCCCCTTTGGCTTGGCCATATTGCCATCTTTGTAGAACTGCCGGGCCAAACCTTCGAGACCATCGACTGTCTGGGCCTGCACTATGCGGTAGCGCTCGGCCAGCACCTCATCCTTTCGTAAGAGCTGCAGCAGCCCGCCGAAAAAGAAGCGGTTGCCCCAGACCAATTCAAGAGAGCGGAGATAGAAGCCCGCGAAGCGCGTCGGACTGATGGGGATTTCGACATCCTCCGTCAGAAGATCATGGAGTGCCTTTTCCATATCGTCGAAGAGGATGCGGACGATCTCTTCCTTGTTCTTGAAATGATAATAGAGGTTGCCGGGGCTGATTTTGAGCGCCTCCGCAATCTGCGTGGTGCCAATGGCATCCGCGCCGTGCTCATTCATTAAAGCCCGGGTTTCCTTGATTATTCGCTCTTTATTGCCCATGCCCCCTCATAGCAGATGGGAGCCCCCCGAAACAGGGTTGACAATCCAGAATTTAGAGGAAATACTCTAATTAGAGTTTTTCCTCTAATCGAGAAACGAGGGCACCATGGCAGACCTATCGATCGACACTGGCAGTACCCCGCGTGCGCGTATGGAAGTGAGACGAGTTCCCTTTTCCTATGAAACACGGACGCCCAAAGAGCGGGCCGGTCACTGGAACCAGGGCAGCCCTGAATTTTCTCACATCGTGAATGCGGCATCGCTCGCCATGCCCTATCTTGAGCCCTACCTCATCAAGACCATGCGTCAGGCGCGGGACAAGATCACCGATCCCAAATTGCAGAAGGAGCTCGACCTTTACTGCGCGCAGGAGGCGACCCATTTCCGCCAGCACAAGAAGTTCAATGACACGCTGACCGAGGCGGGCTATGCCGCCACGCAAGACCTCGAAGCCAAACTCGACAAAGACTATAGGGATCTGGGCGAGAAGAAGTCGCTTCACTTCAACCTCGCCTATGCGGAAGGCTTCGAGTCCATGGCGCTCGCCATCGGCCACATGCTCATCGAAGATCGTGAGTTTCTTTTCGGCAATAGCGACACCGCCGTCGCCTCTCTGGTGCTGTGGCACTTCGTGGAAGAAATCGAACACAAGAATGTGGCCTTCGATGTGTTCGACCATGTGGATGGCAGCTATTTCTGGCGCATTGTCGGGCTCATCTATGCAACGGTCCATATCATGTGGCGGACCGGCCAAGGCTATCGCGCTCTGCTCAGAGAAGACGGTCTCTGGAACAAGGTCTCTACCCGCTGGCGCATGGCCAAGATGCTCGGTCGCATCTACCGCAAGCTCCTGCCGAAGATGGCGAAAATCTTTAAGCCCAACTATCACCCCTCTAAAGTCGCCGATCCGACCTGGGGCCTCGACTGGGCAGAACTTTTCGATATAGCACCTGAAGGGGCCGCCAATCTCGATACGACGCGGCTCCATGAACCGCAGCCCGTCGCACTGACTTAACAACCGACTTGGTAGGACATGTCCGAAGGCTGAAGTCTGCGCTTTCAGTTGGACATGTTCCTGAGGCTTGAGGGGGGGACCTATGTCACAAGCAGATCACTCAACTATCACTCCACGCATGCAGACCTTGCTGCTGCTCAACGGCGTGGGCCTTTTTATTGTGGGCATCATTTTCGGCTGGGCTTGGTTTTTCCACCTGCTGGGAGAAATTGTGCTCTGGCCGCTGCCCATTCAGATTGAGATAGAGATTCCAGGAGACTCGCGCGGGTTCCGAATGGGTCACATGGAAGCCATCACCCATGGGTTGCTGCTGATGGCTTTTGCGTTCGCCGGCAAGTTCATGCTGCTCAGCCAGCGGGAATATACGGTCTTCTTCTGGTCCGCCCTTATTAACGGCTGGCTCTTCACCCTGCCTGCCATGGCCAACGCCTTTGCCGGGACACGCGGCCTCGCCTTTGGCGGTGGACCCTTCAAGCCCGGCCTTGCCAACGACATTATCTATCTGTTCGGTTGGCCGCCGGTTATTGCCGTCCACGTTCTCTTCGCCGTGGTGGTGCTTGGTCTCGTCCGGCATCTTCGGACCCAGCAAAAATAAGACACAAAAAAAGAGCCGCTTAGAGCGGCTCTTTTCCTGTCTGCGGGTAGGGTACTGGGGATCGATCGTCAGTGCCACCAACCGCGACGACGGTGATTGGCAGCACCGTCTAACAGCTCTTTCTGCTCTGCATCGAGCGTGTTGTAGAACGCGTCAAAGGCAGGCCGGATTGTCTGAATGGTTTTAAGGCCGACGGCAACAGCCTCTTCGGCCATGGCCAGGCGCTCCGTTGCGGGGGCGGCGTCAGCGGCGCGGGCCTCATCGACCTTGCCGCAGAATGTTGTGATCTCGCTGCCACCCTGGCGGACCGCCGCAATCAGATCGTCCCAGGCAGCTTGTTGTGTCGCGGTGAAGACCACTTCTTCTTCCGCATGTTCCATCATCTCTTCAACAAAGTGATCGACGCCACGCTCACAGCGGGCAGCGGCAGTTCTCTCGCCCCAACCGAACCAGGAGGCGTTCTGAACCTCGGCGTCCTCCGCATTGGCGGGGCCGACAATCGCCAGCACCGCCACGACGATGGCGAACGCGCCTGCCGCAAAGGTATTGACGGTCATGCTCTGAGCGAGGGGGGAAGGTCTATGGGACATGGTTCTTTCTCCAGGATCGGGGCTTCTGTCTGCCTCCTCAATCTGGGGTGTCCCGCGCCTTTTATCCTCTCTGGGCCGTATCGAATTGTAACGGATTGTAACAGGCCACTCCTTGTTAAGGTGCCTGTTACCCGGCGTTACAAAAATATGGCGATGGCCCGCGGATAATGGACTAAATTTGGATCATGAGCAGTTTACCCCACCTTCTGGTCGTCGATGATGACCGGGAAATTCGCGATCTCGTCAAACGCTTCCTGACCAAGCACGGCTTCCGCGTGACGCTGGCTGAGGACGCCATCTCCTGCATGGCCGCGATTGAAGCCGGCAAATTCGATCTGGTGGTGCTGGACGTCATGATGCCGGGCGAGGATGGCTTAAGCGTCTGTCGCCGCTTGCGTGCAACCTCCGATCTGCCGGTCATAATGCTGACCGCGATGGGCGAAGACACAGACCGCATCATCGGCCTGGAGATCGGTGCCGACGATTATCTGCCCAAACCTTTCAACCCCCGAGAACTGCTGGCGCGCATTCGGGCCATTTTGCGCCGCGCGGACTCGGGACATGACGAACCGGTCGCAGACGGGATTTTTCGCTTTGATGGCTGGCAGCTCGATCCCCGCTCGCGGGCGCTCACAAGTCCGGATGGAGGCGACGTCGAGCTGACGTCCGGCGAGTTTGACCTGCTGATTGCCTTTGTGGAACGCCCCAACAGGGTTCTATCGCGCGATCAACTGTTGGATATCACCAAGGGCCGCGAGGCGATGCCGTTTGACCGGAGCATTGACGTGCAGCTCTCGCGCCTCAGACGCAAGATCGAGGAAGATCATAAGGCGCCCCGCACCATCAAAACCATTCGTGGCGGGGGCTATATGTTTACCGCCGAGGTCAGCCGCGCATGAGCAGACGCAGGCGATCGCGCCACCATCGAAGACGCAGAGATCGCCGCGACGGGCGGGAGTTGCGGCGCCAGTTCCGGCGGAATGCCTATCGGTTTATGCCGGCGGGTCTTGCCGGGCGCATCATCCTCATGGTGGTCGGCATATTGTTTATCGTTCAACTGGTCGGCTGGATCTTCGGCGATGATGATAGCTGGGAGTTTGACGAACCAGAGGAAGTCGCGGCGGAGCAAGTGATCGCAGTCACGCAGCTTCTCGACGCTGCGACCCCGCAAGAGCGCGAGGACCTCACAAAAGCGCTTACGGGCATATTCCTGCGCGTCCATGTTCAAGAAAGCGTGCCCGATACCGGCCGCCGTCTGCGGCCCGGCCCTGGTGAACGTTTCGAAGAAGAAGCAAGAGATCTTCTCGGTCCGCTGAGAGACCGCGATGTTCGGATAGGATATCGCGGTGACTGGGACTGGGATGGGATCATCACCCTCTCGGTGCAGTTGGTGGATGGTAATTGGGTGGTGTTCGAGTTTCCGATCCGCGCCTTCGGCATGTTTCAACAGACGTCTTCCGGCATCGGCACCTGGATTTTCTGGCTGCTTCTGGCGGGCGTGATCATCTGGTTCAGTAACCGCCTTGCGCGTCCCTTACGAACTTTCTCCGCGGCGGCGGAACGTCTAGGCCGCGATATCAATGTCGATCCGTTGCCCGTCACAGGGTCCAGAGAACTCAGGCGAGCGTCCAAAGCCTTCAACAAAATGCAGACCCGCGTGCAACGCATGATCGATGATCGGTCTTTGATGCTTGCCGCCATTGCCCATGATCTTCGAACCGTGCTCACACGCCTCCGGCTTCGCGCAGAGTTTATCGAAGATGCGGAACAGCAAGCGAAGGCCGGGGCAGATATTGAAGAAATGCAAGCGATGCTTGATGCGGGGCTCGCGTTTGCCCGCGGCGAAACAGAGGTCGAAGAGCGCCGCCGGATCGACCTTGCAGATCTGGTGAAAGGCCTGGCTGAAGACCTCACACAGACGGACGGTCCCGCGCACTATCATGGGCCTACTTCGCTCTCCTATCGATGCGGTCCAAACGAAATGCGCCGGGCAATCAGCAATCTGATCCGGAATGCCATTGCCTACGGGTCTGAAGCCACCGTCCGCCTCACGTCAGGCCCCCAAGGTGTCGTACTTACCGTCACCGATAAGGGACCCGGTATTCCCGTCGAGCTGCACGAGCAAGTGTTCCAGCCTTTTTTCCGAGTGGAGGGGTCGCGCAACCGAGAGACCGGCGGCACCGGCCTCGGTCTTGCGATCGCGCGAACAATTGCGCGCCGGCATGGTGGCGACGTCAGCCTTGCAAACGGGCCAGAGGGCGGGTTGGTGGTAACAGTGACGTTGCCCGCTACTTGACCAACGCTTCTTTGCGGCGCCATGGCGGATCAATTAGACTGTCCAGCAAACAACCTAAGGACATACTCGCATGGCAGCTATCCACGCGCTCACAGGCCCCGGCCCCACCTCTCATACCTACTTCTCCCAAAGGCTTCGACTGCATTATGTGGACTGGGGAAATGAAGAGGCGGAACCGCTGTTGCTGGTGCATGGCGGTCGCGACCATTGTCGCAACTGGGACTGGGTGGCGCAGGCTTTTCGGGACACGCACCACATCATTGCGCCCGACTTGCGTGGACATGGGGACAGCCAATGGATGATTGGCGGTACCTACGACCTCACAGATTTCGTCTATGACATTGCGCAGCTCATCCATCAGAAGAAGCTGAACCCCGTCACCATCATCGCCCACTCTATGGGCGGCGCTGTTGCACTCCGCTATGCCGGGCTTTACCCCGAGACAGTGAAAAAACTCGTGGTGATTGAAGGCCTTGGCCCATCGCCCAAAATGATCGCTGAACGAGAGAAAACACCGATCCACGAACGCACCGCTCAATGGGTTGACCAGATGCGGAAACTCTCCAGTCGCCAGCCGCGGCGCTATGAAAGCATCCTCGATGCTTTCACCCGCATGCAGGAAGAAAACCCGCACCTGTCGCCGGAGCACGCACGCCACCTGACGGTGCATGGGGTCAGCCAAAACGAAGACGGCACCTATAGCTGGAAGTTCGATAATTATGTGCGGGCATTTTCGCCTGCAGGCTTTACGCCTGCAGAATCGCAGGAGCTTTGGGCGCGCATCACCTGCCCGACCCTGCTCATTCGCGGAACCGAAAGTTGGGCGAGCGATCCATTGGAGGATGGTCGCGCTGATCACTTCCAGAATGCGCAGGTCGTGAATATCGAAAATGCCGGCCATTGGGTGCACCACGACCAGCTCGCCGAGTTTCTGGATCTCGTGAAAGGGTTCCTGGACGCCTAAGCGCGCCCCGCCTCGATTTGAGTCGATGACACGGCTTGGGACACTCTGTCCGCCGGCATGCGCACTGTGATTGTCGTCCCGACACCTTCTGCGCTGTCAATTTCAAGCTCACCTTGATGCGCTTCGACCAGCGACTTGGTGATCGCAAGTCCGAGGCCTGTCCCCTCAAATCTCCGAGCAAGCGAATTGTCGGATTGGGTAAAAGGCTGGGTCATTTTGTCGACTTGGTCTGCCGGAATGCCGATGCCGGTATCTTTTACAAGGATCGAGATCCCCGACCCGTCATTCACTTGTGCCGAAAGATCAATGCGACCATCTGACGGCGTAAATTTGATGGCGTTCGAAAGCAGGTTGATGACAACCTGTCGCATTGCACGACGATCTGCCCGCAGTTCCGGCAATCCATCCAGGTTAGCGAGGTGGACCGGCGCATGCTCGGCGGAAGTGCCATGCGGTGCTGCCCTGTCCTTCGCCCATTCAAGTATTTCGTCGAGCTCCAGCCATTCGTCTTCCAATTCGGTCTCACCGGACTCAATGCGCGAGATGTCCAGAATGTCATTGATGACGGAGAGAAGATGTCGACTGGAATCGTGAATGCTGCCGACATAATCCATGTAGCGCTCATTATCGAGCGGCCCGAACATTTCCTGCTGCATCACTTCGGAAAAGCCGATCACTGCATTAAGCGGCGTGCGCAGCTCGTGGCTCATATTCGCCAGGAACAATGACTTAGTGCGGTTCGCAGCTTCTGCGTCATGCAAGGCTGCTCTGAGTTCTGCTTCTGACGCTTTTTGTTCGCTGATGTCGCGAACGACGCTGACGTAATAGTGTTCTTCGCCGATCCGCATCTCTGTGACCGAGAGCTCTATGGGGAAAGTCTCCCCGCTCTTGCGCTGGCCGCGCATTTCCTGTCCGCCCTGACCGACCAAACGTCCCAATCCTTCAGCTGTGCTGCCGCTTGGAGAGGCGTGTTGGAGCGCCAGAGTCAGATAGGATGGGAGCAGAATGCCGACGCTTGATCCAATAAGTTCTTCGCCCTCATACCCAAACAGTCTGGACGCCGCGGGATTGACCGACTGGATTACACCGCTGTCATCCGTCGACAGGATGCCGTCGGCGACGCTCTGCATCATGGTCCGCAACCGAATTTCGCCGGCACGGAGACGTTCCTGCGCCGTCAATTGTTGCGAGACATCGCGCAGGCTCAAGAAGAGCGAGGGCTCACCGGAGATCAAATGGATATGCCGCCAGGAACAAAGGGCGCGGTGATAGGTGCCGTCGGGATGGCGCAATCGGAATTGTCCCTCCGGCCGGTGATCTGGCGTTTCAATCGCTTCCGCCGCCATCTCCAGAAACCGCTCTACATCGTCTTCGTGGACAAGGTCCGAGATCCTGTACCCGATAAACTCAGACGGCCGCTCATCAAACCATTCGCCAAAGCCTGGACCTAAGAAGACCGCCTTCATATCGAAGTCGACAATTGCTATCGCTTCTTCGATGGCGTTGATGAGGGTTTGAAAATGCTCCGTGGTTCGGTGCAGCTCACGCCAGTATCCCGTCATCCGGCGGGTCAGTGAGACCCAATCTCTTGTGACATCGCCAAATTCATCAAGCGACACCGGGACTGGCTCAATGATCGTGTCCAAATCGTCAAACACGGTCAGCGTCTGGGTCCGCAAATCCCAAAGTGGATCGATGCCCTTCTTGAAATTCCTCAGGGCAAAATAGGCGACCGGCAAAGTCGCGGCGATCAGGCCCAGCCACACCAGGAAAATGCCCGCTCCGGCGCCGCCATGGGCTGCTTCAACATAAAGGATCAGGACCGAGCTGACGGTCATCGGAAGCACGACGCCCAGCGCGAAGACCTTAACCCTGAGCGAAAGGAAATGTGTCTTGAACCCTCTGGGTCCGAAGAATTGCCCGACTAGGTCCGCAAAAACATAGAGCGCGATAAGCATCGTGATCGCCGCAGGCGCGGTGACCCCCATGATCGCGAAGAGGTGGTCGCCCAGAGAAACGTCCATACCCAATTGTTGGCTCAAGCTGAAATTGACGACCAGGGGCGCAGCAGCAGCGTAAGGCAGATAAAGGCCAGCAAAGACATATGGAAAGCGTGCAACGCGGCGTTCGGATTCTTCGTGTGACTGTTCGTCCGGCGCGACAGCAAGTGCAACTGTCTGGCGCATAAATCTGTCATGCGCCGCATAGCTCAATGCAATACCGATAACAGCGTAAACGCTGACCAGATGCTGCAGCGTCTGCATAAGCTGGACGAGAGAATAACCACCCAGGAAACCGACAACCACGAATGTGATTGCGAGAGGCATGATCCACGCAGCAACCAATCCCGACCGAAATCGGTACAGGAATTCAGACTCAGTCATGTGGGCATCAGCCGCCATCAAATCTGCCGCACTCATTAAAGGCATAGGTCAGGCCGCAATGACCTAAACTCGCCGTTATTCTGCGGGCTGATTGGTTAAATCATGGCTAAGAAAGTGTGAAAATCCGTTAGGTTTCGTTGTCCCGACGGCTTGGGGAGCTATGGCGCCGACCTCCGGAGGCGCAGCGCATTCAAAACGACGCTGACTGAACTCGCTGACATGGCTGCCGCTGCCAGCATCGGGCTTAACTGCACGCCCAATACCGGGTAAAGGAGACCGGCCGCCAGCGGAACACCCATCGCGTTATACCCGAAGGCAAATAGAATGTTCTGGCGGATGTTGCGCGCCGTCTGCTTGGCTAATTTCCGCGCGCGAACCAACGCCGACAGATCTCCACCAACAAGCGTGATGCCCGCCGTCTCCATGGCGAGGTCCGTGCCTGTCCCCATGGCAATACCAACATGGGCCAACGCGAGAGCTGGGCCATCATTGATGCCATCGCCGACCATCGCGACATGGTGCGTCTTCGCCAGCCGCTCTATCTCTGCCGCTTTTCCGTCCGGCAGCACACCTGAAATGACATTGTCGATGCCCAGTGCTGCAGCCACCTTTTGAGCGGGCCCGCTGCTATCTCCGGTCAGCATCACGAGCTCCAGGCCCTCTGCGCGTAAAGCCGAAAGGGTCGCGGGCGCGGTTTCCTTGATCGGGTCTTCAATGAACACACAACCCGCGACTAGCCCATCGATTGCCCCGTAGACTTGAGAGGCGTCGTTCTCGGGCAGCAGAGACAGATCCATGCCCTGCTGGTGCATCAGGGCCCGATTGCCCACAACGACATGCCGGCCTTGAGCCCGTCCGACGATTCCCATTCCGGGCATCACCTTCACATCCTCCGGCTGTCTCAGAGAGATAGCTTTTTGCTCAGCCTCTTGGACGATCGCAAGAGCGGATGGATGTTCGCTTGCCTGTTCAACGCTGGCTATGAGGGAGAGAAAATCCGCCTCTGGCGTTTCTCCGAAAAGAGCGATCTCGGTCACCCGTGGCTTTCCTTCGGTCAGGGTGCCGGTCTTATCGAGAACCAGTAGGTCGATTTTCGACATTTCTTCCAGCGCGGCCGCGTCGCGCACCAAAATGCCTTGGGACGCGGCGCGACCGGTCGCAACCATGATCGACATGGGCGTTGCAAGACCCAAGGCACAGGGACAGGCAATGATGAGCACGGATACAGCCGCGATAAGTGCGTGGGCGAACGCGGGATCCGGGCCCAGCAACGCCCAGCAGATAAACGCCAGTACAGCGACCGCGGCGACGATCGGCACAAACCAGGCGGCAACGCGATCGACAAGGGCCTGGACTGGCGCTCTGCTGCGCTGGGCTTCCGCCACTCGCTGAAAAATACGCGCCAGCAATGTATCAGCCCCGACCTTTTCCGCCTTCATCACGAGCGTGCCGGCACCATTTACGGTCCCGGCGATAAGCGGGTTACCCGGTGATTTTGCGACAAGATCGGGCTCGCCCGTCACCATCGCCTCATCAATGAAACTTTGGCCGGCTTCCACGCGGCCATCTACCGGGACTTTCGCGCCGGGGAGGACGCGCAGGCGGTCATCGACACCTACTTCCGCCAGGTCGATCTCTCGCGCGACCTCAGAACCACCGTCACTCTCCAGTCTGAGGGCCGTCGGCGGCGTCATGTCCAACAACGCCCGCAGTGCTTTGCCGGTTGCCTCCCGCGCTCTCAGCTCCAGGATCTGGCCGAGCAGCACCAGGACAATGATGGTCGCCGCCGCCTCGAAGTAGACGGCCACCTGGCCGCTCTCCCGGAAGCCATGCGGGAAGAGATCCGGCGTCACGGTCGCCACCAGCGAATAGGTATAGGCGGCGCCGGTGCCGAGCGCGATCAGCGTGAACATGTTGAGGTTGCCGGTCCTCACCGACTGAACACCGCGCTCGAAGAACGGAAACCCGCACCAGAGAACGACGGGAGTCGCCATGCCCAGCTGGACCCAAGCCCAAACGTGATGTGGCAACGGCATCTCAAATCCGAACAGGTGCCCGCCCATCTCCAAGGCAAGCAGCGGCAGGGCAAAAAGGAGGCCGACCCAAAACCGTCGGGTGAAGTCCACAAGTTCCGGATTGGGTTGATCGTCGAGCGAAATCGTCTGAGGCTCCAGCGCCATACCGCAGAGCGGACAGCTGCTTGGCCCTTCAGTCACGATCTCCGGGTGCATTGGGCAGGTGAACAGCGCGCCGCTTTCTGCTGCCTCAAGGGCGGCGCGGTCGGCAGCCGCCTGCGCCTCGCCGCTCAGATAGCCTTCGGCATCTTTGCTGAATTTTTCGCGGCAGGATGCACCACAGAAATAATAGGTCTCGCCTTTATATGAATGTGTGTGCGCAGCATTTTCAGTCGCGACCTCCATGCCGCACACTGGGTCGATCTGCGTCTCTCTCTGAGCGGTATTGATGGCAATGTCAGTCATGAACAGTGGGACCCGGTGTTTTGATTTAAGCCATTCTTCACCTTCCCCTTGGGGCAAGCTCAAGCGCTTTCTTTCCGACTTGACCTTCCCCCAAGGGGAAGGCCCATGCTCAGGCCAAATCCAGTCATGAACCTGTGCGGAGCCTTATGATCACTCGCCTTTTTGCCCTCCTATCTTTAGCAATCCTTGGCATCACCCCGTCCCTGGCCGGTGAATATTCCCTCACAATCGGCGAGATTGACGTGAATTTCACGGGCAGCCCAGCGACCGCACTGGCAGTGAACGGTCAAGTGCCCGGCCCGGAGTTGCGGTTTACTGATGGCGAAGAAGTGGTGATCCACGTCACGAACACGCTCGATGTTATGTCGTCCATTCACTGGCATGGCCTCCTGCTCCCGCCGGAAATGGACGGCGTGCCGGGCATGAGCTTTGACGGGATTCCGCCCGGCGAGACGTTCACCTATCGGTTCACCATTCGGCAGACCGGTACCTATTGGTATCATTCTCATTCCGGCTATCAGGAACAACAGGGCGTCTATGGTCCGTTGATCATCGAGCCCAGGGTTAAGGACCCCGCTGCTTTTGACCGGGAACATACGATCGTCCTGTCCGATTGGCTGGACACCGACCCGGCCGATGTACATGCAAACCTCAAGTCCATGAGCGACTATTACAACTACGCGCAGCGAACGCTGGGCGATTTCTTCGGCCTCGCCGCAGATGAAGGGCTCGCCGCCGCTACGTCGGAACGTTTGGCCTGGGGCAATATGCGGATGACGCCGACGGACCTGTCGGATGTGAGCGGATATACCTATCTGCTAAACGGCCAGACCAAAGATGAGCCGTGGTTCGGTGAGATGAAACGCGGCGAGCGCGTGCGGCTCCGCTTCATCAATGCCGGCGCCATGAGCTATTTCGATGTTCGGATTCCGGGCCTCAAGATGACCGTTGTCGAAGCGGACGGCCAGGCGGTCGTGCCTGTGCCGGTCGATGAGTTCCGCATTGCCGTGGCGGAAACCTATGACGTGATTGTCGAACCGGAGGATGATGCGCCCTATCAAATCCTTGCGGAAGCCCTCGACCGGTCCGGATTTGCGGTGGGCCGCCTTGGCGGATCACCTAATGCACCGCTGAAGCAACCTTCGCCGCGGGCGCGTGGTCTTCTCACCATGAGTGACATGGGTGGCGATCACGGCAACATGGCTCATGGAAACATGGATCATGGTGCCATGGATGACTCCACTATGGACCATGCAGCCATGGGACACGAGATGCCCATGGGGGCGATGGACCCCAACATGGACCATAGCGCTATGGATCACGCCGCGATGGGCCACACCATGCTGATGGCGATGAAGGCAGAACCTGTCAGCCGCAACAATGAGCATGTGCCACCGGTCGATGCCCCCGCCGGCGCCCGCGTGCTAACCTATCAGGATCTGGTTGCCCTGGAGCCCAATGAGGACACGCGTCCGCCCGACAAGGAACTCACCATGACGCTTGGTGGCAATATGGAGCGCTATATCTGGACGCTCAATGGCGACAAGTTTGCCGACGCAACGCCCATCTATCTCGACTATGGCCAGAGGGTGCGTATCACCTATGTGAACGAGACCATGATGAACCACCCCATGCATCTTCACGGCATGTTTGTTGAGTTGGAGAATGGTCAACCGCCGGAAACGCGGCCGCGCAAGCACATCGTCAATGTCGGGCCCGGACGGAGCTATTCTGTGACGTTCACCGCTAATGAGGCCGGGGAGTGGGCGTTCCATTGCCATCTGCTCTACCACATGGCATCCGGCATGATGTCGAAGGTCGTGGTTTCGCAAGTCAATGCGGAGCTTACCCAATGATCCGCTGTTTGCTTGCGGCCGCTCTGTTCTGGATGCCAGCAATGGCGGCGCAGGCGGCGGACATGGACCGCCTCTTCAAGCATGTTGAAGCCGACATCGACTTCAGCAATTGGGGCGAAGCCGACCGCCTCGTCACGTGGGACGCTGAGGGCTGGTATGGCGGTGACACAAATAAGGTGTGGCTCAAAAGCGAAGGCGAATGGACGGACGGCACGCTTGAAAGCAGTGAGTTCCAGGTTCTTGTGTCTCACATGCTCAACGCGTTCTGGGACGCCCAGGCGGGTATCCGACATGATACACAGCCAACGTCGCTCACCTACGGGGTGATCGGGATGCACGGGCTGGCGCCGCAATTTGTCGAGACCGATATTTCGCTGTTCTTAAGTGAGGATGGCGACGCGCATCTCCGTCTTGAGGGAGATTGGGATATTCACATCACTCAGAAGCTGCGCCTTACGCCGTTTGCTGAGACGGAAGTGTTCCTGCAGAACGTGAACGAACGTCATCGCGCCCAAGGGTTCGCGACCTTGGAGACCGGGCTTCAACTCGCCTATGAGATCAGGCGGGAAATCGCTCCTTATATTGAACTGAATTATGAAACAGGTTTGGGGGCCACACGCAGCCTGATCCGCGCTGAAGGGGAGAGTGAAGACAGTCTGACGCTTCGAGCGGGCCTCCATTTCTGGTTCAACTAAAGCTTGGTGACGTCTTCCCCATAAATCCAGTCGAAGGGCTTGTTGAGAAGATCAGGTTTGATCCGTGCCGCAAGCCACATGGGCCCGTAGGTCGCGAGCTGGCCCGCTGGTGCGCCTTTGTGAAACCTTTTTGCGTTCGCACGGGCCTCCATCTGGACGCGCGCGGTCCGTTTCTTTCTTTGTCCTTCATAGGCGAGGAAGGCGCTCACTGGGTCGTCCGTCTTACTCAATTCTGTCGCGACCACCCAGGCATCTTCAATCGCCATGCAGGCCCCCTGGGCCATGAAAGGCAGCATGGGGTGGCACGCATCCCCAAGGAGTGTCGCACGCCCTCTCGACCATGATGGCATCGGATCGCGATCAAACAGGGCCCATTTGAAGCAGGTGGTTTCATCGGCTGCGTCAATAAGCTGGTGAATGGTCGAACACCAGGGCGCAAAGTCCTGTTTCAGTTCGTGGACATCCCCGCTTTCCAGCCAGCCTTCGACCTGCCAGTCTTCGCGTTCAATCACGCCGACAAAGTTCACCAAGTCGCCGCCGCGCACATAGTAGGTGACAGCATGTCCCTTCGGCCCCGTCCACACGGTCGCGTGGGGTGGGATGAGGCCGGCTGGCAGCCGGTTGGCCGGCACGAGCAGGCGCCAGACAACATTTCCGGTGAAGCGCGGAGCATCTGGCCCATAGAGAGTTTCGCGAACCGCAGAATGTATTCCGTCCGCACCAATGAGGGCCGCACCGCGTTGTGTCGTTCCATCAGACAGCGTCGCTGTGACTGTCCCTTCTTGTTCCTCAAAGCCGATCACGGCGCTGCCAAGCTGCAGATTGATGTTGGGATCGGCCTCCACCTTCTCCGCCAATATTCGATGCAGGTCGGCCCGATGGACATGGTAGTACCAGGCGCCATAACGCCCGCGCGCCGAGGCACCTAGCGGGTTGGAGAAAATAGTCAGGCCCGACTGCCCCAGACGTAGGGTCGCGGCCTCCGGACGAAAGCCGATTTCCTCCAACGCCGGTCCCAGCCCCAACTGCTCGAGCACGTGGGTCCCATTCGCCGCCACCTGAATGCCGGCGCCGACCTCGCCCAACTCGGAGGCTCGTTCAATGACAGAGACGTGCATCCCCTTTTGCGCACAGGCAAGAGCGGCGGTGAGCCCGCCAATACCGGCGCCAGCGATCAATATTTCTTGTTGGTCTGACATGGTTAGTGACCTGTCACTTTGTTCAATATCTCCGCTGGGTGTTCCGGCATTTTATTGTCCCGCCAGCATACATGCTGGTCGGGCCTCACGAGTAGATAGTCACGCTCAAAGATTTCGCGGATCGCCGGGTCTTCGATCCGAAGGAGTTCAAAAGGGAGTTCCCTTTTTGAGGCGGCACTCACCCAACCTGACAGGTCCGCGTCGCCAAAGGCGATGAGTGTGTACGCCTCGCCCAGCAGATCAAAAACAGCACGACCATCTTCCAGAAAAACACTTGGCAATCGCGCGCCCGGCCATGTGGTTGGCGCATAGTCGATCAGATCATATTGCGGCGCGTCGCCCTCTTCACCCCAGATGACGGGGGATGCGTCGTAGCGATATCCAATCTCAATGCCTAAAGCCTCGTTTTCCGCATTGCCGAGCTCGAGGATATTTGCCCCGACGGCCTCTCTCGAAGCTTCGTCTTCGACACCTTCCAGGTATGCCATGGCGATTTCTAATCGCACGCCGACATGCCGTTCGGAGCCCTGGCGATTGCGTTCGCCAATGGGTCGCCGTTCCGCGTCATAGGAGGCAAGCAAGTGGTCGCCGCCCCACCCCTGAAGGGTCGCCGCCAGCTTCCATCCCAGATCAACCGCGTCACCCATCCCGGTGTTCATCCCATAGCCTCCGGTGGGTACATATTGATGGGCCGCGTCGCCGGCCAGAAAAATACGCCCGTGGCTGTATTGATTGGCCACAAGAAGCTGGGGTGCCCAGCGATTGTGAACGAGAACTTCGAAGTCAAACTCGGTACCAGCAAAGTCAATTACGAGCTCTCGCGGGTCTAGCGTGTCCACATCCACCTCCGGCGGAACCGGTACATGCAATGTCCAGATATCCTTGTCGTTCTGAGCAATCAATGTGCCTTTCGCTGACTGGTAGTGCCAGGCGACACCCCATCGCTGCAGTACGTCCAACGCTTGTGATCTGAAGTGGACCATATACATCTGCATGACGTCCGGCGTGCCGTTCAGATCAACGCCCACCTGCCGTCTTACCGCCGAGTTGCCGCCATCGCAGCCCACCAGATATTGGCTTCGGATCTCCTCTACTTCGTCGGTCGCCGAGTTGCGCAGCTTGACCGTCACGCCGTCAGCATCTTCCTCAAACGAGACAAAGGTCCAGCCGAAGCGAACATCGACCAGTAGATCTTCGTCCAGAAATGATTTGAGCACCGGTTCCAACACCACCTGAGATACACGCATGTCCGGCTCCAAGGGCTGAGACCCGTCATTCACAAAGCGAATGATCTCCCGCGCCTGATCCACATTGGGATAGGCAAAGCGCGCGAGCTCATGGCCCGCCAGATCTGTGATCCAGGAAACGTCAAACACATGGGATGTCGGGACGGCGGCTTCTCTCATTCGGTCGATCATCCCCAGACGCCGAAAGTGCTCCATGGTCCGCCCGTTGGTGATGTCCATCTTTGGATGGCGAGTCGTGGTTTCATTCCGTTCCACCACGACGCTCGCAATGCCACGGTGGCTCAGTTCCCGCGCGAGCATCATGCCGACCGGGCCCCCACCAGCAATCAAAACCGGACTTTCTTTCATTTGTTGTTCTCCCACGGCCCAAAATTGACCAAGTGGTCAATCTATAACCAACATTGACCACTTGGTCAATATGTGTAAAAAGTGAGGTTTAGTGCGGAGAAAAGGTTGAAACGAGTCCCTTCCAGTCGGTCTGAAGCCACCAAGCGAGCGATCCTAGACATCGCCCGGGAGCATTTTTCGTCGCTCGGCTTTGAGGGTACGTCGACACGTCAGATTGCAAACGAGGCCCGGATCAATCACTCGCTCATCGTCTACCACTTCAAGAACAAAGACGGGCTCTGGAAGGCGGTGATGGAAGACCTCTTTGACGCCGTCGCGACCCACGCAGCTCAGCATTCCGTGTCAAGCGAAGACCCCGTCGAGACCTTACGGACAGATCTCCATTCGTTTGTCACTTTCTGTGCACGGCGCCCGGAATTGCACCGGATCATGACCATCGAAGGCCGAATGAGCAGCGATCGACTGACCTGGCTTTTGGACACTTATCTGAAAGAGAGTTTCGCGTCTGCTTGCGACCGGATTCGTGCGGGGCAGGCCGATGGCCGGGTGCGACAGGGCAATCCAGCGCAGCTTTACTATGGGGCTATCGGCATTGCCGGAACGCTGGCAACCCTCGCGCGTGAATACGAAGCGCTGAGTGGAGAAAGCGCGTCGTCCGACGCCTCCATCGCGTCGGCAAAATCACTCATCGACGCGCTGCTATTCACTGAATAATCAGTCTGCGGCAGACGATGCAGCCGCCTCGGCACCAACAAATGGCTTCGTGACAAAGTACACAGCGAATGCTGCCACCATGCCAGGCAAGCCTTCGAAGACAGCGCCCTGCAGCCCGTAAGATCGCCAGACAAGCACGGCGGCGCAGCCCGCAATGATCATGGCAATGGCCTGCACTTCTTTCACTGGCTGCCGGAGCGCCAGAAGGATCAGAAGCGGACCGAAGCTCGCGCCCAGAACCGACCAGGCCAGGATGACCAGCGAGAAGACGCTCTGGCTGCCGGAGAGAGCGATGGCGAGTGCGAAAGCCGTCATCGCAACCGTGGCACCGCGCAGAAGCGCCGGGCGTTCAAGATTTGAGGGGAGCAGGTCATGGGTGACCGTCGCTGCGCAGCTCAAGAGCAATGAATCCGCTGTCGACATGGTTGCGGCAAAAATCCCCGCCAAAATGAGGCCAACTAGAAAGGCAGGGAGCAGCTCCACCGCCATCACCGGAAGGACCAGCTCCGGGTCCATGGACCCGATGTCTCCCAAATGCAGCCGTGTCATCAGCCCGACAATGATCGCGATCGCGAAGAAGCTCGCGTAGAAACCGTAGTACCAGGCGCGCGCTGTGCCCATTCTGTCCTGGTCGTCCAGGGCCATGAAACGGATCATGATGTGCGGCTGCCCGATGACGCAGGCGCCCGCAAACATCCACCCGATGACAAAGAGCAGCGCCCCAGAAGCTCCCGGGACCAACAGATCCCCCGCCGCGAACCAGTTGAGATAGCCCGGTATGTCCGTAAGCGCAGTGTAGGATGCGCCCACACCTCCGTAGGCCACCAGGGCAACCACCATGAGCAAAACCATGGCCACATACATGACGGTGGATTGCGCGGCATCTGTCCAGATGGACGCGCGAAAGCCGCCAACCATGCAATAGCTCGCTACCATTAGCGCCGCGATGACAGCTCCCCACTCCAGTGGCCAGTCCAGCAACACTTCCAGCGCTTTCCCACCGGCGCTCAGCTGTGCAGCGGCATAGGCCCCCAAAAAGATCAGTGTCATTAAAGAGGCTGTCAGACGCAGCCATCGCATCTCTTTGCCCTGCCACGTCGCCAGGGCGCCTGAGAATGTCAGCGCGTCCCGAGACTGCGACACGTCGCGTAACCGACGATGCACGAAAAGAGAGGTCAGATAGTCACCCAGGATGAGGCCCACGCCCAGCCAGACGACGCTCAAGCCTGAGACATAGGTGAAGCCCATAATGCCGATGAACATGTAGCCGCTATTGTTGGTGGCGACAGCGGACAGGCCGACAAGCATGGGGGAGACAGAGCGACCGGCCAGATAATAGTCGCCCGTCGACCCATCACTTCGCCGACTGGAGAGAAATCCCACCAAGAGAAACAGGGCGAGAAAGACAAGAAAGCCAGCCAGCATCATTTTCTTTTGTTCCTATTGCGGCGTACGCCGAAAAAGTCGGTAGATGATATTGCCCACAAGCGGCGCAAATATCATTACGCCAAAGATAGCATAAAGACGGTCCGTCCACTCCGGCGCGCCGGCCTCTGCGATAATTGTTGGCAGCAGCGCGTGTCCAACCACGCCAAAAGCGATGCCACCCAAGACAGCAAGATGCCCCACGCCCGCCTGTCGGCGGATCGTCCCGAAATAAGCGATCGAGAGCGGCAGGAAGATGACGACTGCGGTTCCGAGGCCCGGATTGTACTCGCGCTGAACCATGGCGATCCCGATGTGAAAAAGACCATTGGTCAGCATCAGTCCCGCAGCGGCAAGTCCCACCCACGGAAGTCTGCGGCCAGCCCAGATGGCCAGCAGAAACGGTACCCAGACGGCCAGTGTGTTGATGCGGTAGATCGCCAGATCGGTGAGACGCGGCCCCTCTTCGCCAAAGCGCGCGGCGAGCTGGGCGTTGCCATATTCAATGAAATAGTAGGTGCGGCCATATAGGTCGACGCCATGTTCTTCGATCTGGTGCAGCAAATAGCCGATCACCAAAAGCCAGCCAGCGGTCCCCAGTGAATCGAACACGCCGCCAGCGGAGACGCGCACGCTTGAGAGAAACATAAGCAGCGCAAAGCCTGCACCCCCCATGGCAAGCAATACCCAGCCTGTTTCGAACATGGCAACACCGGATGCGGTGAAGTGCATCAGGGGCACGAAAAGGATGAGAAGGATGGGAAGCCCCAGTCGATAGGGCTCACGCAGATTGGCGTCAGACATAGTACCCCCGTTTGACCCCATTGAACTCGACCGCACCTTGGGACCAAGTGTGCCGTCGTGTCCTCAATAGATCAAGCCGGAGCGCAGATGGATGGTGCCTGGCGGCTTATTCGGCGGCGGCGCTCGACGGCGCTTTGTGAATTTCCATTTTCACGGGCGGCTTGGAGAAGGACGGCTCAGTTGCGGTCAGTTGAGCAACCGCATGTTCCCTGTCCGCAGCGGTAAATTCTCCGGTGGTTAGACAAAACTCGACGAAATTTCCATTTGGGTCTTTGGTGTAGATGGATCGACACCATTCATGATCCAGCTCCAAAACGTCGTAGCCTGCATCCAACCATTGCTGCATGCGCATGTTGAATGCGTCCATGTCGGGCACATCAAACGCAATATGGTTGATCTGGTCCGGCACACCCGCTGCTTTTGAAAGATTGGTTTCGAAATCTTCTGTGCCCGGCACGTCATGCATCTCCCAGAAGGCGATGAACTTGCTGTCGTCTTCCATGCGATAGAAGAAGTGTTTGGCCCAACCGCCTTCCGGAACGGGGGCCACCTCGACCTTCACCAGATCGAAGCCCATGACACCTTCGTAAAACTCATGGATTGCTTTCATGTCTTTGGCGGCAAGCGCCAGGTGGTGATATCCCATGTCTCTTCTCCGGTTACTTATCTGTGTCGACCATGCTCATGACGTCTGCGGACCCATCGCCATCCGGCATGGGCACTTCGACAACACGTTCGTCGACATCGTCATATTCCAGCTTGAGCGCCCGACTCATGATGGCGTGCATCTCGTACATGGCGGTGATGTAGGTCAGTTCGAGAATTTCCACGTCACTCAGATGGTTCTTCAGCGCGGCGAATGTGCCGTCCGACACCCTGCCATTGTCCATCACCATCTCGTCCGTATAGGCGAGCACCGCCCTTTCGACGTCTGAGAAACAGTCCGCCACATGCCAATGCGGCAGCGCGTCGATCTGCTCTTCGGAGAAACCGACATCGCGACAGGATTTGCAATGCTGCGAAAAGACAAACTGCGACCCGCGCACATACCCCGCCCGTGTCTGTCCGAGTTCTCGTAATTTCGGGCTGAGTTTGCGATTGGGGTCCCGATAAAACTGAAACCCTTCGACCGCATGTTTGAAGCAGTCTGGCACCAGGGCGAAGACGGTCCACCAGTTGCCGGGCGTGCCGGTCGCCGTCCCCGGTTCTTTGACCGGGTCGCGGTCTTGAAACAGGAGTTGGTAGATCTGATCTACAAACGGATCCGCATCGGCTTTGGCCACCTGTGCCAGTCTGGGCATTGTTCGCTCCCTGAAAATTGCCTTTGCTATTTGTAAGATAAACTTACAATATATTCAAGTTGTGTACGTGGGGTAAGAAATGACGCAGCGGCCAAAACAGAATATTCCCGTCGGGCGCGGTCTGATGACCAGCCTGCTTGAAGGCTTTATGTGGCTCGACCGTGGCTTGCAGCAAAACCTGCAAGCGCAAGGGCTGCCGAGCGTTCGGCGGCTGGAATCGATGGTGCTTGTCTATGTCGCGTCAGGTATCCAACGGCCGAGCGATCTTGCGCGGACTCTCGGCGTCACACGCCAGTCCATCAATTCGGCCGTCAGGGAGCTTGAGGAGAAGCGTCTGATTGAGCTCGCGCCCGATCCAGCCGACAAGCGCTGCAAGCTCATCCGTTTCTCGCGCGAAGGTCGACCCGTACATCTGGCGGCGGCAACCATCATGTCCAATCTCGAAGCCGCACTGACCGACCGCCTCGGAGAACAGACCATCGACGCTTTGCTCAAAGGTCTTGGCGATGACTGGGGCGATGTGCCCACCGTCAGTGCCGATGCCAAACAAGAGGCTTCATAGACCAGAAGACAGCGGTCACTTGGGGCCGGTCACTTGGGGGGAGTGATCGATCATGGAAACAGCACTCGCGACCGCCACTGACTTTTTGGGCGATCACTATGCGACACTAAAGTTTGTGCACGTGGTGTTTGCAGCTGTGTGGGCCTGGAGCACGTCGGTTGCGTACGGAAACTACCTTGTGCCTCTCTTCCGGGACTGGCAGCGTGCGCCCCATGACCCGGAGCGCATTCAGCTTCGCAACTGGGCGATGGAGCGTTTCGACGAGGGTGCGAAGCTCGAACATATTGCTTTTCCCATGCTGCTGATCACCGGTCCCTTGCTCATGCTCGCGGGCGGGTGGACGCCGGACAGCGGCTGGTTCGCCATGAAGCTCGTCTTGATTGTCTTGGTGTTCCTGCCCATTGAGATCGCTGACTTTTATCTTGCGCATTTTGGAGGGAACAAGGAACGTTTGCGCCGCGCCGGCGATGCTGTCGCCTATGAGCGCGCCGTCCACCTCCATTGGTGGTTTCTCATCACCACCACCCCCATTGTCATCGTCTCGATCACCTTCGCATTCTATCTCGCGATCGTAAAACCGTTCTGAAGGAAGAAATGTCCTCATGACCAAACTGCCTCTGCCAGACATCGAGATGGTCCGTCCTTTCGCCTTTAGCACCACCCTTGTCACCCGCATCGCACTCAGTCTCTCCGTCTATATCCTGTTCTGTCTCTACCCCGCCTATGGGTTGTTGCGAGGGTGGTGGATGGGTGACTTCTCTGCTTTTACGGTCGAAGGATGTGGGGTTGCCGCAGGGACCGCGGCGGCGTTTGGTGTCTTTGCGCGCTGGACCATGTTGGAGTATCTGAAGATTGAGACCTGACCATCGCCCGCCGGCTCAGCTGATCAGGTATGAAAAGCGTCCGCGCATGGACGGCGCAGGCGGTCGGTGACACACTGCACGCCCCGAGACACCGCCCAAAACACAGATTGAGCCCCTTTCATGAGCGACAATACCGATCAATTATCCGATGCGATCACTGAGCTGGTCCCGCCGCTTCTGCATTCGCTGGAAGGCCTCATGTTCATTGGGCGCCACCTTCATCCGCCGCGCCTGGAAGAAGTCGTGAAACATGTTGGTGCGCTGGACAAAGGTGTGTCGGACGCCCTTGTCGGGTTTCAGGCAGCGGATTGGCCCGAAGACTTCCATCCGTTTCGAGATCGGGTTGTTGCGTCGTCGACCTCCATCACGCGGGCTTATGAGGAATTACGTGCGGCCCTCGACGACCCGGCGAATGGGATTATGGGCGCCTATCGCGCACTCAGACATTCCTCCCGTGCGCTGGAAGCGCTTTATCCGGTTGCCTCTGTCCTGCCGCCGGTGAGCCGGTTCTTTCTGGAAGAAGAACAGAGAGATGACGCGGATCTTTTGCAGGCATTGGCAGCGGAGCGCACCGACGGCGCAAGTGTTGGCGTGCACCATTTCGGCAATGAAAAGAAAGAGCGGGGTGGGTTCTCGCTTTATGTGCCTGAGAACTATGATCCGTCGAAACCCTACCCGCTGATGATGGCCATGCACGGCGGGAGCGGGCATGGGCGCGACTTTCTTTGGTCCTGGATTCGCACGGCGCGCAGCCGCGGCGTGATCCTCCTCAGTCCCAGCTCAACAGATGCGACCTGGTCGCTGATGGGTGAAGATGTGGACAGTCCGAACCTGGAACGCATGCTGGCGCATGTCACAGAGAATTGGTCAATTGATCTGGACAAGCTCCTGCTCACAGGCATGAGCGATGGGGGCACGTTCACTTATGTTCAAGGCCTGCAGTCCGACTCCAAGTTCACACACCTTGCGCCTATCTCGGCGAGCTTTCACCCGTTTCTGCTCGAAGTGGTTGAGCGGGAACGACTTCAGGGTCTGCCGATTTATCTGACCCACGGCGCAAAGGATTGGATGTTCCCTGTCGACATTCCCCGGACGGCCTATCGCGCGCTTGCCGGAGGCGGTGCGGACATTGTCTATCGCGAAATTGGTGATCTCAGTCACACCTATCCGCGCGAAGAAAATGCCCGCATCCTAGACTGGTTTTTGGACGGCAAGCGCCCCGAGGACACGTTCGCTGGTTAGGCCGACGCGCTTGGTCGGGCGGAGACCGCTGCGTGCCAGCGCTGCAGGTCCGTGTGATCGTCCGTCGGTGTCACCTTCACCCATTTTGCGAAATCGACGGTGACCTGCGCCGTAATGTCGGCGTAGCTATAGGTGTCGATGGCAATGAACTCACGATCTTTTAGTCGCTCGTTGAGCGTGTCCATAAATGTCGTGAGGCGCGCGCGCCCGCGCTCGGCGAGCTCTGGGATCTGCGCATAGTTTATCGGGCCTGTAGTGGCGCGGTCCTTCATGCCGGGTGAGGAGTTGCGCAGCGTTTCTGCCACTGCCAACAGGCCTTCAAACATCATGCGGGACTGCCAATTCGCGACCAGGCCTTTTTCTTCTGGTGTCACGCCGAGTAGCGGTGGCTCGGGGTAAGCTGCTTCAAGGTAGGCCGCAATGCCGTCATTTTCAGTCAGTGTGGTGCCGTCTTCCAGCTTCAGCACTGGAATTGTGCAGGTGGGATTGATGGCCTTGAACTCATCCGTCAGCTGTTCGGCTTTGGCCATGTCGATCTGAATGTTCTCAGCGGTCACGCCTTTTTCCGCCATAAAAATGCGTGCCCGGCGCGGGCTTGGCGCGGGTGTATAATCATAGAATGTCAGGGCCATGGTTTGCCTCCACTTGCGCTGTTCTTTGAACAGTCTGTTATCGATCAGGCGAGACTAGCGTCTGAATCAAAGCTCGCCCATCACATTAAATTGCGGATCACATGAAGCCGCCGACGGTTTCAATGTTCAGCTGTCCCGCGAGGCCTGCATCCCGATGCACTTCGATTGCCTGGTATTCCGGCGACATGGTCATTTCAAGCATGGCTTTGCGAGAGGGATATTGAACGCAGGCGATCACATCCCAGTCTTCGGCGACCTCACCGATCAGGGTGAGGGTGACCGCCCCGCCATAAATCATCTTTCCACCCAGACCATCGATAAGCTTGGCGACCTCGGTGCCGTAACGTTGGTACGCCTCTGCACCGCTGATGTCCGGGTCCCGACCGTCGGCATATTGCGCTTTCTCATAAAACTTCAGCAGGTTGACCATAACGATGGGCCCCTCGACCGACCCGCTGGTCCACTCCTTAATCTGCGCTTCATTTGGGCGCATGGCATTTACGACATCCATTTTCCGGCTCCTTCTGCTATCAACTGGCTGCTATCAACTGGACCGCATGTACTGATAATTTTGACACTATAAGTGCCATTAGTTAGACTCGTCCAGCCAGTTCGAACACAGGAGATCTTTAGGTGGCCATCACAGAGGACAAAACAAAGGGACAGGTTGATGGTCGGCTCAATCGGAGCACGCGCACGCGCGCTGCCATTGTTCAGGCGATGTACGAGCTCGTCGGAGAAGGAAATGCCGCGCCGACGAGTGAAGACGTCGCTGAAAGAGCCAGTGTCGGTCTGCGCACCGTTTTCCGCCATTTTGAGGACATGGAGACCCTCTATCAGGAAGTCGACCAGGTGATCAAAGCGCGGGTCATTCCGCAATTTGATCTCGAAACGCTCACCGGCCCTCTTGAAGAACGGGCTCGGAAACTGATTGAGCGACGCGAACGCATCTTTCAGACCGTGCACCCCTATATGGCCTGCACAATCGCGCGGAAGTGGAAATCGCCCTATCTTGCGCGTTCCTATGATGCGTTTGCCGAGATTCAGCGCGCTTTTCTGTTCAACAATTTGCCAGAGTTGAAAGAACTGCCCCTCGAGCTGCAGCATGCGGCGGACCAGGTCGCCTCTTTTGAGGCATGGATGCGCATGAAGGACGTTTTGAAACTCAGCGTCGAAGACATTGTCGACGCCCAAACTGCCGGCGTCCTCGCCATTATCCGAGGCGCTTGATTCGCATTCCGCAGAGTGGAATTCAGCAAATCAGACGCTGATCGCTTGAAGCCCATCGCTTAAAGGTTGACCCTACGGTCTGTGCGGTTTGCATAGAGACTAACGGGGGGATCCACGATGACGGCGAAACGGTTCAAGACACACTTGTTGAGGACGGTGGCGGCTCTGTCCCTGACCTTTTCTGGCTTCTCCGCGCAGGCGGCAGACACTCAACTCCTCTGGGGCGATACGCACCTCCATACCTCCTATTCCTTTGATGCCTACCTCAACCGGAATATGACGGCGGATCCCGACACGGCTTACCGCTACGCCAAAGGCCTGCCGGTCGTGAACCCCGGGCACGAGGGCCGGGTGCAAATCCAAACACCGCTGGACTTCCTGGTTATCTCTGATCATGCAGTGATGCTCGGCGGCGTGCGCCACATTGTCGACAAGGGCATCCCAACGGAAGGTATGGGTTTTATTGATCAAGCACGTGCCTGGTATGTACAGCGCTGGCTGCGTGGTGTTGTTGCGAACGATGAAGGCATGGCCGCTTTCGCGTCTTTCCTGCCTGAGCCGATGTCTGTTGAAGAGGCTGCGGGAACACCGGCCGGTGCGGGCATCCCTGGGTGGCGGACCATGGCGCGCACAAGCTGGCAGGAAACCATCGCCATCACTGACAGCCATTATGAGCCCGGCAAATTCTCCTCCTTTATCGGCTGGGAGTGGAGTTCGATTCCAGCGGGCGCCAACATGCACCGTGTTGTTTTCACACCGCAGGGTGCGGACGTTGCTGGTCAGTTCCAACCTTTCTCTACGGCGGACAGCAACTATCCGGAGGACCTGTGGAACTGGCTAGAGGAAACCTCAGAGCGTACCGGTGCGGAGTTCGTGGCCATTCCACACAATTCCAATATCTCCAAAGGCTACATGTTCTCTGAAACCAATCTGAGAAGCGAGCCGATCACGGCAGAGATGGCCGCAACCCGCATGGAGTGGGAGCCCGTCGCTGAGATCACACAGTTCAAGGGTGACAGTGAAACTCATCCCTCTTTATCGCCGGATGATGAGTTCGCCGACTTCGAAACCTATCGTTTCTACATTCAGCAAAACGCGCCGGAATACACCCCAGTCGAGGGCGACTATGTGCGCTCCGCGCTTCTGAACGGTCTGGAAATTGAAAACAAGATCGGCACCAACCCGTTTGCGTTTGGCGTTGTCGGATCAACCGACAGCCACACGGGCCTCGCATCCGCAGAAGAACCTAACTTCTGGGGCAAGTTTCCCCGCGACACGACGCCGTTTGGCAAAACAGGTGGGTGGCGCACCAGCGCTAGCGGTTCCGGTCCGAACGGCTGGTCCATGTCAGCCGGGGGACTTGCCGCGGTTTGGGCGGAAGAGAATACGCGCGAATCCATCTTTGCCGCGTTCAAACGCCGCGAAGTCTACGGCACGACGGGACCGCGGATTGCCGTCCGCTTTTTCGGTGGATGGGATTATGACGCCGCCGCTGCGGAGGCTCCTGAGATTGCAGAGGTTGGCTATGCCGGTGGCGTGCCGATGGGCGGAGACCTGACCAGCGCACCAGCAGGCGAAGCGCCGAAGTTCCTGGTCCGCGCGACCAAAGACCCACGTTCGGGTAATCTGGACCGGGTACAGATCGTTAAAGGCTGGCTTGGCGCCGATGGTGACGCTCAGGAGCAAGTCTACAATGTGGTCTGGTCAGGCGGGCGTGTTGCGAATGCGGATGGCAATATTCCGCCGGTCGGCAATACAGTGGACATCACAACCGGGCGTTACGAAAACACGATTGGCGCTGCAGAACTCTCCGCGGTTTGGGAAGACCCGGATTTCGATGCATCGCAGAACGCATTTTATTATGTCCGTGTTCTCGAAATCCCCACGCCTCGTCATTCTCTGTTTGACGCCTTGGCGCTGGGAATTGATGTGGAAGAGACGGGGCATCCAGCGACCATCCAGGAACGCGCCTACTCGTCAGCGATTTGGTACAAGCCATAATCTGTGGCGCATAGAAACAACCAAGGGCAGCTTCGGCTGCCCTTTTTGTTGCTATTTTTGGCGCATTGCCGCGCGAATAATCTGATATTGCAGTCGCATTTTCGGACGGAAAACCGCAGAACACTTTTCCTGAAAATGCTTCAGGCCACCACCGCTACGAAACGTTCGATACTCCAGAGCGCCGCGAGGCTCCCTACGAGGTAGGCAGCAGGCATCGTTACTTCTTTCAATCCCCAGGTGCGGGCATCATCCCTAATAAACGCGACACCACGCAGCCCTACAAAAGTGACCGCAACGAGGAAGAGGATGAAGGCAATCTGCCCGACCTCCACGCCGATATTGAAGAACAAGAGAGCCAGCGGCACTTCCGTCTGCGGCAACCCGATCTCTCCCAACACAGCAGCGAAGCCGAAGCCGTGCAGCAGCCCGAAGCCACTTGAGATCAAGATGGGATATCGCCAGGTGAGCGTGTCGCGCGCGGGCCGCGCCAGTTCTGCCGCAACGAAGACGATTGAAAGCGCGATCACAGCCTCGAGCGGCGCCACCGGTACGCTCACAACATCAAGCGCGGACAGTGCGAGTGTCACCGAGTGGGCAAGAGTAAAGCCCGTCACGATGAGCAAGACACGCCGCGCAGTTCCCGCCAACATGAGGAGGCAGGCCACGAACAAAAGATGATCGTAACCGGTCAGAATGTGTTCGATGCCCAGCACCAAATACTCGCTCACGATGCTACCCGCATCTTCCGCGTCGGGAATTTCGACCAACACCGCATCCGGCCCATTCCGAACGATCTGGACTTCGCCAGAGGGACGGATAACGCGCACAAGGGAAGAGACTGCCGGGCTGCCGCGCGGATAGCTGATCGACACAGACAATTGACCGCCCAACGCCCGGCAGTCGAATAGCCCCTGCCCTATATTCTGCCCGGGGCTCGCAGCCGTCTCTGGCGACTGCACCCGTTCGCAGGTTTCCGGCAAGGTGATCTGCGGCGCATTTCCGCGGTCGATGGTGGAGGGCACACGCCACTTCAAAAAGACGGCGCCGGTCTCCTTCTCTTCGATCTCAATGAAAAGGGGTCTGCCTTCATGGGCATGAACCGGCAGGCTAAAGAGCATTACCAATCCAGCCAGGGCACAAAAGAACCTGCTCATTCTGACGCGCCCGCGCTGAGGTCGACCTCAATGTCATACTCGGCCGCAATCCGGGCAATCGCCGCTTCCTTATCGGCCTCCAGCTTTGCGCGCCGTGCATCTTCGGCCACACGCGTCTTCACCGCTTCGAATTCTGCATCCTGCCCCTGCGACAGGGACGTCACCATGACCAGGTGGGCGCCATAGGGAGAGGTGTAGACGCCTTGCCATACGCCCTCTTCTGCAGATAGCGCAAAAAGATCTGCCGTCATCTCCGGCCCGAAGTGACTGGCGATGAAGTCATAGGTGCGTTCCACATAATTCACATGAAACGGAAATCGGTCTCCCTGGCCGGGCGCGCCGGAAAACGGCACCTGCTCGGCATTCAGGCGCGTGAGTGCCGCTTCTGCGAGCGCGGGCGCTCCGTCCCCATGCTTTGAGCGATCAAAAAAGACATGGGTGAAGGTGATGGATGGCGCAACGAAATAATCCTGCTTGTTCTGTTCGAAATGCGCCTCCAGGTCTTCATCGGTCAGATCAATGGCGGCGCCGGCAAAGCCTTCGGCCAGAAACTCGACTTTCTGAATGAGACGCCGGCGGATCACATAGTCGTCGGCGTCAAGGCCGAGGCCTAAGCCTTCCCGGTAGAGCACTTCTTCCCGCAAATATTCATCGACTAACCGCTGGCGATCTTCTTCACTCAGTGCGTCCAGCCTCTGCTCCGCCAACGCCCGATCGAAGCTCCGGGTGCGATACTGAATGAAGGTCAGCATGGTGTCACGGTCGACCAATATCTCACTGCTGTCAGCGTCCGTCTCCGCCTGACCCAGGGCGGAAAACAGCAAGAACAGAGCAAGGCCAACAACGGTAAAATGAAAAAGAGGATCGCGGAGAATTCTGGTCATGGAAGCACCTTTGGCGGCGTCTGTTTTGGAGACATTTTATAGCATGCGGAATGCCAATTGCGCCCGCCGGGATGAAAATTTCTCCAACTTTTCATGCGGCGACAGGTCTTTTTGACAGCACTGGCGGAGACACCCAAACTGAGTGTGAAACGGGGTGGTCTTGTTTTGAGGGGTTTGGGGTGACTGAACAAACACCAGGCGGGCATGCTCGCCCTCAGCTTGCGCGGCGGCTCACGCTTCCGCTTCTTGTGCTTTACGGCCTTGGCGTGACCGTTGGCGCCGGCATTTATGTTCTCATCGGCGAAATCGGCTACAAGGCGGGCGTCTTTTCGCCTTATGCCTTTTTGCTGGCTGCCCTACTCATTGCGCCGACCACCTATTCCTTTGCTAAGCTGGTGACCCGTTTCCCCGTTAGCGCGGGTGAGGCCCGCTATGTGGAAGAGGGCTACCGGCAGAAATGGCTCGCCATTGTCATCGGCCTTTTTGTCGCCGCCGCGGGCATTGTTTCCTCTGCCACGATCTCGGTGGGAGCCATTGGCTATGTGCAGGAGTTCATCTCTATCTCGGGGCCCCTGCTCGTTATCCTCATCATTCTGACCTTTACGGGGCTCGCGATCCTGGGCATTCACGCTTCTGCCATGACCGCGGCTGCGATCACGCTCATTGAAGTGGGTGGCCTCGTGCTCATTATCGGGGGCGGATTCCTTTCGGATGCCTCCGCCATTTGGTCTGGCATGCGTGCGCCATTCGAAAACTTCGAGCTTCAGGCCATCGGGCTTATCAGCGCCTCAGCAGTGCTCGCTTTCTATGCCTTTATCGGGTTTGAGGACATGGTGAATGTGGCGGAAGAGGTCATTGAGCCTGAAAAGATCTTCCCGACCGCGATCGCCCTCACCCTGCTTGTCACCATGGTGCTCTATTTTCTGGTGAGCACAATTTCGATCTCTCTGGTCTCGCAGCAGGAATTAGGGAATGCGGGCGCACCGATCTCGCTCATCGCCGAACGCACAGGTCTTATTTCCCCCGACCTATTGTCAGGCGTCGGCGTGCTCGCCGCGCTCAACGGGATTCTTATTCAGATCATCATGGCGTCGCGGGTGCTCTACGGGCTTTCCCGCCAAGCAGAGATGCCACAGTTCCTCTCTTATGTTCATCCCAAGACGCACACGCCGGTCACCGCGACGGTGATTGTGGCGGCGATCACGCTGGCGCTGGCATTGGCCTTCCCCTTAGCGCGGCTCGCAGAGACCACCTCGCAGATTACGTTTGTGGTGTTTACGCTGGTGAACGGCGCTCTGATTGCGATCACACTCAGGGAAGCCGGATGGCAGCTTCGCAACGTGCCCTCCGTCCAGATCATCGCCATCCCGGCGCTTGGGGCACTTGGTTCCATCGGTCTAATGCTGGTGAGTCTGGCTTAGATATGCAGTTTTCCTGTGCATTTTGAACCGACCATGCTTTGATAAACCCTCGAGTTCATATGGAGGGTGCTGAGGCTTGCCGAGCAATACACAAATTGGTCACGGGAACATTGCCGTTCAGATAGTTGGCGATGGCAACACGATTGTCGCGGGCCATCCGCACCTTCTGCTCACCCGCTATGAGACTGACCGTCTGTCAGCGGAGGACATCGCAGAAAGAGAACCCACCCAGCTTCTTGCCGCGCGGCAGCGCGCGATCCCAACCATTGGGCGCGACCCTTTGTTGAATGAGTATGAAGCCTGGCTCAACAATGATGCCGCGATATCGGTGCGCGTTCTCGTGGGCAGCGCCGGGCGCGGTAAGACCCGCTTCGGATTAGACCTATGTGACCGCGCAACAACATCTGACTGGCAGACTGGTTTTGCGACCTCTGCTGAGATTCGCCGCTTTCGCGCTCAGCAAAACCTTGCTGGTTGGGGATGGTCCAAACCTGTTCTGCTGGTCGTGGACTATGCCTCCTCCGTTTCTGAGGAGTTGCATGGCTGGCTGGCTGAACTCGCCCAGAACCATAACCCAGCAGATCCCGACGTACCCACTCCACCTTTGCGTATCCTGCTGCTAGACCGCACGGCAGACGCAAGCGGCGGGTGGCTGCAGATGGTCTATGGTCGTGGCGGCGGCGATCGAGATTCCATCGAGCGCCTGCTGGATCGTCCTGAACCCTATGTGCTCCCGCCGATAGCAGATATGGAAGACCGTCGGCAGCTGCTAACAGAGATGCTGGCAGCCCAGGGAACAGAGCTACTTCCACCAGCAGCGGGGGAGGACGCATGGTTTGATCAGCGTCTTGCAGAGCTCTCCTGGGGGGGCGAACCTTTGTTCCTCATGATGGCGGCAAGCCTCGCCGCACGAGAAGACTTCGCCTCAGTGCTCGCACTGGCACGGGATGATATGGCCTTGCGCATCGCCGATGATGAACTGGCCCGTATTGATCGGATCATCTCCACCACGGACCAACCGCCAGCATTTGTGCATCATATGGTGGCGATGGTGACGCTCTGCGGCGGCCTAAACGCGACGTTGGCACTCGAGGTCATCGCGGAGGAGGAAGAGGCGCTTCATCATCGTCTCCCCAGTGGTCCGGCATCTTGTTTGGAACTGCTGCAGCGCGTGTTGCCCAAAATAAAAAACCGCCTAGCGCCGATTGAGCCGGATATGATCGGCGAGGCGATCCTTATGCGAGTTTGGGCAGATGTCGACGATGCGGCCATATCTCAAACCCTCAAGCGCGCAAGCGACAATAAGGATTGTCGGGCCGCAATTGGAGAAACCGTGATCCGCGCTGCCCAAGATTATGCCATTCATGGCCATGTGGCGCCTTTGGTCTGGTTGGATGCACTTGGCGCTTCTGCAGCCAACGACTTGTTTATATTGTTCGAACTGCTGGATGCGCTCCCAGCGGAAACAGTAGAACTACGCGAACGGGCATTGTCGCTTACGGAAAAAGCTCTCGACGTGCTTCGCAAGCTGCCTGTTGATGACGAAGTCTATTCCCAGCTCCTAGCCGGTACGCTGAACAATCTTTCGAACCGCCTTGTCGGCCTGGGACGCCGGGAGGACGCCCTGGCTGCCATTGAAGAAGCTGTGCGGATCCGTCGCGAGCTCGCCGCCGCCCGCCCGGACGCCTTCCTCCCCAACCTCGCCATGTCCCTCAACAATCTGTCAGGCAGCCTTGACGGCATGGGACGCCGGGAGGACGCCCTGGCTGCCATTGAAGAAGCGGCGCGGATCTACCGCGATCTCGCCGCCGCCCGCCCGGACGCCTTCCTCCCCGACCTCGCCGGATCCCTCAACAATCTGTCAGGCAGCCTTGACGGCCTGGGACGCCAGGAGGACGCCCTGGTGGCCATTGAAGAAGCTGTGCGGATCTACCGCGAGCTCTCCGCCGCCCGCCCGGACGCCTTCCTCCCCGACCTTGCCATGTCCCTCAACAATCTGTCAGGCAGCCTTGACGGCCTGGGACGCCGGGAGGAGGCCCTGGCTGCCATTGAAGAAGCTGTGCGGATCTACCGCGAGCTCGCCGCCGCCCGCCCGGACGCCTTCCTCCCCGACCTCGCCACGTCCTGTGGCATGCGTGGACAAATACTGCACCGTTCAGAGATGCAAAGAGAAGCGATGGCAAGTTTCGAAGAAGGCATCCGCACACTAAGGGAGCTGTTTCTTAAGCTGCCTGATGCATTCATACATTTGATGGGTGGTTTGTTTAAAGACTACTCAAACAGTGCCCAGGAGATTAACGCCGAGCTTGATGAAGAACTGCTCATGCCAATATTTGAGAAGATGCAAGAGATTGGCGCACTCGAAGCAGACACTTAAACCACCGGAGGATGAGGCCATGTCATTGGAGATGATTGCGGGAGAAGCACTTGGCTATGTGATGGGCGTGCTGGGTAAAGCAGGAAGCAAAGCCCTGGAAGGTGTTGTGAAGACAGGTGCTGAAAAGCTGCTGGCTTACCTCAAAACAAAACTTGGCGACGGGCCCGAAGCGAAAGCACTGACACAACTTCAAGCAGACCCCAACAATTCAGAAGCTGAAGCCCAGCTAAAAGAAGCCCTGATTGCCCGCCTGGACAGCGATCAAGACTTCGCGAAAGAGCTCAATCAAAGGGTTGAAACCCTTCAGCAGGCAATCAACGTCTCAAACGAGCAGAAGGGTGACCAGAACAAATCAGCTCAGATCGTTGGTGATAAAAACAAGGTGCAAATGTAGGTCACTGGTAGGCGGAGGTAAAAGCGCCTACCCTTGCAGTGACTCACTTCCGACCTGCTTGTTTAGTCACGTACCAGAAGTGGGCATCGCGCCAACCTTTATACCGTATCGCTGATTGCCTCCCGTGGACCCAAAGCAAACATATTCTCCGAAGGCACAGGACGAGCCAGCCTACCTCTCGCTGGTCCGTCATTATGAGAGCTGTCTGGAGACGCACGGGCCTAACCACATGGGCGTTGACTGGCCCAACGAAGAAGACCTGAAGGTACGCTTTGATGTGATGCTCGGCGTCATCGCAAAACAGCCGGAAGGGACCCCCGTCAGCCTGCTGGATCTTGGGTGTGGCCCCGGCCTGCTGGTGGACCACCTCGCGGGCCAGCAACACGCCGATTTAGAGATTCGTTACCAAGGTATTGACGTCTCCGGGCCCATGATCGAGGCCGCGCGGGCGCGCCATCCCGACCATGAATTTACCGTTCGTAACGTTCTTATTAACCCTATCGCGCCACAATCCGTCGACTATGTTGTGATGAACGGAGTGATGACCGAAAAACGCGATTTGACCTTTGAGACCATGGAAACCTTTGCCACGGATCTCATTGCCGCAGCGTTTCATTCAGCCAAAAAAGGGATCGCCTTCAATGTGATGAGCCCTTACGTCGATTGGCAACGAGACGATCTCTTCCATTGGCCAATGGAAAACATGATGGCGGCGGTTCAGGGTTTGACGCGACATGTGGTCGTCAGAGCGGATTATGGGCTACGCGAATATACGACCTACCTCTATCGAGACGCGCAGGCCAGCGGCGGTCGTTGATCCGACTGTCGAAAGCGATCTTGTCGTTATCGGAGGGGGTGTTGGATGTCTCGTAGCCGCTCTCTCTGCTGCAGAAACCGGCGCCCACGTTACCCTCTTGGCCCCTCGCCGCGGTATCGGGGCCGGGTTTGCCTCCCTTGAACAAGATGGGTTCCAACTGGACATTGGCTGTCGACGTTTCGATCTCACAAATGATCCTGTCATCGGCGCCTTGGAAGATTATCAACCAGGCGTGCGCACCCGGCCGTTCGCCAACCACTACCGTTCCTTCGTGGAAGATCATCTTGGCATTGAACTTGTCGCCACAAATGCACCCCAGGTGAGCTATGACGGACGCCGCGCGTCGGACTTTGTGACATCGCTCGACCTCACATCGCTGCCTGATCTGCTGTCGGCGGATGATGTCGCCCGTATTGAAATAGAAACAGATGCTATCCTATCAGCGAATGAACCTTCGCCGCTGACATTGGGTTTGGGAACATGGCCTGATCTGTCGAAGGGAAGTCTGAAGGACGCGTCCATCGCCAATCATGGGCCGACCTTCCACGCCCGGTTCATCGAACCGTTTGCGAGGAAACTCTATCCAGACGGCTGGGATGCCATGCCTGCGGATCTCGCCTCCAAGATTTGGGCGCCCCTCTTTTTCCCACGCACCGTCAACCAGGGCTGCCGTCGGGAAATCAATCGAGACCGGCCCGCTGTCACCTATTTCTACCCGGCAAGTGGATATTTCGGAGAGTTTGTCGCCAAGCTCATCACCAAAATCAGGCGCATGAAGAACGTTCAGATCGTTCCGTTTGCAGAGCTCACATCGATTAAGCGGCAAGGTCTGTCTCATGTTGCGGAATTTTCCGACCGGCCTGCGTTCCAATGGCACGCGCCTTTCGCGCTCAGTACATCTCTCGACACTTATTTCGCACTGGCGGGCAAACCCTACCAAGCGGAGAAGCTATCGCTCGCCGTCATCTGGGTTGAGGTGAATGAAGACGACCTGTTGAGCGACCCTGCCATGATCAACGTCTTTGACCGGGACACTTCGGTGAGCCGCATCAGCTTCAGCGGCCGCAGTCAAACTGCCGGTCGTCGTGTCCTGGCGTTGGAGATGACCGGCGGGTCTTCCGAATGCAGCCCAGACGGGGCACGAAATGTCCTTACGCGCATGAACATTCTGCGTCCGGGAGCCAACATCACCCACATTCGCCAAGAGCAGGATGTCAAAATCCCTGCGCCCAGCGCTACCAATCGGCGCAACTTGAATGCAGCCCGCGCCAGTTTGGTAGACCATGGGATCAACCCGGTACTTCTTGGCACGCTTAACAACATGAAAGCAGACACCCTCTGCGACCAGGTTCTTCAGGGACTGCAGATGGGCCAGTCTCTTAGCAACCGGCTGGCTTACGCATAATAGGCGGGGAAATACCCACCCCCAACTTTGGCAACGCCAGCGGCCTCACATAATGATGTGTATCGAGCGTCGTCAAAAATCTCCTGAATGATCGGAATGTTTCGCGCCTGCCCACCCAATCGGCGTTTCATTTCCGACACACCGTCGTCTTCGCGAATACCTCCGCCCAGATTGCAGATAGACACCCCTCGCTCGGCGAGTGCCTGAAGACCCAGCCACAAGACGCCCATGCCGTCTGCATCGCCTTCAGGCGTCGACGCCATGTACAGATAGTCACCGCAGGCAGGCGTCGTGCTCATGAGCGCGACGCAGGTGACCTCCCCTTGGTCGTTTTGAGTGCCGACAAGGAGCGTGGTGGCTAGGTCTGCAAGGTCACGGGCTTGCTCAGCAGACAATAGATAGGGCGCCGCCATCTGGCGTTCTTTTGCAAATGGGGGGTAAAGCCTGGCAAAGGCTGCCGCCAACACCTTCTGATCCATCACCGGCTTTGCGGTATCCAACCATTGGCGCAATTGCGACCGTTTGCGTTTGGAGACATCTCTCCATCGTTCTGCTTCTAGAACCGTGAGATCGACAGTGTAGAGCGTCCTATCGCCGGACAATTCATCAGACCAGAGCGCTTCAACTTCCTGAGGCATGAGAACTGGGTTTTGCATCAGATAGGCGGCCACATATCCGCGGTCCATCGCCAGCTGCGCCCAAGCGTCGCGAAGGCCATTGATATCCCCTGCGCCCACAAAGCCGCCAAATCCATACGGGCTATAGACGTCAATGCTCCCCTGAAAAGACCTTTCCGCGATGGGACAAAGGGCCTTTCCTTCCGGGCTCTCCGCAACGAACAGGAAGGTCCGATCTTTTTCAGTTCGGCCTAGGCACGAAACAAATGCATGGGTATGCGCAATGGCGTGTGGCAACCCCTCAAGCGCTGCACCCCACGCCACAGGATGGTCCAACCCAATCAACCTTGTTTGCATGAGCGATGCGCCCTTCAACAGGTCAAGCTTCGAGAGCTTCCCTTTCCCATTCCCCTTCCATGGGGAAGCTAGCATATGCGGGGCGTACGCCCTTGGCGCCAGGCGTCAAAAGCTCCGGATCGAGGACGGCCTGAATGTTCTTGGAGGTCAAATCGAGATTATTATCGAGCCAGCCCCAAAAACGCGCCATGTCCCGACTGAACTCGACATGCTGTTCCACCTCGGCCACCCAGAGCACGATGTGCCACATGAGTTTGCCCTCCAGGATGCTCGCCCAAATACTCTCCGGAACATAAAGGGTTTGCGACGTGTCCCCTTGGTCTTCCCAATCGATAGTGAACCCTTTCTCCGGCGAGGCTGCCATGACAAAGGAAAACCCTGCGCGGTCCCCTTCAACGGTCATGCGCAAACGAAACTGGAAGTCGATATCACCTCGGGTGCAACTTCTCTGTATCAGGTCGGTCCGCGCGCGACTCCGTTCTTCGAATGCGTCATAGCTCACGTCATTCAAAAACTGGTCGATTGCCGCGACCTTTGGCTGAAACTCATCACGCAGGTCTGAGATTTCGCCCAACATGTTGTCCCAGTCCGGCGTGGGTCCATGCCGCCGAATACCGTCGGCCACATTCCAGGTATCGCCTGGATAAAGCTGAACGAGCTCGCACCCGGTATCGCCATAATCCTCTGCCATCATACGCTCGAACAGCTTTGGCGTGGTCCTGTTTGCCCAATTGTTGTGAAAGTACTTTTCATCCAGCCAGCAAAAGTCGCCTGCGAAAGGCGCTACGCGTTTCGGCTTCAGATAATCCAGTGTCCGGCGCTGATCTGTAAAGGCGACTTTGCGCTCCGACGCATGTCGGCGCATTTCCTCTTCAGACATTCTGAAGCAGCCTGGAAACTCGCTGACACCGCCGCTCTGAATAAAGGCGATATCAATGACCGGCCATCTCTTGTTGATTTCTTTGCACAGAGCAACGTCGTTCACATTGTCATTCATATTCAAGAGGCAACAGGTGTCGCCTTCGATGACAAAGCCTGAATTCTCCCAATCATGATCGCGCTCAACGGCAGATGGAATGCGGGTCAGCGGCGTGACGCCGCCCAATTGAAAAGTCTCCCAACTCTTCAAACGACGAATGTTCTCGAAACCCATCTGCCTCATTACGCGCTCGGACGTGTCCGCGCGCGGACAGGGGTGCTCATCGTAAGCCGGGAGGAGAACGATCACGCTTCGATCGATCAGATCAATCGAGGGGATGTGAAAGTGATCTTCGTGGGTATGGGTAATGAAGAGATAGTCGAGACCCTTCACCACCTCACCCGGCGGCACCCGCGCTGCCGGGTATTTCCAGGTGCTCAAATTGTAGACGGGTTCATTCAAAAACCAGGGGTCACAGAGAAGCGTCCCAAACGAACCGCTGATCTTTAGGGTGGCGTGGGTGATGAATTGAACGTCCAAACCAGTCATAGCTCGATCATGTCGCCTGGCATCGGCGAGTCTGAAGGGAATCAATGATAATAATGGCGGATAACCCTCGGGATGCACAGACCCCATCCTGCAAAGCGGTAGAGGTCAACAGATCGCTAAGTCGCGGCCGAGGCAAGTTCCGCGGCCTGATCAGAAGGTCGTGACATGTTCGCCTTTGATGCCATCTGCGGCTCTTCGCCCAACACGTCCAGAAACAGATCTACCGGTGCCTGGCAGCCAAAGCGGGCGACGGCGGCTTCGCGCCCCCTTTCGCCGATCTGCGCAAGCTTCGCGGGATCGGCGTGAACCTCATCCATCCATTGAGGTAGTTCTTTTGGATCTGCCGGCAGCGCCAGGATTTCTTCGCCGAAACTGAAACTTTCTGTGAGCCATTTTGTTTGCGGTGTCGCGACCGCGGTCGATTGCGCCATGCCGTCAAGAATGCGCTCATGAAAATCGAAATGCGGCGCATGCAGGTTCAAGCAGAGCTTGGAGCGTGCATAAGTCGATGGAAGGTCCCGATAGGGTACTGATGGAAGCGCAAGAAAAGCATCACTCGACCGACGCTCCAGTTTCTTCCAATCGTCGCCCACAAAGGTGACCGGCAAAGTGCGCAGGGTTTCGACCATGCCCCATCTAAAGGCATGGCGGACCATCAAGTCGACCAACCGGCCCACCCCAAGTGCGGCTTGCTGGTTCCCGGCGAGGGATGCAACCCGCTGGTAGCCCGACCGCATGTACTCAAATACTGGGTCTCTAAAGGGATCATGCTGGGCACGCTCCACAAATTCGCGAACAACGGCTTCGAGAATATCAGGAAGGTTATGCCCGGCCAGGAATACGTCAGGCGACGTCACCTGGCCGATCACAAGCGTGTCAATGTCGCGCTCAACAGAACCCGCAAGACAGCTCTCGCCGCCATCGGACATTGATGATGGCAGGAGGCGAATGTCGGCGCTTACTTGGAGAACGTCGCGCAGAAAGGCGATCTGGTTTCGCGAACTCACGCAAAACACTGTGTTGTTTGGGCAGGCAAGGACGCGTGCTGCGTGATGGATCGGGTGATCACCAAGTGTGACGATGAAGGGACATCCCGCCTGCTCCACATAGAGGCTTTGGTCTGACATTTTAATGTCGTGACCCCAGCCCTGGTAGCCGATGATTAAATCCAATGTGGCAGGGTCGGGCAGGTCACAAGGCTGCGTCAGATCCGCGATAATTGCAGTGTGGCCGCATTCGCGCAGTAGCTCGGCGTCCAATCGCACACGGTTAGTCATGACGTTGTTTAAACTGACGCCGCTAAAGAGCAGAACAACACCCATGGCAAACCCATCCTTGACCGCATTTTGGCCTGAATGCTACCGATTCTATGCTTAATGGATGATTAAAAGACGAAGGACGCGGACGGGCTGAAATGACACGCATTGCGATCATGCAACCCTATTTCGTGCCCTATGCCGGGTACTTTCGGCTGTTCGACGAAGCGGATCTCTTTGTGATCTATGATTGCGTCCAGTTTCCGCGGCGCGGATATGTTCATCGCAATCGTCTACCTGACGCCTTGGGCCACGCGCAATGGCTCACACTGCCCCTTCAGCCCGCCCCTCAGAGTGTGAAAATTCACGAACTCGAATTTGCACCGGATGCTGTCGAACGCCTCGCCCAAGCACGCGGCAGATTTCCGATCCTCAAGACCCTGCCCGCCCCATGGGAAGACCTTTTTTCATCGGCGCAGGGCCGTCTGGTGCCTTGGCTTATATCGTCTCTTGCCCTCAGCCGTGAGGCGCTCGGCATTGATTGCCCGACCATCTGTTCCAGCACGCTCAACGTATCACCCGACGTCACAGGCCAAGATCGAATCATTGAAATATGCAAAGCTCTCGGTGCGACCAGCTATGTGAATGCGCCTGGTGGCAGAAATTTGTATGAAGAAACTGCCTTTGATGCGGCGGGAATAGAGCTTTCTTTTCTTCCTGCGCTGGACGGATCCAATTGGAGTATCCTGTATGACCTGTTGTCAGACAATGCGTCAGTGCACGGTCACTAGAGACCTTAGGAACTCTGTCGACATTCGTAAGGACCGGCCATGACCGACACCGACGCCAAACCCGTACTCGACACCGACATGCGCTCGGCCAACAATAAGCGTGAGGACGATCATTGGGACCGGCTCGAAGACCTGATCGGGCGCGCAGGGCTTTCTTTGAGAGAAGTGTTGGTGGACTACGCGGCCTTCATGCGCCGCCGCGACCTCCCCAAACTTCTCTGCCGGTATGAGCTCTTCAAGAAAATCGAACATTTGCCAGGCTCCATTGCGGAACTGGGCGTGTTTCGGGGTGCGGGTCTCTTCACCTGGGGCAATCTGCTGGAGACGTTCTGCCCCGGCGACAGAACCCGCCTGGCTTATGGGTTTGATCACTTCCAGGGATATAAGGACCTCACGAAGGAAGATGGTGCCGCTGGCGGCTGGATAGACGACACGATCGGGCGCATGGTGTCCGATGAAGACTTCCTTCGGGAACTGATCGATCTTCACACGGCAGACAATTTGCTGCCCGGTGTCGAGCGATGTCGGATTATTGACGGGGAGATCACCGAGACGGTCGCCGACTTTGCCGCGAACAATATGGGTGTGCGTCTGTCGATGCTCTATTTCGATATCGGACCTCATGATCCGACAGCTGCAGCGTTAGAGCATCTTTATCCGCTTGTGATGACCGGCGGCATTGTCGCCTTTAATTCCTACGGCATGCCGCCCTGGCAAGGCGAGGCCGATGCCATTGAGAACTATTTCTCGACGCGGGGCGGTGTCCCCAAAATGCAGAAGTTCCCGTTCAGCCCCGTGCCTCACGCCTATTTTGTGAAGGAGTAGGGCTGATCGCAGCAGCCTCATGCGCGGGCAGCCTTAGAGCGGATTATAGAGCGAGAAGTAGAACTGCGGGTCGCGGTCCGTCCCACGGCTGCTGTCGCGGGTCAACGGCTTCGCGAGCTCGGCTGTCGCGCTGAGCTGCTCAAGCAAGCGGAACCGAATACCACCGCCAGCGGACGCCAGGGATAGCTGTTCAAAACCAGGGGCCGCATTTCGGTTCCACACAGCGCCGATATCGTAGAAGCCATAGAAGGTGATGTTGTCGGCAACAGGCGTGCGCAGGTCCGGTGTGTATTGAAGTTCAAGTGATCCCGCGGCGGCATCATCTCCCGTCAGCTCACTATATTCATAGGCCCGGCCAAAACGTGCGCCTCCCAAACCCATCTCCTCCGAAGACAGGAGCGGCGCCGATGATTTCTGTCCGGCGACGCGAAAGGCCAAGGCCAGCTCATTACCCCAGATCCGCTGCCAGCGATAGTATTCTGCGACCAGCTTGGTGAACTGCACTTCGCCGTCGGTGCGGGAAGCGAAGCGATGCCCCGCGCCCGACGCACCGAGAATATCGAGGCCCTGCGCGACCCCAAGGCTCACGAAATTCGATCCGTTCCATTCATCGGTCCGCACATATTCAATCTTAAGTCGCGCCACCCTTAAGCGGTCATCGAATATGATTCCGAATTCCGTCTCGTCGATGACGTTCCGAACATCAAAGCTACCGCGAAGCCATAGCGTCTCATTGCGCATGCGAACGAGCGGATATTGCGCTTCAATGGCTCCAAAGACTGAAACACCTTGCCGCTCACTGGAACTAAGCGGGCCAGAAGGATTGGTCTTGCTGTACGCCCCCGCGAGCGAGACCGCGAACCCATCAGATCCAATGGGTTGATGAAGGCGCAGCTGACCATATTGAAGTTCTTCAGGATCGCGCGGCGTGGTGTAGGCGGAAGCGGTCAACACCTCCCCCATTCCGAGCAGTGAGTTGGCGCTCGCTGACAAACCGACTTGTACAGGGCCAACTGCATCCGTGCCGCGATTATCAAGATAGAAAGACCCTTCCCATGCATCATAGGTAACCGTCAGGCCCAGCGTATAAGCCCCGCTCCCGTCTACCTTTTCTGCCAGTGCAATGTCGGTGACTTTCAGGCCTCCAAGGTCGTGCATGAGTAGGAGGTTGCGCTCAAAGGTCGATTGGGTGAGGGGTTTTTCGGCCAGAATGCGCTGTGTGTAAGGCGCGAGGTCAACACCCCCTGTGTTACCGCGCGCCTGGATCTCTTCGACATAGCCTTCAACAATTCTGAGTTCTATGACGCCGGCGATGATGGATTGGGTCGGAACAAAGGCCCGCGACAGAGTGTAGCCCCGATCCTGATAGAACTCGGTCGCGGCGTCCGCAATGTCCATGAGGTCGCTTCGTCCTACTTCCGTCGCCATATAGGCTTCATAGAGTGGTGCCAGTTCTTCGCCGGAGAATACCGTCGACCCGGTGACGGTAACACCCGTGAGGATGAACCGGTCACTGTCCGCTTGCCGATAGGGTGCAACGCTGGGGACGTTTGGATCCAGCGGCTGCCTGGTGAGATCCTCTTTATCCGTGTCCTGAATGCGCTGTTGGATTTGCCCAGGGTCCTCCGTGGCGAAGGCAAACGGGCCTTCCAGTCCGGCAAGACATGCCAGAACGATCAATCCGGTCGCACCCATGCGCGCACAATTTTGGAGCCCCATCATGTGTCTTCTTGCAAGCCGAAACGCCACCACCCGAGCACATACTGAAGTTTTATCCTTAGCAAAAAATGAATAGATCAAATGAGACTAAAATTGCTCAGAAAACGGAGGAATTCGTTTCCCTATAACCGGTGTTTTCCTCGCATTCGAGCCCGTTTTTCCTAAAGTTCTACCTAGTGCAAAAGGTGGTCGAGTTTGGAGAAAACGCCATGCGTACAGAGAGCCTGTTTCGGTACTTTGGTTTCATAACGCTGATGCTTGCGTCATTGAGTATCGCATCGCAGGCATTCGCCCTTGAAGATCGCGCCTGGAATGTGGAAACCCACGTGGGCACGGTTTGGGTCAAACATGCTGCCTTGCAGCCTGTTGCCTTAAACCCAAATGAGAGCCTGCGTGCCGGCTCTACCATTGAGACCGGCGAAGACGGACGGGTGGTACTCGTCCGCGGAGATGAGTCCATTATCGTCTCTCCACGCACGTCGCTTGCACTCCCAGAACATAGCGACAATGGCATGGCGACGACCATCCTCCAGAGCTTCGGGACTATCCTGCTGCAGGTTGAAAAACGTGCGAAGCAGCATTTTGAGGTTGAAACACCTTTCCTCGCCGCTGTGGTGAAAGGCACCAAATTTACGGTGACCGTTGATCAAAGTGGCGCAGCCGTTCACGTTGTGGAAGGCGCGGTCGAAGTGATTGATCTGGATACCGGTGATGTCGGCATGGTCCGCCCTGGGCAGACAGCTCACACCCCTGCCGCGCAAGGTGTTGGTCTCTCCGTTGGTGGCCCAGGCGCCGTTGCACCTGCACGGGCGGCAGCTCCCGCCCGGACCAACAAAACTGTTCCTGCACCGCGTCAGACAGAAGCCGCTGCCCCGGTGAAAGCACCCGCACCGATTGTTGTTGCGAGCGTCGGCACAGCAGCCCTTGATGTCGGCGTTGCAACAAATGGTCTCGCACGTGCCGCCACTGTGTCGAACGGTGCAGTTTCCAGCGCAGGGTCTAGTACGGACCAGACAACAACGGCTGCCGAGAACGGAGCAGCAGCTGGGGAAGCAGCCCAAGCTACTGTTGCAACTGCGGGTGCCTCTGGCAATGTTCCGCCTGGCCTTGTTGGCAACACGAATGCTGTAGCAGCTGGCCTGACAGATAGCGGCGGCGGCACCTCCGGGACTTCCGGCACAACGACAGCGGCGCTTGCGAGCAACTCTGCGCCAGGTCTTGCCGACAATTCGAACGCCAATGCGGGTGGCAACAGTGCGGCAGCCGCAAGCAACGGACTGTCGGTCGGCAATAGCGGCGCAACACCGCCTGGTCTCTCTCAGAGCTCCTCGTCCAATGCAGGCGGTAACGGGAACGGTGTCGCCGCTGGCCTTACGAACTCAACGCCGCCAGGCCTCGCCAACAACCCAAGTGCCAGCTCCGGCAATAGTGGGAATGGCAACGGGCTCGCCGTCGGACAAACTGGTGCAACGCCTCCAGGTCTCGTCAACAACCCCAATTCCAATGCAGGCGGGAATGGCAACGGCCTGGCTATTGGCCAAACCGGAGAAACCCCACCTGGTCTGGCCAACAACCCGAACTCCAATGCCGGGGGGAACGGGAACGGAAATGCTAATTCCAACGCCGGCGGCAACGGAAAAGGCAATGGGAAGGCCTAATTAAGCCGACCGTAAGCCCTTTTATCTAAAATCAGCCCGCTTTGTGATGTCCACATGGCGGGCTTTTTTTTGGCGGGCTAAATGAAGACCTATCGGCAGACCGTCATTATCGGTTGTCTAACCTTGCTTTTTGCGACGCTTGGCGTGCTGGAGCCGATTGAGCGTGCCTTATTGTCTCTGCGCTTCAATCTCGACACCCGCCCGGCCAGCGGAGATCTGGTCGTGGTGCAGATTGATGCCCGCACCATTAGCGAGCTCGGCGTCTGGCCGTTTAATCGGGCGGATCATGCAAAGGTCATCGACGTGTTACATGTCGGCGGCGCAAGTGCCATTGCCTTCGATGTAGAGCTCGCGCGCGGCCAGGACGAGGCAGACAATGCAGAGCTCGTCGCCGCGCTCAAGCGCGCCGGCGGCCAGGTCATCCTCCCCTCCTTCATTCAACTGGCATCCGCCGGGCAACGAACCGGCGACACCCTGCGCACGGAGCCGGACCCGATCTTTCGAGAGCATTCCTGGCTCGCCAACGTCAATGTCTATCCTTCATCTGATGGCCGCATTTGGACCATGACTTACGGAGGCTTCGTCAATGAGGGGTTTCAGTACTCTCTCGCGGCAACGTTGGCCGGTCGTGCGTTGCGTGATGAACAAGCGTTTTATGTCGACTATGGCATCGACATTAATACCATCCCGCGTCTCTCCTACATTGACCTGCTGACTGGAGACTTTGCCCCTGAACAGATCGAGGGCAAGCGGATCGTTGTCGGCGGCACAGCCGTCGAACTCGGTGACCAACTCAACCTTCCGGTGATCGGTGTCGTATCGGGGCCGGTGCTTCAGGCGCTCGCTTTTGAAACAATTCACCAGCAAAGGGAGATATGGAGAACAAGCGTGATCCTCTCGCTTGTGCTCGCAGGTCTCACACTGCTCCTCCTGTCACTCACCCAAAGGCTCTCAAGTCTTGGCATCTATCTGCTGGGTATCGCGGCTTTCTGCGTCGCGACGCAAGTGGTCGCTTTTGGCGTCCAACATGTGGCCGCCATCAGCATTGACACAGGCGCCATTCTCCTTGTTGCAGGCCTCATGGGTATTTCAGTGACGACAACGGAGCTGGACGCCCGGCGCGCCCAAGTCGCGCGCGAAAGGGTGGCGAAAGAGAACCATGGTCGGATGCTCGACCGTGTTGTCGAAGACAGCTTTGACGGCGTCATTGTCTACAATCAGGACAGGTGTGTGGAGAGCTGCAATGCCGCAGCGCGTAAGATCCTGGCGCTTGATGCGAATTCCCGCGTCGAAGGTCTGCGCTTGTCGGATATTCTGCCAAATAGCGGCGACTGGTGGGCGCCCTGGGAGGGCGATCAAGTGAATAACCTCCAGGAGGTTGAATTCACCACGCCGTCTGGCGAGGTTCACACGATTGAGTATGTGGTGACACGCTCGGTTCTCGAAGAAACCGACAGTGAAGCCAGCCGCCCAATCTTCACAGCGACGTTCCGCGACATTACGGAGCGCCGCAGGGCTGAGCTTGATCGAGATGCGGCTCTTCAGGAAGCCATCGCTGCCAACAGATCAAAAACGCAATTTCTGGCGAACATGAGCCACGAACTCAGAACGCCCCTCAACGCCATTATCGGTTTTTCAGAGATCATGAAGACCCAGGCCTTCGGACCCTTGGGGTCTGATCAATACATTGACTATGCGGGCGACATTGAAGGCAGCGGACGCCATCTGCTTTCCATTGTGAATGACATATTGGATGTGTCGCGTATTGAGACCGGCGAGTTCAACCTGAACGAAGAAGAATTGGACGTGCCCGATCTGCTGGAGAACGTCAAACGCCTCACCGAAGGCTGGCCTACAGCAAAGGATCGAAACATCACAATCGAAGCCCCAGATGGCCTGCCAGATCTCTGGGCAGACCCGCGCCTCACGAAACAGATGGTCCTGAACCTCCTCTCCAACGCGGTGAAATTCTCGCCTAGCGGCTCAGCAATCCTGGTGAAAGGTCAGCTGACTGAGGACGGTTCAATCAGGATAGATGTCTCTGACGAAGGCATCGGCATCCCAGAAGAAAGCATCCATAAGCTTACCGAGGCGTTCTATCAGGTGGATTCGCGGCTGGAACGGGAATTTGAGGGCAGCGGTCTGGGCCTCACCCTTGTTCAGAAGCATATGTCGCTGCACGACGGCACGTTGAGCTTTGAGAGCAAGGAAGGCGTTGGGACGACGGCGACGCTGACGTTTCCGGCAAGCCGCTGTATTGATCCTGGCAGATCGACATCCAGTGAACAGAGCGCCTAGACCGGGCGTTTCCTGCATTTGACAGGCGCATCTGTCTTGTTTGGGCACGCACTGACGCATTGGCCGTGACGCGGTGTGCCCCTAAATTTCATCTATTGGGAAAAATGGCGCACCGGGGAAGATTCGAACTCCCGACCCCTTGATTCGTAGTCAAGTACTCTATCCAGCTGAGCTACCGGTGCGCATTCGGGTGCAGCGCCACAGGCTGCCCTCCGAGACTGAAGGCAGTGCTGCCCTCAGAGAGCGACACTCATATAGCGATCCCCTTTTAAAGGCAAGCCGCAGAGACCTGCCCTTTTGACGAAAATTGAATTTATCGCCGCGCATCGCCCGCTGCCCAATTCCTGAGCCCCTGATCGCCGCCCGTGCCTCGCCGATAATCAAACTTCTTGCTTTCGCCATAAGGACTTGTGGCCTAAAATCCCTTTGGTTAAATTGCTTTCGCATCCGCGAAATACCGTCATGCACGCGGCATGACAGGTGGTTTGTCGCGCGGCGGCGCTAAGAGGGGCATCGAGGCCAATTGATGGCTGAGCGATAGAGGGGTGCGATCGGCGTGAACGTCCGATCTTTTCCTGAAATCCAGCTAGATTATTGGGTGTTCCTCAAACAAGAGGTGCGGCTTCCAAGCCGCCGAAACGCTGTTTTCCTGAGGTTTTCTCTCAGAAACCGGCCATATAACGGGTGTGGATTTAAAAAATCATGTCGAGTCAGATTGGACCTAAAAGCCTTCGCCTTCTGGCCCTTAGTGCGGTGCTCGCACTCGGCGGCTGCGCCTTTGCCGATGAGGTCATCTGGCCGACCGTCGCAGGCGATGAAGCTCAAACCGGGGCTGATGCAGCGCCCGCCCTCGGCACCAGCACCGCAGCGGGCCTCACCGTCACGCCAGGAGCGGCCACCGGAACGCCCGTCGGTGCACGGGTCGCGCAGCTTCGTGGGGATCTTGGGCGTCTTCAAAGCGCCATGAACACCCGCTCCGGCGAGCTTGATGCCATCCGATCTCAGACCAGCACCCATGCCAGCGCCTATCACGCCAGTAAAGCGGGTATTGAAGCGAAATTGCAGGTCGGCACTACGCCAGGCAACCCCAACCTTGTTGCCGCCTGGAACCAGACCCAGGCAGAGCTGGACCAGATGGCCCGTGACATCAACAATATGACGGCGCTGTCCACAGCCATCGCCGGTGACGCGTCAACGGCCACCTATTTGCTCGACACGATCCAGGCGACGTTCGGTCTTTCCGGCGCGGTTGATGAAGACCATGTTCAGCTGGAAACGCTGCAGGACAATACCAAGCAGACGATCGTCGTAATCAACAGCCTGCTGAGCGAACTGCGCGAAGACACCGCTCGGCAGACGACTTATCTTGCCAATGAGCGCGCCGCCCTCAACACACTGTCCAACGCCATCAAGCGCGGTCAGATTTACGGCGGCGGATTGTCGGTTTCGCAGACACCCTCCGCGACCCCAAGCCTTGCGGCCGCACCGCGTGCAGCCGGTGAGCTTCCTGGAACGCCGCCGCTTGTCACCATTCGGTTTGATCGCCCTGGCGTTGAATATGAGCGCTCTCTCTACACCGCTCTTTCTCAGGCTCTTGAGCTTCGCCCCGGGGCTGAGTTCACCGTCCTCGCGGTGTCACCTGCCGGCGGCACGGCAGCGAATGTGCAACTTGCCCAGTCCCAGTCTCGCGAAAATGCAGAGCGGGTCTTTCGTTCCATGAGCGATATGGGTCTGCCCCCTGATCGGGTTCAGCTCTCAGCCACCACAAGCGCTGGCGTCTCCTCCAACGAGGTCCGCATCTACGTGCGCTGAGTGACCACTTAAAGACTTCCTCAAAGCCCTGCACTTTCGTGTGGGGCTTTTATTTTGACGCGTCCTTGTAGCCCATCATGTCGCCGAGGGTGTCCGCCTCATAGACGCCGCGCGCGATCGCGCGGGCGACACAGTCGCCTGCATAGGCCCCGATCTCCGAGAGATGACGCACGCGCATGTCCTCATCCAACGTATGGGCACCGGTCGCGATAACGAAGATCACATCGCCATCCACCGGCGCATGCGCCGGTCGGAGCGCGCGGGCGAGGCCGTCATGGGCCATTACCGCGACACGGTTGCACTCCGCTGCCGTGAGGTCTGCATTGGTGGCAACAATGCCGATGGTGGTGTTCTGGCGGAGCCCGGGATTGCCGGCCTTGGTGCCTTCGAGCCATTCGGCATCCGGTGCCAACGCGGTCGGCGCGACACTGCCAAACTCACCATCGCGCTCGAAAGGTGCCGCCCAGAAGGTGTTCGACCCCGGCACAATGGCAGACCCATAGGAATTGACGGCCATGAGCGCGCCGATCTGTAGTCCATCCTGCGATACGAGCGAGGCGGAGCCGGTGCCCCCTTTGATACTGCCGGCGCGTGCCCCAAACCCTGCCCCTGCATTGCCAAGGTCAAACGTGTCTGACGCTGCAGCGGCTGCCTCGGCGCCCAAACGCCGGTAAGGAGGTTCCTCACCCCAGTCCTTGTCGCCCCCATTGGAGAGATCAAACAGGATCGCGCCCGGCACAATCGGTGCGCGGGTATTGCTCCCTGCGATTTCAAAGCCGCGGCCCCGCGCGCCCAGCCAGGCCGTTACGCCGGAGGCGGCATCAAGGCCGTAGACCGATCCGCCGGACAGCGTCACCGCATCGGTGACCCCACCCAGTAATCTCGTTGGGTCAAGCGCGTCGGTCTCGCGGGTGCCGGGTGCCCCGCCCATGACGTTGACGGCCGCGGTGACTGGCGCATCCGGGAGAATTACCGTCACGCCGGTCCGCGCTATCAGATCTTCTGCCTGACCAACCTTGATACCGTCGACATCCGTGATCAAATTACGGGGGCCGGTTTGGGGGGATGACATGTTTGTGGCTCTCCTCGCAGACTGAGCACGCCAGATGAGCGCACCTTTTGGGGCGGACGCTAGCGACCTGCTATCGCTCGGTCAATCACCTGGCATTAAGGTAGAGTATGGGCGCGTTGCGGCCGGCAAGAATGAGGGCCCATCCCTCAACAGGAGAAGGTCATGAGTATTTCCCGCGCGTTGCTTGTGTTGATCGGCGTCGCCCTTATCTCTGCGCCGCTCGGCATTTGGTGGAGCCACTCCGATGGGTATCGGATCGGGGCGCCAGGAACCGGCGAGTATATGGTCTCGTCGGCACATCCGGAGGCTAGCAAGGCAGGCCAGAAAATCCTCGCCGCGGGTGGCTCCGCAGTTGATGCGGCGATCGCCGTGCAGCTGGTGCTCACGCTTGTCGAACCTCAGTCGTCCGGCATTGGTGGCGGCGCCTATATGCTGCATTGGGATGAGCGTAGCCGCCTATTGGAAGCCTATGATGGCCGAGAGACCGCCCCGGCAGGTGCCACGCCCCAACTGTTTCTTGATGCGGCCGGTGATCCCCTGTCCTTCTTTGATGCCGTGGTGAGCGGCCAGTCCAATGGTGTACCGGGCGCCATCGCCATGCTCCACCTCGCGCATCAAGAGCATGGTGTTCTGCCCTGGGCGGACCTGTTTCAGCCAGCCATCCGTCTTGCCGAGAACGGGTTTCTTGTCACGCCGCGTCTCAACAAGCTGATTGCTTGGTCGCCGGCGCTGCCGCAGCTGCCCTGGTCGCGGGCATATTTCTTTACAGAAGATGAGACAGGCGAACCCGTTCCTTTGGCTGTCGGCACGCAGCTCAAAAACCCTGAATATGCAAAGAGCCTGCGTCTGATCGCTAACCAGGGTCCGGATGTGTTCTATAAAGGCGAAATCGCTGAAGCCATCGTCGCCGCGTCACAGAATGCGCCCATGCGCCCGGGCACCCTCAGCATGGCCGATATGGCTGCCTATGAGCCCGTCAAACGCGACCCAATTTGCCTTGCTTACCGCATTTACAATGTCTGTGGCATGCCCCCCTCCACGTCCGGCGGTCTGACTAGTCTGCAGATCCTCGGCATTCTGGAGTCTTTCGACATGGGAGCGCTGAGGCCTGGATCCCTTGAGGCGGTACACCTCATCACAGAGGCAAGTCGTCTCGCCTACGCCGACCGCGATCTTTATATCGGAGACACCGACTTTGTCGACGTGCCCGTCAACGCGATGCTTAATGAAGACTATCTCGCGTCACGCGCCCGATTGATTGATCCCACAAGTAGCATTGGTAAGGCGACGGCGGGCGTTCCTGATGCTTCCGGTGACCTCGGCACTCTCTATGCGCCCAACGAGTCGCGGTCGCGGCCCTCTACAAGCCATTTCAGCATTGTGGATGCCCGAGGCAATGTGGTCTCGATGACGACGTCCATCGAAGCGCCCTTTGGCAGCCACTTGATGGCCGGTGGGTTCTTCATCAACAATCAGCTCACGGACTTCTCGTTTCGTCCAGAGATTGATGGCAAGCCCGTCGCGAACGCGGTGGCTCCGGGCAAGCGTCCACGGTCCTCCATGACACCGAGTATGGTGTTTGATGCTGAGGGTGATTTTTATCTCGCGGTCGGTTCCCCTGGGGGCAGCCGCATCATTACCTATGTCACACAGACGCTCGTTGCGCTCCTTGATCATCACCTGCCCATGCAGGACGCCATCAATCAACCACGCCATGTGAACCGCAATGGTCCGCTGGAGATCGAAGAAGGCACGCCCATCGCGGAGTTGAAGGACGAGCTGGAACAGTTGGGCCACGAGGTAATCGTGAAAGAGATTACGAGCGGGCTTCACGGCATTCGTCGGCTGGAAGGCGGCCTTGAAGGCGGCGCCGACCCGCGTCGCGAAGGTGTCGTCCTTAGTGGTCGGCTCTAGGCATCCAACAACCCGGATGCAATCTTGACCAGTCCTTTGAGAGCCGGGTCGGGTGCCACGACCAGATAGGTCGGGATGGGTTTCACGTATGCACTGATCTTGCCGCGGTCCTCAAACCGCGCGCGAAACCGTGCAGCTTCGAAGAGGCCACCCCACCGAGGCACGATGCCTCCAGCGATATAGACACCGCCCGTCGCGCCCAGGGTGAGTGCCACATTGGCTGCCGCTGCACCGAGCCAGCTTGTGAAACAATGAACTGCCTCGGCGCTCACAGGCTCCCCGCCGGTGGCGGCGCGCGCAGCAATTTCTGCGGCACTTATGGGCTCACAGGTTAAGCCTTCCATGTCGCACAGCACATCGTGAAGCGCGACAAGGCCATCGCCAGACAGGATCGTTTCCGCATTCACATACCCGAACCGCCGCAACAGCCGTTCGTAGATGGCGATTTCTCGTGTGTTGGCGGGGGCGATATCGGCATGGCCGCCCTCTCCGTCAACTAACGCATAGTCGCCCTCGCCATCAGGCACCAGACCGGCCACCCCTAAGCCGGTGCCCGCCCCCAGCACGGCTAGCGGACCGGCTTTGTTCGGAACGCCGGTTCCCAGTTGCAGAAGCTCATCTTCTTCAAACAATGGGAGCGCGTGTGCGATGGCCGCGAAATCGTTCACCAACCGAACGTTGCCTGTGCCCAATCGGTCTGCCATTGCGCTTTCGGTCAGCTGCCACGGACAATTGGTCATGTCTATGGAGGTCGCGCCGCCGTCAGACACGACAGGCCCCGCGCCGCAGATGGCCGCTGCATTTATTTCAGGACGCCCGGATTCGTCCAACGCTTCCTGTAGGACATCTTCAAAGGTCGAGAAGTCCTCGGTCTCCAATACAAAGGGCGGCGTCAGCGTCGCGGCTCCTATGGACGCGTCGGCGTAAGAAAAACGTGCGTATGTCCCGCCAATGTCGGCAACCAGCAGACGGGACCCATCTTTAAACTGTTCCATTGTGCACCTCCCAGTTTGGCGCGATGCGCCAATCCACCTGCCCCATTTCTGGGGCGTTGCACTCACCTATACAGTAGCTCTATTCGGCACTCGCTCGGGCGAAAAACGCAGATATGCGCGCTTTGGAAGTGCCTTATTGCGCCGCGCGGACAACTTCCTTGCGGTTGGGTATCCAAATCCGAAATTTTGTTCCCTCTGGGCCCGTTTCTACCAGGTCCAGTGTTCCCCCATGGGCGCGAACCAGGTCTGCCGAGATTGCGAGGCCAAGCCCGGTTCCGCCCTGCCGGGTCGTGCCCCCAAAGGGCTGAAATAGCCGTTCGCGTGCGGCGTCGGGAATACCCGGTCCGGTATCTGCCAATTCGATGGTGACCGAGTCGGCATCCGTCGAAGCGGTTACGGAGATCTCACCACCCGCCTCCATCGCCTGCGCCGCATTCCTCCCGAGGTTCAACAGAACGCGGAACAGGTGGTCAGGATCGGCATCGATTTCCAATCCATCCGCAATGTCAATCTGGAGTGTGATCGGACTGTCTTCTTCCAGACCGATGGCTTCCATCGCTTCCGCCGTCAGTGTTTTCAGCTCGACAGCCCGGCGGCTAGGCGGTGCTTCTTCACTACTCCCAAATTTGAGGGTGTTTGTGCAGAGCTGAATGGCGCGGTCTATGGACGCAAAGAGGCGCGGTGCCAAGCTCTGGACCGTCGGGTCATCGACGCCGCCCAACCGGTCTGAAATGAGCTGCGTGCTCGCCAGAATGTTCCGCAGATCGTGGTTGATCTTGCTGATGGCGGTGCCGAGAGAGGCCAGGCGCGCCTGCTGATTGAGGGTTGAGCGCACCTGCGTCTGAAGATCGGCGAGTTCACGCTCGGCCACGCCGATCTCATCCAACCGCGTTGAAGGCTCGATCACCCGCGAGGCGTCATCCGGCTTTTCGCTGAAGGCCACCATGTTTTCAGTGATCCGCCGCATGGGACGGACCAGGAAGAAATTCAGCGCCAGAAAAACAAGGGAGGCGGTAATGATCGAGATCAGGATCGACAGGTTCAGGATGTTCGTTGAAAAGTCGAGCATGGCCTGACGCAACGGTGTTTCGTCAAACACGATCTCGATAAAGTCGCCACCTTCAAAACGGGGCCGGCCGATAACGCGAATAATCCGTCCGTCTTCGGCCATCAGGCAATCGACCATATCCATAATGAGGTCGAGGAAGGTCGCATCGCGCAAGTCATAGGTCGCGTCAATGGCCGGCGGCATGTCGTCTCTGAGGATCAAGCGCCGCGCCGCGTCTCTGTGCAGGACAACGGCGTAGGCTTCCGCATTCACGAGCAATTCGTCGCGCAGTGTATTCGCCACCATATTGTCCGGCGTTGCCTCGAGCGCGAGCGTTGCAATTTGGGCCCGCGCCAGGCGTTGCTTGATCCAGCTATCGCGAAAGTTCGACAGCGACGGCACATAGATCAGCACCTCCGCCAGCATCACAAACAGAATGGTCAGTACCAACAGCTGACCGGACAAGCTTCGGCGAAGGGGTGCCACAAGGCCGGTCAGGGGGCCGGTCAGGGGGCCGGTCAGCGGCGCAGCGACTGTCCGAGACCGGGCGGCCCCGGCTTCTTCCGTCACGTCGGTGGTCTCGCGATCCATATTCCGCCTGTGTTCCAGTGCGCGCCCCTTGCGCGCTGCTTCAGAGTATAGCGGAAAGGGTTCCTATCCGAACAGGCCGAGGAACTTCACAATTGCCCTGGTTTTCCAGCTGAACAGTGTCGGCGTGTAGTACGCACCGGCGGCGCGCTTGCTGATCTCCGTTAAGGTCGGGTACGGCGCGACCGCACCGGCCATCGCCCCGATCTTCAACCCTTGTGACTTGGCAAGCACCCATGGCTGCAGCAGATCGCCTGCATGTGGACCGACAATGCTTGCGCCCAGGATCCGCCCATGGCTGTCGGTCACCACTTTCACCAGCCCGCGAGTTCGACGCTCGGCCTGTGCCCTATCATTTTCGGCAAGCGGCCAACGAAGGACTTCGATCTTGCCGTGTTTCTTGCGCGCTTCTTCTTCCGTCTCGCCAACATGGGCGAGTTCCGGGTCGGTATAGGTCGCCCATGGAATGGAAGAGTGGTCCGCCTTTGCAGGAATGCGGAAAAGGATGTTCCGGATGACAATGCCCGCGTGATAGCCCGCCACATGGGTGAACTGAAGGCCACCAGCGACGTCGCCAATGGCAAAGACTTTTTTGTTCGTGGTTCTAAGCCGCGCGTCGACCGTGATACCCGTGCGCTCATATTTGATGCCGGCATTCTCAAGGTCCAGCCCCTCAACGTTTGGGCGACGCCCAACAGCCAGCAGAAGGTGCGACCCGGATACTGTTTCTGCGCCATCTTCCGTTTCAATGGAAACGCTCACACCGTCGCCTTCTTTAGCGACTGAGGTCACCTTCGCGCCTTCGCGAATATCGACGCCGTCTTCACGGACAGCGTCCAACACCAGCGCTGTGAGCTCCGGGTCATCTTTGCCGAGCGCTTTCAACCCTTCGAGGACGGTGACTTTGGCGCCGAGACGGCGATGGGCCTGCGCCAGTTCCATGCCGATAGGGCCGCCACCGACAACAATCAAATGTTCCGGCCTCTCTTTGAGGTCAAACATGGTCTCGTTTGTGAGGAAGGGTACAGTGTCGAGCCCCGGGATTGGCGGCACTGCTGGTGAGGACCCTGTTGCCACCACAAACCGTCGTGCCCGGATCGTCTTGTCGCCTGCCTGCACCGTCTTAGGACCGATGAATTTCCCCTTGGCCTGAATGACGTTCACGCCCAAACCCTCAAAGCGCTCTACGCTATCGACGGGTGCAATGGTTGCGATCACTTCGTGAATGTGATCATGGACACGGCCGAAATCGACTTCGAGCGGCTGCGGTTTCACACCGAAGGCTTCGCCGTCGCCCATGCTGTGCGCATGTTTGCCAGCTGCAATCAGTGCTTTGGAAGGGACGCAGCCATAGTTCAGACAGTCGCCGCCCATCTTGCCTTTTTCGATCAGGACCACACTGGCGCCCATCTGCACGGCACCTGCCGCAACAGAAAGACCGCCTGATCCGGCACCAATGACACAAATGTCCGCTTCGATCACATCGCTCATATTGTTTCCTCACACTCCCAGATAGAGGAGCCTTTGACTTAACGCGCACTCACAAAAGTCTTTGGCAGAAAACCGCCCCACACTTTTCCTGATTGCGCTCGGTTATGCTTCTTCTTTTGCAAAACGTTTGTAGATGACCGGCACCAGTGACAGAGCCGCGAGCGCCAGGATCGGCCCCAATACTTCCGGCTGAAAGATGATGCCAAGATTGGGTTCGCCGCCTTCATCAAAGATCGCTCCCAGACCATTGCCCACGCTTGCGAACACGAAGGTGCCTGGAATGATACCGATGAAAGTCGCCGCGAAGAAGGTCCGCAGCTTCACGCCGAGGAACGCAGGTGCCAGATTCACCAGGAAGAAGGGAAAGAGAGGTACAAGCCGCAGGACCAGCAGATAGGAGAAGGCGTTTTTCTGGAAGCCCGCTTCCATTTTCTGAATACCGGGACCTGCCTTCGCCCGAAGCGCGTCCCCGAGTGCCGTCTTGGCGATGAGAAAGACGATCGTGGCGCCGACCGTTGCAGCCATCACCGTGGCAAGGCCGCCAAAAACCGTGCCGAACAAAAAGCCACCGGTCAGCGTGGCAATGAGAGCACCCGGCAAAGAGAAGGCAACCATGGTCGCGTATACCGCCATATAGACAGTGAAGGCGAGCGCGGTGTTTTCAGCCACGAAGGTCTGCAGGAACTCCCGGTTCTCCTTCAACGTGTCGAGGGTGACATATTGGCCGAGGTCGAACGCAAAAAAGGCACCGAGCCCTGCCGCGAGGATCAAGAGAGGCACAAGCCTGCCGAAACTGAACCCGGACTGCTTTGCGTCTGAACTTTGGTCACTCATATCGTTTCCTTCCAATCGGCCGTTTATGAGCCGGATGTATCGTTCAGGGACCAATCATAGTCGTATCCCTGGACGCGTGTTGTGTTTTCGAGCTTTTCTGCGAGATCGTCCTCAGCATAAGACTTCAGATGAGCGAGGAGGTTTGCTGTGCCTTTTCCGAAGTCCTCCGAGTACCAATCATAGATCTTGGAGACGCGGAGCGCGCTTCCCTGGAAAGTAGCGCCGCGCGGACTGTTGATGTATGCGCGCGCCGCGGCTTCAAGATCGGCCTCCAGGGTTTTCCCGGTGAACGGTTTGGTCGGCAGGTTGGGGCATCCGATGGACGCGCAATTTACCGCGTAGTGAACCCGAGGATCCTTCCAGATTGGACGCAGAATGCGATGTTCGATGTCATCGAGCGTGAGCCGCTCGCCATCAACGGTCACCAGCTTCGCGCCCCAGGGGCCCGTTGAAAAGAAGCCGGGGGAGATGTTGATCTTGCGAATGGACGTGACCGGATAGTGATCCAGGATCACGCGGACGGTTGTGGCGTTGTAGAGATTGGCCCAGAACGCGAATTGTTCGTTCTTGTTGAGGGCGTCCACTTCGACGGCTTCGAGGCTTGTGATGTAGAGCTCCAGTTTATCGCGATCTTCCTGGTTTGCTGCCAGGCTTGCATAATCAACTTTGTTGGCTTCGCCGTCCTCGCCAGGCACGAGATAGGCGTCCAGCAGGTCCTGCCAATCTGAATGATCAATGGTCACTGTCGAGCTCTCCTCAAAAGCGCTCCATCTGGTCCAAGCATCGGCCGCCGGAACCTGGGTCGCGCCAATTAAAAGCCAACCTAGGGCGAATAGACCTAGAAAGAACAACCCAATGGGCCGTGAACGCCTGCTGCGCTGCCTAGACCCCCCAAGACGCCTATAATGCCGTTCTGTCACTGTCAGGACCATATCGTCTCCTTCCTGCGCCGGCCGCGATAGCCGCTGGCGCATTCGCTCGTGTGTAGCGGAAGGTGGGGCGCTCAGGCGAAAAAACCCACAAAAGTCACCGGCTTGTGAGAGTGCGTTAGCCGCAGTGAGAGTGAGGTGATCGGCGCTGAACCGCCTGAATCCGGGATTTTTGGGACGCCAGTGGCCGATTGGGGGCAAAATCGGCTGTTTTCTGCGACCTTTTCAGCTCACAGACACCCCCACAGTCGTTGACTTGGCCCCTGCCATTGCTTATACACGCGGCCAACATAGCCGTTGGGCATCCGCCCGCGGCTTCACTTGTTATGGGGGCCCGCCGACGGATGTCAGGTCAGGAGCCCTAGCCGGAGAAGACCCGTGAAACGGACATACCAACCAAGCGCGCTCGTTCGCAAACGCCGTCATGGTTTCCGCGCCCGCAAGGCGACCAAAGCTGGCCGTGCCATTCTTGCTGCGCGCCGCTCAAAAGGCCGCAAACGGCTGTCTGCTTAACCACTCTTTTCGAGGGCGTTGCGACCCGGTGTTCTGGGTTGGCAGATGCGGAGAGCCCCTTATCTTGTCGAGGACCCGATGGAGCGCCTCAAGGCCCGCCGCGATTTCCTGAAAGCCGCCAGAGGCCGCAAGTGGGCGGCACCGGGGCTCGTTTTACAGGCCCAAAAACAATCCGACGCTGAGGCGCCGGCTCGGATCGGCTTTACCGTTACCAAAAAAGTGGGCAAAGCCCATATTAGAAACCGGGCGAAACGTCGCTTGCGTTCGGTCGCTGGCGATGTTTTAGCACTTGCCGCGCGGCCAGGTTACGACTACGTCCTCATTGGGCGCGCGGGGACGATTTCGCGCCCCTATCCTGATCTCACGCGAGATCTTGAAACGGCTCTCGCCAAAGTGCATGCGCAAAAGACAGATGCGCGGTCACAGCAGCGGCGACAGGCACCTCAGAAACAAGGGTGATCTCAGTAAATGTCTGACAATAAGAACCTCCTCCTCGCCGCCGTGCTCTCCATGGCCGTGCTGGCGTTCTGGCAGTATTTCTTTATTGAGCCGCAGATGGCTGCTGAGCGCGCGGCCCAGGCCGAAATCGCTGCCGCCCAGGAAGAAGCCGCAGAGTCTGCGATCCCCCAAGTCCTTGAGACCCGGCCCAACAATCCTGCGGACCTCACCGACACGACTTTGCTCACCGGCCTGCCGCGCGATCTTGCCCTCACCCAGAGCGAGCGGGTTCAGATCGACACAGACCTCGTTGCCGGGTCCATCTCGCTCACGGGCGCACGGATCGATGATCTGCAGTTGCACACCTATCGTGAGACGGTCGACCCCAATTCGCCGGAGATTGTCCTTCTCTCGCCCGCCAACTCGATCTCGCCCTATTTCGCTGAGTTCGGCTGGTCGGCGCCTGCCTCTGCCGGTCTGAAACTCCCGACGCGCGACAGCGTCTGGACCGCACCGGCCGGTGCATCTCTCGCCGCCAATGGGTCCGTCACACTTACGTATGACAATGGCGAAGGCCTTGTCTTCAACCGTACCATCTCGGTCGATGAGAACTACATGTTCACCGTCGACCAGAACGTGACGAACAATACCGGTGCCCCTGTCACGCTTTATCCTTACGGGCTTGTGTCGCGGACCGGCACGCCGGAGATTGAAGGCTTCTTCATTCTGCATGAAGGCATGATCGGCGTGCTGGGCGAAGAAGAGGGACTTGTCGAGATCGACTATGACGAGATCCTGGAAGACCGCGAAATCAAATACACCGCCAATCAGGGCTGGCTCGGCATTACCGACAAATACTGGGCGACCGTCCTGATCCCTGAACAGGGCGCCAATTTCGATGCGCGCTTCTCCGAAGGACCGAACCCGCGGAAGGATGTTTATCAGACCGATTATCTGGTTGTAGACGGCCTGACAGCGGCGCCTGGTGCCTCCGTCAACCACACGGCGCGGCTCTATGCCGGCGCGAAAGTGGTCGACATGATCGACAGCTATGACGAGGAAGGCATTTTCCGGTTTGAGCTCCTCATCGACTGGGGATGGTTCTACTTCCTGACCAAGCCGCTCTTCCTGGGCCTTGATTACGTCTTCGACATTGTGGGCAATTTCGGTGTCGCCATTCTGATCGTCACCGTGATCATCAAGCTGTTCTTCTTCCCGCTCGCCAACCGCTCCTATGTAGCGATGAGCAAGATGAAGAAGCTGCAGCCGGACATGGAGCGCCTGCGGGATCAGTATGCTGACGACAAGATGGAGCAGCAAAAGCAGATCATGGAGCTCTATAAGAAAGAGCAAGTGAATCCACTCGCGGGCTGCCTGCCTGTGCTGATCCAGATCCCGGTCTTCTTTGCGCTCTATAAGGTTCTGTTCGTCACCATCGAAATGCGCCACGCACCTTTCTATGGCTGGATCCAGGACCTCTCCGCACCTGACCCAACGACCATGTTCAATCTGTTTGGTCTGATCCCGTGGGACCCGCCCTCACTCCTGATGGTTGGTGTTTGGCCGCTTCTTATGGGCTTCACCATGTTCGTGCAGCAGCGCATGAACCCGGCGCCCGCCGACCCGACGCAGCAGATGATCTTCACCTGGATGCCGGTCCTCTTTGTCTTCATCCTTGCCGGCTTCCCCGCTGGTCTGGTGATCTATTGGGCCTGGAACAACCTGCTCTCCGTCCTTCAGCAGGGCGTCATCATGCGGCGGCAGGGCGTGCCCATTGAGCTCTTCTCAAATCTCGGTCTCGAAAAACTCTTCAAGCGTTCCGCGACCAGAGACGAAACCTGACGCACCATGGACGGTAGCACCGCAGAGAAAAAGGCGCAGCTTGAGAGAGGGCGCTGGCTCTTTGCGCAGCCATGCACCTTCGTCAAAGGCGTGGTTAATCTGGATGGGTTGCCTAACGCGCCCCTGCCGGAGATTGCCTTTGCCGGACGGTCCAATGTGGGCAAGTCCAGCCTCGTCAATGCGCTGACTGGTCGCAAGACGCTCGCGCGCACCTCCAATACGCCCGGGCGCACCCAGGAAGTGAACTATTTCACCCTCGGCCAAGAGGGACGCGAGGGCCTCTATCTTGTCGACCTGCCTGGCTATGGCTATGCCCGCGAGTCGAAAGACCGGATCGCCCAGTGGACCGATCTGGTGATGACCTATCTGCAAGGCCGCGCCGCGCTGCGCCGCGTGCTGTTGCTGATCGACGCTCGCCACGGCATCAAGAAGAATGATGAAGAGGTCATGGCGATGCTGGATAAGGCGGCCGTGTCTTATCTGATCGTGCTCACCAAGGCGGACAAGCTCAAAAAAGGCGAGATTGAAAAGCGCCTGGAGACAACCAAGACGCAGCTTCGCAAACATGTCGCTGCTTACCCAGAAATCGCGGTGACGTCATCCGAAAAGGGGACTGGCGTTCCTGAGCTCAGAGCCCATATAGCCGAACTGGCCGAGCTTGCTCCCATGGGATATAAGTCGGAGCAGTAACGCCCGACACGATACTGGGCGCACAATGCAGGGGGCAGGAGCGCGTCTGCGGACAAGCAGCGCGCCTTCAGAGACCATGATCGATCAAGAGAACGACCCAGAAACAGGCATCGACCGGGCCAAAATCCTGTCCGAGGCGCTGCCTTACATGCAGCGCTACGACAAGCGGACGATTGTCGTGAAGTATGGCGGTCATGCGATGGGAGATGCCGAGCTATCCGCCCAGTTCGCGCGGGACGTTGTTCTGCTTAAGCAGTCGGGCATTAACCCGATTGTGGTGCATGGAGGCGGCCCCCAGATCGGCGCCATGCTGAAAAAGCTCAATATCGAAAGCACGTTTTCCGACGGGCTCCGTGTCACCGACAAGACCACGGTTGAAGTTGTCGAAATGGTCCTCGCCGGGTCCATCAATAAGCAGATTGTCGGCGCCCTCAATCAGGCAGGCGGCCGGGCGGTTGGTCTTTCCGGCAAAGATGGGAACCTGCTCATCGCGCAGAAGGTGGCGCAGAAGCACGATCCCGACTCCAATGTTGAGAAGGTGGTCGATCTTGGGTTTGTCGGCGAGCCGAAGACGGTCAATCCGGAAATCCTTGAGACCATGATCGCGTCTGACATCATTCCGGTCATTGCTCCCTTGGGGGTTTCCGAGGCAGGCGACACCTACAATATCAATGCGGATACCGCCGCCGGTGCCATTGCTGCCGCAACAAACGCAAAGCGTCTGTTGTTGCTGACGGATGTCAGCGGCGTCCTGGACAAGTCTGGAACGCTTGTCACCGGCCTCACGGTCGCTGAGGCAAAAGCTTTGATGGCCGACGGCACCATTTCAGGCGGCATGATCCCGAAGCTCGAAACCTGCATAGACGCCGTGAATGACGGGGTTGAAGCCGTTGTCATCCTCGATGGTCGGGTGCCCCATGCGGTGCTGCTGGAACTCTTCACGGAACATGGAGTCGGCACCCTTATCAAAGAGGGTTAGTAACCAAGACACGACAAAGTCGCCGGACGATCCGGAGGTCACTTGGCAGGCTCCGCCAGAATGCTATTGTTCCCAATAAGAGGCTTGGCCGGGGGGCAAGTATGTTGGGTCAACGCTTATGAATGAAGTAAATGGCAGATTGGGGAAACCACACATGTGGTACGGCTTCGCGGCAGCCCTTCTCTGTCTCACTTATTTCTCACTGACATCGCCGGCGCAGGCCGAGTACCGCTTTTGCAACACCACGACCTATGTTCTGGACGCTGCAATTGGATATGAGACCGACGACGGGTGGCAAAGCCAGGGATGGTTTCGCATCCTCCCCGGCGCCTGCAATGCGGTGCTGCCAGGGCGCATCGAGCGCGAGGAGTATTATGTCTTCGCACGCTCAATCAACGCCCATGAAGGCGGCACAAAATATTTCAGCGGCTCGGATCGCTTCTGCACGGCGCCGGGCGACTTTCTTGTAAACGAGCGAACAAATTGCGCCACACGCGGTTTTGACGGGTTCGACTTCACCCGGGTGGAAACACGTACGGGCGATACCTGGACCACAACTTTTTCAGAGCCTTCAAATTACACTCTGAAGCGTGCGGAGATCGCAGGCGCTCAGAGACTGCTGCGCGACACAGGAGCCTCCGTCTCCCAGATTGATGGTCTCAGCGGCAGACGCACAACGACGGCAATTACCGACTTCCAAAAATCGATAAATCTTCGGGCGGACGGAAAAATTACGGCGGCTCTCTTTAACGCGCTTATCGAAAGTGCCGATCAGCGACAGGCTGCGACCGGTTTGTCGATCTGCAACAAGACAGAGTTTTTGGTCTGGGCCGCGGTTGGCTATCAGAGTGGCGAAGACTTCTCCTCCAGCGGCTGGATACGCATTGAACCAGACCGTTGCGAAAAGGCGATCAAAGGCGAGCTTAAGGAACAGTATTACTATTCCTACGCGGAGGCCGTTGATGGCGGTGGCCTGGTTGCCCGACGTGCGGGACAAGATCTGGTCTGGGCCGGAAACCATACGTTCTGCACCAAAGGGACACGCTTTGAGATCGACGGCCGCGAGGAATGCACTGAGCGGGGCTTCGACGATACGGGGTTCAAACGGATCGACACCGGCGAAGCGCTTGTGTGGACCGAGACCCTCAAATAGAGCGCCTTTCTCTACATGGGCTGCTTCGGTTCCAATTCGAAGAACGCAAGCTGCAGGTTCATCTTCTGGTCGTCTAGAGGAAACTCGAAGCCGTTTTTAGGCAATAGAAGATCCGTGTGTTTGATGTGCAGAGCCTTCTGAACAGCGAGCGCCGTGCGCATGCTGAGTCCCGCTTTCCAACAGATCGCGGTCACCGCCTCAGGTGATTTTGCGTCCATGATCTCTGTGACCTTCTTTACAGGCTCGTCCACCAGCAAAGAGAGCGCCATGATCATGCATTCTCTGTTGCCCATGTCGGCGAGCGTCGTCACAGCCGCGTTATCAAGTTTGCCTGCTTCATAGGCTTTGCGAACCGACGCGAGTGTCGCGTCGAGCTTTTCGGTTCCATCTTCGTCTTCGACGCGCTCCATCACGCGATCGCGGACCTGCTTTTTCGTTTCTGCGTCCAACTCTTCGCGGGCCAGCAGGTCTTCCAGCAAGGACCGTGCGACAAAACTTGCGATGCGCTTAATGGCACGAATTGACAGGTTGGGACGCATCACCAACGGCTCGTGAAGTGCTTCAATGTCGATCGCCTTGGTAATTAGAAGATCGAGGGTGTCTTCTCTGATCTGTACATTTGGATTGGCGAGCAACGCGGTTACCGCCGGTATGTCCAACGAGCGGGCGACTTTCTCGACGATTTCTTCACCGATATTTTCACGCCGGGCAATGGCCTCGGCAGCGCCATCGACGGCGCTCCCTGCGATCAGCTCCATAAGGTCCGCGTCCGAAAGAAGGGGCGAATATTCCAACACGGGTGCTGCCACCGAAATCTCGGCATCTTTCGCCAGCTTTTGAATAATCCGCGGCGGGACGTTCGTTGTTGCTTTGATCTCTTCCGCGACGATCGCCCGTACCCGAGGGAGTTTGTCTGACGCAAGCTTTTCCACCAGTGCGATCACACGCTCCATCAGATCGTTTTGCATGGTTTCATCCGCGCCCGGCACCAAACGTGAGATCCGGCGCGCTAGTTCGACGCGAACCTGCTCTTCTGCGTCATCGGCCAAGATCTCGCTCGCCTGAATGGGTGTCGACGGGTTCGCGGCGACGGCTACGCGGACATCCAGCATTTCGTCCTCAGAGAGGTAATAAAGCACCTCTCTCGGTGCGTCCTTCCGGGACGCCAATTCCCTGCGGGCCGCAAGATTGTGTTTCTCGAGTACAGTGCGTGCGTCCTCGTAGCTTAAATCGTTGGGCAGGCGCCGCCAGCTGAAGATTTTTTTCAACAGGTTCTTCATGACCGTCCTCGCGCGGGGCTTCTGTGAAGTTCCAAGTGAGGGTGCGCATCGACGCCATCGTCTGGGGCACGTTTCCAGGTCCCTTTCCCAGACCTTTTCACCTCGTAGAGCGTTTGGTCAGCGCGCGCCATCAGGGGTTGAAGCTGTTCACCTGGTTTGGCGCTTGCCACGCCAATAGATAGCCCTGGCCGCACGTCGGCACCATATTCAGCTGCTACAAGGTCGAATGCACACACCAGTTTTTCGGCTGTGAGAACGGCTAGGGATCCAGGCACATCGGCATCGGCTCCAACCCACATCGCGAACTCGTCTCCCCCCAAACGGGCGGCAACATGGTCACCAGCAGGAAGATCGGACACGATCTCCGACATGAGTGATGCAAGCGAGGTCAAAAGAGCGTCGCCTGTTGGGTGGCCGTAGGTGTCGTTGACCGCCTTGAAGTTATCCATGTCAATGAACATGAGACTGCCTGCAGAACAATCATCAGAATGTCTCTTCAGGCTATCACTCACTCGAGCGATGAAAGCACGCCGGTTCAAAAGGCCTGTCAGCTCGTCGGTCCGTGACAAGCGGTCCAATTCGCGGAGTTGCCGGGCTTGCTCTATCGCATTTGAGAGGTGATCTGCGGCATGGGTTAGCATCGCTTCTGCGCGGCCGCCCGTATCGAGGAGCACGACAAAGCCGTTCATGACATCCCAATGGTGTGTGAGTAAGCAGAGGAAGGGCCCCTCGCGCCATATCTGATAGGCCTGTGCCTGCTCATCAGATGGGATGGCGGTATCCATCAGGCTCACAAAATCCGGGTCCTGCAATTCGGTCGCCAAGGCCGAATCGATTTGGCGTGCGTAAGGCCGGAGCGGCGTGCCGTCCGCCTGCAGCGGCACGATCCAGGCGCCTGCAGCTTGGAAGGACGCCAACAGGACGCGCGCGGCAGCGCGCAGCATGTCGTCGGGGTGCATTTCCTGTTGAATGGCGCGGGCAATTGCGGAGATCAGCGCGTCATCTTCCCGCTGCTCATCCAGCTCCCGCGCCCGGCGGCGCTCCAGCGTTACGTCCCGAGCAACACCGCGCGCCCCACACCATTGGCCTTGGTCATCAGCCATCGGTCTGACAGAGGCGATCAAGCAGGCGGCTTCACCATCCTCACCCCGGATCCAAACCTCGGTCTCGGTAATGGCTTCGCGCGCGGCAAATAGCCCAACGAGATGGCCAGCTTCATGAGGGTCCATGGCAAGACCGGCTGGCGAGGCGCCATTCAAGGCCTGGGGCAGGTAGCCGACGATGCCTTGCGGGCTTACGAAGGAAAACTTTGAGGCGGCATCGACTTCCCAGACAAAGTCACCTGAGCAATCAGCGAGATCGCGGTACAGCGCACGAGAACTGACAAGTGCCTCGACGAGGTTGCCTTCCAGAGACACGTTTCGTGCCAGGAGTAGCACCCCTCTTTCCGCATCCGTCGATAGGCTGACGGGAAGTGCCGTGATGTCATAGGTTCGATTGCCCTCACCCGCCGCCGTTGCCGAGACGGCGATCCGTTTAGCGACCGGCACGCCGGTCCGACCCGCCTCGAGGAATCCGTTCGCTGTGTCGTCAGGTGCGCGTTCCAGAATGCGCAGGAGATCATCGCCGGCTTTGTTTTGTGCTACCACCTCGCCATCGTCGGCCAACAGAAGCCCCGGCCCGCGAAAGCGCTGCAACAGGGCGCGCGGCGCTATTGATGCATCGTCATCAACAACCTTCAAAAGGGTCTCATTGTTCAACTCGGTGGATGTCAAACCGGGAACTTTCGAACTCACACAAACAGAGGTGTATTCTAGCAATTGGCTCTTAATGGGCCTTTAAGCGGCGGTTTAACATGGTTGCCAATTGGTGAATGCAACGGCAGAGTGCGGCCTGCAAACACGAGTACCCGTCCTATGCCCAGCGATCCGCCCAAAAGCCTCAAAAACCCTGATTTTCTTCATATTGAGACCTGGGTATTTGATCTGGATAACACGCTCTATCCACCTGAATGCGACCTGTTCTCCCAGGTGGATGTGCGGATGCGGGACTTTATTTCAGACTATTTAGAGGTTGATCCCGAAGAAGCCCGGCGCCTGCAGAAGCATTACTATGTGGAGCATGGCACGACACTGAATGGCCTCATGAAGGTGCATGATCTCGCACCGCAGGCCTTTCTGGACTATGTACATCAGATCGACGTGAGCCATATTGCGCCCGCTGAAGATCTCAGTCAGGCGATTGAGCGGTTGCCTGGGCGCAAAGTCATCTTCACCAATGGCACGGCCGCACACGCTGAAAATGTCACCGGCCAGCTGGGGATCACGCATCATTTCGATGAGGTCTATGACATTGTCGCCGTGGACTACACGCCCAAACCTGCCCCTCAAGCCTATGAGCGGTTTGTCAAAGGGACCGGCATCGATCCAACGCGATCCGCTATGTTTGAGGACATCGCCCGCAACCTGCTGGCGCCGCACGATTTGGGCATGACCACGGTCTGGGTGCGCCCTGGGGAGCCTGGTCCGGAGAAACATCAGCAGATGTCCCATGAGGGCGCCGACGGAGAGCATGTCCACCATGTGACCGATGATCTAACGGACTTTCTACAGAAGCTCTAGGCGGGCTCTGTCGGTTGACATCGACCCACCCCCCGCTATGGTGCCGCGGCGCTCAAAACCGCGCTAAAGCCGCCGATAGACCAAGGATTCCTGAAGATGACCCCAGCCGAGCTCCAAACCATCATCGACAACGCGTTCGACAATGTGGACTCCATCGACACCAAAACGACTGGTGAGGTACGCGACGCCGTCGAAGAGGCGCTGACGCTTTTGGATAATGGCGAAGCGCGGGTCGCTGAAAAGGGTGACAAGGGCTGGGAAGTCAATCAATGGCTCAAAAAGGCGGTGCTCCTGTCTTTCCGCTTGAACGATATGGAAACCATCGCTGGCGGCCCCGGCAATGGCACGAACTGGTGGGACAAGGTTCCCTCAAAGTTCGAAGGTTGGGGCCCGCAGGAATTTTCGGCTGCGGGCTTCCGCGCGGTTCCCGGCGCTATCGTTCGCCGTTCCGCCTACATCGCACCTGGTGCTGTTCTGATGCCTTCTTTTGTCAATCTGGGCGCCCGCGTCGATAGCGGCACCATGGTCGATACCTGGGCGACTGTCGGCTCCTGTGCGCAGATCGGAGAGAATGTGCATATTTCGGGTGGCGCCGGCATTGGCGGTGTCCTTGAGCCCCTGCAGGCCGGACCCGTCATCATCGAAGATAATTGCTTTATCGGCGCGCGATCTGAAGTTGCGGAAGGCGTGATCGTCGGCACCGGCGCCGTCCTGTCCATGGGCGTTTTCATTACCTCCACGACCAAAGTCGTGAACCGGGAAACCGGCGAAGTGCATGTCGGCTATGTGCCGCCTTATTCTGTCGTCGTCCCTGGCGCCCTTCCCGGCAAACCTCTGCCGGACGGTACCCCCGGCCCAAGCCTTGCCTGTGCGGTGATCGTGAAAACGGTAGATGAGCGCACCCGGTCCAAAACCTCTGTCAACGAGCTGCTCCGCGACTAAGTCCGGCTGAGGCGATCACCCCGTCGATGACGGGCCAGATTGACCGAATTGGGCTCAACCGGGTACACCGGTGGCATGGAAACAGATGTACCCACGGCCACAGGCCTCATTGACCCCGTTACGCTCGCCCAGGACCTGATCCGCTGTCAGAGCGTCACCCCTGTGGAAGGGGGAGCCCTCGATCTTCTTGAAGCCCGCCTCAAAGCGTTGGGTTTTGTCTGCACGCGTCTTCCTTTCAGCGATGACGGCACGCCCGACGTCGACAATCTCTATGCCCGCCTCGGGACAGAAGCTCCCAATTTCTGCTTTGCAGGCCACACGGATGTCGTGCCCGTGGGCGACGAAAAAGCCTGGAGCGTCGACCCATTCGAGGCCGTGATCAAAGACGGACTGTTGCTGGGTCGGGGTGCCACCGACATGAAAGGGTCGATTGCGGCCTTCGCTGCGGCGGTCGCCCGACTTGTTGCAGATGGCGGTGTTCCCGGGTCCATCAGTTTTCTCATCACCGGCGACGAAGAAGGGCCCGCGATCAACGGCACGCGCAAAGTGCTGGAATGGCTCGAGGCGGAAGGCGAAGTCATTGACGACTGCCTTGTTGGCGAGCCGACGAACCCACAAGTGCTTGGCGACATGATCAAGATCGGCCGCCGTGGCAGCACGAATGGCTGGATCACCGCTCTTGGCGCGCAGGGACACGTGGCCTATCCCCATCTGGCGGACAATCCGACGCCACGTCTCATTGCCATGCTTCAGCGCCTTACAAGCGATGTGCTGGACGAAGGGACTGAGCATTTTCAGCCCTCCAATCTCGAGATCACGCAGGTCACTGTCGACAATGACGCGACCAATGTCATCCCTGCAGAGGCGAAGGCCCGCTTCAACATCCGGTTCAACGATCTGCATACGCCGACGGCGTTAGAGGCCCGCGTGCGCGCGCATCTGGACGCGGTCACCGCCGAGATGGGCGGAGCATACGAGCTCAAGATGGTTGCCAGCGGCGAAGCCTTCCTCACAGCGCCCGGCAAACTCAGCACCCTCATCTCGGAGGCAACGACAAGGGCAACCGGGCGAACCCCGGAACTGTCCACCAGCGGCGGCACGTCGGACGCGCGGTTTATCAAGAATTATGCGCGGGTGGTTGAATTCGGTCTGGTCAGCCAATCCATGCATAAGGTGGATGAACATGCCAAGGTCGATGATATTGTCGCCCTAACCGACATCTACGAAACTGTCCTCAGAGGCTATTTCAGCTAACGCCGATGCCAACAAGCACAGAAATCATCAATGCGTTTATCGGCGCCTGGAAAATCGCTCGGCGCGATCCAACAGCCCTCTCGCATTTTGAGTTCAGTGCCGACGCATTTTGGCGTTCCTTTGCGGCGTTTATTTTTGCGTTGCCCTTCTATCTGGTCTTTATCAGCGCTGAATGGCGGATGATCAGCGAATCCGAAGTCGTCGTCACCAACACGGTTCTCAGCTACACGATCGTCGACCTGCTGTCCTATATAGCCTTCTGGATTCTCTATCCCCTGTCGATGGTATTTCTCTGCCGCGCCCTTAATCTGACGCAGAATTTCGCGCCCTACATCATCGTCTACAACTGGTCGTCTGTCCTGGTGGCAGCGCTCGTCGCGCCGCCTTACGTGCTCTACAGTTTCGGCGTCGCGTCGATTGATACGACACTGTTTTTGTTGGTCCTCGTTTTTGTGACTGCACTTCTATACCGATGGCAGATTGCCGTGACCACGTTCCGGACGACACCGGCCCTCGCCGCTGGGATCGTCGCCTTTGAATTGGCACTAGGCTTTGTGATCAATCTGATCGCCGGTACTTTTATCGGCACAGGACCTGCGTAAGTGAGCAAAGCGGTATGAATGACACGCGCGCGATAGGCGTTTTCGATTCCGGCATGGGAGGGCTTACGGTTCTGCGCGCACTGCGCGACACCCTGCCTCACGAAGATCTCATTTATTTAGGCGACACGGCACGCCTGCCCTACGGCACCAAAAGCGCGGATACGGTGACGGCTTATGCACTTCAGGCCACAAAACAATTGCTCCGGCATGACGTGAAGATGGTTGTCATTGCGTGCAACACCGCCAGTGCTGTCGCCATTCAGCCGTTATCGGAGCAGCATGCGCCTTTGCCGGTGATCGGCGTTGTTGAACCTGGCGCGCGCGCCGGTGTTGCGGCAACCCAAACGAACCACATTGGTGTGCTTGCCACAGAGAGTACAGTCAAGGGGGGTGCCTACGCGCGAGCGATCAATAAACTCGCGCCAGAAGCGACGGTCCGGCAGCAGCCCTGCGCTCTTTTTGTGGCGCTTGCAGAAGAGGGTTGGGGTGACGACGCCATCGCTGAAGCCGCCGCTCAACGGTACCTCAAGCCGCTGTTTGCAGATCCGTCTGCCGCACCGGACACACTCGTGTTGGGGTGCACCCACTTTCCGGTACTCGCCCCGGCGATCGCCAGAGTTCTCGGAGACGGCGTGACGCTTGTGGACAGTGCGGCCACGACGGCTGACGCCGTCGCAAGTGCTCTGACAGAGAGCGGGCTAGAGACCGATAATCCTTCGAAGGGGTCTGAGCGGTTTTTCGCAACTGACGCGCCGGAACGGTTTGCCCGTGTCGGGGGCCTTTTCTTTGGGTCTGAAATAGACGCGACGGCGGTCGAGCTGATTGATCTTCAGCTGAGCTAACAGACTCTTTTCGTCGCATTTTCGAACCACAAAAGTCTCACAACTTTTGCTGAAAATGCTCGGGTTTCATCGCATTTTCGAACCACAAAAGTCTCACAACTTTTGCTGAAAATGCTCGTCTTCAATCGTAGTCGACGGCCGTCAGATAAAGACCGTCAGGCGGTGCCACCGGGCCGCATCGAGAGCGATCAGCTGCCTTGAGCGCCGCCTCCATGTCCTTTGGCTTCCATTTCCCTTCGCCCACATATTTCAACGATCCGACAATGGATCGCACCTGGTTGTGCAGGAAGGACCGCGCCCGGCAGATGATCTCAATCTCTTCGCCATAGCGAGACACGGTGACCTCATCCATGGTGCGCACCGGCGACTTCGCCTGACAGTGGACCGAGCGGAAGGTCGTAAAATCGTGCTTGCCGATGAGCGTCTGGGCAGCGCGATGCATGGCCTCCGCGTCGAGCGGTACCGGGACAGCCCAGGCTTGGCCCCGATCGAGGGTGAGCGGAGCACGCCGATTGATGATGCGATAAAGATAGTGACGTTGCTTAGCATCGAACCGCGCATGGAACTCATCGTCTACGATTGCGGCATCCACGACGGCGATGGGCGCGGGCTTTAGATGGTAGTTGACCGCGTCTTTGACCTTGTCCGCTTTGTCGCCCCGCTCCAGATCGAGATGCACGACCTGCCCCAGAGCATGAACGCCCGTGTCTGTGCGCCCTGCCGCAAAGATCTCGGCCTCCTCACCGCTATAGGCCCGGACTGCCTTGGTGACTTCGTCCTGCACCGCAACGCCATTGGTCTGCGACTGCCAGCCATTATACGGGCCGCCATCATATTCAATGGTGAGTTTGTAGCGGGGCATTACTCCAGCCTCTCGCCTTTGGCGAGCGGAAAGCCTCTGAGGAACTCCGCGGCACTCGCCCGTCCTTTGCCGGCGCGCTGAACCTCAAGCAGGCGCAACGCACCTTCCCCACAAGCGATGGTGAGCTCATCGTCCAGCGCTGTGCCGGGTGGACCGCTGCCCGCGACCGCTTCCGCGCGCAACACTTTCACCCGCTCCGGTTTCCCCTTGCGTGTAATCTCAAAATAGGCGCCCGGAAACGGCGAGAGACCGCGAATGTGGCAGTCCAAATCCGCCGCAGGGCGTGCCCAATCAATCCGGGCCTCGGCCTTGTCGATCTTCTTGGCATAGGTGACGCCTACTGCGGATTGCACCGTCGGCGTGATCTCACCTGCAGCCAGTTTTGCGAGCGTCTCCGCCATAAGGGGGGCGCCAACTTTCGCCAGTTCGTCATGCAGTTGCGCGGCGGTCATGTCGCCCGTGATCGCCACGCGCGCGGTGCCAAGAACGGGGCCTGTATCCAGTCCCTCGTCCATCTGCATCACCATGACCCCGGTCTCTTTGTCGCCCGCCATGATCGCACGCTGGATCGGTGCGGCGCCCCGCCATCGCGGCAGGAGAGACGCATGAAGATTGAGGCAACCGAGACGGGGTGCCTCAAGGATTGGCGCTGGCAGCAAAAGCCCATAGGCCACGACGATGGCGACATCGAGATCGAGATCGGCAAAGGCTTTTTGTTCGTCTTCGCCCTTCAGGCTATTCGGCGTGCGCACGCCGATTTTCTTGGTTTCGGCAAATTCGTGCACTGGTGACTTTTTGAGGTCCATGCCGCGGCCGGCTTTGCGCGGCGGCTGGGAGTAGACGGCCACCACATCATGACCAGCGTCAACCAGGCCTGAGAGCACGCCCACCGAAAAATCGGGCGTGCCCATAAACGCAATGCGGAGAAGTTTCGAGTCTGTCATAACCGGGAGGGTGCGCGTTCGGAACCGGTCAGGCCAGTTCTTTTTCTTTCAGGCGGCGTTCTTTCAGGAGTCGCTTCAACACCCGGTCACGCTTCAGCTTGGAGAGGTGATCGATGAAGAGCACGCCTTCCAGATGGTCCATCTCATGCTGAAGACAGGTGGCCAGCATCTCATCACAGTCGAGCTCGCGGATTTCGCCGTCATAGTCGAGAAAACGCACACGGCATTTCGCGGGGCGTTCTACTTCGTCATAGAATTCCGGGACCGAGAGGCAGCCTTCTTCGTACACACGTGTCTCCGTGTCATCGGTCCAGATGATCTCCGGATTGACGAAATAGCGCGGCTCCGGCTCCTCTCCCTCACGCGCCAGGTCCATCACGATCACGCGCTTCGGGACACCGACCTGAATGGCAGCCAAGCCAATGCCCGGCGCGTCATACATGGTCTCCAACATGTCATCCATCAGGGCGCGCAGGTCGTCGTCCACCTTCTCAACAGGGCTTGAGACCTGTTTCAGGCGTCTGTCAGGAGCTGTCACGATCGGTCGAATGGTCATGGGAACGAGATAGGCCCCTCACGATCAGCCGTCAAGTTTTACTGCATTTCCGCGGGTTTCCCGCCGCGAATGGTGCTCTTATTGGTCGCAGTTCGCGACGCAAACCTGGCGCTCGCGAACCTGTCCGCCGCAGGAGCTGTAGCACATGTTGAACTGCCCGACGCATTGCGAGCCGATATCCTCGCATTGATAATAAGAGGCCGTGCGTTCATACGGCGCATCGGGCCGTTCCGGCACGCCGGGTGCCCCCTCATAGGTCCCGTTTACGCGGTAAAACCGCTCGCGCGCTTTCTCTGCCCTGCGTTTTTCGTAGAGATACTGATCGAGCTCATATTCGTAATTTTCCTGGGCGCGCAGGTTTTCCTCGCGGACCCGCAGGTCTTCGCGGTAGCGGCAATCGGATCTTTCGGCTTCGGCATTGCGGGTGCACTGATTTTGACCGGTCTGGCACTGCGACAGGCACTGCATGCCGCCCTGCTGGGTCGGCGGGGTGTAGTCATAATGGGTTTCGATCACCGGTCCGCAGGCGGCCAGAAGCAGTGCCACCACCGAAAGGCCTATAAACCGGCCAAAATCTTTGAGAATTCTCATCACATCCCCTCGTCCTCAAGACTTACCCCGCTCTTTTATGCGGGTGGGCGCCTGAATAGGTCAAGGGCACTGCGGATCCCAAGATTTCGGGTATAGTTGGCGCTCTGTGCAATTTGTGAGATTCGATGGACGCTTCTTTCCTTCCCTACCTGGTTTCAGCTGTCGTCACCGCGATCGTTGTTACGGCGCTGCTGGTGGTGCGACTGCAAAAAGGGAAATCTGAAGAAACGCCTCCTGGGCCTGATCCTGTTGAGCAACAGCTTGCGCAACTTGCCGACATGCAGAACCAGTTGGCTGGTAGGCTGGCCACCCTTCAAGAGGGACAGGTCAACAGTCAACAAACGCTGAACCAGGCTTTGAACGAACGGCTTGATGCGGTGAGCCAGCGGCTCAACCAAAGCCTCACAGAAAGCACTCAGAAAACAAACCAGACGCTCAATGAGCGGCTTGAGAAGGTCAGTAAGAACCTCACAGAGACGTCACAACAGAACCGCGAGCAATTGGGGGAGCAACTGGGCGTTCTACACACGCGCCTGGCGCTCATCGATGAAGCACAGAAAAAGCTGGACGGTCTCACAACCGAGGTAGTGGGACTGCAGGAGGTTCTGGGCAATAAACAGGCGCGCGGCGCCTTCGGCGAGATCCAGTTGAATGATCTGGTGACCAGCGCGCTGCCGCCGTCGGCCTATTCTTTTCAGACACCCTTGTCCAACAAGAGCCGTCCCGATTGCCTGATCAAGCTGCCGAACCCGCCGGGCTCCATCGCAGTGGACAGCAAATTCCCGCTCGACAGCTATCGACGGCTGGTCGAGGCGCCGGATGAAAACGCGAAAACACTTGCCGCCCGGCAATTGAAAGCGGATGTGCAAAAGCACATCAAAGATATTTCCGAGAAATACATCATTCCGGGAGAAACAGCCGAGTCGGCATTGATGTTCCTGCCATCAGAAGCCGTTTACGCAGAGCTTCACGCGAGGTTCGCTGACGTGGTGGACCAGGGCTACAAGGCCCGGGTCTGGATTGTGTCCCCGACAACGCTGATGGCGACGCTCAACACGGTCCGCGCGGTGCTTAAAGACGCGCAGATGCGCGAGCAGGCTCATGTCATTCAAGCGGAAGTCGGCAAGCTTCTCGAAGATGTAGGGCGCCTCGACGCGCGAGTCGACAAGCTCAAAGGCCATTTCGCGCAGGCTGAGAAAGATATCCGCGACATCGAGACTTCGACGTCGAAAATCACGCGGAAAGGCGAGCGGATCAAGGAAGTCGAGCTGGAAGACCCGACCGACCTATCCCCGCCTTCTGGGACCAAATTACAATCAGGCGGCAAAGGTGCGGGAAACCAGCCGGACTTGCTTGCCGGTGAATAGAGACGTTTAAACTCAAAACCTGGGGGACGGCACATGGAAATGATTGAAGCCTTTGTGGGCGAGGTGAACAGCATTGTCTGGGGTGTGCCGATGCTGATCCTGATCGGAGCGACGGGCGTGTTCCTGATGGCCGGTCTCCTCTTCATGCCGCTCCGCAAATTGGCACATGGCTTCAAACTGCTGCTCTCCCCGGCGACACCGGGCGCAGGCGATATTCCGCCGTTTAAAGCGTTAATGACCGCCCTTTCGGCGACGGTGGGTACCGGGAACATTGCCGGCGTCGCCACCGCCATTTTCCTCGGCGGTCCGGGCGCCCTTTTCTACATGTGGCTCATCGCCCTTATCGGTATGGCGACCAAATATGCGGAAGCTGTGTGCGCGGTCACCTTCCGCGAGACGGATGCCAATGGCAACCATGTCGGCGGCCCGATGTACTACCTGAAAAACGGCGTCGGTGAAAAATATCCCACACTCGGCAAGGTGCTGGCGCCTCTCTTCGCTCTCTTTGCGGCGGTCGCTGCGTTCGGCATCGGCAATGGCGTGCAGGCAAATTCTGTAGCAGACGCCATGAGCTCAAGCTTCGGCGTGCCGCATATCGCGACCGGCCTTGTTATGATGGCCATTGTGGCGGCGGTTCTTCTGGGCGGTATCCGACGGATCGCCGATGTGGCTGGTGCGCTGGTGCCGCTCATGATCGTTCTCTATGTCGGTGCCGCGATCGTCATCCTGGTGCTCAACGCGGCCGCCATCCCCGACGCTTTTGCACTGATCTTCCGCCATGCCTTCGAACCGGTTTCTGCTGCCGGTGGTTTTGCCGGTGCGACGGTCGCCGCTGCGATCCGCTTTGGGATCGCGCGCGGCGTCTTTTCCAACGAAGCCGGTCTTGGCTCTGCGGCCATCGCCCATGCCGCCGCGAAAACCAACGATCCAGTGCGGCAAGGCCATATCGCCATGCTTGGCACCTTTATCGACACGATCATTGTCTGCACCATGACCGGGCTCGTGATCATCACGTCGGGTCTTTGGATATCCGGGGACACGGGCGCCGCGCTCACGAGTGCGAGCTTTGCAATGTCGCTGCCTGGTGGCGCGGAAATCGTCTCGGTGGCCCTCGCCGTCTTCGCCTTCACCACCATTCTTGGCTGGTCCTACTATGGCGAGCGCTCCGTTCAATATCTCTTCGGCGACCTGGCGATCCTACCTTACCGGGTGATCTGGATTGTCGCGATCCCCGTCGGGGCAACGGTCAATCTCGGCTTCATCTGGCTCCTGGCGGATACGCTTAATGCCATGATGGCGATCCCGAACCTGATCGGGCTTATCATCCTTGGTCCCATGGTCTTCAAAGCTACCAAGACTTATTGGGAGAAGCGCGCCGCGAATCCGCAAGCGGCTGACTAGAGGAGACCTGGGCACATGCTCCGCTGGTTCTACTTCGCCGGGATGGTGGCAGGCACGCTCCTGCCGCTGTCGCAATTCCTGCCCTGGCTTTCGGAGCACGGCCTCGACATCCCGCTCTTCTTTGCGGAGCTGTTTGCCAATCGCATTGGCGGCTTTTTCGGCTGGGATGTAATCGTCTCTGCGCTTGTTCTCATTCCCTTCATTCTGATTGAAGGAAAGCGCCTGGGCATGGAACGGCTCTGGCTGCCCGTTGTGGGCACGTTCCTTGTTGGCGTCTCCTGCGGCCTTCCGATGTTCCTCTACTTAAGAGAGATGCGTCTAGACCAGATGAAGGGTACCGCCGTCGACAAAGTGGTTTGAGTCAGCCTTCTTCTGCCTCACACCTTGCGCAATGAAATTTCATGCAACATAATAAGTTACATGAAAAGGATGGACGCCTGTCGGCTGTGCTCCACGTCATTTTGCACCTCGCTGAGAATGAGGAGCCTGTGACGTCTGAGCGACTTGCAAAGACCATGAAGACCAATCCTGTGGTGGTGCGACGGGTCATGGCCAGTTTGCGCGAACGCGGCTTCGTTTCATCGACAAAAGGACATGGTGGAGGCTGGCGGCTCAGCTGCGACCTTCAAACAACATCCATGCGGGACATTTACGACGCGCTCGGGGCTCCCGACTGCATTGCCCTTGATCACCGGAATGAAGCCCCGACCTGTCTTGTGGAGCAAACCGTCAACGCCGCGCTGGGTGAGGCCTTTGCCGAAGCAGAAGCACTTCTCCTCAAACAGTTCGAGCTCACGTCGCTGGCAGAGCTTAGTGCTGATTTCCACGACCGCTTCACAAAGGTCCAGCATCAGAAAGGACAAACCAACTTTGACCGGCACACCTGACTCCATCAGAGCGATGTTTGACGATCCGGACCAGGCGACCCGCTACAGTGACGGGCCCACCAAATTCGTGCCGGGTTTCGCCGATTTACACCGCATGGTGAGTGTTCTGATCAACGAGCGGGCGCCGGAAGCGGCAAATGTGTTGGTGCACGGTGCGGGCGGCGGTCTTGAGCTGGAAGCTTTTGCCCGCGACTACCCTCGTTGGACCTTCGTTGGTGTGGATCCCGCGAAAGCCATGCTTGCCGTCGCCGAGCAGCGCCTTGACTCGTTGATGGATCGCATTCAGCTCCATCATGGCTATATCCACGATGCTCCGGAGGGTCCCTTCGATGCCGCAACCAGCCTTCTCACGCTCCATTTTCTGGATGAGAGGGACTATACCGACACGGTCAAAGGAATCGTGCAAAGACTGAAGCCGGGCGCACCCCTGATTGTTGTTCACTCGAGCTTTCCAGACAGCGAGGACGACCGGGAGCTTTGTCTGTCGCGCTACGCCGCGTTTGCGACCGCATCGGGGGTTGAGCCGGAGATGGCTGAGATGGCGCGGAGCGCCGTGTCAGCGCAACTGCCGCGGATCACCCCAGAGCAGAATGTGACATTGCTGACAAGCGCGGGCTTGAGAGACGTGAAGAGCTTCTATACAGGCTTCGCGTGGCACGGATGGGTTGGCTACGCCTGACCGGGTCGATGCACCGTCTGATTTCCCTCAAGAGGCCCTACACTGGACGGCGGGATTTCATCGCCGCGGCAAGCGTGCCGTCATCTAGATAATCCAGTTCGCCGCCAACCGGCACCCCATGGGCGAGCCGCGTGACGGATACGCCTGCTGAAGCCAGTCGGTCGGTGATGTAGTGGGCCGTTGTCTGACCATCGACGGTCGCATTGGTGGCGAGGATCACTTCTGTAATCTCATCGCCCGACGCGCGCTCCAACAAAGACCCAATATTGAGATCTTCCGGGCCGACACCGTCCAACGCCGAGAGGGTTCCGCCGAGCACATGGTAGCGGCCTTTGTGAGCCCCTGCCCGCTCCAGCGCCCAGAGGTCGCCGACATCTTCCACAACGCAGAGGCTTTTCGGTTCCCGGCGCGGGTCCACACAGATCATGCACGGGTCCTGGGTATCCACATTCCCGCAGGTGGTGCAGATCACTGCTTTGTCCGCGGCATCGGCCATGGCGACAGCCAATGGCTCGAGCAGGCTTTGCTTCTTCTTCACAAGATGCAAGACAGCACGGCGCGCTGAGCGCGGCCCCAAACCGGGCAATTTACCGAGCAGTTGAATCAACCGCTCAATCTCAGGACCGCTTAGTGCACTCATCGGAGATCAAAGCCCGAAATTCATGCCTGGGGGCAGGGGCAACCCACCGGTCAGCTCTTTCATGCGTTCGGCGACAAGCGCTTCGGCTTTTGCTTTGCCGTCATTGAAAGCCGCCACAATCAGGTCTTCCAGAATTTCCGCTTCTTCCGGCTTCATCAGGCTCGGATCGACATGCAGCCGTTTCATGTTGCCTTTGCCCGACAGCGTGACGCGTACAAGACCGGCGCCGCTCGTCCCTTCGACTTCAGCGTTCTCAAGTTCGGCCTGCGTGTCGGCGAGCTTTGACTGCAGCTCCCGCGCTCGCTTCATCATGTCGGTCAGGTTTTTCAATCCGCATCCTCGTCTTTTGTACTCTCGCCTTCAGCAGGCGACGGACCCAGAAGTTCGGGCTCCACAACATTCTTGATCTTTGCACCAGGAAACGCATCCAACGCTGCCTTCACCAGCGGATCGTCCTGCACTTCCATATGCAGTTCATCGCGGCGTGTTTCCTTTTGTTGGCGCAATGTGGGCGCGCCTTCAGCCTGGGAGATGGACACCAACCAGCGTTCGCCGGTCCATTGGCGGAGCTTCTCCGCAAGCTGGCCTGCGACGGAATTGTCGCCGTGAACGACATTCACCTCGATACGGCCCTTCTCGAAATGCACAAGGCGGAGACCTGACTCCATCAAATGCGCGAGCTTTATGTCTCGTTGAGATTGGGCGTAGGCAATCACATCCGCGTAGGCACGGAATTCCGGCGCGCGTGTCGGTGCGGTCTCTGCTTGCGTTTGAGGCTGACCCACTGCCTGCGCGGCCCCCCCATTCATCGCCGCTCTGGCTGACCCGGAAGGAGCCCCACCATTCGGTCCTGAGCTCATTGTCGGCGTGCCAGCGCTTGCACCCGCAGGCTGGTCTTTCAGCTTCGCCACCAGTTCTTCCGGTGAGGGCTGGTCTGCTACATAGGCCAAACGCACGAGGATCATCTCGGCCGCTGCGATGGGTTTCGCCGCGCCCTGCACTTCGCCGATGCCTTTCAAAAGCATCTGCCAGGTGCGGGACAGCACCCGGACCGGGAGCGCTTTCGCCATTTCCTGACCGCGCACTCGCTCCGTCTCCGTGACGGTCATGTCATCGGCGGCACTCTCCGCAAGCTTCAGGCGCGTCAGCCAATGGGTGAGCTCGGCCAGGTCAGACAGAACCACCGCCGGGTCGGCGCCCGCGTCATACTGATCGCGAAGCTCGGCGAGGGCGGGCGCAATCTCGCCCTTCATCACCAAGTCAAACAGATCGAACACCCGGGCGCGATCGGCGAGCCCCAGCATGTCGCGGACATCTTCTTCCTTGATCGTGCCAGCCCCATGCGCGATGCCCTGGTCCAACAGGGAGAGGCCATCACGGGCGGAGCCTTCGGCCGCGCGCGCGAGCAGACCGAGTGCAGCGTCTTCTATTTCGACACTTTCCTTGTCGGCGACTTTCTTCAGGAGCCCCATCAGTTCTTCCGCGCTCAGGCGGCGCAGATCAAAGCGCTGACAGCGCGAGAGCACCGTAACAGGCACTTTGCGAATCTCGGTGGTCGCAAAGATGAACTTCACGTGCTCCGGCGGCTCTTCCAGGGTTTTCAGAAGGCCGTTAAAGGCAGCTTTGGAGAGCATGTGCACTTCGTCGATGATGTAGACTTTGTAGCGCGCACTCACCGGGTTGTAGCGCACGCTCTCAATGATCTCGCGGATATCATCAATGCCGGTCCGGGATGCCGCATCCATTTCCAACACGTCCTGATGACGCGATTCCATGATCGCTTCGCAATGCTCGCCGAAATCGTGAAGCTTAATGGTGGGCTTGTCGCCGTCCGCTTTGGTGTAGTTGAGCGCGCGCGCCAGAATACGTGCAGTCGTGGTCTTGCCCACCCCACGCACACCGGTCAGCATGAAGGCATGGGCAATCCGGCCGCTTTCAAACGCGTTTGAAAGGGTGCGGACCATGGCTTCCTGACCTACCAGATCGTCAAAGGTTGTGGGGCGATATTTCCGTGCGAGAACGCGGTAGCCGGAATCAGGTGTGGGAGCTGCGCTGCCGCCGCCTAAATCGAATCCGGGTTCGGTCGCGGGATCGGGGGCCTGCGCCTGTTCAGGTGCACTATCGGCGACGTCATCCATCTGGCGGTTTGCCGCTCCCCGGTTGGCATGCCAGCGCCCGAGGGGCTTTTCGCCTTCATCTCCGACGCATGGGTTGGAATTCAAAGTGGGAGGCTGGAACAGAGACCCGAGTAGGGCTCGTTACGGCTGCTTCCTTCCGGACCTGACCGGGTTGGCGAGAAACTCGTCCACCGCCAACCTCCCGAGGACACTATATCAGGGTTCAGCGGGGAATTGGCAAGAATTGCATGGGAATCGCCCCTCAACTTCAACGGTTTTGCATTTCTATGGGCCCCGTGCCACCTTGCCGCGCATCAGAACAAAAAATCCCCAAATTCGGAGGCAGGCCCATGGCACTCGAGGCCAATCCCAATATTTTTGCCAACAATCCCCTCGACCGGGCAGGACATTTGCGCACAAACCCGGACTGGATCGCCGAGAAGCTCGCCGACAGCAGCAGTCTCGCCGTGCCCTTCTGGAACCTGAAACCTCTGGTGCTTCCTGAAGAACAGCCGGGCGCCGGCAAGGATGTAGGGTGGCTGCCGGTCAATATGGTGCAGGCGGCAGACCCGAACGGGACGACCGTTTTCTTAGGCATCAACCGCCGCGGCAAACCCCTCTTTGCGCACGATATTTCCACCCTGAAAGACCCGGAGGGGGATGGCCCGTTTAAAGGCATGGGCGGGTTTGAAGACCTGCGCGCCGTGGGCATGATGGGGGAGTTGCCGAACACGGAACTTGCCATCATGGCGCAGGCCAAGGCCATGATTGACTGGCATGCACGCCACGGCCATTGCGCTGTTTGTGGCGCCGCCACCGACATTGCGGAAGCGGGTTACAAACGCGTCTGCCCGTCCTGCGGGGCGGAGCATTTCCCGCGCACGGACCCTGTGGTCATCATGCTGGCGACGCACGGCGATAAAGCGTTCCTTGGACGCCAGAAGATTTTTCCCAAAGGCATGTTCTCAGCGGCCGCCGGTTTTGTGGAGCCGGGCGAGAGCATTGAAGAGGCAGTTGCCCGCGAGCTCGATGAGGAAGCGGGGATTGAGGTCAATTCCGTGCGGTATCACTCGACCCAACCCTGGCCCTTCCCGTCCAGTCTCATGATCGGGTGCATCGCCGAAGCCACCAGCGAAGAGTATGAGATTGACGGTGTGGAACTTTCAGAAGGCCGCTGGTTTACACGAGACGAACTCGCGGCGGCCCTCGACGGCAAAGCAGACGGCTTCTTCGTGCCGCCCGCCTTCGCCATCGCGCATCATCTTGTGAAAGCGTTTGTCGAGGGGTGGTAGTCACCCCTCCCTGGCGGCAATTAGCCTGGGGACGAACCAGACCGGCCAGGCAGCGATGATAAGGTTGGGTATCCACCAGCTCGCGTCAAAATCACCAAGAATTGCCCAATAGCAGATCGCCATGAAGCCTGCGCAGAACGTGAGGGCCGCCGAGACCAGCGCATAACCAAACCAGCGCCGGTCTCCATTGGTGAAGAGGCGTGCTGCATAGATGCCCAGCACCGCGAAGATCACATCCAAAGGAAAGAACGACCAGTTCCATGCGACCACGCGCGGATCATAATAGTCCTTGAACAGATATCCTTCCGGGATGGCGACCAGACCGAGTGCTACGAGCGCTGTGACGAACCAATAGGTCAGCAGCAACCAATCGGTACCCAGCATCCATGGCCTCATTTTCATGAAAACTTCGCCTGAATTCATCACAGCTCCAACATTACATTTGTTACGTAACGATAGTAATGCTAAAAATATGACGCACGCAACGGCAAACTTGGATGGGCCTCATGCCGAAGAAAGTCGACCACGATGAACGACGACGCGAGCTGGTTCAGGCCAGCTGGGACGTCCTTTGTAAAGATGGCCTGGAAGCCGTATCGCTCCGGAAAGTCGCGGATGCCGCTAACTGCACAACAGGCCGAATTGCGCACTATTTTGATGGGCGTGACGAGTTGCTTGTTGCCTCACTTCGTCTCGCAAACTCTCAGGCCGCTGAACGAATGCAAGCGATTGCCGACAGTGAAACCAATCCTCTCAAGCGGCTACGGGCTATCTTGCTAGAGAGCCTTCCCCTGGATACCCGGCGGCTGAAAGAGTGGCAGGTCTGGCTGAGTTTCTGGTCGGCCACCATCGGTCACAAAGAGCTGGCTACAGAAAACCAACGCCGCTACCAAGAATGGCGGGCGGCGCTCACATCCGCCATTCGGCCGCTTGCCTCGAACAAAGATGCCCCCATCCTTGCGGACCGTCTCGTCACGCTGATTGACGGGCTTGGGATCGGTGCAACACTCGAGCCCACAAAAGAGAAACGCTTGCAGGCAGAAGCCGAGATCGATGCTTTTCTCAAAGCACTGCGCTAGAGGTTAATCTGCGGCTGGCATGTTTGCGCGGAAGGGACTTGCCTTGTAGACGCCAAGGATCTTGAGTTCGGAACAGAAGAACTCAAGCTCTTCCAGTGCCAGACGCACATTGCGCGACGACGGATGGCCTTCCACATCCGCATAGAATTGCGTGGCGTTGAAGGAACCGCCCAGCTGATAGCTTTCCAGCTTGGTCATGTTGACGCCATTGGTGGCGAAACCGCCCATGGCCTTGTAGAGCGCGGCGGGTACGTTGCGCACCCGGAAGATGAAGCTCGTGATCACCGGCTCTTCTTCAGGCTCCGCATCATCCGGCTCCGCGGCCATAATGATGAAGCGTGTGGTGTTGTGCGCAGCGTCTTCCACATCCCGCTTCAGGATGTCGAGGCCATAGATTTCCGCGGCAAGCTTCGGCGCAAGCGCCGCCTGGCTCGGATCACCGGCTTCTGCAATCTGCCGCGCTGACCCCGCCGTGTCGGCGCCTACAACGGCGCGCCACTTGTGTTCCGAGATCAGGTTGCGGCACTGGCCGAGCGCCATGACATGCGACTGAACGGACTTGATGCTGTCCAGCGTCGCGCCCTTTACGCTCATCAGTTGGAACCGGATCGGCAGGAAATATTCCCCAATGATGTAGAGGCCCGATTCCGGCATCAGATGATGAATGTCCGCCACCCGACCCGCGACGGAGTTTTCAATCGGGATCATGGCGAGGCGCGCTTCACCGTTCTTAACCGCCGCCAGGGCTTCTTCGAACGTGTCGCAGGGCCGCTCAACCATGTCCGGAAAGGCATCCCGACAGGCAATATGTGAATTTGCACCAGGCTCGCCCTGAAACACGATGACGTTTTCCGGTGCGGCGGGTGAAGCGGCTTCAGCCATGGTCTTAGCGGTTTAAACCGCCCTTTCGTATTGGCCCTAGGCGGACAGTTCCGCGCGGGCTTTCTCCAAGTCGGCGGGAGTATCGACACCGAGCGGAACAGTGTCAACGAGGGCTGCGTCGATGCGCATGCCCGCTTCCAAAGCCCGCAACTGTTCCAGTTTTTCGCGGATTTCGAGGGGTGACGGGGGCAGCGCCACGAAGCGGGCCAGCGCCTCGCGCCGATAGCCGTAGAGCCCGATATGATGATAAAGCGGACCCTCATTCGCCGGGGCGGTTGCCCGAGTGAAATAGAGCGCCCGGCCTGCCCTCGTACCCTCCTCTAGCGAAAGGACGGCTTTCACGACATTGGGATTGGTCTTTTCCTGCTCATCGGATATCTCGGCGACAAGCGTCGAGATGTCCGCTTGTGTCGTCTCAAGCACCTCCAGCGCCGCCTTGATGATGGTGGGGTCCAGAGTGGGCAGGTCCCCCTGCACATTCAGAATCACATCGTGGGCGCCATCCGGGTCCACTTTATTGAGGGCCTCATAGACCCGGTCGGATCCGGATGGCAGATCCGGGTCGGTCAGAACCGCCTCGCCGCCCGCTTGCTCGACCGCCTCGACAATCTCCTTCTCCGCCGCGGCGATTACCACGCGGCCGATGCCAGCCTCTTCCGAGCGGCGCATGACCTGCACGATCATGGGCGCACCGGCGATATCGGCGAGAGGTTTGTCCGGCAGACGGGTGGAGGCCAAACGGGCCGGGATAAGAATGATTGGCGAAGAAGTCATGAAATCCGGTCAGAAAGGGCAAAAATGAGTGATTCGGCGCGTCCAGAGCCCTCCAGACGCTCCGGCGGCCCACTTCACGCGCTGAAAGGGCGGCAGAGCGCCGCAGGTTTTGGGACTTTATACGGGTTGCAGGGGCCTCACGGAAGCGGGTAATCTCCGCGCCAACCAGCGGGTGGGGGCTTCGCGGGCCAATTTGTGATCGCTGAGACCCTCCCCAAGACCACCAAGGCCGGAGCCGCTTTTCCATGGATAGTTTTGAATTCAACAAAATCGCAGGTGCATTTCTATTTTCCATCCTGCTTCTGATGGGCGTGCGGGAATTGTCCTCCGTGATGTTTTCCCCACAAGCGGCGAACCCTGCTTCCTTTCCGGTTGAAGTGGCAGACACCGGCGCGCCAGCCGGGGGCGACGCCGGCGCCGTTGAAGACGAAGGCCCAAGCCTTGCTGTTCTTCTGGCTAGCGCGGATATCGGCAAAGGCGAGAAGGTCGCAAAGAAGTGCGCTTCCTGTCATACATTCGAAGAAGGTGGCGTCAATAAGATTGGCCCGAACCTTTATGGGGTTATCAGCCGCGCCAAGGCACAGGTCGCCGGTTTCAATTATTCCGATACTCTGACCACTATGGGCGGCGTATGGGACTTTGAAACGATGGATGCGTTTCTTGAAAAACCCGGCCGCTATGCACCCGGCACGACCATGTCCTTCGCCGGTCTGCGCAAGCCGAACGACCGCGCAAATATGATTGCTTATTTGAACTCACTGGGTTCCAACGTGCCGCTTCCAGCAGTTGAATAAGCCACACATTAAAGATTTTTAAGAGGCGCCGGTCCTGCCCCGTTTGGCAAGGATCGGCGCCTTTTTTCGTGCTAATCTCCCGCTCACTGAGATCGCAGTCTCGCCACATTCCTCTCATGGAATAAGGTGTGCGTCGTAGGAAGACATGAGGGAGAATGAGTTTTGGCATGGGTTGGACGTTTAGCTGGTGCGGGTTTGGCTCTGTTGGTCGGCACAGGCGGCGCCTTTGCCGAGGATGCAGAACTCCATGGGCTCTCTCTCTTTGGATCGGTGAAGTATCCGGCGGGTTTTGAGCATTATGACTATGTGAACCCGGATGCACCCAAAGGCGGCACGCTGCGCTATGCCAGCATTGGCAGTTTCGACAGCCTCAACCCTTTCATTGTCAAAGGCCGGTCCGCGGCTGGGATCACGACATTCCTCTATGACACATTGATGGTGTCATCCTTTGATGAGCCTGCGACTGAGTATGGGCTTCTCGCGGAAACGGTCTCCCATCCAGAAGACTATTCGTCCGTCACATTCAAACTGCGCCCAAGCGCGATGTGGCATGACGGCAAGCGGGTGACACCGGAGGACGTGATTTGGTCTCTTGAGACGCTGAAATCGAACCTCCCGTTCTACAACGCCTATTACGCTGACGTTGAAAGCGTGGAAAAACTGTCGCCGCTTGAGGTTCGGTTCAATTTCTCCGTCTCCGGCAATCGCGAGCTTCCGCTGATCGTCGGCCAGATGCCGGTCCTGCCCAAACACTATTGGGAGACACGGGATTTCGGCGCCACCACCCTGGAGCCACCCCTAGGCAGCGGGCCCTATCGTGTATCGGAAGTCGATGCACCGACCTCTATCACCTATGAGCGCGTGCCCGACTATTGGGCCGCAGATCTCAACGTGAATGTCGGCGCCTATAATTTCGACGAGATCCGGTTCACATATTTCGGCGACAACACCATCGCCCTTGAAGCGTTCAAGGGGGGTCAGATCGACGTCCGCTTCGAGAACTCTGCGAAGGATTGGGCGACAGGCTATGACTTCCCGGCGGTGCGGGAAGGCTTGGTGCGCAAACAGGAGCTCTACACGTCCAACCCGGAGCCGATGCAGGGCTTTGCGATGAACACACGTCGCGACAAGTTTGCAGACGTGCGCGTGCGCGAAGCGATCGGCCTCGCCTTTGATTTCGAGTGGGCCAACAAGACGCTCTTTTATGGTCAGTACATTCGCACCGACAGCTATTTTGAGAATTCAGAACTTGCGGCAAGCGGTCTGCCGGAAGGCGCAGAGCTTGCGCTGTTGGAGCCCTTCCGCGATCAATTACCTGACCGCCTGTTCACGGAAACGTTCGAGGTGCCTACGACCGATGCCAGCGGCGACAACCGACGTAACCTACGCGCCGCGACACGGCTGCTTCAGGAAGCAGGCTGGTCGGTCAATGAAGACGGCGTGCTGGTCAATAATGAGACCGGCGCCCCCTTCGAGATTGAATTCCTTTTGGTTTCCCCAACCTTTGAACGCGTGGTCCAGCCCTATCTGCAATCTCTTGAAAAGCTCGGCATCCAGGGGAGCATCCGCATTGTCGATACATCGCAATATCAGAACCGGTTGGACAGTTTCGATTTCGACATGATCATTCACAGTGCCGGACAGTCTCTCTCCCCCGGCAATGAGCAGCGGGAGTTTTGGGGCTGTGAAGCGAAAGAACGGAATGGCAGCCGCAATGTGATCGGCATTTGCGACCCGGTCGTTGAAGCCCTGATCGATGAAATCATCCTCGCCAAAGACCGGGAAGCGCTGGTCACGGCAACGCATGCGCTCGATCGGGTGCTTCTGTGGCGCCACTATATCGTGCCGCAATGGCATATCCCCTTTACCCGCGCAGCCGTCTGGTCACACATTGACCATCCGGAGCCCACGCCGGCCTTTAACCCCGGCTTCCCCACCATCTGGTGGCACACAGGTGATGAGGCGCCAAACTGATGCGGCGCCTAGGAACGGCGGCCATCGCAGCAAGTCTTACGATTGCCACAACGCTTGGCAGTGCCTTAGCGGAACCGCGCCATGGCATGTCGATCTTTGGCGATCTTCTATACGACGAGGACTTTCCGCACTTTTCTTACGTCAATCCGGATGCGCCGAAAGGCGGCCACTTCAGCCAGATCGGTCCTGGCTGGATCCTCAACCAGTCGCCGCTCACCTTTGACAGCCTCAACAGCTATATCCTCAAAGGCAATGGCGCGATGGGGGCGGAGCTCACGTTCGACACGCTGATGGCGCGCTCCGGCGACGAGCCCGACGCAGTCTACGGCCTGGTTGCCAAAACGGCCGATGTGGCGGAAGACGGCAACAGTGTCGTCTTCGAATTGCGTCCGGAAGCCCGCTTCCATGACGGCAGCCCGTTGACGGCGGAAGACGCCGCGTTTTCATTGATGTTGTTGAAGGAGAAGGGGCACCCTCTCGTGTCTCTTACCATTAAGGAGATGGCAGAAGCGGAGGCCCTGTCCTCACACACGCTGAAAGTGACTTTCACCGGGGATCAAACGCGCGATCTTCCCCTCCTCATCAGCGGACTGCCGATCTTCTCCAAGACCTACTACGAGACACATGATTTCGAGGCGACCACGCTAGAGGCTCCGCTGGGGAGCGGTCCCTACCGCGTCAAAGACTTTGAGCAAGGCCGCTATATTACCTATGAGCGTGTGGAAGATTATTGGGCGCGCGATCTCAACGTGAATGTCGGGCGGTGGAATTTCGACACGGTGCGCTTTGAATTCTATCGCGACCGGACCGCGCAGTTTGAAGCGTTCAAGGCTGGCGAATATCTGCTGCGCGAGGAATTCACCTCGAAGGTCTGGGCGACCGAATACAACTTCCCTGCAGTTGAAGATGGCAGAGTGAAACTGCTCACCATGGAGGATAAGACGCCCTCAGGCGCACAAGGCTGGTTCCTCAACACACGCCGCAATCAGTTTTCTGACCCTCGGGTCCGCGAGGCTCTCGGCCTGGCATTCGACTTTGAGTGGACGAACAAAAACCATTTCTTCAACCTCTATCAGCGCAGCGGCAGCTATTTCGAGAACTCGGACATGCGTGCGAGCGGCCTGCCCTCGGCCGGGGAACTGGCGCTGCTTGAACCATATCGGGATCAACTCCCGGCGCGTGTCTTTGAAGACGCGATCGAACCGCCGGTGTCTGACGGCTCCGGCAAAGACCGGCGTCTCCTTCTTCGCGCGAGCAAGCTTCTCGATGAAGCCGGGTGGACCATCCAGGACGGAAAAAGAAGGAATGCCGATGGGGAGGTGCTCACCGTCGAGTTTCTGAACGACGCGCCCACGTTTGAGCGGGTGATTTCAGCCTTCCAGGCCAATCTCACGCAGTTGGGGATCGAGACCAGCATCAAACCGGTGAACTCCGCTGAATATCAGGAGCGGGTGAAAGTGTTCGACTTTGACGTCATGTCCCGCCGCTTCTCCATCCGGGCGACCCCAGGCGTGGAGATCCGGAACTATTGGAGCTCGGAAGCAGCTGAGACATCCGGCAGCCTCAACCTCTCTGGTATTGCCAATCCGGTTATTGACGGCTTGATGGATAATATCATCGAGGCTGAGAACCGGGAGGCACAGCAATTGGCGGCGCGCGCCATTGATCGCGTCTTGCGCAGCGGCTTCTATTGGGTGCCGCATTGGTACAAAGCTTCTCACACATTGGCCTTTTGGGATGTCTTCGCCCGCCCGGAGAAAGCGCCTCGCTATGCCCGCGGCGGGATGTCGACGGATAAGCGCGGTGTCCTCGACACATGGTGGATCGATCCCGAGAAAGCCGCCAATGCGCCGCAAACGGAGCAACCCTGATGACCCGATGGGCACCGACAGATTCGTGACTTCGATTTGATGATGATTTGGGGGATGTTAGCGATTCAGATAGACTCTTGTCTCACATTTGAGGCAGTTCCGCCCGCATCTCAACCAATCCGGACCGAGTAACATGGCCGCCTATATTATTCGACGGCTTCTTTTGATGATCCCGACCATCCTGGGCATCATGCTGGTGAGTTTCACCATTGTGCAGTTTGCGCCGGGTGGTCCGATCGAGCGGATTATCGCGCAGATTCAGGGAACAGAGGTTTCCGCCACCGCCCGGGTTGGCGGCACGGCTGGCAGCGACTTTTCCGGTGGCGGCGGGGCGGCAGCAAGCGACGTCACGGCAAAGTATCGCGGTGCCCAGGGACTTGATCCGGAGTTTATCGCAAGCCTCGAAAAACAGTTCGGTTTCGATAAACCTGTCTATGAACGCTTTGGGTTGATGGTGTGGAACTATGCGCGCTTTGAGTTTGGCGAAAGCTATTTCCGGGACGTCCAGGTCATCGATCTCATCATTGAGAAAATGCCGGTCTCAATCTCGTTGGGCCTCTGGACGACGCTCATCACCTATATGATTTCCATTCCACTGGGCGTCATGAAGGCAGTGAGAGACGGTTCCAGTCTGGATGTCTGGACCAGCGCGGTGATCATTGTCGGCTATGCAATCCCGGGCTTTCTATTCGCGGTTGTCCTGATTGTTCTTTTCGCCGGAGGATCCTATTTCGACGTCTTCCCGCTCAGGGGCCTCACCTCGGACAATTGGGAAGAGCTCTCGTTTTTCGGCAAGATTACCGACTATATGTGGCACTTAGCTTTGCCGATCACTGCGATGGTGATTAGCGGCTTTGCCACCACGACGCTTCTCACCAAAAATTCCTTTTTGGATGAAATCAAAAAGCAATATGTGGTGACCGCGCGGGCGAAAGGTCTCACCGAACGCGAGGTTCTTTACGGGCATGTGTTCCGCAACGCCATGCTGATTGTCATTGCTGGCTTCCCAGGCGCCTTCGTTGGCGTGTTTTTCACCGGGTCGCTTCTCATTGAAACCATCTTCTCCCTAGATGGTCTCGGGCTTCTATCTTTTGAAAGCATCATCAACCGCGACTATCCTGTTGTCTTTGGGACGCTCTACATCTTTGGCCTATTGGGGCTGGTCATCACGCTCATCAGTGACCTCACCTATACGTGGATCGATCCCCGTATCGATTTTGAAACGCGGGAGGTCTGATGTTTCGATCCCTGCTCGCCCGTTTGAACGTCACACTGCCTCAGATGACTCCGCTCAATGAACGGCGCTGGCGGAACTTCAAAGCCAATCGCCGGGGGTTCTGGTCGCTCCGCATCTTCCTGGTGCTCTTTTTCGTCACCCTGTTTGCGCCGCTTATCGCCAATGACAAGCCATTGATCCTGACCTTCGAGGGATCGCTCTACTTCCCGGCCTTCAACACCTATGCTGAGACCACATTCGGCGGCGATTTCGCGACGGAGGCGGACTATCGCGATCCGTTTGTGCAGGACCTCATAGCAGACGCGGACGGGATCATGATCTGGCCGCTCATTCGCTATAGCTATGACACGATCAACCGCAATCTGCCGGTGCCCGCCCCTGCACCTCCCAGTGCGGAGAACTGGCTTGGCACAGACGATCAAGGGCGCGATGTCGTCGCGCGCCTCATATACGGGTTCCGCATCTCTGTCCTGTTTGGGCTCACGCTCACCTTCTTCTCCTCCATCATCGGAGTCGCGGCTGGCGCGGTTCAGGGCTATTTCGGCGGCTGGCTTGATCTCATCTTTCAAAGGTTCATCGAGATTTGGACCAGCGTGCCGCAGCTCTATCTCCTGATCATCATCGCGGCGATCATTGAGCCCAACTTCTGGATATTGCTTTGTATCCTGCTGCTCTTCAGCTGGGTCGCGCTTGTAGGTGTCGTGCGCGCTGAGTTTCTCAGAGGCCGGAATTTTGAGTATGTGAACGCGGCGCGCGCTCTTGGCGTCTCCAATGGCACGATCATCTACAAACACCTGCTCCCCAACGCGATGGTCGCGACTCTCACCTTCATGCCGTTCATTTTGAATGCGTCGATCACGACGTTGACGTCCCTCGACTTTCTCGGTTTCGGTCTGCCGCCAGGCTCTCCCTCGCTCGGCGAATTGCTGGCGCAAGGCAAAGCCAATCTTCAAGCCCCCTGGTTAGGCTTCTCCGGCTTTTTCACCATCGCCATTATGTTGAGCCTGCTGATCTTTATCGGTGAGGCGGTCCGGGATGCGTTTGATCCCAGAAAGACGCTCGCATGACGGACCAGCAGGAAACCAGAGAGACTACGCCGCCGCTCATCGAGATCGACAATCTCCATGTCGATTTTCGCCAGGGCGAGGAAGTGACCCACGCCGTCAAGGGTGTTTCCCTCACCATCGACGCGGGCGAGACAGTGGCTCTGGTCGGCGAGTCGGGTTCCGGCAAGTCGGTGACGGCACTCTCCATCCTAAAGCTTCTGCCCTATCCGCAGGCGTCTCACCCGCACGGCAGCATTCGCTATCGTGGTGACAACCTCATGAGCACGGACGAGGATGCGCTGCGCTCCGTGCGCGGCAATCAAATTTCCATGGTGTTTCAGGAACCCATGACCTCGCTCAACCCACTCCACACGATTGAGCGCCAGGTGGGCGAGATATTGATCCGGCACCGGGGTCTCAGCAATGAAGCCGCGCGGGCGGAAGTTCTGTCCCTGCTCAAGAAAGTAGGCATACGAGATGCAGAGAGCCGGCTCGGCGCTTACCCACATCAGCTCTCCGGCGGGCAGCGGCAACGGGTCATGATCGCCATGGCGCTCGCCAACGAACCTGATCTGCTCATTGCCGATGAGCCCACGACCGCGCTCGACGTCACGGTTCAGGCGCAAATCCTTGCCCTGCTGAAAGAACTCCAACGCGAGATGGGCATGGCCATGCTTCTCATCACCCACGATCTTGGCATCGTCCGGAAGATGGCGGACCGGACCTATGTGATGACCGGCGGTGAGGTGGTCGAGACCGGCCCTACGGCACAGATTTTCTCTGAACCGCAGCACGACTATACCAAGCACCTTCTCGCAGCTGAACCCAAAGGGCACCCGGAAGCGCCACGGGTGGATGCACCGGTGGTGATGGAAACGGATGACCTCAAGGTCTGGTTCCCGATCAAGAAGGGATTGCTGCGCAAGACCGTTGATCACGTGAAGGCCGTGGATGGGATCAGTGTGCGCGTCCAGGAAGGTCAGACTGTCGGCATTGTGGGTGAGTCCGGCTCCGGCAAGACAACGCTCGGCCTTGCCCTTCTTCGTCTGATCTCAAGCGAAGGACCGATTCGATTTGAGGGGGATCAGATTGACGGCCTGACCGAAAAGGATGTGCGACCGCTGCGTGAGCATATGCAGATCGTGTTTCAGGACCCGTTCGGCTCACTCTCCCCGCGTCTCTCCATTTCGCAGATCGTTGAAGAAGGCCTCATCGTTCAAAACCAAGGTCTGTCTGCGACGGAGCGAAGGACAAGGGTGTCCGCCGCGCTTCAGGAAGTGGGGATTGATCCGGCGATGCAGGACCGTTACCCCCATGAATTCTCCGGCGGCCAACGGCAGCGTATCGCTATTGCGCGTGCCATGGCTTTGCAGCCCAAATTTGTCATGCTGGATGAACCGACCAGCGCGCTCGATATGTCCGTGCAGGCACAGATCGTTGACCTCCTCCGCTCTTTGCAGAAGAAGTACAACCTTGCCTATCTCTTTATCAGCCATGACTTGAAGGTGGTGCGGGCGCTCGCCGACCAGGTGATCGTGATGCGTGCCGGCAAGGTGGTTGAGCAAGGGCCGGCAGATCAGATATTCGACGCGCCTCAGACCGACTATACGAAGACACTGATGGCAGCAGCGTTTGATCTCGAAACCGGCCCCGGGGTCGCCTCGTCCTGAGGCGTCAGCCTGATGCTCCCAGCCTCTTAACGCTCGTCACTGGTCCATCGCTTTTGTCGATGCGGCGGACTGCTTCCGCAATCGGCTCTTTCACCGTGCGCATGTGAGTGGCGTTGGCATGCAGCAGCGTCTCCCGGTCCACCATGATACCCACATGGCCGCGCCAGAAGATCAGATCGCCGCGCTGCAAACCTGAGAGATCGCTCGGGTCCGCCAGGGACTCACCGAGCGTGGCCTCCTGAAGGTCCGTGTCCCGCAGGCAGGCAATGCCGCATCTCTCCAGACTCATCTGGACCAGCCCTGAGCAATCCAGGCCGCGGGCATCGCGACCGCCCCACAGATAGGGCACGCCCAAAAACTCCTCCGCAACGGCGACATAGTCGGTTGCATAGGTGTCGATCTTGGATAGGTGGGAGGAAACGACATATCCGCCACCCTCCAGCTCTACAAATTTCGCAGCAGCGCCTGTGACAACCAGTTTTGCGTTCATGGATAAGGGTGTCGCCGGTCGCGACTTAATGTCCGCCTCAGGATAGATAAAGGTTCTAAGCGCTACGACACGATGGGTTGCAATGCTGTTTTGGGACTGCAGCAGGTCTGCTGAGATGTAGCCGACATAATCGTCATGCGCCGATTGCCCCCAACACCAGGCGCCTTCCGTCTCATAGACGCGAAAGGTCTCACCAAACAGGAGCTCCGTGTCCATGGGCGCATGGTCTTCTGGTCGTCGCAGCAGAGGCGCGCGCGGCGCGGTTACCTGAAAGTCTTCACTCTCGACGAACCGATCCGCCTCCACCTCACCTCGGAGATAGGCCGCGGCAAGATCTGGCCGATACGGGTTCAATCGCTTGTCGAGACCATTGCTGTTTGTCACGACAGGTGATCCTTTGCCTTCGAGATAATGGTGTCTGAAAGTTCACTCAGATAGACCGAGCCCGCTACGGTTCGCTGGACGAGCACGTTGCGCTTGTCTGTGTCGTCGCGTTTTCGTTTGAGCAGATCCTTCTGGCCCATCGTGTCGAGCGCCCGCGTAATCGCCGGCTTAGAAACGTTGAGCTTGGCGGCCAGCCCTCGCACCGTGTGCGGTGGGGGCTCCAGATAGACCGTCAAAAGGATCGCAAGCTGCCGCGCGGACAGGTCAGGCACATCGCGACGCACGGTATCAAGCACCACGTCGTGCCATAGCTTCAGCGCATCAAGCGGCTTTAGATCCATCAGGTTTCCGGCTCAAATTCCGTTTCGGAGCCGGATCAGTCTACCCTGCTTCTGTGCTGGTCGCCAAGCTGGTTAACGCACGCCATAGGTGTTTTTGAGATAAGCGTACAGCGCGCGAATGCCTTGAGCTTCGCCACCCACCGGTCGGCCCGGTTTCGCACGAGGTGTCCACGCAAAGACGTCAAAATGCACGTAAGTCTTCGCCTTCTCCACAAAACGCGCGAGGAAGAGCGCCGCCGTAATAGACCCGGCAAATGGACCGTCGGAGATGTGATTGACGTCGGCAATCTTGCTGCTCAGCCAACTGTCATAGGCCGGCCATAGGGGCATGCGCCACAAGGGATCGGCGTTTTCCTGCGCCGCTTCACCCAGCGCTGCCGCGAACGCGTCATCATTTGTGTAGAAAGGCGGCAGGTCGGGACCTAAGGCCACGCGGGCCGCGCCTGTGAGGGTCGCCATATCGATCAGGAGTTCCGGTTCCTCACCGTCCGCTTCTGCCAGCGCATCCGCCAGAATGAGGCGGCCCTCGGCGTCGGTGTTGCCGATCTCAACACTCAAGCCTTTACGGCTGTCGAGCACATCGCCCGGCCGAAACGCGTTTCCTGAGACAGCGTTCTCAACTGCCGGGATCAAGACCCGCAGGCGCACATTCAAGTTTGCCCGCATAATGAGTTGAGCGAGAGCGAGTACATGGGCTGCACCGCCCATATCCTTTTTCATCAAAGCCATTGAGTTGCCCGGCTTGAGATTAAGCCCGCCTGTATCAAAGCACACACCTTTGCCGACCAGGGTCACTTTGGGCGCTGCTTCATCTCCCCAGGTAAAATCCATCAGACGCGGCGCGGCACTTTCCGCCGCCGCCCGACCGACGGCATGCACCATCGGATAGTTCTCTTTCAGCAAATCATCGCCCGTGATCACCGAACAGGACAGACCGAAACCGTCTGCCACTTGTCGGACAGCGGTTTCGAGCTCTGCGGGTCCCAGGTCGCTGGTCGGCGTGTTGACAAGATCGCGGGTGAGGAACACTGCATCCACAATGTCCGTCAGCTCGTCCAAATCGACGCCGTCTGGCAGCACCAGCTTGGGCAGCTCTCGCTCCCGTGACTTGTATTGGGTGAAGCTATAAGTGCCGAGCGCCCAGCCCAAAGCGGCCTGTACCCTGTCGAGACCTTCCATGCCCACCAGGCGGTAGGTGCCTGCAGGCAGGCTTTCAGACAGTGCTGCAAAGACGAAAGGATCGTCCGCCTTTCCAAGCCCTAAGAGTGCGCCGGAAAGGCTGCCCGCCTCGTCCGGTAGCGTCAAAACGCGTCCCGCTTCACCCGTGAACCCTGCTGTCCCGACCCACGCAGCCCCCGTACCGGCATGTGCGTCGCACCAGGCTTGCACTTCACCTGACCTGACAGGCCAGACGGGCAAAGCGACAGCGTCTTTGTCGGTTACAAACACATCTTCCACGGGCGCGACCTCTTTTGAATTTGCTCAAATGCCCGCAAACAGTATAGAGGGACTGAATGGCCTGCAATCCCAGCCCCTATCGTCCAATCCACTGCCAAAAGGAGTTCCCATGTCCGATCTCAAATACAGGCTGCTCACCGGACCTGATGATCATGCGTTCTGTGAGCGTGTGTCCAAAGCGCTTGATGAAGGCTACCGGCTCCATGGCTCACCCGCGATCACTTTCAACGGTGAACGCGCCATCGTTGCGCAGGCTGTTGTTCGGGTTGAGGTGTCTGACGAGACGTGACTCTCTCAGCGCTCCAGAATGCCTTTTTCAAAATAGAATAGCTCTGAGCCCGGGTGCAGAAGGATCGGCACGCCCCGCACGGCGGCCTCCGGATTGACATGCCGCCCATTAGCATTTGCGGTGACCAGGGTTTCTCGATTGCGATCATCAAATAGTGCGCGGGTGATCGCATGGACGAGGTCCGTGTCCGTGGTCTCCCGTGTGATCCACAGAGCGCCAATGCCGATGGTCTTCACATCACCCACAAAGCGGTAGGTGTTCTCAGGGATGATGAAATCGCTGTAGAAGGTGCGATCGATCCGCAGGCGATCCGCCGGTTCTCCCGCTATCGGGACAATGTCGATCGCGCCGCGGACAGCCAGGTCCTCAATGGACCTCGCAGGCGCCCCTGCCACGAGAAAATAGGCATCAAGATTGCCCGATAGGATCATTTCCGCGGAACGAGACGCATCGGCACTTACAGGCTCAATGTCTGTCAGCGACACACCAAAAGCTTTTAGTATGGAAATGGCGTCCGCCCGCGTGCCCGATCCTTCTGAACCGATCGACACTCGCAATCCTTTGAGATCCTCGACGCCGGTGATTTCCAGTCCTCGCGCCGCCACCAAGTGGATCGCTTCGACATAGAGGTTTGCAATGACCCGCAGGTTCTGGCGCGGAGGTTCTCCCTCAAACGCACCGCGGGCATGAAACGCGTCTTCCAAGACATTCGCCTGAACCAACGCTGAGTCCAACAAGCCGTCTGATACTGCGCGGGCGTTCGCGACAGAGCCAGCGGACCCTTTTGAGATGGCAACAAGCCCTGGAACCCCACATCGGCTCCCAGGAATGCAAGGGTCCGATCCGGGCGGCCGGCTGATCACCGCCGCCAGAGCTTCCCCCATGGGAAAATAGGTGCCGCCTGTGGACCCGGTCCCGATCTGGAAGAAGGTGACCCGCGCATCGTTTTCATCCCAGCCCGTCAGGCCTTTGCCCATTCCCAACACCAACAGCACCAGAACGGCGGCGCCGAGCACCAGCAGCAGGACCCGATCAAAGCCCACACGGTCAACCCCTTTACGGATCGTTAAGATGATGTTTTTGAAACGCTCTGAGGACATGACTCAGTATACAAACAAGCCAGTGGTTGCCGAAAGAGGTACGGGCAATTTGAGACCAAGTTTATGCTTAAGCCTTTCTTGAGACCTGTAAGCGAGGATGGAGCGTGGGCAAATGCATGTGCCCGCCGATTTGCTATGAGATGTGGAAACCAATGGCTTATCCAAAGTTCTTTCGTTCGCAGACCAAAGTGTCGAGATCTGTTTTGGCCACCGCGGTCGGCGCATTGATCCTGGCTGGCTGCGCAACCGAGTCAGAACCAGAGCGGCCCGGCTTGGGCGCGGCGACCGATCTGCCTGTTCACCTTTCCGAACCGCGCGATTTCGTTGCTTCCGCCGCTTATTGGGGCGGCATTTATGAGCAAGATCCCCGGAACGCTGAGGCGGCGGCCAGATATGCCCGAGGTCTAAGACATCTTGGATCGCACACACAAGCGCTCAGCGTGCTCAGCCAAGCCAACGGCCTCCACCCGAACGATCCCGCCATTCTCGCGGAATATGGCAAGACCCTGGCGGCCAGCGGCAAGCCAGACCAGGCGTCCGCGCTCCTTGCAAAAGCGGCTGTTTTGAGCCCGACAGATTGGACCATATTGTCTGCCGCGGGCGTGGCCCTTGACGAGATGGGTCAACATGACCTCGCCAAAGAAAAGTATAATTCCGCGCTGCGCCTGGCGCCTGATCATCCAACAATCCTGACAAACCTCGGCCTGTCGCACGCTCTCTCCGGCGACCTCACGTCAGCGGAACAGACCCTTCGTCGCGCTGTCGCCAATCCTTCGGCTGGCGCTCACGCCCGACAGAACCTGGCTTTGGTCCTCGGCCTTCAGGGCGATTTCGAAGAAGCGGAGCGGCTCGCACGGGCTGACCTCCCGCCGAGTCTTGCATCAAACAACATCACCACCATCCGCTCCATGCTGGCCCAGCCGGCGCTTTGGCGTGAGATGGAGGCTCTGGACGCTCCCATCGACATTCAGTAACCCGTCAAATCGGTGGCTCGAAGTCGCCGATAAGATGAAAAGAGCCGAAGCGAAATGCTCGCTTCGGCTTTTCTGTGTCCAGTGCCTGTAACCCCGGCCCCGAAGAAGACTATTGATAGAGTTTGATGACCGCGGGACCCAAGATGACGAAAAAGAGCACCGGCAGGAAGAACGCAATCATCGGCACCGTCAGTTTCGGTGGCAGGCCTGCCGCTTTCTTTTCTGCGGCAGCCATCCGCATGTCCCGATTTTCCTGTGCCATGACCCGAAGGGCCGTGCCCAAGGGGGTCCCGTACCGCTCTGCCTGAATGAGGCTCATTGTCACCGCTTTCACGCCTTCCAGGCCCGTTCTGGTCGCGAGATTCTCATACGCCATGCGGCGATCCTGAATGTAGGAGAGCTCTGCGGTGGTCAGGCTCAATTCTTCCGCAAGCTCCACTGACTGTGTGCCAACTTCGCCTGCCACTTTATTAAAGGCAGCTTCTACCGACATGCCGGATTCAACACAGATCAGCAGCAGGTCGAGGGCATCCGGGAACGCCTTTTTGATCGATTCCTGCCTGCGCGCAATCATGTTCTCAACAAACACGTTTGGCAGGTAGAAGCCGATAAAGGCTGCGCCGAAAGAGGCGGCAACACGCGCCAAGGGTTCAAGACCGAAGGCGTTCGCGAAAAATAGATACAAGATCGTCACGACGAACAGAATGATCGGCATGAAAAAGCGGAAGAACATGAAGGAGTAGACCGGCGCCTGCCCGCGAAAACCTGCCTTCTTCAACTTGCCGCGAATGGCATCGCTTTCCATCAACTCCATCAGGTTCAAACTGTCGACAAATTGCTTGATGAAGCCTTTGGCTTCCTGTCGGAGTTTTTTGCCGTCGCGCTCGCGTTCCAGCTGTTCGCGGTGCGCGCGCCGCAATGCTTCGCGCTCACTCGAAACCGATTTCATGCGGACCGACAATTTGTCGGTCGACAACATGGGCGCGGCCAGCGTCAGAACTGTCGCAAAGGCGGCCAAAGCCATCAGAATCGTGACGATGTTTTCTAAGCTGAAGAGGCTTTCAATGAGCGCAAACATGTATCGTCCCCGCTCTAAAAGTTGAAGTTGATCATTTTACGCATGACCAACATCCCGATGCCCATCCAGAGCAGTCCGCCGACAATGATCATGTTGCCTGCGGTGGTGGTGAACAGCAGGCTGATATATTCAGGCGTTGTCAGATAAATGAGCAGCATCACCCCGGGAGGCAGCGCACCGATAATGCCGGCCGACGCCTTTGCCTCTTGTGACATGGCTTGAATTTTCGCCCGCATCTTTTTGCGATCTCGCAACACATTGGCGAGATTGCCCAGTGCTTCGGACAGGTTACCACCCGCCTGTTGCTGAATGGCGAGCACAATCATGAAGAAGTTCACCTCCGGCAAAGGCATGCGTTCGTAGACTTTCTGCAAGCCCTGCTCCACGGTCACACCCATGGCCTGGCCGTCCACCAGCTCCCGAAATTCGCTGCCGACTGGTTCCGGGCTCTCGTTTCCAATGATCTTTAAACAATCATTGATGGGGAGGCCGGCCTTCACGCCGCGCACGATGACGTCCAATGAATTGGCGAATTCTTCAACGAATGCGGCCTGGCGTCTTTTGGTCTTGAAGTTGACAAACCACCGCGGAACGCCGAACCCGCCGGCAAAACCGCCGAGCGCGGCGGCGCCAATCGGGAGGCCCGACAGAGAGATAATGACAGCGACGAACACCCCCGTAACGGTGCTCGCAATGTAAAATGTTCTGGGCGTGATTTGGAGACCGGCGCGCTGAAGACGTAGGCGAATGGTCAGCTTCTCTTTTTCCGCTTTTTGTTTCGCCTCGATTTCCTTAAGTGTTTCCTGAACCTGCTTGCGCCTTGGTCCGGAATTATCGGTTTGCGCGTCATCCTTGCCATCACCCGACCCGCCGCGACTCTTTCCATTCGCGACCCGCGCCATGCGCTGGTTGGATTTGGTGTCTTTCGACCCCGCAAACGCGAACCCAACAGCCCCAATGCACACTGCTGCAAGCAGCGCCACACCTACAATTATGAGGGTTGTCTGATCCATCAGCTGCCTCAGTCCTGCGCCCGATCGAGCGCCTGGGAGAGCTTGTGATGCTGATTGTAGTAGCGCGCCTTGTCCCAAAAGGCGGGGCGCGCGATGCCGGTGGATTTATGCCGGCCAATGATTTTGCCGTTATCGTCTTCACCGTCCATATCGTAGATGAAAAGATCCTGGGTGGTGATGACATCACCCTCCGTCCCCAGCACTTCCGTGACATGGGTAATCCGCCGCGATCCATCGCGGAGGCGCGCTGCCTGAATGATTACATCGACGGAACCTACAATCATCTCGCGGATGGTCTTTGACGGCAAAGAGAAGCCGCCCATAGTGATCATGCTCTCCAGACGGGACAGAGCCTCTCGCGGGGAGTTCGCGTGGAGCGTGCCCATGGAGCCGTCATGGCCGGTGTTCATGGCCTGTAGCAGGTCGAAGGCTTCCGGTCCACGCACCTCGCCCACGATGATCCGCTCAGGGCGCATACGAAGACAGTTCTTGACCAGATCCCGCATGGTCACCTCGCCCTGCCCTTCCAGGTTGGGTGGTCGGGTTTCAAGCCGGACAACATGGGGCTGTTGGAGCTGAAGTTCCGCCGCGTCTTCGCAGGTGATGATGCGTTCGTCCGTGTCAATGAACCCCGTCATACAGTTGAGCAAAGTGGTTTTACCCGAACCCGTACCGCCAGAGATAAGAACGTTACAGCGCACATTGCCCACGACGGCGAGCACATCGGCCCCTTCCGGTGAGATCGACTTGAAGCTCACTAGGTCGTCCATTGTGAGCTTGTCTTTGCGGAACTTACGAATGGTGAGGGTAGGTCCGTCAAGCGCCAAGGGCGGTGCGATGACATTGACGCGGCTGCCGTCGGCGAGGCGCGCGTCACAGATCGGACTAGACTCATCCACCCGTCTGCCGACCTGGCTCACAATGCGTTGGCAGATGTTCAGGAGCTGCGAATTGTCGCGAAACTTGACGTTTGTCGGTTCTACGCGCCCTTCTACCTCAATGAAGGTAATGCCCGCCCCGTTGACCATGATATCAGCAATATCGTCGCGTGCGAGAAGCGGCTCTAAGGGACCATAACCCAACACGTCATTACAAATGTCCTGAAGCAAATCCTCCTGTTCGGAGATGGACATGACGACATTTTTGATGGCGATAATTTCGCTGACAATGTCGCGAATTTCTTCGCGCGCACTCTCTGTGTCGAGCTGCGCCAGTTGCGTGAGATCGATCGTATCGATGAGCGCGTTGAAGATTGTGGTCTTGGTCTGGAAATATTCCGGCGACCGAACGTCAGCCCCCACATGTGCGGGTGCCGGTTGAGGCGCCGTCGGCGTTGGTGTTGAGACTTTCGGCTTGGCCGGTGCGGGCGCAGCCGCTTTCGGGGCGGCCGACTTCGCAGGCGGTGGGGGTGGCGCCTTTCCCTCTGCGGGCGCAGAAGGGGATCGCCCGTTTGCGGAGTCTCGACGGCCGAACATTGGTTAGCCTTTCTTTCCGCCGAGAAGCGAAGAAAGCAAGCTCTTTTTCTTTTCGACATGGGCATGGCGACCGGTTACCAGCGTCGAGAGATGACGAACCGCCGCCGTTGTTTTGTTTTTGGGGTCGATTTCCTGCAGCATCTGACCGTTGTTGGATGCTGTGCCGAAGAGAACCGGATTGAAAGGCAAGAGCAAGGTTGGCTCCTGCTCAATGGCTTCGGCGAAATCATCGGCTGGAATTTCAGGCCGTTTGGGCATGCTTACTTGGTTCAACACGACATGCGGTGCCGCGTCGTTGGTCCGTTGTTTCTTGATGAGATCCAGGAAGTTTTTGGTGTTCCTGAGGCTCGCAAGATCCGGTGTCGCCGTGATGATGATCTCATCCGCATTGAGGAGGGTTTGCCGCGACCAGCGGTTCCAGACATGAGGCATGTCCACCACCACGCAAGGGCATGTCTCCCGCACTGTCTCGATAACCGATTCACAGGCTTCCGGCAGCAGATCTTCATCGCGGTCCAAGGTGCCCGGGGCACCAAAAATTGACAGGCGATCCGTGCATTTCACCAACAATCGATCAAGCAGCACATCATCAAGGCGTTCCGGCTGCATGAGCGCTTCCGCGACGCCTTGCACCGGGTCCTGATTGAAATCGAGACCGGCTGTCCCAAATGGCAGGTCCATATCGATCAGCGTAACGTCTTCGCGCATTTCTTCCGCGATACACCAGCTCACATTGTGCGCCAGCGTGCTGGAGCCAACGCCGCCGCGGGCCCCCAGAAAGACAATTGACCGTCCAATGGGAGGGGCATCCGGGTCCGCATAAAGCCGTGCTACGGAATCCACAATCTGAATAGGCGACAGGGGTGCCACCAGATATTCGTTGACCCCTTGGCGGATCATTTCTCGATAGAGCGTGATGTCATTGAGGTGACCGACAATAACGACCTTAGTGCCTGCATCGCAGACTTCCGCCAATGCACCGAGCTGTTTGAAGAGAGTTTCACCGCCCTCAACCGTTTCCACGATGATGAGGCTCGGTGTGCCTGTGTCTTTGTAATATTTAACGGCCGCTGGGATGCCACCCATGTGAACCGTTAGATGGGCTTTGGCCAGACGCCGATCTTCCGCTGCGCGTTGAATAACGACACCGGTATCAGGCTGTTCACAAAAAACCTCAATGGAAATCCTTGGAACTGGCTTCACGACAGAGTGCGTAACGAACTCGTCGTCCTCGTCATCGAAGTCATCTTCGAAAACGGGTTCTTCCGGTATGATTTGCTCTGCGTTAGTCATCAGATACTTCGCTCACTGATCCCGAGGCGTTGCCGGATTCCGCTGATTCCGTCACCTCACCTATACGAAAGTTCTCAATCACTTCATCCCGACGCGGTGCGTAAGCCGGGTCCCATTCACGTGGACCCAACAGATCCGCAGGATCGGCTACAATTGCGGCCAGGTTGCTCTGGTTTGCGCAGCCAAAGTTTGGCGTCCGCTTATTGTTCGGCGCGAAGGCATAGTCGGCTGTCCAGTTGCCGCAGGGGCTGGCACTCGCAATATACCGTCGGTAGGTCAGTATGACCGGCGCGGCACTGTTGGCTGAGGAAGCGCGGTAGGCTGCATACCCGACAGCGGCGCCGGTAAGGCCGGCGTCAGCAAGTACGGCACGTGTCTCTGCAACGATCGACACAGCCGCGGCTTCATTCGGTGACCCGCTTGGCGCGGCAATCGTCAGCGCCCCATGTCCGCGCGCCTTATAGGTGCGCGCAAAGGCGTCGATCGCTGCTTTGTCCGCCACGCTGAGCGCGACCTTGTCCTGGGGCACATTCATTTCAAGCGTCACAACCTGCGGATCGACGCTGATGGGGTGCTGGTACCTCGCGTCAAACATTGCGTCGTCGCGGCTATTGAAAGCGCCGCAGGCCGCCAGCCCAAATGAAACGGCAAGGGTGAGGATAAATCTGGTCATTATTTTCTCCATTCCCTCAGTCCACGACAAAGCCGACAGGGCCTTGCAAGGCGCCGTTCGCACCTCCTTCACCCGCAACGCCGTAGGTAGCGTTCAGGCGGCCCATCAGGAACGTGTCCAGGTCCGACGCAGGTGCGTATCCATCCGTCGGCAGCACGATTTCATCGCGGCTTGTTGCATCAACGAGATAGGGCGTCACGATGACAACAAGCTCGGTTTCGTTGTCTTGAAAATCCCGGCTGCGAAAGAGGGACCCGAGCACTGGCACATCTTTAATGCCGGGCACACCGTCAATGTTCTGCTTTGTCGTCTCAGAGAGTAGGCCTGCCATGACCATGGACCCGCCACTTGGCAGTTCGACGGTGGTCTCGGCGCGGCGCACACGCAGAGCCGGCACGGTTACACCATCTTGCCGCGTGACGTTGCCGTTGATGTCAGTGACGCTCGACCCTTCGAAGACGAAGGACCCTTCATTGGATAGTTCACTGACCTCGGTTGAGATTTGAAGGCTGATCCGGCCTCGCCCAAGAACGACGGGCTTAAAGCCCAGCCCCACACCAAAAGGTTTGAACTCCAGGATCACATTACCGTTCCTGTCCTGCGATGTCGGGACTGGAAACTCGCCACCGGCGAGGAAGCTTGCGGACTCGCCGGAGATTGCGGTGAGGTTCGGCTCTGCCAATGTGCGCAGCAGGCCTGCGCGTTCCAAAGCGGTCAACGCACCCGTCAGGTCTGATCCGCCTGTGGCCGGCAGGCCATTCGGCGCTGTGGTCAACCCGCCCAGCGGATTGCCCTGAATGGAAAATGTGTTGGTTGTCGCCAGGCTCAACGCCAGGCTGCCGAGGTCGACAGAACTGGTGAGGTCCACGCCCAATTGCTTGATCAATGAGCGTTGCATCTCAGCGACTGTGACCCTCAGGTTGACTTGTTCTTTGCCTTCAATCGTCAGCATGTTGAGTACGCTGTCCGGATTACCGACAAAACGGGCGGCAAGATCACGGGCCTGCGCGGCTTGCGCAGCATTGGGCACAAAGCCAGACAAAACGATATTGTCATTGACCGATTCGAGCTTCACGCGCGCTCTTGGCAGAAACCGGGCAATCATGTCCGACAGACCAACAAGGTCCCTTTCCACCTGAATCTCCAGGTTCAAAATCTGTTCGCCGTGGGCGTTAAAGAAGAAGGCATTCGTCTGCCCGATCTCCATACCGATGACATACGTCCGGCGGGCTGTACGGACGACCGCGTCCACAATTGCCGGGTTCGACACCAACACATCTTTCGCATCTACCGGCAGTTCAATAATTGCGGCTTTGTTCAGGCCAAGGGTCAGAGTACGGGAAGCGGTACTCGTGCCGCCTTCCGAAATACGAACCAACTGAGCCTCACCAGCTGCCATTACGGCACCGTCGGTCGTCAAGCCGGATGTTCCAACCAATAAACCGACAAGAAAATACGCCGCGACCTTCCGAACTTTTGTCGAAGACAGGAAGCGATAGCGATAATCAGCCATCCAGGTCATTTTCCTCCCCCCGCTACCGTTGTCACCGTGGTATCTGCTCCATACCGAAGAATGCGCATTGAAGCTCCCTGACGGCTGCTAGAATGATCCGCCGATGCAGCAGCGTCAGTCGTCGGCACTTGATCAGTACGACTACCGTCCGCAAGTGGCCGCAATGCCAATGCAAGTTCACCTTGAGCCACAGCCAAAGCAAAACCCTCGGCCTGAGATGGCAGCATTTCCAATGTTGCCGTCTTACCAACAACAACCTGCTCGCCTTCCACTTCCTTAAATGTCTGGTCAATCGCCAAGACACGCACATTCCGAAGAATGGTCTCGCTGCGGTAGCCGCCACCGCCTCCATCTTCTCCAAAGGTCGACGCACGCAAGCGCATGGTCATGATCACATCAACCCGGTCGTTGGGCAGAATGAATCCGCCCGCACCGGTCTCCGGAGAAATTTTGGTGGAAACAGCGCGCATGCCAGGCGACAGGAGGGCCGACATGAAACCTGCATTCTCAAAGCTGACCAGTTTGCCCGAGGTGATCGGCTCGCCCGCCAAGATAGGACTGCGCGCAATCGCACCCCCAAACACCTCCAATGCGTTTGGTTGCACATCCTGAGTGACGTAGGCGTCAGAGACCGCATCTTCCGGCCAAGGTTGCCAGACAAGATCACCCTTGCTCACGCGCTGGCCGAGTGACAAATCACCTGCAGCCACCAGTACTTCAGACATTGGCTGTTCAATGATTTGCGGCACGGCGACTTGCGGCGTCTCATTGGACACGAGTGACCGCGCTAGGAACGCCGCAAGACCTGCGGCGACCAAAGCCAATGCCAATATTCCAATTCTCATCGCGTTCACTGGATCACCACCTTTTTCCGGCTGTGAAAGGTCGCTTTGCCTCTATCAAACGACTTTTCGATCAACTTATAGTTAATTTTTCAGGACCTTTTTCGTGAGCCAGGGCCGGCATTCGCAGCCTGTTTCATGTCTGTATTTCCCATCGAAGTGATCAGCTCGGCATCGCCAGGAGCGCAAACCAAACCGTCTGCGGCAGCGCGATAAGCGCGCCCGCGGCCAGCGCGATCCCGTAGGGAATACCTGCTTCTTTGTCGTGCAAACGGGCAATCCACGGCGTCTCAGCTGCCGCAGCTGCCAAGGGTGCCCGACGGAACATTAGAATTGTGAGAGCCAACACCCCACCGGCGATCGCCGCCCAAACCAAATAGGCCGGCATGGCAGGCCAGCCCATCCAAAGTCCCACTGCCGCCAGCAGTTTGGCGTCTCCACCGCCCAAGAGGTTCATGGCAAACATCGCCATGCCCAAAAGGAGCAGCGCCGCTCCGAGCGCGAGGTGACTGCCGATGATCATCCAGCTCAGCCCCGTAAGCGGCGCGACCGCCAGGAAAAGTCCGAGCAGCGCCAACGATATCCAATTGGGAATCCGGAACGTCATTAGATCATTGACCGCTGCAATGATCAGAAGCGCTGGGAGAATAGTCAGGACGATGATTTGCACTGCGCAAACCTCTAAAAGTTGAATGAAAACAAGCACTTTCGCCTGCCTGTCTTTGAGAGAGAATGGGGCGGCGGGTGTAAACACAGCGTAAAGAGGATGCGTTTTTCTGTCCGTGTACGGCAGTACTGGTGAGAGCCTTTTCGTCGTAACGTTCAGACATGAAAAAACCGCCGGCGCGAAATGCAGCCGGCGGCTCTTTGAACGTGTCTTCTCGCAGTGATCTTTGAGAAGTCAGTCGCGATAACTGTCTCTTGGCTTAGCCAGAGATGTTGTTCGCGACGGTCGTGAACGCAGCCAGAATGTTCGTTCCGAGCGTACCAACGATACCGACGATGGCAACTGAGATACCAGCAGCGATAAGGCCATATTCAATGGCAGTCGCACCGGACTCGTTCTTCGCGAAATGCTTCACAAACTTTGTCATGACTAGATCCTCATTTTACTCTTAGTACAGCACTAGCCCAAATCCACCGCCTTTCGGCACATGTCTTTGAGCGCTCCCAACCTATCGGCCGCGCCTTACTCCCAAGTTAATCTGAAGACAAAAATCACCCGCATCTCAATTTTTTATTTCAACAATTTTATTCAATACGTTTTAAAATTTTATTGATCACAGTAATTACTTACAATTACAAATATAAAATCATCCTTCCAGCTAGCTTGGTCTATAGATTGGTTAAAAAGAGATAACTTCCCAGGACCACCGCAGGTAGCGTTTTGGTTCTCAGTTGAGCGCAAGCTGCACCGCCTGACGCACAGCAGCCGAACAGAGTCGATTTGCAACAAACTGTTTTGTTTGCAAAGCGTTTAGCCTTTCACCCCTACAGTCGCAGCAGACCCAATAAACATGCCTGTGGCCATGAGGTCGCAGCAATAGGACTTATGCAGATGATGCACGCCCTTAAGCGCCCTCTTCGCACTGCAGCTTGTACTGCGGCGTTGACCGCAAGCCTTCTTGCGGCTCCTGCCTTGGCAAATGATCTCAAAGTAGAGGTCAACCATTCTAGCTTGCACACGCTTCGCCATGCAGCCTCCACTGTGATCGTCGGGAACCCCGCGATAGCGGACGTATCGGTCAGCAACAACAACACGCTGGTCGTCTTTGGCCGATCCTACGGCAAGACAAATTTGATCGCGCTCGACGCGACAGGCCGGCAAATAGCCAATCTTGATGTCAACGTTACCGCACCGCGTGACAATATCATCACCGTGAACAGAGGTCCTGATCAGACGTCGTTTTCGTGTGAACCCCGATGTGTGCGGGTCATTGACGCGTCCGATGCAACCAAACCCACAGATGATCTTCTGGCAACCACTGTCGGTATTACTGGCTACGCGGATGAAGTCGCATCGGCTAGCAGCGGCCAGGACTAGACACACGCATTCAGAGAACAAAAAAAGGGGCGTCTCTTTCGAGGCGCCCCTTTTGTGTTTTGTTTGACCGAACTTTTCTTACCGGCTGAGCCGCAGGTTTGACAGGTCTCGGGCGATTGCCTGGAAGACTGTTTGCAGCTGCTCATTGCTTGGCGAGTCGAAGTAGAGGGCCGGCGTCGTCGCGCACTCCTCCATCAACTCCCGGGTATCGTCACTCGAGACCTTGAAGGTAATGGTATAGAGCCGGATCCCATCAGCCTTGATGTTCTCGCATACATCCGCGGTTTTCGGATCCAGCGCGGCCTGGGCCGCCGATTTGCTGGTGGTACCCAAGCGGCCTTCTGAGACATAGCCAAATGCTGAGTAATATGACTTGTTGTGGTTGTTCCTGGTTCCAAGCCAGTTATCGCCGTCGGTGAGCAGGATGATCGCTTTGTTCACCTCAACATCGTTGTAGTCCTTGCCTTCGGTAAAGGGGGCGTCGGGGGATATGACGCGCCATCCCCATGCCAGGCCGACTGGAATCAGCGTGCCGCCGGTCGCATTCATCGCGTCGATATTGTCCAGCAAGACTTGTTTGTCGTTGGTCAACGGCGTGATTGGTTCCATGCCGCATCCGTTTTGCGGTCCACGGCTCGAGGAGCTCACATAGGCGTCGTCGTACTTGTCCGCGTTTCTCTGACGTGTGTCCTGATTGCCGGATGTCCCGTCTGACAGGTAGTTGTTGTAGTAGCCGGAGTACCCGCTGGGCTCGTCCGGCGCGAACCACGGCACCCATAGTGTGTCCGGGTTGCCCGCGCTCGGCGGCGTATCAAGTTCGTCCAATCCGTTCGGGCGCGCTTCTACGCAGCCAGGCCACGACCGGTTTTGGATCTCATCATAGAGATCCCAGATGTTCGTCTCGCCGGGATCAAAATTCTCGCCATGGATGCTCGACGCACCCGTCATATCGAGGGCGCTTTGCGGGAAATCGGTCCCAACATTCACGCCATGGGCAAAGGGGACCAATCCGATGTGAAGCTTGTCTGGCGAGGGATCTTCACCAAAGAGAATGTTGACCATGCTTTCAGCGGCATCTTTCAGCGCGCCGATTTTTCCGCTCGACGACATGGAGCCCGTATTATCGAGGACCATGACCACTTCCAGACCTTTGGTCTCCAGCGTCACTTCGATTTCGTTCCCTACATCCATTTCATCAATGCCAAATATGCCGAGAAGCGCGGTCGGCAGCGTGGCGGAAGCGGAAAGCGTTACGACATTGTCGCCCACGGTGAGCTGCAGCGCGCCGGGCACGCCGATCTCGGTGTTGGGATAGTTGGCGTTGAAGAAGTCTTGGGCCAAGGTTTCGAGATAGTCTTCCGACGCACTTGGCGAGCCCGCTACGGCAAGTCCGGCGGCATCCAAAGCGTGGGTCAAATGCGCGCGAACAAGATAGGCTCGCGAGAGGTCGACACCAATACCTGCTGCGGCAATCACCGGCATCATCGCGAGCGCAAACATAACAGCGACATTGCCTTTTCTATTGCGCTGGAATTCGCCAATCGTCGCGAGCAATCTTAGCGCTGCGACTGCCATTTTACTGCTGATCTGATCCATACTCATTTGCTCCGTTATCGGAACACTCCCGTGCCGGGGATTAAAACCGGATACAGACTACGCAGGGCTTGTTAAAGGCGGTTCAATTCAAAGATGCGGATTTAGATAAAATTGTTTCTATCTTGAGGGGAGGCCTACCGACCAGAGCACTCAAGAGAACGCCGAAACGCATAAAATTTGAGTCAAATTAGGCTTTCTTTTGGTTCAAATTGCAGTGCCGAAACTGACGGACAAGAAAACCTTTTTCGGTATTCCTCGCAGCATGAAACACCTCCCTGCTATTGGGCGGTACAACTTTGATTGATGTGAGGCATCCCCGTGACACACAAGGGCACCGGATCGGGACTATTGAGAAAGCGGCGTCGACCGCCGGTCTCTCGGTCTTTTCAGAACGATGAAGAAGGCAGCGTGGCCGTCGAGATGGGTCTCATCGCCTTGCCGTTTTTTGCTTTCCTGTTTGCACTCGTCGAAACCGCACTCATTTTCTTTGCGTCGGTCGCTATGGAAGGCGCGATGGAGGATGCGGCGCGGATGGTCCGCACTGGCGTCGCCCATCAAGACGGGATGAATGCTGAGCAGTTTAGGACTGAGATTTGTTCGCGCAGCCCGCTGTTTTTTGATTGTGACCAGAGCTTAGTCGTTGATGTGCGCACATTCGATGAGTTCGGCGATGTAGAATTCACCGACCCAATCGACGGAGACGGCAACCTCTCGAACAATTTCCAGTTCAATATTGGCGGTGCCGGCGAGGTCGTGCTCGTACGGGCCTTCTATGTCTGGGATGTGATGACTCCCATCGGGATCGGCCTTGAAAACATGTCAGGCGGCAACCGTCTGCTGGCTGCCAGTGCTGTTTTCCGCAACGAGCCTTTTGGCGAAATCCTTCCCTAGGAGCGTGATCATGTCCTCATTTTTTGCTGATATCCGCGCCTTTGGCAGCGCCCTCCTAAAACGAAATGATGGTGCGTCCTCCGTCGAGTTTGCCCTTCTCTTGCCCCTCATGATTTCCATCTATTTTGGGGCGGTCGAGATCAGCAATGCGCTTATTGCCGATCGTAAACTCAACAAGACAGGCAGCGCTGTTGCCGACCTGGTCGCGCAAGCAGTTTTGATCGATGACAATCTGATGGATGATATTTTCGACGCGAGCACAACGATCATGGAACCCTTCGGGTCTGGGTCGCTCACCGTCATTGTAGCCAGCGTTGTCGCAGACGAGAACAATGTCACCACCGTCGATTGGAGTGATGCGCTCAACGGCACGGCCTACGCGCCTGGTTCGCCCTATACCCTGCCGGCCGGTCTAACGAGTGCCGGCACCAGCGTCATCGTTGCGGAAGCGACATATACCTATACGTCACCAATAGGCGAATACCTCACCGGCGGCCTCACCTTCTCCAACCGATATTATTTGCGCCCTCGCCGCACATCTGCCGTTGGACGGACAAGCTGAGCTGGGTCTTCACAGCTGGTTAACCATGTTTCTCAATTAGGTGATGCAAACATGTCGCAGGTGTCGGCAGACGCACAGTCCAGCCCAAAAAAAGATAGGTTCGCGGCGTTCATTGTCGCTGCAAAATGGCCAGCATAGACATTGGTTCGCCCACGCAGAAATAAGTCACTGTGCCTGACACAATTGTAAGTGGTTGAATTTCAAGGAAAATGATGGCGGAGAGAGAGGGATTCGAACCCTCGAGACGGGATTACCGCCTACACGCTTTCCAAGCGTGCGCCTTCAGCCACTCGGCCACCTCTCCGCAGTCAGCGGCTTCTTAACCACCTGATTTCGCGCGCAATATACCCCACGCCCCCTCTGAATCAACACCTGTCGGCGTCTGTCGCAAAATCATCGCCCCGCGACATCTTGTCGTTCGTTCGCTTAGCAGTTACCGTTTCGTTAAGTCGTGACTTGTCGCGATGAGTAAATGGCTGGGGGGCCAAAGAATAATGATCGTTTTCAGGCTAATCGGATTAATCTTTATTGCTGCTGCTCTCATGGTTTTGGGCGCAGACGGAATACAGACGCTTGAAGCCGGAGAAGTAAAAATCCGCTCCTTGGGTGAGTTATGGACATTGCTTCATCCTGCGACACTGGAATCAGCCAGCGCATGGGCAGCAGAATCACTGCCGGGCGTGGTTGCCGATCCAGGGTTCACGTCACTTCTGACATTCCCTTCTTGGGCAGTGTTCGGCGTGATCGGCATAATTATCGCATTCCTTTTCAGGCGTCGCGACTAATCAATTCTTGATTTGGTGGCCCGGCGAACGCTTTGGGGGAAGTTTTCGCATTGTAGGACGCCCGCATAACGGAGCATGCTCTTCAGCATCGCTCCGTTATGCACTTCTATTGGAATTTAAACGTGCGGCTTCTGTTGACGCTATTATCAGGCGCCTTTGGTCTGGCTACGCTGGCAGCTGGTCTCTATGACCTTTTGGGCCCGCCGGCGCGCAGTGGTTTCTTTCACACAGGCGGCGAGATCTGGTTTGCTTTGTCGCCGGATTCGCTGAATCTCATGCAGGCGGTGACCCAGCGTTACATCTCGCCAGGCCTTTGGGACCCCACCATCGTGGCGGTTCTGAAACTGCCGGCACTCGTCTCTCTCGGGGCGCTTACAGTTGTCTTCGGTGCCTACCCGGTGCTTCGTTCGCTCAGTTCTCGTCCATCTTAAGGGCTGCGATAAACGCCTCTTGAGGGATATCAACACGGCCGAACTGCCGCATCTTTTTCTTACCCTCTTTTTGCTTGTCCAAGAGCTTCCGCTTCCGACTGACGTCGCCGCCATAACACTTGGCGGTCACATCCTTGCGCATGGCGGCGATGGTTTCGCGTGCCACAATGCGTCCGCCAAGCGCTGCCTGAATAGGCACTTTAAAGAGATGGCGTGGAATGAGCTCTTTCAGCTTTTCACACATGGCCCGGCCGCGTTGTTCCGCGCGTGAGCGATGCACGATCGTCGCCAAAGCGTCTACCGGTTCTTCATTCACCAGGATCGACATTTTGACCAGATCGCCCTCTTCGTAAGTCTCAATCTGATAGTCGAAGCTCGCATAGCCACGGGTCACCGATTTCAAACGATCATAGAAGTCGATCACAACTTCATTGAGCGGCAGCCTGTAGACGACCATGGCTCGTGTGCCAGCGTAGGTGAGGTCAATTTGTGAGCCGCGGCGGTCTTCGCAGAGCTTGAGGACTGCGCCCAGATATTCATCCGGCACCAAGATGGTCGCTTTGATCCAAGGTTCTTCGATGCGGTCGATCTTCATCACATCCGGCATGTCAGCCGGATTGTGCATCTCCTCCATCGACCCATCGGTCATGTGCAGATGGTAGATCACGCTGGGAGCGGTTGTGATGAGGTCGATATTGAATTCCCGCTCAATCCGCTCGCGTACGATCTCCAGGTGCAGAAGGCCCAGGAACCCACAGCGAAACCCGAACCCCAGGGCCGCACTGGTTTCCATTTCATACTCAAAACTCGCATCGTTCAGGCGGAGCTTGGCCATGGCGTCGCGCAAGTCTTCAAACTGGGCCGCATCAACGGGGAAGAGTCCGCAGAAGACAACCGGCTGGGCTGGGTGAAAACCGCCAAGCGCGGTGTCGCAGGGCTGTCGCTCGTCGGTGATGGTGTCGCCCACCGCCGTGTCCGCAACCTCTTTAATGGAGGCGGTGAAGAAACCGATCTCGCCGGCCTTCAGCGACGACAGGTTTTCTTTCTTCGGTCGGAAAATTCCGACCTGGTCCACCGGGTAAACACCGCCGGTCGCCATCATTTTGATGCGCTGGCCCTTTTTGAGCTCTCCATCGACAACTCGCACCAGCACCACAACGCCTAGATAGGCGTCATACCAGCTATCAACCAACATTGCTTTCAGGGGTGCAGAACGGTCCCCCTCCGGCGCGGGCAGCTTGGTGACGATCGCTTCCAGAACGTCATCAATGCCGATCCCCGATTTGGCCGAGATTTCGACCGCGTCGCTCGCATCCAGTCCGATTACATCTTCAATCTGCTGACGGACCCGGTCTGGTTCTGCAGCCGGCAGATCAATCTTGTTCAGCACCGGCACGATCTCGTGGTCAACCTCAATGGCGGTATAGACATTCGCCAGAGTCTGGGCTTCAACGCCCTGGCTGGCATCGACGACCAGCAGTGACCCCTCACAAGCAGCGAGCGACCGGTTCACTTCATAGGCGAAATCCACATGGCCTGGCGTGTCTATGAGGTTTAGCTCATAGGTGATGCCGTCAGCTGCCTTGTAGTCGAGGCGGACGGTCTGCGCCTTGATCGTGATGCCCCGTTCCCGCTCGATCTCCATATTATCGAGCACCTGGTCTTTCATCTCGCGCTCGCTCAGGCCGCCACAGGTCTGAATCAACCGGTCGGCAAGGGTGGATTTGCCGTGGTCAATATGCGCGATGATGGAGAAGTTCCGGATATGGGCGAGCTCAGTCATGGGCGCGATATATCATTCACTGATGCTCCCTGCCACACCAAAGGCGCCACAAACTAGCGTTTGACCCGTAAAATTGTTGATGGTGATATACCTAGTTCAACTAGGGGGATGTTGCCATGCTAAATCACTCGCAGCGCGATGGCCGCGCAATCATGATACTTCTGCTCCTGTTTGCGGGAGGTGTCGCCTTCATTGCGGTCACAAATGGCGTCATGCCCCTCGAACGGCCTAAGGAGATGCCGCAGAGATTCGGCACCGTACTGGTTGCGCTTATCGCCATTTCACTTTTGGTCGAGCGGGCTGCTGAGGTTTATACCGGCATATGGCGCCGCGATGGGCGGCGGTCTCTGCTCAAGTCTCTTCAGGCTTGCAAGGCGCAGGTAGCAGAACGGGAGCGGTTGGTGGCTGAGGCAACAAAGCCCCTTAAAGAGGGTGACCCCGCGCGCCCCTTGGATGACGGCCTGAAGGACAAATTGGCGAAAGACCGTCAAGCACTGTTCCTCGCAGAGCAGGAACTGTCCGCCTATCGTTCGACGACCGCGCGGGAAGTCTTTGTCCTCAATGTTATCCTTGGAATATTAGCCGCATCTCTAGGCGTCCATACCCTTCATTGGCTGTTCGATCTCCCGGGAGCCGACACTGCTGCGACCGCGTCAAATCTAGGATATATTGGGTACTTTCGGATTGTTGACATCTTGCTCACCGGTGCTCTCATCGGCGGCGGTGCAGACGGACTGCACAGGATCTTGGCGATTTTCACAACCGCCGCCGACGCAAAAAAGGACGCATCAGAACAAGGAGGATAAGTGTCCTCACGAGGACCAGTTTGCCGATCGCTTCTCCATCCAGGCCTTGATGCCCTCTTTGTAATCAGGATGCTGCGCCATGGCTTCCAGAAGACGTTCTGAATCCTCGACCGCCGCGCCAACGCTCCTGTGTTGGTCGGCATAGACCTGCCATTTGGTCTCTCTGAGCGACCCCGGCGCTGATTGGGTCAACATTTCCGCATAGGCATAGACCTCGGGCATAAGCGCCTCAGGTTCCAGGCATTTGTTCAAGAAGCCCATGTCCATGGCCTCTTCTGCCAGAAAGACGCGAGACGATAGCAAGAGATCATTGGCATGGGTGAGCCCGATGATCCGGGGCAACACCCAGGAGAGTCCAAACTCAGCAGGAAAATTAAAGCGCCCGTGTGCGGTTGTGAATTTCGCACCCTTCACCGCAAACCGGAGATCCGCATAGGCTGCCAATACAAGGCCGATGCCGGCAGCTGCCCCATTGATGGCGGCGATCACTGGTTTGGACAGGCCAAAATGGTAGGCGAAGGTGGCGTCAAACTCTTCGCGGACGCCAAAGCCCGGCCGGGCAATATCGTCAGTGGTGCCGCTGTCATAGCGTCCCTTCTCGGAATGACCCTCGAGCGCTGCCGTATCAGCACCTGCGCAGAACGCCTTTCCCTCGGGATCACCGGTGATGATGATCACGCGCACGTCTTTGTCCTGATCAAGCTCGGTGAGAACGTGGCGGTATTCCGTGTGCATCCTCCCGGTCCAGGCATTACGCCGATGGGGGCGGGATAAGAAAACTGTCGCGATATGGTCTTTGTGTTCGACCTTGATTGTTTTCAATTCCATCTCAGTCGTCCTACCTATGTCTGGTTCTTTTGTTGTTTTGCGCGTCGGTCCGCATTCAAGCGCTCCATGAAGGCACCGGCAATGATGCCTGATGGTAGCGCAATAATCCCAATGCCGATCAGCGCGATGAGACCCGCCAGCGCTTGCCCAACTCCGGTCACCGGATAGGCATCACCGTAACCGACCGTGGTGAGTGTCACCACTGCCCACCAGAGTGACCGGCTGATCGAGCCGAAATGCTCCGGATTGACGCTGCCTTCCGCGTAATAGATCGCCACAGCGGCGAAATAGACGGACGTGATCGACAGAAAAAAGCTTATCAACAATTGCCGCCACACAGACTCGACGACATCCATCAACATCTGCGCCGCTGGCACAAAGCGCGCCAGCTTGAGGAGGCGCATGAGACGGATTGCTTTCAAGCCTTCTACTGACAAGGGAATTTCGATACCCGCCGCCATTAATGCGACGATAAAAAGCTCAGGCGCGAAGGCCAGGAAATCCACTGTGAGCCAGAACCGCCCAGCATATCGGCTCCGTTCCCGCACGCCGGTGATCCCTCGGGTTTCACCAGCGGACCAAATCCGCAGCAGGAACTCCACGCCAAAGACGCACAGAATAAGCAAGTTCGCCGAGTTGAGGGCCTCAGCCCAGACACCCGCGAGTGCCGGCTCGGTCTCGAGTGTAAAGAGGACGACGCTCGCGAAAATCAGGCCGACGAGCACCCAGTTGGTCGGAGAGAGACCAGGTCTGTCCCAGGAGTCGATGGTCAGCTGGCGGTCTATGAACCGTCTCAGACCGTTTACGTCACTCGATGATGATGTCGACATATCCCCTCCGTTCGCCTTGTTTTAAAGCGAGAGCGAGGGAAAGGAAATGTTTGAGATCAGCTGACGATCGCAGCTGCGTCAGGCCGCCTCAATGCCATGGCCTTTCAGGAACGCAGACATGGGCTCGACAACCTTCCTGACGGCCGGCCTCGCGCCCACACGCTGTCGCCAGGCAATCAGTTTGCGACATTCGTCCGGGATTGGTTCGCCCAAAAACCCCGCGAAATAGGACGCCATGTAGAACGCAATATCTGCATACGTGTACGTGTCCACGAGGTAATCTGTTATCAGACCGGCCTCTGCTTTTGCGTAGAACGCCTGTATGGCCCGTCTCGCCGCTGCGACACCCTCAGGCCCCACCCGTTTGGCTCCAGCGGGCATCAGGCTCACCACTTCTGGGAAAAAGACCTCATCAGACGTCAGCTCGGCAAGCCGCGCCTGCGCCCTCTGTTTTGCATCGCTCGGCCACAGCGCTGGCTCCGGGTGTGTGTGCTCGAGATACTCAAATATCTGGGTGGAGTCGAAGATCTCCAGATCACCGTCAACGAGCACAGGCACCTGCTGCTTCGGATTGACCCGCGTGATGACTGGATGCTTCGGCGTGTACAGATCCTTCAGTGAAAAGGGGACGAACTCCAGATCAAAAGCGATCCCCTTTTCGTGCGCGGCAATTTCCGCTTTTGCGCCGAACATGCTGAGTGGACCGGAATAGAGCTTCATCATCACATCTCCCTTCGCGATGGGCGTATGATGTCAGCGAAGCTCCCGCACGCTCAAATCCAATTTCCCAAGCTGTCAACGGTCCAATCGCTTGAATAGTGGGGCGCGCTCCTATTACTTTCCGACGCAAGAACAAGAAAAACGGAGATCACATGCGACACTTATTGTTCGGTCTTGTCGGGTTGGTACATCTGACCTCTCCCGTCACCGCTCAGGATACAACTCAGAGAATCGATCTCACACAGCCTTCGGAAGGGTATGTGATCGAGGAGGAATATCAGTCCATCCGCCCCGGTGCGATGGACGAGAAATTCCGACGCGATCAACGTCCGGGCGATACTCAATTCCATCTTTCCCATGAGTCTGAGGAAACGGACACCGACGAGTACGGTGTCAATCGAGAGATCGAGGGTCCGGCGACCACGGACTATTCCCGACCTCCTGCGCTTCCATCAAACGACTGATGTCATAGCAGCTCCGCCAAGCGCGCCCGCAATCGCCAGAAATATGTATCCCTGTCGCATGGCAAACCATGACTGGCACAAGACCCGCGCGACACCGATGCAGAGAACACCCAGCAAGGCAGCATGGAGGGCACCAAACGCAATTGCCCCCGTCAGCCAGGCATGGCTGTAAAAAGCCGCAAACAGGGCCAACACGCAGTGAAGCGCGAGCCATAGACTGACAGCGTGCCAGGTGAGGCTCTCTAGAGCTTTCGGAAACCCTTCAAGAGCCCCTTGTATGTCGCCATGAAGAGATCGGCCTGCAAGAAACACGTGGAGCAGAACACCCCCGCCCAACAAGACCGCTGCAACAAGTGCATAAATGTTCATCTTCGCTGCCTCTCAGAGATAGGGCCAGGCGGCACCGGCCGCGATGCCCAGAAACACGATCCACGCCAGGTGACGTCCCTTGCTCGCAATAAGGGTGACAATGCCTGTCACCAGGAAAGTCACGGCGATGGTGAGGGCGGCAAAGGCGGGTTCTCCACCCACGCCAATGAGCGGCGCTAGCAGGATTGCTGCCAGACCGAACCAAGCCAGGGTCGTGATATGCCACGCAAAGCGGACAGTCCTGTTCAGAAAGTCTGCATCCGGCGGCACACCCTCCCAGTTCATTCGCCGCACCACGGGTTTGACGATGCCCTGTTCCCCCAGGATTGAATGGGCCAGTCCAATACCGACGGCCCCCATGGCTGCAACAAGCAGCGCGATTTCTTCAATGGTCATGCCGACCTCCATACGCTTCCGTATGGATACTGTCCTCGGATAGGGTGCACCCGTCAATACGGGTCCGTATGGCAAATTGTCGCTGGAGCCTTGCGTGAGCGCAAAACCAAAAGAACTGGGCAAAACAGACTGGATTGCCGCCGCCTTTCGAGCGCTGGTCGCTGGCGGGCCCGCTGCCGTCAGCGTCGAGCCGCTTGCCAAAAGTCTCGGCGTGACAAAAGGCAGTTTCTATTGGCACTTCAAGGACAGGGCAGCGCTTCATGCGGCCATGCTGGACCACTGGGAACGCATTGCGACGGACCGCATCATTGACGATGTGGAAGCCCATGGGGGGACCGGCCGAGAGAAGCTGGAACGGCTGATCCAACATGCGGTTGCCGCTGCCCCAGATGCCTATGGCGGCGCCCAGGCGGAAGGTGTGTTACGCGGCTGGGCAGCGAGTTATGACCCGGCGGGCGCTATCCTTGCGCGGGTGGATAAACGACGCCGGGCCTATCTGGCGAAGCTCTTTCAAGAGGCAGGCTTGGACAAGGCCGACGCCCGACAGGCCGCGGATATTGTCTACCTTGCCAGCATCGGCGCGCAGAACACTCGTGCGACAGGCGGCAAGATGGACCGGCCCGGCACATGGGGCTACATGCTGGACAGTCTGCTTAGAGACGCCTAACTCAGCTCAAACCGGATCGCGGAAGGAAACAGGCGGTTCCTCATCTAAAGTTCACCGACGACGGGAAACTTGAGACGACCAGATCCGTCTACACCCCATATCAGGCCTAAAAGATTGACTTCTACACCTTCGGCGCGCGCAAAAGTCACCCCTGCATAGCCCCCGAATGACACCTGCCAGCCTGAGTTGGACGGGGTCACATCCAACAGATCAGCGGACACCAGATAGTCTTTGCCGATGGCCGTGTTCGGAAGAACGGGATCAAAGCCTGAAACCCGCCTAGCGATCTCAGCAACGAAGCTGTTTGAGTTTGGGCCCGGCCAAACCGTGTACGCGCCATTTTGATTATGGGGATAGGCGGCAATAGCATGCCGGATCCGCGGCAGGGTGGTGGCAGCCGAAGGCCCTGTATCGACATACACGATGCGGGGCTTGTTGCTGTACCAATAGCCGTCCGCTGCATAAGCGTTTTTGCGGACCGGTCGCCCCCATCCCACAACCTCATATCTCTCGTACGCCGTCGCCCCTGCATCGTTCAATACGATCCAACAATGTTCAGCAAGAACACCCTTCCACCGACCGGTACGGGCGCACAAAACCCGAACGCCAGCACCAGGCTCCGCATTTGGCATAGGCAAAACCCCGGATGCGCCCCAGTCCGCCGATCGCCAATGTGTCGGCCAGTCCTCCCGGACGGCAAACGCCGCCGCCAAGCACGGCGGCAGCAACATAAGAGCACCTATAATAGCGGCAGACCATCTGGTTCGTGTCATGCGGGTTCCCCTTGCAGTAAAGGGGGTAGGTGATACGAACCGTCTGGCAAAAGTCCGTCAGCTCTTTGACGCCAATAAGGCATTTGCAGCCGAGGTTAACGTTCCCTAGCCGCGCAGCTTCCCGCCCGTAGCCTTTTCAACGGCGGCGACGATCTTGTCACTCACGGCTTCAAGCTCTTTATCGGTCAGGGTCTTGTCCTGCGGTTGCAGCGTCACCTCGATGGCCAGAGACTTCTCATCCCCGCCCAGACTTCCCCCTTCAAACGCATCAAAGAGTGTCACACCGGTGATGAGCTTCTTGTCTGCGCCTGCTGCCGCGCGGACCAGCGCGTCCGCCGCCTGCTCTTTGGCGACAATAAAGGCGAAATCGCGCCGTACCGGCTGCAGATCCGGAATGGTAAGGCCTGGCTTGGTTTTCGTGGGCTTCACCTTGGGCCTCGGGATTGCATCGATCATGACTTCGAAGGCGACAATCGGGCCGGCGACATCCAGCGCATCCAGAATTTTCGGGTGAATTTCACCAAATCGGGCCAGCACGTTTTTCGGTCCCATGCGGAAGACACCGGAACGGCCCGGGTGATACCAGGCAGGGGCGTCCGGGGCGATCTGCAGATTGTCGACCTTCGCACCAAGGCTCGCGAGCAATGCCGCTGCATCTGCTTTGGCGTCGAACACATCGACAGAGCCTGATGCGCCCTTCCAATGACGCCCTGCACCGCCGATCCCCGCTGTGCCCTGGCGAATACCGGTAGCGACATTGATCTGATCGTCCGGCTGGTCGCCCTCATATTGCTGAGCGACCTCAAAAAGCATCACGTCCTGGGCGCCACGCGCCATGTTGCGGCCAGCGGCGGCGATGAGCCCGGGCAGAATGGCTGGGCGCATGTGGCTCATGTCGCTGGAAATGGGGTTCGCCAGCTCCAGTGGCGCGATCGCGTTTTCGCCGCCACCAAAGAGTTCCGCGTGGGCCTTCGGAATGAAGGACCAGTTCACCGCCTCGACGAAGCCACGAGACGCCAGAACCCGCTTGGAATTGCGCAAGCGCTTCTGTGAGAGGTTCAGGACCGGATCCGCCACCGCATGGCCCTTGGCAAGCGGCGTGGAGGTGACTTCATCGAGCCCATGAATACGGACTACCTCTTCGACGAGATCGGCTTCGCCGAAGACATCCGGGCGCCAGCTTGGCGGCGTCACATTAAGACGCCCGCCTTCGCCGGCGCTCACCTCAAACCCAAGGTCGCCGAGGATCTTTTCGATCTCGGATGTGTTGAGGGAAACGCCCGTCAGCTTTGCCACCCGCGCCGGATCGAAGGAGATCACATGAGAATGGTCCGGCGTTTGACCAGCAACCACGATGCTGGAGGCTTCGCCGCCGCAGAGTTCCATGACCATGGCAGCCGCGCGATCGACGCCGGGCAGTGTGGAGGCCGGATCAATGCCCCGCTCAAAACGATAGCGAGCATCAGAGACAATGCCCGTTTTTCGGCCTGTGGAAGCCGTTCTGCGCGGATCGAAATAGGCGCTCTCGATCAGCACATCGGTGGTTGCGTCTGTTGAGCCGCTTTCCTCACCGCCCATCACACCGCCGAACCCAAGAACACGGGCGTCATCGGCGATGACGGTCATGGTCTCGTCGGCTTTATATTCCTTGCCGTCCAGCGCCAGGAACGTCTCCCCTTTGCCGAGGCGCGCGCGCACGGTGCCGGAGAGTTTCGAGACGTCATAGACGTGGAGCGGACGTGCCTGATCGTAGGACAGGTAGTTGGTGATATCGACAAGCGCGTTGATGGGGCGCAGGCCAATGGCGATGAGCCGTTCCTGCATCCAGGCAGGACTTGGACCGTTTTTCACGCCGCGCACCATGCGGCCCGCAAAAACAGGGCAGGCGTCGGCTGTATCGGCGTCAAACGCGAGCTCAATCCCGACAGAGCTTTCGAAACCGTCGGTGACGGCGGGCACCGGATTGTCTTTAAGCGTGCCGAGACCGGCGGCGGCGAGATCGCGAGCAATACCGTAAACGCCCAGGCAGTCGGGACGGTTTGGCGTGATGCCGATCTCAATCATGGGATCGGTTTTGCCGAGCGCCTCTGATGCCGGTGTGCCGACCGCGAAGTCACTGTCGAGTTCAATGATGCCATCATGTTCGTCGGAGAGTTCCAGCTCCCGCTCCGAACACATCATGCCGTTTGATTCCACGCCGCGAATCTTCGTGGGCTTTAGCACCATGCCGTTCGCCGGAATGGTGGCGCCGGAGGGCGCGAAGATGCCGAGCAAGCCGGTCTTGGCGTTGGGCGCGCCACAGACAACCTGGAGCATTTCCGTCTTGCCGTCGACGACGGCTTCCACTTTGCAGAGCTTCAGCTTGTCGGCGTCCGGGTGCGGGCCTGCTTCCACAATACGCGCAACCGCGAATGGGGCCAGCGCTGCTGCCGGGTCCACCACCTCTTCAACCTCCAGGCCAATCATGGTGAGCTTGTCGACGATCTGGTCGAGCGTGGCGTCCGTGTTGAGATGGTCTTTCAACCAGGAGAGGGTGAACTTCATGAGCTTAAGCCCCCTGCGAGTGTCGGCACATCTAGCGCTGCAAACCCGTAATGGCGGAGCCAGCGGAGGTCGGTCTCAAAGAAAGCGCGCAGATCCGGGATGCCATATTTCAGCATGGCGAGCCGATCGATGCCGACGCCGAAGGCGAAGCCCTGAAATTCATCCGGGTCAATGTTTGCCGACTTCAGCACATTGGGGTGCACCATGCCGCAGCCCAGAATTTCAAGCCAATCGTCGCCTTCGCCAATGCGGATTTCATTGCCGAGACGGGCGCAGCGCACATCCACTTCCATGGACGGTTCCGTGAAAGGGAAGAAACTCGGGCGGAAGCGGATTTCCACGCCTTCGGTTTCGAAATAGGCGCGCAGGAATTCTTCCAGCGTCCATTTCAGGTGGCCCATATGGGTGTCACGGTCGACGACAAGACCCTCGACCTGATGGAATTGCGGCGTGTGGGTCTGGTCGCTGTCACAACGGAACGTCCGTCCCGGCGCGATGAAGCGGAAAGGCGGCTCGCCCTTCTCCATGGTACGCACCTGCACCGGGCTCGTGTGAGTGCGGAGCAGCGGACGGCTCCCATCTTCACGCTCATGGAAATAGAAGGTGTCGTGCATTTCCCGCGCCGGATGGCCTTCTGGGAAATTGAGGGCCTCGAAATTGTAATAGTCGGTCTCGATGTCCGGACCTTCTTCGACGGCAAAGCCCAGATCGCAGAAGATGGCGACAATCTCGTCCATGGTTTGGGTGAGCGGGTGAATACGGCCCTGCTCGATCGGGGTGGCGCGCACCGGCAGGGTCACGTCCACCTTCTCAGTCGCAAGACGTTCTTCAAGAGCGGCTTCATGAAGCTCGGCTTTGCGGACGGCAATGGCGTCCCCCACCCGGGTCTTCAGACCATTGAGCGCAGGGCCCATTTCCTTCCGCTCTTCCGGGGTCATCTTGCCGAGCCCCTTCATGAGCTCGGAAATACTGCCCTTCTTGCCAAGGGCGCCGACACGCACTTCTTCCAGGTCTTTTTCGGTGCCCGCGCCTGATACGGCTGACAGAACGTCCGCTTCAATCTTTTCTAGATCGCTCATTTGTCCTCAAGTCGGGTTTTCCCCGATCCTTCCGAATCTCACCACCCTTGATACAGGAAGGGTGTAAACGCAAAAACCCCGCACGATTTCTCCAGCTGCCTTTTATTGAGGCGGCCCAAGAGAAGCTGCGGGGTTCTCGAATGTTGGACGTTCAATTTGGGGGTCCGGCGGTATCCGTTCAGAGTTCCGCCGGTGCGCCCGCTTTATTGAAGTGCCGCTTCCGCCTGGTCGACCAAAGACTTGAAGGCCTCCGGCTCGTGGACGGCGAGGTCTGCCAGAACTTTCCGGTCAACCTCGATGCCAGCGCGCCCGAGACCGTTGATAAATCGGCCATAGGTGAGCCCATGCTGGCGGCTCGCGGCGTTGATCCGCTGGATCCAGAGAGAGCGGAAGTTCCGCTTCTTGGCCTTGCGGTCGCGGTAAGCGTATTGACCGGCTTTTTCGACAGCCTGGTTGGCAACGCGGAAGGTATTTTTGCGGCGGCCGTAATACCCCTTTGCCTTCTTGATCACCTTACGGTGACGGGCATGGGTGGTGACGCCTCTTTTTACACGTGACATTGATCTCGCTCCTTAGCCGTACGGCATCATCTTTTTGATAATCCGCGCATCCGGGTCGGACAGAATGGCCGTGCCCCGCTGATTACGGATCTGTTTGTTCGTACGTTTGATCATGCCGTGCTGCTTGCCGGACTGCGCGTGGCGCACTTTGCCGGAAGCGGTCAGCTTGAAGCGCTTTTTCACGCTCGACTTGGTCTTCATCTTGGGCATTTTGCTCTCCTTAAATTCTGGCCGGGATTTCGAAAACCAAGAGAAACCCTAGCGTTTTTGGCATTTTGACCCCCCTCGGCATGCCCTAGATAGGCCGGACGGGTCTGAAGATCGGGAGTTATACGGGGTTTTGGCCCAAAAGCAAGGGGAGAAGGGGGTAAGACCCAATTGTCTTTGCCAGATTTATTCGGGCAATGACACTTCTGTTTGTGAGAACCGCAGTGAGAAACAAGAAACCCATTGTCACCACCCGACTTGTTCGGGTGGTCCAGGAGCGACAAGTGTTACAGCTCAGTCTTCAACTTCACAGGACAATAAGTCCCAGCCGTTGATGTCATTCTCTCTGATAAAATTGGCCAAAGCATCTGAGCAAAAGTAGTTGCTACTACGCGTGTCGTCAGTGCCTCGCCAAAGGTGCTTCCCTTCAATTTTAGAACGCGCAAGTGTTATGGGATATTGCGGTCCCCACGAGCGCCACAACGAAAAGCGGCTACCCTTTGCATTGTCTAGCCCGGTTCCCTTGCGAAAATGAGTTTTATCGTAGACCAGTGCATCAACCTTTTGGCGGAGGATAACGAGAAAGTATTGCCCCAGAAGTCGGCGATCCTTGCTACTAACAGCAGTCAAAGGCAAAAATTCGTTTACGCTTGGCTCAAGGCGTTCAAGCTCGTTTCTGACATCCTCAGACACCACCCATGGACCGCCCAATCGCCCCATCAAACCTGGAGGCCGACTCACACCCGCAGGCAAATGAATAGCAATCTGTTTGGGAGCGTTGGCTTGCTGTTGTTCAGTTAAGCTGATGCCGGACCAATACAACCGTTGTTGGTCTGTTGAGATGTCAGGCTCAAAAGAGAAACCCGCCCCCTTTCTTTCGTCTTCTGTATGTCGGATGTAGTACGGGATTCTTTTTGCCCCTATTCCGCAGCGGTCGACTTGTTCACCTGAGGTGAAGAGACGGCGGCGCGGATGTACGGAATGTCCTCGTCCTTGAGAGGTTCCATCCACTGCTTCCGGGCGAGCGCCGCGTCAATGTAAGGGGCAAGCTCCTCCGCCTTCTTTGCTTCCCGCTCAGCCACGTCTTTTTTGAATTCGGGCATCACCCGCTCGCTAAAGAGTTCCAGCGACTCGCAAATGTGCTCGTGTTTGTTGCGGCCTGCCTGCTGCATGAAGATCACCTGATCCACGCCTGAGGCCTGGAAGGCTTTGAGATGTTCAATCATGTCGTCCGGCGTGCCAATGCCCGCAGGCTGTGTCATGAGGGACTGCGAGTCCTTCACCATCTGCTCGGTCTTATCGCCGCGCTGCTTGATGAACTCGCCCCACATGTCTGTGCGACCGGGCTGCTGATCCTGGGTCACCATGGCGGCGAGCGCATAACCAAAGAACTCAAAGCCTTCCGCGCCGCGCCGGATCGCTTCCGCCCGGTCCTCATGGAGCGAGAAGCTGGAGACCATGGCGATGTTCGCGTTCACCGTATGGCCGATGGGCACGCATTCCTCCGACTTGATGATGCCGTAATAAATGTCCGCCCAGGCTTTCGCTTCTTCCGGATCAACAAAGGAGAAGGCAAGCGCGCCAACACCAAGCGAGGCCGCCACCTTGATCGTGTCCCGGTTGGTGCAGGCCATCCACATGGGCGGATGCGGCTTCTGCATGGGCTTTGGCAGCACATTGCGGCAGGGCATGGAGAAACTCTTGCCCTCAAACCCCGGATAGGGATCGAGCACCAGCATGTTGGCGACCTGCTCCGCCGCCTCCAGTGCCATGGCCCGCTTTTCCTTCGGATTGATGTCAAAGCCGCCAAGCTCCAGGCGCGTCGCCCCTTCCCCGATGCCGAACTCCACGCGGCCGTTCGACATGATGTCCAGGGTCGCTATGCCTTCTGCCGTGCGGGCCGGATGATTGTAATTGGGGATGACCTGCCGGATGCCATGGCCGAGACGAATGTTCTCGGTCTTGCTGGCGGCGGCGGCGAGAAATACTTCAGGCGCACTTGAGTGGGAATATTCGTCCAGGAAGTGATGTTCCACCTCCCAGGCATAGTCGAAGCCCAGCTTGTCGGCGAGCACGACCTGGTTCAGCGCCTCATGAAAGAGCTTGTGCTCGTCGCCCTCGTTCCAGGGTTTCGGCAATTGCAGTTCGTAAAAAACACCGAATTTCATGAGTTCCTCCATATTCCCAAGACAAAGGGGGCACCCGCGCCTCATCTGAATTTCAATGAGGAAAGGCTAGATCGGTTGCGCGCACGGTACAATGACGAAACCAGCCGGTGTTGATTGACGCAGGGTTTTGCTCATCACTTGCGGTTACCCGGCCCGTTCGCGAAGATGTCACGCCTGTCACGGAGGATCACCCATCCCCTCTTCTTTGGAGCCTGCTTCCATGTCTAATGCTTTAGGACGTCCTCTCAAAATTGCCCATCGTGGCGGCACAGGGTTGTGGCCGGAGAACACGCTGGGCGCTTTTGAGCGTGCGATTGCCGACGGCGCGGAAGGCATAGAGCTTGATGTGCATCTCTCGAAAGATGGTGTGCCGGTGGTCCACCATGACGAAGCACTCAAACCCGCCATCGCGCGCGGCGCTGACGGGAGCTGGGTCACCAAACCCACGTCCCTCATCAAGGACCTGACGTTTGAGGAGCTACAGGCTTATGACGTGGGACGCCTCAATCCAGACGAGCGCTATTCAGGCCGCTATCCGGAGCAGACGCCCCTTGATGGAGAGCGCATTCCCGCCCTTGAGGCGGCGATTGATCTGGTGCGCGAAAAAGCCGGTCCCGACTTTGTGGTCTATACGGAACTCAAAACCGATCTCATGGACCTCACGCAATCCTCCGATCCGGTAACGCTCGCTAACACGGTGGTGGACCTGATCGAACAAAAAGGTTTTGGCGGACAGACGGTCTTTGTCTCCTTTGACTGGCGGGCGCTGGCGCAAGCCAAGAAGCGCGCGCCCCACATTGCAAACGCCTTTACGACCCTGCCCTTCTATTCCTTCGATCCGGAAGACAAATCGATTGCAAACGACAGCGAGGGTGCCGCAGCGCTTCGATCGGCGTCTGCACAAGGTGCTGATTTCTTTGGTGGTTTCGATTGGCGGGACCAACAGGGTGCCACCTTCGACGAACGCGTGCTGCGCGCCATCGCAGCCGGCCCATCCGATGGCTGGTTTTCCTGGCATGGCGATATTGATGCAACGACAGCGGCGCTTGCCAAAGAGCTTGGCCTGACCATCTCTGCCTGGACGGTCGATATGCCTGACGATATGACGCGCCTCAGCGATTTGCAGATCGATGCCATTCTCACCGACAGGCTAGATCGATTAAACGCGTTGTGACCGTCGCGGGCTATCGACATAGCTGGTTTTTTGGATTCTTCCGACTGTCACCCTCGGGCTTGACCCGAGGGGCCAAGCAACCTTTCGAGTCGGTATGGATCCTCGTGTCGAGCACGAGGATGACAGTTTTTGTTTGATATCACTTCAGAGCTTAGTCGGCAGACGCTCGATGGACACTCAGAAGCCCGGGACACACAAACAAAAAACGGGCCCTGAAAAGAGCCCGTTTCGACTTGTCGCTAATTGACCGAGGTTAGCGCGGCGCTAGCACCATGATCATCTGGCGGCCTTCCATCTTTGGATAGAGTTCGACCTTCGCCACTTCTTCCAGGTCATCGCGGACTCTGTTCAGCACCTTCATGCCGAGATCCTGGTGCGCCATCTCACGACCGCGGAAGCGCAATGTCACTTTGACCTTGTCGCCTTCTCCGAAGAAGCGGAGCATGTTTTTCATCTTCACGTCATAGTCATGCGTGTCGATGTTCGGGCGCATTTTGATTTCTTTGACTTCGACGGTCTTCTGCTTTTTCCGGGCTTCCGCAGCTTTTTTCTGCGCCTGGTACTTGTACTTCCCAAGGTCCAGCAGTTTGCAAACGGGCGGATCAGCGTTCGGCGAAACCTCTACAAGGTCGAGGCCGGACTCGTCGGCGGCGGCTAGTGCATCTTCAATCGAGACGACACCTCGTTTTTCACCCTCTCCGTCAATCAGCATGACGTTAGGCACGGTAATGTCTCGGTTGGCGCGCGGACCTTCTTTCGTCGGCTGCGCAAATACGGCTCTACGGGCTATGAAACCCTCCTATCGTTATGGGTCGCGCCAAAAACCATTTCGGCACGGGATAAAAACAAGGTTTACGACGCTCACCGTGGGAGTCAAGAAGCTTTGTGTTTACAGGCGTTTAACACGGAGAGGCTGTGCCATCCTGAACACGATCCTGGGGAGAGGCGATCCAGTGCGGACGGGGGCGGATGAACCAGCGGTAGGCTCTAGTGCGCCGTGAATCATCAAGATCATAGATGGTGGCGAATTGCCCCCAGGAAATGCGGCGAACCAGCGCCAGGAGCCTCAAAACACCACGAGGCGCCCCGTCCGGCCAGGTCGTTATCTCAAAATTGGCATAAAAGCTGGCGGTTTCAGGTGAGGCCATAACGGTCACCTGCGTGCCGTCTCTGCTTATTTCCTCAACAAAACTCAGGGCTTTCGCCGGATCGCCGTCAGCGCTCAAATGTATGACCAGAACAGGGTGCCGCGTCATCCGGCCAGCAAGTCCCGGTAGACGCCGAGAGTGCGATCGGTCATGGCGGTCATGGAGAATTGCTCTTTGACGAAAGCACGCCCCCGTGCGCCCATCGCCGCCCGATCCGCCTCATTGGCTGCAAGTGCGTTCGCCATCGCGGTTGCCAACGCATCTGCATCGCCGGGTGTGACCCGCCAGCCTGTTGCAGCGGCTGCACCGTTTGTATCTGAGGCGTCGAGCACGGTCTCTTTGGCACCGCCGTGATCTGCCACGATCACCGGACGCGCCATGGCTTGCGCTTCCACGGCACTCCGCCCGAAAGGTTCCGGGTCCAGAGACGGGGCCAGCACAATATCGGCCGCGCTGTAAGCTGCCGGCATGTCGTCGCAATGCCCCGCAAGCCGTACCCTCAAGGTGGGCTCATGGGCTTCAATCGCCGCCTTGATCTCATCTTCATAGTCGGTGCGCCCCTGGGCGTCGCCCACCAAAATAAGCTTGGCGCCTGCGGCGGCTGACCCCATGCGCGCGTTCAAGTGCCCTAATGCTTCCGTCGCGAGCAATTGCCCCTTCCAGCGGGTAAGACGTCCCGCCAGCACAAAGAGCGTATCACCTGCTCCGCCACCCCATTTTTCTCGCAAAGCCTCACCACGCTTTGCTGCTGGACCAGCCGGATCAAATTCCGCCATGTCCGTTCCGCGCGGAATGGTGACGATCTTGGCGCCCGTTTTTCCATGAAACTTTCGGATACGATCAGCGGTATATTCTGAGTTCGCGATCACAACCGCGCCGCGCGTCATGACCGAGTTGTAGAAGACTTTCAGGCGCGGGCGCTCATGCACCTTGCTGTGATAGGTCGTCACAAAGGGACGTTTGGTCCTTCGGGCAGCTGCAAGGGCGCTCCAGGCTGGCGCTCTGCTTCGGGCGTGCACAATATCCACATTTTCCTTTTCAATCAGGCGCGTGAGGCGCTCCACGTTCAGGCCCATAACAACCGGGTTCTTTGAGTGGACTGGCAGCTCGATATGCTCTGCGCCCATCTGATCCAACTCGCGGACCAGCCGTCCGCCGCGGCTCGCCACCAGGGCACGACAGCCCTCCGCCATCAGGGCACGCGCGATGTCGATCGTGGTGCGCTCTGCGCCGCCGGTGCCCAAGGATGGGATCACTTGCAGGACAGTCGGTTTGGCAGGTTGCACCAGCTTAATGCTCACTTGAGGGCTTCTCACTTGTTTGATCAAAATCTCGGATTGCGTCATATCATTGGGTAGGCAATGAAAGTCGCTGACACAAGCTTCTGCTGTCTATTTTGGTATTGCGACACCTCTTTTACAGGATGCGCCGATGAGCACCCAGACCCAAGTTTCCTTTCTCGCGCGCGCGGAGGGCGAAAAGCTGGCCTATCTGCAGGATAGGGCTGCCGGTGGCACAGGAATTGTCTGGCTGGGTGGGTTTAAGTCGGACATGACCGGGACAAAGGCGTCAGCACTCGCGGATTGGGCTGCGACACACCAAAGGTCCTATACCCGCTTTGACTATTTTGGACATGGGCAATCAAGCGGCAAGTTTACCGACGGCACGATAACGAGATGGCGCGACGATGCCCTCGCCGTTCTTGATGAACTTACTGACGGTCCTCAAGTTCTGGTCGGGTCCAGCATGGGAGCATGGATCGCTCTGCTGGCCGCTATCGCGCGCCCCGAGAAAGTCAAAGCCCTGGTGCTTATCGCCCCCGCGCCCGACTTCACTGAGGCACTCATGTGGGAAGGCTTCGATGAAACCATCCGCGCAACCCTCAGAACCGAGGGAGTTTACCGGCAGCCATCAGACTATGATGATGAGCCATATGAGATCAGCTATCGCCTGATCGAGGACGGACGCAAACACCTTTTGTTGGGAGCCCCCATTCCGCTCACCGTTCCCATTCGTATTTTGCAGGGTATGGCAGATGAAGATGTACCTTGGCGGCACGCCATGCTGCTCGCAGAAACGCTGGCGAGTGAGGATGTCACCGTTTCACTGACGAAAAGTGGCGATCATAGACTTTCGGAGCCAGGCGATATTGCGCGCCTTACAGAAACGCTCGACCAGCTTCTTGGCGATCTGGATGGTTGACCTGCTGTTCAGTCCAGCTGTGGGAGCATGCGGTCCGCCTGCTTGAAATAGGCTTTTGCATAGTGAACCAGTTGCCCATCGGTCGGATGGTCAACCGTCTCGACCCCAACAATCTTCTCCGCAGTCTTGGGATATTTCTTGTGGAGATATTTCACAAATTCCGTTTTGGCATTTGCCGGACCGACCACCAGCACCTCACTGACCGGCTGAAGCCTCTCGGCAACCGATTTGTAGTAGCTCGCGTCTTCCGGCGCACGCCAGCTGGACCGTGAACCAGTTTTGGTGTGCAGATGCTTGATCGGATGGTGCGGTTTCACGTGCACTTCATCGACTTCGTCCTTGCCGATTTCAATGACGCGCGCTTCGTGGTGATCAATCCAGACAATTGCGTGATAGTGGTGGGACATGACCGACCTCCTTTTCTCGTCTGAGGAGAAATCTAGGTCCAACCTATTCCCTCCGCCTTGATCTGGGGCAACTACTCACCGGATTCTGCAAGCGCGCGCAGCCCCTGGCGGTAAGTTGGGAAGCGCAGCGTAACGCCCAGTTCCTGTTTAATGCGCGCGTTAGAGACCCGTTTCGATTCAACGTAGAAGCTCTTCGCCATGGGGCTGAGTTCGGCGTCTTCAAACGAAACTTCCGCAGGAGGGTCCATGCCAATTAGCTCTGCGGCAAATGCCACCACATCCTGCGGTGGCGCGGCTTCGTCGTCGCACACATTATACGCCGCGCCGGGATTGGGTTTGGCAATCGAAGCTTCCAAGACCGAAGCAATGTCCTCAACATGGATTCGCGAAAAGACGTGGCCCGGTTTCACAATGCGCCGCGCCTTGCCGGAGCGCAGGGAGACGATTTGATTTCGGCCAGGGCCATAAATGCCTGCAAGACGGAAAGTCTGAACGGGCACACCCATCTCGCGTCCGAGAGCAAACCAAGCTTCTTCGGCAATCTGCCGCCGTCGTCCCCTGCCGCTGGTCGGCGCCATTTCCATGGTTTCGTCAACAAGACCGCCCGCCCGGTCGCCATAGACACCGGTGGTGGAGAGATAGCCGATCCACTCGATGGTTTCACGATGGCTCAAAATTTCATCTTTCATTGCTCGCAGAACAGGATCGCCGTCTTCTTCCGGAGGAATGGAGAGAAGGATGTGGGTCACTCCATTCAGGACGCCAGGATCAAGCTTTTGGTCTTGCGTGAAGATGTGCGAACACACTCCGCTAGAGCGCATGGTTTCGGCTTTTTCTGACGTTCGACAAGTCCCCGAAATTTGCCATCCCTTGATGCGTAGGCGCGCCGCTAAAACTGCGGCTGTCGATCCAAAACCAAATGCAAAAAGATGTCTCTCTGTCACGCCTGCTTCCTTGTTGCCTCAACTTCCCTGTTGCCAAAACGAGGCACATGTTGAACCTTACGCGCCATGATGCGTATCACAGAGACCTTCTGCGGACCAATGGCCCGCCTCGTTGTCCTTTGCCTGATGGCGACCGTAATCCCACCCGCAAAGGCGGCGGCACAGGCAATCACCTACAATTCCTGTGTTGATCTCACGCAGACCGATCCAGATGCAGGCTATGATATGGCCCTCGCCTGGGCCGAAACCGATGTGACTGGCGGCGCCTCCCATTGCGCCGGGCTTGCTCTTGTCGGTTTAGGGCTCTTTGATGCGGCAGCAGATAGGTTCACTCGCGCGGCAGTCAATGGTCAAAATATGGAAGGTGTGCAGCGGGCATTGCTCCACCAACAGGCCGGACAGGCCTGGCTTATGGCCAATCGTGGGACCCAAGCAGCTGAGTCATTTACACAAGCCCTGATCCATATTCCGGAAGATCCGGAGCTCCTGTTTGGCCGCGCCCGTGGCTACGAACTTGGGGCGCAGACAGCTCTGGCTTTGCAGGACGTCAACCTTGCTATTGCCAATGATCCCACGTTTGCCGCGGCTTACCTCCTGCGAGGCAGATTGCATCGGCAGGCTAAGCAGCTTGATGCGGCGGCTGCAGATATCGATGCCGCGCTGGCAAACGGCATCGATCAAGTAGCAGCTCGCCTGGAACGCGGTCTCATTCGCTACGAGCAAGGCAACGAAGCGGGCGCCCTGGAAGACTGGCGCTTCATCCTGTCTGAAGACAGGCGCCCGGACGGTTCACCTGGGCCCGCGGCAACCGCTGCCAGCGGCTTCATTGCGGAGGTGACCGCAAGCGGACCCACTCAGCCTTAACATCCGCATCTGTTTCACGATCAGCATATGTGTCTGCGAGATCCGAGACTTCTCCCGACGACGTGAGTTCGCCCAGCGCCCACACCGCCATCGCCCGCACCAAGGGCGATGCATCGCCTAAATGTTCCCTTATCTGGCGAACCAAGGCCTTGTTGCCCGAGTTGCCAGCGGCGATCAGAACATTGCGCAGAAACCGGTCGCGACCAATGCGCTTGATTGGAGACCCAGCAAATAGTCTCCGAAAGGTTTCATCGGTCAGGGTCAACAGGTTTCCAAGATCAGGAGCCATCAGATCTTCACGAGGTTGAAGCGCGAGTTCTGATGCCGCGCGCGCAAATTTGTTCCAGGGACAGACCGCGAGGCAATCATCACAGCCATAGATGCGGTTTGCCATTGGTCGCCGGAACTCCAGAGGGATGTGCCCTTTATGTTCAATGGTCAGGTAAGAAATGCATCGGCGCGCGTCGAGTTCGTAGGCGCTTGGAAAGGCGTCGGTCGGGCAGATGTCGAGACAGGCGTGACAGGACCCGCATCGGTCGGTATGCGCACCGTCCGACGGAATCTCCAGGTCGGTAAAAATCGAGCCGATAAAGAACCAGCTGCCGAGCTTGCTGGACACAAGATTGGTGTGCTTACCCTGCCAGCCGAGCGAGGATCCGGCGGCAACTGGTTTCTCAAGAATGGGGGCTGTATCAACAAAGACCTTGAGCTCGCAGCCCGTCTCCGCCACCAGCCAGCGTGCAATCCGTTTCAGGCGCTTCTTCACGAGGTCGTGGTAGTCGCGGTTTCGCGCATAAACAGAAATATTGGCGCTTTCCGGATGGTTGAGGCTTTCGAGAGGGTCGTGCTCCGGCCCATAATTCATGGCCAAGACGATGATGCTTTTGACCTCCGGCCAAAGTGCATCGGGCGAGCGCCTGCGGTCCTTTGTTTCTTCCATCCAGGCCATATCGCCATGTGCGCCAGTCTGGAGCCAGCTCAGGAAGTTCTGTTGGGTCTCAGCATCCAATTGGGCAGGTGCAAAGCCGACATCATCAAAACCTGCTGCTTTTGCTTCTGCAACAATCTTCGTCTTAAGCGCCGCGACGTCTATTTGATCCGCCGTCGCCATGGGTCTCAAAAATCCAGATCTGCGTAGGCGCGGGGCGGCGGCATTCCGGCGACATGATCCGCCAATAGGGTTCGGAATGCTGGTCGCGACTTGATCCGCACGTACCATTCTTTAGCGGCTTCATACTGCCGCCAGGGCACATCGCCCACATAATCAAGACAGGAGAAATGCGCCGCAGCAACAAGATCTGCAATGCTAAGGGTATCGCCTGCAAGCCAGGTGCGGCTTTCCATCAGGTAACAAACATAGTCCAGGTGGTAACGAATGTTATGAAGGGCCGCGCGCACAACGGCCATCTCAGGGCCGCCGCCGCCTGCGGATACACTCAAAAAGCGTTTCGTCACTTTCTCATAAATGAGCGGTTCTGATACTTCTGCGGCAAATTTTGTCGCGAACCAATCCGCGATCCGTCGCGCCTCCACCCTTTCCGCGACATCTGCCGGCAGCAGGCTTGGGTCCGGATATTTCTCTTCCAGATATTCAACCAGCGGCCAGAAGCCCGGAACCACAAATCCATCTTCCTCGACAAATACGGGGATCTCGCCTGCCGGATTAAGCCGCAAAAAATCTTCCCGCCGCTCCCAAGCACGCTCTTCGCGCAGCGCCGTGTCTATCCCTTTCTCACCCAGCAGCAGGCGTGCGGTTCGGCAGGTCGGCGATACTGGAAGGTGATAGAGTTGTGGCATGCGGCTCAGTTTACACGAGTGGCTAGGGCGACATTAGGGCACAGATTTCGTGAGAATCAGGCGCCCCACCCTTAGCGCGCTTCGCCCACGTTCGACAACTCTTCAATTATCGGACAATCAGGCCTGTCATCACCATGACACTTGGTGGCCAACTCCCCCAGCGTATCGCGGATTGACTGCAACTCCTTGATCTTGCGATCTACCTCTTCAATATGGGCGAGTGCGAGCGCCTTTACGTCTGCTGACGCTCGCGTTCGGTCGCTGTAGAGCGTCAGGAGCGCTTTACATTCCTTCACGGAAAAACCGAGACCCCTGGCCCGCGCCACAAAACGTAAAATATCGATATCTTCATCTGCATACGAGCGATAACCGCCCTCTGTGCGAGGCGGCGCATCGATGAGACCGACTTTCTCATAATAGCGAATGGTCTTTGTCGAAAGCCCTGCGCGTTCGGCCAGAGTTCCAATCTTCATGACACAACTCCATCAATTCCAACGCCATGCACTTAGGGCGATGGAAATATGTGCCCAAATAATATAACACTTCTGCACCCTGTGTTAGCTGGCTTACTTTCATGTCCCTGGAACAATTGATCCTTCTTGCGCTCATTCAGGGCATCACAGAGTTTCTGCCAATCAGCTCGTCCGGCCATCTGAGCCTGATTCATGAACTTACCGACTGGGCCGACCAGGGCGTCCTGCTCGACGTGGCAGTCCATGTAGGGACGTTGGGCGCAGTGTTGCTCTATTTCCGGCGGGACGTTTGGGCGATGATCCTCGGCGGGGTCGCGATGCTGCAGGGTCGTCTCACAGACGATGGCCGCATGGCGCTCTACATCGTTGGCGCGACAATCCCCGTTATCATCGTTGGGTATTTTCTTCTTTCCACCGGCTTTGTCGACCTGCTCCGTGCAGCCGCCATTGTGGCTTGGGCTAACCTCATATTCGCAGGGGTGCTTTGGCTCACAGACCGTGCCGGCGCCACAACGCAGCGCCTTGAACAGATGAACTGGAATGCGGCGATACTCATCGGATGCGCACAGGTCCTTGCTCTTATTCCCGGCGCAAGTCGTGCTGGTGTCACCATTTCGGCCGCTCGCATGCTTGGTTTCGCACGCGAAGATGCCGCACGGTTCTCCATGCTGCTTTCCATCCCGACAATCCTTGGGGGCGCGGTAGCAAGCGCGATCACGGTGTATCAGGATGGCGATGCAAGTCTCGGCTATGACATGGTGATCGCAGCAGCCCTGTCATTCGGCGTCGCGCTCGCCGCCATTCATCTGTTCCTGAAAATGATGGCGCACATGACGCTCACACCGTTTGTGATCTATCGGCTTGTGCTTGGGGTTGGCCTTCTTGGCTGGCTTTATCTGTAAGAGCTTCTTGTCGCGATCAGGCGCCGTTCGTGACGCCACCAGCGAATTGCCCGGTGCGTCGGAAGCGATATAGGTAGGCAGGCAAGATCGCCGACATTGCAGCGGGCTCAATTCCCAGGTCCGAAAGACCCAATGCACCGTCACTCACCACATTATCATGTTTCAGAAGTTCGACCTGGTCGACTGTCAATACCGGCGCGGGCAGGACTTGCAGCACCGTCGCCATCGTCTTGGCGACAAAATAGGGCAGCGGGATCAAAGGCCTTGTGCGATCAATTTCCTTCAGCATAAGCTGCATCAATTCTGCAAACGTCGCGACGTCCGGTCCGCCAAGCTCCAAAACCTTGCCATCCCACTCTGTGCTTTCCAACGCGGCTGTCATCGCGGCAGCGACATCTTTGACATAGACAGGCTGATATTTTGTCTGGCCGCCGCCGATCAACGGAAGTGCCGGGGCAAGACGCGCCATGGCTGCGAAGCGGTTAAAGAATTGGTCCTCAGGTCCGAAGATGATTGAGGGTCGAATGATGGTCGCAGTTGGAATTGCCTCCTGTACCGCCGCTTCGCCAGCGGCCTTAGACCGGGCATAGGCTGAGCTACTTTCCGCGTCGGCGCCGATAGCGGACATCTGAACAAAGTTGGTGATCCCTGCGTCTGCAGCCAGCTCGCTCAGCAATTGCGCGCCCGCTGCGTGGACTGCATCAAATTTCTGCGCGCCGCTCTCGTAGAGGACACCCACCAGATTGACGACGGCGCTTGCGCCCTCGATGGCTGCCGCACAGGAGCGGCGGTCACGAATATTGGCCTGGACCGGCTGGACCTGCCCGACATCTCCCATAGGCTTTAGGAACAGCGCTTGATTGGGGCGGCGGACGGCAACGCGCACTCTGTAGCCCTTTTCAGCCAATGCTCGTACCAGGTAGCGCCCGACAAAACCCGAGCCGCCAAATACGGTAACGAGATCCCCTGCTTTGAGCTCTGATCCAGAATTGGCCGCTGACATCGTGCTGTCCTTTTTGAAGTGTTTGGCGTTAAACCATCTGAAACCTGCCGACGCGCGCTTCTGACCAGGCTTTCCGTCTGTCCCCTTGAAAACGCCTGAGTCGCCCGCGCCTAGCGGTAGGTCTTGATAGCGCAGCTTTGTACATGCGTATAGAGGCCCCGTTGCCGCAGAGCCCGCCCCGATGGCAGGAACCATGGCGCAAAACCGGACTATCCCGCCGTGAACGGCTGCTGTACGATTGACAAAGTGAGGTGCGAGCGATAATTCTCCGCACCTTGGGCCCAGGTGGCGGAATTGGTAGACGCGCTAGCTTCAGGTGCTAGTGCCCGCAAGGGCGTGGAAGTTCGAGTCTTCTCCTGGGCACCAAACATTGGACGACGACCCATTTGTGATGTCTTACGCCCAATTTCACCTCTGTTCGAACTGCTGAAAAGCCTTCGTCCTTCGTCCGGGCTCCCAACGCGTTGGTCGCCTCATAGTGAGGGCTCTGCGACGCCGCCGCCAATCTTTGTTCTGTAGAAAAGCCAGCGGGGCGTGGCTTCCGCATATCGCAAATATTCTTCGCCAAACCGCAGAGTGAGGCCTTCTCGCTCGATCCCCACCTGGGTGATCACCGCCCAGACGCCGACCAGAAGACAGACCAAAGAGAAGGCCGTTGGCAATGCCAGAAAGAAACCGACCTGCGCCAAGACAACAAAGAGCATCATCGGGTTCTGGGAAATCGCGAAAGGCCCGGTCGTAACAAGCTCAGACGTGTCGTCCGGTCTTGTACCCGACCGCCAATTGTTCTTCAGAAACAGATTGATTTTGATGATGCCGAAAGCACTCACAGCCAGAAGGGCGGCACCGAACAGAATGACTGCTTCATGATTCAGGAAGCCAATGTGCCCCAAGTAAGCGTCGACAGCCGGAAACGGCACCCGGAGGACACACACACCAAGAATGGCAGCGCGAAATGCCACAAAAAGTCTATGAGTTATGAAGTGGAGGCTTCCAGGTTGTCCGATGTAGACGGCAGGTCCCGAAAGCTGTTTGTTCAGCAGAACGATCCGCGCCACATAGAACAAGGCGGCTGATACAAAGAACAGCGCGAGAAAGACCCTCACGAGTTCAACTGCTGACATTCCGCATTCCCTCCCTGGCGAGGCATTGGAGCCTCCCTCTTCCGTTTGACTCGCGAAACACGGAGCCAACGGGCCGGCACAACATGCGAATACGCAGCATCTCAATTGCACTAGCTGAAACAATGCCACAATAGCTTTAAGGGTTTCTTTACCACAATCCGCGTTTCGCCCGAGGGGGACCGACAGGTGATTTGGCGGCGTGTTTTCAATTTGACCTGCCCTAAATCGTTGAATAAGTTGCGTTTTTTACGGTACAGACCAGCTCGCCACCCGATATTGAGCACTCCTCAAACTCTTCTGGCGAATGCAGCTTGGCGGAAAGCGCGCATGACAATCACACTCCACAAAGGCGACCTTCCAGCAGATCTTGATTTTGGAACGTCCGTTGCGGTCGATAGCGAAACCCTGGGATTACAGATCCAGCGGGACAAATTGTGTTTGGTGCAGCTCTCGGCCGGGGATGGAAACGCCCATATCGTCCAGTTGGACCGCGCGCGCTACGACGCGCCGAACCTCCGGGCTCTGATGGCAAACCCGGACGTCACCAAAATTTTCCACTATGCCCGGTTTGACGTTGCGGTCATGCAGCAATATCTGGGCGTTGTGACAACACCTATCTATTGCACCAAGATTGCGTCAAAGCTGGTCCGTACTTACACAGACCGCCATGGTCTGAAAGACCTGTGCCGGGAGCTAGCCGGCGTGGAAATCTCCAAACAACAGCAAAGCTCAGACTGGGGGGCGGAAACGCTTTCAGAGGCTCAATTGTCATATGCAGCCTCAGACGTGCTCCATCTCCATAAGCTGAAAACGGTGCTCGACGACATGCTGGAGCGCGAAGGTCGCATGGAATATGCGAAGGCTTGCTTTGCTTTTCTGCCGGTACGGGCTTCGTTGGACCTTGCCGGATGGCCGGATGAGGACATTTTCTCTCACTGATCTGGCGCCGATCGCCCAGAACCACTGTAGTTGACCCCTGTTCGTCGGCCAGCGCATACTGTCGGCGGCTAGGGGCCACATTCGCGTTACGAAGGATACTGATGAGCGTGCAATCGCCACCAGGCCAATCTGCCCACACTTTTTCGTCCGATAGCGGCGCCTCGGGTGAGCTTGAGCGGAGCGACGAACGCAGCCGGTACAGCGCCTTTGTTCTCGGCATGAAAGTTCTTCTGCCGGCGCTCGCTCTACTTCTGGTGATTAGCCTCTTCGTATCCTCGACGACCTTCAATTCAAGACCGGATATCCCGGTAACTTTTCGTGAGGTGAGCCGGCTCAATGACGACCTTAGAATGGTGAGTCCCCGGATAACCGGCGTTGATAAACGGGGACGGCCCTACGTCGTGACTGCCGATACAGCGACCCAGAAGGTCGACAACCCGGATCAGATTTTCCTAGAAAATATTGAAGCCGATCTGATGCTGGATGAGGGCGGAAATTGGCTCTCGGTCTCTTCACGCTTCGGGACGCTTCAGACAGAGGCGGAAACGCTCAAGCTGCGCGAAGAAATAGCGGTCTACTCGGCAAACGGGTATGAGTTTCATGCCGAGAGCGCAGATATGGATTTCAGAGCGGGGTCATTGACGAGTGATCAGCCGGTCTATGGCCAGGGGCCCGTCGGAACGCTCAACGCTAACGGTGTCGAAACATCCGATAATGGCGACAAGATCGTGTTCACCGGTGGCGTGCGTGTCGTTGTGTTTTATAAAGCCAGCTAGCCAATGCTGGATATGTTCAGGAGTGAAGGTGTGGTTGGTCACCTAGGAAGTCTAACGAGGGTCGCAGCGACCGCCCTGTTTCTAGTGTCCTTTGGCGCACAGGCTGAAGAGGAAAGTAGCCCGATCGGGTTTCAAACCGACCCCGACGCGCCGATTGAGATCGAGGCTGACACGCTGGAAGTCGAACAAAACGCCCAGACAGCCACCTTCATTGGGAATGTCGTAGCGGTTCAAGGGGGTATTCGGCTCCGGGCGGACCGGTTGATCGTGACCTATGCTGAGAAATCGGACGGTGCCTCGGATGACGATGGGGACACCGGCGGTACAGAGATTACCCGCATTGACGCCAAATCGAACGTTCATGTCATGTCCGAGGATGACCAATCAGCGTCCGGAGATTGGGCGCTCTATATGGTGGCCAACGAGACAATCACCATGGGCGATACGGTCGTTCTCCGGCAGGGTGAAAACGTCATTCGCGGCCAAAGGCTCAATATCGACCTTAATAGTGGACAAGCCCGGGTCGAAGGCGGCGTGACGGCCTCAGACGCAGAAAACCCCGGTTCTGGGCGGGTCAAGGGGCTTTTTCGAGCACCAGAGCAGTAATTTTGCTTGGTTAATTTCTACTTTCATACAATTTTAATGCCAACAACGCTTTGATGGGGGCACATGACTGATCGCATCGACACATCCGTGGGCGACCAAAACGCTGCGCAGACCGCTTTTGAGGCGGAGGATGGTCCACGCCTTGTGACCAGCAACGACGGTCTTGTGGTCGATAAGATCGGCAAAAGCTTTCGTCGGCGCCCTGTGGTTAGGGGTGTCAGCTTCGGCGTTCAGCGGGGCGAGGCAGTTGGTCTTCTGGGCCCCAACGGCGCCGGGAAAACCACAACCTTCTACATGATCACAGGCCTGATCTCTCCCGACTATGGCAGCATCGGCCTCGACCGCCGCAATGTTACCGACCTGCCGATGTACCGACGCGCACGCTTGGGCATCGGATATCTGCCGCAGGAAGCGTCGATCTTTCGTGGATTGTCAGTTGAAGAGAATATTCGTGCGGTGCTTGAAGTCATCGAACCGGACCGCGATCGCCGGGAAGCCCAGCTTGATGATCTGCTCGCTGAGTTTTCTATAACCCACTTGCGCCGCACACCCTCCATCGCCTTGTCAGGTGGTGAGAGACGCCGCGTGGAAATCGCCCGTGCATTGGCGACACAACCTTCTTTCATGCTGCTTGACGAACCCTTTGCGGGCATTGATCCCATCGCCATCGGAGACATTCGTGATCTCGTCGCGCATCTGAAAGACCGCGGCATTGGCGTTTTGATTACAGACCACAATGTGCGCGAGACACTCGAGCTTATCGACCGCGCAGTTATCATTCATGACGGACAGGTTCTGATGGAAGGGCAACCATCTGAAATCGTGGGCAACGAGGATGTCCGTCGTCTTTATCTGGGGGATAGGTTTAGCCTCTGACTTTGATCAGACGGCAAACCAACATGCGACATGGCACTCAACCCACGGATAGAGCTCCGACAAGGCCAGTCGCTTGTTATGACGCCGCAATTGCAGCAGGCGATCAAGCTGCTGCAATTGAACAATCTGGAACTCGCAGATTATGTCGAGCAGGAGTTGGAAAAGAACCCACTCCTGGATGAAGCGCGCGATGATGATCAGCCCGGTCTGATCGAGCCGACAGAAGGCGAGACACCGCACAAAGAAGAGTTTGATATCGACTTTGCCGATGGCCCGGACGCAGGCGATGGTGCCGACGGCGGGGATGTTGGTGATGCCTCCACGCTTGCCCTCTCGGAAGAGAATGCGCCCCCTGCCCCGGACGGCGACATGGACACGGACTATGACAATGTCTATGCGGATCAGAGTGTAGCTGATACCCCGGTTGCCGATGCAGAAACGCCGGGCATGTCGAGTTCGGATTGGCAATCCACGGGAAGTCAAGGCGGCGGGAGTTTCGAGGGTGACGGAGAACTTGAGGGATCTCTGACCCGCGCAGAAACCTTGGTTGAGCATCTCAACAACCAAATGGTTGTGGCACTGAAGAATGCCACCGATCGTTTGATCGGCGCCTATCTCATCGACCTTGTGGATGAGTCAGGCTACCTAACCGATAGTTTGGAATCCGTGGCTGACAGGCTCGGCGTCGAAATCGAAGACGTGGACGCCGTGTTGGGCGTGCTGCAAACGTTCGACCCAATTGGTGTGTGCGCCCGCGACCTGCGCGAATGCCTACGCTTACAGCTTGCCGAAAAAGATCGGCTTGATCCCATCATGGAACGCTTCCTCGACAATATTGATCTGTTCGCGAAGCGTGACTTGCCGAAGCTCATGAAAGCCTGCGAGATCGAACAGGAAGACCTGTCCTGCCTGATCGATGATATCCGCGACTGCAATCCTAAGCCTGGCAATGTGTTTGGTGAGGAGCCGGTCCAGCCTGTCGTGCCAGACATCTTCATTCGCCCGAAATCAGATGGCGGCTGGGCGATTGAACTCAATACGTCGACGCTGCCTCGGGTCTTGGTGAACAAGCAGTATTACACCGAAGTCGTTGCCGCGTCCGGTTCAGACGCTGAAGCCAAAACCTATCTCTCTGATTGCCTCGCCGACGCGAACTGGCTGGTGAAGAGCCTTGATCAGCGCGCGCGCACGATCCTGAAAGTCGCAACGGAGATTGTTCGGCAACAGGATGCTTTTCTTGTCTATGGCGTGTCGCATCTCCGCCCCCTCAATCTGAAAATGGTTGCGGACGCAATCTCAATGCACGAGTCGACCGTCAGCCGGGTCACCTCAAACAAATATATGGCCACGCCGCGGGGCATTTTTGAACTGAAGTATTTCTTCACCTCGTCGATTGCGTCTGCCACCGGCGGCGATGCCCATTCCGCTGAAGCGGTTCGGCATCGCATCAAAACTCTGATTGATGCGGAGACGGTGGAAGCTGTGTTGTCCGACGACGCGATTGTTGAGCTGCTGCGGGCCAACGGAATTGAGATCGCCCGGCGTACCGTCGCGAAGTATCGTGAGGCGATGCAGATCCCATCATCGGTTCAACGCCGCCGTGAAAAACGCGCCATGGTGTGATGGCTTTTTCTCACCGCCGTCAAGCAATTTTGCTCGAATTTAGAGCCAAAAAATTCCGCTAAATTTCGCCCTAAGGCGCTGTTTTTCAAGTATAATTTAGATGATTAACTGAGTGAGTTGACAGTCTCGGGGCGGGCCACTAGTTTCCGTCCCGCTCGGAGCCCCGGGGGAGTATTCCTCCAAGGCCGAGCGACCAAAAAAGGGCCGGTGACGCACCAGCGAACTCCGTTTTTCCATACCTTGAGTCCCATGCTCAAGGCAGATCAGATAACGGCATTTGATTATTAGATAGTGGCACACAGAACCCGGCGTTAGGTCGACCAGTCGGGGCTCTTAGAATTTAAAGGCGCTTGGAAAGGTCCTTGATGCAGGTTCAAATTACCGGAATTCATCTTGATGTTGGCGACGCACTGCGCAGCCATGTGCAGGACCAACTGAGCGCCAGTGTGGGTAAGTATTTTGACCGTCCAGTCGATGGTCAGGTGACCTTCGCAAAAGATGGCCATCAATTCCGCTCTGACTGCTCGGTGCATTTGAGTTCCGGCATGACCCTGCAGGCCCAAGGTCAGGCGGGCGACGTCTATGCGAGCTTCGATGATGCGGTTGAGAAGCTCGAGAAGCGGTTGCGTCGGTATAAGCGCCGCCTGAAGAACCATCACAATAGTCCGAAGTCTGACCTGCCCGTCCTTGATGTGCCGTCGTTCGTGATCGCACCCAATGAGGGCGAAGAAGAAGTCTCCGAAGGGGACGATACACCCATGATCATTGCGGAGGGCACCACGACGGTGCCCGCATTGTCCGTAAGCGACGCTGTGATGCAGCTCGACATTTCGGACGCACCGCTGGTGATGTTCAGAAACGGCGATGGCGGCCTCAATATCGTTTACCGCCGTCCCGACGGCAATGTTGGCTGGATCGATGCCGCTAGCGATTCGAAAAAAGCTTAAAGGGCTCCGACCCCGGGCAGACCGCTCCGGCGACGTAACGCCGTTTCGGCGTGGTGCCTACCAGAAAGCTCCGACCAGGGTTGCGACAAGCCCGGTGGGACCAGTGAACAGGAAACGGATCATGGATCTGGATGAACTTCTGACCCCCGAGGGTGTGACAGCGCACCTTAAGGTCACGAGTAAAAAACAGGCCCTTCAGGAGCTTTCGGCGAAAGCGGCAGCGATCTGCGGCCTGCCGGAACGCGCCATCTTCGAAACGCTGCTTGAACGCGAACGCCTGGGGTCCACGGGTGTTGGGCAAGGTATCGCAATTCCCCATGGCAAGCTAAGCGAGCTCACCCGTCTCCACGGTCTGTTCGCGCGTCTTGAGACACCGATTCAGTTTGAATCGGTAGACGACCAACCCGTTGACTTGATCTTCCTACTTCTGGCGCCCGAGTCCGCCGGCGCGGACCATCTCAAAGCGCTCGCGCGCGTGTCACGTCTTTTGCGCAACCAATCCATGGTTGAGAAACTCCGTGCGACGGATGATGCAGCTGCGCTTTACGCCTTACTCATTGAGCCGGCGTCGTCGAACGCTGCCTGATTTCCTCTTATTATAAGATCAGTGAACGCTGAGCGCTTGGTAGCCATAAGCCGCCGCGCCCTGAAACGCTGCTTCGCGGCTGTCTACAATGGCTACACGCACACCATTGGCGGCATGGACTGAATAGAGCCAGGTTTCTGGCGGAACATCCAACTGTCCCTGTAAATCCTCGAGGATGTCTTTCGCCTGGATGGGGCGTGCGTAGACGTGTGTCTGCATGCCGATTTCGGCGAGAACATCGGGGGTGATCTCTCCTGCGGGGATCAGTTGCGTTGGCGTTGAATTGTCTTCTGTCTGATCGAACATTTTTTTCGCTCCTTAAGCGGCGCGGCTTAATACAGACATAAGCCACCCTGGCGAGTTGGCAATCCTGCTGTCCTTTCGGATCAGGACCCCTTTGATGCTCAAGACCCGTGGGTCTTGATTTCAATCTGTTGAACGATTTCTTCCGGCGCCTGCTGCTCCAGCGAAATGGTCAGAAGTCCGTTCTCCAAATCGGCACCGAGAATTTCAATACCCTCTGCAAGAACAAAGGACCGCTGAAATTGTCTTGCGGCAATCCCTCGGTGCAGGAAATTTCGGTCTTCATCATCCGTCTGTCCGCCGCGGATGACCAATTGATTGGACTCCAGCGTGACGGAAAGATCGTCTGCTGCAAAACCTGCGACGGCGAGCGTAATCTTCAGCTGCCCACCTTTGTCGGTTTGCACTTCTTCCACATTGTACGGGGGATAGCCGTCGGCACCGTTGCGGGCCACTCTATCAAGCAGGCGCTCTACCTGGTCAAATCCCAATAAAAAGGGACTGTCGAAACGCGCTAGTCGCGTCATAGCCAAAGTCCTTTCACAAGCAACTTGTCACAGCCAATGCCCCGATCCGGGCACACTGACGGACGTTAAATCTGCGGTCCCTGAGGGCCCCGCTATGGTGCAAATGTGGGAAACAAATTGTCTTGTTTCAAGGCCTCTCAGGTGGGTTTTTCACCGCGGTCTGGAGGTTTTCCCCATTAAAAACAAGGACTTATCGTTACCGCTTAGAGTTCTATGACGCGATCCGGGCGGCCCGACCAATGCCACGCCCGCGAGGGGCGCGAAATCCCGAGCATCATGCCGCCCAATGCCGGTGGATGCAGCCACATCTGATCCGCCATCTCTGTCTCGGGTCGGCCCTCTGGCCGATCGATGGTGAGCCCTGCGCCCGCTTCTTTGGCGCGTTCTTCGATCTCCAAAAGGTGAGGGGTCTCCGCAAAGGACATATAGAAGGCGCGTCCTTGACGGCCGTAAAACCTCCCCATGGTTGTTTCGGGTGAGGTGGGCGAAATGATCTCAAACCGGTCCAGCTCATCCGGGTGGAACAAGGTCAGATAGCCGTCATACTTGAAGTGCTCTGAGGTGATGCGGCTGTAGTGATCGGCATTCAAACCGAACAGATTGGTGATTTGGTCGATCAGCGGCTGATAGGGTTCTTCAAGAATGGTGGCCTCATAGAGCCGGTCGATCAGGCCTACCGGATCTCGCTCAACACGCTGGCTCACCACAAAGCGCAAATCGTTCTGCCCCACTTCGGTAAAGGTGACGTAACCCTGGTTGCCCTCTTTGGTGAAGCTGGCGCCGGTTCCTTCGATATGCGCGATCAAAGCATCAAGGTCCGGTGTGGCGACGCCTGCCGCAAACAGGTGTGGCCTCCCTCGCGCTGTGAGGCTTTCGGCAACAGCGCCGGTTCCGTCCGCTTCCAGAAACTCCACTTCTGAGCGTCCCACCTGATAGACCGACCTCAGAGCTGAAAGGCACGCGACCTTATCGTCGCGCACATGTTCAGCGCCCAAAAGTCTGACCCATCCCTCTGCAGCTTCTTTGCGGTTTTCGACAACGAGTTGAACCCGATCGATATTGCTGAACATCCGCCCTGTCTCCTTTTTGTTTTATGCAGCAGTGAGCCAGCCTGGTGGCGGGAAAGCAAGGCTTCCTATTTATCATACAACCGTTTGACAAATTAAAATCCCTGGCCTAAGAATGGGGATATCCTGATCAAGGGCGAGCAAACATGCGCAAACTCCCATCTCTCCTAGTCACCTCCATTCTGTCAGTGAGTGTCCTGCTTCCTGCCCTCATTGCCGTGTCCTCAAGCGGCGCGCAGGCAGCAGATCTTCCCGAGGAGCCCATGGGCGAGATCGTCGCCTTCTCGCGCGCCAACCATGACCGGTTGGTTTGGGTGACGGGGATGAACGCGCCCTATCAGGCGCAAAGCCGCGGCTACCTGGTCGACCCCGATGCCGGACAGTTCATCTCCATGCTGGATCTGGGCTACTGGACGACCGGCATGTCCCTTCCTGACGACAAAGAGCGCATCGTCGCGGTTGAAACACACTTCAGCCGGACCACGCGAGGAGACCGTACCGACGTTTTGGTCACCTATGATGCGGAGACGTTTCAACCGCTGTCTGAGGTCACCCTCCCCCCGAAACGCGCAACCGTGGTGAAGATGCAGGGCACATCGTCGATCAGCGATGACCAAAGCCTCTTTGTGCAAATGAACTTCACACCCGCCGTCTCTCTGACATTGGTCAATCTGGAGCGTGGCGAGGTGGTCAGCGAGATTCCAACGCCCGGGTGTCCCAACGTTTATGGCGGCGGTGAACGCAGCTTTCATCTGCTTTGCGGCGACGGGTCGTTTGTGACCTACACGTTCGACGAAAACGGCGCTGTTATAGACAAGAGCCGGTCTGATGCACTGTTCGATCCATTTGAAGACCCAATCAGCATTTCCGGCGTGCGCCGCGGCAATCACTGGTACTTCGTATCGCTCGCAGGAGATTTGTATGACTTTGAAATGAGCGCCGACGGGGTCAGGCTCGCGACGTCATGGCCGCTCATCGATGAAGACGAGCGAGCAGACGAATGGTCCATAAGCGGCTTCCAGCATTTGGCCGTTCATGACGCTACTGGGCGGCTTTACCTCCTAACCCACCAGGGTCCGCCGGAAACATTTGAAGACCCGGGGACCGATGTTTGGGTGTTCGATCTTGCGAGCCGGGAAAGGGTCGCCACCTACAGCCTGCAGGAGCGCACGATCTCCATCGCTGTGTCACAAGACGCAGAGCCCCGTCTCTACGGTCTTGGCGCCCATATCCCCATGCCATTGCTCGCGCAGGTCTGGGTCTATTTGACGGAAGGCGAAGCGCCTCTGATAGATACTGTGCAATTCGGCCTTGATGTCTATGACGCTGAAGATGGGACCTACAGACGTACAGTCACCCAGCTCGGCACATTCCCCATCAACATCCAACCTTGGTGACGGGCATGCTGGATCCTGTTTTTGATATAGCCCTCCGCGGATTTGTGACCACCGTCTTCCTGGCCGCTGCCTGGCATAAGCTGCGCGACCCCATCGGGTTCTGGCAAGCCGTTTCCGGTTACCAGATTTTGCCTGACGCGCTGACGCGATCTGTCGCCCGCTTCATCCCCCTTGTTGAGATTGCTATTGCGATTAGCCTGCTTGCATTCATATCGACGGCGATGCCGGTGATCACCGCAGCCTTCCTCTGGTTTATCTATGCTGCAGCTATTGCTCTCAACCTTCTTCGGGGGCGCACCGAGCTTGACTGCGGTTGCGGCGGGATCAGCGCTGACCAAAAAATCCATTGGGGCCTGGTCGTGCGCAACGGTGTGCTATTGATGGGTACGCTTGCGCTGTTGCTCCCCACTGGGGGGCGTTTCCTCACATGGTTTGACTATGCAGCCGCCGGATTTGCCACTCTCATTCTGCTGTTGATTTACGGCACAGCCGAACATTTGCTGCGCAACGCAGCGCTTCTCGATCACGAAGGAACACACCCATGATCGACGCTTTGATTGTTTCCAACATTGTGAGCTGGGTCGCTATTGCGGCGCTGGGCCTGATCGTGTTTGCGCTTACGCGTCAGATTGGGCTGTTGCATGAGCGCATGGGCCCCGTGGGCGCGCTCACAGTCGCGAAAGGCATGAAAGCCGGCGAGCCGGTTCCTCCCTTCTCTTTGCCATCATTGACAGGTGGACAGGTCGAGGTCGGCGCGGGAACCAGTGCCAGCCGAGCGACACTGTTGTTTTTCCTGTCGCCGGACTGCCCCGTCTGTAAATCCCTCTTGCCCGTCATTGCGTCGGTTCGGGCGCGGGAAGCGGCCTGGCTCGATGTGGTGCTGGCGAGCGATGGCGAGCCATCGGAACACCTCGCCTATCTGCAGAAACAGGGTCTGAAGAATTATCCCTATGTGCTGTCGTCTGACCTGGGGCTCACCATTGGTGTCAGCAAACTGCCCTACGCTGCCCTGATTGATGAACAAGGGACCATGGTCGCCCACGGCCTCACCAACACGCGGGAACATATCGAAAGCCTGTTTGAAGCCAAAACGCAGGGCGTTGCTTCCATTCAGGATTACATGGAACGGGAGCAGCAGCGCGCCTGATAGCGCCTTCTGAAAAGACATGGCTTGGTTTGATACATTTTTTGAAAATACCGCTCGCACCGCAGCGCGGTTGTCGTCCCGCCGAAGTGTTGTAGCCGGCATCGGGACGGTGCTCGCTGGTGCCGCAGCCTTCCCGCTCCTGCCCGTCTCGCGCGTCCGCGGCGACGAAGTCGCCAATGACCCCGGCGATCCTCAGAGTTGCGACTATTGGCGCTACTGTGCCATTGACGGCTATCTCTGCAGCTGTTGCGGCGGCACACACAATTCCTGTCCACCGGGCACAATCATGTCGCCCATCACCTGGGTCGGGACCTGCCTCAATCCGGGAGACAGCAAGCACTACATCATTTCTTACAATGATTGCTGCGGCAAAAGCGGCTGTGGACGGTGCACCTGTGTGCGCAATGAAGGCGACAAGCCCATGTACCTGCCGCAAGCGTCCAACAATATCAATTGGTGTGCGGGAAGTAGTGCCGACATCATCTACAATTGTTCCACGGCGATTATTGTCGGTGTCGATGAGGACGCATAAGAAACTTCTTGTCGCCTTCTGTGGGCTTCTTAGCGTGGTCGCGATGACCAGCACGTCGCACGCCGACGATGCCCGCGCCCGCGCGGATTATATGATCCATTGCCAAGGCTGCCATGTGCCTGATGGGCGGGGGTTCCCAGACCGGGTCCCCGATATGCGGGCGACGCTGCCCTTGCTGCTCTCCGTAGAGGGAGGTCGTGCGTTTCTCGTCCAAGTCCCTGGATCGGCCATGTCGACTTTACCCAATGACCGTCTCGCCGGCACCTTGAACTGGATGGTGAAAACCATGGCCGACGAGGCGACAATCGCCGCCTTTACAGACTATACAGAGGCCGAAGTCGAGCAGATGCGGGCCGTTCGATTGGATGATGTTCTGACAACCCGTCACGCCCTGATCGGGCACCTGGAAAATGCGCATGGTGGGTCGACCGAGTAAAGCGCCTGAGCGGCGTGATCAAATTCTGGATGCGATGGAGATCTGTGTTCGTGAACATGGGATCGGCCAGGCCTCCATGCGACGTATTGCAGACCAATCCGGTCTGTCTCTTCAGATGGTCAGCCATTATTTCGGCAATCGCGAGCAACTTATCTTGGCGTTTGTCACCCGCATCAGTGAGCGCCTGGAACGCGAAGCAGACAAAGCGGTGCAAGGACCGACTGCCGCCGACCAACTGGAGAACCTGGTTCGTTTTCTGTGCAGCGACCGCTACAAGCGCATTCCCGGCAATGACGTTATTGGCCGCGAGATCTGGGGCCTGGCGGAGCGGGACCCAGCAGTGCGCGCAATTGTCTGGCGCTGGTACGACAAGTCGCTTTGCCTGATCAGCGATATCGCGTCTGCAGCTTATCCAAAGGCGTCCCCGACAAGATGCCGTGAGACCGCTTATGCCCTTCTCTGTCTAACAGAAGCAAACGAGTTCTTTTCGGGGATCGGCGATCAGACTCTGCCGCCGAAAGCTGCAGAAGCAGCAGCGTTCGGCCTTCTCCATCTCCTGGAAACGGTCGACGACACTGCGCCTGCTGCGTAACTGGTTCAGCCCGGCGCGCCCAGCACAATCACCTTTTCTGACGAGAGACCCTGCGCTTCGCACAAGGCCTGATAGGCGGCGAGGATGCTTTGCGCGTCCACGACGCCGATGACATTGCCCTCCTCATCCACATTGATGTTTGCGCCGTAAATGGCGAACCAAACATCCGTCTCGCCTTCATTGTCTTCAGAAACCGTCAGTGTGTGCACCGAATGGGCCGGCTCATAGAGGTAGGAACCCTTCGTATTCACATATTCAGGATATTCCTTGTAGTACCAACTACCCTCCAACGTCACCGCGAAGACCGATCCGGTGTGATAGTGCTTATCCACTTTGTAGCCGGGCGCGAATTTCGTACGGACCACCCAAAGGCCCTGGTTGAGGTCGACCTGAAGCAGCTGCAATTTGCTGCCGTCGCCGAGATCGACAAACGGAAGGTCGCTCTCACCGATGTGGATTGCCGCAGTCAGGCCGTGCGCCGGGACCAGTCCGCCCTGGCCCGCAATTTGTTCGCTCATATTGGGTGCTTCACTCATCTCTTCCTCCATATCAATCATCGCCCGATGATCGGACACAAGTGGTCAAACGCGGGCGCTGGTCTATATCGTTGACGTCACCCTACTCCGCAACGCACCGAACCGCACCCTAGAATGATGCCAACTCTTGTTCTCTTTCATTCCAATCTTCGCGTTGGCGACAATCCCGCGCTTACCGCCGCTGCGGAAGCCGGACCGGTTGTGCCTTTGTTCGTGCTGGATGAGAGTTTTGGGCGGACCCTTGGAGGGGCCTCTAGGTGGTGGTTGCATCAATCGCTTAAGTCGCTTGGCCATGACCTTCAAGCGCTGGGAGCCCCGCTCATCCTGCGACGCGGGAGCCTTATCGATGAGGTGCAAGACCTGGTTGCGTCCACCGGCGCGACCCGCGTCTTCCTGCAGCATGGCTATGATCCTTCCGTTCAGAAAGGGGAGGCAGCGCTTCATGACTGGGGTGTCAAAGCAGATGTGGAGGTGAAACGCTTTGCCGGTCAGGTGCTGTTTCCACCGGAGACGATCCGAACCCAGCAGGACAAGCCTTATACTGTCTTCTCGCCGTTTTGGCGCACCTGCCTTAAGCAGGCGGCATTCGGTCCTTTGGTGCGTTGTGACGCACTCACAACCGCAACAGAGCCGCCGCATTCTCTCAGCCTGGCGGAACTCAATCTCCTCCCCGGTGGCTTTGACTGGACGCCGAGCCTCGCTGCAGCGTTTACGCCCGGCGAAGCCCACGCTCTGGTAACGCTTGATGCTTACCTCGGCGACGGTCTCGCCACCTACAAAGATATGCGCGACCATCCGGGGCATATGCCCGGCACGTCAAAACTGTCTGCCCATCTTCGCTTCGGCGAAATCAGCCCGCGCACGATCTGGCATCGAACCCAGGAAGCTATGGCACGGGACCCGAGCCTCGCCCGGGACGGGGAGTGGTTTTTGCGCGAGCTCGGCTGGAGGGATTTCTCTTACCACCTCCTACATCATTTCCCCTCGCTGCCCACAGACCCGCTGCGGCCAGCGTTTCAGGATTTTCCATGGGCCCATGGTCCCGGTGCAGAATTCACTGCCTGGAAAAAAGGACTGACTGGTTTCCCCATAGTCGATGCCGGAATGCGGCAACTCTGGCAAACCGGTTGGATGCACAATCGGGTGCGCATGATCGTCGCTTCTTTTTTGGTGAAGGAGCTGCTCATTCACTGGCGGGAAGGCGAAGCCTGGTTCTGGGACACGTTGGTGGACGCTGACCCGGCCAGCAATGCCGCGAGCTGGCAATGGGCTGCTGGATGCGGCGCCGACGCCGCACCCTATTTCCGTATTTTCAATCCGGTTTTACAGGGTGAGAAGTTTGACGCCGATGGCACCTATGTCAGCCAGTTTGTGCCGGAGCTCGCAAACCTTCCGAAAAAGTACCTGCATAAACCCTGGGAAGCACCGGATTCCGTGCTTTCCGACGCCGGTCTGGTACTCGGCCACGACTATCCCCATCCGATCGTTGATCGGAAGCAGGCGCGCGAGCGGGCTCTTGCTGCCTTTCAGTCGATAAAAGGCGAAAAACCTTAGGGTTTCCGGCTGATCCAGCGCTCTGCCAAGCGCGTATACCAAACAATAGCACCCTTTATGGAGACCCTGATGAGGCTTTCAGCCCCTGCCCCGCGCCTGCCCCTTAAGCCGCTTGCCCTCGCGGCTTGTCTATCTGCTCTGTTCGTGTCCCCTCACGCAGCAGCCTCCGCGCCAGATATGACCGAGCAGGCGCGGGCGCTTTACGGCGACAGCATTGCTTTCGACATCTATCGCAACGATGCCCGCATCGGGTCGCACAATGTGACCTTCCGCGAAGAAGCAGACGGGCTAAAAGTGACGACCAACTTTGAACTCGAAATCGGTCTGCTCTTCGTCAAGCTGTTTGAACTGCAATATGAGTCCGAGGCGCTTTGGGAAGACGGCAAGCTTGTCGCACTGAGCGCCACCACCAACCGCAATGGCGAAGTGTCGGAAGTGGAAGCCTCCGCTGTCGAGGACACACTCACAATCAGTGGGCCGAATGGCACTCAAACTGCGGCGATGGGCATTTATCCCACCAACCACTGGAACGCCGGCGTGATCGGCAGTACCCAGCTGATGAACACGATTACCGGCAAGGTGAACGACGTGGAGCTCGTGCCACTTGGCACTGAGCGTGTGTCGACCAATGCCGGCATGATTGAGGCCATGCGCTACAAATATGAAGGCGCGATCCAGAACGAAGTTTGGTACGACGCGGATGGTCGCTGGGTCGCCATGCAGTTTCCCGGCGATGACGGGTCATTGATCGAACTGCGTTGCCGCCAATGTGTCGCCAGTGCATCCCTGGAGGCCTCCCGATGAATAGTGAAGTAAAGACAGTCTGGATCACCGGCGCCGGCAAAGGGATTGGCCGTGCACTCGCTCTCAAAATGGCACGCGACGGCTGGACCGTTGCTGCAAGCGCCCGCACGCCTGGGGACCTTGAGAGCCTTGCGGCTGAAGTGTCCAATAGCAACTCTATGGGCGCCATCCACGCCTACCCGCTTGATATTGTTGATGAAGCTGGCAACGCGCAGGTGCTGGCGCAGATCGAACGAGATCTGGGGCCCTTGTCTCTCGCCGTGCTAAACGCTGGCACGCATCAGCCGATGTCGGCATCTGAGTTTTCTGTCGACACTGTTCGCCATCTTGTTGAAACAAACCTGATGGGCACGGTGAACGGGTTGGGCGCCCTGCTCCCTGTATTCAGAGAGCGTAGGAGTGGTCGGATTGCGGTCGTGTCTTCCGTCGCCGGGTATCGAGGCCTGCCGACGTCGGCTGCCTATGGCGCAACAAAGGCCGCCCTGATCAATATGGTTGAAGCCATGAAGCCGGAACTCGACCGCGAAGGTGTCTCCATCTCGCTCATCAATCCCGGTTTCGTTGAGACGCCGCTCACTGACAAGAACGAGTTTCCGATGCCGTTTCTTGTTACGGCCGAAGAAGCGGCGACCACCATTTATCGCGGATTGCAGGCTGGAAAATTCGAAATCGTCTTCCCCCGACGGTTTGCTTTTCTCATGAAGCTTCTCCGCCATCTGCCTAACAGACTTCTATTTTCAGTAACTTCACGGATGATCACAGTATGACCACCCCTCTCGAAAAATACGCCCAATTCATGGGGTCGCTGAGCCGGGAGAGTCTCGCGACTCTGCCTGACTTTGTGATGCCGGATGTCCATTTTAAGGATCCGTTCAATGAAGTAGTCGGGGCCGACAAAATGGCGGAGATCTTCGTACATATGTTCGACACAGTCGGAGAAGCGCGCTTTGATATCCTGCATAGCGCTATCTCTCCCTCACCTGAGGGCGACACGGGCATGCTCTATTGGCGCCTGCATTCAACGCTGCGCCAAAAGCCATGGTCTTTTGAAGGGATGAGCCGGGTGCAGTTCAATGCCAACGGCCAGGTGGTGTCACACTTTGACCACTGGGATGCGGCGCGAGAGTTTTACGAGCATTTCCCAATCATCGGCTGGGCACTCTCTTCCATCCGCAACAAAATTTCCGTTGCCGCCTAACCTCTCCTCGCGTGAGCGTCGGCCCTGTACTAATCCGCCCCGCTGGGGTTGATTTCGAGTTTGGTGTGCGTTGCGCTAATGCGCTCCGGCGCTGGCTGGTGACGGACAATCGGGACTTTCTTCCACCATAATTTCAAGGCTTCATAGTGGATCCCGACCGTCACTTTGAGCGTCATCAGCGGATATTGCAGAAACGTCTTTAGAAGAGCTCTGTCGCTCCACGGCTCACGCTTGCCCTCAAAAGAGGCAGAGAGAAGTGGTCCTTCTTTGTCGCTCAAACCTATAAAAACGCGGACCTCCCTGCTGGGCGGAAGGAGATCAAACTGGTAATGCCCCTCCATCTCGGTGAAGGGAGACACGTACATGCGTTTGACGGCGCCTTGGCGCACATGTCCGCGGCGATCCACGGGGGCAGGAAGCACATAGGTGTGCTTCTCATCGAACGTATTGTGCACTTCGTGAAGAATAACCATCAAAACGCCGTTGGCGTCGTAGCAATAGTAGACCGTCAAGGGATTGAAGACGTAGCCTAGGATGCGGGGATAGCAGAGCATGCGCACGCGCATACCTTTTGCGCTGAAGCCCGCTTTGGTTACATGCGCTGCCACCCAATCCTTCAATCCGGTGGCTTCGCCATTGCCATGATCCTTTTCCCAGAAAGACAAGAGCGCGCGGCGGTTTACGCCAAAGACGCGGCTGGTACGATTGATCTCGTCCAGCTCATCCAAGTCGAGCAGGAGGGAAAACACGCGGTAGCGCAGCGTGTGGCGCGCCGGACGGCGTCTCGCGTGGTCCACAACTCCTTTATATAGGCAAGAAAACATGGTTTTCGGTCCGCTGCCTCAATCCGCCGCGAGGGGCAGAACCACCTCGGTGTTTACACGTGAGCTGTTGGAGGCCACTTTCCATGGACGGACCGTTCCCGACAACTGCTCGGCTACAGCGAGCCCTGCCTCCAAGGCATCCTCGTGGAAACCATAGCCGAAATAGGAGCCACAGAACCACAGACGGTCTCTCCCCTGGAGCTGCCACAAGCCTTTTTGCGCATTAATTGCCGCCGCATTGAACAGCGGGTGCTGATAGGAGAATTTCCTGATAATCGTCTCGTCGCGCGGCGCGACATGTGGGTTCAAGGTAACAAAAAGCGGATTGCTCTCGTCGATACTCTGGAGCCGGTTCATCCAGTAGGAAAGCGTCAATTGCTTCCCAGCATCGGCCGCGCCGTCGTCAATATAGTTCCAACTTGACCAGACGCGTCGGCGCTTTGGCATGAGACGTTCGTCTGTGTGCAGGTACGTGTCGTTATCGGTGTATTGGAACGCGCCCAATAACTGCTGCTCGCTCTGGCTGGGGTTTGACAATAGCGTCAGTGCTTCATCCGCATGGGTCGCCAAGACCACATCGTCAAACAGGTGTTGCCCGCCGGACGTCGTCATCACCTCGACACCGCCCAACGTCCGGGTGACGGCAACAACGCCCTCGCGCTTAATTCTGTCGCGATAGGATGCCGTCAGGCGTTTTACATATTCGCGGCTGCCACCGTCGACCGTGCGCCATTTCGGACGGTCTTTGAACTTGAGCAGACCATGGCTCTCAAAGAAGCGGACAAAAGTCGCCAGCGGATAGTCCAGCATGTCATTAACGGTCGTCGACCAGATCGCCGCGCCCATGGGAAGGATGTGGTCGCGGATGAAGGCGTCCGAATAGTTATTCTCCCGCAAATAGTCTCCGAGGGAGAGATCCGCACAGGCGGCCACGCCACCGAGCGTCGGCGCCGTCTTATAGAAGCGCACGATGTCGGACATCATGGCCCAGAAACGCGGGTTCACCAGATTACTGCGCTGCGCGAGGAGGCCATTCAACCCGGTCCCGCTATACTCAAACTTGCCTTGGTCAATTGAGGCGGCGAAAGACATGTCCGACGGCTTTGTGGGCACGTTCAGATGGTCAAACAGGGCGACCAGATTCGGGTAGTTCTGCTCGTTGTAAACAATGAAACCCGTATCAACAGGAAGCGGTTTACCTTCATTGCCCGCATCAACCGTGTTCGAATGTCCACCGATGTGGTCGTCTGCCTCAAACACCGTGATGTCATTGTCCCGGTTCAGCAACCAGGCGGCGGACATGCCGGCGATTCCAGACCCTATAATGGCGATTTTTCTTCGTGTTTGGGGGGGGCGTGCTTCGTAGGGCAAATGACCAGCCTTTTTCTGTGTGTTTATCTAAATACGGCAGAAATGCTGGGCTAGATCAGGAAAAAAGAAGCAAATTTTGACTGATCCAATGGTCATCTTTGCGCGTAAGACATATTATGAACCTGCGCGACAACATATCTGCATCCGGCCATGGGCGGCGTAATTTGCGCCTCGTGGTTGTTAATCCTGATGCACGCCCGCCCTTAGGAGGCTCCGACCAGACGATGGCCGATGCGCTGGTGGAAGAGTTTGATATTGACGACCACGCAGCCTGTTTGCGGGCGGTTGGTACGCATCAGGACAAGCGGGCCTTTCAAGCCCTGTTCTCCTATTTCGGGCCCCGCGTTAAAGCTTATGTGATGCGCCTGGGATGTCAGGCTGGACAGGCTGAGGAACTCACGCAGGAAACGATGATCAAAGTCTGGCGAAAGGCCGGTCAGTTTGATGCATCTAAATCAGCGCCCTCAACCTGGATTTTCAGAATCGCCCGGAATCAGCGCATTGACGCCTTCCGGCGAGAGAATCGTCCGGAGCTGGATCCCAATGATCCCAGCCTGATCCCTGAACCAGAAGAACCAGCAGATACGGTCATTGAGCAGAAACAATCAGAACTCCAACTGCTCGAAGCCATGAAACATCTCTCTGAAGACCAAAAGGCAATTCTGAAATTGTCGTTCTTTGAAGACATGTCTCATGGACGGATCGCCGAGCATCTGGATATCCCGCTCGGGACTGTGAAATCGAGACTTAGACTTGCCTTGGGTAAACTCCGCTCCACTTTAGATGATAGTAGATTACCCTCTACCGACGGACCACGCGTATGACTATTCGCCACCACATTGCAGACGAGATCCTTGTCTCCTATGCCGCGGGCAGCCTGCCTGAGGCTTGGAGCTTGTTGGTCGCAACCCATCTGGCGCTCTGCCCATCGTGCCGCAAAGCCGCTGAGGAAGCTGAAGAGCTGGGCGGCGCGCTGCTCGATGAACTTGCACCTGTTGACTTGAGTGACGATGCTTTTGACAAGCTGATGAGCAAACTCGACTCCGTGGAGCCTGAAGACGAACGCCCTGTCGCCCACAAACAGACGGCGGAGATCCCTTCCGTGCTGCCTGAGCCGCTCAAATCCTATGTCGGGGGCGATCTGCACGCGTTGAATTGGAAACGCCTCGGCAAAGGCGCTTATCACATCCCCATTACGCTTCGGAATGGGGAAGGCAAAGCCCGTCTTTTGAAGGTACCGGCTGGACAGCCGGTCCCGGCGCATGGGCATAGAGGTGAAGAGCTCACCCTCGTCCTGACCGGATCTTTCACGACGCACCAGGGCGAGTTTATGCGCGGTGATGTGGAAGCGGCGGACGATGATGTTGAACACATGCCTGTCGCAGGCCCAGGTGAAGACTGCATCTGCCTTGCTATCACGGATGCTCCGCTCAAATTCAAGAGCATTGGGGCACGCATCGCACAACCATTTATCGGGATATAAGAACGCCGCAAGCACGCAGCTTGCGACACTGCTCTAATACGGGACTATTAGCGCCAGGGTATTTCCGCAAATGCGGAAATACCCTTTTTTTTGCTATCGTTGTTTATGGATGAAAAAGCACTATCTTGCCGTTGACTTCGTGACAGATCACCTGTCCACCAAGGCATCGACGCAGGAAAGGGTTGTGCGTTCATGGCTGATGTACTCGCGGTAGCGACGAGCAATCTTGTTTCACCCGCCATTTTGGCATTTCTGTTGGGAGGTCTTGCCGGCTTCCTCCGAAGTGATCTGGAAATACCGGAGGCGATCGCAAAAGGCCTTTCGATCTATCTGATGCTGGCCATCGGTCTTAAAGGGGGCGCCAGCCTTGCTGCATCCGATGCCGGCATGTCTATCCTGCCTGGGCTTATCGCGGCTGTTCTTCTGAGCTTCCTTATCCCTTACGTCGCTTTCTTCCTGTTGCGGATGACAACCCGCTTTACGAGGATCGATGCCGCCGCTGTCTCTGCGCATTATGGCTCGGTCAGCATCGTGACGTTTGTGACCGCCACACAGTTCCTCACCAGCCTCGACATCACCTATGAAGCCTACATCATCGCCATGGTCGCGTTGATGGAGACACCGGCGATTGTGTCCGGCCTCCTGCTTGCGCGAAAGAAAAACGGAGAGGGCAGCAGCAAAACACCTCTTTTTCAACCGGAGATGCTTCGCGAGATCCTGTTCAATGGCTCCATCGTGCTGCTGCTGGGCGGGTTCGTCATCGGCTGGGCAACAGGTGAACAGGGTTTGGAGACGGTGGCACCCTTCTTCGTCGATCCCTTCCAGGGCGTGTTGTGCCTCTTCCTGCTCGACATGGGATTGGTCGCCGCACATCGTCTGCGGACGGCTTCTTCGCTCAGCCCGTCAGCGATTGCGTTCGGTCTCTACATGCCCCTCATTGGCGCTGTGTTGGGCGGTGCGACGGGTTACGCGGTGGGTCTATCGGCAGGCGGAGCAACATTGCTCGCTGTCCTCGCGGCCAGCGCGTCCTATATCGCGGTGCCGGCCGCGATAAGGCTGGCGCTACCTAAAGCGGACCCTGGCATATTTATCCCCCTCTCGCTTGGGGTTACCTTTCCCTTCAACGTGCTGGTCGGCATCCCGCTCTATGCGGCGGTGATCGCGACCCTTTACAGCTAACGGGAGGCGATCATGCAGATGTTCAAAAAGAAGAAGATTGAAGTGGTTGTTGAGGCAATTTATGCACCGCGTGTCGTGGAAGCTGCCAAGAATGCGGGCGCGAAAGGCTATACAGCCCTGCCCAACCTGCAGGGGAGCGGCACCCATGGCGACCGCCGCGGCAGTGGCCTAAGTGGCGCTTTTGAGAACGTCATGGTCATCTGTATCGTGGATGCATCGATAGCCGGTGCTGTGATGGCCGCCATCAAGGAGGCCATCGGCGATGCTATCGGCGTTCTTTACGCATCAGACGTTGAGGTATTGCGCGACGAACACTTCTAGAAGTGTTCATCTTCGTCTCAAGCGCGAAACACAAAATTACCTTGCAGCAGCCGGTTCTGCTGCGGGCTCCCCTGAAAGAAAGCGCAGGCAGACGAAGCCTATAACGCCCGAGATGAGTGATCCTGTCAGCACACCCAGCCGGACTGTCGCTGCATAGGCCGGATCTTCAAAGGCGAGCGTGCCGATGAAAAGGCTCATGGTAAATCCGACACCACAGAGACAAGCGACCCCGTAGATCTGCATCCAGTTGGCGCCAGCAGGCATCTTCGCGATGCCGGCTTTGACAGCGAGCCAAGCCAAACCAAAGACACCCACCATTTTGCCCACGACCAGACCAGCAATAATGCCGGCGGTGACGGGGTGGGTGAAACTGTCGAGGCCCATGCCAGCGAAGGAGACGCCTGCATTGGCAAACCCAAAGAGCGGCATAATGCCAAACGCGACCCAGGGAAGCAGAGAGTGTTCCAGCCGAAGCAGCGGCGGTTCACCCTGCTCATCGCCCGTCGTATCGCCTCGCAGTGGAAGTGCCATCGCGATGGCAACGCCCGCCAATGTGGCATGAACACCGGACTTCAGAACACAGACCCATAGGAAGACACCGACGATAATATAGGGGGCCAGCCGTCTTACATTCGCAAAGTTAAGAGCAGCAAGACCGAACAATCCGATGGCAGCCAGTCCTAAAGACATCAGCGAGAGGTTTTCGGTATAGAAGAGCGCGATGATGATGATCGCGCCGAGATCATCGATGATCGCAATGGCGGTCAACAGCACTTTGAGGGACAGTGGGGCACGCGCGCCGATAAGCGAGAGGATGCCGAGCGCAAAGGCAATGTCTGTGGCCGCCGGGATTGCCCAGCCGCGGGTATGAACAGCGTCACCCCAGGTGAAAAACACATAGACCAGCGCGGGCAGCGCCATGCCGCCAACCGCTGCGAAGAATGGAAGGGCTGCCTGGTCGCGGGATGACAGTTCGCCTTGCAGGAATTCCCGTTTGATCTCCAGACCGACGAGCAGAAAGAAGATCGCCATCAGGCCATCATTCACCCACAGAAGCAGGGGCTTTGCGATCTTGAGCGCACCGAACTCCACCGCCACAGGCGTCGCCAGAAAGGCGTCGTAATATCCTGCAAAGACAGAGTTCGCGATGATCAACGCCAACACAGCCGCGGCCATCAGAACGATGCCGCCTGCGGCTTCGAGTTTCAGAAATTCCTGGATCTTGGATAGTACAGCGTCGCCCACGGGAACCCTCTTGTTCTTGATTCCCTATTGAGATGGGTTGCACCAAACAAGAAACAAGCCGAGGAAAAGTAGGGGTTTTACTGTTTTTCAGCAGTCGCGTGCGTCGGCCTTAAGGCCTTAAGCACCGCCATGGTCAGCGCTTCGAGTCTTTAAAAGATCGTCAGCCCTTACTTTTTTTGGGCTTGTTTCCCTGATCTTCGACAGACGCTGTCGGCTTGTTGCCCGACTGCGCGAGGCGGATCACATCCTTCGAGACGTCGACGCTGTCTTGATCAAGTTCCTTCAGGAACTGTTTGCGAACCATATCGATATTCTGGTCGAGATCTTCGATTGCCCAGTCTGCCGTCTCAACTGGGGGCAGCACCGTGACGTGCACCGTCGCCGGGCGCGCAATGAACGCGCTTTTGGGCATCGCATCCGTCGTGTTGTGCAGGACGATCGGCACGATGGGCACACCGGCCTGCATGGCTAAGTGGAACCCGCCCTTCTTGAACTTGGACAGTTTGTTCGTGGGGCTGCGTGTGCCTTCAGGGAAAATGATGATTGATGTACCGCTTTTCAGTGCCGTCACAGCGGGCTGCAATGCCTCGCGGGCTGCCTTATTGTCCGAGCGGTCCACAAAGATCGTCCCCATCGCTTCCGACATCTGGCCGATGATGGGCTGCGACTGCACTTCTTTCTTCGCAATCGCTGTGAAGTCGCTCTGCACCAGCTTCAGAACAGCGATTGCGTCTACAGCACTTTGATGGTTCGCCATAAAGACGGCTGGACGATGAGACCATAGATGCTCCCGGCCTTTCACATCCAGTTCGAGCCCGATCGACGCGGAGGAAAGTTCGCCCCATAGACCCTGGAAAATGTTTCGCGCCTGACGCGCTGATCCGTTGATTGAGTAGGCCGACAAGGCTGCGGCGGCTGCGGGTGCAGCGCTCAAATAAGCAAGACCTGTCCGAGCCACGTCCTTAGCTGTTGTCCGACCCCGGCCCTCAAACCGCGTGATGTGCCAGTCTCGTGATTTTGCAACAGAGGTCAGCTTCTTGTTCGGGTTCAGCGGACGGGGATTACCAACGATTTCCAGAAGCGGCAGGTCTTCGTCGCCATCGCTGTAGAAATAGCTTTCTGCAAGATCAATTTCACGGTCGGCGATGAAGTTGCGGACCGCAATGGATTTCCCTTCGCCATAACAGGCCGGCTCGACCACTTTGCCCGTGCAGATGCCGTTTTTCACTTCCAGGTGCGTACACAGGAAGCTGTGCACACCGAGATCATTGGCGACCGGCTCCACCTGGTAGGGTGTCGCGGCGGACACAATGACAACGACATGGCCCTTCTTTAGGTGGGCGTCAATTAACAGCCTGGATTCAGGGTAGATACGAGAGGCGACGCGCTTCTCGAACACGCGGCGTCCAAATTCATAGTTCCGGCTATCAACCTGACCGCGCAGATGTTTCGCGGTGCTGTTCACCATTTCCGCAAAATCGATCTTGCCACGGGCAAACTGGATCCCATGAGAGGCCTGATTGACCACCTCCCCAATCGAAAGTTCACCGCTGGTCACCTGTTCGATCATCAGGTCCTGCGCAGAGAAGCCATAGATCAACGTTCGGTCCATATCGAAAAAAGCGGCAATGTGAGAGCCGGAGGGTCCCTTTTCCACTTCGTCGATCAGAAAACGATAGCTTGGCATTCGTTCGGTCCTTTGGTCGGTCTCAACCCGGTTGGGTTGTTTGGCGTCTAGTCGGTTTGGCGGCTGATCGACAGCCCCAATAGGATTTCAAGTCGGCGGCTCACAGAACGCACTTGGTCTGCAAAGATTTTCCGGTCGTTCGTCAGTGTCTCACTGCTTGCGTCAATGAGGCCCCTATGATCCGCCAGTTTATAGGCAGTTTCGTAAAGGGTCTTTGAAAGCGACTCTTCGGAAAAAACCCGCTGCAGCAAGTGAGCCTGCGCTCCATAGGTCATGCAAAGCTGCAGAAATTCTTTTTTGTTTTCAATTGGTTGACCACCGCGTTGCACCAACGCGTCGGCCAACACCTGATAGGCATCAATAAAGGACCGCAGAACACCCTGAGACACTACGGGCTCGCGGGCTTCCAGGAGGGATCGGGCCGATGCCTCACCTTCCTGGAGACGGGTCTGCCAATCCGGATCTCTCTCGGCCATTTTCTCGCGCACTTCCTTCAGGAAGTCTTCGCGTGTCGCAAAATAGAATTCGAACTTAAGCAGGTCGCGAAGCGCCAGCGCCTCACGCCAAAACGCCATCTCCGTATCTTTCTGCTCTGCTGCATGCAGCAGGGAGAGCTCAATAATGGCATCGGTCACGAAGAAATGGATTGCTGTGTTCCGATAGTAAGCTGCCTTGTGATACTGACCGGCCGCGATATGGAAAACCGCTCCCAGACCAGAATCGTGTCGGGTCACAACTCCGTTTTCTTCGAGGGACGTGAGCGTCGCTTCAATCTGGCTCGGGGTGCGCAACTTATCGTTGCCACCCACAACCGGAAGATCGCGGCTGTCTACCAGATCCATCCAGGAACAGACTGTCCGGGTGAGCCCTTCTAGGGTCCTTGCGCGCGGGCCGTTCGCCAGCAAGATCAATGTCAGCAGGGACGTCAGGTTGATGGGCGATGCATCGTTCAAGCGCACCGCAGAACGGATTGCGATCTGTTCAACCAATTTCTTCTTGTCAGGGTCGGGCAAGTCTTCCTTGAGAGCTTCACTCGGCAGAACATCCAGAGCGGTCACAGGCTCGCCAAAGCGGACGTAGATCTTGTGATCCGACCCTTTGCCCGTGATGAACTTGAGAAACCAGCTCGCCCCTTCCGGCTTTTTGTCCTGGCCCTTTTGTTCGATCACATAGTCATCGACTTCCGTGATCTGATCGTAGGTCACTGAGACAGGGACAAAACGCAGGCCGTGGGTTTTGGTTCTTAAAATGCTCTCAACCACATAGTTCATGAGACCATAGCGCGGCGGCAGAAGCTTACCGGTACGCGAGCGTGTTCCCTCCAGCGCCCACATAAGTGAGAACCGCTTTTCGACCAGATAATCTACATACCGACGGAAGGTCGTCTTGTAGATGTCATTGTCCTGAAACGCGCGCCGCAAAAAGATGATGCCCGCATTGGCGGCCAAGCGACCTATGCCAATCGTGTTGAGGTTGATACCGCCGAATGTGAGTGGGACCGGAATATTGTGGTCGAACAGGACTGTGGCGACCGCCATTGTGTCCAACATGGATTTGTGCGTGACCAGCAGAACGACGGGCCCCTCTTCCATCCATTGACGCAACTGCTCAAGCTCTTCCGCATCATAATCTATGTCAGGATGGTGATGGCTACGACAGGCCCTGCGATAAAGCCCCATGGCAATATCGAGGGACACAGGCGTCTGACGCGCGCTCATTTCGTCAAGATAAGCTTTGGTTTCCGCTTCCACCTCCGACAGGGACCGGCCCAGTGTCCCGGCCAGTGTCCCGAGATCGCGTTGGAAAGACGGGCTGGCAACGACGTCACCCATCAACAGGCGCGCTACCTTGTAACGCGCGCCGCGAATGTTGCGTTCGGCGCGATCCAGGGCGATCACCGCCTGGCGCACAACAAATTCAGGCAGGCGGGTCGTGCGGACCCCTTCCGACCCCCAGGTTTCGTCAAAGCGCTCACGGACCGAACTTAAAAAAGCTCCCTGGCCTTCCGCCACCCGCAGTCGATCGGGTGCGGAGCCGCCCATCAGCTTTTGCCTGATACGGCCGGGCTTCTCAAACACAGTTGCGAGCCAGGTGTTCAAGAAGGAATTGCCGTGACGCACGTCTTCGCTGGGCTTCCAAATCACCCGCAGAGGCTGCAGCCAAGGATCGCCGGCGATATCGCCGCCATCCATAAGACCTTTCAGCTCCTTATGGCCGCCATTGCGTGCATCCCCAATCACGACGAGTTTTGCGTCGCTTTCTGAATGACGCGGATGTTCTTCAATCCATTTGCGAATGCAATTGAGCTCAAATGAGCTGCCGGCCTCCACGAGGAAAACGGTGTCCGTTTCCCTCTCCGGCATCTGCACTACAACATTTTCCGACACGCTTATTCCTCCAGGTTCCCGCTCAGGAAACCTCTCTCCCTATTCAAGATAGACGACCGTCTGATCTTCCCCATCATCGTCTTCAACCAACGCTTTGTACTCATCAAATGATGCCTGAACGCACCTGGCGTAAAAATCAGGGTCGGGCAGCATTTCTCTGTCCGCGGTGACGCAGACAGACAATTGATCCTGGTAGCCGGTGATGGCGTGGAAAATCCCCATGCCGTCGCCAAGCGGCGCCAACCCATAAGACCGGACGAGTTTGGCGCCAGAGAAATACATGTCATAGGGAATGCCCGGCACGTTTGACACAAACGTGTTGCAGACCGGCTTGATCCGCGAAATCCACTTCATTCCCTCAGCAGACCGGAAGAACCAAGATGCCGTCGCTGGGCTTACAAGACCCATGACGCTTTCCAGCATGTCAGAGCCACGGGTCTGGGCCAGCTGCTTGGCGTCATCTGTGCGCATCTTCACAGCCTGGAGGCGCTGCAGCGGATCGGCGATATCCGTCCCCATGGCGACCGTCATATCCGTGATCTGGTTGCCTGCTTCCATGCCGGCCGGTCCTGTGCGTACCGAGATCGGGCACATCGCGACCAGGGAGTCACCTGGCAGTTCGTTCGTTTCGGCCAAATAGCGGCGCATGGCGCCGCCGCAGACCGCAATCGCGACATCATTGACCGACGCGCCTTCGACCAATTTCTTGATGCTGCGGAAATCGTCGAGCTTGAAGTCCACCGCCTCAAAGACCCTGTAGGGCGTCACTTCTTTATTGAAGCGGGTCATGGGCGCGGAGGGCGCACTCGCCACATTGTTCTCTGACTTCAAGCGACGGGCTTTCAGTTCCCCTCTAACCAGCGACAGAGCGGACTGAGCCGTCGTCAGCGGCTGACGTGCAAGTGAAGGCAGCGATTTGGTGATCATCGCCATGTCGCTCGGTAGCGGTTTGGCGGTTTTGGATTCTTGCAACGGCGCGCGCGGGGGTGCGGCCACTTTGGTCTCTGAGTGAAGAGCCTGCAGCAGCGATACTGTCCCCATTCCATCCACCACCATGTGATGGAGCTTTACGAGCACGGCAAAGCTGCCCTTTGGCAGCCCCTCTACTTTGTCGAGGCCTTCAATGACATTCACTTCCCAGAGTGGGCGGTTCATGTCCAGCGGGCGCGAGTAGAGACGGGATGCGAGAATACAAAGTTGCCGCCAATCGCCCGGCTTGGGCAGGGACAAATGGCGGACATGGAATTCCACATCAAAATTCGGGTCTTCTGCCAGATAGGGAAGATCAAGATCGAAGGGCACGCGCACCAGGCGCTGGGTGAAGGGCGCCCACAAATGGAGGCGGTCCTCAATCCAGGAAAGGATCTCTTTAAATCGTACTTTGCCGCGCCCGGCCGTCGACTGATCGTAGATCATCAACCCGCCCACCACACTGGGTGTGCGTTGAGTGTCTGCGTAAAAGAATGAAGCGTCGGTATTTGATATGCGCCGCATGGAGCCCTTCCTCTAGGCGTGTTCTTGTCGTCCCCAGCAAGATCAGCTCCCCCAACTGACAAAACGTCAATCGCTCACCTTTCCTGCCTTAGATCGTACACAGAGAGACTTACCTTATGCCAGTCCAACTTCCCGTATTCACACCTTTTTTCCGCCACCGACCGTCTTCCCTCGGTTGGCAGAGCCTGTGACTTACGCTTAACATCCTTAAAAACAAGTTGGTAAGGGGAGACGCCATCCATATGAACGACCAGATCCGCAATCGCCAAGAGCGCAACAACCCGATGCATCTCAAAGTCAGCGTGCTAGGGGGCGGGTCCTGGGGAACCACTGTTGCTGCCCTTGTCGCCCGCAACGCCGAGACCAAGCTCTGGCTTCGGAACCCGGATGCCGCCACGGAAGTGAATGTCCTCAATACCAATCGGAAATATCTGCCCGATGCCACACTCCCGGAAACACTGACAGCGACGACATCGCTGGAAGAGGCCGTCTCCGATGCAGATGTCATCGTGATGGGAATCCCCTCGCAGCAATTCAGGGCGGTGCTGGAAGACGCCAAGCCTTTCATCCGCCCGTGGGTCCCTGTGATCAGTCTGTCGAAGGGCCTGGAACAAGGCACATCGCTCCGCATGACCCAGATCATTTCTGACGTCCTGCCCGGTCATCCGCCGGGGGTTCTTACCGGCCCCAACCTTGCTCGTGAGATCATGGCCGGATCAGCCGCTGCCAGCGTGCTTGCCATGGAAGATGAAACGGTGTGCAACTCGCTGCGATCTGTCTTTCAGTCCGGTCTCTTTCGCGTTTACACCAACAGCGATCTGATCGGTTGCGAACTGGGTGGCGCGCTGAAGAACATCATCGCGATTGCGGTCGGCATGGGGGATGGTCTCGGCGCCGGTGACAATACGCGGGCTGCCGTGATCACCCGTGGCCTTGCTGAGCTCACCCGCCTTGGCGAAGCGCTGGGCGGTCGACCTGAGACCTTTGCGGGCCTGGCGGGGATGGGTGATTTGGTCGCGACCTGCACCAGTCCACAAAGCCGGAACCGCCACGTTGGTGAGAAACTCGGAAAAGGTCAGTCACTGGAGCAGATCATTGATGAAATGCATATGGTCGCTGAAGGCGTGAAAAGTGCGCCCGTCGTCATGAAGATTGCTGAAGCGGCTGGAGTCACCATGCCCATCGCTGAAGAGGTCTTCAACGTGGTGCAAAACGGCTCAACACCGCAACGTGCTTTCCGCGGTCTGTTGCGTATCACCGCAGGGTCGGAAGCGGATCCCGGCTAGGATTAAGCCGCTTTGTTACCGACCGGGGTCGCTGTTGGGCGATAGAGGCCAACCACGTCACCCTCAATCTCCTCCAGCAGGTTGTCCAGCGTGTGGCTGATCATGCTGCAGTTGCGGATCATCTCGACCTGCGGCCAGGTGGCGGCTTCGCCTTCCGCGATCAGGTATTCCATCTCCTCGCGGTCGAGCGGTGCCAACAGCTTGCGCGGGTCCCAGAACCGGCGGCGCGGAATGATATTAATGTCGGCTGTGTATTCCTGCAGTGCCACTGAATGGAACATGTTAATCGCAGAGTTCACACTAGGGATGCTGCGGGTTATCTGATCCGTGAAATTGCGGGTCGCGCGGAACCACTCTTTGGTTGCACGACTTCCCATATTCCACAGGTTCCCGAACAATCCGTTTTCGCCATTCGGATTCTGAATGGTCCAGAGGATGATCGGGTTGGTCTGGCTTGCGATGAAATGGTTCACCCCGTAAAGACGCGCCAGGCGTTTGGCCGGCATGTCATCGGTGACGGACCCGTCGATCCATCGCATGTCAGAAAGGTAAGGCTGTTTTTCACCGTCGGCATCGCGCGCCATCAACATGACGGGCGGAAACACGCCGGGAACCGCGCAAGACGCCATCACAGCTTCGCGCACCAATACATTCGGCGACGTGATCGCGTTCAAGAGGCGCGAGGCCTGCATCTTCTTGGTTGGTGCCACAGAAACATTGATATGCCGTCCAGTCAGCTGGAAGGCTTCCGCGAAGGTGAGGTCGGGGATCCAGGCCTCCACCATCTCCCGCAAATCTTCCGTCTGGATGCGGTCGCGCCACCCCAGAACTGAGGAGACGTGCGCTTCTTCGATTGTGGCTTCCAACTCAATGTCGGCTTCAAAGAAGGGCACAAGTTCTTCGTCAGAATGGGTCCCGATCACAGCAGCGGTGAGCGCGCCCGCACTCGACCCTGAAATCACCCGCGGCAGCAGACCTTCCTGCGCCAGCGTCTTGATGACTCCAATGTGGAAGGGACCAAGAGCACCTGCACCGCTCAACATCAGTGCCGAACGTCCAAAGCAATGGCTGGCTCTGTGGAAGAAGTCGAGCTTCTCAGCTTTGGTAATGACGTTTGAGCGCACTTTGGATATGTGGATGAGCGACCGGGTCACCTCGTCTACATAATCGGTAATGAGGCGCTTGGTCCCAATTTTTGAGCGTGTGTAAAGCGAGGGCTTGCCCATGCCGCCCAGATTGCCGTGAATGCCTTCGTTCAATGCAAAGAGCAGCGCGCGGTCATCGCCCGTGTCCCGGGCTTTGCGGATTTCTCGAAGTCGCTCGCGGATGGTCGCATAGTCGTAACGCCGGGTGTGTTCCTGACGCTTCCAGTCCTCAGCGCCAGATAGCACGTCGTGCTCTTCCGCTGCTTCCTTCCACTCGGCATAAGTGGTGGCGTCGTCCATCCTCTTTTGAGCGTTCTTCATCTGGAAAGGCCTCCGACTGTTTACAACGGCAACAATTGTGCAGTGCGAATAGAGCGCATGCTAGCCCCATTTGGCACGTCAAATGTACTTTGTGCGTAAAATTTGCTCATCAAACTGCCGTTTTTGCAGTCTGTCGCGACGGCATTCGCACCATATACCCAACAAAAATGGGGAGATTTCTGCGGTTTTCCACCCTGGAGGCCAGAAATTAGAAATCTTAGTCTAGGCCGACGGATTTTTTCGCCCAGGACAGAAAATCTGCGGTCACTTCCTCGCGATTCGTCTCATTGAAGACCTCGTGACGAGCGTTTTCATAGAGCTTTAGATCTATATTTTGAATCCCTGCATCGCGATATCGCTCCGCAACAAGACGGACCAGTTCACCGTTCAGACCCACTGGATCCAGGTCGCCAGAGAATATGTAGAGGGGCAAATCGCTCCGAACAGTGCCGATGGCCTCCGGCGTGGAATAGGCAATGCCCGCTTCTCCCAGCGAGGCAGATGAGGCATCAGAAACCGTGAATCCGCAGAGTGGGTCAGCGACATATTTGTCGACCTCTGCTTCGTCGCGACTGAGCCAGTCAGACTCGGTTCGGGTCGGCGCAAAGGCCGCGTTCAGCGTTTCAAACACGTTCGCGTCCGGATCGGCGACCGCCGCCGCCATCACATCCACCGCGGTCGTCCCACTCAATGCTGCGGCATCGATGCTGTCACTCGCTTCCGTCAGCAGATGTTGCACCACCATGGACCCCATTGAATGGCCCATGAGGACAACAGGAAGTCCAGGAAAGTCTTCTTTGGCTCGCGCGATCACCGCTTTTTCATCATCGACCAAACCGCGCCAACCTGCTTCGCCATATTCACCTAGTTGCGATGCATCTGCCACCGTCGCGCCGTGGCCGCGATGGTCATTGGCATAGACGACGAAGCCTGCGGCATTTAGAGCGTCGGCCAACCGCGCATAGCGCAACGCATGCTCGCCCATGCCATGGGCGATCACCATAATCGCGCGCGGGGCATCTTCACCGCGCCAGCGATGAACGACCGGACACTGATCATTTGGTGATGTCGGCAATGTGAAATGATCGTAGGTCAAGATAACGCGTTCCCAAATAAGTGTGATTTGACCGTCATACTGACATCCCCTCCAATGACCCTGCAAGACGCATGACAGCAAGGCCTGTCAGTGTGTGGGGACACCAAGACCGCTGGGAGGCGCATATGACCGCTGACACTTCCGAGAAAAGCTGGATCAAAGTGGCTGACGTGGGCGACCTCGCCGAAGGACGCGTCATGACGGTCACCGCGGGAACGCTGTCACTCGCGCTCACACATTTTTCCGGCCAATACGCGGCGATGGATAATCGTTGCCCTCATCAGGGAGGACCCTTGGGCGAAGGGTCGATCGAAGACGGTATCGACGGTAAGTGCTGGTTGCGGTGTCCCTGGCACGGCTGGGACTTTGATCCTCTCACCGGCAAACCCCCAGGAGGCCACGAAGACACCGGCCAGCAAATGTATGAGGTCGACGTGAGGGACGACGGCATTTATGTCGAAGTGCTCACGGAGCCGGAAAGTCCCCGCACCATTTCGCATGTGATGGCCGACACTATGGTCAATTGGGGCGTCAAGCGCGTCTTTGGCATGGTCGGCCACTCAAATCTGGGCGTGGCGGAGGCGTTGCGCACAAAAGAGCGGGAGGGCGAGCTCAGCTATATTGGCATTCGCCATGAGGGTGCCGCCGCATTTGCCTGCTCCGGCTATGCAAAACTCACGGGCAAACCCGCCGCTTGCCTTGCGATCGCCGGGCCGGGTGCCACCAATCTGCTCACTGGTTTGTGGGACGCAAAGGTCGATCGTGCACCGGCCCTGGCGCTGACGGGCCAGGTCAATGTTCAGGTGCTCGGACCGGGCTCGTTCCAGGAAATTGATTTGGCGTCGGCATTTGAGAGCGTCGCGCACTTCTCACAGACTGTGTTGCATTCATCGAAACATGCGGAGCTCATGACACTCGCGTGTCGCAGCGCGCTTGTTAATCGTGATGTGTCGCACCTCATCTTCCCGGACGATGTGCAGACAATTCCTGCTGACGAAAGCATGCAGGCCGGAAGCCCCGAAGGCCGCCTCGGTGATATGGCGGTCACCCCGTCTGCCGCGTCCATAGACCAGGCCATTGATCTCATCTCAAAGGCTAAGCGTCCTGTCATCATTGCTGGCTATGGTGCACGCGACGCCTCTGATGCGGTGATCGCCTTCGCGGAGCGCCTCAACGCGCCTGTGCTCACCACCTTCAAAGCCAAAGGACTTATTTCCGACAAGCACCGATGCGGCGCTGGCGTGCTTGGTCGATCGGGTACCCCTATCGCCAGTTGGTTTATGAACGAGGCGGATCTCCTCATTGCATTGGGCAGTTCGTTTTCAGATCACACAGGGATCGAGAGGTCCAAACCGATTGTGCAAGTCGACTTTGACCCGATGCATTTGGGAAAAATCCACCCGGTCGACTGTCCCGTGTTGGGCGATATTGGACAGACCCTCGCTGCTTTTGAAACTGGCCTGCCCAAATCGCTCGCAGCAGAAGACCAGACGGGCGAAATTGCAGAGCGCTGGCAAATCTGGCGCGATGAAAAGAAAAGCCGCGCCGCAGATGACCGAGGCGACGGTCTCAACTCCGCCAGCATCTTTGCTGCCCTTACCGACCTGGTGCCCGAAAACGCGGTGATTGCCGTGGACGTTGGCAATAACACCTATTCCTTCGGGCGCTATTTCGAGTGCACCAATCAAGATGTCCTGATGTCAGGATATCTGGGGTCAATCGGCTTCTCATTCCCGGCAGCGATGGGGGCCTGGGCCGCTGTGCAAGACTTTGACGACTATGCAGGACGTCCAATCGTGTCCGTCTCAGGCGACGGAGGCTTTGGTCAGTACATGGCGGAGTTCACCACCGCTGTGAAGTACGGCATGAATATTACGCACATCCTGCTCAACAACTCCGAGCTCGGGAAAATCTCGAAGGAGCAGAAAGCGGGTGAATGGCCTGTCTGGCAAACCTCGCTTCACAATCCGAGCTTTGCGGCTTATGCGCGGCTCTGCGGTGGACATGGGACCAAGGTGACCGAAAAGTCTGAGCTTGCGGCGGCCATACAAGAAGCATTGGCTTACGATGGCCCTGCTCTTATTGAGGTTATTTCGGACAGTGATTTGCTCTGAACCCGGAGCAAATATTGGCCCGCAATATAGCCAAATAGTCCGCATTGCCTAGGTTTGGGGATCATTTGACACGCCAAATGCAGCCTCGGTTTTACATTTTTTAACCTTGTACTGACTAAATACACTCCTGATTTTTCGGGGGAGTGAGATGGTCGACGCTGTTGCGAAACAGAGCCAGGACACCAATGGTGTCAGCGATGTTGAAGCTTTGTTTTCGGAAGCCATTGAGGCACTCGATGACGGGTTCGCCATTTATGACAGCGAATTCCGCGTACTGTATGCAAATGCTCAGGCCCGGACGGACTTCAAAGACTGGTACGAGGTCATTGAGGCAGGCGGAACCTTTAAAGATGCGATGCTCGCGTCGCTCATCAGCCTGACCAAATATTCCGAGAATGATGACCTGGAAGACCTGGCCGAAGCGGCGGTCGATATGCTCATCTCTGGCGAACCCTTGAAAACGGCAATGCCCGATGGGCGCACCCTGCTCATCACCCACCGCCCGATGACCGGTGATCGGTGGGTGGGCACATCCATCGACATGACAGATGAGCTGGTGCGTCAGCAAGAACTCAAAGACATGAAGAAAGAGGCTGAGGCTGCGTCGCGCGCCAAGTCTCAATTTCTCGCCAACATGAGCCATGAGATCCGCACACCACTTAACGCCGTTTTGGGTTTCGCCAGCCTCATCAAGGATACGGACCTTGATGAGCAGCAATCAGACTATGTCGAGACCATCGCAGAGAGCGGCGAGTCGCTGCTGTCAATCCTGAACGATGTTCTCGACGTCTCGAAGATCGAAGCCGGCGCCCTCGACCTCGACGAAACGGAAGTCAATATCGAGCGGCTTGTCCGCAGTGTCATGGCATTGATGTCTGTGCGCGCGCAGTCGAAGGACCTTGAGATTGCGTCCTATGTTGACCCTAACATCCCGGTCGCTCTGATCGGTGATCAGGGCCGAATCCGGCAGATCCTTGTGAACCTCATTGGCAACGCAATCAAGTTCACGGAGGAAGGCGGCATATCATTGGAGGTTCGGCTTGAGGACCGCCTGCCCGGCGAGAAGGTGGCTATTCTCTTCAGCGTCAGCGACACGGGACTTGGCATTTCGCCTGAGCAACAGGAGCAATTGTTTGAGCGCTTTACCCAGGCTGATGTGTCGACCACACGCGAATTTGGCGGCACTGGCCTCGGACTGTCGATCTGTCACGATCTTGTGGAGCTCATGGAAGGAACACTCGACGTTCAAAGCGAAGTTGGCAAAGGCAGCACCTTTAGAGCTCGGATCGTTCTTGATACCGATGACGGGGATGAGCGCTATCTTGACTCCACGGATGCCCAAACGCTTCGCAGCCGCCGCCTTCTTGTCGTTGACGACAACCAAGTCAATCTGCGGGTCATCGGCTTGATGCTTGCCGCCTATGGCTGTCGCGTCGAAACAGTCGACAACCCCTTCGATGCTCGAGATGCGATTCTCGCGGCGCAGGAAAAAGGTAAGCCGTTTGAGACGGTCATTATCGACCATATGATGCCGGGTATGGACGGCGTCCAGCTGGCCGCTGAAATCCGCGACGACGCGGACATAAAACCAGTGAAGCTCATTCTTTCTTCGTCCGGTATTGCAACCGCGAGCCAGGCCGAGGAATGGGGCTTCGATGCAATTGCGCCCAAACCCATTAGCCAGCGGCGCCTCATCAATACGCTAAATCGTTTCTTCGAGGACCTGCCGACAAAGGCCGCAGCACCTAAGAAGGTGGAAAAGAAAGAACCGGCGCCAAAGCGGCCTTCTGGCGAGCGGTCAGGATGCCGGATCCTGCTCGCAGACGATAACCCTACCAATCTTAAGTTCATTCAAAGCGCCCTACAAAAGCATCCGGTTACGGTGGACGCTGTCGGCGACGGCCGGGAAGCCGTAAGCGCTGCACGGTCTTTGCCCTATGATCTCGTATTGATGGACGTTCAGATGGTTCATATGGATGGCATTGAGGCGACCAAACGCATTCGCAAACTGGGCGGCGATATTGCGAACGTCCCGATCATCGCGATCACGGCAAGCGCTATGGCCGGCGACCGCGAACGCTGTCTTGAAGCCGGTATGAATGATTACTTGGCGAAACCGGTCGCGATTGATCTGCTGCTGGACAAGATCCGCTATTGGACCGAAGACGCCGTCCGAGAGGCTTGAGGTTGTAAGGGCCTTTTCAAACCTTGAAGACACGCCTCGCGACCCTTCCCTCCTCGAAGCTTTTGGTTAAGCGCCTTCCGTTAGATCAGCTGCTGGGCACTCCGCAGGTGTGACCGATCTTTAACTGCATCAAATGTGGGCAAATGCAGGCGCCCACCGGCGAGTCCTTTCAATTTTTGCATCGTGACCCTCTCTTTTCATCTGATCTCGTTGTTTTTGCTCGCAAATCCGGGTATCGATGGGAAAACGAAAACCTGGGGAGGTTTCCAGACGATGTATAAAGAATTGGATGCTGCGTGGTCAGAATTGACGCAGCCAGGACAAATGTTCGAAGTCGACACCGTTGAGGCGCTCGGCCGGACCATCAAAACATTCAAACATGCGCCAGCAAGCCTGCGGGACATCTGGCTGCTTACTGCCGCCCATGGCGATAAGGATCACCTGGTCTATCAGGATGAACGCTGGACCTTTACGGAAGCTCATAATGAGGTGGCGTCAATCGCTGCCTGGCTGACGGCGCAAGGCATTGGCCAGCATGATCGGGTCGCCATTGCGATGCGCAACTATCCGGAGTGGATGCTCGCCTATTGGGCGATCATTTCAATCGGCGCTGTTGCTGTTGGCATGAATGCCTGGTGGGTCGCAGATGAGATGAAATATGGACTTGAGGATTCCGACGCCAAGGTTCTGCTCGCTGACGGCGAGCGTCTGGAGCGTTTCCTTGAAGTGCGCGATGCGTTCCCGAACATGAAAATCGCCGGGGTCCGACTGCCGGAACAGCTGCAGGGAACGGAAGGCGTTACACCGTGGTCGGAAGTGAAAGCGACCGCGCCGAACATGCCTGACGTGACCATTGCTCCTGATGATGACGCTTGCATCTTCTATACGTCCGGCACGACCGGTCGTCCGAAGGGTGCGCAGCTCACGCATCGCGGCTGCGTCAATAACATCATGAACATCGCTTTCTCCGCCCAGTGCCAAGCGCTCGCGCTGGCAAAAGTCGAAGGCGAGGAAGCGGTCAAGGAACTGCAGGCCACTGAGCCCGCGGCCATGACGGCATTGGTCGCAACTCCACTCTTCCACGTGACAGCCAACAACTGTGTCGCGCACGCAGCGACCGTCAGCGGTGGAAAGCTGGTCCATATGTATCGGTGGGATGCCGGTGAAGCACTTCGTCTGATTGAAGCGGAAAAAATCACTCACCTGAGCGGCGTGCCGGTCATGTCCCGGGAAGTGATTGCGCATCCCGACTTCGCGACGACTGATACGTCCACGATGGTCTCCATCGGTGGCGGGGGCGCACAGCTCCAGCCTGACCTGGTCGGCAAGCTCGACAGCACCATGGAAAATGCACGGCCTTCAACCGGCTATGGCATGACCGAGACCTGCGGCATCATAACGTCCGTAGGCGCCGACTATTTCGTGGACAAGCCTGCAAGTGCCGGTCGCGCCATGCCCGTGTTTGAAACCAAGTGCATTGATGCCAATGGTGACGAAGTGAAGCCTGGCGAAGCTGGCGAACTTTGCGTACGCGGTGCCCCAGTCATCAAAGGCTATCTCAACCGGGAAGAAGCCACAGCCGAAGCTATTCAAGACGGATGGCTCCGCACCGGCGACATCGTCAAGATCGACGAAGACGGTTTCATCTTTATCGTCGACCGCGCCAAGGACATGGTGCTTCGCGGCGGTGAGAATGTGTTCTGCTCGGAAGTTGAGAGCGCGATTTTCGAACATGATGCGGTCGCTGAGTGTGTGGTGTTCGGCGTGCCGGATGACCGCCTTGGCGAGGAAGTCGGCGCCGTGATCGTTCCGGCAAAAGGAAAATCTGTGTCCGCAGAGGAGCTGCGTGCTTTCTGTAAAGAGAAACTCGCTGCCTACAAAATCCCGCGTTACATCTGGACGCAGGCGGACAACCTGCCGCGTAACGCCAGCGGCAAGTTCCTCAAGAAGGAACTGCGGAACACGATGGACGTGAAGCTCGCAAGCTAATCGTTCAGAAACTCGATGATAAGATCGGCCACTTTTTCCGGCGCTTCCAGTTGGGGAAAGTGGCCGATGTCTTTTAAGGCTTCGAATTTATAGCCGCCGGTGAACGCCGACTCTGCCAGCGCGTAGCGGTCGATTGATACCGCCCCGTCCGTGTCTCCTGCGATCACGAGGGTGGGCACGGTTATCTCTGATTCCGCGGACGATGCGCGGCCTTCATTCAGATCTGCGTCGAAAAGAGCCCAGTAATAGCCAAGGATTCCATCCAAAGCGTCTGGCTGACCCATCGTCTGTTTGATGTCTGCAAGCTCGGATTCCGGTACCTCGTATGTTGGGGCCCAGGCCTGATAAATTCCCTCAATATGAGAAAAATCGTTCATGGCGACCCATGTTCGAATGAAGGGCAACTGGTAATAGAGGAAATGGGGCGCCTCGAGAAAAATTGACGGGTCATCGGCAACAGCTCGCGCATGAGGTACCGAAAGGGCGACGAGCTTTGTTACTTTGGACGGATCAGCGGTTGCAGCTTCATAGACAGTGGACGCCCCCCAATCATGGCCGATGAGAATTGCCTGGTCTTCCCCAAGCGCATCGATGAGGGCCAACGCATCCTCGCCTAAAGCGCGCACGCTATAATCGCCGGTCTCGCTCGGGGTTGTCGGCGGGTAGCCGCGCGTAAAGGGCGCAACGACGCGATACCCAGCAGCCGCGATACGAGACTGTACGCTCGCCCAGCTCCGTGCAGTTTCCGGATATCCGTGGATCAAGAGGACTAGCGGCCCTTCACCTTCTTCTAGGTAGGCGAAGGTGATGCCGTTGGCATCGACATACTTCAGTTCTTCGGCGCTCACTTCAGCGGCACCAACAGACGCTGAAACGAATAGCGCGGCCAAAAGGATTTTGGTCGCTTTAGCTCCTATTTTGATCAGAAACTGTTTCATCCGGTGCCTCTCCCACTTTTTTGCCATGGTAGGCAGACTAGAGGAGAGAGACAAACGGTCAGTGAGGCGTATGGGCTTCCACCGCTTTTTGCGCCTTTGCGCGGGTGAAGCCGCATAGCCGCAAAATGTTCTCACAAGTTCTTGCTGTTTTTGCCGGATCCACGCCGCTTTCGATCTGAATGCGAATGCTGGTGGAGATGAGGCTCGCGATCTGGTCCAGAAAAAATTCGTCGAGCTCTATATCAAAAGCACTTTGATCGACACCACGCTGCAGATCCGCTTTCAGGAACTGTAAGATATCAGCCCGAACAGGGGGCAAATGCTGAAGGGCGCCGATCAAGACTGCTCCCCAGGTTGGCTCACCCACCGCGAACCGGATGGCGCGGGTGGTCGCGATAACCATCCGGGGCACGGCGTTCTCGACCGTCTGCATATCTGTGTCGATCTGTCGGGCCATTTCTACAGCGACGCGCTGCGCGGCTTCTTTGATGACCTCATCCTTGTCTGAAAAGTGGTTGTAGAAGGTCCCGTTTGCGAGCCCAGCATGGTCTGTGATGTCACTGATCTTTGCGAGATCCATCCCCTTCTCTGCAATCACATCAAGTGTGCTGTCGATAAGGGCCAACCGCGTGCGGTCTCGCTTGGGCAGCTTTTTTCGCTGATCTCGAATGACGGTCTGTGGCGACACTAAATGTCTCCTTTTCACTTCGCAGGGTCTCATTTAACCGCAGAAATGTGCCCGATTTGACTCATTTCCATTTTTGACATATCTCTCATTTTTGAGAGTTATCTCATTTATGGAGATCTTATGTTGGAAACGCAAGTTCTTATTGTTGGCGCCGGTCCTGTGGGGCAGATGGCAGCACTGCTGCTGGCGCGACAGGGGGTGCAATCGATCCTCGTTGAAAAACGCACCTCACGCCTCACCGCCCCTAAGGCGCACGCCGTAAATTCTCGCACGCTTGAAATTTGCGAAGCAGCGGGTGTCTCAGCGGAAAAAATTCGGGGAACGGGTGCGCCGCCTGATGAAGCCGGGTGGGTCCGGTTCGTCTCCACGCTCACAGGGACCGAATTTGGCCACCTGCCCTATGAGCGGCAACAGGACGACGTGAAAGCGCTGACCCCCTACCCGCTCTCCAACATCGCGCAGCCCGACTTTGAAGAAATCCTCGAAGCGGCATTGCTCGAACGGGCGGAAATACAGTTGCTGCGGGGCACAGAGTGCAAAAGCCTCACACAATCCGCGGATGGTATCGTCGCTGAGCTCACAACAAAAGACGGCGAGCCGGAAAGCGTGTCCTGCCGGTATGTGATTGCCGCCGACGGCGCAAACTCTCCGACCCGAGCAGCACTCGATATTGCGCTCGAAGGTCCGGAGGGTCTCCAACACAATATGATGATCCACTTCGAGGCGGACCTTCGTCCCTTCGCGGCAGACAAGCCGGGCATCCTCTATTTCCTGTTTGAGCCTGAAGCGCAGGGAGCACTGATCGCCTATGACCTCGCCGACAGCTGGGTGTTGATGCACGGGTTTGATCCGGCAACGACATCGCCGGAATCATTCGACGACGCCACCTGTATCTCGCTCGTTGAGCAAGCCGTCGGGGCGCAGGTACCGGATATTGCGATCAAAAATGTCGGTCCTTGGACCATGTGTGCGCAGGTCGCCGAACGGTACCGCAGCGGGCGCATCTTCCTCGCCGGTGATGCAGCCCATCGGTTCCCGCCCACCGGCGGGCTTGGTCTCAACACGGGCATCGGTGATGCACAAAACATCGCATGGAAGATCGCCGCGGTTGAAAACGGTTGGGCGGGTGAAGATCTGCTCGAGACATATGAAGCAGAGCGTCGTCCCGTCGCACAAATCAACACGGAACAAAGCCTCGAAAATGCCGGCAAGATGTTCGACCTCTTCGCGGCACTCTATGGGGCAGAGCCGGAAAAAACACGCGAGCGGTTCGACGCTATGTGTCAGGACCCTGCCGCTTTTCCAGAACTGGCGCCTGCCATCGAGCTTCAACGTCCGCATTTCGATAGCCTCAATCTTCAGCTTGGCTATCGATACGTTTCAGATGCAGTGATCAACGCCGCGCCCCAAGAAGAAGCAGCAGCGATCGACATCAGTCGGTACGAGCCATCAACCCAGCCGGGCGCAATATTGCCGCACGAATGGGTCGAGGCCGACAAACAGGAGACGTCCCTTTTATCGCTGGTCCCCATGGAGCGCTTCACGCTCTTGCTGGGACCCCAAAGTGGCGCCTCAGCCGACGCAGTAAAAGCATCGGATGTCCCTGTCTCGGTGTTGACTTACGGACAGGACTTCATGGCCGCTGTCGACTGGTCTGCCTTTACAGACCTGCCGGATGACGGCGCACTTCTCATCCGACCGGATCGACATATCGCCAAACGTTACACGTCCGTTTGTTCGGCCGATGCACTTACTCGCGACCTGGCGTCGCTTCTATCACAAAAAGAAAAGGAGCTCGTCGATGGATCTCGGGCTTAAAGGAAAATCAGCTATCGTTTGCGCCTCGTCTCGGGGTCTCGGCAAGGCCTGCGCCCTATCCCTCGCTCGCGAAGGCGCGAACGTGGTGATCAATGGTCGCGCTGCGCCTGCGCTCGCGGAAGCAAAAGCAGAGATTGAAGCGGCAGGCCCCGGCGCCGTAACCGCGATAGCCGGCGACCTCAATACAAACGAAGGCCGCGCCAAGCTCATCGCTGCTGCACCGGACGCGGACATTCTGGTGAACAATAATGAAGGACCTCCCCCCGGCGCTTTTGAGCAATGGGAGTTGGAAGACTGGCAGGGTGCCCTCGATGCCAATTTCCTGGCACCGGTGTTCATGATCAAGGCGCTTATCGGCGGCATGAAAGAACGCCGCTACGGGCGCATCGTCAATATTACATCGGCGATGGTGAAGTCACCGCACAGCGCCATGGGCCTTTCCACTGCGGCGCGATCAGGCCTGACGGCACTTTGTAAGGGCCTGTCGAAAGACGTCGCCCCATTCAATGTCACGATCAACAACATGCTGCCCGAACGGTTCGACACGGATCGGCAGGAACAGATGGCGCAGCTCGCTATGCAGTTTAAGGGCATCACCCGGGACGAAGCGCGCGCCGAGATGGCTGAAACCATTGCTGCAAAACGGCTCGGCGACCCGGCTGAGTTCGGGGACGCATGCGCGTTTCTTTGCAGTTCCCAGGCCGGCTTCATCTCCGGTCAGAACCTTCAACTCGACGGCGGTTCTTACGCCGGATTGATCTAAGAGTTTTCAACAATGCCGGACGGTGAACCGGAATCCCCTTCACCTGACAATGCTTGAGAGGAACACATTATGGACCCGATCTTTGTTGCCCGTATCATTTTCTCACTGATTGCCGTTGCCATCAGCGTCGGCCCGATGGTGGCCGATTTCAACAAAACCCATGCGACCAACCCTTTGTGGACACCACATGCCCGCTTTCATGTTGTCTGGCAGGTCCTTACCCAGGCGGGCGTATCGATGGTCATTCTGACGCTGCTCTGGATGCCGACTGCTGACCAGATGACCCATATCTGGGTTGCTGTATGTCTGCTCTATGTATGGTTCATTGCCTTCTACGCGACACTTGCGTCGATGCGTGTCTTTGGCGGCTCGCTCAAAGATGAGAACGGCATCAAGCCCTGGCGCTGGAAACTCTTCGGCAAGACATATCTTGTGGACACCAATCTTGGTGGCGGTACCATCCTGTTCTTCATCGCCAGCTTCGGCGTATATCTGCTGATCGCCTAGTTTCGGCTCTGCCAATTAGTGAAAGTTCCTGAATGATGAGAGAATTCTGCTCGCCTGCTTTTGCTGCCTTCGCAGCACTTCTGTTCGGTACCTCGCTTGCATCAGCCGAAGGGGTGGCGGTACCACCCGCGACCGTTGCGATCGCTGACCCAAGCGAGGCGCTCACTTTCGCGCGTATCTTAATTGATGGCGAAGCTCAGTTGCTGGCGGTGTCTGCTTACGAGGATGGAACTGTTTCAGGTCTCGTCCTCACCGGTGCACCAGAGGATCCCATCTCAGCATTTCAGGCATTGGGCTTTGATGGGCTGGATATGTTGATCTCCGAAGCGGGCGCCCGGATTGAAACTCCTGCGTCTGAGCTGCTAATGCCTGTTGCGCTGACCGACCGGCACATTGCCGCCGGTACAAACTTTCCCGAGCACGCTGAGGAGGCGACGGTCGAGGACGGTCCCTTCCTATTTACCAAAGCGGTTCAGCCGACAGGGCGTGGCACGCTTGCCTATTCTGATGCCTGGTTGCTGGACTATGAAGTTGAGCTTTGTTTTGTCGGCTTTGAGGTCATCGATCTGAATAGCCCGCCGGAGCATGTGGGTCTCTTTCTCTGCAACGACTTTACGGACCGGGCGGCGCTTCTCCGCCATCTTGATCCCTTCGATCCGGCTTCTGGTAAAGGCTTCACCACAGGCAAGAGTGCACCCGGCTTCATGCCCATTGGTGACCTCTTTGTGATCCCCCGTGACCGGAAAAGTTTCGTGCCCGAGATTGAGCTGACGCTCTTTGTCGACGGTATAGAGCGCCAGAGAGCGTTCCAGAAACAAGCCGTGTGGGATTTCGACGAGATGCTTGTTCAGATCGATCAGCGCCGCGATGTGGTCTGGGACTATCGCGGTGAGCCGATCATGTTGCCGCTGAAAGAGGGATCGATCCCTCTCCGTACGGCGTTGTTGGGCGGCACGCCGAGCGGCACGATTTTTCAGGGCGAGATCGGTTTCACGGTCTACATTCGCGCCGCCTTCAGCTGGCTGATTGGCGGATGGAACAAGTCGATCATTGACTGGGTCATTGAGACGATCATCGATGATGCAAAAGCGAGCGGCGTATTTCTCGAGCCTGGCAACCAAGTCGTCCTGCAGGCAGACAAGCTTGGCAGGGTGGTCACCGAAATCGTTGCCCCATAGACCCTCAGACGGAAGCCGACTTTTCCGCGCTGGTGAGCTGGCGATGCCACCAGTAAAGAAGCGGCATGCCGATGAGTTCGGCCACCCATGAGCCGATTATGTCTGCGGTCAAGACAATTTCAGGATTGCCAGAGGCAACCCGCATCAGACCACCCAGAAAGATCAACCCGAACGCTACTTTCAGAGCCTGTGAGAAACGCTGAGGATTCATGGCACCTGCCCAGAAGATGAGGCCCACACCCAACCAGAGACCGCCCAGGAACTTTGAATGGTTGTCCTGCACTGAAAAAGCATAAGCGTCGGTGATCGCGACAAACTCATTGGAGCCAAGCCAGCCCAGCGTCCGCATGCCACCGATGCCGGTATCTATGCCTGTAATGATGACAAATGCGCCGCCGAGAAACAGGATCGTTCTAAAAGCTGCGTTAGAGGTGACTCCCATGGCTTTTCCTTTGCTATTTAAGTAACACGCGTTATACTTATTTAGTTGGTTCAGCATTTCAAGAGGTGTGCGTGCCTGAAAAAAGACGACGAGGTCGCCCTCCAAAGACCCAGGCGGAAATTGCTCAGGAAAGAGGACGCATTGCAGCCATTGCGGGCGACCTGTTCCAAAAGGAGGGTGTGGCGGCAATATCCATGCGTCGCCTGGCGCAGGAAGCAGGTGTTACACCAAGAACGCTCTATGCTTACTTCGCCGCCAAGCGGGACATTCTTCAACACATCTGGGAAGTGTTTTTCATCGACCTGTTCGATCAGATCGATGAGATCGCTCAATCGAACCACTCAGCCCGCGACCGGCTGAGGGCGTCTTGTCTCCTCTATATCGACTATTGGGAGGCCCATGACGATCGCTACGACCTGGTTTTCATGGCCGATAGCGTGTCGCAATCAGACGTAGGTGTGTTCCTGGACAACAGCGCCATCGTTGAACGCTATACCGTTTTTTCACAGCTGTTGGACGCAGCAGCCGGTCGCGAGGCTGATGCCGGCGATCTGACACAGCTTAACGCGCTCATCTGCGCGCTCGACGGCATTGCGCACAATAAAGTTACGAAGAGCTACTATGATTGGGGATCGTCTTCCGATCTATTGGACGTCGTCCTGGTAGGATTGCTTCCTACCGATGCCCCCTCAGGTTAGCCCGCATTCAATCTTGCGGTAATGCGCAAAAGCGATTTGATCCGTTCATTCTCCGGCAGGTCAATGGCCTGCCCGATCCGCAACAAGAGATCTGCTTCAAGGTCGTGCAGTTCGCCGTCGGCCAGGGCAATCTCCCAAAGGTAAGTCATGATCTGACTTCTTTCCTCAAGATCGAAATTCTCCTTGATGGTTTTCGTGAAAATCCAATTGGCATAGGACTCTTCATGGCGGTCCTGTGCAACAGCGAGGAGTTCCTCAACCTGATCAGACTCGAGCTCAAATCGGGTGTGAATGATATCAACAATGCGCTTGCGTTCCGCCTCATCAAAGTCGGTATCGAGCCGCGCAAGCTCTACCATCAAGGTGGCCGCCGCAATCGTGGTGCGATCAAACTCTTGCTGCTCCTTGTGCTCGTGCTTTCTTGCGCTTATCGCCTTCAGCGCCCGTTCTCTAAACCCTTTGAGCATGATCGTCCCCCTTCACCGCTGGCCGCTGCCTCTGAACCGGAATAGCCATCGAGACGCCGATTGTTCACACATGACCGCCCTAACGCAATTGGCAATGATCAAATTAAATCTCCCGGCTTACCCCGTGCTACCTCTTGCTGGCCGCCCTGGTAACTGTCATCCTGCGCAAATTGATCCGCCGTGGCAGGCGGTGGGGATGACCGGCTTTTTGGGGAAGCCGATGGCGGGGGTAGCTGATGGTAAAGGCGTTCGAAGAGTTTATCTTTCGGTTTCGGTTCTCAATCCTCGTCATCATGGCGCTCTTCACCATTGCTACCGGATATTTCGCAACGGGCTTAAAACTTGAGGCGGGGTTCCTTAAGCAAGTCCCCACCGAACACCCTTATCTGCAGACCTATTTCGAATATCAGCAGGAAATGCCCGGTGCGAACCTTGTCCTGGTGGCGTTGAAGGCAAAAGAAGGGACCATCTGGAACAAGGAGATACTTCGACGTCTGCATACGATTACCGAAGAGATATCCTATCTTCCGGGCGTCGACCGGTCGCGGCTCTATTCCCTCTGGTATCCGACGACCCGGGCGCTCACGATTGACGAGTTCGGCTTCCAGATGGAAGACCTCATTCCGGGCACCATCACACCAGACAATCTGACGGAGCAAGACATCGCGGGCATCCGCGAGCGCACAATCGCCGGTGATTGGATTGGCGCCATCGTGTCGGAAGACGAAACCTCCGTGCTGGTCGCCTTTGAGATCAAGGCGCCCGGAGGCACCTCGGGCGATATTGAGAGCGCTCAATCAACCGCTCTTGATGTGGCAGGTCTGCTCGAATCCAAGATCCGTGCTCCGTTCAGCGATGATGTGAGCGACGTGGCGATTATTGGGTTCCCCAAATTCATCGGTGACATTGCTGAAGGCGCCGTGATCGCGACAAGTTTCTTTCTCCTGGCGTTTGTCATTACCGGCGTCGCCGTCTTCGCTTATGTCCGGTCATTTATTTTGACGACCCTGGCGATCGGTAGTTCACTCGTTTCCGTCGTGTGGCAATTGGGTGTCCTCAATCTCATCGGCATGGGCCTTGATCCCCTGGCCATTCTCGTCCCCTTCCTGGTCTATGCGATTGGGGTGAGTCATGGCATGCAGCAAGTGAACCTGATTGCAACCCAGATTGCCAAAGGCTCCGATGGGCTGGAGGCTGCCAAACAAACGTTCAGGCGTCTGCTCGTGCCGGGCTCCATGGCGCTCATCACCGATCTTGTCGGCTTCATTACGCTCTATCTGATACCGGTGGGTGTGGTCCGCGACATCGCCATTATTGCGACCATCGGGGTCGGCCTCAAAATCATCTCTAATCTCATCATGTTGCCTCTCCTGGCCTCCTATTTCCGTCGAGATGAGAAACAGGTGCGCCTTTTCATCAAGGCACGTGTGTTCCGCGAACGGGTGATGACGTGGATTGCGGGTGTGGCAAAACCGGGAACGGCACCGCTAATTGCCGGTGGTCTAATCGTCGTGCTCGTCGGGTCCGCCATTGGCGCGCAATACAGACATGTGGGGGATCTCACCCCGGCAGCTTCGGAGTTGCGGCCGGACTCCAAATACAATCAGGACACGGCCTTCATTACGTCGCATTTTGATGTGGGCACCGATGTTCTGGTGCTTGTACTCGAGACGCCTCAGGATGCGTGTATCAATCCGGGCTACATGAAATACCTGGATGCGATGACGCGGGACCTTTCCTTTATAGACGGTGTCCTGAAGGTGGAATCTCTCGCGTCTACCGCGCGCTATGCCTCCTCCATCTCAGCACTCGGCAACCTGAAGTGGCGCAACCTCCCTGCGACGGAGCGGCAGCTTATCTCCGCGACCGCGCAGGTAGATCCTGCGTTGGGGCTTCTCAATGATGCTTGCACGATCCTTCCACTCTTTATCTACACGGTTGACCATAAGGCGGAGACCATCGATCGGCTGATTGAAGAGATTAATGCCTATGCGGAGGCAAACCCGCTGGAGGGAGTGAATGCCCGAATTGGGCTTGGCGGGGTCAGTGTCATCGCGGCAACCAATCAGGTCGTCGAAGAGTCAGAGGCACCACTTCTCATCTATGTCTTTCTCACCATCATCATTCTTGTTCTGATCGCTTATGTTGATTGGCGCGCCATCATCTGCTGTTGCGTACCGCTTCTGCTGGCGACCTCGCTCGGCTATGTCTTTATGGTCGTGTTCGGGATTGGCCTAAAAGTCACAACTCTACCAGTGCTGGTGCTGGCAACAGGTATCGGGGTCGACTACGCGTTTTATCTTTACAGCCAGATCCGGGTCTTCCAGCGAGAAGGGTTTCCCATCGCCGACGCTTATCACGGCGCCCTCTTGAGTACCGGTATGGCTGTGGTTTACGCATCTCTGATGCTGGCCGGCGGTGTGGGCACCTGGATATTCTCGCCCTTGCAGTTTCAGGCGGACATGGGTGCGCTCCTTGCGTTCATGTTCATCGCGAACATGATCTGCGCAATCGTCGGCCTACCGGCACTCGCTGCACTGCTTGAACGGATCGCCCCGCCGAAACATCTTCGTACTGCCTGACCTTAGCCTTCCCCAGCGCAGAAAAACTGCTAGGGTTAGCGAGGTGAATTTCTCGGGGGGAGCAAAATGGCGGACACCACCATTCAAGGTCGCCTTCATGCCGGTCGGCACTACGCACTTGCGATACTTGTTGTTGTTTACACGGTCAACTTTGTTGACCGTCAAATACTATCGATCCTGATTGAACCGATTAAGCTGGAGCTTGATCTTAATGATACGCAGATGGGCCTGCTTTCAGGGCTTGCCTTTGCGCTCTTCTACGCGACGCTTGGTATCCCCATTGCGCGGTATGCAGACAATAACAACAGACGCAATCTGATTGCTTTGGCTGTCGGTATCTGGAGTGCGATGACTGCCCTATCCGGCCTCGCGCTCAATTTCTGGCACTTGCTCATTGCCCGCATTGGCGTAGGGGTTGGCGAAGCAGGCTGCAGCCCCCCTGCACACTCCATGATCTCTGACTTTTACCCCGCTGAACAACGGGCAACCGCGCTAGGCATTTATTCGCTCGGCATCCCCATCGGTCTGATGGTTGGCCTTTTCGTCGGTGGATGGGTCAATGAGCTTTACGGCTGGCGTATGGCGTTCTTTGTGGTCGGCATACCAGGTGTTCTGTTGGCCTTTCTTGTCAGGTTCACCATACACGAGCCAGAACGGGGCATGGCGGAAGGTCGGATCGCTTCAGATCAACAACCGACCATTCGTGAAACACTTTTCTATCTCTGGAAAAAACCGTCTTTCCGACATCTCGCCTTTGCCGCGGCTCTGACCGCCTTTGTTGGCTATGGGGTTGTCACATGGGTGCCCGCGTTTTTGATCCGATCCCACGGCCTAGGAACGGGTGAGATTGGAACGATCTGGGGCCTCATCCTGGGTATTCCTGGCGGGATCGGCATCGCTCTTGGCGGTTACCTTGCTGACAAGTTCGGCGCTAAAGATACACGCTGGTACCTGTGGACCACGGCGGTGGCGCTCGTCGTCTCCGTTCCTTTCAGCATGTATGCCTACATGGCGGAAACGGCAATGGTCGCTTTCCTCGCCATGATCATTCCTATTCTCCTGGGCAATTTTTATCAGGCTACGACATTCAGCCAGACACAGGGTTTGGTTGAGCTCAAGATGAGGGCCGTCGCCTCAGGCATTCTTCTGTTTATCATCAACCTGATTGGACTCGGGCTCGGCCCGACGCTGATTGGTGTCGTGGCTGACTTGCTGCAGCCGAACTATGGAGATGACGCTCTGCGGTACAGTCTCGTTATCTTCACCGCCATCAATATCTGGGCAGCATTCCACTACTACATTGCTGGCAAACACCTGAAAGCGGACCTGGTCACTGACTAGAGCGAAGCTGTTGATCATCGCCGGAATGCTGAGCGTGCAATTGACACGCTCAGCATGATGGTCGGGATAAGACCCAGAGCAACAATGAGTAAAGCGGCAGTGGAGGCCTCCGCCAGCCTCTCGTCGGATGCCAGCCTATAAGTGCGCGTTGCTAGGGTCTCGAAATTGAACGGGCGCAGCAAAAGCGTTGCCGGCAGCTCTTTCATCACATCGATAAAGACCAACAAAAAACCGGCAAGCAGCGGGCCCCGTAACAGCGGCAGATGGACCGCAGTCAACACCCGGCCCGGCCCAGCGCCCAACATGCGAGCCGCGTCATCCAGGGTCCCGTGGATTTTTTCGAGCCCGGCTTGTGTGCTGTTGAATGCCGCTGTGAGAAAACGGGCGACATAGGCAAACAAAAGACCAGCGATCGTTCCGGTCAGCAGTAATCTCGGTTCCATGCCAAGCACATCCCGCATGAAAATCGCGAGGTTGGTGTCGAGCGTGCTCGCCAACGCGAGTATGCCAATGGCAATCATCGCGCCCGGAAGCGCATACCCCAGAGTCGCGAGCCGAATGAGCAATTGGGTGGGCGTTGACGCATCTCTCCGCTCTGCATAGGCAAGAAAAAGAGCGATGCCGGTGGCAATCAAGGCCGCGCTGGCGGCAACGGTGAGCGAGTTTCCAGCGAAGGTCAGAAACTGGGAGCCCAGAAGCGGATCGCCTACGTTGATGGCGTACCGAACCAGCACAAAAGCCGGCACCAGAAAGCCTAGCGTCACCGGCAGCGCACATGCCAGGAAAGCAGCCGCGCTTTTGAGAGGCGGCAGGACGATGCGGGCGGCGGCGACATCGCGGCCAAGAGGGTTCGCCACAGTCCCCTGACGATTCAGGCGCTCCAAGAGAACGAGGGCGCCGGCGAAGAGAAACAACACTGCGGCAATTTGTGCCGCAGCAACCGACTCACCCATGCCAAGCCAGGTACGGAAGATCCCAGCTGTGAGCGTGGACACACCAAAATAGTCCGCCACGCCATAGTCGGCGATTGTCTCCATAAGCGCCAAGGCTACGCCCCCAGCAATCGCAGGACGGGCACAGGGGAGAGCCACACGCAAGAAGGCTTGTGCAGGGGAAACGCCCAACACGCGGGTAGCTTCAACCAGTGCAACGGACTGACGCTGAAAGGCCGTTCGGGTGAGCAGGTAGACATACGGGTAAAGCACAAGGCTTAGCATCAGCGCTGCGCCCCCAAGGGACCGGATCGGGGGAAAGAAATAGTCGCCAGCGCTCCAACCGGTCAGGTCGCGCAGCAGCGATTGGACAGGTCCCGCGAACTCCAACAGGTCTGTATAAACATAAGCGATGATATAGCCAGGCATGGCGAGCGGCAGGACAAGAGCCCAACTCAGGACGCGCTGACCGGGAAAATCAAACGTGACGATGAGCCAAGCACTCCCGACTCCGAGCAGGATGGTCATCACGCCAACAAGCACCATCAGCAGGAGCGTGTTGCCAATGTAGCCTGGCAGGACGGTACTGCCGAGATGTACCCAAGCGTCGCCACTTGTCTGTGTGAGGCTCCACAATACGGCCAGTATCGGAGCTGCAAGGAGGAGCGCGACCAGTGCCGTCGCAATGGGCCATCCAAAAGCCGACGCAGAATTGGGCCGGTCGGTGACGTCTATTCCTGACAGGTCGTGATCTTTTTGGGTGACTGACATTCTACACTTGATACAAATAGCGGTCGCTTGCGCAAAGTAATTTTGCGCCTCAATTGCAATATTAACCAACGCAAAGCCGATAAGTCGCGCATGCCCTTGGATTTCAGCAATATCGCCCATGCCTATGGCAGCGAAACGGTGCTGTCCGACATCAGCCTGTCTGCAGGCGACGGGGAGATACTCTGCCTGCTTGGCGCCTCGGGCAGCGGTAAGACCACCTTGCTTCGTCTCGCGGCCGGCCTCGAAACTCTTCAGGCGGGGGCCATTACTCTCAATGGCAGAATGCTGTCAGAGCCCGGTCGGGAAGTTCGTGCGGAGGATCGCAAGATCGGCATGGTTTTTCAGGACCATGCGCTCTTTCCTCATCTGACGATTGCCGAGAATGTCGCGTTCGGTCTGCAGCGCACCAATCCAGAACGCGATAATATTGTTGAACGCACGCTGATCGATGTTGGTCTCGAAGGTCTCGGAGACCGTTACCCACACACCCTATCGGGTGGGCAGCAGCAGCGTGTCGCCCTTGCTCGTGCGTTAGCGCCAGCCCCCTCCGTCATTCTGCTTGATGAACCGTTTGCCAGTATCGACGTCACACGACGCCGACAATTGCGCGAACATGCCCGTCTTGCACTCAAACATTCCGGGGCGATCACGATCATGGTCACGCATGATCCTGAAGAAGCGCTGGATATGGCCGATAAGATTGCAGTCATGGATGAAGGCCGTGTGCTGCAATGCGGCGCGCCCAATGAGCTTTATGATGCGCCAGCGACCGCGCTTGTTGCGTCTCTCTTTGGTGACGCCCAGACATTTCGGGCGAAGGTTGCTGCCGACAAAGTGGAATTCGATTATGGCAGTTGTCCGCTCGCCTCATTTTCAAATGGGCTCGCTGACGGCGGCGTCGCTGATTTGGTGATCCGCCCCGGCAGCATAACCGTCGCGCCGACGCAAGACGACACCAACCTTCATATTCTGGACACGCGGTTTCGCGGCAATCATTGGCTTGTTCTCGTCAGTACAGGTGACGCAGATAAACCACCGCTTCGCGTCCACATGGCTGACGCATCCATATTTGAAGAAGGCGCAGCGGTTCGCGTTTCGATCGACCCCGCGGGTGCTTTCCTGTTTGCCGCGGCGAGTTGATCCATCGCGTGCAATATCCCTTGTTTTGAGCCGGCCGCAGCCCTACATTCCGGAGAATTGATAGTCATTCTTAAAAAGGTCCGCACCCGTGTCCAAAACTTTCGGTAAAGCTCTGATCCCCATTATTGGCGTGTTTCTGGTCATATTTGCCGTTTCCAGTGGCCGGGCCGATGAAGAGCTGAACATTTATTCCGCGCGGCATTACGACACGGATCTGATGCTCTATGAGCGTTTTACCGAAGAGACCGGCATTAAGCTGAACCTGATTGAGGGGAAGAGCGAAGAGCTGCTCGCGCGGCTGAAGCAGGAGGGTGAGTTCAGTCCTGGCGACGTTCTCCTGACCGTTGATGCGGGCCGCCTCTGGCGCGCGGAAGAAGCCGGACTATTTGCACCCGTCGCATCCTCGGTGATCGCAGAACGCATCCCCTCACATCTTCGCCACCCGGAGGGCTTGTGGTTTGGCATTTCAAAGCGTGCGCGGGTGGTCATCTATAACAAGGATGCAGGCGCCCCAGATGCACTGGCAACCTATAGCGATCTCACGGACCCGTCTCTCGCCGGACAGGTCTGCGTGCGATCCTCCAGTAACATCTACAACATCTCCCTTCTTGCCTCGATGGTCGCACATGACGGGGCTGAAGCAGCTGAAAGCTGGGCCGAGGGTGTTGTTGCCAATTTCGCACGCGCGCCTCAGGGAAATGATACTGCTCAGATCCGCGCCGTCGCGGCTGGCGAATGCCGTGTCGGCATTGCGAACACATACTATGTCGCGCGGCTTATGCGATCTGACGATGCTGCAGATCGCGCCGTGGCTGAGAAAATTGGTGTGATCTTTCCGGAACAGGAGACGCGGGGCACACATGTCAATATTTCGGGTGCCGCATTGCTCGCCCACGCGCCCAATAAGGAAAACGCGGTTCGCTTTCTGGAGTTTCTCACCAGCGATTGGGCGCAAAAAGTACTCGCCGACGGCAACAATGAGTATCCCGCCGTCGCCAGCATCGACGCTGAAGGTCCTGTAACCGCGCTCGGAATCTTCAAAGAGGACGAGATTAACGCCTCTGCCCTGGGGGAAAACCAATCCCTTGCCATCAGAATCTATGACAGGGCGGGCTGGCGCTAAATCTCAGGCAAGCTCTCAAATCTCGGCTTTTTTCTGCTAAAAAGACCGCGCGAAACTGCCTTGAAAGCGGGTCATGAGTGAATTTCCAAATTGGGTAACCAGCGCACCCCCGAACCCGGATCCGGTCGCAGAGGCTCGCGCCAATTCGCGCCAAGCGCGGCTGACAAAACCTGCGGGGTCATTGGGTCAGCTGGAAGAGGTCGCGATCCAGCTTGCAAGCCTCTGCAATACTGAACGGCCCAATGTTTCTGCACCGCATATCCTCATTTTCGCCGGGGACCATGGCATTACGGCTGAGGGAGTCTCTGCCTACCCGTCGGAAGTCACTGCCCAAATGCTCGCGAATTTTGTTTCGGGCGGCGCCGCTATCTCTGTGCTCGCACGAGAACAAGGCGCGCGCCTGCAGGTCGTTGATGTGGGTACGCTCGCGAAGGATGCGCCGGACGACGTCCATACCGACAAAATTGCATATGGCACAGAGAACTTTCGTCGCGGCGAGGCCATGACTGAAGAAGAACTGTTCCACGCTCTTGGAGCAGGCCGGAACGCTGCCGCCCGCGCTGTCGGCGAAGGGGCGGACCTTCTGCTCCTTGGGGAAATGGGCATCGGCAATACCAGCGCTGCGAGTGCTGTGGCCGCCTCCCTGACTGACGGGAATGTCGCCGCGCTCGCCGGCGCGGGCACGGGTCTCAATGCCGAAGGCATCTCACACAAAACACGGGTCATTGCTGAAAGCCTCGCCTTCCACCAGCTTGATGCAGGGGGTGCCAATGTCGCCACTGCTCTCCGCAAAGTTGGTGGACATGAGATTGCGGCTCTTGCAGGAGCCGCGATCACGGCAGCGCAAGCACGGGTCCCTGTCCTGGTTGATGGGTTTATCTGTTCCGCGGCCATGCTCGCTGCTGTCACCGCAAACCCGTCCGTTCGTCCTTGGCTTCTGTTTTCTCATCGGTCCGCCGAGAGCGGGCACGCACGCGTTCTTGACGCTCTCAATGCCGAACCGCTTTTTGATCTGGGGCTTCGTCTGGGCGAAGGCAGTGGCGCCGCACTCGCCTTGCCCTTGTTGCGTTTGGCCTGTTCGCTTCACAATCAGATGGCAACTTTTGACAGCGCCGGGGTGTCCTCTATCCCATGAGTAACCCCGCCCAGATAACGGTATTGCGCCACGGAGAAACGCCGCTCACCGGTCTCTTTTGCGGCAGCAGTGATCCTGACCTCACGGAAAAAGGCTGGCAGGAGTTAGTCGGACGCACAAAAAACCAGAACTGGGATCGGGTCGTCAGCTCGCCTCTTAAACGCTGTCATGCCTTCGCCGAAAGCTTGGACCTTCCGCTGTCGCTTGATGCGCGGTTCAGAGAAATGGACTTTGGTGCATGGGAAGGCAAATCGACCGAAGAAATCTGGCGTTCCGACCAAAAAGCGCTTACGGCATTTTGGGACGATCCTACTTCGCACCCCGCACCCGGCGGCGAAGCCTGGGCCGTCATGTGTGCCCGCACCTCAGAGGCATTTGAGGACCTAGCGTACGCCGCGCAAGGAGAACGACTTCTTCTCATTACGCATGCCGGTGTGATGCGCTCACTGCTGGTCACCCAGCTGGGTCTGCCCTTCGCGTCAGCCTGGAAGATTGCACTCCCCACCGCGAGCGTGTTGGAAATGAAGGCCTATCACGATCCGGACCGGGCAGTTCTCGATGTGCATCTGACTGCGCTCAAGGGGGATGCATGACCGCGCCCGTCACATCTTTCATTCTCGCAGTCCAGTTTTTGACCCGCCTACCCACACCGCAGGTCGGCGAGGTCGAACCGACAGCACTTAGCCGTGCTTCAGTATTCTTCCCAGCAGTTGGGTTGTTGGTCGGTTTCCTTCTGATGCTTGTTCTTTGGGCTGGATCCATAGCCGACCCATGGGTTGGCGCGGTATTGACACTTACAGTATGGGTCTTCATCACCGGCGCCCTTCACCTGGACGGACTGTCGGATCTCGCCGACGCGCTCGGCGCCGCTCATGGGGACGAAAGCCGCTTTCACGAGGTCCTCAAAGATCCCCATATCGGTACCTTTGGCGTCGTCACGCTGATTGTTCAACTCGCTGCGAAGCTCGTGCTTCTGATGCTGCTCGCTGAACAGGGGCTGTGCTGGGTCTTAATCCCGCTGTGCGCCTGGGCCCGGTTGGGGCCTCTTTTCTGGGCACATTATCTGCCGGTGCTGCGGCCCCCTGAGGCTGGGACAGAAGGCCTGGGTGAACGATTTTCCTGGGACATCACCCCTATCGCGCCCTGGGTCTGGGCGACTGTGTTGCTTTTGAGCGCCTGGGGCGCCCCCGCCTTCTTGGCCGCGCCCTTCGTACTTCTGCTATGGGCGGGATATCTGCAAATTCGGTTGAAAGGGCAAACCGGCGATGCGCTTGGCGCTGGTATTGAGGTATCGGAGAGTCTGCTGCTTCTGGCCTGTGTGATGGCGTTGGGGGGATGACACCATGACGAACAGTTTCCAATTGCCGGACAAGGGGCCTTTTGCGTCGCTGGTACTCGGTGGCGCACGTTCCGGGAAAAGCCGCTATGGCGAAAATCTGGTCACGAGTGCCACAGGCAATTTCGTCTATGTCGCAACGGCGGAAGCCCGTGACGAGGAAATGTCGGACCGCATCGCGCATCATCAAAACCGGCGGGGGCCGAATTGGCGTTTGATTGAAGAACCGCTCGATCTGCCCGGCGTTTTGCAAAATCAGGTACAATCCGATGACGTGGTGTTGATTGATTGCCTCACACTCTGGCTCGGCAACCTTATGGAAGCGGAGAGAGATATTGCGTCAGCTAGGTCTGACCTTCTGGCCACGACAGCAGCCTGCCCTGCCCGGCTGGTCTTCATTTCCAATGAAGTAGGCCAAGGCATCGTGCCCGACAACGCCATGGCGCGGCAGTTCCGGGATGAAGCGGGATGGCTTCATCAATCACTCGCGGCTGAAATCGACGCTGTCATTGCGGTGATGGCTGGCCTGCCGCTTATCTTGAAGGCGCCGCCGCAAGACTGAGAAGTCCGTCAATATTAAGCGCTTCTTCCATAGCGTCGGCCAAGCGGTCCAATGCCATATCAATTTTCTCGTCGTGGTCCTGTCCATCGCTTGCTGTGCCCAGGCCTGCCAAAAAATCCTTTCGAAATGCGCCGCTCTCGAAAATCCCGTGCACATAGGCGCCCATAACGCGGCCGTCTTTGCTCACAGCACCGTGCGGGACGCCTTCAACTTCCAGGAAGGCGCGCGCCAAGTCAGGTCCCTGGGTTTCCCCAATGTGGATTTCATAGCCAGAAAAAGGCGCACCTGAGGCCGCCGCTCTGCCCGAGACTGTGCGCAGCTGCTTCTCCGGCCGCATAATTGTCTGCAGATTCAGAAGACCCAGGCCCGGCGTTTGTCCCGCGGCGCCTTCAATCCCGTCCGGATCCGATACCTCTGTCCCCAACATCTGATATCCACCGCAAAGACCCAGGACCTGTCCACCGCGGCGAAGATGCGCCTGCAGATCGACATCCCACCCTTGTGCTCTAAAGAACGCGAGGTCCGCGATGGTGGATTTCGTGCCGGGCAAGATCACCAGGTGCGCATCACCCGGCAGCGCCTTTCCTGGCGGAATGAACTGGAGATCTACACTTTCTTCCTGTGCCAGCGGATCAGCATCATCGAAATTCGCGATGCGTGAGAGCATGGGCACCACAATCTTTAGCTTGCCGTCTCGGCGCGCCTGGCCGCGCTCAAGCACGACAGCATCTTCTGCGGGCAGGTCGGCAGCAGCGGCGACCCAGGGCAGGACGCCGAAGCTCTGCCACCCGGTTCGTCTCTCTATTTCTTTCAATCCATCGTCAAAGAGAGACACATCTCCTCTGAACTTATTGATCAGAAATCCTTTGATCAGTGCTTGATCCTGTTCATCCAGCACCGCGTGGGTGCCCACCAGACTGGCAATCACACCGCCTCGATCAATGTCGCCAATGAGCACAACCGGCGTCTGGGTTTCGGTCGCAAAACCCATATTGGCGATATCGCCTGATCTCAGATTTGTTTCTGCGGGGCTGCCCGCCCCCTCCACCAGGATGAGATCCGCTTCGGCTTTCAACACATCGAAGCTCTGCAGCACAGAACTAAGCAGCTTTTCTTTGCGTCCCTGATAGTCCCGTGCTTCCGCTGTTCCCCAAACTTTTCCCTGCACAACAATTTGTGCACCGACGTCGCTTTGCGGCTTGAGTAGGACCGGGTTCATGTGAACGCTCGGCGGCACCTTACAGGCACGTGCCTGCAGCCATTGCGCGCGGCCGATCTCGCCCCCTTCGACGGTCACCGCGGCGTTGTTCGACATGTTCTGCGGTTTAAAGGGGCGGACCCTGATTCCTCGATTCACCGCAGCGCGCGCAAGGCCGGCGACCAGCACGGATTTTCCCACATCGGAACCGGTGCCCTGAAGCATGAGCGCCTTGGTCATGATGCGTCGCTTAGGCGCCGATCGACCACCACATCGCCGCGATCATCCCGACGCACGCCAATGCGGTAGACGCGGGCTAGATTTTCATCGCTTAAGACCTGATCTGGCGGTCCATCCGCGACCACAGCACCTTCATGCATGAGGTACAGCCGGTCGCAATACCGCCCCGCCAAATTGAGGTCATGCAGCACGACTCCTACGGCGGTTCCGTTGTTGGCGGTTTCTTTCAGCGCTTCCATGGTGGTGAGCTGATGATAGGGGTCAAGAGATGCCGTGGGCTCATCGACCAAGAGGACAGGTGCCTTTACCGCCAGCGCGCGCGCCAGCAGCACACGGCTGCGCTCTCCGCCAGAGAGTTCGGTGACCGGGCGATCCGCAAATGATTGCGCGTCGGTCGCTCTGAGCGCTTCATCGATTGCCTGTTCGTCTTCGGGTTTCAGCGTTTCCCATGTGGAACGGTGGGGCACTCGGCCTAAGGCGACCAACCGACGGGCTGTCAAAGGCCAAGCGACACTCTGGCCTTGCGGCAGATAGGCGATCTCTTGTGCGTGTTTGTGCGGCGCATCCGCAGTGATGTCTTTCCCGTCGAGCAGGACAGAGCCCCCATCCACCGGGACCAGACGCAAAAGCGCACGGAGCAGGCTCGTCTTGCCAGCGCCGTTCGGCCCTACAAACCCAACGATCTCGCCAGGTTTAATCGCTACTGAAAGATTGCGGACCGCCGCATGGGCGCCGAGCGAGACCGAAATGTTTTGCGCCTCCATCATCGCATGGACCGCCGTGTGTAGATGATCAGCCAGAGGAAAAACGGGGCGCCCAACAGCGCAGTCACCACGCCCAGTTTGAGTTCCGTATCTCCTGGGATTGTGCGTACACCAATGTCCGCCAATACAAGCAGCAATGCGCCAGTAAGAGCGCTCGGCAGCAGCAAACGTCCTGGGTCATGCCCAACAAACGGGCGCACAAGATGAGGCGCCACCAGACCGACAAAGCCAATGGCGCCGCTCACCGCGACACCGCCGCCGACAGCGAATGCCGCGCCAAACACCGTCTGCAGCCGAACCCGCCGCAGATCAACACCCAGCGAGGCCGCCGCATCTTCGCCTAAGCTGAGTGATGGAAGAGCGCGTGCTGTCGAGAGAAGCAGAATCCAGCCGCCGACCATAAACGGCCCTGCAATCCAAAGTTCGGTGAAGCTCCGATTAGCGAGGGAGCCCAGCAGCCAGAGAACAATGTCGTTGAGCGAAAAAGGATTGGGCGAGAGGTTCATCGCAAGCGATGTCAGCGCAGCAGCGAGACTGGAAATCGCGACGCCCGCGAGAATGAGAGTGAGAATGCTGGCATCCTTGCCGGCCAACCACACGAGCACCAGCATAGCGGCGATCGCAAAGGCAATGCCAAAAATGGGAACGATGATTGCCGACGAAGCGGCAAACCCATAATAGATGGCAACGACGGCTCCTAATCCCGCACTGGACGAGACGCCAATGACACTCGGGTCTGCAAGTGGATTTCTGAGAAGGCCTTGGATGGCAGCGCCCGCCAGGCCCAACGAGCCCCCGACCATGGCCCCCAGCACAATCCTCGGCGCCCTGATGTCCTGCACGATAAAGACGTATCTCTCGTCGCCCGCGCCAACAAGCGCTTGAAAGACTTCGCCCACACCCAAAGGTGCGTAGCCGAGAAAAAGGCTCGCTGCCATGGCCACGGTCAGAAGCACCGCCAACAACATCGATGCTGTATATGGTGAGCGGAAGCTCATTAATAGTCGATGCCCCGCTTGGCCTTTATGCCAGATTCAAAGGGATGGCGAACCGGGGTCATCTCGGTGATGAGATCGGCCTTATCGCGCAGCTCTTCTTTGGCATCCCGCCCGGTGACCATGACGCTTGTGCGCGGATGGCGGTTCATAAGGCCCGCCAAGACTTCATCCACCGGCAGATAGTCATAGCGCAGGACGATGTTCAGCTCATCGAGCACAACCAGATCATAGTCGCCGGACGCCAGCATCTTGACAGACACGTCCCAGGCCGCTCGTGCCGCCTCAATATCTTGCTCCCTGTCCTGGGTGTCCCAGGTGAAGCCCTGACCCATTGTGTGCCAGGTGACCAGGTCGGGGTACTTCTCGAAAAATTGGCGTTCGCCGGTCTTCCAATTGCCTTTGACATATTGAACGACGCCGACGCTGTGACCCCAACCGAGTGCTCGTATGATCGATCCAAACGCAGAGCTGGACTTGCCCTTCCCATCGCCGGTCAAGATCAGAAACAGACCACGGTCTGCCTCTTTCTTTTCAGCCATTTTCTCGCGATGCGCCGACTGGACTTTTTTCATCTCTTCGGCATGAGCTGCGTTCTCTTCTTCAGCGCTCATTTTTGTGCTCCCATTCTGTCAAAGCTGTTTCGAGACGATCCCATGCCCACGATGCCCCAGGCAGGCCCAGCCGAAGGTAGTTTGGCATATCTGGAAATGTTCGGACGAAAATTCCATAGGCGGCCAGATGGGCCGCGACCGCTTCGGCATCCACCGATTCGATCAGGAGGAAAAGGGTGGTGTGTCCCACCTCATTCCCGAAAATCGGCACCACCACCTTGCGGAGGCGGCCCATCTCATGATCGAGATCGTTTCGCGTATCGGCGCCCCATTTTACATCCCCATAAGCCTCCGCCGCGATACGAAGCACCGGCGTGCCCACGCTCCACGGTCCTAAGCGCTGCGTCAGCGATGTCGCTATGGAATCCGGTCCAATCAAGAAGCCAAGTCTTAGACCTGCAAGCCCAAAAAACTTGCCGAAGGAGCGCAGGACGAGCAGGCCGCCGTGCTCAACTTCGGTGGCGACACTGATCTCCGGCATGCAATCGACAAAGGCTTCGTCGACGATCAGCCAACCGCTACGCGCCTGCTGCCGTTTTTTACAGGCAAGTAAATCGTCTCTATCGAATACATGCCCGTCTGGATTGTTGGGATGGGTAACAAGAATAATGTGAGCGTCTGCGGCCAAGACATCTGCCGCCAAGTGTCGGGAGACAGAATGGCCGGCCGCCTGCCAAGCAAATTCATGTTCACCGTAGGTCGGCGACAGAACAGCGACCTCACACGGTTTAAACAGGTGCGGCAGACCAGAGATGATCGATTGGGAGCCCGGCATGATGTGCACGAAACGTTCGTTCACACTGGCATAGGCCGCAAAAGCCGAACGACAGGCCTCTTCATCCGCCAGACCCGGCAGCCTGGTTGACCAGATCGGATCAAGCTTAGGCTCAAAGGCATGCGGATTGATCCCTGTGCTCAAATCAATCAGCGGCCTGGGCGCACCGGGATGCAAACGGCCAAATGCTTCAAGATCGCCACCGTGGGATATCTCCGTCATGCCGCCGGTCCCCCGATCGCACCGATGGCACCAATCATTGCCGCCGCCAATCCCAGCATTGTGAGATAGAACCTCAAGCCGTGACGCACATCAGCAGCGTCCAAGGTCTCAGAACCGTCACCGAGCCAAACACCGTCAGTGATGCGGCCCTGATAGGACCGGGGTCCCCCCAAGCGCCGTCCAAGAGCACCTGCCATTGCGGCTTCCGGCCATCCGGCATTGGGGGACAGATGCTTTGAGGCATCCCGCATCATTACGCGAAAAGCCGACGCTACCCGCCCCCTTGACGCTGCGGCTATGCAAAACAGCAAACCCGTCAGGCGTGCTGGAATCAGGTTCAGCACATCGTCGAGGCGCGCAGCGCACTTGCCGAACCATTCATAGCGATCGTTCCTATGACCCCACATGCTGTCTGCCGTGTTGATGAGCTTATAGATCGCGATCCCCGGAAGCCCGGCGAGCAGTCCCCAGAAAAGAGGGGCGATGACGCCGTCGGAGGCATTCTCCGCGAGGCTCTCCACGGCGGCGCGGGCGATTGCCGGTTCTTCCAGCTCATCCGTGTTCCGCCCCACGATGAGAGCCACTTTCTCTCTCGCTGCCTCAACACCGGTGCCTTCAAGCGCCGTCTGAACGTCGCGCACATGGGAGTAGAGAGAACGGCTCGCTATCAGTGTCGCCATAATGACCAACTCGACGACCCAGCCATATGCAATGTGGCGCAGTGCGTCGCTGACCAGCCACATTACCCCGCCCAAAGCTGCAGCCCCAACGCCAAGCCAGAGCATCCCACTTATCAAATCTCGCACGGCATTCTGACCACGGGAGTTAAGCCAGGCTTCGCCAAGGTCAAGGAAACGTCCCATCCAGGAAACGGGATGCCCTATGCGCCGCCACAAGACGGCCGGGTATCCGGCTGTGCCTTCAAGGGCGAGCGCGCCGAGAAGAACCCAGGTGGTATGAAGGCTCAGCAACATTCACTGCCCCGCCCCATCAGATAACAAGGACGCACGTGTCGCAGCGATCTCTTCAATCGCGTCGACAACGAACCAGGCGGCGCATGCTATTTCCCGGCTGGGAATGCGAGCCACCGGTCGGAGGTCGCCTTGCCGCCTCAGAAATTCGTGGCGGGACAATGACCAATTGCTCAATTTTCCTGATCTCAGATCAAAAAAGCCCGCGACGATCATGTCGGGAGGGCTGAGCGCCAAAGCCTCCAGGTTCACCGGATGCCAGGGCGACGTGCCGAGCGTTGCCGACATGTTGTCGACACCGGCGGTATGCATCATCTCGTGAATAAAGGTGCCTCGACCCGATGTCGTGCCAGAAGGCGTGACATAAAGCGCTACAGGACGTGCTTCTTCCGCTGCAGGAGGAAGGCTGGCAATTCGTGCATCCAGACTGGCCGCGATTGCCTTGGCCCGATCCAGATGCCCCAGCGCCTCTCCTACGCGGAGAAGATTTTCCTTTGTTTCGTCGAGCGTCACTGCAAGCGACACTTGGATTACAGGAATGCCATAGCGTTCCAATGTATCCGCGGCGCCATAGCCGCCACCCCATAAGCGCACAACAGCTTCAGGCTCCAGAACGAGCACTTCTTCTGCGGTCGGCCTTATTTTAGGAATGCCATGCGCTTTTTCTGCGAGATAGGAGAACTCGGTCTCCGAATGGGGCGACACGCCCACGATCTGGTCTGGATCCGCGAGCGCCAGTACATATTGGTCAGCGCAGAAATCCAGCGAGGCAACCGAAGGGGAGGCAACCGACGGGCCGGCCGCCTGGCCAGCGGAGACACCGCCGACCAGAAGGCTCAAACCCAATCCGATTGCCTGTTTGATCATCCTTTAACCCGAACGCCAAAGAAGCCGGCGATGCCCGACGTGCCGAAGCCCAGGACATCCTGGTATTGCTCATCCAGCAGATTTTCAACGCGCCCAAAGAGCTCCACTTGATCATTCAACTGATAGGAGCTGCGAACATCAACCCGGAACCAGTCCTGAACAAGGCCATTTCGATCGGTCTCGTCGTCATTCCAGGTTACTGCACCCCCAACGGAGAGTCCTTCCATCGGACGCGTGGTCACGTCGAGGCTCGCAATATTTGGCGGCACCCGAAACACCTGGTCCCCGGTGGTCAGGTCCGTCGATGACTGATGAGTAAAGTTCGCACTTACATCAATCCAATCTGCAGGCCGCGCCGTTGCAATGACCTCCCAGCCTTGCGTGTCGACGGCGTCGAGATTGACATAGCGGAACGGTCCAAACAGAAAATCAATCTGGTTTTCGACTTCCTGGTCGAAATAGTTGACCTGCACACTTGCCGCACCGTTCAGAAACTCCTGCTCAATGCCAGCGTCCCAGCCACGCGACTCTTCCGGCGACAGCGTGGGCGTCACACTCAACTGGAACGGTGTTGGCGATTTGAACCCCTCGCCCCATGAGGCACGGAAGAGGGTTCCGCTGTCAGGGAGTTCGTAGGCGCCCGTGAAACGGAAAGTTGTCACGCCGCCTGCGGTTTCATGGTCATCATGGCGAACACCGCCAATGAGCGACAGATTGTCGAGAGGTAATAGCTGCACCTGACCAAAGACGCTGTCTGTTCGAATGGAGGATGATCCCCGGATCTCAGTATCCTCGGTTTTCAGACCGATGATTGCGTTCCAAAGATCGGACGTCGCTATCTCACCGAGATATTCAAAGGATGTCCGCAGGCCCGTATTGCTGAAGGAACGAACGCCGTTTGTTTCATTGTCTCGGTCAACCATGGCGTAGCTGGCGGTCAGGCTGTTCTCTAGAGCGCCCCCAAAGGTACTGAGGTGCGCTGAGAGCGAGGATTGCAGCTCGCGCGTATGTCCGACGCGATCTCCATCCCCACCAACGCCGCCGCCCGCATCAAACTCATTGCGGCTATCGGAATATCGCAGGCTGCCTTCAACCCGCAGCGCTTCAGTCAGGTTCGATCCGACGTTGGCGCCGAAGGTATAGTTTTTGTAGCCGTCTTCCTCGATATTTCCGTCATTCTCATCGGCTTTGGAAATACCGTTCGTCTGAATGCCGCTCAGAGACACGCGGTAGTCTGTCTCACCTTCTATGCCAGACACGGTGCCGCCGGAACGGATCGTGTTGTGCGATCCAGCTTCGACAAACGCGCTATAAGAAAAGGGTTCTTCGGCCCGTTTGGTGATGATGTTGACGACACCACCGATGGCTTGCGACCCGTAGAGCGTGCTTTGCGGTCCGCGCAGCACTTCAATGCGCTCAATGTCGTTTGGGTCCAGATTGGCAAAATTGAACCCTGCGCCTGGGCTTGATGGATCGTTAGCGATGACACCATCAATCAGAATCAACGTTTGTTCTGGCGACGCGCCGCGAATGCTGACCTCTGCCTGTCCACCAAACGGGCCGTTCTGAATGATCGTGAGTCCCGGCATGGCGCGCAATGCATCAACGGTGAACGCATATTGACGTTCTTCGATCTGTTCAGCTGTCAATACCGAGATTGAGCTGCCGACCTGTGACGTTGAGACCTCGGTACGTGTGGCCGTCACGACAATCTCCGGCGTTTGCTCTGCCGCGAGAACCGGTTGGGCAACAGCCCAAACGGGTGCCGTAGATAGAAGAAGTTTCTTAAGCAATGACATTTCAATGTCCCCTTTTCAAGAAGGACATTTGGTCCGCGCGCCACAACAATGCGTGGGACGCACGGCATCAACCGTCCTTCGTCCAAACATTGTCGTCACTGCGAGAACCGCTCCCATGGACATGACCCGATCCGGGGACGGACGACGCAATGGCAGGTTTCCTGACTTGTGGATCGACGCTGTCTACCAGTCTTCCCAAAGCGCTGCGCTTCAGTGACTTTTACAGGTGGCGGACAACTTCCCACTTACAGTTGCGGGTACAGTTCCGGTCTTTCACCGGATTCCCTTTTACCCCCTAGTAGGGGCACCATTGCGGGTGGGTGTAGCGCATACACCTGTTGGCGGCAAGGTGGCTGGGGCTTTTCTACCGGCGGAAGAACACCTTCGATCGATCTATGCGGTCCTGCCATCCATGACGGACGAGCTCAGGATCGTCATGATTTTCAATGGGATAGCCAATACATAGATAGCCGACGAACTGCCAATTCTCGGGCAGGTTTAATGTGCGGGTGATCACTTTTGGGTCCAGGATCGACACCCACCCCACCCCAACACCTCTGGATCTGGCAGCCAACCACAAGGTGTGGATGGCGCAAACCGTTGAATAGACCAGTGTCTCCGGCATGGTTTGACGCCCAAGACCGCCGCCCCGTTCGGTCTCATTGTCGCAGAACACGGCCAAATGGACCGGGGCCTCTTTCAGTCCGGCCAGTTTCAACTCGGCATAAAGACGCGCTTTCTCATCCTTATAGAGTTTCGCCGCATCGGCGTTTTCTTTTTCGAAGTTAAGTGCAACGACTTCGCGGGTGGCAGGACTCTCAACAGAGATGAACCGCCATGGCTGAGCATTCCCGACGCTTGGTGCTAAGCAGGCACGATCGATTAAGTCCTCCAGAAGACCAGGCACCAACGGGTCGGTCTTGAACCTGCGCACATCGCGCCGCCAAGCTAACAGGCTGTCGAACTCAGAAGAGAAATCATCGGTCGGGTGGAACGCATCAGTCATGCGCCGCACTCAACCAGATTTGCGCGCAAATGTCAGGCAAAGAGATAGGGATTGCCGAACAAAAGCAATCCAGCGCACGCACATTCAAAGAGAACACTGAGGCTGTTGAACTTAAAATGCGCACCGTCCGCTGCCATCGACACAATGCGTCCGACTGCGGCGCCGAGCCACGCCAGCCCAGCAACCAAAAATAACCCGGGCTCAGGCCATAAGAGAGGGGCGAGACCCAATGCCACAAAGAGCCCTCCATAGGTTGCGCGAAATTCTGCAAATCCTTCAGGGTTGGTGGGCCCGAGCCGGACCAGTTTTGCCGCCAGATTGGGTGTCAGCAGGCCCAGTCCACCCATTGCCATGGTGACCAGGGCACCGATCATATTGACGGTTTCAATACCAGGCATAGCTCATCCTCCCTGCCGCTCCCCCGGCCTGTAACTCTCGGCGATGGTCGGTTCAAATCTTTCCCAGTCGAGCAGCACCGGCGTGGTTTCTTCACCTGCGAAGATGGGCACCTGATCCGCAAAGTGTTGCGATGTTTCGTCGATGGTCGCCGACCCAAACTGGTGGATGCTCTCAGAAGAGACATTCCCGTCTGCATCCCATTCCACAAACATGATGTAGGTGTCGCCACCTTCGGCACCAAGGCGCCCGTCTTCCTCCGATTTCCGTCCATAGACAGCGCGCAGGATGTCCGGCCCGCCCTGGATCGGCATGTCGACCTTGCCTCGCACGATCCGGTTCACCTCGCCCCAGAGCGGATCAAGGCGCCCGAAATGTTCTTTTAGATGCGCGATGGCATCTAGCAGGCTGTCCATGGGCGTGGGTGGCTCCTTGCCGCTGAGCCGCGCACGAACCACGGGCTCGCCCATCAACACACCAAGCGCCGCACCGCGGCTCTCATAGTCTGTCTTCAAGTCCCAATCTTTAAGTATCGCCTGTGCCGCTTTCAGGTCCTCATCTGCGCCCGGGTCAACGGCGAGCACTTCGGCAATCATTTCAGCGAGTTCCGACTGGCTTGAATAGGCATGATCATATTTGTAGGTCCGAAACTCTTCCGCGGTGATGGATGGATCTGAGCCCAACAGTTCGAGCGCCCGGAAGGCACGGTTTGTCATTTGAGTCTCTATGCCAAGCGTGTCGGAGAAATCCGCCGGTTTCAAATCATCCTCGGGTGCGGTCGCCTTGAACGGTGTGCTGTTGGCCTCCGTAATGAAGCCAGCTTTTGGATTGAGGAGCAATGGCACTTGGTCAAATGGCAAGTACTCCTGCCAGATCAGATCGGAGCGGTCTCCAGGCAGATATTCACTCCAGTCAAATCCTTCCGGTCGTTTTGGCATCTGGCCATTGTAGAGCAGCGCGATATTTCCATCTGCATCGGCATAGACATAATTGATGGAGGGCAATGCCTGCATGGCCATGGCCGCCAACCACTCATCAAGATTTTCGGCCTTATTCATAGCAAGGCGCTGATCAATGTTGCCGACTTCGCCCATGCCCGCATACCTCACCGCATACGTACCGTGATCCTGTCGGATCACAGGTCCATGCTCGGAATATTCAACATCGCGCGAGACGGTCCACCAGAACGGACCCCAGAGCCGCACTTTGAGGTCAACGCTGGTTTTTTCAAAGTCACGCCATTCCCCATCCAGCAGGTACTGATCTGGATTTTCGGGGTTCAATGTGAGGACATAGGTGTCGACCAGATCCGGCTTGTTCACAGTTGAAGCCCACCCCACGCGACGGTTGTGGCCGTGGAGCATCAATGGTGAGCCCGGGAAAACGCCGCCGACTGCGTCCCAGCCTTCTTCGCTCTTAAGCCGCGCTTCATACCATGCGACGGGTCCCTTATAGGGCTGATGAGAATTGACCAGGAGCCGCGTCTTGCCATCTGCAGAACGCGAGGGTGCCACTGCAAATCCGTTTGATCCCGCATGGGAGAACGCCTGGTCGGTCAGCAAAAAGGCATTCTCCGGACCCAGCGAGATCTCCCGCTTTCTCTCCGGCTCAAACAGTTCCAAAATGTGGTTCTGCATGCCGTAGAAAAACGGCGCCTTGAAGGTAAAGCCCGCGACAACATCTTTGCCTGTCATCGGCAACAGACCGGGCTCAACCGCATCAGGATTAAGCGCGGCGTAATAGTTCACACCGTCTGCATAGGCCTCCGCCAGCGCGCGGGCTTCCGCTGATACATGACTATCGTATTTCTCGTCTACCGCTTGCCAAACGCGGAGAAGGTGGACGAGATAGTCGGCAACGGCAGCATCAATGCCTGCAATTGCCGCCAGCTGACCGCGCGTCGCAATCGCTACTTCCTGAATGGTCGCGAAATCATCTTCGGCATGGGCAAAAGCCAATCCAAAGGCCACATCTGGATCTGTTTCGCCATAGATATGCGGAATGCCAAACCCATCGCGATGGATCATGACGTCGTAGTCGTCTGCCTTCGCGATCAAAGGCGCAGGGTCGACGGGAGCTGGCGCATCCGCCGCCGCCCGCGCAAGCACGACACCGACAACTGCCAGGACAAGGATGGAAAACAGACTTCCAGTTGTGACCAACGCAATGCGCATTCTTTTCTTACTCCCAGGCGTCGCCTGTGTGACGCCTTATGTTTTGACTTATTCTTGTCTGGCAAGTGGCTCTGGCTTGACGGCCCTCACGTGGAGACGATCCATCCCGGACTTCATGTCTCCTTCGATCTGCTCCAACAGACGGGCACGATCTCGGCTGCGTATGTCCTGAATTACTTCCTCAGCGCCAGATTTCGTCGTCCCCAATGCTTGAAGGGCGAACGATCCCATACGCAATGCTGATTCAAACGTCTCGCGGACGACGAATTCGACATTGTTCCGTCGCAGTTCGATTGAATGAGTCCTATCCCAGGATCGAACAAAGAGCTTAGCCTTTGGAAATCCCGACTGCACCAGGCTAACAATCTGATTGGCGGCATCGGCATTGTCGACACAGATCAGAATAATGTCGGCCTTGTCAGCACCGGCCGCGCGCAACACGTCGCGCCGCGTCCCATCGCCAAAATGCACCGTGAAGCCGAACTTCTTCGCCTCATTGACCCGATGAACATCCGCGTCGAGGATTGTCACATGACAACCTTGGCCAAAGAGCGGCTGCGCCACAATCTGACCGAATCGACCAAACCCGATCATCAGCACGTCGGAGCCCGCGGTCGAGTAATCCTCCTCCATCTCTTCTTCTGATGTTTCTTGAAGGAACAAACGCGCCAGCCTCTCGAAGATCGGGGAGGCAGCCATGGACACGGTCACGATGGCGATAAGGGTTGATGCAAGTTCTTCTGTAAAAAGGCCCGCTGTTGATGCTGCGGCAAACAGAACAAATCCGAATTCTCCATGCTGTGGAAGCGCAAAAGCTGTTCTGATCGATGTTGCATGGTCGCTGCCTGACCTGCGTGTCAGGACATAGATGACAAGCGTCTTTGCCGACATTGTGAGCGGCACGGCGGCTAAGATGATCAGGAGGTTGGCAGCAACAGCGCCCAGATCCAGGGATAGTCCGACCGCCATAAAGAAAAGACCCAGAAATAGGCCCCGGAAGGGTTCAATGTCCGCTTCGATTTCGTGACGGTACTCGGATTCCGCCAGCATGACACCGGCAATGAACGCACCCATCGCGTAAGACATGCCCACCAAGTCCATGAGCAGCGCCGCGGTGATCACAACCCCTAAGGCACCTGCTGTCATGATTTCCGGCATGCCGGTCTGGGCAAGCAAACGAAACATCGGATTAAGCAGATAGCGCCCGGCCAGAACGAGCGCAGCAATCGCAGCGAAGGCGAATGCGAGGCGGGTCAGGCTTTCCTGCAGGCCCAGGTCCGCACTTGCGGGCGCCAGGATCGCGACTAGCAGTAGGAGCGGTACAATCGCCAGGTCCTGGAACAGGAGGATGGAAAAGCTCTTCCGGCCATAGGCCGCTGCGCGATCACCCCGCTCTTCCAGCATCTGCATTACCAGCGCGGTGGAAGACAGCGCCAGGCCAAGCCCAATTGTCGTCGCGACCGGGAGCGAGAACCCTAGCATCAGCGCTGGGATTGCCAGGACAAATCCACAGCCCAACATCTGAAAAAGACCAAGGCCGAAAATGTCCTTGCGCATCTCCCACAAGGTCGAGGGCTTGAGTTCAAGGCCGATGACGAAAAGGAACAGGACGACGCCAAACTCGGCGAAATGCAGGAGGTCTTCTGGGTGGGCGGAAAAGCTCAAGGTGAGCGTGACCTGAACCACGAGCCCCGCGGCCAGGTAGCCCAGGATGGTGCCCAGTTTTAGGGCTCTAAAAAGAGGTGCAAAGACACAGGCCGCAACGATCAGCGCCAGCGCTTCCCAAAACAGGATTTCGATGGATGTCGGTTCAAAAACCGGCATTTGATGCTCTCCGACCAATCAGACCCCAAGGACTTAAGCCTCCCATGGTTCCGGGCCCGGTCGCAAGCACCCTCCAACAGTTATCGACGTTGCTATACTGCCGCTGCGAGATAGCTTGCCTGATTGATCGCGCGCTTCGCGTCGAGTTCCATGGCTTCATAGGCCCCGCCCACAAGGCTCACCTTCGCGCCAGTTGCTTCCAACTCGTCATAGAGCGTCCGCAGCGGCTCCTGCCCGGCACAAACAATCACCGTGTCTACATCCAGTGTCTGCGGCTCATTGTGAATAAGGACATGAAGGCCCTCATCATCGATGCGCAAATATTCAACGCCGTTCATCATCTTCACGCCCCGCCGTGCAAGCGTCAGGCGGTGGGTCCAGCCTGTGGTTTTCCCAAGACCTTTGCCGACGGAAGACGTTTTGCGCTGAAGCAGCGTCACCTCACGGTCTGCCTTGGTGATCACCGGTTCGACCCCTGTCACGCCACCGCGGGGATGGTTTTCGAAATCAACCCCCCATTCTTTTGCAAACAGGTCTTTGTCGAGCGCCGACGATTTCCCTTCATGGGTGACGAGTTCCGCCACATCAAAACCGATGCCGCCGGCGCCCATGATCGCGACTTTCTTGCCGACCTTCGCTTTACCGGTGATGACATCGATATAGCGCACCACTTTGGCGTGATTGATCCCCTCCACATCTGGCGTCCGTGGCTCTATGCCCGTCGCCACAACGATCTCGTCATAGCCTTCGTTTTGCAGCATGCCGGCTGACACACGTGTGTTGAGTCTCAGATCAATGTCATGGACTTCGATCATTTTGCTGTAGTAGCGAAGGGTCTCGTAAAACTCTTCCTTACCTGGGATGCGTTTGGCCAGATTGAACTGCCCGCCAATTTCGGATGCAGCATCGTAGAGCGTTACCTTGTGGCCCCGCTCTGCCGCCACCGTTGCATAGCCCAGACCTGCCGGGCCTGCGCCAACAATCGCTATGTTCTTTTGTGTTTTGGTCGGCTCGTATTTCAGAAGGGTTTCGTGGCACGCCCGTGGGTTCACCAGGCAGGACACTTCCTGATTTCCGCCGAACGTGTGATCGAGACAAGCCTGGTTGCATCCAATGCAGGTATTGATCTCGTCTTCCCGACCTTCGGCAGCTTTCTTCACCAGTTCCGCATCCGCCAGCATGGGCCGAGCCATGGACACAATGTCTGCCTCGCCGTCGACCAGAACCTTCTCTGCCACATCCGGCATGTTGATGCGGTTCGACGTGATGCAGGGAACATTTACCTCTTTGCGCAAGCGGCCCGTCACGCCGGTAAAAGCTGCGCGTGGCACCATGGTCGCGATCGTCGGGACCGCACTCTCGTGCCAGGTGAAGTGGGTGGAGATGATGCTAACGCCAGCTTTTTCCAATTCCTTTGCCAGCAATACGATTTCATCCCATGACATGCCGCCCTGCAGCATGTCCATCGCGGCAATTCGGAAGATCAGAATGAAATCATCACCAACGGTGGCACGGATGCGGCGAACCACCTCCAATGGGAACCGCATACGGTTTTCATAAGACCCACCCCACTGGTCGGTGCGTAGGTTGGTCTTCTCGACGAGGAAGGTGGAGAGCAGATAGCCCGCAGACCCGATGACCTCAACACCGTCATAGCCCGCTTCCTTGGCGCGCGCAGCGCAGTTCGCATGATCTGCGATCTGCTTTGCAATGCCAGCTTCATCCAGTTCGTTGGGCACAAAGCGCGCGATGCGCGAGCGAACCGGTGAGGGCGCCACACACCTGTCATGAGGCGCCAAGGGTCCGGTATGAAGGATCTGCATGCAGATTTTCGTGTCCGGGTCGGCTGCATGCACAGCGTCGGTGATTACTTTGTGGCGAGCCGCCTCCTCGGACGTGGAGAGCTTGGCGCCGAGGCCGCCCTCCTCATTCGGAGAGATACCGCCGGTGATGATCATGCCGACACCGCCACGCGCGCGCTCCGCAAAGAATTCCGCCATGCGCAGATGGCCGTCTTCTCGTTCTTCGAGACCGGTATGCATAGAGCCCATGAGTGCTCTGTTCTTGATCGTCGTGAAACCGAGATCAAGCGGTGCAAACAGATGTGGATAGCGGTCTATGCCAGACATGATTTTCCTCCCATTCAGCACCCGCAAGGGGTGCCATTCCCCATAGAAATGGACCAATGGGCCTCATCGGGCAACCGTCATGCGCGTGCAAATTCGTGCAGCACCCTGCCCGCGGCTGCACATGCCCGGCGACGCTGCGTCAAGTAGAGCCCACCGTGTTAGAGCAGTAGATCGGCAAGCTTCGCCCGCTGATATACAGCGTCACCATGCTGATTTTCACACCATAGCGAGCGGCGCCGATAGAGCTGGGCGTCACAGTCATAGGTGAAGCCAAAACCACCATGAAACTGGATGGCGCGGTCGGCAGCGAAGGACAAAGCGTCGCCCGCCTGTGCTTTGGCGATCCGAGTTGCGACTTCGCCTTCGCCCTGCTGGGTGAAGTTGAACGCTGCACAATAAAGATGGGACCGTGCCTGTTCGTACCCCACATGGGCGTCGACGATGGGATGCTTCAGTGCCTGGTAGGACCCGATCTTCTTGCCGAATTGTTTTCGGGTTTGAAGATAGTCGACGGTGTAGTCGATGCAGCTAGCTGCCGCGCCGCACATTTCTGCCGACAGCAGGAGAGAAGCGCAAAGATCGATATGGGCGAGTGCTGCGCCAGCGAGTGATGGTTCCAATAGGTTGTCCGACGAGACTTCAATGCCGTCGAGCGTGATCTGATAGGATCGCCGTGTTTCGTCAATGACCACTTCGCGGCGAAGCGCGCCGTCGGGTAAAGCGGCGCGCTCAACCAGCACCAGCGCCGGCGTGCCTTCTAAAGAGACTGAGACGAGCAGTAGGTCTGCGGCATCTGCGTTTTCAACAAATGTCTTGCGGCCGGACAGTTTGATCCGGTCGCCAGCGCGTTCGACTGTGCATTCCACGTGAGACAGGTCCCAATCGCCATGGGGTTCACTCAGTGCCAAGGCAGCCTTGGTGCCGGAACAAAGCTCTGGCAGCCTTTCCTGCTTTTGCGCATCAGTCCCGCCGACCAGCAAAGCCTGAGCGGCAAGCGTCGTGCTCACAAAGGGTCCGGCCATCATTGTTCGGCCCATCTGCTCCACGACCGGAACGACTTCCGCCATACCCAGACCAATGCCGCCAAACTCTTCCGGCACAGCAATCGCAAGCCAGCCCAGTTCCGCCATCTCCGTCCAGGTCGCTTCATCGTAGCCGCGTTCGTCTTCAAGCAACGCGCGGACCTTATCGATGGGTGACTTGTCTCGACAGAAGGTGGTTGCCACTTCCAGCAGCTGCGCCTGTTCTTCGCTGAACCCTATGGTTGCCCGTTTTGACATTTTGTTTTTCCTTCAGAGCGCCTTTCCGGACGGAAAACCGGGATCCACTTTTCCTGGAAAGGCTTATCCTTTAATCCGGTTCAGCTTTTCGGGAGTCCGAGCACATGCTCGCCAATGATGTTGCGCTGGATCTGGGAGGTACCGCCGCCAATCGTCGCCGAGAACGAGTTCAGATATCCACGCTGCCAGAGACCTTCATCGTAAGCGTCCGGTTCGCCTACATAATAAGCGCCGCGTTGCCCCTGAAGGGTGATGGCAAATTCGTTCAAGCGCCGCATAAACTCCGTCGCCTGGAGTTTGCTGGAAAGCGCCAGGGACGCAGGCTTGTCCTGAACCAGCGGCTGAATATGGCCGCGCTTGGAATTGAGCTGAAGAGACCGCGCCTCGATCATCAACTTGATCAGTTGATCCTTAATGACCGGGTCTTCCAAAGCAGGCTTGCCGCCGCGGGTCGCTTTTCTGGCGAGCTCTACAATTTCGAACGGGTCAGAGGCGCGCATGACATAGCCGCCTGGCTGTCCGCCTTTGACGCCGCGCTCATACTCAAGTGTCCGCATCGCGACGAGCCAGCCTTCCCCTTCCTTGCCCATAAGGCTGTCACCGGGAATGCGGGCGTCGGTAAAGAACGTCTGGGTAAATCCGTATTCCCCAGTGAGCTTGCGGATCGGCACCGTCTCAATACCATCTACCTGCATGGGCGAGAGGAAGAAGCTCAGACCGGCATATTTGTTCGGCGCATCCGGATTGGTTCGTGCCAATAGGATCATGTATTTGGCGTAATTGCCTTGGGTCGTCCAAATCTTGGACCCGTTCAACACCCAGTCATCGCCATCGCGCACGGCTTTGGTCTGAGCGTTACCAAGATCGGAACCGTTCTCCGGTTCGGAGAAGCCCTGGCACCAAATGTCTTCGGCAGACAGAATGCCCTTAATGTATTTCTTGCGCTCTTCCTCAGTGCCCATATCGAGGATCAACGGGCCGGCCCAGTTGAGACCGATGGCGTTCAGCATGATGGGACCATTGGCTTTCGCCATTTCTTCTGTGGCAATGGTTTGGAATTTCTGATCCAGGCCGCCGCCGCCATATTCCTTCGGCCAGGCGGCCCCAAGATACCCCGCTTCATAGACTTTATTCTGCCAGTCGCGCAGGAACTCAAACTGCTGGTCTGTCCCGACCTCCATGAAGGTGAGGGGCAGCATGAAACCGGGATCGGCAACGGTGTTTTCGGCAAACCAGGCGGCTGCGTCACGCCGAAATTCGTTCAGTTCACTTTCACTGATCTCGCTCATGGCAAGTCCTCACTGTCTATAGCTCGATTGCGCATTGGAAGGCAGGGCGTGCCGTGATGCGCGCATAATATTGCTCTGTATTGGGCTTGAAGCTTTCTCGGAAGCCCAACGTTTCGGCGAGGTAGAGTGCATAACCTACGCAGATATCCGCGATCGTGAAGCGGTCTGCACACAAATACTCCCGGTCCTGGAGTGCGCCTTCAACAGACCGCAGCCGAGAGAAAAACCATTGCGTATAATCTTCCGCTGCTTGTTTGATGCGGCGTTCCTCCGGCTCAAGCTGGGTGTAGCGGAGCACGAGTGTTTGCGGGAACGTCAGCGTCGCATCGCTTCTGTGAAGCCAGTTGAGATAAAGCCCATAGTCTTTGTCTCCAGGCTTCAGACCCAGGTCGCTTGGACCGTGAACATCGACAAGGTATTGGGAGATGCCGGCCGACTCTGTCATCTCCACATCCCCATCGACAAAATAGGGAACGGTGCCAATCGGGTTCATGTCCGTATAGCCATCACGCAGGAAACGAGGCGGAAACGGCATAGACTCCAGCTCATAGTCGAGGCCCATCTCTTCCAGTGTCCAGAGCGGACGTACAGAACGTGCGCCCTTGCAATGGTAGAGTTTCATGTCGCTCGCTCCTGTCATTTTACCGTCGTTCTGTCGCAACGCGGGCGGAGTTCATCACAGGCGATGGGACATTTCAAACGCCCCTTCAAAGAGCCAAGGTTCCGCTGCGGCATTGATTCTCCCAGCGCTCCGATCCCCTTTCTGGTCGTCAAATTCGGCCTAAATTCACTCTCGAATCGGCGCTTTAGGGCCTCTGATCTATGACGAATTACGCAAAAATCCCTCTTTTCCGGGATTTTTCCGCTCTTGCTACCGCCCCCCTGACTCATGCTATGGTCCGCCAAACTGATAATTTGTCATTTTACAGGAACGCACTCGGATGGAACATTTTGATGTTGTTGTAGTTGGTGCTGGGATTTCCGGAATTGGCGCGGGCTATCACCTGCAAAAGAACAGCCCAAACAAGGATTATGTCATCCTGGAAGGCCGCCACACGATGGGCGGCACATGGGATCTCTTCAAGTATCCCGGCATCCGGTCCGACTCGGACATGTATACGCTCGGTTATTCCTTCAAACCGTGGCGTGATGCAGATGCCATCGCAGATGGTCCGTCCATTCTGAAATATCTGCATGAGACGGCGGAAGAAAACGGCATCGACAAAAAGATCCGCTACAACCACATGGTGAAGAACGCCGCCTGGTCGACTGCTGATGGCCAATGGACTCTGGACGTCGAGCGCGACGGCGAGCTCATCCAGATCAGCTGCAACTTCCTTTTCATGTGCAGTGGCTATTACAGCTACAAGGAAGGCTATACGCCGGACTTCCCAGGTGTTGAAGATTACAAAGGCCGCTTCGTCCATCCGCAAAAGTGGACCGACGACATTGTCTATAAAGACAAGAATGTTGTTGTGATCGGATCCGGCGCGACCGCAGTGACGCTTATCCCGGAAATGGCGGGTGAAGCGAAACATGTCACCATGCTGCAGCGTTCGCCGACTTACATGGCCGCGCGTCCCTCGCAAGATGCAATCGCCAACTTCTTCCGACGCAATCTGCCGGCCAAGCTTGCTTATGGCCTGACGCGCTGGAAGAACGTGCTGCTCGGCATGTATTTCTTCAATCTCTGCAAACGTGCACCTGGCAAGGTCAAAGAGCTTCTGCTTAATCAGGTACGTGAGGCTCTTGGGCCTGACTATGATGTCGACAAGCACTTCACGCCGAAATACAACCCGTGGGACCAACGGCTTTGCCTGGTACCGAACGGTGACATGTTCGATGCGATCAATGCAGGAACCGCGTCAGTCGTGACAGACACGATCGACACGTTCACTGAAACCGGCATCAAGCTCTCTTCCGGTGAAGAGCTGGAAGCGGATCTGGTCGTTTCTGCGACGGGCCTCAAGCTTGAGGTGCTCGGTGGCATGACTGTGAGTGTTGACGGCGAACCGGTGAACTTCGCTGACACGGTGAGCTACAAAGGTATCATGTATTCCAACGTGCCGAACCTCGCTTCTTCCTTCGGCTACACCAATGCCTCATGGACATTGAAGTGCGATCTCACCTGCGGGTATGTCACACGCCTGATCAATCACATGGACAAGACGGGCACGCAGAAATGTATGCCGGTGCTTGAGGATGACAGCATGGAAGAAGAACCATGGCTGAACCTGTCATCTGGTTATATCCAGCGGGCGCAGCATATTCTGCCGAAACAAGGCGCCAATGCGCCCTGGAAGCAACACCAGAATTACGCGCTTGATATTGTAACGCTGGGATATGGCCGCGTTGAAGACGGCACCATGACGTTTACCCGTGCGACGGGCGACGCTCCGGCAAAACAGCAAACAGAGAAAGAAGCTGCATAAGCGGCTTCTTTTTTCCCACCGCTTGGCGAAGGCGTTCGGTTCGATTAGGTAATCGATCCGAAAGCATCGCGCAGCGACTGCGACCAGGTCTCTGACAGAGCATGGAAGCTTTCGTCGTCTGCCTCAATGCGGCGACGCTGCGATAGCTCGCAGGCATCTGTTTCAAGAACAGACAGATCCAGCGGCATGCCGACGGACAGATTGCTGCGGAGCGTCGAATCCATTGAGAGAAGGGCCGCTTTCACCGCGTCCTCCAGAGACGTTTCTTTCGTGATGACCCTGTCCAGGATCGGTTTGCCATATTTGTGCTCACCGATTTGCAGATAGGGCGTGTCTTCCGTGGCCTCAATGAAGTTGCCTGCGGAATAGATAAGAAAGAGACGCGCGGCGCCGCCTTTGCGCTGACCGCCTAGGATAAATGTCGCGCCTGCAGCTTCATTCATCTGGGTCAGCGATTCCTTATACTTATCCTGAATAGACAGCACGGCACTGCCGATGATCTCCGCGATGCGGAACATTGTGGGGGCTGTGAGAATGGACGGGATTTCGCACCCCTCTTCGTCATCAATCCCTTCATTGATGAGACTGACGACCGCCTGGGTTACTGCAAGATTGCCAGCGGTCATCAACACGATCGAACGCTTTCCCGGCACCTCCCAGGTGAACATCTTTCGATATTTCGAAATATTGTCGATGCCCGCGTTTGTGCGCGTGTCAGAAAGGAACACCAGCCCCTGATCAAGCAAAAGACCAACACAATATGTCATAAGCGCTTTCGTTCCCCTCACTGCTGCGCTTGTTGTACTACAACACTTACGTCAAGGTCTTCTTCAGCCGCCCCCGCATGGACACCCCGGATGGGCGCCGCATCCCGCGCATCAACACCTGATCCGAGGCGAATGTAGTTCTCTGTCGGGCATGTTCGATTGGACGCATCGAAGCCGACCCATCCGACTCCGTCAAGATGGAGTTCCGCCCACCCATGACTGGCCTCCGCGGCGGTACCATCGCTGTCCGTGCAGAGATATCCGCTCACATATCTCGCAGGTATCCCCAGAAGCCGGGCGGCAGAAATCAGAACGTGGGCGTGATCCTGACAGACGCCTTCTCCAGCGGCCAATGCCTCCGCGGCCGTGGTATGAGCATGGGTTACGCCGGGTTTGTAAGCGATCTCATCGGAGATGCGCGTGGACAATGCGTGCGCTAAGTTCAATCGGGCATTTCGATCAGAAGGCCTTGCATGCGCCGCCGCGATGTCTTTTGCGAGCATCGCAATCTCTCGATCCGGTTTTGTCATAGGTGATTGGCGGAGGAAAATCTCGGGCCTCACCCGTTCGCGATGATGGCGCAGAACACCAGCGGTATCTTTGGTCTCAATCTCACCTTCCACCTTGATTTCGAGGATTGCCACTTCACCGGGGAAGGTCAGCGTGTGAATGGCGTCGCCATATCCATCAATGAAAGGCTGGGATATGTGACATCCGTCGGCCGACACCAGCCATCGGAGCGGGGACTGACAGCCGGAATGCGCAGGGGTCAATTTCAGGCTCTGGACGACGAAGCGCACAGGCTCAGAAAAGGTGTAGCGGGTGGTGTGGTTCACAAACAGATGCATGTTACCGCCAACCAAAATTGAAATCGTCGGCGAGCTGCAACGACAATTGATTGTTGGTGACGATAAATGACGACAGAAACTCGTGCAGCCCCTCCTGGAATATGTCGCTGATCTCCTGGTCGAACAATTGCGCAATGGTGCGGTCCGCAAGCGACTGGCAGGTGTTGCGTTGGCCGTAGCGGCGCGCCAGTCGCGTCAGGTGTTCGCCTATCCGATCATAACAATAGAACAACGACCGCGGAGATTGCTGGTTACGGATGAGGAAGTCGGCAATGTGCCAGGGTTGGTAGTCTGACCTGTAAATGTGGTGGTAGGCGCGGAGTGAGGAAACCGCACGCAAGACGGTAGTCCACTGATAATTATCGATGCCACCGCCAGCGACCTCCATTTCCGGCAAGAGCACATAATACTTCACATCCAGCAAACGCGCCGTGTTGTCGGCGCGCTCGATGAGACCGCCAATGCGCAGAAAGTCATAGCCATCATTTCGCAAAATTGCGGAGTCCGTCACGCCACGAAACTGAGCGCATCGCGCTTTTATCCAATCAAGGAACGACGGCAGCCCATCCGCCTCTATTGACTCCGGTTTCAGGTCGCGCAACTCAATCCAGGTTTCGTTTAGAGCCATCCACATTTCTGTCGTCAACGCAGAGCGGACCGCACGGGCGTTCTCACGCGCCTGCCTGATACAGTTCACGATACTCGCCGAGTTATCCGGGTCAAAGATGAGGTACCCGGTCACCGTTTCCTGGTTGAATTGGCTGTACCGCTTTTCGAACTCATCGATCTGGCCTGCGGCAGAGACGATCGACCGCCACTCCGTGCGATAGCCGGCACCGCTTGCAGGGATCATGGTCATCCGATGCCCCATCTCCATCAGACGCGCCATGTTCTCGGCACGCTCCACCAGGCGGGCAATCCAGAAGATGTTTTCTGCGGTTCGGCTGAGCATCAAATGTACCTGCTACTCCACCAATACCCAGGTGTCTTTGACGCCGCCGCCCTGCGACGAATTCACAACGAGGGACCCTTCCGTCAATGCAACGCGGGTAAGCCCACCAGCTGGCAATTGAATTTCCTCCCCGACCAGACAGAACGGGCGAAAATCAACATGTCGGGGCGCAATCCCGTTGTCGACAAATGTCTGACAGGTAGACAGAGCGAGTGTCGGTTGTGCGATAAAGTCCGCCGGATTCTGACGAATGCGCATCGCATAAGCCTCAATCTCTGCCTGCGTCGATGCCGGCCCCACCAACATTCCATAGCCGCCGGAGCCATGAACCTCTTTGACGACCATGCTGGATAGGTTTTCGAGCACATACGCACGTTCTTTGGGGTCGGCACACTTCCACGTCGGCACGTTTTTCAGGATAGGCTCTTCGCCAAGATAGAAGCGGATCATATCGGGCACATAGGTATAAACCGCTTTATCGTCAGCAACGCCTGCTCCCGGCGCACTGCAAATCGAGACGCCGCCGGATCGGTAAACATTCATGAGACCGGGCACGCCCAGCAGGCTGTCGGGTAGAAAGCAGAGCGGATCGAGAAAGGCGTCATCAATGCGCCGGTAGATGACATCGACCTGCTGGGGACCGCGAGTTGTGCGCATCCAGACACGGTCTTGATCAACATAAAGGTCCTGACCTTCGACAAGTTCAATGCCCATCTGATCGGCGAGAAAGGAATGTTCGTAGTAGGCGCTGTTGAGGGGGCCCGGTGACAGGATAACGACCGTGGGCTCCCCATCGCACTTGGTGGGGGCGACACTCGCCAGTGTCTTTCGCAACATGCCCGGATAGGTGTCGACGGGTTCGATCCGTCGCTTCCCAAACAAGTCCGGGAACATCCGCATCATGATTTCCCGGTTCTCCAGCATGTAGGAAACACCCGAAGGTGTTCGGCAATTGTCTTCGAGAACATAAAACTCGTCAGCGCCGACACGGACGATATCGGTCCCGACAATATGGCTGTAGATGTTGCGGCTTGGGTCTATGCCGACAACAGCCGGTTCAAAAGCGGCGTTCAGAAAAACGAGTTCAGCCGGTATGACGCCGGCCTTCACGATCTCGGCGCGGTGATAGACATCATAGATAAACCGATTGAGGGCGCGCGCCCGTTGCTTCACGCCTTGGCTCAATAGACGCCATTCGGCGCCGGTGAAGACCCTGGGCACAATATCGAACGGGATGAGGCGCTCAGGACTTCCCCCTTCGCCATAGACCGCGAAGGTGATCCCAACTTTGCGAAAAAGGGCTTCTGCCTCGGCATGCTTTTTTGCAAGTGCGTCCACGCCCAAGCGGTCAATCCACCGCATGATCTCCTGGTAGGGAGCGCGTACAACATCACCTTTCCCGGTTTCATTAAATATCTCGGGCTGTGATGCCATCAAATTCATTCAATAATATTCTGCACCGCAACAATGAGAGTCAAGCGACCCAGTAGGTGCCCGAAAATGCATCACACCTGCCCAAGGACAGGGCAGATTAACCAGTAGAAATACCCTGATCCGCGTAGTGAGAGAGGTGTACTGAACATCGATGAGAGCAAATGTGATCACGTCCTGACGCGGACGTGATGTCACTGACCCCACCATCCGTGTAGCCTACCTCCATCGGTTTGATGGTCATTGCACAAGATCACGGACTTTCTGGGGGGAACATGGCATCGGTGTTGTTGATCGCCGCCATCTTTACGATGGGCTACACGATGATCGCCAAGCGGCTGACGGCCACCGTTATCACAGCCCCCATGGTCTTTCTGACGTTCGGCTTCCTGCTCTCTCAATCGGGTATGATGTTGCACGGCGATGCAGAAGAAACCCTTCATCTGGTCGCGGAAATCGCGCTTGTCATTCTTCTATTCCTGGACGCTTCCCAGATCGATCTTGAGGCTTTGAAAGAGCGGCATGTCTGGCCACAGCGCATGCTGTTGATCGGTCTGCCGCTCACCATCGCTCTTGGGGCCCTTGCGGCTGCACCGTTCCTGCCTGGATGGCCTCTTGTCGCACTCGTCCTGGTCGCAGCGATCCTCGCACCGACAGACGCAGCGCTCGGTCAAGCCGTGGTGACAAACCCCGATGTGCCTGAACGCCCCCGCCGTGCGCTGACCGTCGAAAGCGGTCTCAATGACGGGATCGCGCTGCCTGTTATTCTCCTGTTTGCGAGCCTCACGGCGGAGGCAATGGATCAAGACGGAATTGATTGGGCCCTGTTTGGCGCAAAGCAGCTCATCCTTGGGCCGTTGGTCGGAATCATGATGGGCTATATCGGCGGTCACGTGTTGATCTGGGCGAAATCCCGCGATTTCACATCCGACACCTACGAAGGCGTTGGCGCGATCGCGCTAGCGGGCGCCGCTTATCTTGCCGCCACGCAAGTTGATGGGAACGGCTTTATCTCAGCTTTTGTAGCCGGCCTCTGCTTTGGAAACGTGGTGAAAGGGCGCTGCAAATTCATCTACGAGTTTACGGAAAGTGAGGGTCAGCTTCTGACCTGGGCTGCGTTCTTCCTACTCGGCGCCGCGCTGGTGCCCGAAGCAATTCACCACCTTACCTGGTCGACCCTCGCCCTGATCCTGATGAGCCTATTTATTGTGCGGCCACTTGCCATCTGGGTCTCACTGATCGGCACCGACGCCTCCCCCACCACGCGCATATTCTTTGGCTGGTTCGGCCCCCGGGGCCTCGCCACGGCCTTGTTCGCTCTCCTGATTGTGCAAGAGATCGACATGGAGATTGCCGACCCCATCCTCAATATCGCTATCAACGCGGTGTGGATCAGCGCCTTTCTTCATGGCCTCACCGCCCTTCCAGCCGCGCGTTGGTATGGTGCTCATGTCGGATCGAAAGGCCCCTGCCCGGAGACCGCCCCCATCGCCCACTCAGCGAAACCGCTGATCACCAAAGACACATAACCCGCTGACAGGACCCGAGATGAAAAAAGTTGTGATCGCCAAGTTCAATGACCTGAAAGACAGGGAGCCGCAATATGCACTGGTCGGTTCCGTGGACTTGGTCATGGTTCGCTACGACAAAGAAGTTTCTGTGTTCTACGGACGTTGTTTGCATCGTGGCGCGCTCATGTCTGACGGGTTTGTCGATGAGAATGACAATCTTATTTGCGGCGTACACAACTGGGACTACCGGCTCGATACAGGCGTTTCCGAGTACAACAATTCAGAGGCATTGGAAAAGTTCACGTCCTGGGTGAAGAGCGGCAAGGTCTTTGTGGATGAAGACGAGATCACCGCCTGGGCGGATAAGAATCCGCAGCCCTTTGACCGGGATGCCTATCTCGGCCTCTATGCAGATACCAGTCATGGCACGGTGGAAGAGCCCTATAACGGACTTATTCAACAATATGCTCGTGATGGCCTCTCCAAGACCGGCCATCACGGCATTGTTGATGCGATGGGCGTGCCGCGCGTTGAGCTGCCAGACTGGGATGACATTCAGCTTGTCACAGCACAACTTCACAAACCGCCCTTACTCGATGATGACGAAGTTGGAACGGACGTTGTCATTGGCCCTAATGCCCAAAAGCCACTCACCCTTAGCATTCCCCTGATGGTCTCTGACATGAGCTTCGGCGCCCTGTCGGAGCCCGCCAAAGTGGCGCTTGCAAGAGGTGCCGAGCTGGCTGGAACGGGCATCTGTTCCGGCGAAGGCGGAATGCTCCCAGAGGAACAACAGGCGAATTCCCGTTATTTTTATGAACTTGCGTCAGCCCGGTTTGGTTTCGACTGGGACAAACTGAGCAAAGTTCAGGCGTTCCATTTCAAAGGTGGCCAAGGCGCCAAGACCGGAACAGGCGGGCACCTGCCCGGCAACAAGGTAAAGGGCAAGATCGCCGAAGTCCGAGGTCTCAATGAGGGTGAATCCGCCATATCCCCGCCGCGGTTTCCTGATTGGACCGAGGTCAGTCAAATCAAAGAATTTGCCGATGAGGTGAGATCGCGCACAGGCGGTATTCCCATTGGATACAAACTGTCTGCTCAGCATATCGAAAAAGATATTGATGCAGCGCTCGACGTTGGCGTGGACTACGTCATCCTGGATGGTCGGGGTGGCGGCACCGGTGCGGCCCCCATCATCTTCCGAGATAATATTTCTGTGCCGACTATTCCAGCCCTTGCGCGAGCCCGCGTGCACCTTGATCAAGCAGGGCGGAAGGATGTGACCCTAGTGATCACAGGCGGCCTTCGTAAGCCCGCTGACTTCGTCAAAGCGCTGGCGCTGGGCGCAGACGCTATCGCCGTCTCCAATTCGGCGATGCAGGCGATCGGCTGTATCGCTATGCGGGCGTGCCACACGAACAATTGTCCTGTCGGCATCGCGACACAAAAGCCACATTTGGTGAATCGACTGGTGATTGAGAAGTCCGCCCACCAGCTCAAGAACTTCTTTGATGCATCCACCGAGCTTATGCAAGTCATGGCGCGTGCCTGCGGGCATTCCCACCTGTCACATTTCGCTCTGGACGATCTTACAACCTGGAAACGAGACATGGCAGACCTGTCAGGGGTGGCCTATGGCGGGGTAAGATAGCGACATGTCGAAAGATCGGTTTAACGCAACACCGCCCAAGGGTCTTTTACCTGCCTGTGCGATTGCTCACGCCGCAGCTCAGCTTCTTACAAAAGCCGCGCGCGCTAATCTCAGCGCTCTGCCCGATGACAGCCATTCAAACCTTGGGTGGGATGAGGAGGCGCAGAGATTTCTAACCCACCCTCTCCCCGGGGCGAACGGCGATGTCTATGTCGGGCTTTCACTAGATCCCTTTGAGCTCTTCCTCATTGATCAGGCGACGGGCAGCTCCTCCTACTCGCTCGCCGGGAATTCGTTGACCGACGCTGAGGCATGGTTAGACGATAGCCTTGCAAGTGTTGCACTCAAGCCCGCCGCAACTATCACTCTTCCTTACGAACTGCCGGAGGACGCCGCCGCGATCTCTCAGTTCCCGAAGGATTTGCCGGAGGGCATGTCTTCCCTCAGCATGTGGTTCGGGCTAGCGAACAGCGTTCTGGAAAAACTGGTGCTCGATCAATCCAGCCTTCAGCCGGGGCCAAGTCCTGTACGCTGCTGGCCACATCATTTCGACATCGCGACTTATGTGAGTCTCGAGGCGGGTGACCCCGAGACAGCGCGTGGTATCGGTGTCGGTATGTCTCCTGGTGATGAGAGCTATGTTGAGCCCTATTTCTATGTCAATCCGTGGCCCCATTTGGACGCCAGTTCCCTACCAACGGCACCAGCACCGGGGCATTGGCATACACAGGGTTTTGTCGGTGCTATCGCGACCGGGTCAGAGATCTTGGGTGCCGCAGAACCAGAAAAGGCGCTTGCCGATTTTCTCGCAGGCGCCTTTGATATTGGTCACCGTATGCTGATCGGGTAACGCCCCAGCCGCGCTCCATATCAGAACTTGAGCGCTCCTGCTTTAACGCGGTCATAGTCAGCGCGCACCATCATCTCAGTCAGCTCTTCCAACTGAACCGTCGGCTCCCAGCCAAGTTTTTCTTTTGCCTTAGATGCATCGCCAAGCAGAAGGTCGACTTCCGCAGGTCGGAAGAATTGGGGATCTACGCGGACAATGACCTTGCCGGTCTTTCTGTCCGTCGCGGTCGTCTGCTCCCCCTCACCAGACCATTCGAGATCAATATCGAGCGCCTTTGCTGAAGCGGTGATGAAGTCACGGACCTTGGTCGTGCGTCCGGTCGCCAGAACAAAATCATCCGCCTCATCCTGTTGCAACATACGCCACATACCTTCGACATAATCGCCAGCAAAGCCCCAGTCTCGTTCGGCTTCTACATTACCCACGCTCAAGACATCCTGTTCACCTTGGACAATCCGGGCCAGGGCAAGTGTCACTTTGCGGGTAACGAATTCCGCGCCGCGGAGGGGCGACTCATGATTGAACAAGATGCCCGAAGTCGCGAACATGCCGTAGCTTTCACGATAGTTCACCACAATCCAATGTGCATAGAGCTTTGCCGCTGCATAGGGGCTTCTTGGGTGAAAAGGCGTGTCCTCTTTCTGAGGGGTTTCCTTCACTTTGCCAAACATCTCCGACGTTGAGGCTTGATAGAACCGCGCCGTGCTTCCCATAGCCCGCAGGATCTCAAGCATCCGAAGGACGCCCATTCCGTCAACGTCACCTGTGTATAGAGGCTGATCAAAAGACGTCCCGACAAAACTCTGCGCTGCCAGATTGTAGACTTCGTCGGGTGCTACCTGGTTCAGGACGCTTGAGATATTTGCGTATTCCAACAACTCAAAAGGGACAGTCTCGATGTCATCCGCCACGCCAAGCTCTTCCAGCCGGGCTGTATTGAGGCCCGCCCCTCGGCGTTGCGCGCCATAAACCTTGTATCCTTTGTCCACAAGGAGGCGCGCGAGATAAGCGCCATCCTGCCCCGAAATGCCGGTGATGAGAGCCGACTTGCCCATTCTTATTCCTTCTTGCGTCGCCGCCATCGCGGCCCGGGGGCTTCTCATAGCAGGGAAATTATGACTGCAACAGACCTATATCCGCAAAAGAAGTTCGGGATGGCACGCGCAGGTACCGTTCCCCTGGTTCGCCTGCTAACCGTCGTCTAACTGCCGTTGTTCAGTGCTTATGCGCGACGCCCGCGCCGCGAGGCACCCGGATGTCGTCAACCAAATCTTGGACATAGTCAGGAGGGGCACTTGTTACACGGCTGACGGTGAACGCCACTGCGAAATTCAACAGCATTCCGATCGTCCCGATACCCTCTGGCGAAATGCCGAACAGCCAGTTCGCAGATTGATTGAGGTCTGGTGCGACGAACTTGAAGAACACGATGTAAGCAAAGGTGAACAGAAGACCGGTCAACATGCCGGCAATCACACCTTCCTTGTTCATGCTTTTCACGAAGATGCCGAGGAGGATCGCGGGGAACAGGGACGCCGCCGCGAGGCCAAAGGCGAAGGCGACCACCTGGGCGACAAAGCCTGGCGGATTTATTCCAAGATATCCTGCGACACCGATCGCCACTGCTGCAGCGATGCGCGCATAGAGAAGTTCTTGCCGCTCAGTGATCTCTGGCATGAGGGTCTTTTTCAAGAGGTCGTGGGAAATCGATGTCGACACCACAAGCAAGAGGCCAGCTGCCGTCGACAAAGCGGCGGCAAGCCCACCAGCTGCCACGAGTGCGATCACCCATCCAGGCAGGCTTGCGATCTCGGGATTAGCGAGGACAAAGATATCCCTGTCGGCATATACCTCATTAGCGCTTTCAGTCGGCGTATTCGTCAAACGACGCTCGCCGTTTGCACCGTTTTCCTCGGTGTAGCTAGGGCTGCCATTGAAAGCGGCGCCAGCGGCATACTGGATGATCCCATCTTCGTTCTTGTCGACCCAACCGATAAGGCCGATCTCTTCCCAGTTTTTGAACCAGCCGGGCGCCTCCGCATAGCTCGTATTGTTAATCGTCTCAACGAAGTTGAGGCGGGCGAACGCCGCCACTGCCGGTGCTGTCGTGTAGAGGAGCGCGATAAAGATCAGCGCATAGCCAGCGGAGATACGCGCATCGGACACCTTCGGAACCGTAAAGAAGCGAACAATGACATGGGGTAGACCTGCGGTGCCGACCATGAGGGCCATGGTAATGGCGAACACATCTATGGTCGCCTTCGACCCTTCAGTGTAAGGTCCGAAGCCCAAGTCCAGCAAGGTGTTGTCGAGCTTTGCCAGGACCGACAGGCCGGATCCATCGGCGACCGTTGCACCGAGCCCCAATTGCGGCACCGGATTACCGGTGATCAAGATTGAGATGAAAATCGCCGGGACCATATAGGCGAAAATCAGCACGCAATATTGCGCGACCTGGGTATAGGTGATGCCTTTCATGCCGCCGAGCACCGCATAGACAAACACAACGGCCATGCCAACGATCACGCCCAGTGTTATGTCAATTTCCAGGAAGCGTGAAAATACGATACCGACGCCGCGCATTTGTCCGGCTACGTAGGTAAACGAAATGAAGATGAGACAAATCACAGCCACAACACGGGCGGCTTTGGAGTAGTAGCGCTCACCAATGAAGTCGGGAACGGTGAACTGCCCAAACTTGCGCAGGTAGGGGGCGAGCAACAGAGCAAGCAGCACGTAGCCACCCGTCCAGCCTAAGAGATAAACAGATCCGTCATATCCCAAAAAGGCGATGATACCGGCCATTGAAATGAACGACGCTGCGCTCATCCAATCGGCGGCGGTCGCCATGCCATTAGCAACCGGATGCACGCCGCCACCGGCGACGTAAAACTCTTTGGTCGAACCGGCCCGCGACCAGATCGCGATGCCGATATAGAGTGCGAAAGACGCACCGACGAAAAGGTAGGTCAACATTGCTGTGGTCATGATGCCCTCCTAGTCGTCGTCCACGCCAAAGCGGCGCTCAAGACGTTTCATCAAGATCACATAAGCGAAGATCAGGGCCACAAAGACATAGATTGCACCTTGTTGCGCCCACCAGAACCCGAGCTTGAAACCAAAGAGCGGAATTTCATTTAGGATGTCGACAAACAGGATGGAGAATCCGAACGAGACCACAAACCAGATGATCAGAAGCCCGCCCAATAGCTTGAGGTTTGCGCGCCAATAAGCCCGCACAACATCTTCTTTGAGGGTCTCTTCGTCATGCTGTCCATGGGAGGGAAGGTTATCGCCCTCGTGATGGTAAATGGTGCCTTGCGGCCCATTCTCCGGTGATCCGTTCTGTTGCCCGCCCACGAAATACCCTCCCCCGCGATTCGATCCACGAAGGAGGGTAAACCGGATAGACCCTAATCTCATATAGGTCTTTGTGAGACTGCTATGCCGTCCTATTTGTAGACGAAGACAGGGTCGTCCAGATCGATCTCTGGGAGTTCATCCTTCTCCCGCCAATAGTCCTGCGTATGCTGCCAATCAGGCTTGTTGCCTCGCTTGGGCAAGAGATGCATCGAGCGCATCAGATATCCTGGGTTGAAATTCTCCGGGTCCATCCAGGGCAGAAGCTCCATATCCTCATCTTCTTCTCGAAGTGCCGGCGTCACACTCCTGACGCCTTTTTCCTCCATGTGGTTTAGGAGGCGCGTCACAAAGTCTCCGAGAAGATCCACGCGCAAGGTCCAGCTGGCGCGGAAATAGCCAAAGACCCATACCAGGTTGGGGACTCCTGTAAACATCATGCCGCGATAGGTCACGGTGTCGGCGAAATCGAGTGGTTGGTTGTCGATGCTGAACTCAATGTCACCCAACACGGACAAGTTGAAGCCGGTTGCGGTCACGATGATGTCTGCTTCCAGTTCTTTGCCGGACTTCAGCAGGATGCCCTTTTTGGTGAACCTGTCGATCTCATCGGTGACGATTGATGCCTTACCAGATTTGATTCCCTCAAAGATGTCGCCGTCGGGCACAAAAGCAATGCGCTGACGCCAGGGCAGATATTTGGGCGTGAAGTGGGTGTCCATGTCGAAGTCGGGGCCTAGATATTCACGCACACCTGCCAACAATTCCTCCTTCACGGCATCCGGCTCTTCGAAAGCCCGCCGCGTGAAATCAGCCTGGTTAAAGAGAATTGCTTTACGTGTGATTTCATGGATCCAGGACTCATCTATGTCGAGAACCCGCAATTGATCCGCCAGTTCGTTTTCATTGCGTCCGGGGATGAAGTATGTCGGTGAACGCTGCAGCAGCGTCACATGATTGCAGTCGCCCGCAATGGCCGGCACAAGCGTTGCGGCGGTCGCTCCAGAGCCAATCACAAGTACATTCTTGCCTTTATAGTCGAGGTCCTCCGGCCAGGTTTGTGGATGAACGATCTGCCCATCAAAGTTATCCATGCCCTCCCAGTCCGGCGTGTAGCCTTCGGAATGACGATAGTAGCCTTGGCACATCCACAAGAAATTTGCGGTGAAATGCACCGGCTCGCCGGTGTCTGTGCGCACGCCCTCCAGACGGTAGAGCTGCTCTTGTGATGACCAGTTTGCTGATGTGATTTTGTGACCGTAGCGGATGTGTTGGTCTAGCTTATTTTCCTCAATCACCTCGCCCATATAGGTCAGTATCTCTTCAGCGCTGGCAATGGGCGCGCCGGTCCACGGTTTGAAACGGTATCCGAAGGTATAGAGATCACTATCGGAGCGTATGCCGGGATAGCGGTGCATGTGCCAGGTGCCACCAAAGCTCTCAAGACTTTCCAATACGACAAAGCTCTTGTCAGGACACTGCTCCCGCAGGTGATAAGCGGCACCGACACCCGAAATCCCCGCGCCAATGATTAGAACGTCAAAATGCTCTGTCTTCTGATCCGCCGGTTTTACCAGCGTGTCTGTATCCGCCATTCTCGGGTCTCCTCGTTTTTAATGTTCATGATGAGGCCCATAGTAAACTGACAAAACGTCAGTTTATATGAGATAGGTCAAAACTAGCCTTTTCTTGGCGCTCAATAGGCAGTTTTGAGTGCGGATTGAGCCTCGAAACAGGGGCAGACGAGCGACCAAGGGTATATATTCCTATACTTCTCAGTCGACAATAGGGCGCCGGCTGCTGAACAAATAAATGTCATTTCAGGCGAGAGTCTCGTGAACAGATGTGTCCGCCTCGAACGCTAGAAACGCGCTAATACTCCCCCATCTACTTGGTACCCCTGATTGCCTTCGGAAACCCTATGGCTTCGACAATTGAAAAACATGTTGGTTCCAGACTGGCACACGCGCGCAACGCGAAAGCCTATTCGCGACTTGAACTTGCTTCGCTTCTGTCTGTCTCCGAGCCGCTGATTGAAGAGATGGAAGCAGGTGAGGTTGGTTTAAGCCTTCGGCTTCTCGCGGAAGCCGCCAACGTCCTCGACGTACCGCCGAGCTTTTTTCTCGAAGGGTTCCAATCCGATGTGATGGACAACACAGATACTGCGCGGCACCGCTCTGAGATCTCAGCCATCGCTGCACGGATAGGTGAGAGGCGGGTCCCGCTGCTTCTCAAATTGTCTCAAGCTTTAGAGGAATCTCCTGGGCTTTAATGGTGGGGAACGCTGCCTTACTTCCTCCACAAAGCCCCGCGATACCGGGCCGGTTATGTCTAAGCGACTAAAAAATATCGCGGTGGTGTTGGGCGTTGCTGCCGTGGTTGCTATTGGTGTGCCCCTCGCTCAGACCGTTTTGGCCGACCCCGGCGCCGACGTAAATCTGCCACTGACACGCCCGATGGCGCCCTTCTCCCATGAGAGTCTCGTTCAGCATGCACAATATTTGTCGGAGCGCGCCTACGAACCTCAAGAGCCGACAAATGATCAATGGGCGTCGCTGACGTTTGATCAACATAGAGCCATCCGGTTCAAAAGGGACATGTCATTGTCGCTTTCGCCGAACGATGCAGTGACTACCCAGCTGTTGCCACCAGGACGGGCGCTCAATAATCCGGTGCGGATCAATCTGGTGGATAATGGAAAAATTATCCCGGTCCCATTCGATCCTGCCCTCTTCTCGCTTGGAGACAGCGCACCAGATAATCTGTCTGAGGTCGGTGGCGACTATTCTGGGTTTCGGTTGCACAGCGCAATCAATTCTGCCGACGTTCAAGACGAATTCCTCGTGTTTCAGGGGGCATCATATTTCCGAGCAATTGCCAAAGGGCACGTCTACGGGCTGTCAGCGCGCGGACTGGCGATCGATATTGGAGAGGACAGCGGTGAGGAGTTTCCAGTCTTTACCGACTTCTGGCTTCAGCGCGACGCTGACGCAGACCAGCCGACGACCCTCTATGCGCTCATGGATTCGCCTGGCATCACCGGCATCTACACATTTAGGACCGTAGCCGGAACGACCACGGAAATGGAAGTGTCAGCCGTTTTGTTCCCGCGGCGCGACCTAAACAATTTCGGCCTGGCCGCTCTCACCAGCATGTTCCTGTTTGATGAAACCAATCGGCACCGCTTTGATGACTTTCGGTCCGGTGCTCATGATTCAGACGGCTTGGCCATCAATAATGGCGCAGGGGAATGGCTGTGGCGGCCGCTCGCCAATCCGCTAGGTGTTCAAGAGAGCGCGTTTGTCGACAGAAATCCGCGAGGCTTCGGTTTGATCCAAAGATCGCGCGATTTTGAAGACTTTGGCGACCTATCGCTTGATTACCATCTGCGCCCTTCCGCCTGGGTGACGCCACACGGCAATTGGGGCAAAGGCTCGGTCACACTCGTCGAACTGCCCACTGAGACCGAGACGTTCGACAATATCGTCGCTTATTGGCGGCCAGCAGCGCCTTTTCTCAAAGGCGAGCGGTACGAATTCTCCTATACCCTATCCTGGCAGGACCGGGCTCCGGTCACACGCAATCTCTGGAAAGTGATCAATACCCGCATTGGCGCGCGCGAACAGGGCGGTAAGATCGTCGTCATTGATTATGAGCGACAGGACGAACAGACGCAGTCATCACCCAAAGCGGATGAAATTGTCCCAGAGATTTTCAATAGCAGAGGTATCGTTCAATACCCGGTTCTTGAATCCAATCCGCATACTGGAGGCCTTCGGTTGACCTTCCAGTTTGATCCGCAAGAAGAAACAGTGTCGGAATTTCGCATTGTGCTCCGACAGAATGGAAGACAGGCGAGCGAAAAGTGGCTGTATCGATGGACGCGTCAGTAAATACCTTCGTTGTAGCGGATACGCCCTCCCCGGATCTGCCGCCTCAGTCGCCACTGGCGATGCCAGTGCAAGGCTTTGATGACCGGTTTCTGGACCCTTCAGCACCGCCTGCGGCGCCGTCTAAAAGATACACCGCGCTGAGCACGAAACGGGCGGGCGTTTTTCTTGTAGCGTCTTTGACGACCCTTTGGCTTCTCTATGAGACGCTGGCCGCATTCTCGGTTGGCGGGATTACACCTTCGGAGATCGGAATCGCCTGCCTCTTTGCCGCGAACTTTTTCTGGATCTCACTTTCCGGTGTCAATGTTGTTCTTGGGTTTCTGCGGCGTGCCAATCAACCGCCTGCCCCAGCCGCGTCAGAAGTCCAAATGAATGTCGCGCTAGTGGTTCCGGCATATAATGAAGACCCTGGCCGCGTTTTTGCCAATGCCAGCGCCATGCTGCAAAGCCTTGAGGGCACAGATAGCGCCCATAATTTCTCTCTGTTTGTCCTAAGCGACACTCAGGACCCGGCCGCTGCCGCTGTTGAGTTTGAGACATTTAGGAAAGTAAAGACGCTGACCCCTGGGGCGCCACTCTTCTATCGGCGCCGAACAGACAATGTCGGTCGCAAAGCCGGAAACATAGAAGAATGGGTGCGCCGCTGGGGCGGTGCTTATGACGCTATGGTGGTGTTAGATGCCGATAGTGTCATGGAGGGGAAGACCATTGCGTATCTGACCGATGCGCTAGCGGCAGACCCCTCAACTGGCCTTATCCAAACAGTTCCGCGTCTCATCCAAACCGATACGCTTTTTGGCCGACTTCAACAGTTTGCCACTGCAGCCTACGGCCAAACGCTCGCCCGCGGGTTTGCGTCCTGGTTTGCCGGCGAGAGCAACTATTGGGGTCACAACGCGATTATTCGAACACGCGCCTTCGCAGCGTCTGCCGGTCTGCCTGACCTCAAAGGCACCGGTCCGTTTGGCGGGGTGGTCATGAGCCACGACTTTGTCGAGGCGGCTCTGTTGCGCCGCGCAGGGTGGAAAGTCCGTCTGGTGCCTGACCTCGGCGGGAGTTATGAACAAACACCGCCGACCCTCATAGACCACGTAATTCGGGATCAGAGGTGGTGTCAGGGCAATCTTCAGCATATTGGCGTTGTAGGCGCTGCGGGCTTGCATCCGATGAGCCGTTTTCATCTGCTTCATGGAATCATGGCTTATATGGCTGCGCCGATGTGGTTGATGTTTATCCTTCTTGGTCTCTTCACAACTGTCGACCCTATGGCGTCCATCTTCGCGGTGGATGACTGGCAAAGCGTTAGTCGAAGCCTGACCATCAACTCAGATATGACACCGATGCAGTTGATCTTTGCCGCGACCATTGGGGTCCTGTTTCTTCCAAAAGCTTTGGGGTTTGCAAGCCAACTTATGGGCCGGAGCGGTGCGCGGACATGGGGCGGACGACTACGCCTGACAGCTTCCTTCTTTGTAGAGGTCTTGTTGTCGGCGGCCATCGCACCTGTGCTCATGGTCCAGCAAACCCTCGCAGTGCTTCGCACGCTCGCCGGTCAGGAGCAAAGCTGGAATTCCCAAAGGCGCTCAGCTGACCGCGATAGTCTGATCGACCTTCTGCGGATCCATGCTGTCGAAACGATCCTGGGTCTGGGCCTTATCTACGGCATAGCGATGGGTGCCATTACTCTTTGGCTTGTCCCCGTTGTCATTGGGCTCGTTCTTGCAGCGCCACTTTCTGGCCTCTTGGCGCAGCACCCTGGACGAGCGATGGATAAGCTAGGCCTCCTCGTCGCCCCAGAACAGCGGCAGACGCCAGAGATCGTTGCGATGGCCAACCGCTATCATCGCCAGCTGTTGCCGTTGGAAGCGACTACGCTATCTGACGATGACGAGACATCACCCATACCGGTTTCAACCACGATCCCAGCTTCGGTCTGAGTGAATGCTCCGTTAGGACTGCGCTGCCTTTGGCGGTAGTCGCCAAGGCTGACCTTTGAACCATCCGACTGAATAGGCCACTGCTATCAGCAGCACAAAACCACCCAGGTTCACCAATGCCGCGGACCCGAAGTTTCTGCCCATCTGGTCGAGAAGAAAACCCCCAAACCGCGCCGCGACAAGGCTGACCAAGAAGACGGCGAGCGATTGCTGTCCCACTTTCTGGACGATCGTGACAAAGCGTTCCCATAGAGCTGCACCCTGGAGGCGTTTGCCGCCCTCACCTGCCGCGACCCATGCCAGGTACGCAAGAGACAGGAAGTGCACATAGCGGAAGAAACCAAAACGCGTCTTGTTGATGAGAAAAGAAATCTCACCGCGCCATTCCGCGAAAAAGGGAATTGCTCTGTATACCCGATAATACGCGAATGGGATGGTCAGGATCACGAACAAGGCTGCAAGGATAATTAGGGTTTTGTTGACTGGCGGAGCGGGCAACCATTTAAGACCGAAAGCGAACCCAGTGAAAAAGACCAGCTGCCATGCGAACGGATTGAAAAACCAGGTACGGTCAGACCAGGGTTCGGCCGGCAGGTTCAAGAGATGAAAATTTGCCGCGAGCCAAAGGCCGGCGATCAAGATGCCTGCGTAGGCGGGATGACGCATACCCAGCGCCATGACAAGCGGTACCAATGCCAGTATCCCAAGATACATGGGTAGGATGTCAAAAAGATTGGGGACATAGGTAAGTGTCATATACCCCACGAGGTTTTCGGTAGGCCGCTCGAAGAAGTGCTGTAGATTGAGCTTGCGAACATAGAGCCCGTCAAATCCGCCAAGATGGTCGATGGTGACCAGCATGGCGGCGATGGTCAGAAAAACCGCAATGTGAGACCAGTAGACCTGCCAGATTCGATAGAGAATCCGCGCCGTCCCCATGGACCAGGAGTGTTCATTGAACACACGGCCGAAGGCGATCGCGGATGCCATGCCTGAGCAGAAAACAAATATCTCGGTTGCATCGGAGAAGCCAAACCGGGCTGGTATCCATAAAGTCCACATGTTCCCCGGAACATGGGCGATGAAAATGATGAACATTCCAAGCCCGCGAAAAAAATCAAGACGCGGGTCTCTTGGCCGTTTCTGTATTGCTGTCACTTGGAAGGTCCCTATGGCAAACCACCTGCAGTGGTCCTAATACCCCGATATCGCGCCGCTTCAAACCCTCGCCTGTTGCTTCAGGCTAGGGAAGCCATACTCGGCGTAAGAGGCAATTGATGTGATGAAGATCAGGCGAGGAGCGGTGCAGGCCCGCCAACAAGCAAAGGTTCCTCACCTACTGGCTTCACCGCAGACGATTTCAACCGCGCAGCTGAGAAGGCGTCGGGCGCTCCGCGGTTCTTTTCCCGGTCCGCTAGGATAAACTCCGCCTCGCCGATGAGCCCTGCTCGGGACGCTGCATCTACCGTCAACCGTTCAAACACATCGCGTTGTGCATGGCTGCCACCGACATTTTGAATTGTAGATCGCGCCGCCGCCAATTGTTGATAGGCGTCTCGGTAGTTGCCTTGATAGTAAGAGAGGATGCCCTTTGCAGCGGTCACGCCTGATGTTCCGGCGACTTTTCCCATATCGCACGCGGTCCTTGCAGCGGTGTTAGACAGTGTTTCAATGAGCCCTTCTGCAGCGGCTGTCCGGCCCAAACGTGCGAGCGGCATGATGTAATGTAGGTCCGCGAACACCACGCACCCATCCTGCGTCCGTTGCTCACAAAGGCTGGCAAGTTCTTCCCAGCGATCTCCGACCGGCACGCCTTCTATTTCGAGACGCACGAGCATTGAGGCCGCGTTGGAGATATCCCTGTAGTCATCAGTTTTTTCGGCGCGGAACTTTTGATCGTAAAGATCAAGCACTTCGTCGGTTGCGCCTATCGCCAACAAAAAGAGGGCAAGGTGCCACCAGACATGGAACCCAAAATTATTACAGTGTGCCCATTTCTCCGCCTGACCTCCGAGCCATCCGGCACCGGCCATTGGTTGACCTGTCATGTCAAACACGTGCGCGACCGCATGAAGACCCCAGGCGTCGTCGGACGCCATCTCGAGACCCTTTCGGCCCTGCGCTTCCGCCAGTTCATAATCTCCGGTCTCTTCCGCGGCAAAGGCGTGGCAGCCCAAAACGTATCCTGTGGCCGGGTGGTCGCTGCCATAGGCCCCCAGAACTGTCTCGATGGACCGCCGCATACCTCGTGAGTCACCGAGGATAAAGCGTATTGCATGACCGAGCTTCAGCGCCATCGCATCACCCGGGGTCGCTGCCAAAATCTCGTCCATTATGACGGCTGCTTGGCTGGGCTGACCCGCAAGCCAAACTTCAAGCGCGCGGATGTATTGAGATTCTCTTTTTGTACAGCCAACAGCGTTGGCCGCGCTCTTTGCGTTTGCCAGAGCCGTTTCCGCGTTTTGAATGAGCTCCCTGCGTCCGAGCGTCAGGTATGAAATGCCCTGGAAGGCATGGGCGAGAGCGAAGGTCGATGTTTCTTCCAGAAGTGCCGCTAGGTGATGAGGCGTCGCCGCGGAATGCGCCAGAAAGGCTTGAGATGTCTTATTCCAATGTTCAAGCGTTATCGGCTTGTCCAGTGTCACCTCTGATCCGAATGCGTCTGTGTGTGTCATTGGTCACTCTCAGTTTGATACCGCGTACCCGACACTAGCGGTACCACCAATCTGAAGATGATTGCTACACACTTCGACCCCTGTTCACCTGCATTTGAGAGTGCGCGATGACGCGTGCACGTTTAACGATCTTTCGTACACGGATTTGTGATCAGCGCGTCTGGAAATGCCTGTCAATTGGGCGGCAACTGCCTAAAAAGCGCCATCATAGGCGCGGCGCCCAATACGACACGCAAGCAGGGTGAATGTGTCGCGGCTGAGTGCAGCCGATGCTTCTCTCTCCAAGGCCTCAACATCGTCGATCCAGACACCCACTCCACCCATGGCATTCGCCACCGCCGGAAAGTCTGTTCCCCCGAAATCCACGCCAGCATTATCGCGACCCATCGCACGCTGTTTCATCTCGATCAGACCCAGACTCTCGTCCACCATAACGGTGATGATGATCGGCAGCATCAAGTCGCGAATGGTCGCCAATTCGCCAAGGATCATTTCGAGGCCGGCGTCCCCCAACACAGTCGCAACGGGCACGTCAGGCGCGCATAGCTTATAGCCTGCGGCGATGGGCACGGCGCATCCCATCGTGCAGAGCGCTGAGGATTGCAGCAATGTACGCGGGGCATGGGTCACCCATTTTTGTGACAGCAAGATGCGATGAGCACCACTGTCTGTCGTCATGATGGTGTCTTTGGGGAGAATTTTCCGCAGACTGTCGAAGACATGGCCCGGAGAAAAAGAATCGCCGTCGTTGGCAAAGGCGTTTGCAAGATCGGTCCGTACCCTGGCGGCACTTCCGTGCATCCATGTTTCGCGGGGAGTCGCCTTGGACAGAGAGGTAAGTGTTGCCGCGATGGGTGCGAGCAGGCTGTCGCTCACATGATGCATACCGTGTGTTCTGACGACAGGGGTGACCTCCACCACCTCCTTCTCTACCCCCCAGGGATTGCGCCAACCCACCCGCATCTCTATGGGGTCATAGCCTAGCAGAAAGATGAGGTCCGATTGTTCAATGAACGGCATCAGGATTTTGTCGGCTTTGGGCGAAAGTCCAGCGCCCCCGATGACCAATGGATGGGTCTCATCGATCAACCCCTTACCTTTGTAACTCGTGATCAAGGGGACACCGTACCGTTCACAAAAAGCCTGGATAGCAGGACCTGCATCTTCATTGACCGCGTCGACGCCGGCAATCGCCAGTGGCCGTTCCGCGTTCTCAAGTTTGGCGATAATCGGGTCAAGCGCCGCTATGTCTGGCGCTCCCAAAGTGGGTGCCGCGGATAAAGATCTGTCGACTTCTGGCATCGCGCCTTCAGCTACACCGATGGGCACATCGATATGCACGGGGCCAGGTTGCCCCTCGGCAGCAATCACCAGCGCCTTCTCAATCATCGCGCCAACAGCGCCGGGGGCTGCACAAAAGCTTGCTTTGACAATAGGCCGGAGCAACGCCTGATGATCAAACACCTGATGCGTATAGGTTTCAGCCTCCGCCGCATCAACGCGACCCGTCAGAAATATGAGCGGAACTTTGTCCTGATGAGCGTTCGCTACAACGTTCACAGCGTTGGCGACACCCGGGCCCAGGGTCGCGACAAGAATGCCAGGTGCGCCGGTGGCATGCCATGCTCCTTCGGCCATAAAGCCGGCCGGGTTTTCATGCTTTGTCAGGACGAAACGGATGCCCGCTTGCGTGAGGGCGTCCACCAGCGCCAATACTTCGCCACCGGGGATGCCGAAGGCCGTCCGGCAGCCAGCATTGTGCAGATGGTGCGCAATAATCTCCGCGCCTGTCTTCATGGTTTTTTGTCCTCTATGACCCCGGCTTCTATCAGCGCGGACAGATCCTCATCAGAGAGCTGGAGCTTCGCCGCCAGAACGTCACGGGTGTCTGCCGCGCGCGTCGGCGGGGCTCTGTCATAGCTCACGGGGGTTTCGCTCAGTTTGAGGGGATTGCCGATAAGGGAGACAGTGCCGTCCTCTGAGGTTGGGTGCGACATCTGCACTTTCATCTCGCGATGTTGCACCTGTGGATCGGCAAACACGTCCGGAATGGAATTGATAGGACCGCAGGGCACACCGACCGTCTCCAGAAGTTCAATCCATTCTGATGCCGTCTTTTGTCGCGTTAGGTCCTGCAAGATCGGAATTAGCACATCGCGGTGGTGCACACGGTCAACATTCCGGGCGAAGCGCTCGTCGGTCGCGAGTTCTGAGGCGCCAGCCGCTTCGCAGAACTTTGAAAACTGTCGGTCATTCCCGACGGCGAGGATGAAGGCCTTGTCGGAGGCCGGAAAGGTTTCATAGGGCACAATGGTTGGGTGCCCATTTCCCAAGGGTATCGGTGTTTCTCCAGAGACAAGATAAGAGGCACCCTGATTGACCAGCCACGCGATCTGACTGTCCAGCAGAGAGACGTCAATATATTGACCGGTGCCATTCTTATGGCGCGCTTCCAGGGCGGCGAGGATCCCGACGGTCGCGTACATGCCGCACATCACATCTGCAATCCCGACGCCAACCTTCATCGGCCCGCTACTCTGCGGGTCATCATGGCGGTCACCGGTAATGCTCATGATGCCGCCCATGCCCTGGATCAGAAAGTCGTAGCCCGCGCGCGGCGCATAGGGACCGGTTTGCCCAAAACCGGAGATGGAGCAATAAATCAGGCGCGGGTTTCGTGCGGAGAGCGTCTCATAGTCGAGGCCATATCGCGCCAGATCGCCCACCTTGAAATTTTCGACCAGTATGTCCGCGGTGTCCGCTAGCTTTCGAATAAGGTCGCGGCCTTCCTCACTCGCAAGATTAATCGCAACCGACAGTTTGTTACGATTTGAAGACAGGTAGTAAGCGCTTTCTTCCGTGTCTTCGCCGTCTGCATTTTTTAGAAACGGGGGGCCCCAGGCACGGGTGTCGTCTCCCTTTCCTGGGCGCTCAATCTTGATGACCTCAGCGCCCAGATCCCCCAGCAATTGCGTTGCGGTCGGGCCGGCAAGAATACGTGACAGGTCCAGCACCGTGAGGCCGGACAGCGCTCCTGGCCGCATTTGGTTCTCTTGTTCAGTGGTCATGATTGGTTCTCTTTAGAAGGGACGCCACTCTACCAACCTTTAAGGTCGGAAAGAATTCCCCAACTGCGCTCTATCCATGCCGCTCGATAAATATGTCCGCCGTCATGCAGGCACAGTTCCAGAATGTCACTCCCGCACCGCGATCTGCGTTCACATTGAATACCGCCCGCCTGTATCACCGCTGGCTCTTCGGCCTCGCAGGCGCCTTGCGTCCGCCAAATGTCAAAGCTCTCAAAGGTATTCCCCTGCTGATACAAGCCACCCGCAATGGCCCGTCCGGCCAGGGGAAACGTGCCGTCCTTCTGACCATGGTAATGCATGAGGTTCGGTGTATCGCTCGGACAGGTTTCCGGCAGCGGATTCCACAATGTCCCTGCCACCGGCGCAAATCCGGCGAACTCGTCGCCCATATAGCAGGAGAGACTCCAGACCATTGACGCACCCAAGGAGAAGCCGGCGGCCAGAACTCTGTCTCTCGGGATGTCGAATTGGCGCTCAGTATCATCAAGAACTTGTTTCACATAGGCGAGCTCATTGCGTGCTCTTGCCGGCGCACCTGGAAATGACCAGTTACCCTGAAGGCCGTTCGCCGCTATAAGCGCTACATTGAGACGATCACTCATCGCCCGCAGACTTGCATTGCGAATGACCCCTTCTGACGATCCCTTCCATCCATGGAAGAAGAGCACTGCGCCAGCTGGTGCCACGTCCGATGTGTTCTCAGGCAGATAGATTCGGTAGTCGCCTGATGGGACGGTGCAGTCTGCTCTGATCGCGCCGCACGCCGAGGCGGGCAACACGGCGCCACCTACAAGTGCACAAACAATAAGCAGATAAAATGTGAGGGCGCGGGACATCTGGGCCTCAATTTAGCCAACTGGACCAGACATGAGTACCGGATTCTCCGTTCACGAACACATGACGAAATTGAGAGCGAAACTGATCACAATTCGACCCTTCTGTATTGCGCCATCAAAGCAAAACTCCATAGTCTAAAGTTGCCTACGCGGGGTCCATCGTTCGGAACGCGCGAAGAACGGGTTTGGGGGACAATATGGAATTTGCAGAAATGCTACTGGCGGCCTTGCGCATTTACGCGCTCATAGGTGTCGGCGTCAGCGCTTTGTTTCTTCTGATCGGCGTTGACCGTATCGACGAAGATGCCCGGGGCGCCTATTTGTTTCGGCCATTGCTCATCCCGGCCATTGTCAGTCTATGGCCCTTGGTCTTGTTGCGCTGGGTCCGCCTTGAACTTAAGCGCGGTTAGGGGGCTCCGATGAAACGACGGCACCGGACAACGCACTTTACGATTTGGCGCGGATTAGCCCTTCTGCTGCCGCTGCTCTTCCTGATTGCAGGTTTCATCCACTATCAGCAAAGCGGTAGCGCGGCGCCAGTCCAGCTGGCGCCACCTGCTGGTCCACTGGGAGACGTCCAATGAGCGTGAAATACACACCCGTTCAGTGGAACCCCAATAAGTATGTTTACGATTTGGTCGCTCTGGCCGGTATCGTGCTTTACATCGTTCTGTTTTTGAAATTTGCTCCGATGGAAATTGAGCGGTCACAGCAGGTCAATTATCCTATCCTGCGCATGCGGGCATTTGGCACCTGCGCCTTCATCTTGCTTTCGATCATTCTCTGTATCGGACCGCTTGCACGGCTCGACAAACGTTTTCTACCCCTCCTCTACAATCGGCGACACCTGGGTGTATTGACCTTTGCCGTCGCCCTGACGCACGCGAGCTATGTTGTCGACTGGTACTTTGTCTTCTCGCCAACGGACAAATATGTCGCGCTGCTTTCCAGCAATGTCGACTATGGACAGTTTCTCGGGTTTCCCTTCGAAGCTTTCGGCATTTTCTCTTTGTTCGTCCTTCTGGTGCTCGCTGTCACCAGTCATGATTTTTGGTTGAAGTTTTTCACGCCGCCCTTCTGGAAGGCGCTCCACATGATGGTCTATGTGGGCTACGCTTCGCTCGTGGCGCATGTGCTCTTTGGCTATATGCAGGGGGCCACCGATCCTATCTTCCCAATCCTCGTCCTCTTTTTTGCCACTGCTGTGCTGGTCCTTCATCTCCTTGCCGGCAAGCGCGAAACGGAGGCCGACCGCAACACGCCAGCGAAGGTTGAAGGCGATTGGGTTCAGGTCGCACAGCTGGATGACATTGAAGAAGAGCATGGCCATGTTGTGCCTCTCCCAGGTGGCGAGCGCATTGCCATATTCCGATATGGCGGAAAACTCTCAGCAACATCCAATGCCTGCGCCCACCAAAATGGTCCCTTAGGCGAAGGTCGGATCTTGGATGGTTGCATCACCTGCCCCTGGCACGGATTTCAGTATCGGCCGGAGGACGGGTGTGCGCCCGCGCCCTTTACGGAAAAAATAGCAACCTACCGGCTGCAGCTGAAAAACGGGATGATTCTCGTTGACCCAAATGCCAACCCACCGGGAACATTTGTTGAACCCGTGATCATTGGGGAGACTGTCTAATGGCTCAGTCCCACGACGATTTTTTTGTCGGCTATATTCGCGGTGTGCCGCGCGGCAGTCGGCTTCTCATTCTAGCCACTATGGCTGTGTTTGTCGGGTTGATGGCCGCAGCGGGTTACTTCATCTCTGCGACACAGCCCGACCCGGGACCGGGACGGTTTTTCTTTCAGCACAAATCGTTCACCGGCATTCTCGAGACAGCGCCCTACCCGCTTGTGCGCGTCGCGCCAGACGAAACCTATCCCAATGGACATACGCTTCTTCTCGCAGGCCAGGGAAAACGCGGCGTGCAGGGCAAAGCCGCGCCCCTCGCCGGTCAGGTTGTTGACGTGGGGGGCGTCCTTATAAAGCGGGGAACGATTGATATGCTCCAGGTGGGCCGTCGTGTGCCGCTGCAGGCTTCCACTGATGGTCTGAGTGATGACGCACTTGCAGCTATTGATATGTCTGTTGTCGATCTCGGCACTTGGCGGTTGACCGGCGAGATATGCGACGGCAAGTGCTATGTTGGCGCCATGCGGCCGGGGACAGGCATTGCACATAAAGCCTGTGCCAACCTGTGTCTCAATGGCGGCGTGCCTGCTGTGTTCGTAAGCACTGCACCGGTCGAGGGAAGCGAGTTTTTCCTTTTGTCGGACCAGGACGGCAATCCAATCGACGAAGAGTTGCAGAAGTTTGTCGCAGCGCGCGTACAGATTGACGGGCAGCTTGAGCGTCGGGGTGATCTCATGGTCTTCAAAGTGGACCTCAACAGCGCGGAGATATTGTGATGACCTCCCGACTGATCTGGCATGTGGTCGGGCTCGCTGCCGCCGGTGCCATTTGCTATGGCATTTACCTTGCCTGGGGTCAGTTTCCCGCCTGGGCAAAGGGAACTGATTTCAATGATCTGCGGATCATCGCTGTTTTCGTGCTTCTGATAGTTGCCCTAAGTGTCGGCGAAGCGATATGGAGTCGTCTGCCCAAACGCCCAACAGATGGTCTGGGCAGCAACAAACCTCAAAACTCCGATAACTGACAATATTACCGCTGCATCTTCCGATTAGGGCTCACAAGCCTCTCACCTTGAAGTGACAGACAAGTTACTTCAGGTGCGGATGAACACCCTATAGTCGCTTTGTCTCTGACCAATCAGATGTCAGGCAAACCGAGGGTACACATCATGACTCAGGCGACAGGTCGCGCGCTTCTTAACGACAGAATCGGCACAAAGTCGACGGCGTTCTCCCATGATGAACGCGAGAAACTCGGCTTACGGGGTCTCCTTCCATACAATGTTTCCGATCTAGAAACGCAAAAAATGCGCGTCCTGGCAAACATGCGCCGCAAAGCTTATGACATCGAGCGATATATCTTCCTGACCGCCCTTCAAGAGCGCAATCAAACTCTCTTCTACCGCACGCTGATTGATCACATTGAAGAAATCATGCCGTTGATCTACACGCCAACGGTCGGTCAGGCCTGCAAGGAATTTGCACATATCTTTCGGAAACCGCAGGGCTTTTACATAACGCCAGAGGACGCAGGTCATATCTCTAACATGCTTGACAACTGGCCGGAGCGGGACATTCGGGTGATTGTGATCACCGACGGGCAACGCATTCTGGGCCTCGGCGACTTGGGCGCAAATGGCATGGGTATTCCCATCGGTAAGCTCGCTCTCTACATTGCAGGTGCTGGCATTCAGCCCCATCAATGCCTGCCTGTCATGCTTGATGTCGGCACAGACAATGAGGCGCTTCGCGGTGATCCGCTCTATCTGGGATATCCCCACTCACGCCTGTCCGGTTCAGAATATGACGCGCTGGTGGCAGAGTTTGTGGAAGCAGTTCAGTCGAAGTTCCCCAAGGCGCTCATCCAGTTTGAAGACTTTCAGACACCCAATGCGTACCGGCTCTTGAACACCTATCGAGATCGGGTCCTCTGTTTCAATGATGACATCCAAGGGACCGCAGCTGTTGCGTTGGCCGGTGTCTACGCCTCCACTCGCATCTCGGAGAAAGAGTTTAAGGATCTCAAGATCATGTTCTTAGGCGCAGGATCCGCCGCCACCGGCATCGCTGATCTCATCTGCGCGGCCTTTCAGAAGGAAGGGCTCTCCTATGACGACGCGCGCGCGAAGCTCTGGTTTGTGGATGTCGAAGGATTGGTCGTTGAGAGCCGTACGGACTTGATGCCGCACAACCTTCCTTATGCACATGATCACCCCAAACTAGACTTCTTTTCAGCAATCAGAACTCTTAAACCCGATGTTCTGATCGGGGCCACCGGGGCGCCTGGGACGTTTACGAAGGACGTGGTGCGGGCTATGGCGGAGATCAATGAACGGCCAACCATCTTCGCTCTATCCAATCCCACAACAAGCGCGGAATGTACGGCGGAGCAGGCCTATGAATGGAGTGACGGGAAGGCCATCTTTGCGAGCGGCAGCCCGTTTGATCCTGTGACCCACAAGGGGAAGACCCACCGCCCCGCACAGGGGAATAATGCCTATATCTTCCCAGGGATCGGTCTTGGTGCCGTCATCTCAGAGGCAATCCGTGTTTCAGAAGACATGTTTCTTGCCGCAGCTGCCGCACTTGCGGCTGAAGTGACAGACAATGACCTAGCCGAAGGCTCGATCTATCCACGCCTGCCGAAAATTCGGGAGGTCTCAGCCAAGATCGCCGAACGCGTTGCCGATGTCGCCGGCGGTGAAGGCTTAGGCAATGCCTCCCCACCAGAGGGATACGCCCGGCTCATCCGCGATTACATGTACGACCCTACTTACGACACTCCGCCATCGTAAGAGCGGCGATGCATCGGGCTTTGCCTAGAAGCTATATCGCAACGATGCAATGGCGTTTGTTTCCTGTGTATTGGTCACAGTGATGCCATTCACAGCGATGGGCGCATATCCGTAATTTACACCGAGATTAGCGGACAAGCCCCGCGCGATATCGTAGGCGGCGCCGAAAGCGGCGGACACTTCTTCCTGACCTTCAACCTCACCATAGTGGCCTTCAAGGGAAAGGCTGATGACACCCATCTTGGTTTGCGCACCCGTCGACACATACCAACGGTCAAGATCTACCGCGGTCGCTGCAAGATCCTCATAGCCGACGCCTAGGTCAAACCTTGAGCTACTATAGATGAACTCGGCCACGGCTCCCACTGCCTGGGTGTCGAACACTGTGGAGCCATCAGCAGACGTATATGTTCCCTGCGAATAGCGGCCCGTGAACCGATAGTCCTTGTTGCCAAGAGGACGCTGGAACATAAAACCCGCATCCACATTTGCGTCTTCATCAATCGTGCCGCTCAGCACAACGGGCCCATATCGACCAACGTAGGACCCACCTAGATCATCCAGCGCGCCATAGGGCGCGTCAAAGGCCAATTCGGCGTTCCCGGCGCCACGCAGACGCCTTGTTTCTTCCCGAACAATGCCCGACACATTGCCGCCAATGAGCGTTCCCCATACACCGCCCACATAAGCCGCGCCGTTATCGGTGTAATGGTCGTCGGTATCTTCAGTTGCGTATTGACCAAAGTAGGCCGCGCCCACCGTCAACTGATTGGCCGTCTGGGTCTCCGCACTCACCTGAAAGTTTCCTATGAAGTTGTAGTCTTCGCGGTCATCACTCTCCAACTCGACCGACACTGGAAGATCTATTGTCCCTCTGAGTTGAAGTGTGACATCGCCCACTTCTGTTGCTAGAGGCTCTTCAAAGAAGGACAACCTTTCATAATTGAGGGAAACACCGTCTGCGTAGGCTGCGGTGACCAGTCCCAGAAGTGCAGATGCGGAAGCTGTCGAGAGCAGGAGCTTTTGTTTTTTTACACTCATTGCTCAAGCCCTCTTCATGAACAGTGTCTGATAGGCTTGGCGCGCAATGGCACGGCCTGCTTTCATTGCCTGGGTATGATCAAGCTCCCAGTGAACACCCCCATAGAGGCGGGAAAGTCCATTCTCGTCAGCCGCCTGGCTTATGCTTGTCCAACGGCGCGTCACGCCTGTGAGCTGGGGCCAGAGAACCTGGTCCGGCGACCTTCCCGAGAAGGTCACCTCGTCGCGGCCGAGCACATGCGCAATCATCTCCGCGCCCACGGCGCCAAAAGTGGAATGCCCCGACGTGTAAGCCGGGAACTCAGGTGTTGGAATGTAACTGCGCCAATTGGACTGTGCCGTCACCCGCGGATCTGGGTTGTGGAACTTCGGCGCCCTCAGCCGTATCGCACTCTCGGGCCTTACAATGTCGTGATGATATTTGCTGTCCCACGCACTGATAGACGCGTCACACTGGGTCATGCCCATCAGCGCAAAGGCTCTTGCGAGCTCGATGAAGCTTAGTTCTTGATCCTGGAGAAGCTGAATCCCGATATAGATGAAGTGACCAGGCGGGGTGATGCCCCAGGGCCCATCTTCCCAGAATAGTGCAATCTCTGATTGATCCGCCGTGCGGATCTCGCTGTCGCCACAACCCAACGCCTTGATGGTCGCAAATTCATTGGCAAATTCCGGGCTTTTCGGATCATAAAAATCGATCGCCCGGAATTGGGACCCAGACGTCATGGTCCAGGGCTTGATCTTTCCGTGTCCGGGGAACAGACCCCGGTCAAAAGAACCAAATGCAGGTCCCGGCGATGCGACATAGAAGGGACCGGTCGGACTCCAGCGGAGTTCGTCTGGGCGGCGCCGGTAGCGCCCCAGATAGAAGTTTGCCTCGCTGGGTTCGGAGCCGTCATCAGTCCGCATGTCCACGATGTGTTCGCCAACTCGCTCCCCCCACTCAATACCCAACTGTTTGGCCTCTCCGTCAGGGAACCGAGCCAGGAAGGAGCGGCGCTCGAAAATGAACGGCTGCTGGAAAACTTCAGCAGCGCCAATTGCGAATGCAACGCCATAGGCCACTTCGGGATCAGCGCCCGCAGGGCCTGCCCCGATCCCAAAAGGCTCGTCATATGTTTGCGTAATGCCGTTTGCCGCCAGAAAGCCGGCAGCCATGGGCAGAGAGAAATTGTAGGCAGCCCGCGGAGGCGGCACGCGCTGATCGCGCACTTGCTGCAAGACTATATCGACCCAATGAAAGACCGTGCTCTGATTCTTAGGTTCAAGGATCTGTGTCAGGTATGACGATGAGTCTCCGAAAGATCCTACGCAACCGGCGGTGGCCAGCACAGACGTCGCTGCCGCGCCCATCAATACCTGGCGCCTTGATGCAAGCATATCGATATTCTCCCAGTTCGACGCAAACAACGAAAACTTAGGTGTAATTCCAGGCCAACATGTCCCGGCGACACCCTTGCTTCCGCGATATGTATCAGCGGTGAATTAGACTATTTACCGCCTCCAAAATAGGCGTCTCATATTAAGAACCCCTCACCAGATTACAGCCAGGTGAGGGGTGTTGGTTAGATATTTCGACCTAAACTAGGGTGCTTTCGACCGAAGGCCGTCGCTCACCACAGATCGTATTTTTGCAGCTCCGCCCGCCCCACGACCATGTGGTGCACTTCATCGGGACCATCCGCGAATCGAAGGTGGCGCATATCCGTGTAAAGGCCAGCCAATGGCGTCCACTGAGAGATTCCTGCGGCGCCGTGCATCTGAATAGCTTGGTCAATGATCAGACAGACTTTTTCGGGCACCATCGCTTTGACCGCGCTCACATAGACACGCGCTTCCTTGTTCCCGAGCACGTCCATCGCCTTGGCCGCCTGCAGAACTGCCAGGCGCATGGCGTTGATTTCAATGCGTGCGCGGGAGATGACTTCGACATTTTTGCCGAGTTTCGCGATGGGCTTGCCGAAAGCCTCTCGGGACCCGGCCCGCTTTACCATCAGTTCGAGTGCCTTTTCGGCCTTGCCGATGGAACGCATGCAGTGATGAATACGACCCGGACCGAGACGTACTTGCGAGATTTCAAAGCCGCGCCCTTCGCCCAACAGAATGTTTTCCTTTGGGACACGGACGTTCGTGAATTTGATGTGCATGTGGCCCCGGGGCGCATGGTCTTCGCCGAACACCTGCATGCCTTCCAGTACGTCAACTCCCGGTGTGTCCATAGGAACCAGGATCTGCGACTGCTGCTTGCTGGGCGCTGCATCCGGACTTGTCTTTACCATGGTGATCATGACCTTACAGCGGGGATCGCCAGCACCGGAGATGTAGAACTTCTCGCCATTGATGACCCATTCATCCCCTTCGAGCACAGCACTTGTGCTGATATTCTTCGCATCAGATGACGGAAGGCCCGGTTCCGTCATGGCATAGGCTGACCGAATTTCACCGTTCAAGAGCGGTTTCAGCCATTGTTCTTTCTGTTCCGGTGTGCCAACCCGCTCCAGCACTTCCATGTTGCCGGTGTCCGGCGCACTGCAGTTAAGCGACTCTGAGGCCAACGGCGACTTGCCTAGCTCTGCGGCGATATAGGCATAGTCCAGATTGCTGAGACCTGCTCCAGATTCATCATCCGGCAGGAAGAAATTCCAAAGACCTGCTTCCTTCGCCTTATCTTTTGCGCCTTCTAGGAGTTCAAGCTGGCGGGGATGCCAGCTCCACCGATCTTCTTTTTCATCATTGAGCTTGATGAATTCTTCGGTGATTGGATCGACATTTTCGGCAATGTGCTTTTGGACAGCGTCCATAAGAGGCCGCGCCTCTTCAGACATAGCAAGTTGAAAAAGATCTGCGTCGACGTCTGACATGTGTTTCCCCCTGTTCAGGATAATTGAGTGTTTTCTGAGTTTGTTTATGCCAGACAAGGTACACATTTAGAGCCGGATGCGAACCACGAATCTCAATCTGGCGGTCGGAGAAGGTTGTCGTCGAGGCTTCAGGTCGCTTTTTCCACACGGTAGATCATAGATGCTTCATATGTTTCACCAGGCAGCAGGGATCGCATTTGGCCTGGCTCGCTCGGGCGATTAAGCGCATCAGGCATGTGGGAGACAGGTTCCGCGCAGAAAAAGTCAGCACCCGGTGGCGCATAGATGTGCAGGTGATTCAACGCTTCAGACGCAATCACGGTAATGCGGATATTGTTCCGTGCGATCGCGAACCTGCCATCCCATCCGGTGAAGCAATGGTCCAGTGAAACATCGCCGGGCAAGCGCTGTTTGGGCCAATAGTCTTCAGGACTACAGGGTTCATGTACTGTTGGGAGGAGATCGACCGACACATTCCATATTCCTGCAACATGGGCGGTGAATCGGTCACCGTCAGCGCGCGGGAAGTAGGGGTGAAACCCTACGCCTGCCGGCATCGGCCGATCTGACGTGTTTTGAAGGCGGAGTGTGTGGATCAAGCGGGTCTCTGCAAGCTCATAACGCTGGGTCGCTTGAAAGCGCCAAGGCCACCTGCCCGGCGCGGGTGAATGGCGCAGTGAGAGCACAACCGAGGTGTCGTCTTGTTTATCAACCGACCAGTCGGAGACCCAACCCTCGCCATGGAGCGCATGAGGCTCGCCAGGCATTGCCGGTTTCAAGCGAAGAGCCTCGTCGCCAACCCTGGCGTGCCCTTGGGCGATACGATTGCAGAAGGGAAGCAACACAAATGCAGCGGGGTCGCTCGGCGCGGCAATCACATCGGGTGCGCCTTTCAGCACGGGTGCTCCAAATGCCTCAAACGAGATGATCCCGCCTCCGTGCGAAGGCGAGATCACCAATTCCAAGCCAGTGGTGTGGAGGCGCAGAATAGACACGCCCTGCTCTGTCCCTACTCCGCAGCTTGTACTTCGCCTGCTTCTTTGCTGTCCGCGATCAATCGGAACTCCGAGAAATCGGGGTCGTGCATGTCGTTCAGATAGCGATCGGGCGAAAACGGATAGAGGTTAGGAACGCCTGACTTATCGAAATACCAGCTGTCGCATCCGCCGCTGGCCCAAACTGTGGTGGGCACGCGCGCCTGCATCTCCGCATTGTAGGATTCAAAAGCAGCCTGTTTTGGAGCAATCGCTTCAAGGCCTTCATCCCGCATCTTATCGAGCATGGAGATCACATAGTCCACCTGATGCTCGGTGATTGTGATGAGCGAGAGGTTGCCGACAGGGCCCGTTGGACCTTCCAGCATCCAGAAGTTGGGGAAGCCCGGCATACCGACCGCTCTATGCGCACGCGGAGAGCCGTCCCAAGCTTCGCCGAGATCGCGGCCATTCTCTCCCGTCACTTTGGTTGGCAGAATAAAGGACGTCGCATCAAAACCGGTTGCGAGAACCAGCACGTCCAGCTCATGGGTCTTCCCATCGACGGTCTTGATACCCTCGGGCACGATGCGCTCAATCCCTTCTGTGATCAGATTGGCATTGTCGCTTGTGATGGCTGGATAGAAATCTGAGCAGAATATGAGCCGCTTACAAGCCGCCTGATAATCAGGCGTCAGTTTCGCACGGAGCTCCGGGTCTTTGACTGCGTCGTCAAGATGCTTGGAACAGGCGTCCTGGATTTTGGCGAGTTCCTTTTGGTCGCCCACTGTGGCCTGACCAAAATGCTTCACCATCGTCTTGAAGTAGAAGTTGTAGGTGATCTTTTGCAAAGCGGGGAAGGTGCGCATGAGCCACTTGGTGATACCCCAATATTCTCTCTGCGGAAGGGGGATCATCCATTGCGGCGTGCGCTGGAACACGTTCATCGTGCCGACTTTGCTTGTGATCGCTCCGATGATCTGCGCAGCCGTAGAGCCGGTTCCGATAATGCCGACCTTCTTTCCTTCCAATGGCACGGAGTGATCCCACCTGGCGGTGTGGAACATGTCCCCTGCAAAACTGTCCAGGCCTTCAATCTTCGGAAGCACCGGATTGTGCAGCACGCCGGTTGCGGAAATGACGATGTCGTAGTGTTCCACGTCTCCAGCGCCAGTTGTCAGACGCCACTGCGGGCCCTCATAGGTTAGGTCGGTGACCGGCGTGTTGAACTTTACAATGTCGGTGACACCGAAATCCTTTGCCGTCTTTTCCATATAGGCCTGGATCTCGGGACCGTAGGAGAAGCGATGGGTCCAGTCCGGGTTCAGCGCGAATGAAAAAGAGTACCAGCGGGACGGCACATCACATGAGAGGCCGGGATACTGGTTTTCGCGCCAGGTGCCCCCAACCTTGTCTGTTTTTTCATAGACAATGAGGTCCGTGTAGCCAGCCTTGCGCAGTTTCACGACGGCGGCGATGCCAGACATGCCCGCACCAATGATCGCAATTCTCGGCTGTGTTCCTGCTTTCGCCCAGTTGGTTCCCTGACCACCAGACATATCACTCGCATGCACATTCATTGAGGCATCCTCCGTCATCGCTTCTTTTTCAACGATATTACAGAAAGAATGATCCACTATTGACGGTCTGTCAATAGTGGATTTAAACTGCGTATATGGCCCTGAAATGCAAGGAAATGAGCCAATTATGTCGAGTAAGCCTCAAAGACGCCGCCGCACACCGGCAATGGCCCGCGAAGAAATCATCGACGCAACTGTCGCTGCATTGTCAGACACTGAGTTCGGGGGTCTCACGGTCGATGTGATCATGCGGCGCACCGACATGACGCGATCGTCCTTCTATCATTACTTCAAGAGTGTGGATGAGCTGGCCCTGGAGTTTCTCGATCGGTTTGAAGAAGCGATCCGCCAGCCGGTCGACGCATGGCTTGAGGGAAATGGGAGCGACGATTATCTGAACGATACACATCGACACCTTACCGATATGTTCATTGCGATGGATGCTCACCGAACCGCAATGGAAGCGATGGAGCGTGCATCCAATAATAATGCGCAGGTCTATAGCGAGTGGCGTGAACGCGTCATCGAGTATTTCATTGAAAAAACTGCCAGGTTTATTCGGCAACAAATCATGCTTGGTCGATCAACGGTGTCAGATCCTGATCGCACGGCGCGTGCGCTCATCCTCATGAACAATGCTCTTGCAAATGACAATATGCTTCGTGCGCAACCAGACGACGCCAGTGCGATAGGCAAAACATCGGCCGACATCTGGAACGCCGCCATCTACGGTCAATAGAAAAGCACCAAGTCCCGATCAGCCCCTTGTGCATCCGCTGAAGACGTATCACGATGTCCTAAGAGTGACATTGAAGGATACCCAATGCCCCGATTTGTGAGCGTTTATGTGCGCACAGTCGACGCCGTCAACTATCGCATCGGGCGCGTCATGATGTATGGCATCTTCGTCATGATGGGCATCCTGCTCTGGTCATCTATCTCGAAAACATTCTTCCTGCCGTCGCTTTGGACACTCGAAGTCGCGCAGTTTGCCATGGTCGCCTACTATATTATGGGCGGCCCCTACTCTATTCAGCTCGGCTCCAATGTGCGCATGGATCTTTTCTACGGCAATTGGTCGGTTCGGAAGAAGGCCTGGTTCGATAGCTTCACCGTGCTTCTGCTGATCTTCTATCTCGGCGTTTTGGTCTATGGCGCGGTCGATAGCACCAGCTATTCGCTGCAATATGGTGAGCGCAATCCGACCGCATGGCGCCCCTATCTTTGGCCGATCAAGGTCATTATGACGGTTGGCTTTTTTCTGATGTTGCTTCAGGCCATCTCGGAACTCTTTAAGGACATAGCCAAAATCAGAGAGGTCGAGCTCTGATGTCCTATGAGCTGATCGCCATTTTGATGTTCTCGTCCATGATGCTGATGCTCATGACCGGGCAACGGGTGTTTGGGGCGATCGGGGCCGTTGCTGCCATAGCGGCACTCACACTCTGGGGCACGGGTGGCTCCCTCATCCCTTTCTCCTCAGCGATGAAACTGATGAAGTGGTATCCGCTCCTCACACTGCCCATGTTTATTTTCATGGGCTATGTGCTGTCGGAGTCAAAGATCGCCGACGACCTCTACAGGATGTTCCATGTGTGGATGGGCCCCATCAATGGCGGGCTCGCGATCGGTACGATCAGCCTCATGGTTTTGATCTCAGCCATGAACGGGCTCTCGGTGGCGGGCATGGCCATTGGTGCCACCATCGCGCTCCCTGAGCTCCTGAGACGGGGGTATGACAAAAGGATGGTGACCGGGGTTGTGCAGGCTGGCTCGTCCCTTGGCATCCTTGTGCCGCCGTCGGTTGTTCTTGTTCTTTATGCCATGATCGCGCGTCAGCCTGTCGGTCAACTCTGGCTCGCGGGTGTTCTACCTGGCCTGATGATGGCAGCCATGTTTATCGCCTATATCTATATTCGCTGCCGCCTTAATCCGGCGCTTGGTCCCGCGCTGCCGCCGGAAGAACGCGATGTCCCATTATCCGAAAAGCTTCGTCTCTTGCGGGCAGGTCTGCTGCCCGTGGGTATTTTTGCCGCGATGATGGTTCCTTTCGTGAATGGTTGGACGTCTTTGGTCGAAAGCTCCGCGATTGGGGCCCTGACAGCCTTTGCCGCCGCTGTGATCAAAGGCCGCATGACCCGTACCGTCTTTGAAGTCTCCGTGCGCCAAACGCTGGCGATTTCCTGCATGTTCATGTGGATCATTCTGGCGGCGCTGGGATTTGGTGCTGTGTTTGACGGGCTTGGAGCAGTTCGCGCCATCGACAATCTGTTTACAGACCAATTGGGCTTGAACCCCTGGATGATCCTTATCCTGATGCAGCTCAGCTTTTTGCTGATGGGGACCTTCCTCGACGATACAGCGATGCTTGTGATCGTAGCACCTCTTTATGTCCCGCTGGTTGGTGCCCTTGGCTTCGATCTCATTTGGTACGGCATCCTCTACACCATCACCACGCAGATCGCCTACATGACGCCGCCATTTGGTTACAATTTGTTCCTAATGCGCGCCATGGCGCCACCCGAAATTGGTCTCAAGGACATTTATAGTTCCATCCTTCCATTCGTTATGGTGATGTTATTGGCACTGACCCTCATCATGGTCTTTCCGCAGATCGCCCTCTGGCTACCAGAGACCGTCTACGGCAAATAGGCAGAACTTCAAAAGGAGCTGCATTCACGTACCAAGAAGCGCGTACTCATCTGATCAACAAGGAGACGAGACATGACGACAAGACGTAAGTTTCTGACCACAGCCGGCGTCGCCGGCGCCGCCACGTTGGCCGCGCCCGCCGTGCATGCGGACACAACCATTCGATGGCGGATGCAGACCTATGCGGGCCCTGCCCTCGCGGAACATGTCATCAAGCCAGCCATTGACAGCTTCAATAAGATTGCCGGCGATGAGATGCAGATCGAACTCTTCTTTGCTGATCAGTTGGTACCGACCGGCGAGCTTTTCCGCGCCATGCAAAACGGTACCATTGACGCCGTGCAGTCCGATGACGACTCGATGGCCTCGCCAACGGAAGTGACCGTGTTTGGTGGGTACTTCCCGTTCGCCTCCCGGTACAGCCTCGATGTGCCCGTACTGTTTAATCAATACGGCCTCAATGAGATTTGGGATGAGGAATATTCAAAGGTCGGCGTGAAGCATTTGTCGGCCGGCGCCTGGGATCCCTGCCACTTTGCGACCAAAGATCCGATCCGCAGCCTGGAAGACCTTAAGGGCAAGCGGGTTTTCACCTTCCCGACAGCAGGCCGCTTCCTCAGTCAGTTCGGCGTGGTACCGGTGACCCTTCCCTGGGAAGACATCGAAGTAGCTGTCCAAACTGGGGAGCTTGACGGGGTCGCCTGGTCGGGCATTACCGAGGATTACACGGTCGGGTGGGCAGACGTGACGGACTACTTCCTCACCAACAATATCTCTGGTGCCTGGGCGGGGTCGTTTTTTGCCAATATGGACAAGTACAACGAGCTGCCCGACCACCTGAAAGAGTTGCTCAAGATCACCATGGACAGCTCCCACTATTATCGTCAGTGGTGGTACTGGGGCGGCGAAGCTTCGCTTCGCGTCAATGGCACCAAGATGCAGCTCACCTCAATTCCCGATGAAGAGTGGGCGACCGTGGAAGCTGCCGCGCTCGTCTTCTGGGACGAGATCGCCGCAGAGTCGCCAACCAAGGCAAAGGTTGTCGATATCTTCAAAAAGTACAATGCGGATATGCAAAAGGCAGGACGTCCATACCGCTATAGCTGACTCTTTCAGGGGCGCTTCCTTAGCGCCCCTGACGCCTCCGTATGTCCTACCCGTCAGCTAGTGCTTTCTTTTTGATCTTCTTGGCGAGTGACCATTTGTGCACTTCCGTGGGCCCATCATAAATGCGGAATGCCCGCACCTCGCGGAATAATTGTTCCACGATTGTATCGCCGGTGACCCCCATGCCCCCCATGACCTGAACGCATCTGTCTGCCACCCGGAAGAGCGCTTCCGACACGGATACTTTGGTCATGGAGCTTTCGACATTCCCGTCTTCGCCCCGATCCAGAGTCGTCGCACACCAATCGATCATCAACTCTGATTGTTTCAGGTCGATCTGATTTTCGGCCAGCATAAAGCCGACGCCCTCATGGTCGATCAGCAGCTTGCCAAAGGCCTCGCGTCGGCAGGCGTATTCGGTGGCGATCTCCTGCGCGCGTACCGCCACGCCGTACCAGCGCATGCAGTGAGAGAGACGCGCAGGCGCCAAACGTACCTGTGCAAAGCGAAAGCCCTGCCCGGGTTGGCCCAGCATCTGATCGGCGGGCACTCTTAGATTGTCGATGGTGATCTCCGCATGCCCGCCGGGCATGGAACTGTCGATCGTCTCCAGCACGCGGGTGATCTTAATCGCCGGGTCGGGCAGGTCCACCAGGAACATGCAAGCGCCCTGTTCGGAGTTCGCCATCACGATGCCGACCTTGGCCCCGTCGGCCCCGGTGATGTAGGTCTTCTTTCCATTGATGACCCAATGATTGCCATCGAGCTTTGCTTCCGTCTGCATCATGGACGGATCAGACCCGGCGCCGCCCTCTGCTGAGGGTTCCGTCATGAAAAAGGCCGATCTTGCCTCACCACTTACCAGGGGTGCGAGGAAGCGCGCTTTTTGTTCTTCACTACCCGCTTTACCCAAAAGGAACATATTTCCTTCGTCGGGTGCCATGGTGTTGCAGGCGACCGGGCCCAGGGGAGAGAGGCCCGATTTCTTCAATATGTAGGCTGTTTCAACCTGGCTGTAGTGCCCGCCATCGCTTCGGATGTGAGGTGTCATGACACCCGCTCTAATTGCCTTATCCCGCATTTCCCGGACGAGCTCTTCAGTCGGCCCGTGGGACCCGGCGCGGGGGTCACTCTCGTAGGGTGCGATCTCAGTACGGACAAATGTCTCTACGCGGTCGCCGATGTCGCGCGCCGCTGCTGAAATAGTGTCTGTCATTCCAATCAATACTCGTTTGTGAGGTTAGTAAGAAAGTGAGTGCGCCGCAGCGCCCAAGGCCTGAGGTCTCCGGCACATCAGGAAACGTGTCGCCTCCCCCGCCTCGCCCTGCCGTGTGAGCGCAAATGCCATTGCAAGCTCAATCAGATCCCGCTGCGCGCGACTACCGCCAATACGCGCATGGTCCGCAAGAGCTTGCGTGAGGTGTTCTATGGTCAACAACCAATCCTTTTTGGCAAAAGCCGAAAAGGCCTGGCTAAGAATGCGCACGAGGTCTTCGGCCGGCCCATTTGCTTTTTCAATGATGGTAGCCACCCCTTCCGCATTGCCCGCCATAGCGTGGGCGAGGGCTGCGTGGACATCGGCAAAGGCAAGGCGCGGTTTCGGGAAACAGGCTGTCGCGTATTCGCTAATCGCCTGCCAACGTTCTGGTGGCACGTCGACACCTGCAAGCTCAGCCCGATATAGGAGCGCCGGCATGTCGGTTACGACATTGAGCGCAGGCCCTGTCCCGACATTTGGGTCGATAGCGGTGTCCGCCATTTGCCACATGGTCGCCACATCACCTTCAGCCAATGCCCAAAGCGCGATGTGCCACGCAAGATGGCAGTACATGACGCCTTGGCTGTCATAGTCGGTGATCCAATCTTTGAGATATTCAAGACCCGCCGCGGTCTCCCCCATTTCATAATGAAGATGGGCTCGGTGATGAGACCCGTTGGCATTTCGCGGATTGATCGCAAGGGAACGCTCAATTGACCGCGCCGCAGGCTCCAACTGCCCAGCTTCCATCTGGGAAAAGGCGTGTGTGGAAAGGAACCACCAATCATCCCCATAGTGGGGCGCAAGCAGAGAGGAGAGAGCCAGATTTTCAGCTTCACGTCCCGGTTGCCCACCGAACCCAATCAGACTGAAGACACCGAGACAGGCCTGTGCGACCAGCACGTCGCGCGGATATTCCTGCAAGTGTTTATACGCCAGGTCATAGACACCCTCGCTCCTGCCTTCGAGGAGCGAGCCGATGATTTGCAGATGCCCTTTCTCTTGAGGGCTCAGACCATCGGCGCACGCCTTGGCTTTCGCATAAGGCTCTCGGCCGCTGATGCCGCGCCCTTCCACCTGACGATTGCGTGCAATGGCGAGGTGCGCCAACGCAAAATTCTCATCTTCGCCGATCGCTTCCTGAAAGGCTTCTTCGGCGCCGGGTTCTGCCGCGAGATTACATTCGAGTCCGCGCACATAAGCGTCACGCGCCTTGGCCGAGCTTGTCGTCAGCAGATTTCCGTATTGGTCTTTTTGCATGCATCACTCCCCAGGCGCCAACACTGCGCCGCGCCGCCGATACATAGCACAAAGCTGCAGGACAACCGACCGGCAGCGACCTGTGGGGGTGATGACGTCCAGGCAAAGTCAGGACACAAGCTTACCGTCGGGGCTCCCTGGGGATCTGTACTTGATAAGGGTAATTGCGCAGACCAAACCGACACCCAGCTCAAAAGCGGTTACCGCAAGGAGTGTCGAAGAGGGCAGCCCGTCCAGAATCATGCTCGTCACGCGAGACACTCCATAGGAGAGGTACAGAACCGTCGCGAGAATGAGCGCCGTGAAGGTCAGTCGTGATACGAATGCGCCGAGCACGACAACCAATCCAATGGCAAGAAGTGCCCCGCCTGCTGCTCGAAGTTCGCTCAACAGATTTTCGTCACCAGGCACCGCGATGCCACTGGTTGCGTGAAAGGCGATGGGTTCGAACAGGATGGCGCCGCCGATGCCGATGCCGATCAGGCCCGTGAGGAGCAAGAGGGTTTTTAGTCCGAATGGGGTTTTCATGTTGGGTGTCCTTTCAAAAGTCTTCGCAGGTGTCATGCTGCCGCGAGTTTTAGGCATGCTGAGAGGTAGACAACGGCTGTCAGTGCGGAGGCGCCGCCGCGCACCCAATTCCAAAAGGTCCATCTGGGGTAGTAGACATCGGACCAATAAGCGGCACCTTCCGGACTGTCATAAGCTTGCGCTTCCAATTTGGTGTTCATCGGCACGTTGAAGACGAGGGTTACCCCCATGACACCGACGGAGTAGATGATTGCCGCCAGGATCAGCTCAGTGGCGCCGCCGCCCTGTTGGTAAAGAAAGGCATAGGTGCCTAGTGCGACTGAGACGCCCCACATACCGACGAGCAGGACCATGAAAATGGTCTTGTAAACTTCGCGGTTGATGCCCTGCATCACCTCCACACCGGCGCTTGTGCGGGCGCCGTTTAACGACCGCATGACAAAGTCGGAAAAGGTCAGAAAGACACCGGCGACGAGGGCTGTTGAGATGAGTGAAATTTCGCTGACGAGTAGAAGCCAAGTTTGCGTCATGACGTGCTCCTTTGATTGGGGGCGTTAGTAGGAAAGCCCAGGCGATGCATGGAGATGCGTGTCGTCCGTCATCTGCTTCAGCATGACGCTTGCGACATCCGCCCGCGAGATTTTGAGCGATAGATCTGTCTCGGATTGTGGGAAGGCAAATTTGTAGTCGCCGGTCACGTGGCCGTCGGTGAACGCGGCGGGCCGCACATTGACCCAGTCCAGATTGCTCCGCCGGATAACAGCTTCCTGCTCTTCATGGTCGGCCATGGCCTGCTTGAGCAACCAGCCAAACATGACGTGCTTCCAAAAGAAGTTGAGGTGCGCGTGACTGTCACCCGCGCCCAGCGTCGATTGACTAACGAGACGCCTCACGCCGTGACGCTCCATTGCTTCGACAATGTGTTTGGTGCCAGCCGCCCGAACGCCACCCTTGCGACCTGCACCCAGAGCGATAAGCGCCGCATCGTGCCCCTTCACGGCTCGGTCCACTGCCACGGGGTCGAGCACGTCGCCCTCAATCAAACGCAAGTTTTCATGGTCGACGCCCAGCGCCGATGCATCGCGCAGAAAGGCGGTAACTTCCTCACCCTGCGCCAGCGCCTGTTCAACCAGATGGCGGCCCAAAGATCCTGTCGCTCCAAAAATGATGATTTTCATGGTCAGCTCCTTACTTGACACCGTGTAAATTGACACGATGACAAGTAAGTGCTACTAGACACCATGTCAAGTAGGAAAAAATCGACTCGAGACAAAATTCTGGCGGCCAGCCTGGAATTGCTGGAATCCGGCCAGGGAAACAGCGTTCGGATGTCGGATATTGCGGCGCAGGTCGGCATCAGCCGGCAGGCGCTCTACCTGCATTTTCGGACGCGCGGCGATCTTCTGATCGCCACGACCCACTATGTGGATGAGCTCCATGGAGGTGATGCGCGGCTTGTTCCCAGCCGAACCGCAAAGACAGGCATTGAGCGCTTAGCCGCCTTTATCGACGCCTGGTCGGGCTTCCTGCCGGAGATTTATGGGATCGGGAAAGCGCTGCTCGCCATGCGCGACACCGACCCAGAGGCTGCAGCTGCCTGGGACACGCGGATGCAGGACATGCGGGAAGGCTGCGAAGCGGCGATCCTGGCGCTTGATCGCGACAAAACACTCACGCCCGACTATTCCCCAAAAGAAGCGACGGACATTCTGTGGACGATGCTGTCCCTTCGAAATTGGGAACAGCTGACAGTGGAGTGTGGCTGGTCGCGGGCAGACTATGCGGACCACATGAAATCCTTGGCACATCGGCTCTTTGTTGGTGACGCACTCTAGGCATGTTGGAAGCTTGGCTTAAACGGCCTGCCCAGGTCGTCCTCAGAAGCCAAGCAGCCGTGCGTAGCGATCCCGGTGATAGGACTGGTTGCCGTACAGTGTTTCCAACACCCGCGCCCGCTTCAGATAAAGACCGGCGTCAAACTCGTCTGTCATGCCGATGCCGCCATGAATCTGGATCAGCTGGTTGGACATGGTGTGAAGAAAGTCCCCCACCTTTGCCTTTGAGAGAGAACAGGCTTTCGCAACAGAGTTGCTTTGAGCGTCAATCTCCTGCAACGCGGCCTCACCGCAGGACCGAGCGAGTTCCTTGGCAGCGAAGAGTTCAGCCGCGCGGTGGCCGAGCGCCTGAAAAGAACCGATGACGGCCCCGAACTGTTTGCGGGTCTTGAGATATTCGAGCGTCATCTCGAACGCCTGCGACCCGACGCCCAGCATTTCTGCGCCGACGCCTGCACGGGCGCGATCCAGAATCTCTTCAAGTACCTCACCGGCCTGGCCTTCCGGTCCCATGAGATCAGATGCAGAAACTTCGACACCATCAAAGGTCAGTTCGGCATAGCCGCGACTGTCCATGGTTTTCATCGCGCTGCGCGAGAGACCGCTCGCATCCGCGGAGACAATGAAGAGGGAAAGGCCTTGGGCGTCGCCGACGCTTCCGCTTGAGCGCGCCACGACAATGAAGTCGGTCGCCGACATGCCTTCCAGTACGAGAGTCTTTGACCCGAAGAGCACGTACTTGTCGCCTTGTGCTTTGGCCTCGAGAGCCGTCCGTGCCGGCGCATGGCGGGGGCCCTCGTCAATCGCCAGGGTCACAATCTTGCTCCCGTCAACTATGCCGGGTAGGTGGCTCGACTTTTGGGCATCCGTACCGGCGAGCAACAGCGCTGTTGCACCGACATAGGCTGACGCAAAGAGAGGGGACGCCGCCAATTGCTTGCCCAGTTCTTCCAGAACGACGCCAAAGGTGAGGTAGCCCAGGTCAGACCCACCATATTCTTCCGGCACCAGAATGCCGGTCCATCCCATTTCCACCATGGCGGCCCAGGTTGGTTGTGCAAAGCCCAGTTCATTGCCTTCGTTCCGCATCGCGCGGAACTTCGACACCGGCGCTTCGGCGCTCACCCATGAAGTCGCCTGGTCTTTGAGCAGTGTTTGTTCTTCTGTCAGTGCAGCCATGTTGTTTCGGCGCCCCCGTTAGCCTTGTTGCGTGGTTTCTGGGAGGCCCAGAATGTTCTTGGAAATGATGTTGTTCTGGATCTCGGCAGACCCGCCATAGATGGACATGGCTTTGCCCATCAGCCAGTCGCGCACACTGCGTAACTCATCGTCTGAGAATTGATCGCCCTCCCAGCCAATGCCGTGATGACCCATCATCTCCAAAGTCAGCTCTGCTTTTGTTTGTGCCACTTTGGTCATGGAGTTCTTGAGGATCGAGGCTGCGGCACTCACTTTCACCTGACCTTTTGCCTCAGCCGTGATCCGGGAGACGGTCAGCTTGTGGGCTTCCGCGTCCATGAGGTTCTCGACGACCCGTAGGCGCAGATCCGGATCCGCGAGGGTTCCGTCTTCCTGAGTTCCCACATACCGTTTAGCTTGCTCGTAAAGAGGCTCCTCATCGATCTTCGGAGCACCCGGCGCTGACGTCTGACTTTGCCGCTCATGTTGCAGCAAGCGCTTCACGACGCTCCAGCCATCGTTGAGGTCACCAAGCAGATCGCTCTTCTCAGCCCGCGCGTCTGTGAAAAAGGTTTCACAGAATGGGGACGCGCCGGAGATCAGCTTGATGAGACGCGTTTCAACACCTTTTTGATCCATCGGCAGCATAACGAAGCTGATGCCATCACGCTTCTTCGCCTGAGGGTCAGTACGAACAACGGCGCCGCACCATTGCGAGATGTGAGCGCCGGACGTCCAGATTTTCTGACCATTCAGAATGAAGGCATCGCCTTCATCCACAGCTTTGGTGCTCAGCGATGCCAGATCGGAACCGGCATTGGGCTCAGACAGCCCGAGGCACCAACGGATTTCACCGCTCGCAATGCCCGGCAAGTGTTTCGCCTTCTGTTCGTCGGTGCCGTATTCCAGGATTGTCGGCCCGACCATGGTGATGCCCATACCAGACATGGGCGATATCGGATTAAAGGCCCCTGCCTTGGCAATTTCCTGCCGAACAACTTTCGCTTCCGGGTCGCTCAGCCCTGCGCCGCCATACTCTTTGGGCCACGTCGGTGCGCCCCACCCCTTGTCTGCCAGCGCCTTGCGCCAGGCTTCAAACTCGGTGCTCACCCCTTTGGCGCTCGGGCTGTCCACTCCCAGATCGAAATCGCCAAGAGCAGATGGAAAATTGATCTGAACCCAGTCAGATACTTCTGATCGGAAACCGTCGAGGTCGCTTGTTGCGGTCATTGTTCGCCTCTTCTTATGGCATTGGTGAGCACTTTGAGGGCGCCACCATATCAAAGTCTGCGGAATAGTTTAGCCCTGTGACCAAACGTCCGGTGCCGCTGCGTCAAATCAGTGGTGATGCATAGAGTCCCGCCAAGATTTTGATTTTGAGCGAAATCCTGCGCGCTAGTCTGCCTCACAGACTCTGACCGCCTGACACTGGGTTGCGCGAACCTCCATGATAAGAGCCGTCAAATCCGGCGGGTAATCATCCCACTCCCGCCGCGAACACACATAGGACTTATGAGATTCCAGATAGCTTTTGATCGTGTGCTGCCAATGGGCGCCAAGTGAGGACAATTGCTCGGCTGTGTATAGGAAGTGTTCCAGATAGGCCTCGTAGGTGAGCTCTTCTTTTTCCGTTTTCAGTTCGCAATAGTTTGCATAGGCGAGCGTTGGATTCTGAATGGCGAGCGAGAGGTGCTCGCGGTACATGTCGCGGGCAGATTGCTCTTTCTGCAATTGGTCGGACGCGTCAATCTGCAATTTAATCGCCGCCAGTGCGACGACCGCAAATACCACGGTCAGGATTGCGCCGAGCGCCTGCAAGGCATCCGTGTTCTCTTTCAACCAATTCATGACCACCCCTACACCTATCAGCTCAGCACATCCTAGTTTGCATTTGGGCTCCCCGCCATATTCTGTACACTACCCGTCTGGTCGGCGGAACATCCAACCCGCCGACTCCGGGAGGATTTGATGAACAGTTTTACGAGATGTCTCATCGCTTTGCGACACGCGGTCGGCGCGGCTCTATTTCTCTTTGCAGTTCTGCTTCCCGCGCAGGCTGACACGCAGTTTTCAGAAGCTGAGATTGTGGCAAAGGCGGAGGCAATCCACGCGGATACCATCGTGATTGATGCGCATGCTGACATTGTGATCCCGTCGACATCGCTCAGCTATCTTGGCGAAGGTGGTGTCTCGAAGGTAAGCCCGGAGAAACTAGTCGCCGGCGGCGTGAATGCAGTTGTCATGTCGGTCGCGGTTGGGCCAGGCCCGCGGACTCCGGAAGCAGACGCAGAGGCGCGCACGATTGCGGATGAGAAGCTCGCCGCTGCTCTTGAGATTGTTGAAGCATCCTCTGGCGGCGTTGTGCTCGCCACATCTGCTGCTGAGATTGAGAAAGCCGGCGCCGATGGCAAGCCGGCGCTTGTGTTGGGATTTCAGAATGCCCGGTCGCTCGAGGGTGATGTCGATACCATTGACTATTTTTATCAGGCAGGCGTTCGTGTCTTTGGTCTCAATCATTTGGGACATAATGATTTCTCGGATTCCTCCCGCCCCATCTATGACGGCGACACCAAGTCCTATGAGCCAACGGAAGAGCATGGCGGGCTCTCCCCTTTAGGCGTTTCGGCCATTGAGCGGATCAATGCTTTGGGTGGCGTGGTCGACATTTCACAGATGTCAAAGGGCGCGGCGCTGCAGGCGATCTCACGATCGCGTACACCGGTGATCGCCAGTCATTCCAATGTGCAGGCAATCTCCAATGTGACCCGTAATCTGTCCGACGAAGAGATCGACTTTATCGGAGAGAAAGGCGGAGTGATCCATGTGGCCGCTTTCGGTGCCTATCTGGTCGCTCTTTCCGATCCGGTTGTGCTTGAAAATGTCAAGGCGGTTCGTCTCAAAGCGGGTCTGCCGGAGACCTATTCCTACCCGTACGAGCTCTATTGGGAACTGGAAGACCCAGAAGATCGACGAGCCTTTTTGGTCGAAATGCGCTCAACCATCGGCCGTGGCAGTGTCTCCGACATGATTGCCCATATTGACTATATTGTTGATCGCATCGGTATTGACCATGTGGGCATTGGCAATGACTTCAACCATGGCAGCAGTATCGACGGCTATGCCGATGCCAGTGAGGCGCTGAACGTTACGATCGCGCTGGTGCGTGCGGGATATTCTGCCGACGACATCACCAAAATCTGGGGCGGGAACTTTCTTCGGGTGCTGAGAGCTGCAGAAGAGGGTCGATCCACCGCCAATTGAGGGATCTTAAGCACAGGAATGCGCGAATTCTCTCGCCACCGACCAAATCAGCCCCCTCCTGCTTGAGTTTGCCGTCCCATTCCCTGAAACTCGCTCTGGGTACCGATCGCTATTGACCCGCCCTAAAGGCTGGTCACCAAGGAGAAGAAGATGGACGGCTTGTGGGTGTTTTTGATCGTTTTTGGGGGCGTCGGCGTCGTTGCCTATTACCTTTACGTCTCGGTCATCCAAAAGAAGAACAGAGCGCGCAGCGCTTTCTCCACGATTGATGTGCAGCTGAAAAAGCGCCACGACCTGATCCCGAACGTTCTTACAATCGCCAAGGAAACGATGACGCAGGAAATGTCGCTTATCGAAGAAGTGACACGCCTCAGAACAGCAACCGAAGTTCCGACCGACACCGATGACCCGGACGCCATCAAGGGCCGTCTGGAGGCTGAATCTGGCCTTGCACAAAGCATGCGCCAACTCTTTGCCGTCGCAGAAAACTATCCGGAACCACGTTTCGTCGAAGCCATGAAGACGGCGCAGGAAACCTATGAAGAAGTGGAAGGCCATATCTCCGCGGCCCGACGTTTCTACAACTCTGCCGTCGAAGACCTTCAAAACGCCGTGGAAATTTGGCCGTCCTCAACGATTGCGGCCTTCGCCGGTGTCAAAGCCATGCCGTTCTTTGAGATTGATGAGGCCGAGCGCAAACCAGTTGACGCCGGCGATATCCTTTCCGGCTAAACCTGGCCTGGTGCCCATGCCGCAACGTTCGAGACCAAACTCATGAGCCCCTACAGCTTCGATCCGCACCTGTTCGACGACTTGGAGCAGGAGCGGCTGGAGGCTTTGAGCTGGCGAAAGAAAGCTTGGACGATCGGCCTGCCAATTGTGGCAGCGGCTGCGATCATCGCGATGGCAATGTTTGGACCGGAGGGGCTCATTGCGGCAATAGTGGGCGCCGGGCTTACTTACATGATCGCGGAGTTCAAGCTCTTCGAACTTAAGGAGCGGATGAAGACCGACATCCTTGGTCACATGGCAGATGCAAGAGGATGGCGCTTCAACGCGGACGGACCCCCATCGGGGGCAACCAGGACATACCGGAGCTTGGGTCTTTTTCCTAGCCATGATGAGCTTGAAGTCGAAGACCATTTCGAAGGTGATTTTTCTGGTGTCGGGTTTGATCTCTTTGAAGCCCTTGCCAAAGTTCGACGGAAAAGGGGAAAGTCCGAGACCGTTGAGACCGTGTTTTCCGGTCTTCTTGCCCGGTTTAATTTCCCGAAGAGCTTTCAGGGATCAACGGTGGTCCTTACAGATGCGGGCTTCTTTAACTGGGCAAAGGATTTTTCCCAGAAAGGGGAGCGGGTGGCGCTTGAAGACCCGGTTTTCGAGAAGAAGTTCCAGGTCTATAGCAGCGACCAGGTGGAAGCGCGCTACCTGCTGACGCCAACCTTCATGCAACGCCTGCTTGACATTCGCGAGGTGTTTCCACAATCGAAAATACAAGCCGCGTTTCACGAGACCTTTCTTTATCTGTCCATCGACACAAAGGGGTCCGGCACGTCGGAGCTGGGCTTTTTCGACGTCAGGGACTTGAGCCAGCCCATTTCCCAGCAAGGATCTGTTCAGCTGTTCGAGAAAGAACTGCAGATCTTTGAAGACATAGTTGACGGGCTCAACCTGGATACATCCACCAAGGTTTGAACGCTGGCGGCGATTTAGGAATCGTCGCCAGACTCGTATTGCTCTGCAATCTGAGCGCCGATCTGTCCGCCCATCTCGAAAAGTTTTTCCGGATCAGAGTGGCGGAGCTTCGCGAGGTCCAATTCCACGCCACTGGCAAAGATGAGCTCAGGCACATTGTTATTGACCGCGTCGAGGATCGCCTTGGCGCAATCCATGGGATCATCGCCGCCTTCAATCGCCGAGTCGGACTTGCCGCGGGTCGAGCCATCGGCGGTAAAGGCGTTGCGGGAGACATTCGTCGCGACCGACCCGGGCAGTACGTTGGTCACATTGATGTTGTGGCGACCGGAGACTTCGGTGCGTAGCGCATCCATGTACCCAATGAGACCATGCTTCGCGGCGGAGTAAGCCGTGCGGAGCGGGGCGCCGATACGGCCCGCAACAGAACTGATAGCGATGATATGCGCACCACCTGCTTCAACCATGCGCGGCAGCTGCAACTGGGTGAGCCAGATGGGAGCGATGAGGTCGATGTTGAGCAGGTCGGTATAGACCTGCGGCGCGGTGTGAATAGCCAGACTACGTTGGCTCACACCGGCATTGTTCACCAGGACGTCCACCCGCCCTTTCCAATCCCAGGCTTTGCCGACGACACCTTCAAGTGCACTGTAATCCGTGACTTCAAAAGGAAGCACAAGCGTATCCGTGGGAAGCGCATCAGCGACCGCTTGCAATGCGTCTACCCGCCGGCCAGAAAGGATAATGTCGGCGCCTTCGGCTGCGAAGGTTTTGGCTAACGCTTCTCCAATCCCTGATGATGCCCCAGTGATCCAAACGATTTTGTCAGAATATGTCGTCACGGCTTATCCATTTCTGTCTTCAATATTGGCGGTGGTCCGGAATGCTGCGCACCGTACACCGATATAGGCACGGTGAAACGCGAAAAAAGAATATAGCCGTTAGTCATTTTCGACCGGGAAAAACTGATCTTCGTCAGCAATCAGCGTTCGCAGCCGAGCAACATCTAGGATGTCTATGCGCCCATAGCGCAGCGCTACCAATCCTTGTTCCTGCAAAAGCTTCAACGCCTTGCCTGCGGCAACTCTCGAGACCCCCAACATGAACGCCAAGTCTTCCTGACGACACTCAATGGTCGCTCGATTGTTGGCCTCCTCTGCCGTCGCCAGGAGCAGGCGCGCGACCCGGGCTTTTAGCGAGAAGCGGCGCTGCGCATCGATGAAATCCATCATCTCATAGTTGCGCTGAACCATTAGGGTCAGGAGGGCACGCGCAATGCTTGGCTCTTCGTCCAGAAGGGTGAAGAACGCTTTCGCGCTGACGAAGGTAATCTCTGCCGGTCCTTGTGCCCACAGCGTGTGGGTGCGGCGCAAATCAGAGAACAGCGTTTGCTCGCCGAAGGTTTCGCCTGGTCTGAGCAGTGCGGATGTCAAAAACGAGCCGTCCTGTCCGACATTGCCAGCGACCACCTCCCCAGCTGTGACAATCGTCAGGCCTGGGCGTTTATCGCCACGGTCCTGAATAATCTGACCGTCCGCGTATCTTTTCGTCGACCCGGTGGAGATCAGCTTGTCGAGGGTCTCCGACGACAAGGTTTCTCTGAGCGTTTTGGTTTTCGGACGCAGGACTTTCATTATTTCGCCCCAAATGTAACTTTTTAGCATTTTAAGGCCCTCGCCCCGGATAGTGTCAATCCGTCTCCTGCGTCGGGAGCCCATGTCTGGAGGGACGATCATGAAAGTCTGGGGTGTCAGCGTTTCCTACTATACCGGCAAGCTCGAAGCCTATCTGCGCTACAAGGGCATCGGTTATGAGATGGACAATCCGTTCGCCAAGCAGAAATTTATCCGCGAGCGGGCGGGCGCGATCCAGGTGCCGATTGTCGAGCGGCCGGATGGGCGCTGGATGTCAGACAGCACACCGATCATTCAGCAGCTTGAAACGGAATATCCCGACCGACCCGTGATGCCGACCGACCCGGTCGTTCGGTTCATTGCCCTTCTCATCGAGGACTATGGGGACGAGTGGCTGTGGCGCTCCGCCATGCATTATCGCTGGAGCTATGATCATGATCGCGAACTGCTCTCACGAATTCTTGCAGATGAAATCACTCAACATCTCCCGCTGCCGCGTTTCGTTCGCAGATACATGGTCAAGCGGCGGCAGCACACAAGGTTTGTGGCCCGCGATGGCGTGACCAAAGACACGTGGGATCATGTCGAAGCAGGCTTTTTCAATGCCATGAAGGGCATGCTCCCCATGCTGGAAAACCGTCCCTATCTCCTGGGCGATACGCCTTCGATTGCAGATATTGGCATGATGGGGCCCATGCTCCGCCACTTCGGTCAGGATCCAACTCCCGCCGCCATCATGCGCAATGACTGGCCTGCGATGGCCGAATGGGTTGCCAGGGTATGGAATGCAGGCGCCACCGCCGGAGAAACATCCCTGCTCGATACAGTCCCCGAAGACACCGCGCCGCTCCTCAAAGAGATCGCTGAAACGCATATTGTGCAACTGAGGGAAAATGCGCTCGCCTATGGTCAGGGACAAAAACAGTTTGAGATGACCGTCCAAGGCTGTGCCTACAAGAACATGCCCGTCTCACGCTATCGGGTCTATTGCCTCGAAAGGCTGCGCGAAGAGTTCGCAAGCCTCAGCAGCGAAGACCAACAGAAAGTGCGCGACCTTCTTCCACACGAAGAATATGCGTTGTTGTGGGATACGTCCGTGGCCGCCAGTTCCGGTTACGACGTGGAACGAACAGCGCCCTTCAACAAAGGCATCAACGTTCTGGAAACAGGCTGAGCCGCTGACTTTACAACGAGCTCTTCAAAGACGTTGCCGATGGCAATCGTGACCGGGCCTTCCGCGTCGCAAGCGGCAAGAAGCTGGTCCAGCTCCGCCAAACGCCCGGCCACAGAGGTTTGTGTGACACGAGAGACGTTTTTCACGACCACCACGGGGGTTGTTCCGGAACGCCCATGCTCCATGAGGTTGCGCGCCAGCTCGCCGCCGGTGCGGCCTCCCATATACACAATCAAGGTTGTTGTTTCATGAGCGAGGCCCGGCCAGTCCAGATCCGGCGGAAGGGTGCCCTTTGCGCCGTGAGCTGTCACAAACCGCAGAGACTGGGCACACGCGCGGTGGGTGAGGGAGACATTTAGGCTCGCCGCTAAGGCGGAGGCCGTCGTGATGCCGGGAACCACAGTCACGCCGATGCCCGCATCAGTCAGCGCTGCGATCTCTTCTCCCGAGCGCCCAAAGACGGACGGATCGCCAGCCTTGAGGCGCACCACCCGTCGCCCTTCCCGGGTCAGGCGGATCATCAGGTCGTTGATATCCCCTTGCGCCCAGCTTGGGCGCCCGGCACGTTTGCCCACACTGATCACGGTGGGACCGGGCCCAATCGCCTCAAGAACCTGCTGGCTTACAAGGCTATCAAAAAGGACGACATCAGCTTCTTGCAAAACGCGCAGGCCTTTGATGGTCAAAAGGTCGGGATCGCCCGGGCCAGCTCCTACAAGCGTGACTTCATTCATCTCACACCGCCTCACGCATATCTGCCGCCACCAGAAGGCGGCCAATCTCCGATCGACAAGATCCACAATTGGTTCCGGCACTCACCGCGGCGCCGACGGCGTCAATTGTGTCCGCGCCGTCGCGCATCGCCTGGGTGATTTGATTGGCGCCTACTTCGAAACAGGAACAGACAATGGCACCTTTGTCTGGCTGATCGGCACCGGCGCGCCCTGCCAAAAGCGCATAGCGTGATTGCTGCTCCTGAGGCTGGCCCAGTTGATCCACCAGCCAGGCACGCGCGACTTCAACCGGCTTGTCGGACCAGAAGACAGCGTGATCAAGTTTGCCTGCATTGCAGAGCATATGGCTTCCGCCGCCCAGACCGTTGTCGTAGGAAAAGGTCTCAGCCTCCGCCGCCTCTAGGTTCGCAAGAAGGCTGTTCAGGTGTTCCGAGAATGACGCGATCGGACTGTCGCCAGCAATCTCGGCGCGCCAGCCGCTTTTGGTTCGGGCCAGGGCCCAATAGGGCAAGGCTTTGAGATCGGGTTTGCGGGTAGAGACAAGAAAAGCGTGCCATTGCATGGGCGCCGGTTCGATCCGGACTGGTGTGAACTTAAGCTCAGGTTGCCCCGACACAGGGTCCGTGTTGGACCCCACCAAAGCGTCCACCTCTGCACAGGATGAATAGGGCGCGGTCCAGTGGATCGGCACAAAGATCGCGCCTTTAAACTGGCGATCCGTCACCGATGCTCTTGCGAGAAGGGTGCCATGCATGCTCGCAACGCGCACCACGTCGCCAACTTCGATGCCACTTGCTGTTGCGTCATCCGGATGTATCTCAACAAAGGGCTCCGCGATATGCGACGACAGACGCGCCGACTGCCCAGTCCTCGTCATGGTGTGCCATTGATCCCGGATGCGCCCGGAGTTCAGGACCAAGGGATAGGCCGCGTCGGTTTCACTTGCCGGCTGTTTGTGGCTCACAGAAACAAAGTTTGCCCGCTTTGTCTTTGTGTAAAAGCCGCCCTGACTGAAGAGGCGCTCTGTCCCCTGATCGGTACCATCACGAACCGGCCATTGGATGGGGTTCAGTAGGTCATATCCGTCGTCGCTCAAGTCCGTGAGACCAGAGAGATCAAAATCCCTGGTTCCTTCATTCTCAAAGGCGGACAAGGCAGCATGCTCGCGGAAAATCTCAGAAGGCTTCTCATAGGCAAAGCCCGGGAACCCCATGCGCTGGGCCACTTCCGACATAATCCACCAATCAGGCTTGCCTGACCCGGCACCGGGCAAGAACGATCGCTGTCTTGATATCCGGCGTTCCGAGTTGGTGACCGTCCCGTCCTTTTCACCCCACCCCATGGCGGGCAGCAGGATATGGGCGAGCGACGCTGTTTTGGTTGTGTCGGTCACGTCAGACACAACAACAAAGGGACAAGTCTTGATCGCCGCCGATACCCGGTCGGCATCCGGCATGCTTGCCGCTGGGTTGGTGGCCATCACCCACAGCGCCTTGATCTCACCGCTCTCCACCCGGTCGAACAGATCAACCGCTTTCAGGCCGGGCTCGCTCGCGACATTCGGCGCGTCCCAGAACCGTGCGACAATGTCCCGATGGTCCGGATTTTCAAAACCCATATGCGCGGCGAGCTGGTTGGCCAGGCCGCCAACTTCCCGCCCGCCCATGGCATTCGGCTGGCCGGTGATCGAGAAAGGCCCCATGCCTTCGCGACCGATCCGCCCAGTCGCGAGATGACAGTTGATGATCGCGTTGACCTTGTCTGTTCCCACTGTCGACTGATTGACGCCCTGGGAATAGATCGTCACCACTTTCTCGGTTTCGCAAAATGACTGATAAAACTGAGACAACCGGATCGGATCAAGATGCGTTGCTTCAGAAACCGTCGCGAGGTCCATCTGCTTGGTGCTCTCTAGAGCGGCGTCAAAACCTTCGGTGTGAGCAGAGATATAGGAAGGATCGAGAGCGTCTTTCTCTGCGAGGTGACGCAAGAGACCATTAAACAAGGCAATGTCAGAGCCTGGATGCAGTGACAGGTGCAGGTCTGCCAGCTCAGTCGTCGCCGTCTGTCTCGGATCAATGACAATGACCCGGGTTCCGCGATCCTGCTTTGCAGCCGCCAGCCTTTGAAACAGGACCGGATGACACCAGGCGAAGTTGGACCCCACGAGGACCACAAGATCGGCCTTGTCCAGATCTTCATAGGAGCCAGGCACGGTGTCGCTGCCGAAAGCACGCTTGTGACCGGCCACCGACGATGCCATGCAGAGCCTGGAATTTGTGTCGATGTTTGCAGAGCCGATGAACCCCTTCATCAGCTTGTTGGCGACATAATAGTCTTCGGTCAGCAGCTGCCCGGATACATAGAAGGCGACGGAGTCAGGACCATGGGTGCGGACAGCCTCTGAAAATCCGCGCGCCACTTTATCGAGCGCGTCGTCCCAGTCGGACATCTGCCCATGCACTTTTGGGGTGAGCAGTCTATCTTCCAGCGAAAAAGTATCGCCTAATGCGGAGCCCTTGGAACAGAGTTTGCCGAAGTTCGCCGGGTGATCCGGATCACCGGATATCTCAACCTCGCCGTCTTCTCTCTGTCGAGCAATGACACCACATCCAACGCCGCAATAGGGACATGTGGTTTTCACGCTCGCGCCAGCTTTCATCCTCAGGCGACCTTCTTCTGCTTGAGCGTGCTGATGTCCAGCAAGATGAGCCCATCCTGCACGTCGACCGGGTAGGTTTTTACGCACCCGCCATCGGGGCCCTGCCCTTCACCGCTCGCAAGGTCGATGACCAGGTTGTGGAGGGGACAGGTCACGCGCTGGTCGTGCACAATGCCTTGCGACAGGGGGCCGCCGAGATGCGGGCAGCTGTCGTCAATGGCGAAGATCTGATCGGCGCTTGTGCGAAAAACTGCGACTGCACCTCCCGATACCTGGATGAGGCGTGATCCGCGCACCGGCACGTCGGACACCGTCCCGATTTCCACCCATTTTGCTGTGTTGCTCATTCGGCGGCCTCAAGCGTGAGATCCGCCATGGGCCGGAAGGCATGCGCTTCGGCGCCCTCAGCCCGTTCGGCCCAGGGATCGGATTGGGAGAATTTCTGAGAGAACACGAACCGGTCAAACAGAGCGGCGCGTTGCTCGGCATCATCGACAACCGCTTTTTGGATTGTCTCAACGCCGACGCGCCGGGCCCATTTGTAGATTCTCTCCAGGTAGTAGCCCTGCTCTCTATAAAGCTGGACCACCGCGACAATCATTTCCAGCGCATCGTCTTCCGTCGACGCGTGCCCAAGCACTTCCGTTCCTTTGATGTCCAGGCCTGCAGCTCCGGCAAAGTGGATCTCATAGCCCGAGTCCACGCAGATGACGCCCACATCCTTACAGGTCGCTTCAGCGCAATTTCGCGGGCAGCCAGAGACTGCCATCTTCACTTTGGCAGGCGTCCAAGACCCCCACATGAAACGTTCGATCCGAATACCCAAACCGGTTGAGTCCTGAGTCCCAAAGCGGCACCAATCAGTGCCAACGCAGGTTTTGACGGTGCGCAGCGCCTTGCCATAGGCATGCCCTGAGACAAGACCCGCCTTGTTGAGATCGGACCAGACTTCAGGAAGGTCTTCTTTTTTGATGCCCAGCAGGTCGATCCGCTGTCCACCGGTCACCTTAACGGTAGGCACAGAAAACTTGTCGGCAACGTCCGCAATGGCCCGGAGTTCGTCAGCACTCGTAATGCCGCCCCACATGCGGGGCACGACGGAATAGGTGCCATCTTTCTGGATGTTCGCGTGGACGCGCTCGTTTACAAATCTCGACTGTGCATCATCCACATATTCCCCCGGCCAGGTCGACAGGAGATAGTAGTTCAGTGCCGGACGGCACTTGGCGCATCCGCAAGACGTCTTCCACTCCAGTTCCTGCATCACGTCTTCAAGTGTCTTGAGCTTTTTGGCGACGATGAGCCGCCGGACTTCTCCATGTCCTAGGTCTGTACAGCCGCACATGGGCGGAATGGCGGCCGGATTAAACACGTCGCCGAGCGATAAGGTCAGAAGCTGCTCCACCAGCCCTGTGCACGACCCACAGGATGCAGACGCTTTTGTATGGGTTCTGACACCCTCTACGTCGGTGAGGTTCTGCGCGCCGATTTCCTCAAGAATTGTTCCTTTACAAACGCCGTTACAGCCGCAGATTTCTGCATCATCCGGCAAGGCTGCAACGGCCACCATAGGGTCCAGGGGGGCACTCCCCGCGAAGGCCTGACCAAAGATCAGCGTATCCCTCATCTCGCTGACATCGGTTGCGTTTTTGATCAGATCAAAGAACCAGGCACCATCGGTGACGTCCCCATAAAGGACTGCCCCGATCAGCTTGTTATCCTCCAGGATCAGACGCCGATAGACGCCGGCCTGCGCGTCGCGGAGAACCACTTCTTCCCGGGTCTCACCGTCGGCGAAATCACCGGCGGAGAACAGATTGATACCCGTGACCTTGAGTTTTGTAGACGTCAGGGACCCGGTATAGCTCGCTTCTTGTCCAGCGAGGCCGCTCGCGAGCGTTTTCGCCATTTCGTAGAGCGGCGCCACGAGGCCATAGCAGACACCGCGATGTTGGGCGCATTCACCGAGCGCAAAGATGTCGGGGTCACTGGTCGCCAAACAATCGTCGACAATAATGCCGCGATCAGACTCGATATCACACTCCGCGGCGAGGCTCGCATTGGGCCGGATGCCCACCGCCATCACAACCAAATCGGCGGGGAGTTCCGTTCCATCCTCCAGCAAGACCGCACGGACATGTCCGTCACTGCCCAATATCTCTTTCGTGTTCGCTTCCGTGACAATCCGGATGCCGCGTTCCTCAAGAGACCGCCGGAGTAGATGACCGGCGGCGGCGTCCAACTGGCGCTCCATCAAAGTGGGCATCAGATGCACAACGGTGACGTCCATGCCTTGAAGCTGCAGTCCGGCAGCTGCTTCCAGCCCTAACAGGCCGCCGCCAATTACGACGGCGTTTTTGGCCTTTTTCGACGTATCCAGCATCTGGTTGACGTCGTCTAGATCGCGATAACCCAGGACGCCTTCAAGATCTTTCCCGGGAACCGGGATAATGAAAGGGGCGGACCCGGTTGCCAGCACGAGCTTGTCATAGGGCGCGACCGTGCCGTCTTCTGCGGTCACGGTCTTTTCGGCTCGGTCGATCGCTGTGACCTTGCGTCCTTTATGGAGCGTGACGTGGTTTTCTTCGTACCAGGCATCATCGTGGATGATGATGTCTTCATAGGCTCGCTCGCCGGACAATACCGGCGAGAGCATGATCCGGTCATAGTTCACACGCGGTTCAGCGTTGAAGATCGTCACGTCATAGGCGTTGGGTGCCTGCTTGAAGAGCTCCTCAAGCATGCGTCCCGGTGCCATGCCATTTCCGACAACCACAAGCCGTTGTCGTTGAGGCAATTCTATTGCATCAGGTGACATTGTTCCTCCTCACGCAATCGCCGCTTCAGCGGCCGGGATCTGCTCAGTCTTCTTTTTGGGCTTGGCGCCGTGCTCATATTCCTCAAGGAAGGTCAGAACTTCCTCCCGATACCGGTAGTAGTCCGGATGCTCCAAGAGTGCGGCGCGTGTGCGCGGCCGAGGCAGATCAATGTCGACGATCTTTCCGATCGTGGCATGCGGCCCATTGGTCATCATGACAATGCGGTCGCCCAACAAGATCGCTTCGTCAACGTCATGGGTGACACAGATCGCCGTGACCTGGGTTCGCTTCCAGACATCCATCAGCACTTCCTGAAGTTCCCAACGGGTCAAACTATCAAGCATGCCGAAAGGCTCATCGAGCAGAAGCAGTTTTGGCGACAGAGCAAAGGCGCGGGCGATACCGACGCGCTGCTTCATGCCATTGGACAGTTCTGCCGCCTGCTTATGCATGGAGTCCGCGAGGCCCACGCGTTCCAGGTAATATTCGACGACTTCGCGACGCTCCGCGGGTGATGCTTTGGGGTAGACCCGATCGACGCCAAGGGCGACGTTTTCGCGGGCGGTCAGCCAGGGCATAAGCGACGGGGCCTGGAAAACCACCGCCCGGTCAGGACCGGCGCCGGATATTTCATGATTGTCGAGAACCACGCCCCCACCGGAAATCTCATTGAGACCAGCGACCATGGACAAGACGGTGGACTTACCGCAGCCGGAGTGACCGATGAGCGACACGAACTGGCCCTTGTCCATCTTCAGATTGAAGTCTTCCAACACCGTCAGGGGACCCTTTGGCGTGGGATAGATTTTCTTTAGCTCGAAAAGCTCAACGAACCGGTTTTCCGTTTTGGTGCGCGCCGCGTCCAGATAGGCCCGTGGTGGTGTCTTTTCGATGCGCGCCGTTGGCATGAGGTCGGGCGCTGCCCGCTCGGCGGATTTCCGTGCCTCCCGGTCTGACTTACTCGCCTCCAACAGATAGCCTGTTACTTCGCCGCGCAGGGCTTTGAATACAGGGTTGCTGTTCACCGCGGTCCGATCTCTGGGGCGGGGAAGGTTAACTTCGAAAGAAGGTCCAAGCGTCGCCGATGGACCAGGCGTTAGCGGGATGATGCGGTCGGCCAGGAGAATGGCCTCATCCACATCATTCGTGATCAAGATGACGGTCTTGCGGTCCGCTTCCCAGATCGCTTCGATCTCATCCTGGAGGTTAGCCCGTGTGAGCGCGTCCAACGCCGACAAAGGTTCGTCGAGCAGAAGCACATCCGGATCCATCGCCAGAGCGCGGGCCACCGCAACGCGCTGACGCATACCCCCGGATAGCTCAGCCGGTTTTCGATCACTTGCGTGAGCGAGCCCGACCATAGAGATGTACTTGGTCGCGCGGGCATCGCGTTCTTCTTCGCTTTCCGATGAAAAGACCGCGTCGATGCCGAGACGGATGTTTCCATAGACGCTCAGCCACGGCATCAAAGAGTAAGACTGGAAGACAACGCCGCGATCAGGCCCGGGCCCACGAAGCGCTTCACCGCGCAGCTTGATCTCGCCACCGTCAGGTTTGATCAATCCGGCAATAGACGAAATGAGGGTCGTCTTTCCGCTCCCGGAGAAGCCGACAATGGCCACGAACTCGCCTTCCTTCACCGACAGGTTGATGTCGGTCAGGACGTCGGTCCGCTTGTCGCCTTCCCCATAGTGTTTGGAAACGTCTGTTAGCTCTAGGAAACTCATGCCACCCTCACCGTTGTGCGCTGAAGGTGAATGCGGCTTGCAGAGCGTACATCACCCGATCGAGGAAGAAGCCGATCAGACCAATCACAAGCACCGCAACCATGATGCGCGCCAGGGAGTCGGACGACCCATTCTGGAACTCATCCCAGACAAATTTCCCAAGGCCAGGGTTCTGCGCCAGCATTTCCGCGGCGATCAGCACCATCCAGCCGACACCGAGCGAGAGACGGAGGCCAGTGAAGATCAGCGGAAGCGCCGAAGGCAGGACCACTTTGCGGATTGTCGTCAGCTGTGTCAGCTGCAGGACCTTACCGACATTGATCAAATCCTTATCGATCGACGCGACGCCTAAGGTCGTGTTGATCAACGTTGGCCAAAGCGAACAGAGCGTCACTGTAAGCGCCGAGATCAGCATCGACTTGGAGACCGCTCCGTCGCCGCCTGCGTAAGCAGCCGATACAATCATTGTGACGATCGGCAACCAGGCCAGAGGCGACACCGGTTTGAATATCTGAATAAGAGGGTTCAAGGCGCCATTGGCGAGTGGGGAGAGACCACAGACGATGCCCAGCGGCACAGCGAAAACCGTCGCCACAATGAATCCAAGCGCCACTGTTTTCAGGCTGGTCCAGATCTGATCGAAGATGGTTGGCTTACCCGTATAGGTCCGCCATTTGACACGGTCTTCCTGACCGTTGGCGAAAAGCTCTGCATTGCGCGCATCCTGGCGCTCATAAAATGCATCCGCTTTTGCCCGCTCAGCAAAGTGGTCGTCTACCAGGACACCCGCCTGCTCCAACACTTGAGGCGGACCTGGGATTGCACCAAGAGACGTTTGGACTTGAGGTGCAAGCCACCCCCACGCCAACAGAAACAGACTGATACCAATGAGTGGCACCAACAGGGCCCGCCAAAGGTTACGGAGCTGCTCTTTGACGCTATCACCCGCGGCCATAAGCAGGATCGGAACAAGAAATCCGAGGCCAATCATCTCAACGTAAATCGAGATCTTATTGATCTTGGCCAGGCGCGCTTGGCGTTTTTCTTCTTTGCTGGCGCTTGTCGGAACTTCCGATGGTGTGGAGACCATTGTCATCGAGAAGAGACTTTCAAATTAGAGAACTGAAAAGGGTGGAGGTGCTGGCGGGCAGGAACGGACCCGCCAGCGACCACATTTACTCAAGCTCGGAAAGCTGAGCGACCAAGTCATCGCCCTTCAAACCGATGGGGAACTGCTTGAGATAGTCGTTTGGTTTGCGACCGTCATAGGTGACGTCGTCAATGAATTCAGACACTGGCTCGCGATAGCCATCCGTATCCCACGGGAAGTCCGCTTCATTCACGTGACCTTCGTCGACAAGAATTTTCGCCGCTGCGAGATAGAGGTCAGGCCGGTAAACCTTGGCGGCCACTTCTGCATACCAGTCATCAGACTTCGGCTCCGCAATCTGACCCCAACGGCGCATCTGCGTTAGATACCAAACGGCATCTGAGTAGTAAGGGTAAGTTGCGTTGTAGCGGAAGAAGACATTGAAGTCGGGGATCTCGCGCTTGTCGCCACGCTCATATTCGAACGTTCCCGTCATCGAGTTGGCGATGACTTCTGCGTCTGCGCCCACATATTCGGAGCGGGCGAGAATCTCCACGGCTTCTTCACGGTTCGCATTGTCATTCTCGTCAAGCCATTGGCCCGCGCGGATCAATGCTTTCGTGAGAGCGATGGTGGTGTTTGGATATTGCTCTGCGAACTCTGCCGTAATCCCGAAAACCTTCTCAGGGTTGTCTTTCCAGATTTCATAGTCCGTGATCACCGGCACGCCGATGCCTTTGAACACGGCCTGCTGGTTCCATGGTTCACCGACGCAATATCCGCTGATGGTGCCCGCTTCAAGGGTTGCCGGCATCTGTGGCGGCGGTGTCACAGAGAGCAGCGCATCCGCCGCGATCTGACCGGAAATGTCCGCTGGTGAATAATATCCAGGGTGGATACCACCGGCTGCCAGCCAGTAGCGCAGTTCGTAGTTATGGGTGGAGACCGGGAACACCATGCCCATGTTGAAGGGGCGACCTTCTTCCTGGAACTGCTCAATCACGGGCTTGAGATAATCTGCCTTGATCGGGTGCTGTGGCCGCCCGTCATCCATTTTTGGGATGAGCGGCTTCATCATTTCCCAAACTTCGTTGGACACAGTGATGCCATTACCGTTCAAGTCCATCGAGAATGGGGTGATGATGTGGGCTTCGGTACCGTAACCGATCGTTGCCGCCAAAGGCTGGCCAGCCAACATGTGCGCCCCGTCCAGCTCGCCGGTGATGACGCGGTCAAGTAGTACCTTCCAGTTCGCCTGCGGCTCCAGCGTGACAAAGAGGCCTTCGTCTTCGAAGAAACCCTTTTCGTAGGCGATCGCTAATGGCGCCATGTCGGTCAGCTTAATGAACCCGAATTTGAGCTCGTCTTTTTCCGGGATCAACTCTTCGGCGGCCAGGGGAGTGGCTGCGACAGCCAAAGCTGCCAGGGGAGCAGCCACAGACCAGAGGAAGTGTCGCCGCGAGAATTCGCGGAGGGTCGTTGCAAGTTTGATCTTCATTTTCTACTCCTGCTGCCGGATCAATCTCCGGCGTGAAGGCAAAAAAAAGCGCTGCTCACCAAGAGGGACAAAATTCTCCTCCTGATTGGCAGCGCTGCCGTGAAACTCCGCCGTTGGAGTTTCGTATGGGTGCGCTCCTGGGAGCGCCGTTGTGACCTTCTTTGCGAAGGTTGTGCCAGTTGGCCTTTTTGTGGGATTGCGGCGGATTTTGGCGGTTTACCTAGTCACACACCTGCTCCGCCGCCCCCTTTTTCATCAAGCCTGACTACCGGCGCCCATTTGTTGTGCAATGCACAAGGGCACCGGATAGCCTGCTTAAAGGTTGAAATCGATCTGGAACCAGAACTTGTCCCGATCAGCTGGACCCGCAGAAGATCCATCGAGTGTCGCGTATTTCGCTGTTGCGGACAGTTGCGGGGTGATAACCGCTTTCAGCAACAAGTCGAGTTCGTCCCCAAGGTCCGTCCCGGTCCGCTCACTGCTGAAGTCGTGATACACGGCTTTGGTGATGACCTTCGGCAGCGGTCCTACATCCTTGAAGACATAGCCCACCTCAGCGAACAGATCTTCGATGCCATTCGCAGGCGTGGTGAGAAAGCCGTCAGCCCAACCTTGAAAGGCATGCACTGTCGCCAGCGGCGTGCTGAATCCATTTGTGCCATTGCCTTCAAGAACTTCGTAGGCAACGCCGCCGGTAAAGCCACCAAGCTTTGTTCCTGCAAAGAGCTTGTAGTAGCTCAGGTCAAAACTCGCCGTGTTGTCCCCATAATCTGACTGGGTCGCATATTCGGCAGACAGTTTAAGAGGAATTTCCTCTGTAATCGGGAAACTTCCCGAAATGCTACCGCCATAGGTCTCTGTTGACAGAGCTGGCGCTTCTTCCAGATCCAACAGATAGGCATATGCCGTCAGCGTCACCCAATCCAGGCCGCTATACTTTGCATTGACGACATGACTGTCGCTCTCGAAAGAGCCATTGCTGCTCTCGCTACCGAAGATACGCTGAACCGATTCCAGATATCCGTAGGTGAACTTGAGATCTTCAATGGCTGTCACTTCGGCCACTGCAGCGTCAAAGGTTTGCTGGTTCTGGCGCCAACCGACATCGCCAATAAAGCGCGCATTATCAAGGACGAGGCGTTGACGCCCGACCGTCAATGCGACACCGTCAATCCCAGTATATTTGATCTGCAGGCGATTGATCTCTTGCGAGTCCGGGTCTGCGACGACTGGAAAGTTGGCGCGGCTATTGGTGGTCGAGTTGTATTCGTTGTTTAAACCCTTTACGACCTCGATCTCGCCAAGAACCGAAAACCCAAGATAGGTGCCGGTTTCCAAACCTGCCCGGATGCGGGCTGTCACGGCGTTCGCGTCGTCGGTAAATCCGTTTTGATCAACGAATTCGTACCTTAGGCGGGTGTTTAATATCGGCTTGGACTCGTCCAATGCCTCCAAAATGCTGTCAGCTGCGAGCGCCCCAGACATCATCGGCGCGGCGCTCAAAAGAGCCGCCAGGCTAACGCCTGACACAAAGCGCGACCCCAATTTGATTTTCATCATCGCAAAAAAACTCCAAAAAAAACGCTGCACGAAGACTCCCGTTAAAAGAGTCTCTCGGCAGCGTTGCCATCTGACGAACCTACGTTAGCTCGCCTTCGCCGTCATGCGGCTGTCATCTGCCTGCAGCAAGTGTGCCAACATCTAAACTAAGGAAATCCTAAGCCTGAAGCAGGTAGCGCAAATCAGTTGCTCATCGCGTAAGCGCCCGGCGGCGGCAGCCTGTCCTATTTTTGTGCATTGCACACATGCTACGGCGCGGGCGCCAGCGACGTAATCAGGGCAAAGGTTCGAACTCTTGGCCGTCGAAAAACCTGGAGGCTGCGCTCATTTCTTTGCCGTCGGCATCTGCGAACTCAGCTAAAGCTTTTCTGTATATGTTCGGGCGGTACATATCTTTAACGTTTTGAATATGCTGCTCATCATGAGTGAGCTGGCCGTTCTCAATCATCTGATTGTAGAACCACAGACCATGTTGTGCGGAAGGATAGGTGGTACCCGGCCGCGCAAAACTCGCCCGCACGGCCGTCTGTCCGAAGTGCAGGTAGTCTTCATCCAGGCTGCGCCTTACCTGGTCTGATGGAAGGTTCAGATATTGCTGTTGGGACAGGATGTCGATCAGTTTGTCCTTGTTTTGGGCCTGATCGCACCATTTGGCGGCTTGAAATACGCACCTTACTGTCTTGAGCACAACATCAGGATGCTCTTCGGCCCATTTCTTTCGGACGCCCAATATCTTGTCGGGATTGGCGGTCCAGATGTCATCGCATGCGACGACGGCTCGCCCGACGCCTTCATTTTGAGCCACAGTGTTCCAGGGTTCACCGACACAACAGGCATCAATGCGCCCACTTTTGAGCGCGTCAACCATTAGAGAAGGCGGCAACACCTCCACAACAACATCTTCATTTGGGCGAATTTCGCATCCGCGCAGCCAATAGTTGAGAAAATACGCATGGGCGGAGAAGGGATGCACGACGCCGATCGTCACCCTGTTGTCAGACCCGCGTTCCTCGGCAAGTGCTTTGAGCGCTTGGCCGAGCTGACCCGCATTGCCGTTTAGTTCACCATGCTTTGCAAGATCCTCCGCCAGGGTGAGACTGACCGTGATTGCATTACGTCCCGTGCCGAGTGCCAAGGGCGCAATCACCGAGACTGGAAGGGGCGGCAGTCCAAGGCTTCCAGATATTGCGATCGGCGCCAGCAGGTGCGCCGCTTCAAAATGCCCGACTGCAATTCTGTCTCTCAGCGTCGCCCAGGAAGATTCTTTCACGAGGGCGAGCTCTATCCCCGCTTCTTCTGCAAACCCAAGTTCCTGTGCGACGATCAGCGGCGCTGCATCAATGAGAGGGATGAACCCGGCGGTAACTCGATCAGCGGACATATGCTTAATCTTCCCCCAACAGATCTGCGACCGCGATCATGCTCCGCGCGATCTCTACAATTTTGGTGTTTTTTGACATGGCTGTTTTGCGTATCAGCGCGTAGGCCTGGTCTTCAGTGAGGTTCCGGCGCTTCATCAGCAAGCGCTTGGCTTGGTCGACCAGCTTTCGATCTTCAAGCTCAGCCTTGGTTTCTTCCAATTCCCGGCGAAGGCTGCTGAAGGCGTTGAAACGCGAAATCGTGACGTCGAGGATCGACTTGATGCGTTCCTTTTTGAGCCCATCCACGATGTAGGCGGATACGCCAGCATCCATCGCGGCTTCGATCCGATCCGCATCTCCCTCATCAACAAAGACGGCGATGGGGCGCGCGACTGCGCGGGAGACCGCCAGCATGCTTTCGAATGTATCTCTGTTGGGACTTTGCAGATCCATGAAGATGACATCCGGATCTGCACTTGTAATCGCCGCCAGGAGGCCGTGCGGCTCAGAGACTATGGTTACCTCCGTGCCGCCCGCAGCCGTCAGACCTTCCTCAAGAACCGATGCGCGAAGCGCGTCCTCGTCGAAGATCAAAATACGTACGGTGGGTTCACTCAACCTGCTGGTCCAAGATCGAAAGGGTATATCGCAGCGGCAACGCTGGCATGCCGAACCCCATAAACAGCAAATTCCGGGCCATCAAAATCGCTGAGCGAACGGTTCTCAGGGCGCCCGCGACTGACCAAATTTTGAACGGCTGCCTATCAAACAAGCATCGCATGCGATGGATCAATGCACCTAAGCCCTGAAAAACGAAGATTGTGATCGACGCTTTAAACCCTGGTTTTCACAAGAGTTGAGGAGGTGCGCCATGCTTAAGCATTTCGTTCAAACGCAAGACTTCTCTAAACAAGAATTGCTGAAAATCATTGAATTGGCCCGCCTTCTCAAGGCAGCCGACAAGGATGGAGCGTGCCCGCCCCTCCTGCGCGGCGCCTCCCTAGGGATGATCTTCGAAGAACCTTCGACGCGCACGCGTATCTCATTCGAAGTCGCCATGACTAAGCTCGGCGGCCACGCGCTCTATCTCAAACCGGGCGAAATACATCTGGGTGCGCGGGAGAGCATCGCTGATACCGCCCGCGTGGTGTCGCGCATGGTCGACGTTATCGAAGCCCGCACGCTCGAACACGAAACCATCACCGAACTCGCCAAGCATGCAACGGTTCCCGTTATCAACGGTCTCACCGACTACAACCACCCGACTCAAGTTCTATGCGACGTGCTGACAATGATCGAGCATGCGCCGGACGGCAAAGCGCTTGAAGACCTGAAGGTCACCTTTGTCGGCGATGCGACGAATGTCTGTTCCTCCCTCATGTGGATATGTACGCGCATGGGGATGGATTTCACTCATGCTGCACCCAAAAAGTATCAGGTGCCGCAGGCGTGGACGTCGATCGCGCAGGCAAATTGTGAGGCGTCCGGCGGAACACTCACCGTGACCGATGATCCTGCCGCGGCCGTTGCTGAAGCGGACTTTATCTACACGGACCTGTGGTGGTGGGTCGGACAGGAAGATGAAATTCCTGATCGCGAGGCCGCTTTCATGCCGGACTTTCAGGTGAACTCGAGCCTGCTCGCGAAAGCTCCTGCGTCCGCCAAGGTCATGCACTGCCTGCCGGCATCGCGGGGCGTGGAAGCAACTGATGAGGTTCTCGACGGGCCGCAGTCGATCATTTTCGATCAGGCGGAAAACCGGCTGCATGCGGAAAAGGCCATCCTCGTTTGGTTCACCTATCCGCACCTTAAACGTCCCTCTGACCAATTGCGCGCTGACCACAAAGACCAAGTGGATGCCTTTTTGGCAGACGGTATTTAGGACCTCATCAACCCAGTGAGATGAAACCCCAAACTAGAGGAAACGAACATGTCAGATACATCAGTTGCAGTAACCTCAACGAGTTCGGGTAAAGGCTTTAAACGCGTTTTAAAAGGTCTGGATATGACCTTGTTTACGGTCTGCGCCATATTAGTGATTGACCAACTCGCCGCGTCCGCTTCGATTGGCGTTCAATCAATCTTCTGGTGGGTCTTTACACTCATCTTCTTCTTTATCCCCTATGGCCTGATCACTGCGGAACTGGGCAGTACCTACCCGGATCAGGGCGGGATTTATTCATGGGTGAAAAGGGCCTATGGCGATCGTTGGGGCGGGCGCACCGCCTGGCTATGGTGGATCAATGTGGCGCTTTGGCAGCCCTCGGTCTACCTGCTGTTTGCCGGCATCTTTTCGCAGTTGTTCATGCCCGATCTGGGTTTATGGCCGCAGATTGTCATTGCGATCGCGCTGACCTGGCTGACCGTATCGATCAATGTGATGGCGCTTGATGTGGGCAAGTGGATACCCAATGTGGGCGCCATCTTTAAGGCACTAATCATGATGGTCATCGGGTTCGGCGGTATCTATTACGCCATGAACCATGGCGTGGCCAATCCCATCACCCTTGAGACGCTCACACCAAGCTGGGGCGTGTCTTTGGCCTTTCTGCCGGTGATTGTCTACAACTTCATGGGCTTCGAGCTCATGTCGGGTGCGAGCGAAGAAATGGATGATCCCGCCCGGGATGTGCCTAAAGCCATCATCGTCTCCGGGACATTGATCGCGGCCTTCTATCTACTCGGAACCGTGGGCGTGCTCATCGCCTTGCCGCTGGACGATATCAACCTCATCGAAGGCATTATTGATACGCTCTACAAACTTCTGGGCAGTGAAGGTGTCGGCGGTGTTGCGGTCATGATCCTCGGTATCATGGCGCTCTATACCTTTGTCGCCAATATGGTGACCTGGACCATGGGCGCCAATCGTTCGGCTGCTGAGGCCGCCGATGCGGGCGATCTCCATCCGAGCTTCGCAAGACTTCACCCGGTCTATAAGACGCCTGCGAATGCAGCGATCATTACCGGCGTCATAACGACCGTGGTGGTCATCGTCTACGGTTTCATGGCCGCAGATGCCGAAGACCTTTTCTGGACCCTCTTCGCTTTCTCGTCCGTTGTCTTCCTGCTCTGCTATCTCTTTATGTTTGGCGCGTTCCTGCGGTTGCGGAAGATCGATGCGGACCGACCGCGCCCCTACCGTGTGCCAGGTGGGAACGCCGGCGCTCTCGCACTAACGGGGCTTTGCCTGGCGTTTATTGTTCAGGCCATCGTCTTCTTTATCTATGTGCCTGGAGAGTTTGATGTCACCTATGCCGGGTCCATCGTTGGCGGTGTGATCGTCACGTTCCTTATCGGTGAATGGCTAATCGGCAAAGGATCTAAGAACTGATCCACGCCCTATGACGTGACTTGGGCTGATCCAGTCTCCTTTCTGGGTCAGCCCCTTAGGGTCAAAAAGAAGCTGGAGATCGTGAACATGAAACGGCTTGTGGGCAGCACGCCCAAGGCAGACGGCTTTTGGATGCCGGGCGAGTTCGAACCCCATGACGGGTGTTGGATGCTGTGGCCTGAACGGCCGGATAATTGGCGGTATGGCGCCAAGCCGGCGCAGCAGGCGTTTGTTGCTGTTGCGAGCGCCATTGCAGAAGGCGAGCCGGTGACCATGGGCGTCTCGCCCGGACAGTTTCAAAATGCCCGGGCCATGCTGCCTACACATGTCCGCGTCGTGGAAATGACCAATAATGATTCCTGGATGCGCGACTGTGGCCCCACTTTTCTGGTGAATACTGAAGGCGATGTTCGGTTGGTCAATTGGCAGTTCAATGCCTGGGGCGGCGTGCGTGCCGGTCTCTATTTTCCCTGGGATCAGGATGACCTGGTGCCGCAAAAAGTTTCCGAGATTGAGCGGGTCGACCGGTATCGAGCGCCCATCACGCTGGAGGGCGGGTCGGTTCATGTGGATGGCGAGGGGACACTGCTCACGACTGAAGAGTGTTTGCTCAATCCCAACCGGAACCCCGACCTTTCCAAAAAAGGCATTGAGAAAATACTGGGCGACTATCTGGGCATTGAGAAAACAATCTGGCTGGGTGACGGCATCTATAATGATGAAACCAGCGGGCATGTTGACAATATTTGCTGCTTTATCCGCCCAGGTGTCGTGGCACTTGCCTGGTGTGACGATGAAGACGACCCGCAGTTTGCGATCAGTCAAGACGCGTTCAAGCGGCTATCGACAGCGACGGATGCCAAAGGCCGCAAGCTCGAGATCCACAAAGTCCCCCTGCCGAACCCTGTGCTCATTACCGAAGAAGAGAGCGTCGGGGTCGATGCCATTGAAGGCACATTGCCCAGACAGCCAGGCGACCGGCTGGCGGCTTCTTACATCAATTTTTATATCGGAAACGGCGTTGTCGTCGTTCCGCAGTTTGGGGACCCTCGGGATGAAGATGCCGTCGCGCAGCTCGGCGAATTGTTTCCAGGCAGAAAGGTCCTTCCTGTCCCCGCGCGCGAAATCCTTTTGGGGGGCGGCAATATACATTGCATCACCCAGCAGCAACCCAAACGGCTGATAGAGACATCGAGCGGCGCTTCATGAAGCTGGTTGTTGCCATAGGTGGTAATGCTCTTCTCCAGCGGGGAGAAGTTCTGAGCGCCGAGAACCAGGAGCGCAATATGCTGCGCGCTGCAGACACTTTGACCAGAGTGGTTGAAGGGCATGATGTGGTTCTGGTGCACGGAAATGGCCCGCAGGTTGGCCTGTTGGCTTTGGAAGGAGAAGCGTTCAAAGAGGCACCGGCCTTTCCGTTAGATATTCTTGGCGCCGAGTCGCAAGGCATGATTGGATATGTCATTGGGCAGGTGCTGAATAACCGTTTGCCACAGCGGCGGATCGCAACACTGCTCACCCGAACCATGGTTGATCTTCAAGACCCGGCTTTCGACAAACCCACGAAACCCATCGGCCCTACTTATTCACAGTGCGACGCCGAAGCCCTCACGCGGGAGCGCGGTTGGTTCATGAAAGAAGACGGAAACGCCTATCGCCGCGTGGTGCCGTCGCCCGCCCCGATGGATGTGCTGGAGTTGCCTATCATCGAAGAGCTATTGGCGTCCGGCACCCTCGTCATATGTGGCGGCGGCGGTGGCATCCCTGTGGTCCGCGGGGCCGACAATCAGATGTCCGGCGTTGAGGCGGTCGTCGACAAGGACCTTACTGCGGCACTGTTGGCCAACCGCCTGCGCGCCGACGGTCTTCTCATTCTGACAGATGTGGACGGCGTTTATCAAAACTGGGGACACGCAGATAAAGCGAAGCTGGATCAAATCACCGCAAAAGAGCTGGAAGCCATGAGCTTCGCTGAGGGTTCCATGGCCCCCAAGGTCGACGCCGCCTGTGGGTTTGCGAGAGCCACGGGCAATCCTGCGATGATCGGCGCCTTGAACGACGCGGATCAGATATTGGCCGGCGCCAAAGGGACCTGGATTTCCCCTTAGATGCTGTTGCCTAAATCGAGACGTGCATCAGAGCGGCTTGAACATAGGCGCATCCCAATCGCCCACTTTCCTGCAGATGTGAAAATTTCCTCCCGGTGAGATAATGTCTAGCCTTGCCGATGGGACCACCTGCGTCGAAGGCGCGAGAGAACAGGCGCAATAGTGCCTCGCTGCTCCGTTCGCAGCAAACTATGGGTATGGGAGGAAAAATGAGACTCTGGCATAAGATTGCGATCGGATCGGCTGCCCTCATCGCCATAGCGATCACCGTCGGCTACTGGCTTTTCACCACGCGCGATACCCGGGAGCCGTCTTTTGTCGCCTGGAACACCCATTGCGCCAGCTGTCATGGCAGTGCTTTGCAGGGTACCGATCTCGGCACTGCGCTGGTGGACAGAGAGCTCAGCCATGGCGATACAACGGAGGCATTGATCACTTCTATTGCGGCGGGCATCCCCGGCACGGCGATGGCTGGTTGGGATAGGGAATTGTCTCCTGAACTGATTAAGGGCCTGGCCCTCTATATCGGTGAACGGCGCAGGAACTATCCGACGATTGTGGATTCCTATGCGAAAGCGCCGGAAGACAGCAGAACCATTCAGTCGGACCACCATGACTTCCGCCTTGAACGCGTCGCCAGATTGGAGAGCCGACCCTATTCGCTCACCTATATGCCCAACGGTGACATCCTGGTCGCGGAAAAGACGCGTGGTCTCTCCCTGGTGAACGCGCAGGGAGAACAAAGCCCAGTGATCGCGGATACACCACCGGTCTGGGATACGCTGTTGAGCGTGGAGGGTGCATGGCTGAACTATGGGATCGTGTTGGATGTGGAGCTGCATCCGGACTTTGAGAATAATGGCTGGATCTATCTTTCACATACAGACAGATGCCAGCTGTCCTGCGGATGGCCGGTTCCCGCCACCATGGTTCGCGTGGTTCGCGGGCGCATCCAAGAGGGAAAGTGGGTAGATCAGGAAATCATCTGGTCTGTGCATAAGGACCACTACACGCCCGTGCCCGATGGCGTCGCCGCTGGCCGTTTGGCGTTCGATGGGCGCGGACATCTCTTCATCTCTATCGGCGGCAAAAATACCTACGACAAGCTGCACCAATTGGACACGCCGTTCGGTAAGATCCATCGTGTGCGGGACGATGGCAGCGTGCCGGAGGACAATCCCTTTTGGGTCGCAGAGGTTGAGCGCTCCGAAAACTCGACAATTCATACGGTATGGAGTTATGGCCACCGCACGGGACAAGGGCTGGATGCCCACCCGACCAACGGCTCCATATGGAATACGGAAATGGGCCCGCGGGGTGGCGATGAGATCAACAACATTCAGGGCGGGCAGAACTATGGGTGGCCGCTCTACACAAACGGACTTGATTACAATGGAGAAGAAGTCTCCATCGGTAAGGATTTAGGCCTCGACTATCCCTTCGAAGACACCGTCTTGCCGGTTGTGGATTTCACGCCCGCGCCAGCGGTTTCGAGTTTCACCTTCCACGCCGGATCCAGATTCCCCGACTGGCAGAACGATCTCCTGGTCGGCAGCCTGAAAGCCAGCGCGCTCTATCGGGTGCGCATCGAAGATGGACGGTTGGTCGAGCTCGAAACATTGATCGCGGATTTCGGGCGCATCAGGGACGTCGAGATGGGCGACGATGGCCTTGTCTACCTTGTACTAGAGCATAATGAGGCCGGCTCCCTTTGGCGCATGCTTCCAACAGAGACCGCCGAACTCGTTGACGCGCCCTAAGGCAAGCTGAAGAGCGCTCAGCAAAGCCGGTCCGTCTACGCATGACGTCGCTGGTTGTAAAAATAGAAGAGACCTGCGCCAGCCCCAGCTGCCACAACGAGGATCAAAAGCCAGCCCCAAGACCAACCCCCGCCGCTTCCGGATGCTTCGTCCAGGGCGGTGGCGATGACCTCAGCCTCTGTGGTTTCGACCAGCGGCGCGCCGGTAGCAAACGACACCGCCCGCATTTGCGTTGCCACTTCGGGATTGTTTTCGAGCCCAATCCCGATCAGGCGATTGATCGCCGCGCCGAGCCCCGACGGTGGATAAAAGCGGAGGGTGACCTTGCCTGTTCGTTTGAAGCGCTCACCTTCGACCCGTGCGAAATAGGTCCCCGGCTGAATGATGGCGTAGCGTGTACCCGCGCTTGAGGCCGAAACCGGAACTGGGGTGTCGTCTTCTTGAATGACCGAGATCCCGGCATTGACGCCAGAGACGCTCAACACCCCTTCTTCCGGCACCGTGAATGTGAGCCAATCAACATCCGCGATATGTTCGAGGAAGAGTGTGGCGCGGAAAGGCAGTGTCACCGGCACCGCCTGCTCTTTCAGATCATTAGGTTCCGTGCGATCCCGGACCTCTCTCAGGTCAACGCGCGCTGTCACCGTCACATCGTTATCGATCTGATTGCGTTCAATCACAAAGTCATAACTGCCCGGCGCGACGTAGACCAGATCATCTGGCGTCAAGTTGCTCGCGACGACCTTTTCCTGATGGAGAGAGAGATCAAGGATTCCATGCTGAACTGAGTCATAGAAAAGGCGGGGCGCCAACAAGCCCGCCTCCGGCACATCCACGCCGATGACCTGATAGACCGTGCCCCCTTTGAATGGAACCTCAAAAAATTCGCCAAAATCAAAGTCGTTCGCAGGAAAAGGGCTTCGACCCACCGCCACAAACGGGTCACTTACAATCCCACCAGGATAGCGATCCTGGTCCCTGGCATAGGTGGGCTGTTCAAGCAGCGGCAATTCGGGCATGACCGGTTCCATGACAAACGGCTCTGGAATTATCGGCTCCGGGACCGCAATGTCCGGCAGGACCGGTTGAATGGTCGGGACCTCCAGTTCTGGCATCTCAAATCCTGGTAAACCGGGCGCCAGGTCGACCACATAGCCCTCGCGACCAAGGTCCACGAAGTGCTGCATCAGCGCCTCGGTCTGCTCCGGCGTCAGGCTGTTCGGGTCTTCTATGATGGCGTCTATATTGTCGGTGATTGACTGCGGCAGCGCGTCTAACTTGTCAGGGTCGTTCACCTGCAGCGAGCGCAAAAGCTGTGCACCAAACTGCTTCAGGCCTGATAGCTCTGTCGACGGCAACGCGCCATAGTCGGGCTGTGCGACAGCAGATGGGTCAGACGTAGGATCAGGGGTCCCCGACAATCCTCCGCTCGGCAAGTCGGGAAGAGCCCCAGGCAGGGGGTCGCCAAAGTCCAAGTCTCCAAACGGGTCCGGCTCAGCCTCCAAAGCGAGAGGGTTGGTCGGCTCTGATGGTTCTGACATCACTGACTCAGGGGCTTTATTCTTGGTCTCGGTAAATGCCGGTCCCGCCAAGCCTACAACCAAACCAAGAATCCCGAGCGTTCCGAACAGCCTATTCATTTGCCAGGTTCCTGTTCACAGCTTCGACAATATTGCGTTCTGCCCGATACATCTCATAACCGTCCTGCTCGAGGGCTGCTGCCCGTGACCGCAGCTTGTCGACCGCCGCCTGTCCGTCGGCAGAGGAGGTCTGGTCAAGGTCCGTATCGCTCGGGCGCGAATTGATCCCCCAGCCACTGCCGCGCCCGCTGCCATAGTAGACGCCGTACATATCGACTTTCAGCTGGAGCTTGCAGCTGCCGTCGGGCAGCTCTTCTTCAGAGAAACGCCGCTCGAAGAGCCGGATGCGCTGAAGCGTCGTGGTCCCGCTTTCAACGTCGACCAGATAGTTTTCCCAATCCTTCGGCTGACAGACGATACTCGGATCTTCAATTTCCGCCGCTTCCGCTTCCAGGTCTTCGAGTATCTCTTCATTTACACCGCTCGCGACGGGTGCATTCTGGTTGTGCGCGAGGATCGCTGCATTCAAGCGATAGAGTTCACCTGCCACATCTCCTTCGCAGGTTTCCTCTCCGTCGGTAAACTCCGCCGCCCGCCACTCAGGTGAGGCGGGATGTGCCGCTGCAATCAGATAGGCCCGGGCCTGCGAGATCGTTGATGCGAGAGCCGTGTCGCCGCCTGGCGAGACGCCCGCCACAAATTGTTTTATCGACTCCAGATTGCGCGTAAATCCGACCGTTCGCGCGCCGCCACATCCATTAAAAACAAGCACGGCGACTTCGACATCGTCGTCCAATCCGTCAAGCGCATTGTAGATGCCCTGCTTAGCGCTCTCCATTCGCCCGTCTTCGTCATCCATGCTGCCGGAAGCATCAAGGACAATGGCGAAGGATACAGATGGCGGCTCTCCCAGAATGTGCCAGGTGTCCGTGCCGCCGGCGCGGGTGTCGCGTCCGCCACGCCGGTCTTCATATCTTTGCCAATTTCCTTCTTCGCCGTCATAGACCGGGACGGTGCGCGGGCTCCCGTCAAGTGCTAGCGACGCTCGAGATGACCGGGTCACTTCGACACGGAGTTCAGTCGGGTCGGCGAAGGCGGCAAGATCAAACTCCGCTTGCCACTCAAGATCGGCACCAGAGACTGATCCGCCCATGCCACCCGCCAACACTGCCGGCGGCTCTGCGAGAGCGCTGGAGAATGTGAGTGTGAGGACAAGTCTGCCGGAGGTCGGGATCGCTTCGGCGGTTCCCAGATCGAACTCCCGCCTTAGGTCATGCAGCCCCTCATCGCGGACATTGTCCACTTCTGTGAGATCGGGCTCGGCCGACCAGGATGCCGTATAAATCTCATCGCCATCGGCAGCCGCCGTCAGGGACACAAGATAAGGTGGTGGCGTGCCAAGCAAGAGGCGATAGCTCTCGTCCGGCTGATTGCCGTCCGTGTCCGGGTCGGAATCGGTCCATCCGCCCGCGAGGGTCTCTGCCTTGATGGAAAGGGCCCGCAGTTCCGAGCCGGTGACATCATGCGTCACCGTGCCGGTCCAGGTGCGCTCGTCTGACCAGGACCCCTCTATTTTGTCTTCGCCGAGCAGGAAGCTTGCCGGGTCCGTATCATTGTCGGTCTTCATGTCGGAGCGGAACGTCACCTCGACGGACAGCTCACCCTCCGGGATGGGCCTAAAGATGTTCTCCTCCGTGTCATAGAACACCTCGTCGCCGCGCAGTGCCCGGACACGGGCAATCTCCGGCGGTTCAGAAGCAATGCGCAGATAGAAAAGTCCGACACTGTCTTTCCCGTCACGCCGCTTTATCTCCAGACGGAAGTCACCCGTGCGCCAGTCCGACCCAAAGCTGTCCGGCAGATCAAAATGGATCGCGGTGTCGGTCCATTTGTGAAAGGAAATAATATCGGCAAGTGCCAGCTCGTCCTCGTCGTAAATCGTCAGTGAGCCGTGAATCTCGTCTGTAGGTTGCTCGACCCATCGCGGACCCACCAGATTGGAACCGCGCAGATAGACATCCGTCTGCCCTGGTTCGATTGTCGCCACAACGTCTTCGTTGGCGGTTTCTTCATTTTCGTCCAGATCAAGCACCGGCACTTTGTCACACCAGTTCTCCACCTCCGGCGTTGAATAGGCGTGCGCCTCTTCGTCTGACGCTTCGGATTTGTCGCGCGACACGTATCCGGGTTTCAGTGTGAAGGGCAGGCTGTCGCGTTCCTCTGGCTCTTCCATGCCCCGCACGGCGCAGATGGACCTGACCGGCTTGCCTTCAAACAACCGTTCTCTGGCCTGCCCGCCGCGATAGCTCTCGACGGTGCCCTGGTATGCAAAGTCAGCCAGATATTGGCAGACCTTCTGTTCGTGCTCTTTGTCAGATCCCCGCAGCGGCGCCAGCTTCTCTTCAATATTGTCGCACCAATAATCGCTGTGGGCGCGGTTAAAGGCACCGTACAGTGTCCGCCGGTCGATCCCGACCGTTTCTTCTTCCGGAAGATCAGCGACGCGCGCCGGCAAGGCATATTTGGGTAATCCATATTTGTCGGCGGTCGGCATGTCCGCCAATTCTCCGATGCCGCCCCGTGCCAGGTCGGTGCCCTTTGGTTCCCGGAACTTGCGTATCCACATGTTCCCCGCCATCGCCACCAGTCCCGTTCGGCCAACCGCGGGGCCCAGCGAGGACGATGCCCCCAGCACGGCCAGGTACTTGATCGGCAGGTTTCCATCATCCATCAGGCCGGTATACATCGCCTCATTGGTCGCCCACATGTCCCAGCAACTGGCCTGACGATTGATCGCAAAGCTTGGCGCACTGTCCGAAAGGGGAGCTTTGTGAGCGCCGTATCCGCCGTCAGGATGTTTTCCAAATGCGCGGACCACTTCCGCCCAGCCTGCTTTGGAACAGGTCATCATTTCGTTGAACTGCCGCGCCGCGGAAAACTTCAGATCTTCCCTGCGCTGCCTGACGCCGCCATAGCCAGACCCAAACTGGCCGGACCCGGTCAACGACTCCAGATAGAGATCGTTGAACCGCTCATCGCCGACGCCTGGATTGGCTTCAGCTGCCTCTCCTTCTGTTGCATGCCGCCATTCCATGGGGACCACCACGCCATCGCGAATGACAGGAGATGACATCGGGTCGGCGGCGTCCAGGAAACGACGAACACCGGTAAACCGGTCAACCGTCTCAACGATGCCCCGTTGATCGTTGATCACCGCTTCCGATCCATGGAGAAGCCCGGCAGCGGCGCCGATGCCCAAGAGGTACGCCATGCGGGCGGTGTCTTGCGCGACACCCATTTGTGCTGCATCGCCGGCCCCCCATCTTTCCCACATATGCCCCATTGCCCAGCGGTCCTGCAGGAAGTGCTGCGCGAACCCTTCAAACGCGAGGGCTTCGAGTTCCATTTCCTTTACTGTTTCTTCGTGCGCGTCTGTTTCCGGTCCGCTATCAAGGCGCAGACGGAGCTGTTGCGCGCGGCTTGCCAAGTCAAGCGCCAGAGAGTGATAGCGCTTGTACATAGCCTCGGCCTGGCTTCCGAAATGCGGCGAGTTGAAGCCACCCAGCCAGCCGACGAAATTGTGGCACCCACTCGCATAGGACTCGCTGGCAAAAGGCGGGCAGAAGGAGTTCTTGTTCAACCAGTCGAGCACGGAATAGCTGTAGTCGGGGACACCGGTAAAGTTTGCGGGAGCCGGAATGCTGCGCTCCTCCAGGAGCGTCTTGCCATCGGGGTCATCTCCAAATTTGAGTGAATCCTCGAAGTGATCGCGCCGCAGCCAACTGGCATTCAGGTCGGTGACGCTAAGCCTCGCACTACCCTGCTTTCCGAACAGATCGCGGAGACCCAGCTGGGTCAATGCCAGATCAGAAATCCGGGTGTGCTCCGCAATGGAGCCGGAGGCGCCGCCACGATAGATCGACAGCCATGCGTCGCAATTCTCATCGTCTTCCTCACAGGTAATGACGCGGGTGTCCCATGCCTGTGCTGTCGGCGGCGTCCAGAAGAGCGCCAAGGCAATGAGTACGAGGGTCAGACTTAACTGTCGCATTACTGCGCCCCCTCTTCCGGACGGCAGAAGGCGCCCTCGCCGAGGAAGGTTTGTGCAAACGCATCAAGACGCGCGTCCATATCAGCCGCAGCACTCGCGACCCGTGCGAATTCGGTTTTACAGGCGGACGGACAGGGCCCTTGCTCAACACAGGCCAGAACATCCGGCGTCGCCTCCATGCATTCCGTAAAGGTTTGAACACATCCAGCCCATTGGGCGATCGGGTCATCGACATTGGGATTGAGGCGCAGTGCCTGCGGTGTGCCACGGTGTCCCGGCGTGACATAGCCGACGGTCTCACAATCTGTCTCACAAGCAGGGTCATAGGGGACAGTTGTCTCCTCCCACTCGACAGTCGGCGGTCTACTTAAGAGCCACCATAGAAAGACGAGAAAAATCAGAAGCACAATCCCGCCAATCGCTAGATTGCGTCTTTGATTTCCAGATGTTTCTTCTGCGTTGCTCATGACACTTCCCCAAGGGTGAGCCGCCTCTTTCAAACCGGCCGAATACGCAAGAAACAGAATAAGAGCCCTATGCACCCACGTTCATCATCACTTATGATGATGGTCCTCGACAAGTGTCCAGTTAGGGTGACTTTATGAGACACATACAGACATTCATCCTCGTTCTCCTGTCCCCCTTCATTCTAGGTGCCGCAACACCAGGCGGGGATATCTCCGTTGTCGGAGGCGCCTTCTGTGAGACCGGATTGATTGTTGACGCGGAACGCTCTGTAGATCGACTGTTTGCCGAAGCCGATAAGATCGCTGGACGGTCACAAGAATGCCCGTCTGCTTGCGCGCCCGCTATCAACCAGGCCGACTTCTGTGCTTATGGGGATCAGCTGGCGTTGAGTGATGTGGCCTTTGGGAGCATTGCCGGTAGTGCTGTGGATGCGAGCCTATTGTTCGATACCGCAGCAGCCTCCGGCCAGCATGTTCTGGTAACGCTTTCGCAGCAGTTGACGCTCTTCTCCAACGAGGCGATCGACGTGCTCGAAACGACGAGCGCCGCTGTAGAAGCCGCCCGTGCGGGCACCAGCGCAGCTCTGCCCGATGAAACTCGCTGGAACCTCGTTGCCCGCGATCTGGCTGATTTCCACGATGCACTCACCCTATTGGACTCTCTGGGCCTTGCCTCCGGAGACGTCGCATCGTTGACTGGAAATCTCGCCGCCGCGATTTCAGTCTTGGAGCGGGAGCGCGACGCGCTGCACAAAGCCATTGACGGCGCCGCTGTGTTGGAACCTGCGGAAGCCGACCGGCTTACCGATGTTCTATCAAACGCCCGGCAGGCACTCGGTCTGGTGAAAGCACAGATTTCTCAAAGCGCCGAGCGAGCGGAGTCAGAGATGGGCACGGCGGTCAACACGGAGGCGAATGCCAATCCGCCAGCAACTGCGCTTAGCACCGACTATCAGGACGCAGCTGCGTGCCTGACCAGCTTATCTCTCACGCTGATGACCGGTCGAGAAGCGCTCATTGAAACCAAACGTATATTGCAGGATTGCAGGCCTTTGAACGACTGTCGCATCACGCCCATGCCTAAGAGTTTTTCTCTCGAGCGGATTTTGTCGCGGGAGGAAGAGGCTGCGAAACAGTCGTTCGCCGTCACATCCTCCATGTGTCAGTAGCCACGCACCACGCTCCTACAATGATGTCAGATAGGCTCGCCAACCGCCGAAGTCTGTGATGTCCGTTGCACCCTCAAGCGCCCAGGGTTCACAAACGAACCCTTTGACCCATCGCCCATCTGCGAGTTCAACATTGCCAATGGCAAGTGGCGCCGGCACCTCGGCGGTAAAGCTTCCAAAAGCCTGATCTGAGAGCGCCCACACTTCGACTTCGATGGGCGCACCCTTGCCGGACGTCCGCTCAAGGCCGGGTTTGGGCGGCACGGTGTCAGCCAGCGCATAGAGCCGATAGGATTCGGCTGTCTTCGTTGTCTCCAAGCATTTCGCGCCGCGGCTGACGAGCTGCGTGTTAAGAGGCTGGCCAGTAAGATGAGCGCCGACAACGGCAAGCTCAACAGCTTGCTGTCCCTTCGTTCCAGCCGAGGCTAGCGCGTGGTCCGTTGCACCGGCCTTTGCCTCCGGACCCAAGGCCCTATGAAGCTTGTCGCCCAGCGACAAAAGGCCGTCGTCTGTGAAGGCAGGACCGATGAGCGTGACGCCACGCGGCAAGCCGTCACCAAACCCAGCCGGCACTGCAACCCCGGCGCAATCAACCAGGTTCACAAAATTCGTATAGAGACCCAGATTGGCATTTAGCCCAATCGGGTCCTTGCTAATCTCATCAAACCGGTAGCTTGTCGGTGTCGTTGGCAGAAGCAACACGTCAATGCTCTCCCAAACGCGCTCTATTTCGCGTCGATAGGCGGCCAGCGTGTACTGACCGACAAAGGCACTCTCCGCCGTCGGTGATTTGCCCCCTAGGACGATCGTTGCGACCGTCGGGTCAGTATCGCCCAGCTCTTTTTCTATGTGACTTCCGACAGCAGCAAATCGCTCCGCCACCCATGGTCCGGCGTAAAGGAGTTCGGCTGCTTTGCGAAACGGTGTGTAGTCGACGTCGACCGGCGTTCCACCCAGCTTCCGCAAGTTCTCAATGCTCAAGTCATAGGCCTGCTCCGTCGCACCGTCGCCCAGAAAGTTGCGGCTTTTGGCTTCCAGAACACCGAATTGAAACGAAGCCCCCACGAGAGGTTGCGTTGCCAGTGGACGGGAATAGGGGTCTGCTGCATCAAACCCTTCGATCACGGTCTTGACGAGAGAGGCGTCGCCGCAGGTCGCGGCAAAAACGCTCACACAATCCAGCGTTCGGCATGCCGGTACGACGCCTTTGGTGCTGCCTAGCCCGCGGGTCGGTTTGTATCCCACGATATTGTTGAAAGCTGCCGGAACACGGCCAGACCCGGCCGTGTCGGTGCCCAGCGCAAAAGAGACAAGACCGCGCGCAACCGCGACCGCGGATCCACTGCTGGAGCCGCCGGAGATATGGTCTTCGCTAAAAGCTGAGTGCGGGGCGCCATAGGGGGACCTGGTGCCAACCAGTCCGGTGGCAAATTGGTCGAGATTGGTTTTGCCAATCAGGATCGCGCCCGCCGCCCGGATGCGCGCGACTGCCGTAGCATCCTCTCCCGGGTCATAAGCAAAGGAGGGACATCCCGCTGTCGTCGGCAGGTCCACACAATCAATATTGTCCTTCACGGCAAAGGGAATGCCGAAGAGCGGCAATGTCTTGCTATCAGTGTTCTGGCTCTCCAGCGCGCGGGCGGCGGCCAGCGCTTCTTCTCTGGGGACCAAAGAAATCCAGATCGCTTTGTCCGGACAGGCGTCAATCCGATCATAGACGGTATTGATCACTTCCTCGGGGGTCGTCACGCCCTGCTCATAGGCGTCCAGTAGCGGTCCAATCTGGACATCCAGGTCAGTCATGGAGAACCGCCCCTTCTGCAGCGGCAAGAACCAAGACCGCCTGACCCGGCTCGACGGTCTGTCCCGGTTTGCAGAGCACTTCGTGGACGACGCCTCTTTGTGGCGCGACGACCTCCAGCTCCATCTTCATGCTTTCAAGAATGACGACGGGATCGCCCGCTTCAATATGTTGCCCAGGCGTCGCCAGAACCTTCCAAACACTTCCCGGCAGGGATGCTTCAACGATCGACCCGCCGTCCGGCACGTCTATCTCCGGCTCTTCAACGGCAAAGGCTTCCTCTATCACCTCCGCGTTGATGCCCTGTTCCCGCCACCGCGTGCGTTCGGCGTCGAAAGCCTCTTGCTGGGTTTGTTTGAACGCCCGAATGGACTCGCTCGCACCTGCCAGCATGGCTTCATGCTCTGCGAGATTGAATGTGCCCTCTTCGACGTCAATCTCATATGCTCCGTGAGGGAAGGCATCTCGCGCGTCGGCGAGCTCCTCAGGGGAGACGGGGAAGAACTTGATCCGGTCAAAGAATCTCAGCAGCCAGGGCGTGCCTGCGTCGAAGCTTCCGCGCTGTTGCCACGTACTCCAGACCTGCAGCGTGCGGCCAAACAGCTGATAGCCACCCGGCCCCTCCATGCCATAGATGCACATATAGGCGCCACCAATCCCCACCGCGTTTTCAGGCGTCCAGGTGCGCGCGGGGTTGTATTTGGTGGTCACCAACCGATGCCGTGGATCGATGGGTGTTGCGACCGGCGCACCGAGGTAAACATCGCCAAGCCCCATGACCAGATAGTCCGCCGCGAAAATAATGTCCTTCACTGCCTGCTCATCAGGCAGACCATTGATGCGGCGGATGAACTCGACATTGGAGGGACACCAGGGGGCGTCCGCGCGCACGAGCTCCTGATATTTCTGCATGGCGAGCTCTGTCTGATCGTCTCGCCAGCTAAGCGGCAAATGGACAATGCGACTCGGCACGGTCAAGTCTTCCGCACGCGGCATCTCCCCTTCCGCTTGATGCAACATGTCCAACAATGCCTGCGTGGACAGGCGGGCGGGATCGTAATGGATTTGCAGTGATCGAATGCCGGGCGTCAGATCAACAATGCCGTCCAAGCCCTGGCTCTCCAACCAGGACATAAGGGCTGTTACCTGCAGTCGCAGTCGCAGGTCCAGAACAAGGGGACCCATTTCGACCAGGAGATAGGAGTCGCCGGCCCGCCGGTACACGATATCGATGCCATTCGTGCTTCCCTTCGCCAGAAGGGCCGAGGGCCGATCACTGTCCGGCCGCGACGGTGGTGTTGATAAGCTGGCTTCGGCTTCAGACTCGGCTGGCGCCTGCAGCACTGTGACCTGCTCTGCTTTTAGCGAAGCAGCTTCCTCGGGAGACAGCGATACAAATCTCACTTTGTCGCCCGGGCGCAACTGCCCCATCTTCCAGCGTTCCGCGTCCACGATAGTGGCGGGGCAGACAAAGCCGCCGAGGCTTGGGCCGTCGGGTCCCAGAATTATCGGCATGTCGCCGGTAAAATCGACCGTGCCGATGGCGTACGCGTTATCGTGGATATTCGAAGGGTGGAGACCCGCTTCGCCGCCGTCCTCCCGTGCCCATTCAGGTTTCGGGCCGATTAAGCGCACGCCAGTCCGGGCGCTGTTGAAGTGCACCTCATAAGACGAGTTGAACAGGGTTTCGATGTCGGTGTCTGTGAAGAAGTCTGGCGCCCCGTGTGGACCGTAGAGAACACCAATTTCCCACTCCCGTGTGAGGGACGGTCTGTTAGCCGGCGTAATCGCCTTTAGAGGCGCCGATGTCGCGCCCTCGCGATTGATCCGCAGAACATCACCGGTTTTGAGTTGGCCGGTTGCGTGGCCGCCGAACCCGCCAAGAATGAATGTCGAACGGCTTCCCAGGTGAACAGGTGAATCAATGCCGTTTCGGATCGCGATATAGGTTCTGTTGCCGGCACCGGTTACAGGCCCAAGCTGCAATGTTTCGCCGGCAGAGACCTCAATCGGTTCCCAATAGGGCACGGCACGCGCGTCGAGGGTTGCCGTCATTTCTGCGCCTGTCAGCGCAATCACCGTGTCGATGTTGAAGCGGAGCCCAGGCCCCGTGACGGCGCACTCAAGGCCAGCAGCATCTTCCGGGTTGCCGACCAGGCAGTTGCCAAGACGGAATGAGAGGTCATCCATAGGTCCGCTGGGTGGTACACCAACCGCCCAATAGCCGACGCGGCCGGGAAAATCCTGCACACTGGTCTGAGCGCCAGGAGAAACGACTTCCAGACGCGGTGCCTCATAGTCAAAGTCGGCGAGAAAGCGCGTGCTGACACGCCCCGCTGCGAACATCTCTGTGTCCGCAATAGCTGCGAGATAGTCCAGATTGGTTTCGATGCCATAGAGAGCGGTCCCGGACAGCGCCGCCTTCAGTTTGGCAAGTGCTGTTGTGCGGTCCGGTCCTTTGACGATGAGCTTCGCAATGAGCGAGTCGTAGTGAGAGGTGATCACCGTGCCTGTTTCAATCCACCCATCGACACGGGCCGTGTCGTCGAATTCGACATGGGTCAGGCGCCCAGCACTCGGTTGGAAGTTGCGCGCGGGGTCCTCCGCATTGATCCGGACTTCGATGGCGGCGCCGGATTGCGCGAGCTGGATTTGGTCCAAGGGCTGCATTGACCCTGCGGCCTGTTTCACCATCCATTCGACAAGGTCGATGCCGAACACTTCTTCCGTGACGCCGTGTTCCACCTGGAGGCGGGTGTTCACTTCAAGGAAGTAGAATTTCCCCTCGCCGATGTCGTAGATGAATTCAACCGTGCCAGCTGACGCATAAGACACGATTTCTCCCAAGCTCCTGGCGGCGTCAGCGAGGGCACTCCGTTGGTCATCTGTCAGACCTGGTGCCGGCGTTTCTTCGAAAACCTTTTGGTTGCGCCGCTGCAAAGAACAGTCGCGTTCTCCCAGTGTAAGAACCTTTCCGGCCCCATCGCCGAATATCTGCACTTCGATATGGCGGGCTTCGCTCACAAACTTTTCAAGGAACACACCGGCATTACCAAAATTGTTCTCGCCCATCCGACGGACCGTATCGAACGCTTTCTCAAGTTCTGTATCTGAATTGCACAGCTGCAATCCAATGCCGCCGCCGCCGGCTGTGCTTTTGAGCATCACCGGGTAACCAATGTCGCCAGCCGCCGACAGCGCCTCGCTTAAGCTGGAGAGCAGTTCCGTTCCCGGCAAAAGGGGCACGCCCGCCTCTTCGGCAAGAGCCCGGGCCGTGTGTTTGGTTCCAAAATCGCGCAGGTGCTCAGGGCGCGGCCCAATAAACTTGATGCCGTTTTCTTCCAGGCGCTGGGAAAATTCAGCGCTCTCGCTCAAGAAGCCATAGCCCGGGTGGACCGCCTCTGCGCCACTTTCTTTGCAGATGGCAAGGATGCTGTCGATGTTGAGATAACTCTCCGACACCGGCGCCGGTCCAACGCAATAGGCATCGTCTGCTTCCCGCACATGCCGGGCATGACGGTCAGCCTCTGAATAAATGGCGACTGAGCGTATCCCCATCTCCTTCAGGGTTCGAATGATGCGGTAGGCAATTTCGCCACGGTTGGCGACAAGAACAGTTTTAAACATGAGCTTTATTGCTTTTCTGACTCGTTGTGACGCTCAGGCGGCGCTGCCATCCCAGATCAACACATCGATCGGGGTTGGGTTGTAGGCGTTGCAAGGATTGTTTAATTGAGGACAGTTGGAGATGAGGACAAGCACATCCATCTCAGCACGCATCTCGACGTATTTTCCCGGTGCGCTGATCCCGTCTTCAAATGTCAGTCCGCCTTCCGGCGTGACGGGCACGTTCATGAAGAAGTTGATGTTGTGGGTGATGTCGCGCTTCGACATGCCATACTCTTCGTTCTCAGCAACGGCCAACAGCCAGCTATCCCGGCAGGCATGCATGCACTTCGTGTCATGGGCATAGCGCACGGTGTTGGACTCAGTGGCGCATGCTCCACCCAGCGTGTCATGCCGCCCGCAAGTGTCCGCAACGATCTCCAACATGACCGATCCTTCGGTCGACAGAAGCTTTGTTCCTGCGGTCAGGTAGACATTTCCCTGCTCTCGGATCGTGTCCACGGCGCTGTAGCGTTCGGTCGGATCGTCCGCGCTGTAGAACAAAGTGTCCGCCGCCTGATTTCCCTCTAAGTCAAGGATGCGGAAGGTTTCACCGCGCTTCACGGTATGCATCCAGTAGTCACCGGCTTCCACAGTTTCCCGGTAGGTCGCGTTTACCGGGTCGAGAGTGCTTTCTTTGATCATGTCTCTGTCCTCCCGCTCATGCTGATCCACCGGCGGTGCGCCGATAGAGTTCAGTATTCTCAAAGCCCCGGCCGTTCTCCGGGCGGGAGGTGCGACAAGCATCATCTGCCGCAACCGGCTCGGCTTCGAAGATGTCAAACCTGACCGGCTTCGGTGCATAGGTGGGCGATGGATCCAGGGGATGCGGACAGGTATGGAAGAGGACCAGCGTGTCCATTTCAAATCGCAGCTCCACCCGCGCACCGGCCTGCGCCGCGTCGGGCACAAAGTTCAGGTTTCCCTCAGCATCCGGCGCCACTTTGCTGAACCAGTTCACGTTGGCGGCCATGTCTTTCTTGCCAAGACCATATTTCGCCGCCTCCACGAGAAAACTGTCGAGCCCGTTCTGGGTGCGCTCGTTGCGCGCCGTCTGGTAGGTGGTGAGACCCCATTTCTCTTCCACAATTTTGCGGGTGGTGGTGCCACAGACGGTGTCATGCCATCCGAATGTGTCTTCGACGATGGAGCAAAAAATGCGCCCCATGTCGGAGTAAAGACAGTTGCCCTTTGTCAGCTTGAATGTGTGCTGACATTTCAAACTGTCGGGAGCGTTGTACCTCTCCAAAGGGCTCATCGGATTGTAGAAAAGCATGCCAACATTGGCGCCCCCTTCCACGTCTGTGAGGCTGAGTGTTAGCCCCGCCTTCATGGTCAACGACCAGTGTGCGCCACCGGGAATTACTTCACTGGACAAAATCTCTGGTTCGGGTCCCACGGACATCTCCTTCAGGTCGAAGCTGGTTTCTTCGCCAGCTCTTTCCGCACCAGGTCGTCCTGGGCCATGTCTCAAGATCCGGCTTTGCACCAGCCACCGGGCCGTCCCGGCGAGAACAAAACATCAAGCTGCCTCTTCCTTCGCCGCAAGCTCTTGCACGAACGGCGCCGGGTCAGACGGTGTATCAAAGGCGATAGAAGCGCCGTAGCGCTCCATCTCTTCTTCTCGTTTGCGCACGCGGTCAAACGCAATCACTCGGGTGCCAAGATAGAAAGCTTCGCGCAGGTCATGGGTCACCATGAACACGGTCATCTTGGTCTCCCACCACAGGCGCAGCATCAGGTCATGAACTTCGGAACGGATCCCTGGGTCGAGCGCGCCGAATGGTTCGTCCAGCAGGAGAATGCGCGGCTTCTTGATCAGTGCCTGTGCGATCGCAAGACGCTGCTGCATGCCTCCTGACAGAGCAGAAGGGAACTTGTTGGCGGAGTCCGCAAGACCGACCCCTTCCAGAAAGCCCATCGCCTCGTCGCGGGCCTTGCGTCTTTTGCGGCCATGGAGCCGACCTGATATTCCGCCCCGTTCGAACTCAAGCCCCAACATCACATTCTGCAATGCCGTCAAATGGGGGAAGACCGAATATTTCTGAAACACGACGCCACGATCAGGTTCGGGGTTTGTCGGTATTTCTTCACCATCGATCAGGATCTCGCCGCGTGTTGCTTGTTCCTGGCTCAGAAGCAGCCGCAGGAAGGTGGACTTTCCGCACCCCGAGGGCCCAACAAGCGAGATGAATGAGTGCGGCGCCACATCAAAACTCACGCGCTCCAGGACAATCTGATCGCCATATTCCATCCAAATGTTACGAACGCTTACAGCCGTCATGTCTGCGCCCTCTCAGCCGTAAACCAAGGGTAGGCCCATGCCTGGTAGCGCCTCAACATTATGTCGAAGATGACAGCGAGGAGCGTGATCCAGAAGACATAAGGCAGGATCACATCCATCGCGAGATATCGGCGCAGCAAGAAGATGCGGTATCCCAGCCCGCTTTGAGCGGCGATCGCCTCCGCGGCAATAAGAAACAACCAGGCGGAACCCAAAGACAAGCGAAGCGCATCAATGATCCGCGGCATCATCTGCGGCAACACAATCCGCCAGGCGATATGCCAGGTGGACGCACCGAGCGTCTGCGCCTTTACAATCTGTTCCTGTGGTAGTTCGGCGACCCGCAGGGCCAAGTCACGCATCATGAAGGGCGCAATGCCAAACACAATCAGCGCGACCTTGGATGTTTCTCCAAGGCCGAATGTAATAAAGAGGATGGGGAGGACCGCCAGGGGCGGGATCATCGCGAAGACCGCAATAAAGGCGGACATTGTTGATCGGGCATAGGGAATAAGGCCGACCGTAATCCCAACCACAGTCCCAATTAGGGTGGCGAGCACAACCCCGCCGCCGAGGCGGGCCAGGCTCGCACTTGTGTCGACCCATAGGAGATAGTCGCCTGTGCGTCGGTCAGGCTCAAATGCCATACGCTCGACGGCGTCAATCAGCGATGTGAAACTAGGAAGCAATTTGTCATTCGGGTTTTCCGACAACCGAATGTCTGAACCGACGGCGTAGACAAGGAGCAAGAGTGCAAAAGGCACGATCGCAAGCAGTCGTCCCGCCGCCGGTCTAGGGTGTTTGTTGATGAGCCGTCCGCTACGCGACAGAGCCATTCTCGTATCTACCTATCGTACTTGGATGAAAGATGTTGCGGAAAGCTCATCAGGGTGACTTACAGGGAGCCGTCGGCGGCCATGCTCATGTAATCAGCATTGAAGCGGAACTTCACATTGCCCTCGTCGCCGAGAATGGACCCATCAGGGAACGCAATACCGACAATGTCTGCACTCGGTGCGCCTTCGCCAAGCAAGCCTCGGTCGAAGAGGAAGGTCCGCACAGACTCCATCGTTGTGGTTACGTCGTCTGAGGTCGTGAAGGTGACCGCTTCAGCCGGCGTCGCAAACATCTGCGTTGACGCCAGCTGCATGTCATAACCAGCGAGGTCCGTGCCAGACGCTTCGCCCATGGCCGTGCGCGCTGCGGCGCCTTCCGGCGTGTCAGACAGCATGATCGACATGGTTTCATACCAGGCGCCTGCCAGAGCCTTACCGAAGGCCGGATTGTCCGCGAGCGTCTCGGTGTTCACGACAGTCAGGTCCATGATCTCGCCGGGAATGTCAGACGAGTCAAAAACCTTGCTCGCACCTGGCGTTTCAAGAATTTCCGCCACCAGTGGGTTCCAGGTCACCACGGCAGTCACGTCGTCGGTCTGGTAAGCAGCGATCATGTCAGCGTCGGAGGTATTGACCACAGTGACATCTTTTTCCTCTTTCCCGATGGTCTCCAGCGCACGCGCCAGCAGATAGTGGGAGACGGAAAGCTCAACCAGATTGACGTTCTGTCCAAGAACAGCGTCGAGCTCGTCTTCCCCCTTCAGAATGAGGGCATCATTGCCGTTGGAAAAGTCGCCGACAATCAGCGCGGTCGTATCGACACCGCCGACAGAGGGGATCGCCAATGTGTCCATATTGGTGGCGGTCACCCCGTCAAAGGCGCCTGCCGTGTATTGATTGATGGATTCGATATAATCATTGAACTGAACGACTTCGATTTCGATGTCGTATTTGTCGGCCCATTTGTCGACAATGCCTTGATCAGCGGCCCATCCCCAGGGCATCCAACCGACATAAATTGACCAGGCCAGCTTGAATTCCGTCTTCTCTTCGGCGTTCGCTGCAGCGATGCTACCGAAGGTCAGACTCGTTGCGGTCGTCATCGCGACCAATAGCTGAGTAAAACGTTTCATTACCACTACTCCATTGTCGGTCTCGGAGTCTGGTGGTCGCGGCGGGCCGGACGCTGTTTTACCAAACGCGCTAGACCTCCCGGGCTTTTGTCCCGCCGTGTACCCTGTCGCTGTTAACCGGCAGAGCCGCAGCTCTCGGACCAGTCACCGACTGCCCCATCAGGGAAGCGTCGGCCGGAACCCTAGCTGCTAATGCACCCTTAAACTCAAGAAGCGTGCCAACTCATTTGCACCCCTTTTCAGGAGCTTCGGCGCCTGCCAGTGGCAGACCTGCCCACCGATTGGTCATCCTGACGCACAAGTGCATCACATATGGGCGGCCCAACCTGGTCGGACAGCGGATCGCCACTTTCGGACGTAGTCATCCCTAAGTGTTTGCCCTGCTTGAGGCCGACATGTTTCCTTCCCTCACGCGAGTTCAAAAGGCAAAGGAAGAGTGAGATGTCGGAGATCGAGACGGAATTTCTGTTCGAAGCACGGGTGAAACTGGACGACCCAGTGCATGTTGGACAAACGCCTGAGGGTTACCGGATGATTGTCAATGTGCTCGGCGGGCGCTTCGAAGGACCCAAGCTAAAAGGTGAGGTGATGCCGCAATCCGGCGCAGACTGGTCGCGAATCCGCGCCGATGGCTCCGGCGCGCTTGATGTGCGCTTCACGCTCAAAACGGACACCGGCGACATTCTCTATGTTCATTGGCATGGGATCATGGCCTTTGAGGCACACGAACAGGAATATGCCCTGGATTTCGCCAAGCCGGACGACCCGGACGGCGCAAGCCGCTACTATTTCCGAACCAGCCCGCGTTTTGAAACAGCGTCTGAAGACTATGCCTGGCTGAACAACATTATTGCTGTTTCCAAGTCCCGCACCGGCGACGGAGGCGTGATCCATCGCATCTTCGCAGTTAAGTAGCGGCTGTGGATCGGCGACTTTGTTCGTGCCCCAAATTGCTGCGATCCACGCTCAAGGGCCCGCTATCGTGCGCGATAGCGCTGAAAATAGATGGGCAGCCAGGAGGACCCGACCTCTTTCTTCTCCGGAGAGCGACGCGATGCGGTCTTCGCGCGCGCGGACGCCATGAATTTTTCAAACCAAGATTTTGCCTGCCAATGTCGAGATGTCACCCGCCCGCTGTCAAGGACGGCCGGACGCGCAGAGGTCACATCCTGCATTTCGGGCGGACAGAAGATGGTGTCGCCCAGAATTTCACCAGCCTCTTCTCCAAGCAGGTCCCGGCACTCTGCCTGCTCGCTGTCGGTGAGCGCTTGATAGCGTTTTTGCAACTGCGCCAGGCAATAGACACGGTAGGGCGCGGTCACAACATCCCATTCAAGACCTTGGACCGGGTATTTCGTTCGCGAAGCGCCCTTCTTAAACGCCTCTCTGTTCGCGACCAGGTAAGGAAGGTACTCAACAGCGAGTTTCTGCATCAGCGGTTTGAGGTCGGCAGGCACAGATGTGATTTCGTCCGCCGACGCGAGTTCTGCGGGCCGGGTTGACCAGAGACGCGCGACCCAGCGAAACACGTGGGGCGCGCGCACCTGCATGATTTCCTGCGGCGTCGGGTCATTTGCAAAGTGTGGAAACATGGGTCCGTGAAGCCCGAAATCTGCTTCGCAAGGCCGGTCGCCAAAGAGAAATGGACGCTTCTCTAGGATCGGCTGCAACATGTCGAGGAGATTGATGTAGAGATCTTCGGCCTGGCGTGCATGCGCGCCACTGACGACACCATTCTCTTTCAGATGCACGATCTTCTGGCGCAGCGTAATAATCCGTCGCAAGACAAACCGGGGCAGCTTGAGGCCGTTGGCCGCGATCGTATAAGTGAACTCTTCACTCCGACGGATCTCATCCATCTTGAAGGCCCAGCGATAGTAGAGCGCTGGCGTCCACAGCCATTCGTCAAAACAATCCTCTAAAAAGTAGCTGCAAAAAGCTGCTACCGGATCTTTAGGCCGGACAGGCGTGTCGGTCAGTTCAGATTCAAACTCCTGGATGATCGGCGTTGTGTCGCAGATCCAGGATCCATCAGGACACTGGATAAGCGGTATCTGCATCACACCGACTTCTTTCGCTGTTTCGGTGAAGGCGGGACTGTCCATCTCCACAAACCTGTAGGGGATTCCTTTGACGCGAAAATAGGTCTCCAGCTTCTTCGTGAAGTAGGAGCAGAACATGCCATAGATGATGTACTCACCTTCTTGCGCCAATGAATGCGCCATATCAGTCGCCTTTCATAAGTGAGCGAAATCAGACCGCCAGGAGACGGTTCGATTTCTGGTGCATCAAACCGTCTCCGCCAGCATTTTGCGCGCGACACGCTCGGCGATCATGACGCAGCCCAGATAGGTGTTGCCGGCCGGAATGGTCGGCATAACGGATGCATCTGCCACTCGAAGTCCTTCTACACCCAAAACGCGGCAATCCGCATCAAGGACCGCTCCCATAGGACATGTGCTGGTCATATGGCCATAGCTGATGGTCAATTGTTCAATGGCGCGCGACACAGCATCCGGTGCCTTGAGATCAATAGGTTCAACCTGCTCACACCCCAACGCACGGGCGGGCGCGGACGTCTCCCAGGCAGCGATTTGGTCTAGGGCATAGCGAAGGCTTTCGGCCGCATCATCCGGAAGCGGCGGTGCCGTTACCACCGGTCCGGCTTCCTCCGTCTCGCCCAATCGAACACTGCCCTTACCTGACGAACGCAGGAGGAAAGCCGCCATCATGAACTCTGTCGGCCCATCGGTGGTCATTGGCGCGATTGGAAAAGTGTGTGTATCCACATCAACACCATTGGAGGCGCCAAACAGCAAGACTTGTGCGGGACCGGCGGACCCACCACGGGGTCCGTCATGTCCGTAACGGATGCCAGGTCCCAGATGATCACTCATTGTTTCGCCAACAGGGAGGTCTGCATGCACCGCTATTCCGTGCTCGGCAAGATGCTCCGCTGGTCCAATGCCGGACCGCATCAGCAGATTTGGCGACCACAAAGCCCCTGCCGTGACGACCACCTCGTCGGCTTCTATCGTTTCACCAGTGCCAAGCAGGACGCCTGTGGTGCGCCCCCCGTCGACGATAACTTGAGACACCTCAGCACCCGTTTTTACCGAGAGATTATCGCGGGCCCGAACCGCGGGTGTCAGATAAGCAAGGCTGGTGGTGACCCGTTTTCCATCTGCACCAATGGTGACGGGGAACACGCCAACGCCGGGGAGTTGAGACGGGTCGTTAATGTCAGCGACGGCCGGCGTTCCCAACTCAAGCATTCCGTCATAATAGGCGAGCTGCGCGCGGCTGATCTCATCTCTTCGCCAACGGCGTACAGGGAGCGGACCTGAGTCACCGTGAATTGGAGATGCGCCAAAATCCAGATCGCGTTCGGCGGCAATGAACGTGCTTTCGACATCTGCCCAACCCCAACCGTCAAGTCCGGACGCAGCCCAGCCATCATAATCGGCCGGCATGCCCCGCAGCGTCGCCATTCCATTGACCGCTGACGTGCCGCCCAGCATCCGCCCCTGGAGCATGAGGATATCTGCAGGCTTGGAGGCCATCACCGTCATTTCAATGTTGGGTCCGCCGAGCCAGGCATTGGGCGCCTGGGTGGGTTCCAGAACCGCGGCGTCATAGCTGCTGTCGTCCGGGCCAGCTTCTAGCAAGGTCACATTGATGGTTGGGTTTTCGCTCAAGCGGGCTGCCAGCACTGATCCTGCCGTGCCGCCGCCCACGATGACCACATGCTTTGATTTCTTGCTCATCGGTCCTCCCAGCCCTCTTCGGGTCTTCAGAATGGCAGAATTAGGTAGTGTTACCTAAATTTAGGTAGTAGAACCTAATTTGTCAAATCTTTTCTGATTGCGTGACCAGAGCGTGGATTTATGAAGACCAGCACAAAGACCCCAGATCGCATTCTTGCCGCCGGGCGACGAATTTTTAATGAGAAGGGATATGCAGCTGCCACGCTGACTGAAATCGCTGCAGACGTGGGTATTTCACAGGGAAACCTGACCTACCACTTTCCGACCAAACGCGAGCTCGCAAAACGCCTGGAGTCGGACGCCCGCAAGCGGGCACAAGAGCGCCGCGCCAAATACACATCAGGCGCCGTCGCCGACGACTATGTGGAGCATTTGCTCGCCGGCATGGAACTCACCTGGGACAACCGGTTCTTATTGAGGGATCGCGCGCAAAATGCCAAGGACCTTGGCACGCTCGCCTCCGACTCAGAGCTGTCAGCAAATTACCAAGACCTTCGGCAACTCGTAGAGAGGATCAAAGCTGAGGATCTGTTTCGACGTGACAGCGAGATCGATCTCGAGATGCTCACGCGGTCATTGTGGATCGTGAGCCGCTATTGGATGGACTATTTACGTGAGTTTGAGGGGCTGGACGAGATCGGCTGGCCGGACCAGGAGCGCGGCATCGATCAGCATTTCGCCGTCCTACTGCCCTGTCTAACGGCGGCGGCAAAGAGGGACTTCAATGCGGCGCTGGCTCGACGATCTGACCAATTGAGCGCGGTGACGCCGGATGCTGACCCGGGTCGTTGAATCGACCTCAAATCAAACCGGTATCGACGACATGCCTAATCGCTGAAGACAACACACTTTTTGTTGTGGACCATCACCCGGTCGTCCAGATGGAAGCGCACCGCCTTCGCCAGAACGCGCCGCTCTATGTCCCGGCCTTTTCGCACAAGGTCCTCCGGCGTATCGGCGTGAGAGATACGTTCCACGTCCTGCTCAATGATCGGTCCTTCATCGAGGTCAGCCGTCACATAATGTGCCGTCGCACCGATAATCTTGACGCCTCTTGAATGCGCCTGGTGATAGGGCTTTGCACCTTTGAAGCTCGGCAGGAAACTGTGGTGGATGTTGATGCAGCGACCGGAAAGCTTTGCGCTCATGTCGTCCGACAGGATCTGCATGTAACGCGCGAGAACCACCAGGTCCGTCTCTGTCTCCTCAACCAGCGACCAGAGTTCGGCTTCTTTTTGTGCCTTGGTTTCTTTGGTCACCGGCAAATGGTGAAAAGGAAGGTCGTGGAGATCAAGGGCGGAATAGGTCTCGATCGGATGATTGGAGACAATGCCCGTTATCTCCATAGGCTGTTCGCCGATGCGCCACCGATAGAGAAGGTCTGCCAGGCAATGATCGAACTTCGACGCCAGGATCATTACGCGCTGGGGCTTTGATCTATCCCGCAGCTTCCATGTCATATCCAAACCGTCGGCTAAAGCCGAAAGCGCGGATTCCAGTTCCGAAGAGCTGATATTTTTAGAGGTGCTTTTGAACAGCACCCGCATGAAAAAGCGGTTCTCGGCGATATCGTCATATTGCTGGGCATCGAATATATCGCCACCAACGCGGAAAATGAGCTCAGAGATCTTAACGACAATCCCCGGCCGATTTGGACAAGAAAGCGTCAGGGCGAAACTGGTTTCAGTCATGCAACCTCTCCCGACTGCAGGTGATGTAAGCGATCCCCCAACCACTTGTTGAAGCTTTCGGCGTAGGAGCGGAACACAGCGACGTTGATGTTTCCGCTGCCTGTGGGAGGGAACCAAACCAGTCCCGCGAAGTGAGCGATCTTGGTCGGCGCGGCGTAACCTGGGTTGAAAACCAGCGGGTCGAAATCAACGGCACTTCCATAGGACATGAGGTGCAGTCCCATATCCGACGGCATAGTGAAGATGACACGTGCATCCGATTTATGGATTGCATGAACAGTGGCTGGGGGGGATATGTCAGCGAGCGGCCCGACGACCATCCATTGGTTATGACCCGTCCAGACGATGTCTGTATCTCGAACTGTCAGGCATCGACACGGGCGCGGCAGCTCCACGTCAGATATCTGGGGACGCGAGCCGTCGGCCATCTGGCCTGGGCTGAGTGACCAGTCAGCGACTGATGCGTCCACTAAAGGAAAGATTGGCTCCACAACAGGCGCGTGCGCAACAAGACTAGGCAAGGAGCTTCTCCCGGTTGGGATCGACGAATACCGGCGAACAGGCTTCGAGACGGACGCGCATATTCCTGACGGGATCAAACGCGGTCAGTTGGCGCCCAAGCCTTTCATCTCCGCCTGTTACCAGCGCAAGCCCGATGGCCCGTCCAAGGGTCGGCGAATAGGCCGCGGAGGATACAAATCCCAGATCGTTCTCCGGCGTGGTGTCCGCTTCAGGCAGGAAGAGATGGGCGCCCGCCGCAAAGACGTCTCCGCTGTCAACAGTACGCACGCCGATCAATCTCTGACGTTCAGGTGCGTGAAGCAGAGGACGCTCGCTCATGCGTCGGCCGATATAATCCTTTTTCTGCGATTGCATGCCCGCCATGCCAAGGTCGAAGGCGGTCGTCTGGCCATTGAGCTCTGGCCCAGCGGGGTGTCCCTTTTCGATGCGCATTACCCCGAGCGCTTCTGTTCCATAGGGCGCGATGCCAAAGTCTTTGCCGACTTCCATCAACGATTCCGCTAGCGAATATCCATATCGCGCCGGGACCGCGATTTCATAGGCCAGTTCGCCTGAGAAGGAGAGGCGGAACACCCGACCCGCCACGCCCCCAATGGTCGCGCTGGTGGCGCCCATGTACGGCAAAGCGTCATTCGACACATCGATATCGACAAGCCTCTGTAAGACGTCTCTCGATCGCGGCCCTGCCAGGGCATATTGCGCCCATTGGTCCGTCGTCGAAACAAAGGAGACATCCAGGGAGGGCCAAAGGCACTCGTGGCAGAACTTCATATGTTCGAAAACAGCGCCCGCCTTCGCCGTCGTTGTGGTCATCACATAGTGTTCGTCGGACAGGCGCGCAGTCGTGCCGTCGTCCATTGCAAACCCATCCTCGCGCAGCATCAGACCGTAACGGGCTTTGCCAACGGGCAGTTTCTGCCACGCATTGATATAGAGACGCTCAAGAAAGGTTCTGGCGTCACGGCCGACCAGTTCGATTTTTCCAAGGGTGGACACATCGCAGAACCCGACGCTCGACCGAACAGTTTCCACTTCGCGATCGACGCTCTTACGCCAGTGTGTTTCACCGGGCTTCGGAAAATACTGGGCCCGCAGCCAATCACCTGTTTCAACGAACACCGCACCAACTTCTTCCGCCCAGCGGTGACTTGGTGTTTGACGCACAGGTCGAAAATCTGGCCCGGATGCTTCGCCCGCCAAAGCACCTACAGACACCGGTGTGTAGGGGGGCCGGAAGGTGGTCACGCCCACCTCCGGTATGGACTGGTTTTGCGCGTCGGCCAGCACGGCAAGCCCATTGGCGCTTGACGTGCGGCCCTGATCGGTTGCCATGCCAAGCGTCGTATAGCGCTTTACATGCTCAACGGACCGGTAGCCTTCCGCATTCGCCTGTTCGATGTCGCTTGCAGCCACATCGTTTTGGAGATCGACAAATGCTTTGCCGCTGCTTGTCGCCACCCGCCACACGGGCAAGAAGTCATGAGGTTCTGATGGCAGCACTTCAAACGACGATGCGCCAGGCGGTGCGATGCCCAGACGTTTCAGAGCGGTATGGGCCGCTACTTCACCGCTCAATGCCGCGTCTCTGGTCGTCACCGCACCCACCAAAGGACCGGCATAGGAAATCGTCCCCGTCGCTTCGGGCGGCACAAAAGCTTTCTGGTCCTCAGACCAGGTAGGCTTTCGGCCGAGATGACAGGACAGGCCAATGTTGGGCGACCAACCACCGGAGACCGCCAGCAGGTCGCAGGGGAGTTTCGACTTGATGCCGTCTCGATCTCGGACTGTCACATATTTGAGCTTTTGACCGCCATGCGCCTGGTCCACGACACCGCCCAGCATGACCCATGCGCCAATTCCTTTGCGCACCTCATCCGCCACATGCTCCCGCGGGTCGATTATTGCAGCCACCTCGACACCAGCGGTTACCAGATCGTGCGCGCTCTGCCAGCCTTCGTCAGTGGACGTAAACACAACCGCCTGTGACCCCGGCCGAAGAGCATATCGATTTGCATACGCCTGCGCTGCAGAGGCGAGCATCACGCCCGGTAGGTCGTTACCGCCAAATATAATGCCCCGCTCATTGCTGCCGGTTGCCAGGATGATCTGGCGTGGGAGGATCTTCCAATAGGTCTCGCCGGTTGCGTCTTGCGTAGCGGTTTCAATGGCGCCGGCGACAGGTCCATCGTAAAGGCCGAAGACTGTTGTTCTGTGCATGACCGTTACGTTCGGAAGGCGCGATAGTTCATCAGCGACGCCATGGACCCAGTCGAGACCTGATGCCGTACTTGTTTGTTTCAAATTCAGGATGGACCCACCCAACCGCACATCATCATCAATTATGACAACGCGGGCACCGGCCCTCGCCGCAGTGACAGCAGACGCCAGACCGGCGGGACCCCCACCAACAACGAATAGGTCACAATGAATGTGCTTACGTTCATAAATGCCCGGATCGGGCAAACCGCTCAGCCGGCCGAGGCCGGCGGCGCGGCGGATCAGAGGCTCATAGACCCGCTCCCAAAAAGAAGACGGCCACATGAAAGCCTTGTAGTAGAAGCCACCGCTGATGATCGGGCCCAGGAGCGAATTCACCGACAGGAGATCAAGTTTCAGATTGGGCCACCGATTTTGGCTCCGGACCTCGAGACCCGCACTCAGCGGTACAGTGGTCGCTTTGAGGTTTGGCGTCTGGTGGGATCCGGTCCCTACCTGCACCAGCGCGTTGGGTTCAGACGAGTCAGATGTGAAAACACCCCTGGGCCGATGATATTTGAAAGACCGGCCAACGAGAGAGATCCCATTTGCGAGCAATGCGGACGCAATCGTATCGCCCTCATAGCCTTCAAGGAGCTTGCCGTCGAACGTGAAGGAGAGGCGCTTTTTGCGGTCAATCAATCCGCCGCTCCGATTTCGATGTGCCTGACTCATGGCCGCTCCCTCACCGGCTCCGATGAGAGCACTTCGTGGGAGCGCGTGTCGCGGGTGACGATGAGCCAGCTGCCGCAACCTGAACTATGGCGCCAGAGCTCACGATGCGGACCAGCGGGATTGTCCCGCAGGTAGACATAGTCCGCCCACTGCTCGTCACCGTCTTCGTAATCCGGCCGATCAAGAAGGGCCGCGTCGCCAAGATAGCTGAACTCGGTCGACAGGCGGTTTCCGCAATGTGGGCAAGGGATGATCATGAGTACATCTAGTGCAGGTTCGGCTGTGCGCCCTGCCCCTTTTCATCCAGAACAGCACCCCGCCCGAAGCGGTCCAGCGCGAACGCCGCCGCGTCGGCATGTGGTTCGTCTTTCGCGATCAGGTGCGCGAAGCAAAGTCCGCTTGCGGGTGTCGCCTTGAAGCCGCCATAGCACCAGCCGGCGTTGAGATAGAGTCCCTCCGTTGGTGTTTTGTCGATGATGGGACTCCCGTCCATCGACATATCCATAATGCCACCCCAGTGGCGCAAGACCTTCGTCCTGCCGATCATCGGCATGATTGACATGGCGCCTTCGCAGACATCTTCGACCGTTCCCAAACCGCCGCGCTGCGCATAGCTGTTATAGCCATCGAGATCGCCGCCAAAAACGAGGCCGCCTTTGTCCGACTGGCTGACATAGAAGTGCCCGGCTCCATAGGTCACGACCGTGTTTAAGATCGGCTTCAGACCCTCGGTCACGAAAGCCTGCAGGACATGACTTTCGATGGGGAGCCGCATGCCCGCCATCTCGGCGACAATCCCGCTGGCGCCGGCGACAGCGACACCCACCTTATTCGCACCAATGAAGCCCCGCGTTGTCTCTACACCTAGGATCTTGCTGTTGGAGATGCGCATCCCCGTCACTTCGCAGTTCTGGATGAGGTCAACGCCCCGCTGATCTGCCGCCCGGCCATATCCCCAGGCCACGGCATCGTGACGGACCGTGCCGCCTCTCCGTTGCAGGAGACCGCCAAGAACGGGAAAACGTGCCTGGTCGAAATTGAGTGTCGGCACCATTTTGCGCACGGCGGCCGCATCCAGTAACTCAGCATCCACACCGTTCACCCGCATGGCATTGCCGCGGCGCGCGAAAGCCTGCCCCTGCACGTCATTGTGAAACAGGTTCAGCACACCGCGCTGACTGACCATAGTGTTGAAGTTCAGATCCCGCTCCTGGCGCTCCCAAAGTTTCATCGCGAGCTCATAGAAACGGATATTCTCTGGAATCAGATAGTTCGACCGGACGATTGTGGTGTTGCGCCCGACATTGCCGCCACCGATCCAGCCCTTTTCCAGGACTGCTACGTTGGTAATCCCAAATTCTTGTGCCAGAAAGTAGGCCGTCGCCAATCCATGCCCACCGCCACCGATGATGATGACGTCATAGGAAGACGCTGGCTCCGGCTCCCGCCAGACCGGCTTCCAGTTCTTGTGCCCGCTCAGGGCATTGCGCAACAGATTGAAGGCTGAGTATCGCATTGCTTGCCATGTTCAAGCCCGGCGACCGCACGACGGCTTTGTCAGCAATCGCGGGTGTAGGAGCGCTCCCATTCCGTCAGGTGGCGGCTATATTCGTTCCACTCCACCATTTTCAGCTTGGTGTATGACGCAACAAACTCTTCGCCCAGACCATTCCCAAGTTCCTCCGACTGCTCCAGGCAACGCAACGCATCCAGCAGGTTGAACGGCAATTTCTTGTCGGCGTAGGCCTCATCGTCGCCATGCTCGTACATATCGATATCGAGGCGAGGGCCTGGGTCACGCTTATTGGTGATGCCGTCCAGGCCTGCGGCCAGCACGCCTGCAGGCAAGAGGTAGGGGTTCGCCGCCCCATCCGCCAATCTCACCTCGATCCGGTCGCTATCCGGTATACGGATCATGTGGGTCCGGTTGTTGCCGGTATAACTCAGCGTGTTGGGGGACCAGGTTGCGCCCGAAGCGGTGCGCGGCGCATTGATCCGCTTGTAGCTGTTGACCGTGGGATTTGTGAGCGCTGCGAGCCCTCGGCCTGATTGCAGAAGACCTCCGATAAACTGATAGGCCATCGACGAGAGGCCCAGCTCGCCCGCTGGATCATGAAATGCATTGGTCCCGGTTTTGAGATTCCACACGGATGCGTGCATATGGCAGCCATTACCGGTGAGGTCCGCAAAGGGCTTCGGCATGAAAGTGGCGATATACCCGTGCTTTTCAGCAATAGCCTTGGCCATAAACTTGAAAAAAGCGTGGCGATCGGCTGTCACCAGGGCGTTCGCATAACCCCAATTCATTTCGAATTGGCCGTTGGCATCTTCGTGATCGTTTTGATAAGGCTCCCACCCCATTGCCAGCATGGCGTCGCAAATTTCGGCAATCACGTCGTAGCGCCGCAGGAGAGCGCTTTGGTCGTAACAGGGTTTGCTTTGAGTGTCTCTCGCGTCCGACACATTGTCTCCATCAGGACTTAGCAGAACAAACTCGCACTCGACGCCGGTTTTGAGTTCATAGCCAAGCTCTGCAAGCTTTGCCATTTGGCGTTTCAGCACATTGCGCGGCGCATGTTCAACGGGCTGTCCCTCCATCACGGGATCCGCCGGCATCCACGCAATCTCAGGCTTCCAGGGCAATTGGAAAATCGTCGATGCATCCGGCACGCCGAACATATCCGGATCCGAGGGGCCCATATCAAGCCAGGCGGCGAAGCCCGCAAAACCAGCACCCTCCTCCGTCATATCGTCGACGGCGGATGCAGGAACCAGTTTGGAGCGCTGCACACCGAACAGATCGGTGAAGGAAATCAGAAAGTATTTGATGCCTTGCTTACTGGCATAATCCGCTAGCGGTCGAGACATGGGTGTTCTCCCTTTCGCGTCATGGTGCGTATCATCTGTTTTGGCCGGGGATCCAGTTGGTTCCGGCGAGCGGGATCCGCGCCATCGCGGCCGCCTCCAAAGAAAGCGCTGCAAGATCTTCTGGCTCCAGATTGTGGACATTGCTCTTTCCGCATGCCCGAGCGATGGTCTGTGTTTCCAAGGTTAAAACCGACAAGTAGTTGGCGAGCCGTCTGCCGGCGGCAACCGGATCCAATCGCGCTGCTAGCTCCGGGTCTTGCGTTGTGATGCCAGCGGGATCGCGGCCTTCGTGCCAATCATCATAGGCGCCAGGAACCGTGCCGAGCGCTGCGTATTCCTTCTCCCAGCGGGGATCATTGTCCCCAAGTGCCACCAAAGCCGCCGTGCCGATCGAGACGGCGTCCGCGCCAAGGGCCAGGGCCTTGGCGACATCAGCGCCATTCCGGATGCCGCCGGATACAATCAGTTGCACCTCGCGGTGAACGCCGAGATCCTTGAGCGCATCTACCGCCGGTGGGATTGCCGCCAAGATGGGGATGCCCACATGCTCGATGAATACTTCCTGCGTGGCGGCGGTGCCGCCCTGCATCCCATCAAGCACAACGACATCCGCACCAGACTTCACTGCAAGGGCGACGTCATAATAGGGGCGCGTGGCACCGACCTTCACATAGATGGGCTTCTCCCAATCGGTGATTTCGCGCAGTTCCTCGATCTTGATCTCAAGGTCATCGGGACCGGTCCAGTCGGGATGACGGCAGGCAGAACGCTGATCAATGCCTTTGGGTAAGGTCCGCATCTCAGCAACGCGATCGCTGATTTTCTGGCCGAGCAACATGCCGCCGCCGCCAGGCTTCGCTCCTTGGCCAACAACCACTTCGATGGCGTCCGCCTTGCGCAGGTCATCCGGGTTCATGCCATAGCGGGACGGCAAATATTGGTAGACCAGCTGATCCGAATGACCTCTTTCCTCTGGGGTCATTCCGCCGTCACCAGTCGTCGTTGATGTGCCGGCAATGTTTGCGCCCCGTCCGAGAGCTTCTTTTGCCTGCCCAGATAGAGAGCCGAAACTCATGCCGGCAATGGTGATGGGGATCTTAAGCTCAATAGGCTTTTTGGCGAAGCGGGTGCCCAGCGTGACAGAAGTAGAACAGGTCTCACGGTATCCCTCTAGCGGGTAGCGGGAAACGGAGGCACCGAGAAAAACAAGATCATCAAAATGCGGGACACGCCTTTTTGCGCCGCCGCCGCGAATGTCATAGATGCCTGTGGCGGCCGCGCGCCGGATTTCCGACAGTGTATGCGGATCAAACGTCTCAGACAGACGCGGTTCAGTTTGGGGATTGGTCGCGTCAGACATTAGTACGCCCCCGCATTGTCGACTTTGAAGTTATAGAGAGTCCGCGCCGAGCCATATCGGGTGAATGCGTTGATATCGACCTCATCCATAAGACCGGCGCTCTTCAGAACCTCCGTGAGGCTTTCACGGGCGGCTTCGTCCATTGGTTTTTCTTCGCAGTCCGCGCCTAAGCTCGCCACGTCGCCGAGCACGTACAGCTCCGCTTCATAGATGGAGTCACCCAGCGCCTCGCCTGCATCACCCAACACAACTAAACGACCGGCCTGCGCCATGAAGGCTGACATGGGCCCCACCGACCCTTTGACGACAATGTCGGCACCCTTAAGCGATATGCCGCACCGTGCAGACGCGTTGCCATCAATGATGAGCAGGCCTCCATGGGCCGTTGCGCCGGCCGACTGACTGGCATCACCCTGGATATGGACTCGTCCCGACATCATGTTTTCGGCGACGCCGACACCCGCAGAGCCTGTGACAGACACGCGCGCCTGCTGGTTCATGCCGGCGCAATAGTAGCCAACGTGCCCGTGAATGTTCACGTCCACTTCCGCGTCCATTCCAGCGGCAATGGCATGGCGACCCGCGGGATTGCGCACGTCAAATCTTGATGAGGAGCCCGCCTCTATCTGGTGCAAAGCCGCGTTACACTCGCGGACTGTTGTTTCAGAGAGATCAAACTCACTCACGCCGCGTGCTCCCAGAAGTAGACTTTACCGGGCTCGGGCTCCCAAACCTTGGCGCTCTCGATGCCAGGCAGTCCGGCAAGGGCACGGTATTCCGACCCAAAGGCGATCAGGTCTTCCGTCTCGGCCATAACAGCAGGCTTGCAGGCGATCGGATCTCTCAGAACCCCAAAGCCATCAGCCGTTCCAACAACAAAGGTGAAAAAACCATCGAGGTCTGAAAGCGACCCCTCGAGGGCGTCAGCCAGACCAAGCCCCTGACCCAGGCGCCAGGTTAGATAGGCGGACGCCACCTCAGAATCATTGTCCGAGGTGATTTCTATTCCCTCTCGCAGCAATTTTCTTTTCATCGATGCATGGTTGGACAGAGAGCCATTGTGCACGAGGCACAGGTCCGGCCCCGTGGTGAAGGGATGCGCGCCGTCCGTCGTCACCGCGGACTCCGTCGCCATGCGCGTGTGCCCCAATGCATGGGTGCCGGTCATGCCTTCCAGGCCATATGCAGTCGTTACATGCTCCGGCAACCCGACGCCTTTGAACAGGCTCATATATTTGCCCGTCGCCACCACCCGAATATCGAGCTTTGCCAAACGTGTCAGAACACGCTCGACACTTTCTTCCGGTACCTGAAGCACGGTGTGATCGTCAGCTTCGACTGATTTAATGCCGGCTACGCCCAGTTCCGACAGCGCGCCTTCGCGCGAACGGACGGTGATTTTCTTGAACCCGTCAATACTGTCGCCAAAGACGGCAAAGCCTGCACTGTCCGGCCCGCGGTCCGACATGCTGACAAGCATCGGCGCGAGTAACGCACCCATTGACGCTTCATACCGCTCAGTCTTGGCAAAGAGCCCGACAATCCCACACATCTCACTATCTCCTTGGCGAGACATTACGAGACCGGCTTAAACGATGTCAACTGGTAAGAAATTATTTTTCTTGATAGGAAATTCTGGATATGCCACCTTTTCGTCTGCAAATCGTGACGCAATCGGGTATCGAATTGAACGACGGTATCAACCAGGAGCGATTTCCTTGGCCAAACAAGAAAAATATCAAACGTCTTCCGGCGCACCGCGCCCAAGAAGCGAAATGGCTGTTGAGCAATCGGTCGGCCTCACCGTGCGTCGACTTCGCACAAGTCAGGACATGAGTGTTGGTGAACTTGCCGCGGCGGCCGATATTTCCATCGGCATGCTAAGCAAGGTTGAAAATGGTCAGATCAGTCCTTCGCTTACGACGCTGGAGAAACTCTCCGGGGCGCTGAATACGCCGCTCAGTCGTTTCTTTGCCGACTTTGATGAGAGCAGAGATTGTTCCTACGTTCCGGCCGGAGAGGGCGTTGCCATCAGCCGCAAAGGCACAAAAGCAGGTCATGAATATCGAATGTTGGGCGCCACGCTAGCGGGGGACGTTTCCGTGGAGCCCTACCTCATCACGCTCGCGAAGAACGCCAAACCTTATTCACAGTTCCAGCATGAAGGCACCGAACTCATCTACATGCTCTCTGGTTATGTCGATTATCGGCATGGAGATAGTATCCATCAGTTGAAGCCGGGCGATACATTGATGTTTGACTCTGCCGCGCTCCATGGCCCTGAAAATCTGGTCGAGCTCCCCGCCACCTACCTGTCAGTGATTGTCTATCCTCGGCATTAGGACATAAGGGCAAGCTGCCGCGTTTGTGATGATCCGGTTTGCGTCCCGAATGGCTTCTGATCTAAGCGCTCGTAGGGGCGGCCTCTCCAGCTTGGGCAAAGAGTGTTTCCCAGATTGATTTCCCAAGCGCATCGTAGCGAAGCATCGCGTCATAAACGCTACGCCGAAGAGCGGTGTCCACGAAACCGTTGGGCAATAGTGGATCGTGTGTCAGCACGCTAACGACGGCGGATCCAATTTCGAGCACCTCCCGCGCCGCAGCTGCTTGAGACTTTGACGCCAGAGCAGCCTCGCTCGCTTCCATAGCCTTCAAGGCTGCACTGTAGCTCGCCTCTAATTCGCGCCTGTCCCACAAACTACCAATGGACTCCGACTGCGGATGTATGAGGTCTTCGGCGCGGAGAACAATTGCGTCTGCGTCAAGGCCCAATCGTCTCAGTTCGTCTGCCAGCGTGTCTGTCGCAAGGGAGATGTTATTCGGGCGCACCCATAGACCCTCTTTGAACTCAGCAAAGCCGCCTAGCATCAACGCTCTGTTACGCGCTCTGAGCGCTTTCCGATCACTTCGCCCGAGATGGGACACGTGCACACAAAACCACCCGCCGTCCCAATCGACCAGGCGGTTATCCTGTCTTTGCCACGCACGCGATGCTTCATAAAGCGGCTCGCCACCTTCGCCAATTCCGTACCATCCACGCTCCTGGAGCGACAGCACGCCATCGCTCACCAGGCGGTTGGTCGCAACCCGTACGGCGGACTCCTCAATGCCGAACACATTTCCGCCAAGGATCAGCTTGGGGATCGGAAGTGCCTCGTCATCCAACGCGCCGAACAGCGAAAGAACAAGCCGTTTTGCGGACATAGGCGTGTTCAGGGCGTCAACAAATCCATTGTTGTTTTTAGCCATTGACTCTCATTACACTAAATGACATAAATTGCTAATTCTCGTAATATATAGGTGTTGGAATGAACTTATCTAATTATCTCAATCGAGACGAGTTGCGTTCAATCCGCGAAAGCTCTGATCTGGTCGCTCTTTGGCTCATACTCTCAAACTACACGCTGATTGCGTTGGGTTTTGCCATTTTCATCATCTGGCCAAATCCGCTGACGTTCCTATTGGGTGCCATGATTCAGGCTGGGCGCATTCTGGGGCTTGTTGTGCTCAATCATGACGCATCGCACTCATCGCTCTTCAAAACCAAAAGTCTCAACCGCCCGATTGCACGGTGGCTGCTCGCCGGTCCGAGCCTTAGCGATTTCGACAGCTATAAGGCGGGGCATCTGAAGCACCACAAGTTTGCCGGGACCCCAGATGATCCGGATATTCCTTTCGTCAAAGGTTATCCGACTTCGCCTGCGAGCATGCGACGGAAGTTTATCCGGGACATCTCAGGCCAAACCGGTATTCGAGACCTCATCTATCTTCTCAAAGTCTCCACCCTGAAGAAACGTCTTCCTTTCCTGGTCTCTCATGCTTTTTTGATTGCGTCGCTGGCGGCTGCAGGATCGGTCATTGCCTACAGCCTCTGGTGGGTTGGCTTTATCTTTTTCTATCCTGCCTTTATGCGGATCCGGGTTATGGGCGAGCATGGTGCTGTGGCACAGCTGATTGATGAGGACCCTCGGCGCAACACGCGGACGACACTCTCCAACCCGATTGAGCGTCTGTTCATCTCCCCCAATTATGTGAACTACCACTGCGAGCATCACACGCTGGCCAACGTGCCCGGCTACAAGCTTCCAAAGCTGCACAAGCTTCTCAAGTCGCGCGGCTTCTACGATCAGCACCCTTATGCCGTCGAAAAGGGATATCTGCGAGTTGTAAAGCGCTGCATTGGGTCGCCGGAGGATCGTCCCGCGGTTGTGAGTGCCAAAGGCGCTGCCTCTTACGCGGAAATGAGCTAGCCGCTCCTAACGTTCCACCTCCCCCAAACTTATCAGCGAGTGCGGTGCGAAAGCCCAAGTCGCATCGCCCGCGCGCCCTACAAAAGGTACGAGAACATGTTCAATGCGATTGTCGCAACAGAGAATGATGGGAAGGTTTCAGCAGACTTACGGCAACTCTCGGACGCTGACCTTCCATCAAAAGAGGTTCTGGTTGAAGTCGACTACTCAACACTGAATTACAAGGACGGCCTCGCGCTCACCGGCGCTGCGCCTGTCATCACGTCTTTTCCCATGGTTCCCGGTATCGATCTCGCTGGCACTGTGGTGGAAAGCAGTGATGCGCGGTGGACCGCTGGTGACAAGGTCGTTGTGAATGGGTGGGGTCTCTCGGAACGACATTGGGGTGGTTATAGTCAACGGGCGCGAGTTTCGGCCGACTGGTTGGTGAAGCTGCCGGTTGTGTTCACGACCCGCCAGGCCATGGCTATCGGCACGGCAGGCTACACGTCGATGCTCTGTGTGCTGCGGCTTGAAGAGCTTGGCGTCAAGCCAGAAGGCGGTCCTGTCATTGTCACCGGTGCGAGCGGTGGTGTCGGGAGCATCGCCATCGCCATTCTGAGCAAGCTTGGCTACGATGTGGTGGCCTCAACAGGCCGCCTGGCGGAAGCAGATTATCTGATGTCTCTTGGCGCCGCTGAGATTATCGACCGGAACACGCTCTCCACTAAGGGACACTCTATGCAGGAAGAGCGGTGGCAGGGCGGCGTCGACACAGTCGGCAGTGACACCTTGTTCAATGTTCTAGCGGGCATCAAATATGGCGGCGCCGTCGCCGCCACCGGGCTTGCTCAGGGTGTCGATCTGCCGGCTAATCTGTTTCCGTTCATTCTCCGCCACATAACGCTTGGGGGTGTCGACAGTGTGATGCAGCCCTTTGAGGCGCGCCAAAAAGCTTGGGCACGCCTTGCGGAGGATCTCGATCCTCAGAAGCTGGACAGCACGACACATGAAATCGGGTTAGAAGAGGTTCTCTCTTACGCGCCAAAAATCCTAGCAGGCGAGGTTCGCGGGCGAACCATTGTCGATGTCAATCGCTAATTCCCATCCGAAAGCAGCACAGCCAACTCAAGGAAAAACATGATGGCGTATGGGCTTCAATTCGACCTGACTGGAAGGCGCGTTCTGGTGACGGGTGCCGCGCGAGGTATCGGACGATCAACCGCTGAACTTCTTGTCGCGTGCGGCGCTCAGGTCATCGTGAATGATCTTCAGGAAGCAGACGCCTCAAACGCCGCAGAAGAGATTGGGGCTGTGGCAGGCTTCGGTGCGGATGTCTCGGACGAGAAGGAGGCAGACCGGCTGCTTAGCCGTACCGTCGACGCGATGGGTGGGTTGGACGGTCTTGTGAACAATGCCGGGAAACTGGAGCGGGCAGCTGGCACAAAGAGACAATCGCTATCCGACTGGCGGCGGGTAATGGAGGTGAATCTACAAAGCATTTTTTTGTTATCGAAGAGCGCAGCGGCTGTGATGCCGCCCGGTGGTGCGATCGTGAATGTTGCGTCCGTTGCCGGCCTCCGCGCGATGCCTGCGGCAAACGCTTACAGCGTTTCCAAGGCTGGGGTCGTGATGATGACACAAACCATGGCGTGCGAGCTGGTTCGCTATGGCCTGCGGGTCAACGTGGTAGCCCCGGGATTTGTAGAAACGCAAATGGTTCAGGACTACCAACAGCAAGGGAAGTTTGACCTCTCCGCCGCCGCCAGCCGAACACCGATGGGGCGATTGGCGAAACCAGAAGAAATTGCGAACGCCATTCTGTTTTTACTCTCAGATCTTGCCTCCTACGTCACCGGGGCCGCGGTGCCTGTCGATGGCGGTTGGACCGCCTTTGGTGGCATTGGAGACGCCGCATTCGTTCCACAGACAGGTTCGGCAATTCGGTAACTGAGCAAAACAGGTCGTCTTCCACTGACTCTCTGCTACTCTCTTTTTCAAAGACAAACTGGGGAGAGATCAATGGCTAACGACAAACCGAGCTTCGGATGGGGACACATAAACATCAATGTGCGCGATCTCGATCGCTCCATCACCTTTTATGAGAAGCTGGGCTTCGAGGTTTTTATTCCGGCCATTCCCTACCTTGACCTCAACACTTCGACAGACCATCAGGCCCTTCCCAATGGCGCGGCCACGGCCCTGGGGGTTTCCCAAGGCACGCGCGGACGGGCGTGCATTATGCAACTAGACGATGGCTTGCCGAAACTCGATCTCACGGAATTTACTGATCTGGAGCAGCGCGCGCCGCTAACGAACGCGGACACCGGTCTTGTGCGGATCTGTCTTGTCTCCCAGGACTTGCCGAGCGACGTTGCCCGTCTCAAGGCGGACGGCGTTGAGTTTCTCTCCGAACCTCAAGAAGGCCATGGAGGCCTGGGCGACATCGCGGTTTGCAAAGACCCGGACGGGACACTGATCGAACTGCTCCAGGTCTATCTGGACCGATGGCAGGCGATATTGAGCCCCGACTGAGCGCAGCAACTATGCGCGCTTGATAAAGCAGGTCAGTCGTCGAACCCGACGAAGACGGTTGCTTCCTCGACACTCTTTCGCTCAGAGACCACGGCGTTCGCAGGAAAGCTGTCATCGGGCCAGCCCAGCGCCACCGCTTTCATAATGACCTGGTCGTCGGCGATCCCCGCATGTTCCCGCACTACGGGCGATTGCATGATGCCTTGACTGTTGATGACCGCGCCAAGTCCGCGCGACCATGCCGCATTCACCAAAGCGGTGGTCACCGCACCGCAGTCGAACGGCGTGTCGTCGCTGTCGGCTAAGTCACGGTCATAGGTGATGATCACGCACACCGGCGCATCGAATTGCCGGAAACCGCGCAATACCCAATCCTGCCGCGCTTCTTTGTCTTCACGCGCAATGCCCATGGCTGAGAATAATTGTTTGGCGACACCGATCTGGCGCTCGCGGTGCTTACCGTCGAACGGCTGACCGATCCGGAACTCCCGCGAATGGGGCACCCCCGCCAGATTACGCTCCGTGTTACCCGCACGGATCCGGTCCAGTGGTTCACCGGAGATCACGTAGAAACTCCATGGCTGCGTGTTCATCGACGATGGCGCGCGCATCGCGAGCCCAAGAATCTCTTCGATCAGCGCCTTCGGCACGGGGTCGGGTTTATAGCCGCGGATGCTCCGGCGGCCCAGAATTACGTCATCAAACTGCATGGCTGGTCCTTGAGAATTGCTTGATGGCGAAGACATATCGGGTATTGCCAGTTGGAACAAGCCAGCTGGCGCGTGGCGACAGGAAACTGACCGTCCGGCCCGATCTGTCATGTGAGGCCGACGATCTGGGCGGATTATTGAGGGCCGGGCACCTGGTGCCGCCACAGGATCGTATTGTCCAGCTTGATGTCGCCGGACCAGATGAGCGAAGCGGACGGGTCCCATTCGATGTCGTTGTAGCCGAAGCGCGCGCCTATCTCTTCCTTTGTGTATTCGGTGGCAGCAACCCAGCCGGTCGCGTCAAATCCCGGCTCGCGCCAGCCCTGCGGCTCTTCGGTGATATTGAAGGTGCAATCGGTCTCGGGCTGGGTGGATTTTTCGCAGTCCGGGTTGAGCGGCGCCTTATGCACCACAAGCCCACGCCAGTGCTTGGAGGTTGCGGTCACCACCTTGCCGGTGCCGGCCTCTGTGATCTGGGCGATGAAGCCACCATCGCCGATCTGCTGAAAGAACGTGAAGCTATTGCTGACCGGGAACAGACCGAAGAACGACCCGATATATTCTAGCCCACTGTCATTCTCGATGTAGTCCCGCGTCACCACGGCGATGGTGAGCGGGTAGGCCGCTTTGAAGGTGAAGGTATCGGAATTGAAGGACCGGATCTCGGTAACCGGCACGGAGTCCTCGCCCACCAGCTCTCCGTTGACGTAGAAGGCAAACCAGTTGTCCGCCCAGACCGAGACGGTGAATTCGGCGTCCACCCCCGCGTCATCAGGTGCGGCGGGCTGCCCGCTCGCGGCGCCGACCCCCAGTCCCGTGAGCAGGAGCATTGATGCAGCCGCGCGGCGAAGCGTCGTCAAAAGTCTGCTGGTCATCGCCTGTCGTCCTTCGATGTCATGTGCCGTCTTATGCTAACCGTGCCAGAGTGAGCTGCCTGCGGCTCCCTCAAACACTGCCGTGAATAGTCGGTATCAGCAATAGCGATTATCGTTCCGGCTGGCCCGCGCGCTAAGCTGATTGCGGATTTGCGCTCGTCTGTGTTGGAGCTCGCCTAAACCCTCGGTAGTGGCACCGAACGGGCGAGCGCATGTCCAAGCCAGGAGGAGCTAAAGAATGGGCACAAGCAGCGCCGGACAAACCGTTGAATCGAGAGATCTGAACGAGGCCATCGCCTTGCTAATGAGATGGTGGGGCATTTTCGAAGCGCCGGCGCATGTCGATCGTGCGCCATTTCTTGAGCGGCTGTTCACCTCCGATGTCGAGATCAATATTGCCGGCACCAAAGCGTCGGGGCGCGATCAGGTCACAGCAGGCATTCTGGCCATGCCCCAAGTCGGGCGACGGTCCCATGACCTGATTGACGTCGACCTTTCACCGCTTGACCAAAACATTGTCGCGATGACAGCCCGCTTTTTCTATCAAATTGAAGAAGAGGACGGTTCTTTGCGGAGTGCCGAAGGCAGCTATGACATAGAGCTTTTTCGCGAAGCTGATGGTCGCCTGTTCATCAAAAAAGTCAGTGGCGATGTTGGCACGCCAATTGAGCGTCCGAGTTTTGTCGAAAGCTATATCGTAAACCGGGCCAAAGCGGCCATCTTTGAGTTTCAATCCTTCGTAGATTCTCTTGACCCCGACCACCCGGTTTTGCCCGACATCATTCTCGATGGCGCCGAGTTTCACAATTTGGGCGATGTTGCCTCAAGCGCGGAGGACCCCGGCGCGCCGCCGTCTGTGCCCGTTAAAGGGTTGGAAGAGCTTAAGGCGCGGTGCGCAGAGGCCGCCAAACTGCTGCGCCATAATGAGCATCGCGCGCTGGAAGATTTCTCCCTGGAAGCGCTCGGCGCCGACCGCTACCAGGTCGCCGCCCAATTCGACTGGCATGGCGAGACGATGACCGGCAACCTGCTGGAAACCCACCACCCGAGACACTGGATATTGAAGGATACGGGCGAGCGCTTCATGAAGGTTGAAACCCTGCTGCCTTAGTAGCAACCACAAATCAGCCGGCCGCGATGATCTCATTGAAGAAGGCGATGATCTTTTGATTGCCCGCCCGCCCCATGGCTGTTGGCAGACCGTTATAGCCATGGGGTGCTTCTGGATACACCTCAAGCTGCGTTTGGTTGCCCGCCGCTTGCCAGCGCGCTGCCATGAAGAGCGTGTCGTCCAAAAGCGGGTCTTGGGTTCCCACCGAAAACAGTGTGGGAGGCATGCCGGATATGTCACGATAAAGAGGCGACAGTGCGGGGTTCCGCCGCTCCTCAAGCGACACACCCGGCAAACACATTCCATAGAGCCAATTCAGGTAAGGCGTGGATAGCGCCAGAAATTCGTCGCCCCAGCCCCTCTGAGATGGCGTCATGGACAGGTCGTAGATGCCATAACACAGTTTGAGCGCGCCCACCCTCTCAAGCAGTTTGGGGTCACGGTCACGAACGCGGAGCGTACCGCTTAGAGCCAGGTGGGCGCCTGCGGATTCACCGCCAATGCAAATAAGGCCCTCGTCAAATAGGTCGAGCAGCGCTACGAGTGATGCTTCAACATGCGAAATGATGGCTGGCAGGTGTGTATCGGGTGCGAGCGGATAATCGATACTGACCACTTGCATGCCGGTCTTGCGCGCGAGCTGCCATAGCAACACATCTTGCTCGTAGATGGAGCCGAGTGCCCACCCGCCACCATGAAAGTGGAGATAGGTTCCCTTCGGGTTTTCCTGAGGAAAGACGCGGACCGTTACCGAACCCGCTTCCGTCTCAATGACGCGATCCTTTGCCTCCTCGACGACAGGGACACGGCTGCTTCCGTCTTTTCGAAAGCGCCGCGCCTGCCTCACCTTCTTGACGTCGGTTTGCGACGGGTCGCCCATCTTTGCGCCCTCAGCAGCAAGGAGCCTATTGACCTCTTGCTGTTCTGGCACGTGTTCGGCCAGCGCCGGGTCAGCGGTCCAGTTCATTTCCGTGCTGAATGACTTAACGGTCACGAAGATTCTCCCTTGACCCTATGGCTTGTTTGCATTGAGCGGGTGCGGCATTACCACCTACCACACCGACTCCAAGACCTTGCGCACGCTCGCCTCGCCCTCTGGCAAGTCCTGTGTCAGGCCCAGTGTTTCTGCCGCCGCGTTGCTGGCGACGATCGCTGACTCCATGGCTTTCCGGTTGCCGCCAGCCGCAGAGATCGATGTCGGCAGATCCAAGCCTGCAATAAAGCTCTCCAAGTGATCCGCCGCGTCACTGATGAACGCGGCATCCTCCTTGTCCTCGCGCGCAACACCCATCGCCTCGGCAATTTTGATCTGGGCTTGTCCGGTCTTCGGCGCCAGATAGCGCATCACGCCGGGCAAGAGAACACATGACGTAATGCCATGTGGTAGATCCATAGCGGCGCCGATCTGATGACCCAAGAAGTGGCTAAGGCGCATGCCCGACGAGCCCGCGCCGACAATCGACATCCAGGCACCAATCTGACAGGCGGCCCGGGCGTCAAGGTCATCCTGCGATCGTGATCGTGGCAGATTGCCGAGGAGGAGGCGTATAGCTTCCAGCGCCAGGGCATCGGCATAGGGGTGTGGCGTCACCGACCAAACGGCTTCTATCGCGTGATCCAATGCTTTGAGCCCTGTGCCGCACCAAAGCTCGTCCGGTGTGTAGAGTGTACAGGTGGGATCAAGAAACACGGCACGAGGCGCCGCGCGGCGGTCCATCACGAGTTGTTTTGAGTGATCCGATGCGCGGGTATAGCCCGCACCTGGTGTAAACTCGCCGGCAGACAAGGTCGTTGGGATCGCCAGTTGAGGCAGTATCCCATCAGCGCCTTCGCTCGCCAACCGGCTGAGCGCTACCTTCACTGTATCGAACACACTGCTGCCGCCGATCGACACAACGACATCGGCATCTGACTTTTGAACTGCTTCCATCAAGTCGAAAATGTCTTGTTCCGGCGAGTGCTGCCTGCACCCGGAAAACTCGCCCACAACCTTTCCACTCAGCAACGCCCTCAGGTTGCCCGTCAGGGGGGTACGGTTGTGAACGCTGTTCGAGGTTGCGATCAGCACGCGGTCGCGGCCGAGACGGGCCAGAAAATTTGGAACTTCGGAAATACAGTCGGCGCCGCTATAGACGCGATCTGGCGCCACACTGTGAAACACCCGCCCCGCTGTGTAGGACGTATCCTGAGCCATGCTGAGGTCAAGCATTTGTATATTCTTCCTTGAGGAGACGCTTATAGAGCTTGCCATTGTCGTGGCGTGGCAGCGACGTGCGGAAGTCAATTGATCGCGGGCACTTGATCGGCGACAGAACCTCTTTGCAATAATCCAAAAGCTCGTCGGCCAGATCAGCTGAGCCGGTGACACCGTTGACGGGTTGAACGACCGCTTTGACTTCCTCACCGAAGTCCGCATTGGGAATACCGAAAACGGCTGCATCAAAAACCTTCGGATGGGTGATCAACCGATTTTCGGATTCTTGCGGATAAATATTGACGCCGCCGGAAATGATCATGTTCGACTTCCGGTCTGTCAGATAGATATATCCCTCTTCGTCCACATGGCCGATGTCCCCCAACGTCATCCAGCCCTGCGGAGAGCGAATGGAAGCTGTCTTCTCTGGATCGTTGTGATACTCGAACTCTTCTTCATGCTCGAAATAGATGACGCCCGTCTCACCCGTACCCACTTCTTTCCAGGTCTCCTCATCCAGGACATGCGCGGCACCCGCCACTGGCTTCCCAATGGAGCCCGGGTGTTTCAACCACTCGTCGGCGAAAATCATTGTCCCGCCGACACCTTCGGTCCCACCGTAATATTCAAGGATGACCGGTCCAAACCAATCGATCATCGCATGCTTTACATCCGTGGGGCACGGGGCCGCGGTATGGAGCACGAGGTTTATCGACGACACATCGAAGGATTTGCGCTCCGCTTCCGGCAGTTTGAGCAATCGGACAAAGTGTGTGGGCACACAATTGAGTTGCTTGACGCCATACTTGTCGATGGTCTCCAGCACTTTCTTGGCATCAAATTTGTCCATGATGACGCTGGTGCCGCCGAACCTGTGGGCGTTCATCGAATTATGGAGTGGCGATGCGTGGTATAGCGGGCCGGGCGACAGAGAGATCGCCGTGTCGTTATATCCCACCTGATGAAACATCATGGAAACGTTGTGGGCAAAGTCGATTGGCTCATCAGACAGTGGCCGCTTAACACCTTTGGGCCGACCGGTTGTGCCCGACGTGTACATCATGTCGTCGCCGCAGCACTCATCGGATATGGGACCCGATGGTTGAGCATCACGCGCGTCTTCGTAGGAGGCGAAGCCGGCGATGTCTCCGCCTAAGGATAATTTTGTGATGTGCGCTGGAAGTTCAGCAGCGACAGCTTTCGCGGTTTCGGCAAACCTTACAGACGCTACAAAGATTTTCGCTTTTGCATCATTGACGATATAGAGGATTTCGTCCGCCGTCAGGTGCCAGCTTACAGGTGTGAAGTAGAGGCCGGACCGCTGAGCCCCCCAGGCCAGCTCAAAGAAACGCGGCGTGTTTTCCGCATGGATGACCACCACATCGCCGGGTTGCAGGCCATGAGACCGGAACAGATGAGCCGCTTGGTTGGATCGTTCGTCTAGCTCGCGAAACGTTACCGTCTCGCCAGTCTCCGCAACGATACAAGCGATACTGTCCGGCGATTTGCGTGCGTGAATTGAGGGGTGATGCCCCAATTGACTGGAATTCACTTCATCCTCCCAAAACAACTTGACCGACCGAGGTGATTTGTCTCCGCAGTTTTGGCGCCCGCGCTTGGCGGGCGCCGCACTCATTGTGCTGTCATCATCTCAGTCATAGTTGAATTCATCCGGATCCGCGGTGCGGATCATGGCGTAGAACTCGTCCAACATCCACGGCATCTGGACACCTGAGCGACCGAACTGATTGACGTAGTAGCTGCCGCCACCGCCACGTTCTTCTTCCCACAAGACGGTTTCCATCTTCTTGTCGAGACTATTGTTGTAGTCCTCATAAACTTCACGCTTGACCTCAACTGACTGTGCGTCGCGTTCCAGCATGTTTATGACGACCTCACACATGTAACGGGACACATTCTCCATCCAGGAATGGAAACTGCCCGCCCGTGCACCGGCGTTGGGGCCGTAGAACATGAAGAAATTTGGGTAACCCGGCATGGTCATGGTGAGGTAGGCCCGGGCCCCATCTTTCTCCCACAGATCCTCCAATTGGGCGCCATCGCGACCAACATATCTGACCGGCCACAAATAGCGTTCCACCTGAAAACCGGCGGCCAGAATTACGAGGTCGAATTCCCGCTCAACGCCTTCATTGTCAATGATGCCTTTTGGCGTGAATGTTTTGATTCCATTGGTGACCAGCTCGACATTGTCGCGCAGGACACAATCGTACCAACCATTGTCGACGACCAGGCGGCGTGACATGGGCGCAAAGTCCGGGATCAGTTTTTCAGCAAGGTCTGTCCGGTCTCCCATTTTCTTGCGGATCATGCGGATCAACCCCTCACGAACCATGTCGTTTTTCTCGTTGATCAGTCCGCCCTTGGCTTGCCAATCACGGTCCAGGACATGCATGGGCTGCATACGCACCTGCCCCGTATGGTGGCTGTACCCGAACCAGTTGGCATATCCAGGCATATTGTCGAGAAGCCAGCGTTTGCCGGGCGGTACTTTTCCGCGATAGTTCGGTATCGGTGTCACCCAGTTAGGCGTGCGTTGATAGATGGTGAAGGACCCGGCCGCCTCGGCAATCGCAGGCGCGAGCTGTGATCCGGTGGAGCCGGTGCCGATCAGGGCAACCCGCTTTCCCGAATAGTCATAGCTGTGATCCCACTCTGTCGTGTGAAACATTTTACCTTCATACTCGTCGATGCCCGGAATGTCGGGCAGCTTCGCTGTGCTGAAGAGGCCGCTCGCACTGAAGACCACGTTGCTGGTGATTGTTTCCGTATTTCCGTCAGCATCCTCTGTCGTCAACACCCATTTCTTGCTCTCCTCGTCCCACTTGGCCTCGGTGATCTTGGTGTCGAAGGTCGCATGAGACCGGATATCGTACTTGTCGACAATATAGGTGATGTATTCGATCAGCTCTTCGCGGGGGGCGAAGAAATGTTTCCACGGGTAGTTTCGCTCGAATTTGAACTGATAGAGGAACGTCGTGATATCGACTCGGGCTTCCGGATAGTCGTTGAGGCACCATGTGCCGCCAAAGCCCGGCTGACGCTCGATGATGCGGTATTTGATACCGAGATGCCGCAGCTGGATGGCAGCGATGATTGAGCTAAACCCAGCGCCTATAATAGTAACTTCAAAATCATCCAGCTTTTCTTGAGACGGTTTGTTCTTCCATTCTGCATATCGCGGGAAACCATCGAACGCTAAGTCTTCGAACCCATATTGGGCGCCAGCTTCGCTCTGGCTTTCGCCCTCAAATAATTCCATCAGCGCCTTGGCGTCTTCAAAGGTCGGCGGGTCGGCAACCTTGATCTCATCCTGCATCAGGTATTCGACCGCTTTTTCGATCACCGCACTATGAGCGTCCTTTGTCAAAACAGGTAGCGCAATGGGGCTGCCGTCACGGGTGTAGGTTTCGACCTTCATCGCGGCGAGCTCCGGGTCCCGGGTCTGCTGATAAAGCGCAATTCTCAACACGTTTGCGTTCGCATGGCTCAATGCCTCGCGGATAAACGCCTCATCAGGTTTCTGATCACCAGGATTCTGGGCTGTCTCTTGTAGGTTTGGTTGGCTCACAGTGATGCCCTCTCTGTTAGGGGTCAGTCCAGTCACGGAATTCAATCGGAACGCTAGGTGACGAGCCCGAGTGCGACCAACGCATTCTGGCGATAAGCGCTATTGATGCAGTCGATTGCTGCGCTGCACGATATCGACGCTGTCTGTATTGCCTATCTACGAAACGCGATGGCATCACGTTCTCTAAGTTGTTTTGATGCGGTGTTTCACATCAGGTCCCGATTAAGCTTGGAGATAAGAATGCCGCGTCAACCCATCGCCCCCCTGACAATTGATCAGCTGACCGCGGAACAAAAGACCCTGCTTAAGCCGGTGACCGATGATCGGGGGCGGTTCTTCAACATCTTTGGCACGCTCATCAGGAATACCGAGCTCTTCAAATCGTGGGCACCCTTTGGGCAATACACCATGAACGGATCGCGCGTTGATCCCATCAATCGAGAGATCCTCATTCTTCGCGTGGCGGCCAACGTCAGCAGTGACTATGAGTGGGCCCATCACCTACGCATTGGAATGAAGGTCGGACTCACCGACGCCGACATCAAGAACATCAATGATCGCACGCCACTGGATAGTGATGAGAAGAATCTGATGGTCACCTGCGCGGATGAACTTACTGAAAATTACATGCTCAGTGACGCGACTTGGAACACCATGCTGGACAAGTACGGCTTCGAATACACGACCGACGTGATCTATGTCGTCGGCGCCTATACAGCCACAAGCATGGCGCTCAAGAGCTGCGGTGTACAGGTAGAAGGCGGGCACTAGGCTCGAACCATATCGAGACGCAACGGGGAGCCGATACGGCATCAGCCATGAAAACAGACAATCCTGATTTTGAGAAGCTCGCAACATCGGAATATCCGACGCTCACCGCAGCGAACTACGGGCTTGGCTTGTTGTTCTTGGCCTACCTCCTGTCCTTCTTGGATCGTCAGGTTCTTTCGCTTCTGGTTGGGCCAGTCCGCGAACAGTTCGGCATCTCCGACTTTCAATTCAGCATCCTGCATGGCGCCGCATTTGCCATCATGTACACGCTTGCTGGCCTGCCCCTTGGACGATTGGCGGATAAATATTCACGTCGGATGATTATCATGGGCGCCATCTTTAGTTGGAGCCTGATGACCTGCGCGTGCGGCCTTGCAAAGAGCTTCAACCAACTCTTCCTGGCACGCATGGGGGTCGGTGTTGGCGAGGCGGGCTTGAGCCCGGCGGCTTATTCGATCATCACCGACAGTTATCGCCCGGAGCATATGGGCTATGCCATGTCGTTCTACAAAGTCGGCGTGACTGTCGGCGGTGGCTTGGCGCTTGTGGTTGGCGGCGCGCTCTATGACTACTACCTTGCAATGCCTGAGATTGTTTGGCCCATCGTCGGGACGTTGGAGCCTTGGCAGGCCACCATGATCACTGTTGGTCTGCCTGGCTTTGTGTTGTGCCTGCTGCTGGGCACCATGCAGGAACCCGTTCGCAAAGGCCGGCTTTCTGAGGATGCTGACTCGCAAGGGCTGCCGCTCTCGACGGTGCTGCGGTTTTTGTGGGATCGCAAGCGCATGTACGGCACCTTATTCATAGGGTCTTCGTGCCTCTCGATTGCGGCATATGGGAGTGCGTCTTGGTATCCTGAGTTTTTTGCGCGCAATTATGGTCTTTCAAAAACTGAGGCGGGTGCCGCTTTCGGCTCAATCTACCTTGTTGCGGGTACGCTTGGCGTCATGGCGGGACCATACTTCACGGCTAAATTGGCCAAGGCCGGCTATGCCGACGCCAATCTGCGGATTGTCTTGATTGTCGCTCTTCTGACACTCGTGCCCTCATCGGTCGCGCCGCTCATGGGAAGTGCACTCGCGACTCAGCTCGTTCTATGGCCGGCCGTCTTTGTCGGCATGATGTATCTCGGCGTGTTGGCAGTGAGCTTCCAGGTCATAACACCCAACGAAATGCGCGGACAGACAGTCGCCGTCTACATCTTCGTCACCAACATTATGGGCATGGCGGTCGGCACCAGCATGCTGGCGGTTTTTACCGACTTCATCTTCCAGGATGACGACATGCTCCACTACTCCATCGCTTCCATCAACGCGCTGTTTTATCCGATTGCTGCACTGATGTTCTGGTTTTGCCTGCCGGCTTATCGGAAAGCACTTGATGAGACGGGGAATTGGAAGGTCTGAAAAAAGGTCAGCTCGCCAGCGACCAAACTGCTGTGTCATTTGCCATACCTACTTGGCGAACAAGGGATTGGCGAATAAGGGAGAGGAAACCAGATGAGATTGAAAGACAAAGTCGCGCTCGTGGTCGGCGGCGGCCAGATTGCCGGACAAACAATCGGCAACGGCCGTGCGACATCAATTCTATTTGCGCGTGAAGGGGCGAAGGTTGTCGTCGTCGACCGCAACCTTGATTCCGCGCAAGAGACGGTTGACATGATCCGCAAGGAAGGCGGCGAAGCCATCGCCACCGAGGCGGACATTGTTAAGGAAGACGAGTGCAAAGCTTATGCAGAGCTTTGCATGAAAGAATACGGCCAGATCGATATCCTGCAAAACAATGTCGGTATTGGAACGGGTGATAAAGGCCCAACGTCGCTCGAAGAAGAGACCTGGCACAAGATCATGGACACAAACCTGACCGGCATGTTCTTGAGCTGCAAACATGTTATCCCACACATGCGCGCAAGAAAGACCGGATGCATCACAAACATCTCGTCTGGGGCATCTGTTATGTCCGTTGGCATTGTCGGCTACAAAGTGTCAAAGGCGGGCGTGAATGCGCTGACCCATACCATTGCGATGGGCAATGCGCGGCACGGTGTGCGCGCCAATGTAGTGATGCCCGGCTTGCTCGACACGCCGATGGCGATTGAGAGCCATTCATCAGCCAGAGAGCTTGACCGCGACGCCTTACGTCAGGAACGCAATAAGCAAGTGCCGTTGCGAGGCGAAATGGGAACCGCGTGGGACACCGCCAACGCTTCTCTCTTCCTCGCGTCCGACGAAGCGCGCTTCATTACAGGCATTGTGTTGCCAGTCGACGGCGGGCAGTCCGCCAGAATTGGTCTTTAGAACCACTTCCCAAACGAACATGGAGGGCAATCGGCCATGCATCCTTCGATACATGCGAAGTCCAACCCCGATTTGGCGGCTTATATCATGGTGGAGACGGGAGAAACCGTCACATATCGGCAGCTAGACGAACGCTCCAATCAAGCCGCTCATCTCTTCCGTCAGCACGGGCTGCAGCGTGGTGATTCCGTGGTCTTCTTCCTTGAGAACCATGCGAGGTTTCTGGAACTCTGCTGGGCAGCACAGCGTGCCGGACTTTACTACACGCCGCTTAGTTCACGGCTCCAACCCGGTGAGATCGACTATATTTTGGGTGACCTGCAGCCCAAAGTATTCCTGACATCGTCGCGCCTTGCACCCACCGCCTCGCAAGTTCCCTATCTTAAGAGCTCGGACATCCAATCTTACATAGTGGATGGAGAGTTTGACGGGTTTATCCCTTACGTCGCAGCGCGCGACGCTATGCCTACTACGCAGATTGCTGACGAATCCGCTGGGATCGATCTTCTCTATTCTTCCGGGACGACCGGGCGTCCCAAGGGGGTTAAGCTACCGCTTCCTAAAGGGGACGTTGCAGACCTGGAAGAGCGTTGGAAAGCGTACCATACGGTGATGGGCTTTGATCTTGGCTCGGTGCACTATATTCCCTCACCGCTCTATCATGCCCTACCGCTTCACCACGCCATGGTCGCACAGAATTACGGCGGGACCGTGCTCGTCATTCAAAAGTTTGATCCTGAGGAGGCATTGCGCCTCATAGAGAAACACAAGGTGACCCAATCAAGTTGGGTCGCAACCATGTTCATTCGCATGCTCAAGCTTCCTGCAGATGTACGCGCCAAATATGACATCGGAAGCATGGTGGCTATGGTGCACGGCGCCGGGCCCTGTCCGGTTCCGGTAAAGGAACAGATGATCGATTGGTTTGGACCTATCGTGTTTGAGGCCTATTCCAGTACGGAAGGATTTGGCAGCACGTCCATCAGCTCAGAGGAGTGGCTCGCACACAAAGGATCCGTTGGCAAGCCTATGCTCGGCGCTGCGCACATTGTGGACGATGAAACCGGTGACGAACTACCCATCGGCGAAATCGGCACCATTTATTTCGAGAATCCGCGCAAGGTCGAATACCTCAATGATGAGTCGAAAACCGAGAGCGTCAAACTCGGTAATGGCTGGGCGACAGCCGGCGATATCGGGTACCTGGATAAGGACGGCTACTTGTATCTAACCGACCGAAAGGCAGACATGATCATCTCCGGCGGCGTCAACATTTATCCTCAGGAGATCGAAGCCCAGCTGATCCTGCATCCCAAGATCGCCGATATAGCTGTCTTCGGCATCCCTAACGAGGACTATGGTGAGGAAGTTAAGGCCGTCGTAGAACCAACAGACTATGGGCTGGCAGGGGACGCTTTGGAATCTGAGATTATCCAGTTCTGCAAAGAGACTATCTCACCCATCAAAGCGCCCCGCTCTGTTGATTTTGTTGAGTCAATGCCGCGCCATGAAACTGGCAAGCTCTATAAGCGGCTTTTACGCGACCCCTATTGGGAAGGACATGACAAACGCGTCAACTGAGGAAAAGACATTGATGTTTGAGAGCTGTCGACAGGATGCGCTGAGGCATGCGCTTGATCGCAGACGGGGAGTGATCACGTGTTTCAGCTTCTAAAGTACGATTCACAGTAAGTTTTCAGTTATAGTACGCGCACTCAGGCGCCAAACATTCTTAGGCGTTCTGGCAACGAAACTGCCTCATCCTACAGGCGTGTTGGACATTGATTTTGGGGCAGAAAGGGGGTGGTATGGCGCGACGGACAAATCTTCGAAACATCGATCTTAATCTGCTCCCCATTCTCGATATCCTTCTGGATGAAAAATCGGTAACGCTTGCAAGCAAACGCGTGTTTCTTTCACAGTCGGCGACGAGCTCGGCGCTGCACCGACTTAGGGAAACCTTCAACGACCCTGTGCTCATTCGTCAGGGTCAGAAAATGATCGCGTCGCCAAAAGCACAACTTATCCATGAGGAATTGAAGAACGCGCTGTATGCGCTTGATGACATCGTGACTCAATTGCAGTCCGACGAGGATGCGGATCAAAACCGTCTGATCTCGATCGCCTCGCCTGAATATGTGGCGATGACGTTGTCGCATGTTTTGCGGGAGATCCTGGTAATCCAGAGCCCCTCCTACAGCGTCAATTTCACGCCTTTCGTCCGCAAGTCTGTTATCGAGGCCCTGGAAAAGGGCCAGGCAGATCTTGCTTTAGGTGCCTTTGGCTCCCTTGGGTCTGCCTTCAAGAGAGAGGTGCTTTACGAAGAGGACATTGTCGTCGTCATGCGGCATGGTCACCCTGCGCTGCAGGCTGGCGACAATGCTCGTATCACGAAGGACAATTTCTCCGCCTACCCGCACGTGGTGGTTTCCGCCGATGGAATCTTGGAAGATGCCTGGATATCCAAAACTGCATCGGCAAAGTCGATAGACATGGAAGCCAGTGTCGTGGTGCCGAGCATTGGCCTTGTCGCAGACGTCTTGAAATCGACCGACCTCCTATGTGTTGGGACGGAACGGACCTTGAAAAACTTGGCCTCTGATGCAGACGGCCTGACATATCTGAAACCGCCGGAAAGTCTGGAGATCGATCAATACAATATCGAACTCATTTGGCACGAAAGGCATGACTCCGACGAACCTCTGGCCTCCATCCGGGACTTAATCATCAGCGCAAGCCGCAACCTTGACGAACCGGCGGCTTTGACTGCCAATCATTAGGCATTGGCGCGACCCGGCTCAATTTGGGGCGCAGTAAAGGTAATGCTGTAAGCGCCGCTCCCGCAACAAGTTGTGCGGGATGGTGAAGGTAAGCAGCCGCTTGAGGACAGCACTGCAAACGCCTCCAGCGAAGCGCGGCCTTTAAAAAAAACGGCACCCAAGAGGGTGCCGTTCTATTCATATCAAGTTTTGTTCCATCTACGCAGCATCCTGGCCGTTCACATCCATCAGCAGCCGCTCTGTCTTTGCATCTTCTATACGATTGATGAGACGGTCTGCCTCCTGGCCGTCACGAAGCGTCTTCGTAATGGAGATGGACGTATGGACAAGCATGAGCGCCGACATGGCGTAGAAACCCTTGGCCGCGAAACTCGCCTCCATGAAGAAGATACCTCCAGCCATCATACTTGCAGCAACGACGAAACTCGCAATGGTGAAGTTGATCCAAGCAGATGAGTGTGGTGTGTGATTATCGTACATAGTGAAGTCCTTCTTAGTGATTGGTTGGGGAACGAAAAGGTTTAGCTGTCAGGCAACTCGGCACTTTCTTCATTTGCCGCCTTTCTCAGGCGTTCAAGAATTTGGCCGGATGGTGTTGAGACCGGATCTCCACACCCTGCGTCGGCAAGGCGTCTCTCTAGAGATTGGGGCGTATCCTGTTGATTGATCCTATCGAGAGCATCCGCAGCCAAGGTCATTTCTGCGCATCTCTCCTCCAGCTTTGAGAGCGTTTCAGCGGCATCACTCAATGGTGAGGCGCCATCAAGAGGTGCAGATGTACGGAGCTTTGATGTGCGTTCCATCAGCTTGGCGCGTGTCTGTCTGCGTTTTAGATCTATAAGTCGACGCTCGCCATCCCGGACTGTTTGTGCAAGTGCATCAATCTCCTTTTGTTGCCGCTGGGTTGACTCCTGGGCATCTTTTTCTTGCTGGTGCAATTCGGCAATTGTTTCAGCGGCTTCTATCGCAAGAGCTTCTTTGCTTTGTTTCAGCGCTGATACCGCTCGCGCCTCAAGCTTTTCAATTTGTTCGATCACGCCTGTGAGCCGTTGCTCTTCCTTTGTTTGATGCGCCATCGCCACTGCCAACGATCTTTTTGCATCCTGAATGAAGGCGCTCGCTTCGCGAATTTGCTGGTCCAAGATCAGATGGACGTTTTTATCCGCAACAGACTCACCTGCTTGGTGAAGCGCACCGCGCATTAGGGTCATCATCTTTTTCATCGGGACATCCTTTCAGTGAACATTGTTCAGGTTGACAAAATAGGCATGATCTTTCAAACTGCAAGTGCAAAATGAACAACGTTCATGGAAAATGACCGGCAAACGAGAAGCAGCGCACCGCGAGCTGAAGCAACGCCTTCATCAAGCGGCAAAAAAACGCATCACGGAAAAGGGACTCGCGAACCTGCGAGCACGGGACGTCACTGCAGACGCGGGATGCGCTTTGGGCAGTCTTTACACATGCTTTGATGACCTTGACGCGCTTGTCACAGATATCAACACCGAGACGATGGAAGACCTGCATGAAGCGCTCTCCAAACGGATACTGAAGGCGGATACGCCGCCTGATCGGTTGGAGGCGCTTGCTCTAGGTTATCTCGATTTTGCAACCAAACAGGGACAGCGCTGGTCCGCCGTCTTCGAACACCAACTGCCAGCACCGGGCCTAATCCCTGACGAACACAGAGAGCAAAACCTGAAGCTACTGTCCTTGATTGAAGGGCCGTTACGCGATCTGCATCCCGAACTTTCAAAAGTGGCGCTGGCGACACGGGCACGAACCTACTTCTCGGCAATCCATGGCGTTGTTTCCATCGCTCTTGAGGAGCGGTTTATCAGTGTTTCACCACAATCTCTCCGCCGAGAACTCCGACAGCTCGTCTCCCGCTTTGCAAAAAGCGTTTAAATTCAACGGGTTAAAAATTTTCTGCCTGCTATTTGCATTTTTCCCTTGAAAGTCAGTGATTACTCACTTACTTTCCAATCATCAGATCGAAAGGAAGCCCCAATGCGCAACATCTTGAACTGGCTGAAGTCAGAGAACCGCGACAAAGAGACCGAAGGGATGACCTTTGTCATGAAGGCAAAGCGAAACATCACAGAGGTCACGCAAACGATCAGTAGCGAGAGACGACGCCTCGGCTCCCTTATCCACCGTGAACTGATTGTGAAAGAAGCTCTTGCTGAACTGAACACCAGCAACGCGCCGCACCTGGCCTCGAAGCGCGCCTCCTACGAGACAGCACTAACACGGCTACGTAAGAAAATAAATGAGATCAGGCACCGGTGGGCGCGGATGCAGAAAGAGATCACAGCTCTTGCACAAGATGTACGGAAGCGCTTTGCCTACTCCCGTGCTGAGCTGACCTACGAGGTTCAGGAAGACATCACCACTCTTCTTTCGCGCCTCAAGCGGATGCGCGCGGCCATTGCGCGGAAGATGACTTTGAGCGCACGTCTTTATGACGGCGCAGCTATGCTCGCTTAGCGACACCGGGAAGACGTTCCGATGCCCAGACATCCAGACACAAAACAGCGTATCGAACGAGCCGCACTCGAATTGTTCGTAAACAAAGGCATTGCTGAAACGACGACGAAAGATATTGCCAAGGCAGTCGACATTTCTGAGGCGACGATCTATCGGCACTTTGCAAGCAAAGACGACCTTGCCCGCGAGTTGTTTGAACGCCAGCATATTCTTCTAGCCGAAGCACTTTCTGCCGCCGCAGCAAGCGAAACGCATATTGACGCCCAAGTCCGCGCCATCGTGACTGCATATTGCCGCTTGGCGGACGAAGACTGGTTGCTATTCCGGTACCACCAGCTCAGCCAAGCTGCATTGCTGCGCTATTTCAGCGACGATCTTCCAAATCCGGTTGATGTGGTGGTGGAGATCATTGATCAGGCCATACGCCGCAAGGAACTTTCGCCATGCAATCCGAGCCTTTACGCAGCGATGACCCTTGGCGTCGTGCTTCAAGCAGCAACCTTCAAGGCGTTTGGGCGACTTGAAGGTCAATTCACAGACTTGTCAGATGCATTTTCCAAAGCTGTAATGGGCGTTTTGCGCTCGGCGGACAAATAGGTGGGGACTTAAACGATGCGCTCTTTCTTGTTCAATTTGGTGTTCTATGGCTACACCGGCCTTGTGGCCATCGCATGCCTGATCCTCGTTCCGATACCAAGCGCCAAACCATTGGAGACGGTCGTGCATTGGTGGGCGCGGTCTATCGCGTTTGCTCTCAGGTGGATCGCGGGAATCAAACTTGAAGTCCGCGGGCATGAAAACATCCCAAAGAAGGGTCCGAGTCTGATCGCCTCGAAGCATCAGAGCTTCTCTGACGGCGTGCTGATGCTGTCACTCGTGAAACGCATAGCGACCGTCGCGATGAAAGACCTGCTCCAATACCCAGCAATCGGTCGGATCATGACCAAACTTGATATGATCATGGTGGACACTTGCGGCGGCGGCACTGAACGCAATCACCTGTCCAAGGCGGCTCAACGCGCCTACGACAATGATCGCCACATCCTCATCTATCCCGAAGGACAACTCGTACCTGTTGGAGATCGGGAGCGGTACAAAGTAGGTGTGTATCACTTGTACGACGACCTCGACCTGCCTGTCGTTCCTGTCGCAACCAACGCTGGCGTCTGCTGGCAGTGCCGCGCGTGGGAAAAGAAACCAGGCACGATCACCATGTCCTTTCTCGAGCCAATCAAGACCGGTCTCGACAAAGATACTTTCATGCGTGTCTTGGAGGACAGAATCGAAGCGGAAACCGACCGCCTAGTGGGAGAAACCCAATGAGCGAACAACCTCACAAGTCTCAATTCCGCCTTCTGGGCACCGATCGTTTTTTGCCGCTGTTCATCACCCAGGCACTTGGCGCATTCAACGACAATGTGTTTAAGAATGCCCTCGTCATCTTGCTGACATTTTCAGCGGCCGCGAGTTTAGACGGTATCGACACCCAAACGCTTGTAGCGCTTGCCGGTGCTATCTTCATTGCTCCCTTTTTCCTCTTCTCCGCACCTGCAGGCCAATTGGCCGACCGCTATCCAAAAGCAGATTTGGTGCGCATCATCAAACTCTGTGAAATCGGGATCATGGCCTTGGCCGCCATCGGGTTCTTCCTAGAAAACCAAATCCTGTTGCTCGGCGTGTTGTTTTTGCTGGGCACACAATCCGCCTTTTTTGGCCCCCTCAAATTCGGCATGTTGCCTGACCTTCTGGATGAAGATGAGCTCATCGGTGGCAATGCGCTCATTGAAACCGCAACCTTTCTTGTAATCTTGATCGGGACCTTACTCGGGACGCTGCTCATTCTGAGAACCAACGGTCTGGTACTCGTGTCGGTTATGGGTATGGCGATCGCAGTCGCAGGATGGTTGGCGGCTCGCCGCATTCCGGATCGACCGGCTGCCAGCCCTGATCTTAAGATCAATTGGAACATCGCCACCGAGACAGTGAAGATGGTGTCTATCGCTTACAAAGATCTACCAATCTTCCGCTCGATTATCGGCATTTCCTGGTTTTGGCTCGTCGGCAGCGTCTTCATCATCCTTTTCCCAGTCTTCTCGCGGGATGTGCTTTCTGGCAATGAACAGATCGTTTCCATGATGCTCGCAATATTTGCGATTGGTATCGGCGTGGGCTCACTGGCCTGCGACAAACTTCTTGGCGGCAAGGTTCGCGACTATTACGTGCCAGTCGGGTCTCTTGGGATCACTCTCTTCTCTGTTGACCTCTTCTTCGCCAGCGAACCTCTGCTCGCGACGGCGCAGGGAGAGTTTATTGGCGTTCAGGCATTTCTGGCGGAGAGCTCCAATTGGCGCATTGTGGGCGATCTGTTCGGCCTGTCCGTCTGTGGTGGCCTTTTCATCGTACCTCTCTATGCAATTCTCCAGTCTCGGAGCGCATCAGAAATGCGGTCCCGTTTGGTTGCCGCCAACAATGCTCTTAATGCCCTTGCCATGGTGGGGGCGTCCGGGCTGATCTTCTGGCTCAGCGATGAAGGCATTTCGATCCCGGGCATATTCTTGACCATCGGCCTGCTGAACATTCCGGTCACTCTCTATGTCTGCTTTGTTGTGATTTCCACAGCAGCGAAGAAGATTACAGACCGCATTAAGTCTCTTACCTGAGGGCTTTGTGATGAAGACACGTTTAAGAGCAACGCTCATTGCGATGGCCTTAGCGGCAACGGGATTGCAAGCCAATGCCGGCACAACGGCAAAGAACGATGCCGGATATCTTAATCTGGCGCTGCCGACATTGGGCGGCGTCCAGCTCTGGACAGATACTGAGGAACAGATGGGCTGGCGCGTTCAATGCCATTCGCTTACCGGTCATTGCCGGTTGTTGGACGAGAACAATGTCCGTCAAGCGTGGGGCGCCAGGTCCGAGATGAGATCCACTCTCTTTCGCAAGGCTCCGCCAGTTCGGTCGGCTTCGCCAACGGTCATATTCGTCCATGGGCTTGGCGGCAAGCACTCCAACTTCGATGAACTGAAACCGGTCGTTGAAGCTCAGGGCTTTCGCGCCGTCGTCTTCAATTACGCAAGTTCCATGGGCAATCTTGAGGATCATGGCGATGCATTGACATCATTTATCTCATCTTTAGAGGGCATTAAGAGCATCAGCTTCGTTACCCACAGCATGGGAGGCAGGGTCGTCGACCAAGCTCTCGCGGACAGCCCTACCAATATCGCCGGCCATAGGGTATCCGGCATCGTTCGCCTAGGTCCGCCGCACCAAGGGTCGGCGCTCGCGGGACAAGCGGTAGATATATTGGGCGAAACGACCCTGTCCTGGACGCCGGCTCTCGACCTTCGATCACCGTCGCCGCTGCTCGACAGGTCAGATGCCCCACCTCAACTCAACATTATCGGTAGTCTTAGAGACGGCAGCGGCATTAATCCATTGCTGGGCGGAGATGATGATGGACTTGTCGCCTTATCTGAAGCAGAGGCAGGCGTAACTGGCGAGAATGTTGTCCTGCAGGTTTCTCACTTCGGCTTGACATCAAGTCCACAAACGCACGCCTTGGTGCAGGCGTTCCTGGCTGAGCACTCTCAAACGGCCGACTGATGCCACCTCTTTGTATGGGCAAAACCAGTAGAGCTCACGACAGTTTAGATCTCGTTGCTTTCCAGCGTGGAACAAAGATCATTCATCACACTATTCTTTGCGAAAGATCGACATCATGAAGACCAGCGTTTCTGCCGCAGAACCAGATCGCAAAATTCTGAGACGTATACTCGCGTCAGTTTTTGCGGCGCTGCTCATTGTGACGTCATACTTCACCTTCGATGTGGTGCGTTCCAATTACATCCTCAATTTTGACGACAACATGCCGGTCGGTCTTTACCGCTTGATCCCTGAGCCCATCGATGTTGGATCAATTGTTCGATTTCGACCGCCTATCGATGTTGCCCGACAATTTGAGACCGACACAGGTCGCCCTTACGCGCCCCATGGCTTCCTTCAGACTGTCTACCGTATGGGCCCATTTCAACTCTGCCCCAAAGAAGATGGGCTTTACCTTGATGATGAACTTTTGCCTCCGTCGGAGATACCTCCTGTCCCCATTAGGTTCTGCCGGACTTACCCCGGCGGGTGGATGTACATCATGTCCACCAGCGCCCCACGCAGTTATGACAGTCGGCACTACGGACCGATTGCGTTTGACCGCATCGCGGGGAGCTACGCTGCCATTTTTACATGGTGATCGAACACACCTTGACGCAATTTGTCCCTGATTTGTATCGCGAGCATCAAACCTGTGAAGAGGAAGCATGACCGACGCCAAACAAGCAGAAGCGGCGTACGCCTATTGCGTATTTGCAATCGCGCGGTGGAAACAGAATCCAAGCCAGTATTTCTCGCTTGATCGCAAGCTCAGCCAAGGTCTCAATCGCCTGCCGCCAGAGATCCGAGAACTGCAACCCGTCACCAAGCTTTCCCTTGATGCAACAGAGCTAGGTGATCTCTTTTTTTTGACACATTTCCCGAACTTATCGGAATTGACAATGAGTATTGGCGATAGCGTCAATTTGGAGACAGTCAAACAACTTGACCACCTCACTAGTCTCCGACTTTTTGGAGAGGGGTCGGTGGCACTGGCGCCGCTCTCTGGTCATCATGCTCTAAATAATTTGAGCATGGAATTCAAAGGAGGGGTGTCGGTAGAGGGATTGCGCAACCTTCCAAACCTGCGTTCGCTCTCCATTCTCTGGGATACGGTCGGTTCATTCGATCCAGCATTCGATCTTTCAGGTCTCGAAAAACTCTTTTTGCGAGCTGACGGCGCCACTGATCTCAAAATATTGGAGCAGTGTAGTGGCTTGCGCAAATTGTCTCTTGCAGGTCCTGGGATCACCGATCTCGAGGTCTTGGCGAAATTGGGACAGTTGAGAAAGCTTTGGCTATCTGGTGTCGTCGCATCTGACCTAACACCAGTGAGCTATTTGAGAGACCTTAGAGAGTTCGACCTCCTTGGTGGCAAGATAGAAGATGTATCAGCGCTGGGTGAGTTAGAGTCTTTGAGCAATGTGTACATTACGCGTGTGCCGGTACGGAGTCTCGGCAAACGTTGGCGCTCCAAAACCCTGAAATTTTTGAGTATGACCGGCAACAGCGTCAGCGAGATAGACGCGTTGGCGAGCTGTACCGGCCTGATGAGCCTAGATGTTTCTGGATCACTTGTAAGCGACCTCACACCTCTTGCGGGTCTAAAGAACCTGGATTATTTGACGCTGGATGGTACCGATGTCTTCTCGCTTGCCCCACTGGCAGGGTGCAGCAGACTGAGAGAACTCAGGTTTGCCGACACCCTCGTCTCAGATCTTTCACCTCTGGGGCGCTTACCGCGCTTGGCGAATGTAGACCTATCCCGCACCAGGGTCATCGATCTTGCTCCCCTAGCTAACAGCGCACTTTATGGTTTGCACCTCGCAGGGACAAATGTCTCTACCCTTGAACCAATCAAAAACATGAAGACGCTGCGGAGCTTGGACCTGAGGGATACACCGGAGATTGTCGACTTGCGGCCGATCAAAGAACGAACCTTTACGGTTCAGGATATGCGCGAACCTTACGCCCAATTGTTTCTTGAGGGATGCGGCGCCTGCAAGGATGACCAGGCTCTACAAAAGTTTGCCAAGTGGACGCTTCATAATCAGGAGGCTGACGAGCTTATGACGTATTTAAAGTCACTGCCCGACGCTTGATATTAAATCCGTATTAGAGCTGCACATGGTTGGTCCATTATTCCGGGCAAAGGGCTGCTGCAAATCCCTATTTTCACGCGACCTCGCCATATTGACGCAAGGTTCCCAGCGATTTTCATTGCACCGCAATGTACAGCCCAAAACACAACTGTCGCTGTACGTCTTTTGCAAATTCAATCGTTCACGATTTAACATCCCTCCGTTACAATCTATTGAGGGTTCAAAAATCGTGCGATTCGAATGGGGGGTCAGATGGAATTTCAGTTAGGTAATGTCGCAAACCGCGCTTTCGGGAGCGCCATTCGCAACTTCTGGGTGTTTGCCGCGCTGACGGCTCTATTGGTTGTGCTACCCCAAATTGCCATTACCTTTCTAGTGGGGGACGTTCAAGGAAACGTGGATCCCAGTTCTTTGGTGCCGATCCTTGTCTTTGGTGGAGTTGTTGCAATTTTGGGCACTTTTTTGTTGCAGGGTGCGATCGTTCGCGGCGCCATAGTCGACTTCAACAGTGGGCGAGCAAGTTTTGGGGATTGTTTGTCCACCGGACTGCGTCATTTTTTTCCCATTATTGTAATCACCATCCTGGTGGGTATCGGCGTTAGCTTGGGACTACTCCTCCTTATTGTGCCGGGCATCATGATTGCGATCGCTTGGCTGGTCGCTGTACCAGCCAGGGTCGTGGAAAACACAGGTATTATTGACTCAATCCGCCGAAGCTCAGCTCTGACACGTGGAAACCGTTGGTCCCTCTTCTGGCTCCTTGTAATTTACCTGATCGTTGTTTTTGTTATTTCTACGATTGTAAATTTTTTGGCTCTTGTGGGAGGGGCGGCCAGTGGTGTCAGCTATCTGGCGATTGCTCTCTCGTCCCTAACGACTCTTCTCACCTCAATCCTAGGTTCGACGGGCATCGCGGCTATTTATTTTGAGTTGCGTCAATCGAAAGAAGGCATTGGCGCTGAAGAGCTGGCTAAAGTTTTTGATTGAGTTGAGCCGCTTCCAAGCTGGAAAAGCAGAACAATCCAGTCTCTTAGGATGCGTCAAACTTATCCGCTTTGCGAACGCCTGAGAGGAGAAGTTCCTCCAGACGTTTGCGCAAGGCGGTATAGTAAGCCTCCAAAAATGCCGCGTCTTCTTCTGACGCGAGCTTGTTCCGGCCCACCTTCTTACGGATCCGCTCTGCGACCGAGGTGATAGTGGCGGGGTTTTGCGCCCGCAATACCTCTTCTAGGACGTGAAGTTCCTTTACGCCGTACGCATCAAGCTCGACGGGCGTGAAATGGTAAGCCTGCATCTCCTGCTCACCGCTGGCAGCGAGGTCAAATTGCAATTGATATTTTGGCGCTTTGATCACCCAGGTTCCGGCCAGAATGTCACCGGGACGAAGTCTGTCTCGATTGAAGAAGGGGAAGAGCGCGAACAAAGCACTCCACAAAAATCCTACTGCAACCAAAGCGCTGCCAACGCCATCTACCTGATTGGTCAAGATCAGGCTGACAGGCAAAAATACTTCGACTTCTCTCATCACGTTTCGAACGATGACATGTTCAGCTGAGAGGTATGCGCCATCTCTTGGCACGACACGGATACCGAATAGCCGTTTGCCCGGAGTGGCAGCGCGTTTTCCCATTTCGAAGAGCGAAAAATAGAAGTAACGCAGAACAAAAAAGCCAAAGAACCAAAGTACGGCGGCAAATTCTCCTGCGCCTGTCGCAAAACCAGCCAAGCCAAGCGTGAACGCCAGGGCGAAGACAGCACATACTATCAGAAACAAATCAAAGCAGAACGCGCCCAGGCGCTCTCCCACCGTGGCGAGTTTCAGCTGCAGATCAATGCCCTCTGGCGTTACGAAACGCCTACTCTCGCTGATTGGCCGGAAGCTTGCGTCATCTGCCATGGTGCGGTCCAGGATCACGAATATAGAAATAGAAAACCCAGAAAAGGCCCGTCAGACCAGCGACCAGATAACGCGTTTCAGTGCTGGTGATGAGCTGACGCCCGAACCCTTCCAGCAAGCCAGCCACCAAGAGCATCGCCACCACACCAATGAGCGCCAATGCGCCTTGTCGACTAGCGGCCTTAGCCGCGTCCAGTCTCGACAAGTCTCCAGGCGACGCGATCGCCCACCCAATCTTTACCCCGGCGGCCCCGGCGATCGCGACCGCGAGTAGTTCTGTCACACCGTGTATCAGCAACCATCCAAAGAAGTCATAACCCAGACCTCTGCTCACAAAGAGCGTGGCGAATGCGCCTAAGACAAATCCGTTATAGGCAAGTAGAAAAAGTGTTGGTACGCCAAAGGCAAACCCGAGCGCAAAAGCAAATAGGGCTACTCGTGAATTGTGGGTGAAAAGATATGTCGCGAAGGCCGAAAGACCCTCTACGTCGTGCTCGTCAGCAATCGTCGCGCGGAGACTCTCGGTTGTCGATGCTGGCGTTCGACCGGCTGCAAGGCTTTCCGGGACAAATGCATAAAACCAATCCTGGTCACTGATCACCAAGGTATACGCGACCAGCGCTGAGACCATCATCACCGCAACCGCCAGTAGAATTTCGCGGCTCATGCTTTTGACGGCTCTCGGCCATGCCGACCAGATAAAGGTCCCCATCCAGCCAGACACAGACTGCCGCTCGCCGTAAACGAAGAAATGCGCACGTGTACACAGGCTTTCAAGATAATCGATCATCGCCCTATCCAGAGATGTCGCCCGCGCTACCGAAAGCGCCGAGAGCGTCGCCTGGTATGCCTTAGGAAGTGCGAGGATTTCCTCAGCGGATAGGGATGTTGCAGACCCTCTCGTTGCCTTCTCAAGCAGCCGCTCGAGCTCCAACCAATCAGCCTCTCTCTCCAACCGAAACCGGCGGCTGCGCAACGATGAGTCGTATGTCTCTGAAGAGCTCACAATCGACCGCGTTTCTTTATTTTCAGGTAGTGATTAATGAGCGTCACTCCCGTCTTCGCGGCAGGTGCGTAGATCACATCGGCGCCCATGTCGCGCAGTTTTGCAATCACAAGCTCTCTTTCAGCAAGCAGAGAGTCCGCGACGACGGCCCTTGTGATGTCGGTGATCGTCTCCGGTGGCGTGCCGATAATCGACTGCAATTCATCATCCTCAAACAGCACAAAAAGAACAATGTGGTTTTTTAGCAGTCTAGGCACACTGGCCAATAGAAGCTCCGCACTTGTCGTATCTGAAAATTCAGTGAACATAATGACCAGAGACCGCTGCTTGAGATGATCACCTAAAGAGGTAAAAGCAAGCGTATGGTTAGGCTCTTTTACGCTGTAATCCAGGTCTGCACTCAACGTTTGAAGTCGCGCGAATGCGTTGCCACCGGAAACGAAACCGGTCTTCATGATAGGTTTTTCGTCGAACGCAAAAAATCCTACGCGATCGCCAAGCTTCAGACTTACGAACGCCAACATCAACGCTGAATTTATGGCATGGTCCACCCGTGCGATACCGCCCAACACCGGTGAAGACATAAGACGGCTTGTATCCACCGCGAAGTAAATCGAACTGTTCTGCTCTATCCGATATTCTCTCGAAAAAAGTTTTCGATGACGCGCCGATTGCTTCCAATCAATGGTGCGATTATCCATGCCGGCCTGAAACTCGCGGAGTGCTTCAAACTCACTTCCCTCCCCGGCGACAGCGCCAACTTTGCTCCCAGTCATATTTTCTCTGATGAGAATCTCAATTGCGTCAGTCTCTACGCCCTCAGTGTTGGATGCGACTTTCACCGGCCGGCTTATTTTTTCTTTGTGGCTCTTGTACACAAGGCCCAAGGGGCCCGCCCATCGGAGCCAAATGTGGCGCAGCTCTCCGCTACCACGACGTAGAGCCAACAACTTGAAGCTCAGGACGTCACCATCTCTGTCCAAACGCTCCGCCGTAATTAGCTCACTCGTCTCCAATTGTGCTTCCAGGTCTCGGAAGCCGAGGTGTTTTGCGGAGTCGGAAAATGCGACATTAAAAGAAAGGAAAACATCCCGCCCAACCTGCATGGCGACAGGGAGTTCAGCTCGGACATATGAGTGAGATGGCCATGGTGACAAGACCATATCTGCAACCATCGCAACAGAAAGGCCGATCGCCCAAGCGAATCCCAGGGTCCAGTACTCCGGTGCGAAGCCAACTATGAGCAACGCAACGACAGCTCCGACCAATGCTATGAAAACTGACTTGGATGTCGGATATATCATATCGGCTCCATCCTAAGGAGAATGGCCGTAGGGCCGAGATTTTGTTCTGAAACCTGTCACCGGGGTGCGTCGACCAATGACAAGGTTTCGTTCAAAGCATCCTCGACATTCTTGTTCTCAATCTGCGCCATGGGCGACAGAACAACCCTATGACGCAGGACGGGGTGAACAAGGGCCTTCACGTCATCTGGTATCACATAGTCACGGCCGTGTACCGCAGCATAGGCGCGGGCACTTGTGGAGAGCATGACAGCCGCGCGAGGACTTGTTCCTACGGAAAAGACCGGAGTTTCTCGTGTGACCCGAACCAAGCTGACGACATAATCCACTATTTCTTGCGTAAGCGTAACACCGGACACCACTTGACGAGCTCTCTCCAGCATCTCTGCATTTACAATCGGCTGGACATCGTCTTCCGAAGGGTTTTGAGCAAGTGAATGGCTTCCATGGCGCGAAACAATTGCGCGCTCTTGTGTTTCGTCAGGATAGTCAACCAGATGCTTAAACAAAAATCTGTCCAGCTGTGCTTCCGGCAACGGGTAGGTCCCGTGTTGCTCAATGGGGTTTTGTGTAGCAACAAGCATAAACTGAGAGGAGAGTTCGTGCCTGTCTCCATCAATCGTTACGGACCGCTCCTGCATTGCTTCCAGTAAGGCCGCCTGAGTCTTTGGGGGTGTTCGATTGATCTCATCGGCGAGAAGGAGTTCGGTAAAAATTGGCCCCTTTGTCAGCCGGAAGCTACTGGTTTGAAAATCAAATATGTTTGCGCCAATCACGTCTCCGGGCATCAGGTCCGGCGTGAACTGAATCCGATTGAAGTCAAGCTGCATCGTTCGAGCAAACGCTCGCACCAGCGCTGTTTTCGCGGTACCGGGCGGTCCTTCTAAAAGGACATGCCCACCAGATAAGATAGCAATCAGAAGCAAATCCAGTGCTGCGTCCTGTCCAACGATGGTCTTAGCGACCTCTTGTTTGATCGACTGAGCAAGCTCGGTCACATCAGAAGTTTTCAACTGATGATCTCCTCTTTTATTCGGAAAAGCCGCTTGCCAACTTTAAGCGACATTGACTTAGTTCGCGCGGTGGAGGCATCAGCGACGGTTCTGGAAAAACTGTCGTCCATGCCCTTCGCGTGTGTGATCGCATCGATACGCGCATCGATCATTTCAACCGTTTCGTTACCGGTCACTGATACCGCACCGGACATTCTTCTACGCAATGCAGTAGCGTATTGAGGGGTGAAGTTCGCTTCCTTCTCGGACAGTCGAATGAGAGCAGCCGTGTTCTCAACAAGATTCGATTTTCCCAAAGTATGAGGCGAAGCGGTCCGACGCGGCGGTCCAAATCGCATGGCCGATTTCAGCGAAAGGAGGAGCACGGCAAAGAATGCGCATACAGTCATCGCCAGGAAGGGTGGTTCGAGGGCGAGCCGTATGATGTTTCGGGTGCGCCCGAGACCGTGTTGTACCAAGTCAAACTCGACAGCTTCGCCGCCGCGTAGAGAATTGATGACCGACACCGCCAATATAGCTCGCCCAACCGAAGCCAGGCCTTGCGTATTAAGCAAATCGGGCTCAGCGATCAGATAAGTTTCAGTGCCCTTGACCCGAGCCGCAAGTATGACGCCCGTCTCGTGTGATATGAGAGGGAGAAGCCGTTCGTCATCGAGTAGGAATTGCATCTCATCTACAGCGCCAAGGTCGAGGTCGTCGATTTGGATGCCGTCAGGGCGAAATCCCTTAGGCGTCGTTTCCGACAGTCTTGGCTTCGCGCCCTTTGGCGCAACCAATTGCGGGTCCACAACGACCAGAGAGGTTTGTCCATCAATTCGGCCGAGCGCGAACGGTTTTTCTTCGCCTTCCATATCCAAAGCAAAAGACGAGCTGATCAACACACGCCCGCGCCGAACCCATCCAGATTTGTCAGGATCTGGCACAACGACCCACTTGGGAAGGACGATCAAGTTCGTCGACGTAGACATCTGCACGTCGATTTTGGTGATCGCGTCGAGCGTGGGGGGCGTATAGATGCGGAGCGGCGCACCTGTACTTTCAAGCTCTTCAGTCCCATCGGTTCCATAGGCGGTATAGCCGCGGCGCAATACCGTCGAGACACCCAAGCTCTCAATCATCCGCGCCAAAGCAGCAAACCCAACAGCGCCCTTACTAAGGGCATGCGACCCGCCGTCGTCCCCATCACGCAATACTGGTGCATATCCAGTCAGCGCTATGTATCCGAAAAACGAAAAAACACCGATCACCACCAGAATGATCATGGTGCCGCTCGAAAAGCCCCTCGTACCAGGATCATTCATGTGAGTTTGGCCGGAATGGAAAACTGGCTATACGCTTTTCGACACTCGTCAAACACGTCAGCGCTCGCCTTCTGGTTCGCAAAAAAGCACCGCTCAACATGAGAAGCAATTATTTCAAATGCGCGTCTCGCGTCATTGGGCAGAAAGGAGAGTTTCCCAATCTCTCGACTCGTCAGGTTCCCAGCTATTCGTCTGGCTGATTTCTCCTGAATGTCGTCAATGCTTCGGTAAAGAAGCATATGAATTGCCTCCGCATATCGCTCCTCAGCTGCAAGTTCATCCGCATCGTCAAGTAACTTACGCGCAAAATCTGTGTCGGGCACGTACTGCTCAGGACCGCGCGCGTCTAGCTCGCCCCCCGAGTCTCGCAAACGCGTGATGACCTCCCGGACGATCAAATATGCAAGTCCAGCCCCCAGAAAAATGAGGCCTGCCCAGAAGCCAAATTCGATCAGTGTGGATAGAAACGGAAGGATAGGCGACATCCAAGCAAACAGATTTATCAACCATGAAAACTCAATCAGTTCCGGAAGAGCCAGGCTGTCGAAACTAAACTGCAGATCCTCATCCGCGCGCACATCTTGGTGAACTGCTTCGATTTCAGAACGCGAAGAGGAGAAACACGGAGAACTCACAAAGCAAGGTACTGACGCACTCAAATATTTGAACCAAGTATTCAGCGGCCACTCCTTGGCATAGTTCAGACTGGATATATTAAAATGATATCATGAATTCAGTCAAAGGGGTCTTGGGTATTGTCGGCACTCGGCCGTTGATCACGGTCTATACCACCAAGCCAAAATAAAAAGGGCTGCGACAAAGAATGAGAGCACCTCCACCAATATCCAGGCCCATCGCGATGCTGATCGCTTTTTCAGCTTCGCCCTAATCCAATCAAAAAGGCTGTCAAATATTTGCTCCATCACCACCCCCGCCTATTCCTAAAGGCCTGATGCGGCCCTAGGACGGCACGTAGGAATTGGATGCATAGGCTGCGAGAGCCTGTCATTCGACGAAGCGAACATGCGCCGTGAACCGTCGGGGCGTGATGTTGCCTCTGTCACTTGGGTGTTCCGCTTCGGCCAAAGGCACTATCCCTAGTGCACATAACTAGGAGGTGTCAGTTTTCAGAGCGGCACGTCGCCCCGAGCCGGATAATCTGTCTCAACCGCAAAGTCGATTGCCAAAAGGATTTCATCCAACGGTGGTCGGCCGAAGGGGCTGTTTTGGGTGGCTGCATAGAACAACTCTCCATCCGCACGTATCAGAAAAAGCCCTGGTTCGCTAAACTGTGGAGGCGTCTTTTCGTTTCCTGAGGAAACATAGAGACGCCACTCCCGGGCATCCTGCATACTCAAGCCATAGCCAAGTGTCAGGTTTCTCACCCCCCACTCACCAGGTGTCCGCGCGGCGCGCGCTTCGTCATCCATCGACACGGCAACGACATTCACGCCACGCGTGGTGAATTCTTCTAGCTTTTGATCCAAGTCTCCTAGAAGAGCCTTGCAGACTGAACAATGCAGGCCCCGATAGACCAAAATCATCGTAAAGGTCTCTGACTTTTGGTCGGCGAGCGACCATTGCGCGCCCTCCAATAGCGGAAAGGTCAGGTTAGGCGCTTGGCGGCGAGGTAAGATCATGTTTCGTGTCTTTCGGTTGCCTAAATCTCAATTAGCGAATTCAGTTTTGCCTATCCCATCCTCTGAGTGTTCAGTTGTCGTTGTGAGGTGCCGATAGGTCGCGAATGGGCGTGCAAATGCAATGACGCTGAACAGTCCAAAGATGATGATCGTGCCAGTAACCGCCAAAGCTACCGACACATTGGTGATGCTTGCAGTAACACCGGCCAATAGGCCGAAAACTGCTGGGACCAATTGGAAGACCACGCTGAAGGCCGCCATGGTTCGACCCCTATGATCATCATCAGACAGGCGCTGAAGCAGGACGCTTAGTGAGGTACTGCCGAAGCCAAGACCAAGACCACACAGGGCGAGAAGCAGTCCGCCCAAGGTCACGCCGGGCGCAATCGCAATCAAAGCGGTCGCGATACCAAGACCTATTCCAATCAGAATTACGCCACGCCCAAGATGGCTGGTCTTTGAGACCCAGACTTGCGCGCCAAGTGCGCCCAGAAACAAGCCACCGCCGAGCCAAGAGATGATCGCGCCTCGCAGCACCTCGCTCGCTCCAAGGCTGTCTACAAAGTACCGAGGTAACAGTACTTGCAGCGGCCCCATCGCAATGAAGAAAAGAGCAGCGGTCACCAGCGCCTGAAAGATGATTGGGTTCTTCGACAGATATTGCCTGAACGATCCATTGAGCTTCGAACCGACCTGCTTCGCTTTGCGAGAACCCGCACGCCACAGCATCAACATGCCAACAACATGCAGAGCAACAATCGTCGCGCCCAGTCCCGGCCACCCGACTTGCGCCTTGACTAAATCTACGGCGATAGGGGCGAGACCGAAGCCCAACACCGTTAGCATCGCAGTGAGCGCAGTCGCTCCAGGCAGAGCTGCGTCATCCGCAATGTCCGCGAGAAAAGTAAGTCGTGCCGGCACGACGAGCGCCAGACTCGACCCCATTATTAATGAGAGGACGATCATTATCGGCGCACGCAATTCAGCGGCAACAGGCATAGAGACCAGTAGAAACAGCCCAACCAAGGCCACCAGGGAGGCGCCCTGACCGAACACCACCAGACCTTTGCGGTTTCGATTGTCCAACGCCTTGCCAGCAAAGGGTGTCAGCACCCCGATTGGGAGAAAGATGCAGAAAAACACAATCCCCGTAAAACTGGGTGACGACGCATAAGTCCCACTCAATAGGATCATGGAGTAATGAAACATGTTGGCAGGGAGAAGCGTGAATACGGTGTTGCCAAAATAGGCAATCAAACTTCCACGCTGAGAACTGCGCATCATGCGTCGTCCCACCGAAGGACAATCTTGCCCTTTGTTCGTCCTGTTTCGAGGTGGGAATAGCCATTGATGATGTCCTTCATTGAAAGTTCCTTTTCGACAACCGCCTTTATCTTTCCTTCGGCGACCTTGCGGACAATATGTTCAATGCCTTCTTCGCTAGGCTGACAGACAGACCACGCAAACTTGCGTCCCTTGATACGATTCCAGGCTTTCTTACGGCCAATACGACCCGCAGCTCGCAAGCCGCCAAGTACCAAACCGTGCCGGTCGGCGTAGGGCATCATCTGATGGACGATCGATACGTATCCGCCGCCGCGTTTGACCAAGCGTAATGTCGCGGCCTCATGCTCACCGCCCAGGGTGTCATAGGCAAAATCAACATCCCGTTCATTGCTCCGGTAATCGTCCTCTGCGTAGTTGATTACCTTGTCCGCCCCAAGTGCCTTGACCCACTCAACATTCGAAGGGCCACAGGTCGTGGTCACGCGCATGCCCAGCGCATGAGCCCATTGAATAGCGAAACTCCCGACACCGCCCGAGCCGGCATGAACGAAAAGGTGCTTGTCAGCGACACTGTCAGGGTTCAATCCCAGATGCCCAACTAACGCGGTCCATGTCGTCAATCCGACGTAAGGAATTGAGACGAGGTCAGCTGTTGAGACGCCTGAAGGTGCGGCCGCCAGATTTGTTTCACTTATTGCAGAAAATTGCGCGTGAGCCCCGACATCTCTGATGCCAGTGATGCCAACAACCCTGTCACCGGGCTTAAATTTCTTCGCCTTCGCGCCAACTTCTACGACTTCGCCGACAACATCTCGTCCCGCCACGAAAGGAAATTCCGTTGGTGCCGCCAATCGACGCAGTGCTGCGCCGTATCCTTGCGTCATACGCAAATCGATCGGATTGAGCGAGGATGCAAGAATACGCACCAAAACCTGCCCCTTCATCGGTTGCGGCTTAGGCACATCACCAAAATGGAGAACATCCGCAGGTTTGCCATATTTGGTGGCGCACCACGCCTTCATATTTGTCATGGCATAAAATCCTTCGCATGAATGTCCACAATCGGACCTGAAGCTAGTTTGGCGGGTACCAGACCAATCAGCGCATCGCGAATGGCACTGGCAACTGGGCTGGTTAGGCCGAACATTTGACCAGCCTGAAAGGATTTCGCATGCACCACCTTCACTCGTGGCAGACGCGCTTTTTCAAACTCACGAAAGGCGTTTCGATGATTTTTGTTTGTGCTTAGACAGTGTGCGAGGACTAGCCCACTCTCGATCGCCATCGCAGCTCCAAGGCCCGTATATTGAAAACAGGGATGGGCGGCATCACCAATGAGAACGATCCGGCCCTTCGACCAGCCCTTGGAGAGCGGTCGGTCTTTTGGAAAGTAGACCCGAATGTTTTTTGGGTCGATGACGGTTAAAATGTCATCGATCTTTTCGTCTATTGCCGGAAATTTGTGCCTTACATATCGCACCAGAGATTCCCCATCCAATGCGTCCTTCACCTCATCTTCGATGACGTTAAAGAAAACGTTGAAGTCCTGATCGGTGTTCCGCCCAAAACCGATACTGCCAAGCGGCGTGATGATCTCCGTGAAGACATTGTCTTGAGCAAAGTCGAGGACACCGGCTGCGTCACCTGCAGGTATCAGCGCCTGAACGCTCACCTTGCCATCCTTACGCACTTTTGAGTCTCCCAGCACCTTCGTACGCAGTTCGGAATAGAACCCATTGGCGCCGACGACGAAGTCGGCGTTTTCGGTGCTTCCATTGTCAAGGCTGATCGTCAGCCCATCGGCGTCTTCAGTTACAGACACCACTTCTGTTCCATAGCGCAACCATTCCTCTGGAACCCCTGAGCGCAACACGGAGAGCATCTGCTTGCGGGTGGTCGTGATGGGGGAGAACCCCGAGCGCGTCAACACCTCCTCGGCATCCATGAAGCCCAGCTCTTTGCCTCTCTTGTTCTGCAAGCGCGCACCGGCCCATCGCCAGCTCTTCTCAAGCAGTTGATCCTTCAATTCAAGATGGTCGAAGGCGCGCACCACATTGGCACCCAGGTTGATTGGTGCGGCATGCTCTAACTCTTCGGGCGTCGCAGCCTTGTCGATGACGCTTACATTGGAGAAACCGTGGCGGTGCAACGCCGCCGCGCAGGCCAAACCACCCGCTGCCGCGCCGACAATCACAATCCGACTATTGGTACTAATCGTTTTTTTCATTTGTGCCACCTTAGTTCGCCGCTATGTGATCAAGAACGAGGCGATGCACCTGTTCCGGGTCTTCCAACAGCGGCATATGCCCGACACCGTCCAAAACGATGAGATCGGGGGTCCCCACTATCCACTCAACAAGCGTCGCTGAGTTCGTCATCGGGATCAGGGCATCTTCTTCCCCCCAAACGATCTGTATCGACATCTCTTCTGCGGAAAGCCTGGAGTATTGGTCCTTCATGTTCTCCGCGCCGAAATTGCGAAGCGTTGAGAGAACAGCATGTCGATAACCTTCATACTGTTCTGCAGCAGCGAACTGGGCATATAGCCCTTTGATGGCGGCAGCCTGCTTTTCAGGCTCGGCAAAATAGTTGGGGACATTGCCGGTTACAAAACCATTGCCGATCCACCACCACACATATTCGCCCAGAAGTGGTGTTGCGATGAGACCCGCCCCAGGAGGGAGCTGGTCCAAATGTCCTGCGCTGGCATGAATGGAGAGCGATTGAACCCGTGTTGGATTTGCCCCCGCCCAAGCAACTGAAATTCCACCCCCTAAGGACTGCCCGACAACATGGACAGCCCCGTCTATGCCGAGCACGCTCAGGAGTTCATTGATCTGACTTACATAAGTCAGCTGCCCATAGTCGAGGTCGGAAGGACGCGCAGAGCCGCCGCGCCCAAAAATATCGAACTGCAGTGTCTGGTAGCCCGCCTCGTTTAAGTTGGCAGCGAGTCCGTCGAAGAACTCCAGGCTGGTGGTCAAGCCACCTATCATCAGAACCGTTTCACCGTCTGCAGGTCCCTGCAGGCGATATCTGGTATGTCCGTGTGTAAGCTGTACATACGCGCCTGGAAAACTCTCGACAGCTGGTTCAGTCATCGATTTTGTTTCGGGATCAAACCACCAGGGAAGCCCTACCGCAAAGAAACCGACAATACCGAGAGCAATCAGCCAGCGCTGTGTCTTAGTCATTTCGACTCTCTCTCTCTTGAGTTTCGATGAACCGCAAGGCGGCGTGAGCGCTTCGTTCTGGCGCTTCCAAATTGGGTAAGTGCCCAAGATCTTCAAAGAGAACCTTTTCGACATTCGGCAGGTCGGTGCTGAAACTCTCTGGGCCGCACTTTGAGCTCCATTGCAACTGCACAGGGGTCTGTATCTGCGGAATACTCTCGTGCAGGCTCTTATTATCGGTTCGAAGAAATTTTAGAAAGGCGCGTCGATTGCCGGCGCGTCGCTGACTCACAAGCAGTCGCTCCAGGAACTCATCGGAAACAGGCGCTCCCCTGCCCCAAAGTTGCCCGAGGTTTTTTTCCATCATGGCCTTCGATCCCAGAAATGGCAAAAGCCACCCCATCGGACCGCGGGCAAATTTGAAGACAGCTGGAAGGGCTTTCTCGGGATAACCGGTAGGGTTGATCAGCACCAGGCTTCGGCAAAGGTCTGGCCTGTTCAACGCACAGCGCCACGCAAGCTGACCACCGAGTGACAGGCCAACAACATGTGCAGGCCCGTTACAGGTCAGGTTGATGAAGTCACCGAGGAAGCCTGAGAGTGTGCTGTAGGAATAGTCTCCGGACCGCGTGGGCCCGGTGAGGCCAAACCCAGGCAGGTCAGGTACGAATACGCGGTAGTTGCTGGAAAGGATAGTGATCCAGTGGTTCCATACACCGCCCCACATGCCGGAATTATGAACCAACACAATCGGCGGGCCATTCCCGACAGATTTGTAGTGAATACGACCCTGCGGCATATCCAACCAAAGGGACGTATCGTCCGCGAGTACTTCGTCGGCCACTGACCGCGAAATGTCGAATTGAAACATGGCCTATCTCGTCCTCATCTCTTCCAACCTCAACTCACCCTTTGCCCTTGAGCTTCCAGGCCGGCAATTTTCTGCCGCAATGCGCGCTGGTCTCTTTCACCCAGCGGAAAGCTCCACATGAGGAAGATCACCAGGCCGAATGCGATACTCGGGAAAAGAAACATCATCATCCGGAGGCCAAACAGAGCAGCGTCCGAGTTTGCCGCTTCGGGAGCCGGGTCAAAGCCGATCAGACTAAGGATCGGATAGCTGATCCCAACTGCGAGTGCGGCCGCAATTTTGCTGGTGGATTGGAGAAGCGACATGTAGAGAGCGGTCTGCTGGATACCGGTTTCAGCGGTATCCATATCCCCCACATCGGCCATAATCGCTCTCGGGATAAAGTTGCTTACCGATCCGCTGGCGCCCATCAAAAGAAATGCCAAGCTGGCGATTGCTATGCTCCCCGCCGGGATCACCAAAAACAGCAGGCTGGCAAAAACCTGATAGACCAGCGCGTAGCAGAGGGTCTGGTGTTTCCCTATCCGCTGACTTAGGGACACGAATAGTGGCAAGAAGAGCAGACCGGAAAACATGAATGGGATGATTGCAAAGGAGGCCCAGCTTCCCAGACGCAGAACATCTTCAGCGTAGAAAAGGAACATCCCGCCAGCGGCCCCTGCCGACATCCCAAGCAAAAGATTTGCTGCCAACAAGCGCCGAAGCGGTCTGTTGCTCAGGATCAGCCGAAATGTGTTCGGTGCATGTTCGCGCTTTTTTCGCGCATGGGTCTTTGGCTCAGATGCAGCCCAAAGTGCGGCAATAACTGTTGTTGGCAGAAGGATCAAAAGCGAGAATGCGATGAGCTGCATCCGCTCTGCCTCGATCATGTCCACGACGTTTTCAGCAAAAGCGATAAGGCAGATGAGGCCGAGCGTGCCTAAGAGGGAGGCTGCTTGCTTGTAAGCAGAGATCCTTGATCGTTCGTGATAGTCGGTTGAGAGCTCGGCCGCCCACGCGATGTGAGAGACGGTTCCGATGGTCCATCCGACATAGAGGACGATCATCCATAGAGCGAAGTACGTTCCACTTACACCCGCGCTCGGCACAAAAACCATATATGTACACAGGCCCAACACAGGCACAGACCCAACGAGCCAGGGCAATCGACGGCCCCATCTTGTATGCCAGCGGTCAGACAGGATGCCGAATATTGGATCGGTGAGCATGTCCCAAAGCTTAGTTAGCCCGAAGATGGCGCCGACTGCACTCAACCCCAACCCCATTTCACCTGCGTAAAACGGAGGTACAAAGACAACAACAACCATCAGGAATGCTGAAAAAGGCGCTTCTGGAGACACAAAAGCCGCCAGCCTTGTCGCACTCAACCTTGATCCCTGCATTGGCCCAGAGCCCTCAAATTTTCACCGTTCGTGGCGTTCGACCTAGAAACTCTTTGCAGGCACCTACAGGGTCTGATTGGGGTTCGGTCTTCTCAACCTGCCTATACATCTCGCGTCAGTTCGCCATCGGCCTCCTATGTAGGTATAAAAAAAGATGATGACAATCATTTTTTTATGTTGTTTATTTACACGGCTCATTCGAAGTAAGAGATAGGTGAGGAATTCCGCAGAATTCCTGAACTTTCTTCGTTGATGGCAGGAAAGCAATGCTGAAAAAAACAAAACAGGTCAGAGCTGAGAAGACCCGCGACGGGCTCATCCGAGCCGCAATCGATGTGGTCCGCAAAGCGGGCTACGAGAATGCGCGAATACAAGACATTAGCGATCGCGCAGGCGTAACACCCGGCGCCATCCTCTATCATTTCCGGAACCTGGAAACGCTTTTGATGGAAGCGTTCCGAGCGGATTTTGACGAATTGATGCACATCGTCGAGCCCGACGCTCCACTCGACTTGTCCAATGAGGCACTTGTCGACCTGATGGCTGGCATCTTCGAGGACAAAGCTTTTCGCGTTCGGATTGGTGTTCTCACCGAGTTCCTTATTGCAGCACGCAATGACAACAAGCGGCGCAAACTCGTCGAAGATGTTATGCGCACAAACCGGGAGCGCATGATCGCGACATCGGAAAAATTTGTCGGTCGGGAAATCGATGGCGAACGTCTTTGGGAGATCATCGATATCGCGATATCGCTCCTCATCGCCGAACAACTCAACTATCCAAATGCAGCCCAGTCAAGCAAAGCGTTTGAAAACGCGCTCCCTTTCGTAAAGAGAGAACTCAAACGCTTCCTGGATGAAAACCAATAACGAGCGACCTAAATCTGCTGACTCAAAGGAGAGATTGTTTCCATGTCCCCCTCAAGGATTGCTCTTGGCCTGGTCGCCGTAGTCACCACAGCAATTTTGTATGTTTTTTGGCCTTCCTCCGAAGATGAGTCATTGTCAGAGCCCCTGTTACCGCAAGAAAGCGCCACTGTTGCTGCGGCCGATACAACGCCTATGGCCGCTGCTGCCTGGCCTACTCCCCAGCCGGACGGGCAACCTAATTTTGTTGTGATTGTCGCCGACGATCTAGGATGGTCCGATCTCGGTTTTCTGGGCAGTTCCATTAGAACGCCAAACCTGGATGCGCTTGCGGAGCGCAGTACATTTCTTTCTCACTTCTATGTCGCGCCAACTTGCTCTCCGACCCGGTCCATGCTGATGACCGGCGTCAGCAATCAGGCTGCGGGCCTTGGAACGATGGCCGGCCTACAGACGCCGAACCAGTTGGGGCTGCGCGAATACGCTGCTCAGTTACATGATGGTGTGGTGACCATTGCTGAGGCACTGCAAGCTCATGGGTACCGAACAATGATGAGCGGTAAGTGGCACCTGGCGGTTGACGATGATCAGCTCCCAAATCGCCGCGGGTTTGATCGGTCTTTCGGCCTGCACGGCGGCGGCGCCAGCCATTTCGCTGATCAGCGCCAAATCCACATCACTGAAGAAGTCCGCTATCTGGAGGATGGTAAGCCGGTTGACCTGCCGGGTGATTTCTATTCATCCATCAGCTACACGGACAAGATCATCGAATATATCGACGAAGCAGAGAAAGAACCCTTCTTCGCTTACGTCGCCTATACAGCGCCGCACGACCCATTGCAGGTACCTGATGCCTGGCTGGACAAGTATGCAGGGGTGTTTGACGAAGGACCGGCAGAGTTCCGCGAGCGCCGCCGCAGCCGATTGGTGCAGCTCGGTATCATTCCCGGCAATGCGCCATTGTCCTCCCCATTGAATTTCCCTGCATTCCTGGACTCACACAAGGCCGCCTGGAATGAACGGCCAGAGGAAGAAAGAAAAATTGATGCACGGCGTATGGAAATCTACGCCGCCATGGTGGAGTTGCTTGATCAGGAGATCGGCAGGCTCTTCTCGCACCTAAAAGCGACGGGAAAGATGGAAAACACTTATGTGATTTTCCTTTCTGACAATGGCGCTTCGATCGGCACACCGCTCCTATATCCAAACAACACACGTGCCTGGCTGCATGAGAACTATGACCTCGATCTCAAAAGCATGGGGCGGAAAGGAAGCTTCACTACAATGGGGCGCGACTGGACTAACAACAGCAACACACCCTTTCGTCTTTTCAAGGGTACCGTTGGTGAGGGAGGGACCCGGTCACCATTCCTGATTTCAGGCCCTGGAATTCCTGCGGGTCAGATTCAGGATGCACCCAGCCACATCACAGACGTTCTGCCCACGCTCTTTGAGCTGGCGTCTGTCGATCCCAACATTGATCCATTGTATGAGGGTAAGCTGACCCCACGCGGCACCTCGCTTCTCACAACAATTTCCGGGCTGGATGCTCACAGCGACCGTCCTATCGTCACCGAACTGTTTGGAAACTACATGGTGCGCAAGGGCCGCTGGAAGGCAATCAGCATCAGCCCGCCGGTTGGCAACAATGAATGGGAACTCTATGACATCGTTGCCGACCCTGCCGCCTCCACCAATGTTGCGACAGAAAACCCTGAACTGGTCGAAGAACTCGCTGCTATCTACGAGAGTTTTGCCCGGGAGAACAAGATTGTTCTGGCCGACCCGCCCCGATCAATACGCCCGGACATCTTCTATGAAGGCGAGTGTAATTGGTGGTGCGAGGCGAAATTCGGAGTAGCCAGTTGGGTCGTGAACTAGACAGCAAAAATCAAAAGTCTCCGGAGCGGCCTCTCCTGGGCGCGACCTGCACGCAATAAACTTAAGGCGCATAGCCAGAATTATGCTTGATCAGGTCACACGACCTTCTTCATCATGAGTGTCTACGAAACAAAGGAAAGTGCCATGACGGACAAATTGAACATCAATCGTCGTCACCTGATGGTAGGCGCAGGGATCGCCGCGACGGCGGCTGTCACATCAAAAGTACACGGTGAGACAAGCCAGCCTGACCTCAGCGGTAAATCAATCTTGATCACCGGCACATCGTCCGGGTTTGGGCGCCTTGGCGCGGAACACTATGCCCGGTTGGGCGCGAAAGTCTTCGCGACAATGCGTAACATGCCGCGACCAGAAGCCGAAGAACTCACCGCGTTAGCAGAGCAAGAAAATCTCGACATTACCGTGATCGAAATCGACGTCACCAAAGATGATCAGGTTGAGGCAGGCGTCGCAGAAGCGCTTTCTGCGGCAGACGGAAAGCTGGATGTCCTTATAAACAATGCTGGCATTGCATTTTCAGGCCCCATCGAAGTTCAGGACCTGGAAGCAACTCAGCTGATATTCGACACCAATGTTTTTGGTCCTCAGAGAATGATCCGTGCTGTTCTTCCTTCAATGCGGAATGCGGGAAGCGGCCACATTATCAATATTACATCACAGCTAGGTCGCGTGGTTATTCCTGCGTTTGGGCAATACTCGCCCACCAAATTCGCTCTTGAAGCGCTCAGCGAACAACTTGCCTATGAGACAGTTTCACAAGGTATTGAAGTGACTGTCATTCAGCCGGGTGGCTATCCCACAGAGATTTGGGAAAACCAGCGCCCCTTATCAGCGGCGCTAAAAGCGCGGTCCTCTGAAGAGCTGTTGGCTGCCTACCCCCAAATGACCGCGAACATGGGTGCCGCTGGCGGCGGCAGCTCCAGCGATACGGACCCAATGGATATTCCCCATGCCATTGCTGAGATCATCGCGATGCCGGCCGGGACGAAACCATTGAGACGTGCCCTCCACCCTGTTGCCCGCCCTCAGGAACCGATCAACACTGTCTCTGCCGAACAACAGCTCGCGATGCTGGGCAACTCGCCCTATGGCCCGCTGATCAAGGCGGTTTTGGATTAAGCGCTCTAGATATTCTTTGCGACTCTCCAGGCCATCCCTCATTCACAGGGATGGCCTTTTCTCTCTCTAGAAATGCCGAAGCTGTTCGCCGGTTGAAACCACACAGCCTTGCTCATGGACAATCCCTGCTCTCGGATCAGATAACAGCAATAGAATCAGACCGTGCATCAAGGTCTTTGGAGTGACTCCTCACACTGAACTCATAAATCGTCTTTTCAACCACAAAGTCATCTTTGGCTTCATTGAGAAAAGCCAACTTGGAAACGGGCAAGGCGATTGCGACGGTCTGGCTCTGCCCTGCTTCAATGTGAACCTTCTTGAATGCACGCAACTCTGACGACGCGCGGTCGCCAAACACAATATCCGCGAATGCATAGCCACCCTCCATCCCTGGGTACCAGATCATCATGATCCCATTGGGTAGATGACGCCATTCCTCCATCAAAATCGCGCTGCCTCCCATAACAGCTACCACAACATTACCGTTTAAGGCGCAGACGCTCTCGATCAGCGCCAAATCTCCTGTCGACAATGAAAGGCTGACACGATCACTGCCCTTACCAAACGCTGCGGTATCGGACCTGATCAACTCTGCTGCCCGTTTCGCTTGTTTGCGCAATGTCCTTCTGCTGATCGCGGCAGGATCTGGTACGCTGCAATAATCAATGAGCCCTGTTCGGTCTCGACGATTGTTGTCTGTCCGTCTCACTGCGCGTGTTTTCGGCTGCGGCGCTGTTGCAGGCTAGGTTGAATGCGCATTAACTGAGCTGCGTGGGGTCGCTAACAGATTGTACTCGGAGGACACCTGATGGGTGCTATTTCAAGACGTGTTCTAGCTGTTGTCGCGGCGGCAGCACTGGCCATACCGGCTGCGCCGGCCCTTGCGGCAGAGCGTTGTGACAAAGGCGGCGGCTGGCGCTCCGCCGGTGTTGATACCCGTTCGCAGACATTCCGGCTTGAGGCGCGAGACCGCTCCAGCGCGAATGCTCGGGGCAGGCTCGGCATCCTTGCAGAAGACTGGACCTACCACGACCTGGGTCGCTCCTATGAGAGGATCACGAAGGTTGAGCACCGCCGCAGCGACCTTCTCGGTGGCACCCAGACCCACATAGACACATTCCGGTTTGTCACCGAAGACAACGACATTCTGGCGACCTGTAACTACGAGTACAAGGTCAGAAACAAAACGTCGAAACAGGGAAACCGGTCAGAGACAGCGGCACAGATCAAATATATTGGCGGTAGCTGCACGGTGGTACCCGAGCACAAAGTGTCATGCGTTCGCAATTATTCCCCGGACAATCACCGCCTGAGGGTCAGCATTACTCTTCAGGACCAATAGCTGGACTAGGCCGCACGGAGATCATGTAACATGATGAAAACTTCCAGGGTCATCTCCGCTCTTGTGCTCGGCATGTTCCTGTCAACAACAGCGAACCCGGCGCTTGCCGCCAGTTGCGCCAAGACGGGAAACTGGCGTAAGGGAGAGGAATCGAGCAGCGCGGGCGGCGCAAACGAACAGAATTTCCGTTTGGAGGTCCGCAACCGCTCCAGCGAGTCCGGCATGTATGTGCGCCTGAACAATCGCGGTCAAACCTATGACCTTGAGCGCGGGTTCGAAACCATTAAGCGGGTCCGCTATACACGCAAGGACCTCAGGCAAAATGGCGGGCAGGACATCACTGATCAGATCGACTTCTATACGTCTGACGGGACTCAGGTCGCCAGTTGTGACTATCGCTATAAGGTCCGGCACGAGAATGAAGAGATGGAGAAAGGTTTCCATCACGCTCAAATCAAGTTCATCGAGCTCGGCTGCAGCGGGCGCTGGGACGTGATTGCCCTGGGGTGCGACCGTACCTACGCACCGCTAGAGCATCGGCTGAAGATCAGCCTGACAGTCAAGGATCTGTAAGCCGATAGCAGCGGAGCACCTTCAGCCGTCTGGAGGTCGCGTCCTGCCTCAGTTGTTGCAACTAGCCCATTCGAACGCCTGGAGACGATCTTTGGTCAGTAAGCTGGTCTGCACTACGCGAAATACCTGACGCATAGGCCAACAGATGCAACCTGTGCTGGATCGGAAGATGCATCTGCCAATGTCCGATCGATCACAGTTTCATAAAGTTGGGAACTCACCCAGCTGGCTGTGTTTTCGAAGCCTCTGTCTTCATAGGCCTTAGATGGCTGCCCTCCCATAAATGCAATCACGGAACGCTCAGACCACGATCGATTAGGTGACCAACGAATTTCAATCAACTCGGTCGGGGTGAGACGAGAGATCTGCAGCTTCCTGTGTTTGCGGCTCAGCTTCAGCAGGCTCTTCGTCGGAACCCGCCCTCCACTCCAAAAGGAAGTACAGAATCAATCCGGCGACCAGCCCCCATGCGGCGCCGTATGTCGCAAGGACGACGCCCATTGTGCCTGCGACACCCATTTGAGTGTTGTTTTTCATGTCATCGGCGGCAACGCTGATGCAAAGGTAACCGGTCACCAGCAGGGTAATCGATAGTGCGATTGGCAAGACTGGCTTGAACAGGGTCACGAGGGGCAAAGCGAACAGGGCCAACAGTAGGACAAAATAGAAAGTTCCCCCGCCGCTATAGATGGAGTCCATTGCCTGGCGTCCGTACCGGTACCGCTCGGCCATCGTGACCATAACGCCCGTAAACAACGGCCCTGCGAGCCCTGGGAAAGGCGCGAAGAAGCTATGGATCAAGTTGCGAATACCGGTCACCAAGTGAACGCGGTCAACATCTACGTCAATGTCTTCATCGGGGCGTAAATGGTCGACGCGCGCCAGAACACTCTTTCCAACAATGATATCTCCAAACGCGATAATGTATGCGATCACGGCCGTCGGAATGGCGAGCAAGAACATATTGGCGGTCGGCATACCGATGCTGAATGGTAGATAGTTCCACATCTCAGCAAAGGCGGGTTGTGTGAAACCATACTCGATCTCAGGCAAAGGATACTCGCTGAGCGACCAACCGATCGCCATTGCTGCGATCGCACCCGGCACCATGCCATAGCTGGACAAGGCTCTGGCCCATCGGTGCGTTTCGGTCATGCGAAGGAAGGACTGTGAAAACAACATATAGGCCGTGATGACGAAGCCGATCGTGAGCGATATTGGCGTGGCAGCAAGCCGGCCACCTTCGGCGATTTCGCCAGTGAACGCGGCGATGCCAGCGCCCATCAAAATACCGGCTTTCATCGACTGTGGGACGATATCCACCAGCTTCGACCCCAGGCGCGTAACGCCTAAGACAAAAAAGATGAGTGTCACGATCAGTTGCAAGGCAATCATTGCCTTTATCGCGTCAGAGCCCGGTTCAAAATTTCCTAGAAACAAAAGCACGACCGGGATAGCGGGCGTGATCCACCCTGGCACCATGGGAACGCCCAGAAGGCTTGGGAGCAAGAACCCAAGGGCACTCACAAATACATAAGCTAAAGCTACATCGTAAGGCAGCCCGAGATAGCGTTCGAGCAGCGGTATCATTCCGAGCGCCACTACAAAAATGATCAAAGCCTGGATCGCCTCGATCGGTTCCAAACGATAATGGATAAGCGGTAACCGCACCTTGAACGGACCGAAAGGCCAATAAGGCTGTTCTTCTCCGTGTTTTCTTGTCTTTATCACTGGCTCTACCCCCCCGAGTATATGATCCCCGCGATTGTTGTCTTGCATATACGACTGAAACGACCACCGGAGTGATCTCAATTTAGAATTGATTGCATTGCTTTGCCAGCTATCGGTTGAGTTCAATGGTTGATACCGACGCTTCCCGACTGCGCGGTCGCGAATGCGACCTAAGCTGGTGTTGCGCCTTGCGCATTCGCTCCGAGTAACATTGCGCCCGTCAACCCGGCGAACACTTCCGGACCGGTGAACACCACCAAAAGTGGATACGGCCCGCCGTCCAGGAGCATGCTCAGGATGAGTCCTGCCCCTGCGCCGGTCATGCTTTGGGTTAGGGGCCTTGGCAAAGATCACATGTAAGCTATTGATTTAAAAGGAAGACTAGAGATTACAATGAGTTAGCTAGAGGCTGGTGGAGCCAGGCGGACGCTCCACCTAGTACTCCACCTGATCTTCAATAGCATTAGTTTTGTCGTTTGCCGGGCAGCATTTTGGGAACACCTTTGAAGCGGGCGACGGCCGCTAACAGGACTGTCATGACCCCCATTTGTAATGCCCGTTTGAACAAGCCCCAATTAGTTAGGGCGTTCACACGCCAGCCTGGTGGCGCGGCGTAGATCTGTGGCGTCAGATCTTCAATCGTAGACGTTGCTCTCGGTGCTTCAAATGGCGTGTCGTCTACGAAGCGATTGAGCACATTCGTGGTCAGTCTAGCGGTCGGATTGTCATAATTGTTGTGCGCCAGAACGCTGGACCAGCCAATCGACCCGGTGGAAAAGACAGCACCGCCGCTCAGCGTTTCAAAGAAGACCACGTCGGCTCTTACATCCTCATCAGGAATAACAGGAAGGAGGATTAGGAGCTCTTCCTTTGTTTTCATCATGTCCGGCGCAATGTTTTCGCTGCTCGCCAAGACGAGACAGTGGGGGGGCGTTCCGAGATTGTAGTCAGTCCGGTCCAGTTCTTCGGCACTTGGTGTGGCACCCATTTTTTTGAAGTCACAGACAATTGGGTCGCTCACACCCTCGAACGCGAATGAAACTCGAGGGTCAGAGGCACCTGCCTGTTTCCGGAAACGGATCCCCTTGTGCGACCCTTGGGCGGCGAAACCCACTCCCACCAACTCCTGAGGCGCCCGATCCTGTCGACGCCATAGGCCCCCAACTTCGCCATCAAACTGATGATGGTACTCACCAGACAGCGACTCCCAAGCACGCGTCCCGTCCTCTGCCCTGCGGAGCTCAATTGCCGCGGGCCAGTCCGCCGAATGTGCCACCCGCCAATAAAACCCGTTGCCGCCCATATACATGAGGCGACCACCCTGGTGGAGAAACGCCTCCATTCCATCAAGCATCGCCGTTGAGTAATATTCAGGGTGGGTGCCTGTCACGATGGTCTGATATTGGCTAAGCAGATCAGCGCCTTCCCGGTGCAGAAGGTCATCTGTGATCACGTCATAGTCTTGCTCGCCATATTCCAGCCATCGAAGGATGTCTGTATCCGCGTTAAATGACCAAATGCGCGCGTCTGGCCGCCAATCGATCACGGGGCGTAACCAGGAAGAAAAATGCACGCCGGATCCGTCGAGATGATGATCATAGTGGCTGTGGCCGAATTCCTGATGATCTAGCATCATCTGCTCTTCCGGCAGAGGTGCGATCTTTCCTTCCAACAAAGCGTCTACCAGCAGGCCGACCTTGTTGTTGGCATAGGCGAGATAGGTTGAGGTGGAGGCAAGAAAGGCTGTCTTCGCTGTCGCCCTCACCGGCGCGACGAAGAAAAGCACATAGTCTGTTTCCCGGCCCTTTTTCAGGCGAACGGCATAGGCACCACTCCGCAGATCGTCCGGCACGACATAGCTGAAGCTGGGCTGCCAGCCGATATCGTACACATCGTCTTCGTGGAAATGAGCCGCGCTGTAATGGTCTGATGCCTGACGCCAGTCGCGCTCTGCTCCCGTCCACCTAATGCCCTTGACCGCACGCGTCGGCAGGTTGGCGAATACGCAATTGCCATTCTCTTGGACGCGGTCGCCAAACCTGTCGGAGCCCATGTGCGCGCCGAAATCCCAGAACCCGGCAAAGGGCTGAGACTGATCAATGTCGCTTGCAAAGACAATCTCATTCAGTTGGTCTGGTGAGTAGTGCCCGTTGAGCAGGCGCGGCGAGTCCAACCGACCATTAAAGTGATGGACAGTGACTTCTTGGTTCTCACGCATCTCAGGACGCGCCGCAAAGAGGACACGAGACATAGAAACGTTCGACAGGTCGAAGGTTTCGGTTCTTTGATCGCTGAATTTCGCGGAGACGTCACCCGGCCCTTTAGGGATGACCCGTTGGAATAGTGTGAGGATGTTTGTCCCAGACGACCATGCAAACCCAACGACAGACCACCGCTTCAAAGGACAGACGTCATCCAGAAAAAGACTCTGCGCCTCTCCAGCCGCTCGCGCTTCAATGAAAAGATGTCCCTCGGACGACACGCCGAGTTCGAGCCCACTGCCATGATCATTACTAGCGAGATAGGCAATACACACATCGCCTCGATCCTGGGTCGTCGGCATCACCGCCACAGCGAAAGAAAGGTCTCCCTCTTCTGAAGGTGACGCTAGGTCAGCTCTCGCGCAGCTCCCCATATGAGAAACCTGGACCACACCTTCATGGGTTCCTTCAAAGTTTGCGGCAACCGATTCAAGTTCAAGACCTGCATATGATGCCCGCGTGTTGCCGCTGACGATCCGCACCAAATTGGCTTCGTACGGTTCGGCGTCAAAGCTGCTGACCATGAACTGAATGGATTCGCCTGCACGAACCGTCAGCTTGTCCCTATACCCAGCAATTGTTCGCTTCATGACGCTACCTCAATAATGGGCTCGATCAGAAGCTTCGCGTCAGGTCGATCGCCGAGGCTTTGTAGATCTGTTAGAAATCGATCCGGCTCCGCCCATTTTTCAGGGAACAGACACCCGGGGCGGCGCTGACTCCGGTGATCCAGCGCCTGTAGCATAAAAGCTGCCTGAGAGAGGCCTGTGGCTGCCTCCATAGAATCGAGAGCGGAACCCGGTTCATGATCATTGGAGGCGATGGTCACAATAGTCTTCTGGTTGTCCCTCAGTCCTGACACCCGCGCCGCAATCCCCATTCGTGTGTCGGGTTTGCCGCCGAGCGTCTGGCCGATCATGTAGCTCAACAAGCTCCCTAGGCTGCTCTCCCGAGAACTGATCTGGGTCCAAGCGCCCTTTAGTGCTTTCCGCCAGACTTTCCATGATCCGCTGCGCCCTTCAATCATGTCCTTAAAGAACTCAACCGCTTCATCCATGGTGATGTCCCCAGACAGCTCGGCTCTGGCGACACCTTTCAGCAAACCGTTGACTGGTGCGGGGTGCATGCCACCCCAGCAAGTTACATTTTTGAGGTTTGGGAAACTGTGGGGAATGTGCACTGTTTCGGGATGCGCGCACTCATATAATCGCGTGTCCCCAAGTGCAGGCCCCATCGGGAAAATGACATTGTCATTGAAACTCTGGTGCGTGACCTGAACACCGTTGCGCCAGGTCACACAATCGCCGGCACCAATATGCATCGTATGTTCAATAACTGCGCGGCCAAGCTGCTGATTTTCTTCATCTCCGACACACCAAGCGACTTCGACATCCTCCGCGCGGTCCATCATATCGATGGCCCTGCGCGCAATGATATTCGTCAAGCCCGGCGATGCCCCACACCCTGAATAGATCGCAGCATTGTTGGCCACAGCCGCATCATGGAGGTCAATTGCTTCCAGGCTGCTCTCAACATCATCGTCGATGTCCATATAATCAACACCGTTTTCGATGCAGAGTGGGCGCACCAGCTTCGCCGTCTTGTGAAACGGACCCGCACCATGGATCACAAAGTCCGCGTCCTGAATGGCACTCGCCAAGGCGGTATGGTCATGCAAGTCGAGACGAAGAACCTCGGTGTTCGCGTCCGACATAGCCTCGGCGGTTTTTCCCGCCGCGTGTTCGGAAATATCCGCAAGACAGTAATGTAGCTCAGGGCGTTTAGCACCAAGCGCCTTGGCGGTCCTTGATGTCATCTGACCGCCAGCCCCCAGGACGAGAATGTTCAGGCTATCGGCCATATGGCTCTCCTCCGCGACGCTGACCTGCCTATAAAATTAAGGTCCATCTCATTCATGCTGCACGCTCCGCATTTGGCGTTTTGCGGACTTTCGCACGTTAGAAATTCTGGTAAACAACTTTTGGAATTTGGTTTCAGTGTGGTAATTTTTTCTTACCAATAAGCCTGACCTCGGAGATAGAACTTGTTGTCAGACGCCAAGACCATGCGCCAGCTCATCATGGTGAAAGAGGCCCGAAGCCTCAGAAAAGCGGCAGATCTTTTAGGTGTTACCCATTCAGCGTTGAGCCAAACAATCAGCAAACTTGAAAGGGAATACGACGTGCCACTCTTTGCGCGGCATAAGAGGGAAACTGTTCCGACAGCTTATGGGGCACGCCTTATCGCCGCCATGGAACGGAGTGTCCGCGAGCTTGAAGAGGCCAAACGGGAAATCGAACAGATGCGCAACCTTGATAGCGGCCAGCTGCGCATCGGTGTCGATGCCAATATGGGAGAAGGCGTCCTTGCACCTGTTCTAATTGAGATGATGAAGTCTTGGCCCCATCTGCGCATCCTCGTTGTTACAGGCGGTACCGCTATGATGGAACAAGACCTGATCACCAAGAAGATCGATCTCTATATCGGCTTTGTGCCGGACAGGCGTATGGACAATTTGCAGCTCAAAGATTTTCTTGTGCCTGCCCCATCCCTGATTGTCAGGAAGAACCATCCTCTGACAAAAGGAGCCGCGGTGACCATCGATGACATTGTCGAATACCCGATGATCAGCGGCGACGCCCCAAACTGGGTTTTGCAAATGATCCAGAAAAACCTCCCCGAAGTCTTTCAAACCATTGAGCAAACTACGGATCAGTTTCTCATCACGCAGGACATGGCATTGGTGCGGAAACTTCTGCTCTCCACCGATGCTGTCTCTTACCTGCTCGCCCATTCTCATCTGTTGGATGACACCTCTCTGGTGGCACTGGACGTCGAGGACAATCCCATCACAACGCCACTCAATGGTCTCATCGCCTGGTCACAAGACTACCCTCTGCCACCTGTCGCTGAGGCCTTTCTCGGCCTGTTCCAAAAAACCTTTGATCAAAGCGCTGCGTAGTCCTGCACCCGGGATATTGCGGGGTCTTACGAAAGCCGCCATACGAGCACATCTTCGCAGCTGCTTTACTAAACCATCACACCCTGGAGACAATTTCAGATGATTCAGAGGCTGGTGGAGCCAGGCGGATGCTCCACCCGGACCATTTCTTCCAATAAATTCAATAACTTATGAGCATGGTGGACGCCGAATGTGTACCACAAATGTGTCCCAAAACGTAGCGGCAGAATATGAGCTGATTGACAAATTGAGTGGGCGAGCTTCCGCATTGGAGGTCGAAGGGGTTCACAGCTCACCCCGTCCACCGAACAGCCGCAACAAAACGAAATCGGGCTGCAGCGCAGCTGCTTCATTTGACTTCAAACGCTAACTTTCCGAATGAACCATATTCAGCCACGTAGTGGCCTTTGTCAGCTTCCACTGCTGTGCCGCATGCTCCAGTCAACAAGAGAGTATTTCCATTCAGGCGAAACCCCCTTTTGATCGCCTCGCTGCACATCCAGGACGCTGCTTCAGCAGGACCACCTAATGCGTCAACCATGTCTGCTTGATTGACAACATCCGACCCGCGCCATAAGGAGACGGAGACCTCTTCGCCTGCTCTCTCCCAGGGCAGAAACTCACCAACAATAAAACGCTCAGCACCGAGATTGGACAGTACAAGGTTTACAGCAGTAAAATCCTCGGATCGCGCAAAATTCACCCGAACGAATTCGATAGCCGGGGCAACCGAGATTGGCTGCAAGTTCTTGTCTACCAATACGGCAAGCTCACACTCGATCAGGCGACCGGGCAAAAAGTCAATTGATCCATTCTGCTCAACTTGGCCCGCACCATAGAGACTGCCGAGGAGAGCGTGATCCAGACCAAAAAACTCTTGAGCCGCAGGTGCGGTCACGCCTGCCTTGATGCCCGCGACCTTTGTCGCGGTCACCGCGCGGGTTACATCATGCTGCAGAATGTAAGCCTCATTGAGCGAATACGCTTTGTTGATCGCCGGTATTGGCGCTCCATTCAAAATGGCCTCAGCGATTCCCGACGCTAAACTGTTGGTCGCCTTTCCCACTCTTCTCTCCTTGTTCACCTATGGGTTTCCGACCTACGCGTCTGGACTTGACGGTCACACCACCTACCCTAGTAAAGGGTGATGCGGTGCAATTCACGTCGATAGCCTTCGTATCCGCCGGTTGCCTTGTGAACAACGCTTCTGTTGTCCCACATGACGAGCATGTCGTTTTCCCACTTGTGTCGGTAGAGGAACTCTTCCTTGGATTGCCAATCATTCAGCTCGAACACCAGCTTCAGGGCTTCTTCGTCGTCAAACCCCTCAAAGCCGACGAAATAGGAGATGCCGCTATAAAGGCCGAGTTCGCCGGTTTCTGCATGAGGCATCACTAGAGGATGGATATGGCGTTTGTATGCTTCTTCTGACGGCACAATGTCCATTGCACCGTTTTTGCTTTCGTCGCCATAGATTCCTTTAGGCGAATAGCCCATCTCAGCTGAGTGGATCGCTGTCAGGTTCTCAAATCTCTCACGCATGTCGGTGGGCATTTGTTCCAGCGACAAATGCTGATTGGAGAACAAGGTATCACCGCCGACGGGAGGGATGTCGAGGCTATACAGCAGCGTTGCACTTGGTGGCGATGGCATAAAGCTCCAGTCTGCATGCCAATGTTCAGCGAAAATCTGGTTGGTCGCATCTGCCTCCCGCCTTACTGCCGCAATATGCGTCCGCCCTGGGATTGGGCGAAAGAAAGGGTCTTCACCGAGCGTTCCAAACCTCTTAGCGAATTCTTCGAACTGATCGCTATCTAGTTTCTGGTTTGGAAATGCCAACACGTGATGCTCGAGCCACGCTTGCCTAATTTCAGCGACAACTTCGTCGGACAACGGCTTGGACAAATCGACTCCGGTTACCTCCGCACCACATGCTTGGCCACTTGGTTTCACTTCAATAGACATTGATCTCTCCCTTCGTGTCTCTGCGACTCTTTTTTGCTATGACCCTTTTGACACAAGCTCATCTGCCAGCTCACTGGCAAGCTTGTACGTCAACGCGAATATCGTAAGTTGTGGATTGGCGCCCAGACTTGTGGGAAACAACGACCCATCGTGAATCGACAGATTCTCAAGACCACGATACTTGCCAGAACTATCGGTTACGGAACGTCGACCATCGCGACCCATCGCACACCCACCCATTAGATGGGCTGACGAAATGCCGACCTTACTCGCCGTCATGTCTAGGCCTTCCAGCTCGGCTAGTGCGTCCTCCAATGACGTGTGCCATGACGCACCGGTGTGGCAGGCTTTGGCCTCGGTCGCACCGGCAGCAAATTGAATGCGTAGGTTTGTTTCAAGCGCTCGCCGAATTCCCTCGGCAACATAGTCAGAGACCGAATAGTCCAATACAGGGCGATTGAACTCATCAAGCTCAACTTGTCCCCCTTGACTGTCTTCATGGAACCCATCTCGCAGAATTGCCATGGTCGCCTGAGTGTAGGGCAGCTTGGCCATGCTATCTCGAAGGAGATCGCCATGGACACCCAGCATCGTGGAGAACACGCCGGGCAGAAGCGGCATAGCCTCAAGTTTGAAACCTATGCGATCGTCACCTGCGTTCGGCCAGGTAAACTGATCAGAATAGATTGACTGCGGAGCCCCGTAGTAAGGATCAATTCTCTCTTCAAAGCGCGCAAAAGATGTGATGACGGGATGAATAAATGTTCGCTTCCCAACGATGTTGTATGGGTCCGGAACGTTTGAGCGAAGCAACAAGCCGGGCGTGTTTATCGCACCACCCGCTACGACAGTGTAGCGTGCCTTTACGAGAATCCGCGTGCCGGTAGCCGTGACGTTATCGGAGCCGAGAGCCATAGCTTCTACACCATCGACTTGACGGCCTCTGATACTGATACGTTCGACCGCTGCTCGGTGGACCAGCGTAGCACCATTATCCAGAGCATCCGGTATCATTGACACCAGCATCGATTGTTTGGCATTGACCGGACATCCAACGCCGCAATACCCAAGGTCAACACAGCCGCTCACATTGCGCGGTATAATGCCCCAGCCATAATCGAGTGCCGCCGCCCCATCTTTCAACTTCTGATTGTTTGGGTTCGGCGCCCCCATCCATTCCAAAATGTTGAGACGCTCCTCCATTTCTTCAAAAAAGGGAATGAGGTCTTCTGCGCCTAAACCTTCAACGCCAAATTTTTCCTTCCAGTAAGAAAGAGTCTGTTCAGGCGTCCTGAATGATGAACACCAATTGACTGTGGTACCGCCACCTACATTTCGACCTTGGGCCAACAAGATCGCGCCGTCCTTAGACGTCTGTAGAGCGCCTTCTTGATAAAGATCACGGTATCCCGCTCTCTCATCCATATCGAACTTGTCCGAAGACTTTAGCGGCCCCTCTTCCAAAATAACGGTTTTGAGACCAGCAGCACTCAACACATTCGCCGTCGTTGATCCGCCCGAGCCAGTGCCGACGATGACCACATCAGTCTCAAGGATTAGGTCCTCATTGAGCTCAGCCGCGTCCACGATGCGCCAACCCTTCTCATCTGCAGATGCATAAGGGTCGTCCACACTTAGGAATGTTTTTGGTGCGTTCATCCTGCTTTCCAAATCGATATTCGCTAAACAGGTTCTTTAGATTGTCTTATCGGCGGACCGGGATAGCCGGACGGTGCTTGATTACCAGCAACCGAAAACCATGCCATGCACACCAGGCGTACCGTTACAAAGTAGGCGAGAGCGGGAAGCTCGAATGAACTCCGGCTCCAAGAGGCCAATATCGTGTCCCTTTCATCCAAAGAGAGTTCATGCCAATCCTTGAACGTACCCGTCATCATTGGTCTGGTAACACTCAAGGTCAGCAGGTCTACCAGGTTCCGAATACGCCCTAGCGATCCGTCTGATGTCTGAAAGAACATTTCGTCCAGAGACCTCAGAAAGAGACTCTTGCTCTCTTCTGTTCGCGCATCAGGCAGAATTACCGGCGCGATCGTTTCAAAAAAATGGACGTCTTGTGGCCGCAGACTTCGATATCCATCCGCAATCGCTTTCCCATCATCCAGACTTGTAAAGTGCGCGAATGAACCAGCGATGCCCAATACAGCAATACTTGCGACTGACGCTTTCGCAGACGTCGTCATAAAACCCCGGCGCGACAGGGTAGTGTCGATGACCTCGCTCAGCCGCGTGGTTTGCACCAGTTCTTTCAGCGGGTTTGCCACGGTGCCTAACTCACCTTCCGAATTCGTCGCTTACGGAACTTCACGGCCTGCATCGCCATTAGGCCGCGGAACATCGGATTACCCCATGGTGGAGCAACAAATGATGTCGAGTTAACGCGCCCTTTGCGAACGATGCCCTTCGCTTTGGAGAAGGTGTGGAAGCCTTCTTCTCCGTGGTAATGACCCATTCCAGAAGGTCCGATCCCGCCGAACGGGATGTCATCGGCCAACACCTGACTCATTGTGTCGTTTATGCAAGCACCGCCGGAATGGGTTCGTTCCAGCACTTCATCGGCTCTTTGTTTATCCCAATCGAAATAGTACAGCGCCAACGGTCGTGGCTTGTTGTTCACATACGCGATTGCTTCGTCGATTGTTTCGTACGGCAGAACAGGCAGGATTGGACCGAATATCTCATCTTTCATCACATCCATGTCGTCGGTCGCGCCAACCACGAGCGTCATTGGCATTTTGCGGGATGAATCGAAGTTTTCCCTTTTTGGGTTTATCTCCCGCAGCTCGGCGCCCATTGCAGCGGCGTCAGTTAGGTATCCCTGCAAACGATCTTTCTGCTTCGCTGAGATGATCCCGGTGTAGTCCTTGTTCTTTACCAGTCGAGGGTAGCTGCTTGACACTGCGTCTGAAAATTCCTGGCAGAACTCCTCTACCTTCTCTTTTGGACAGAGAATGTAATCTGGCGAAACACAGACTTGACCAGCGTTCAAACACTTGCCGAAAGCGATCCGGCTTGCCGCCTCAGCAATTGGGAAATCCTTGTGAATAATCACCGGCGATTTGCCACCCAGCTCAAGAGTAACCGGTGTCAGGTTCTCTGCGGCGGCCTTCATAACAATGCGCCCCACATTCGTAGAGCCGGTAAACACCATGTGGTCGAAGGGCAGTTTGGTGAACTCAGTCGCAACCTCAACGCCACCAGTAACCATGCACACCTCATCTTCCGAGAAGATGCCTGCCAGCATTTCTTGAACGACGAGGCCTGTCTCAGGAGCAAATTCAGACGCTTTGAGCAACGCTCTGTTGCCAGCCGCTAAGGCACCAATAAGGGGGCTCAATGCCAGAAATATCGGAAAGTTCCAGGGAACGACGATGCCGACGACACCGAGGGGCTGGTATACAACTTCAACCTTTGCAGGCGCCAAGATCATGGGGACATGTCGCTTCCGTGGCTTCATTAGCTTGCGAAGTCTCTTGCGGTAGTAAGCGATACCCTCAAGAAGCGGTAGGATTTCAGCCATCTCCGTTTCGGCTTTTGAGCGATTCCCGAAGTCTTTGTTGACCGCATCAGCAAGGCGATGCCGAAAATCAATTAGCGCATTATGCAGACGATCAAGGCTGTTGAGACGCTTCTCTAGACTTGGCGCCGGGTCAGCCAAGTAAGCTTCCTTTTGGGCCCGAAACAAAAGATGCAAATCGTCAGCGGCATCATCAACCTGAACGGATGAAAGGGACATGGACTTTCCTTTACCTTCTTTTCCCCTATTTGCCGTAGCTCGGGGTGTCTACGTGAATCGCTTAAGCCTGTGGGGTCGCCGACGCGGTTCGTGTCGAAGCAAAACGCGCTGTGTCAGGGAGCGTGGTTCCACCATGCCAGCTCTGAGTAAGGCCGCAGATCCAGTTCGTGCGTCCAGGCTGACCGGTGTTGATGTGCGAGGTGAAAGTAGGTCTCAGCCATCTCAACAGGCAGAAGCAAGCCATCATCTTTGCCTTTGGCTTCCCGCAGTTTCTGAAACAGCTCATCGCCAAGCATTTTGCCGATCGTATCAGGCGCATCGACCGGACCGTCTACGATCACATGAGCAATATGTATGCCTTTCGGGCCCAGCTCTGCGTTGAGCGTCTGGCAAAGCATTCGGCGGCCACCCATCGCTGCAGCATGCGAGTGCTGTTGCGCATTGCCCCGCACAGATGCAGTCGCGGAGGTTACAAGAATAGTGCCGTGGCCTCTTTCTTCCATGCGTGGAGCAAGGACTGCAGCGAGTCTGAAAAGACCGAAGGTGCCCATACGCCAGCCGAGTTCAAAGACCTTCGGCGTCAGATCCCCAAGCTTTCGGTTTCCGATCTGCGCACCAAGGTTGTAGAGAACAACCTCAATTGGACCGATATCTTCTTCGATCGCTGCAACGCGTTCTTCGATCGTATTTTCTTTGACCGCGTCTAGCATATAGCCCGACGCTTCGCCGCCATCAGCCTTGATGTCGTCTACGAGTTTTTTTAATCCCTCTTCGTCACTTCGACGACAGAGCACAACGTGATATCCATCCTTCGCGAACCTCTTGCCGACATTTCCGCCAATCCCGGCACCAGCGCCAATCACAAGACATACCTTAGTCATCACTTCCTCCTTAGATCATGCTGAGACAGATCAGCTCGCAATGCCGACTTTTCCGTCGTTGATCAGCTTGTCTCGCTCTTCTTGGCTGTAACCGAGTGAGTCGAGGATTTCGATCGAATGCTCGCCCAACTTCGGACCCGGCCCCTGTATCTCAGCAGGCGTCTGGTCGAACTGCGCTGCAGGCCTCGCCTGTCTCACCTCTCCAAAACCCGGGTAGTCAATTTTGGCAATAGATTCATTGGCCACAATTTGCTCGTGGTCCATCAACTCCATTCGCGTCAGCAAAGGTGCACACGGAACGCCCTCTGCGTCGAACCGTTCAAGGATGTCGTCGCTGTTCCATTTCAAAATTTCGCCAGCCGTGATCTTTTTGCGTTCTTCAGAATTCACAAAACGATCCGATGATGTCTTGAAACGGGGGTCCTCAATGAGGTCTTCGCGCTCAATTGCGCGACACATGCCAGCCCACTCAACGTCGGAGACAGCGCCGGCTGTGATGAACTTGTCTTTAGTCTCGTAGATCAGGTCCATCACACCTTGATACTTGGTGACATCGATTTCATGCTCAGCATAGGTTAGGCCCGACATGCCCTCAGGCCAGAAAAACGCGAGCATTGTTTCCAGCATTGAGATGCGGATGTGCTGACCTTTGCCCGTCCGTTCCCGCGCAAACAGCGCGGATGAAATCGCTTGCGCCGTCGTTACAGAGGTAACTTTGTCAGCGATGATGATGCGGAACATCTGCGGCCTGCCTGAAGCTCGGTCTGCCTGAATATCTGTGGCTCCTGAAAGAGCCTGGATAACAGGATCGTACACACGCTTGTGCGTGTAAGGGCCCTTCTCTCCAAACCCGCTGATCGAAACAAAGATCAGGTTTGGGTTTATGGAGCGCAGCTTCTCCTCAGAGAAACCCATTCGTTCAATCGCGCCCGGACGGAAGTTTTGAATAAACACGTCAGACTCTTTGACGAGTTTGTATAGGACTTCCTTCGCCTCCTCTGACTTAAGGTCAAGAGAAAGCGACTTCTTTCCGCGGTTGCACGAGAAGTATCCTGCAGGCACCCCATTGTGAGGAGGACCAATGTGACGCATTTGCTCACCATGCAGAGGTTCTACTTTGATGACCTCCGCTCCTTGATCAGCAAGCATCATTGCCGCCACCGGGCCTGACACCATTGTTGTCAAATCAAGAACTTTTACTCCGTCGAGTGGTCCCATTGTTTCCTCCTCATAGGAACTTGAAGTTTTTCGCCATTGCAGATTGATATGCTGGCCGCTCTGCGATCCGATCTCTGTATTCTTGAAGCTCTGTCGGGACTGGCAGCTCGTAGAACAACGCCCAATCGATGCACGACACGAGCAAAATATCGGGCAGACTGAATTTCTCTCCCATCAGGTAGGGGCCGTCGATCAGCGATAGGAGAGAATTGAATTGACGTGCCAAATAGGCAGCGGCGGATTCAACCGCGACAGGCGCGTCGCCATAGATTTCTTTTAGGTCCTGATGGCGACGGATGACATAGAGGCTGGTTTCGTCGATCTCCGACAGGATGAAGCTACACCACTCTTCATACTTGGCCTTCTCTTCTATCGTGGCCGGACGGAAGAAAGTTTCGCATTCACCATACTTCTCAATCAGGTACTGACTGATCGCGACGCTTTCAGATAGACCCAGCGACCCATCGTTCAGGTAGGGAACCTTTTGCTTCGGGTTCATCGCGGTGTATTCGGGAGTTTGGGTTTCGCCTGTGCGCGGACCTATCTCATGTAACTCATAGTCCAACCCAAGTTCTTCAGCGGTCCAAATTGGCCGGAAGGTCCGACTTGTCCCCACACCCCAAAAGTCGATCTTTGACGATTGTGTTTCTTGTGGTGCACCCATGCGCCTTGTCCATTCATCCGATTGCGCCGCTTCGAGTGTTGGAAGCGACCTCGTCAACATGCGGTGGAGGTTGCGACGACGTGCGCGACACTTCCTCCTTCGATGCTGATCAAGGTAGGAAGGTCAAAAGCTCAAGAGAAATGAACAGATCGCAGGGCAGCCCTAAAGAATTGGAATAGCGTAGAAGCTTCAGCAACTTAGTGCAGTTCTTGACCGCCGTGTCGGAACATTTCGACCAAATATTTGATCGCTTCTGCGTCGTGGTACTCTGGGCGAATGATGCAGGCGCATCGCCAGATAACGTTCCAATCTGTCTGTATTTCTACCAAAGTTCCGTCTTCGAGTTCACTGACAAACAGGCCACGTGGACCAGCTACGATATAGTCAGAGCTTTTTGCGACGTGCTTGAGCGTCGCATAACTTTCGCAGCTAATTCTCTGATTGGATGTGATTCCCAACCCCTTGCCGTGCCCTACTATCTGAGCTGCAATGCTCATCGGTGTGTGCGGTGACACGGTTGCATACCGACCGAGCTGTTCATCGGCGATAGGGCCTGTCTCTTGTGCCAAAGGGTGCTCCGGCCTAACGGCAAACATGATTGAATCCTCAGCAACAGGAACCACAGTCAATCCAAGGTCCACAGCACTTTCGTCAAATGGACCGATCGCTAAGTCCAATTCGCCGGCGGAAACGAGGGCCAGCAACCGGTCTGATTCAGCCGCCCTGACATCCAGATCGATTCCGCCATACTGCCTCGCGAATTCTACAATCGCATCATTGAGGAATAGCTCACCGGCAATTGGCCCTACCCCCAGGTTGATCCGTCCAATGGTTCCGTCGCCGAGCAGCATCGCGTGGCGCTCAACCTTTTCCAGGCCAGCGAGAATATCTCTGCTTTGCTCGATCAGAAATTGGCCAACCTTAGTCGGAACCATCCCTTTAGCGCTCCGCTCAAACACAGGGGCACCAACTCGATCCTCTAATCTCAGGATGAGCTTGCTTAAGGTAGGTTGGGTTGTGTTTAGAAGATGCGCCGCCTTGGTCATACTGCCGTGGGCCGCTACGACAGCAATGGCCTGGATCTCTTCGGTTTTCAACATCGCAGTGCTCTACTTGTCGGTCTCGATAACCGCAGTATTACACAAACGATTACCGCGCCTGGTCAAGTATGGGCACGCCTAACTGGACACCACCCTTGTATGGCGCCGCTTCCAACTGCAGCCAGGGGTCAAGCATGCCCCTGGCTGTAACAAGTGCCGCACACTTCATTTGGTTCCGCCACACTGGAGCTGAGCGAGAGCTCTGGGAATGCACGGCAATACGTCCCATGATTGCGCACCAATCGGCGCAAAATCACATGCCGCACGGTCGAGCACACTAAAAACTCTAGGAATTTTTTGAGGATGGTGGAGCCAGGCGGAATCGAACCGCCGACCTCTTGCATGCCATGCAAGCGCTCTCCCAACTGAGCTATGGCCCCTTACCTATTCAACTGGCCCGCAGGTCATTGACCCGCAAGCCTCATCGCGCTTTGGGTGCGCCACCCAAGCCAAGCCTGTTTCAGCCGCCTGGGTGCCGGAAACTAGGTCGGGTGGCGCCTGGGATCAAGAAAAACTTGCTGCTACAGGGTCAATCTGCAGCGCGCAAAGCTCTACCCGGCCCGGCGATCAAATCTCGTCGTCTTTCACACCCGGGATGAGGTCAGAGACATCATCATCGTCGTCTTCGTCATCATCCGACAGGAAGGCGTCGTCTTCGTCTTCATCGTCGATCGCCAGCAAATCCTCTGCGCCATCGTCTTCGTCGTCGCCTTCGGCTGCCGTCTCTTCTGCGGCCAATTCGTCGAGAGACGTATCCTCACCGACGACCAGATCGCCTTCCTCTTCGTCTTCCGGTGTCTCAGCGGGAGCTTCTTTCGGTGCCGCAGCAACAGGTTCTGGTGTTTTACGTTTCGCGCGCGGCGCAACGACCGCTTCCTCATGGCCGCATTTGGGGCAGACCATGGGATTTTTGTTGAGGTCGTAGAACTTCGCTCCGCACTCGCTGCAAACGCGCTTTGTTCCTAAATCCTGCTTCACCGAGGCTCTCCCCCAAGATTTTGTAACTCAAAAATTCCCATTGCCACGATCCGGCGCGCCTGTCAAAACCTATTCGCACAGCCACCCAATCTCGCAGCCATTATTCCGCGAGATGCTCTGAAAGGAAATGAAATCGAGCGGCGAACATGCGTCTAATTGACTGCTTATTCGTCTGTCGGCTTTCACGCGTTCAATGACCCTAACCGCCACCCCTTCAAGCTCTCTTACAGGGCAGATTACCGTTCCAGGCGACAAGTCAATTTCCCACAGGGCATTGATTTTGGGCGCGCTTGCGGTTGGCACGACGCACGTCACCGGGCTGCTTGAGGGGGAAGATGTCTTGGCCACCGCAGATGCCATGCGTGCACTCGGGGCCACTGTTACTCGGACAGGCGAGGGGACCTGGGAGGTCACTGGCGTAGGCGTGGGCGGCCTGTCCGAGCCTGCGACGGCACTCGATTTTGGCAATTCGGGGACCGGCGCCCGCCTGGTGATGGGACTGGTCGCCGGACACCCGATTACCGCCACATTTGTTGGCGACGCGTCGCTCTCCAAACGGCCGATGGGGCGGGTGATCACGCCGCTGACCGATATGGGCGCCGAATTTCATGCCCGCGAGGGCGGCCGCATGCCTCTCACAGTCACAGGCGCCGCCGTCGCGCTGCCCATCACCTATCCGCTTCCGGTTGCCTCCGCTCAGGTAAAGTCCGCGGTCCTGCTCGCGGGTCTTAACGCACCCGGCCAAACTACGGTGATTGAACCGCATCCAACGCGCGACCATACCGAACGGATGTTGAGAGCGTTTGGTGCAGACGTGACGGTCGAGCCCGGCCCCCAGGACGTGACCGTTATTCGCGTTGCCGGCGAGAGCGAACTCACACCGTCCGACGTGATTGTGCCCGCGGATCCGTCTTCGGCCGCATTTCCAATTGTGGCGGCGCTGACGACGCCGGATTCCGATGTCACGGTCACGGGCGTCATGATGAACCCCCACCGTGTCGGGCTCTACACAACGCTTATGGAGATGGGCGCTCATATCGAGGTTCTTAACGAACGCGAGGAAAGTGGTGAGCCGGTGGCAGACTTGCGTGCTCGCACGAGCACGCTCAAAGGCATTGAGGTGCCGCTGGATCGCGCGCCTTCCATGATTGATGAATACCCTGTGTTGGCCGTGGCTGCCGCCCATGCGGAGGGCACCACCACGATGCGCGGCGCCGCAGAACTTCGGGTCAAAGAAAGTGACCGGGTCGCAGCTACCGTCGCCGGGCTTCAGGCCAACGGCGTTCAGGTCGAGGAATTTGAGGATGGCATGGCGATCACCGGAACACCTGGCGCTGTGCGCGGTGGTGGTGAGGTGCTCACCCATATGGACCATCGCATTGCCATGTCCTTCCTCACTCTCGGGTTTGGCGCGCAGGAGCCGGTCACCATTGACGAGGGTGCGATGATCGCCACGAGCTTCCCGGACTATGTGGCGCTCATGCGGGGATTGGGTGCGACCCTCTCCTCAGAGGCAAATTCATGATCATTGCGGTCGACGGCCCTGCGGCGGCCGGAAAAGGTACCCTTGCCCGCGCTCTGGCAGCGCATCTTGGCTACGCCTATCTCGACACCGGCTCTCTATATAGAGGTGTCGCGCATGCGGTGCTCCTAAGCGGCGGCGAGCCCCAAGACGAGGCGGCTGGGATCAAGGCCGCTGAAACGCTGGACCCTGCAAACATCGACCCTGTGGCGATCAGGACCCCAGAGGTGAGCGAAGCGGCGTCCGTGGTGGCTGCCATGCCGCCGGTCAGATCCGCCATTTTGGCCTTTCAGCGGCGTTTCGCTGAAAACCCGCCAAATGGCGAACCCGGGGCCATTCTGGACGGTCGGGACATTGGGACGGTGGTTTGTCCCGATGCCGACGTGAAGCTCTATGTCACGGCCAGCGCAGAAATCCGGGCCCACCGGCGCTGGCTGGAACTCAAGGACTCGGGGTCGGACCTCTCAGAGGCACAAGTTCTAGAGGATGTGCGGGAAAGAGACGCCCGGGACGCGGATCGGGCCACCTCGCCCATGCGTCCAGCGGACGACGCGCACTTGCTCGACACGTCCGATTTGTCTATAGAAGCGGCGTTCGGCGCTGCCGTCGCACTTATCGAGAAGTCAAAAGACTGAGAATTCTTTGGGGGTTAGGCGTTTTTCGGAATTTTCCGGAAAGCTGCTGGCGACCCTGTTTTGGCATTCCCAGTTTTGGCCCAGTTTCGGGTCCGATTTTTGCGGCGAGAGTACGAGCATGAACCCAATTTCCATGGGCAGCGGGCGCTTTAACTGACCCACTTGCCAAGACCCTCGGAGCCAACCGTCGGCAGGAATAGATAAGTCACTTTAGGAGAACCAATTTTGGTCGACACACTTAACCCCACGCGCGACGAATTCGCCGCGCTTCTTGAAGAGAGCTTCTCGGCGAATGAAGGTGCCGAAGGCTCCGTCGTCAAAGGCAAGGTCGTTGCCATCGAAAACGATCTGGCCATTGTTGATGTTGGTCTGAAAACAGAAGGCCGTATTCCTCTCAAAGAATTTGCTGCACCCGGCAAGCCAGCTGAAATGAACGTTGGCGACGAAGTTGAGGTTTTCCTCGACCGGATCGAAAATGCCATGGGCGAAGCGGTACTGAGCCGCGAAAAAGCCAAACGCGAAGAAAGCTGGGTTCGTCTCGAAACCGCCTTCGAAGCGAACGAACGCGTTGAAGGTCACATCTTCGGTCGCGTCAAAGGCGGCTTCACGGTTGATCTTGACGGCGCCGTGGCCTTCCTGCCAGGCAGCCAGGTGGACATTCGCCCTGTGCGCGACGTGACACCACTTCTCAACATTCCACAGCCTTTCCAGATCCTGAAAATGGATAAGCGCCGCGGCAATATTGTTGTGTCTCGCCGGGCAGTTCTGGAAGAAACACGTGCGGAACAGCGCCTTGAGCTTATCGAAACGCTCAAAGAGAGCGACGTCCGCGACGGCGTGGTCAAGAACATCACCGACTATGGTGCGTTCGTTGACCTTGGCGGTGTCGACGGGCTGTTGCACGTCACCGACATTGCTTGGCGCCGCGTGAACCATCCGAGTGAAGTTCTCACGATTGGTGAGACCGTGAAGGTTCAGGTCATCAAGGTGAACCCTGAAACGCAGCGCATCTCGCTTGGCATGAAGCAGCTCGAAGCTGATCCATGGGAAGGCGTCGAAGCCAAATACCCACTGGATTCCCGCTTCAAAGGCCGCGTCACCAACATCACCGATTACGGTGCATTCGTGGAACTGGAACCAGGCGTCGAAGGCCTTGTTCACGTTTCCGAAATGAGCTGGACCAAGAAGAACGTACATCCGGGCAAGATCGTCTCTACCTCTCAGGAAGTAGAAGTCCAAGTCCTGGAAGTCGATCCTGTCAAACGCCGCATCTCTCTCGGTCTCAAGCAGTGCATGGACAATCCATGGGCGGCGTTCGAAGACCGCTTCCCACAGGGCACGAAGGTCGAAGGCGAAATCAAGAACATCACCGAATTCGGTCTGTTTGTTGGTCTCGACGAAGATGTCGACGGCATGGTTCACCTGTCCGACCTGGACTGGAACCGTTCCGGCGAAGAAGCGCTGCAGGACTACCAGAAGGGTCAGGTGGTCAACGCGGTTGTCCTCGATGTGGACACGGAAAAAGAACGCATCTCGCTGGGCATCAAGCAGCTTGATGGCGATCCGTTCGAAAGTGTTGGCGGCCTCACGAAGGGCGCAACCGTTACGTGTACCGTTACGGCGATCCAGGATTCCGGCATCGAAGTCAGTGTTGGCGATGAAGACTTCACAGCCTTCATTCGCCGGGCAGATCTCAGCCGTGATCGTTCCGAGCAGCGTCCAGAACGCTATGCCGTTGGCGACAAGATCGATGCGCGTCTGACGAACATTGACCGCGCGGCACGCCGTCTGTCTCTGTCGATCAAATCCCTGGAAATCGCGGAAGAAAAAGAAGCCGTTGCCCAATATGGCTCCTCTGACAGTGGCGCGTCCCTGGGGGATATCCTCGGTGCCGCCCTTAAGGGTGCTGACGAAAACGGCGAAGGCGACAAGTAAGTCTCTTCCAGATAGAATAGGGCCAACTTAGTCCTTGCCTGTCTGGAGAGATTTTCATGTCCCTCGACATCGAAACCATCATTGACAGGCGGCGCCTCAAGCGCCGCCTTTCTCTTTGGCGCATTGCCGCGCTCGTCGCCCTTGGCCTCGCCATCATTGCCTTTCTACCTAGTGCGGGGCTCAGCCCTGTCGGCGACCATGTTGCACGCGTCACCGTCAGCGGGATCATTGTCGACGATCGCGCCCAGCAACAGCTCATTCGCGACATAGGTGAAGATGACCGCGTAAAGGCGCTGATGCTCTATATCGACAGTCCCGGTGGCACCACGACCGGCTCAGAAGCGCTGTTCGAGACGGTCCGGGAAGTCGCTGAAACGAAGCCCGTCGTTGCCGTGTTAGGTACCGTTGCCGCATCTGGCGGATACATCGCAGCGCTAAGCGCAGACCATATCGTCTCCCGCGGCAATACCATTACCGGGTCCATCGGCGTGTTCTTTCAGCTGACACAGCTGACGGGCCTTATGGAGACCATTGGCGTCGATGTGGACTATGTCCGATCCGGCGATCTGAAAGCCCAGCCCAACCCCTATCAGGACCCGCCTCGCGAGGCGATTGCGTCCACCCAGGACATGGTCGATGCCTCTTATGACTGGTTTCTGGACCTCGTGATGGACCGCCGCGGTCTTGAAGAGGAAGCAGCGCGCACTGTTTCTGATGGCCGCATCTATACCGGCTTTCAGGCCTTGGAGAACGGGCTCATTGATGCGATTGGCGGCGAAGAGGTTGCGCGCGACTGGCTGTTTGACGAGCATGAGGTCGACCAGGACCTGCCGACGGAAGAATGGGTGGTTTATGACGAGACCGGATTGGGGCTCATTTCGAGCGACGCGCTGGCCAGCTTCATCGTCTCGGTCTTTTCCTCTGTAAGCGAAAAAACTCTTGCAGCAAAGGGACTTACGCTTGACGGACTGGTCAGCGTTTGGCAACCTGACCGCCGTTAATGAGAAGCCAGCGATTACGCAAGCTGGCTCGAACTGGGGTGTAGCAGGCCGGTCTCCTTTGCTGGGAGAATGAGCGCAGATCTCTCAACAGAGTGCGCACGCGGCCAGAAGGGGCGATGGGCCATGATCAAATCTGAACTTGTCGCCAAGCTCGCCCAAGCTAATCCTCATCTCTATCAGCGTGACGTCGAACGGATTGTCTCCACCATTTTTGATGAGATTGGGGAAGCCTTGGCGCGCGGAGACCGGGTTGAGTTGAGGGGGTTCGGTGCATTCTCGGTGAAAAGCCGCCCTGCACGGGTTGGCCGAAATCCCAGAACCGGCCAGCCCGTTGAAGTAGCAGAGAAGTTTGTGCCGTTCTTCAAGACCGGTAAGGAATTGCGAGACCGGCTGAACAGCGATGACACGGCTGCTCCGGAAGCGCCCGCACCGAGTGAGCCTGTTCCAAGCTCCGACTAGGCATCAAAGTCGGACGAACATTTGGTTCCGGTGGTTCACTGCTGCTGAAGCACTACTATATTTAGGTGCGCCTCTAGACATCACACATGCGCACGCAGGAGAAACACATGACCGCGACAAAATCCTGGACCGTCTATCTTTCCGGTGAAATTCATACGGATTGGCGCGAGCAGATTGCTCAAGGGGTGCAAAAGCTCGGTCTCCCCGTGAGCCTTGTGGCACCGGTGACCGATCACGCCTCCAGCGACGATTGCGGTGTGGCGATTTTGGGCGACGAAGAGCAGGGCTTCTGGAAAGATAATAAGGGCGCCAAGGTGAACGCGATCCGCACCCGCGCCCTCATCGAAGATTCCGACATTGTGGTGGTCCGATTCGGCGACAAGTACAAACAGTGGAACGCGGCCTTTGATGCTGGTTACGCATCAGCGCTCGGCAAATCCGTTATTACGCTGCACGACCCGAGCCTTACCCACCCCCTGAAAGAGGTAGACGGCGCTGCGATGGCTGTTGCTGAGCGACCGGAACAGGTCGTGCAAATCCTCGACTATGTCATCAATGGACGTTTGCCATCCGCGCAGAGCGCCCAGGCAGCTGAGTAAGCAGGAAGGCTCCATGCGCATCCTTCGGTGGCTGGTCTTTATTCCGGTGGTTGGTGTCGCGCTCTATCTGTCGCTTGCCAACAGACACTCGGTGCTGTTCAGTTTCGACCCTTTCACGCCTGAGACACCGGCGCTGGCACTTCAACTGCCGCTAATCCTGGTGATTTTTGTGAGTGTGTTGGCCGGCCTTTTTCTGGGAAGTGCTGCAACTTGGACCCGCCAAAGCAAATGGCGCAAAGAAGCCCGGCAGGGGCGGCGCGACGTCAAGCGCTTGTCTGATGAAATCGTTGAATCGGCAGAAAACCTGCCGGTTCCCATGTCTGACGCGCAGCCGCGCCCCTGATCTTCCCCAAGTTTGGCGCTTGAGCGCTTATGCTCTATAACCCGCCAAACGGAGCGGATCATGAGCATAACGTCCTTCAAAAACCCCATATTCTCAGGTCTTGATACAAATGATCGGGCGGAGGCAGAAGCGCTTGCGCGTCAGCTCGCGCCGGAGATTGGCGGCCTGAAGATCGGGCTCGAGTTCTTCTATGCCTTCGGTCAGGAGGGCTATCGGGCGATCGCAGAGACAGGCATTCCGATCTTTCTCGACCTAAAGTTGCACGACATTCCAAACACGGTCGCGGGCGGCATCCGGTCGGCCTGTCAGCTGAACCCGGCCATCATCAATGTGCATGCCAGCGGCGGCGTGGCCATGATGCGCGCCGCAGCAGACGCCGCAAAAGAAACCGAAGGGTCCAGGCCCTGGGTTATCGGGGTGACGGTGCTCACGAGTCTCGACGATGCGGATCTGCATGGCATGGGCATCGCTGGGTCTGCACAAGATCAGGTACTCCGCCTCGCCACCAATGCCCAACAAGCCGGTCTCGACGGCGTTGTGTGCAGCCCCATGGAAATTGAGGCGCTCAGAGCTGAGTGTGGCGCTGACTTCAAGCTGATTGTGCCGGGCATTCGCCCCGCTGGGGCCGATATTGGTGATCAGAAGCGGATCATGACGCCTCAGGACGCGCTTGCGCGAGGCGCCGACATTCTGGTGATCAGCCGTCCCATCATCAAAGCCGACAATCCCGCCGCCGCCGCCCGGGCGATCGCTGAGGATTTGGCCCACGCGGCCTAAGCCGATGCCCTCTTCCACCGGTGTCAAAATCTGCGGGCTTTCAACGCCTGAGATGGTGCGTGTGGCCGTCGACGCTGGCGCGACGCATATCGGCTTTATGTTCTATGAGCGAAGCCCCCGTAACGTGACCGTTTCTCAGGCCGCTGACTTACGGGCCCTGGTGCCGGATGAGGTTCAGGCCGTCGCCATTATGGTGAACCCGGACGACGGGCTGGTGAATGAGATTGCCCAGTCAGTCAAACCAGACTTGCTGCAGCTTCATGGGAGTGAGACACCGGAGCGGGTCTCGGAAATCAAAGACCTTACTGGTCTCCCGGTTATGAAGGTTATATCGGTCGCCGATGCTGCTGACGTTGCGTCCGCCAGCGTTTACGAAAAAGCCGCAGATTTGTTGCTGTTTGATGCCAAACCGCCTAAATCTATGGCGAATGCGCTGCCCGGCGGCAATGCGGTCTCCTTCGACTGGGACCTGATCGCCAACGCCAAGCCGCAGCTTCCTTGGATGCTGTCCGGCGGGCTCACACCTGACAATGTGGCCGACGCGATTGCCCAAACAGGGGCGCGCATGGTGGATGTATCGTCCGGCGTCGAAGAGGCACCGGGCCAAAAAAATGAAGCGCTGATCCGCGCATTTGTGAAAGCAGCACAGGGCGCCTGAAGCGTACTGCAGCTGGATGAGGTGACACGTGTCAGAACTCCCGCAGGAGCTCAATTCCTACCGAACCGGCCCGGATGAGAATGGCCACTTCGGAATTTTCGGCGGACGCTTTGTTGCCGAGACGCTGATGCCGCTCATCCTCGATCTGGAACAGAACTACAAATCTGCGCAGCAGGACCCTGCCTTTTATGCAGAGCTGGACGATCTCGCGAAGCATTATACCGGTCGTCCCAGCCCACTCTACTTTGCCGAGCGGCTTACGGAACATTGCGGCGGGGCCAAGATCTATTTCAAACGTGATGAGCTGAACCATACTGGCAGCCACAAAATCAATAACTGCCTTGGACAAATTCAGCTGGCGCGCCGAATGGGTAAAACGCGGATCATCGCCGAAACTGGCGCGGGCCAGCATGGTGTTGCAACCGCCACCGTTGCAGCGCGCTTCGGTCTTCCTTGTGTTGTTTATATGGGCGCCAAAGACATTGAACGGCAGGCGCCCAATGTGTTCCGCATGAAACTGCTGGGCGCAGAAGTGGTGCCGGTTACTTCGGGCGCAGGCACCCTCAAAGACGCGATGAACGAAGCGCTTCGGGACTGGGTCACCAATGTGGATGAGACCTTCTACATTATCGGAACCGTCGCAGGCCCCCACCCTTATCCCCAGTTGGTTCGCGACTTCCAGTCTGTGATCGGGCGCGAGACCAAAGAGCAAATGGAAGAACGCGAGGGACGTCTGCCGGACACGCTGGTGGCATGCATTGGCGGTGGCTCCAACGCGATGGGCCTCTTCCATCCCTTCCTTGATGATAAGAGTGTCAACATTATCGGTGTTGAAGCAGGCGGCCACGGTCTGGAGACGGGTGAGCATTCTGCGTCGCTGGCAGGAGGAACCGCCGGCGTACTTCACGGCAACAGGACCTATCTGCTTCAGGATGAAGATGGCCAGATTGAAGAAGGTCATTCGATCTCTGCAGGCCTAGATTATCCCGGCATTGGACCTGAACATGCGTGGCTCAAAGAAACCGGCCGCGTGCAATATGTGAACGCGACGGATAAACAAGCGCTTGACGCGTTTCAACTCTGCACAAAACTTGAAGGCATCATTCCGGCATTGGAACCGTCCCACGCGCTCGCGCATGTGCTGACGATTGCCCCAGATCTGCCGAGCGATCATCTGCTGGTCATGAATATGTGCGGCCGCGGCGACAAGGATGTTTTCTCGGTCGCCGAACATCTTGGGGTAAAGCTCGCATGACGACCCGTATCGACAAACGTTTTGCTGAGCTCAAACACGAAGGACGCGCCGCCTTCGTTGCTTTTGTGACCGCTGGAGACCCCGATTTCGAGACCTCACTTGAGATTCTGAAAGGCCTCCCAGCAGTAGGCACCGATCTGATCGAAATCGGCATGCCCTTTACCGACCCGATGGCGGAAGGTCCGCCGATCCAGGCCTCCTACCTTCGCGCGCTTGAAGGTGGCCAGACGATGAAAAAGACGCTCGACCTGGTGCGGGAGTTTCGTGCGGATGACACAATGACCCCTATTGTTTTGATGGGCTATTACAACCCTGTCTATCACTATGGCGTCGAGAAGTTCCTGTCTGACGCCAAGACGGCCGGTGTCGATGGATTCATCATCGTGGATCTGCCAGCGGAAGAAGACGAAGAAATGTGTCTCCCCGCACTTGAAGCCGGTCTCAATTTTATCCGCCTTGCAACCCCGACCACAGACGAACACCGGCTGCCTGCTGTTCTCAAGAACACCAGCGGCTTCGTTTACTATGTTTCGGTCAAAGGTATTACCGGCGCAGCGGCAGCCAATACGACGGATGTGTCCGCCGCAGTGGCCCGGATCAAAGCGGAAACCGAGCTGCCGGTCGCTGTGGGCTTTGGCATTAAAACGCCCCAAAATGCTGCCGCAATTGCCGCTCATGCTGACGGTGCCGTCGTCGGCTCCGCCATTGTCGACTGCGTTAAGGACAATTTGGATGAGAACGGGCGTCCCACTGCGGAGCTTGTTCCTCGTGTGTTAGAATTTGTGAAATCGCTGGCTGATGGCGTTCGCAGCGCCCGCAAAGCACCAGCCGCTGACTGACCGATCAGGCTTGTCCGTAAAGCCTGGTCCATAGGAGACGCCCATGAACTGGATTAACAATGTCGTCCGACCAAAGATCCAGAACGTTTTTAAGAAGCGCGACACGCCAGACAATCTTTGGCGCAAGTGCGGATCCTGCGGTGAGATGGTCTTTCATCGCGACCTCGTGGCGGCCTTCAATGTCTGCCCCAATTGCGATCACCACATTAAGTTGGAGACCGATGAGCGTCTGAGGCTTTTGTTCGACCGGGGCGAATATGAAACCATTACTGCGCCCACGGTCCCCTCTGATCCGCTGAAGTTTCGCGATCAGAAGAAATATACGGACCGCTTGAAAGACGCACGCAACAAAACCGGCAAGGAAGATGCGGTGACGGGTGCGTTCGGTCGTCTTGACGGCTCGGAAGTGGTTGTTGCCGTGCAAGACTTTGCCTTTCTGGGCGGCTCACTCGGCATGGGCGCGGGCGAGGCGATCATCAAGGCGATTGAAGTCGCGCTCGACAAAAAATGCGCCTTCATCATGGTTGCTGCTTCCGGGGGTGCGCGGATGCAGGAAGGCATTTTGTCCCTGATGCAGATGTCACGGGTGACGGTGGGTGTGCAGCGCCTGCGCGATGCGGGGCTGCCTTTCCTTGTGGTGCTCACTGACCCAACCACTGGCGGTGTGATGGCATCTTACGCCATGCTGGGCGACGTGCATATCGCCGAACCCAAAGCGCTCTTGGGCTTCTCGGGCCCACGGGTGATTGAACAGACCATTCGCGAAAAGCTTCCTGAAGGCTTTCAGCGCGCGGAGTACCTGCTGGAACACGGCATGGTCGACATGGTGGTCCACCGCCACAAGCTGAAAGAGACGCTCGGACGGTTGGTGCGCCTCATGATGCATCAGCCGAAAGCACCGCAGTCTGACTATCAGCTTCCTGCGGCGCCCACTCCTCCGCAAGCTGCAGAGTAACGACACGTTCATGAGCACCAAGAGCTCCCCTCTCAAGAGCGATGCCCTTCTTGAGAGGCTGATGGGCCTTCATCCAAAGCTTATCGATCTGACGCTCGAGCGGACAACACGTCTACTCGCGGCGCTCGGGCATCCGCAAGAAAAGCTGCCGCCCATCTTCCATATCGCGGGCACGAACGGCAAAGGCTCCACATCCGCCTTTCTGCAATCAATGATGGAGGCGGCTGGTCTTAGCGTGCATCGCTATTCCTCGCCGCACCTGGTGAGTTTCCATGAACGCATTGTGCTGGGCGGCAAGAATATCTCGGAAGACGCCCTCGCGGATATATTGGAAGAATGCGAGCGCGTGAATGGTGGCGCCAACATCACCTATTTCGAGATCACCACGGTTGCAGCGCTTCTTGCATTTTCCCGCACCCCTGCCGACGCTCTTATCCTCGAGGTGGGCATGGGCGGGCGCTTTGACGCCACCAATGTGTTCGAGAACCCTGCCATCACGCTTATCACCCATATTGGGTACGACCATCAGCACTTCCTTGGCGAAACTCTGCACGAAATCGCCGGGGAGAAGGCGGGTATTCTAAAACGAGATGTCCCGGCCATTGTCGCGCCGCAAGCCGACGAGGCGTTTGATCGCATAGAACGGGAAGCGGCACTGGTCGGCGCGCCGCTCTTTGTGGGCGGGCAAGACTGGACGGCCTATGAAGAACAGGGCCGTCTGGTCTATCAAGACACGGATGGACTATTAGATCTCCCGCTTCCCGCCCTCACGGGTGCGCACCAAATTGAAAATGCGAGCATGGCGATCGCCGCCCTTCGGCAGGCGCCCGGCTTCTCCATCGATGACGATGCGATCGCTGAAGGCTTGGCGTCCGTTTCTTGGCCCGCGCGCATGCAGCGGTTGAAGCAAGGCCCCTTAGTGACCGCCGCAGGCGAGGGAGCTGAGGTTTGGCTCGACGGCTGTCACAATCCGTCAGGCGGCCGGGTCGCGGCGGCGACCATGGCTGATCTCGATGACAAGCTGCCCCGCTCGCTCTATCTCATCTGCGCCATGCAAAACACAAAAGATGCGAGTGCTTTCTTTGCCAATTTTGGCGGGTTGGCCCGGCAGGTCTTCACTGTGACAGCGCCAGGCGCGGACGCGGCGATTCCTGCGTCGGAGCTGGCCGACATGGCACAAGCAGGTGGGCTCGAAGCGCAGCCCATGGAGAGCCTGGAGGCCGCCATCGGTCGGGCGGTTGGACATGCAGATGCGGAGACAGGCGAACCGCCCCGCATTCTTATTTGCGGCACGCTCTATCTTGCAGGCCATGTGCTCAAAGAGCACTCCTAACAGGCAGAGTCCTCTCGCTGGTATGCGAGGTTTGCCTCCCTTGCAGGCAAAATCGTAGAGTCGGAGCGCAAGGCTTAGAGGAGATCCACAATGATTGATCATTATGAAGCAGCGGTTGAGGGCGCTCTTTCAACGCTGCGGGCAGCCAGAACCTCCCTTATCAATGAGATTTCTGCTTACCCGCGCCCTATCGCCGGGTGTGACGCTCAGTTCAACCAACTTTTAAGCGATCGCAGACGGATTTCAGATGCCATTAGTGCCCTTCAGAACCAACCCTTCGTCCCCACCCCACGGGTGATGGAACCTGGCGCATCATCTGAAAACCGATAAAAAAAACCGGCGCCTCGAAAGGCACCGGTTTCAATTTCCAGAGATCAAAAGCGGATCAGATTTCGCTTTCAATCCACTCTTTGATCTTGCCCTTTGGCAGTGCGCCAACCTTGGTAGCGGCGACCTGACCGTCTTTGAAGATCATCAGAGTTGGGATCCCGCGCACGCCATATTTGGTTGGCACATTCGGGTTCTCGTCAATGTTAAGCTTTGCGATTGTGAGCTTGTCGCCAAGGTCACCAGCAATCTCTTCCAGAGCCGGGCTGATCTGCTTACACGGACCGCACCATTCTGCCCAGAAGTCGACCAGCACAGGTTGGCTGGCGTCGATCACATCTGTTTCAAAGCTGTCATCGGTTACTTTTGATGTGGCCATGAGTTACGCCTTTCATGTTCTCCGGCTTGAACGCCGGTTGGTGATGATGGGGGCTTGAGGACAACCCTCGAGCCCGAAATGTCGTTCGGTCGAATCTAGGTAGCCCCCCATGCAGGGTCAAGGCATGGTCACGCGCGCGTGAAACTAAAGCGCTTTTGCCAGCATTTCTGCGGGTATTTCCATCAGATTTGGCCCATCGGTCCACAAAAGCGCAGCGCGAATCGGCCGATCTGGATGGAGCTTGGCAAGAAGGGCTGCATAGCCCGCCATCTGGGCAATATAGGCCGGGCTTGCCTCTTCGATCCGCGATGGCGGCGGTCGGTTGGTCTTGTAGTCCACGATCAGGACCTCGGTCTCGCTCACCAGCAGCCGGTCGATCTGTCCGCTCAAGAAGAGACGTTCGCCACCGCTTTCAATCTCACCAACCAGGGATACTTCAGCGCGACTTCCGGGACCGAAGAGCGGTGCAAAGTCAGGCACCGACAATACGCGCTCAACCGCGCCCGCAATCTCCGCCTGCTCATCACCGGACAGCGCCAAGCCCTCATTCGCCAAGAACCGTTTGGCCGCTACGCTGCGTGTTTCTTCTGCCAGGTCCGGCAGAGTTTCCAAAAGACGGTGGATGAGACGACCACGTTTGAAGCGATCGGCACCGCCCTTGCTAAGAGGTGAGGCAACCGACGGCTCATCGGCCTCTTCCACAAGCTTGGAGGGCGCCAAAGGTTTGGGGGGCACTGGTTCCGGAGCCGGCGCCTGTGTCGCCCATGCAGGCAAACTTGCACTGAATTGCTCTTGTGGCGCGACTGTTGCCGGTTTGATCGCGCGTTTCTGTTCCCCTTCCATGCGCCTGACCGTCTCACCGTCCCAAGCCAGCACTTCGTCCATATCCGCAGCGAGTCCGTTTTCTATCAGCCTGTACCAGCAGTCGGGACTTGGCTCCCGGACGCCCTCATAACCGCAAACATAGAGACGGTCTTTTGCCCGCGTCATCGCCACATAAAGAAGGCGGCGATATTCGTTCATAGCCTCCGTGCGCAGATGGTCGCGCGCCGCACCTGCCACAGGATCGTCATTCGCTTTGCGTCCAGGGAAGAGCAAAAGTTCCGCGCCACCTGCGTCAACAGGTAGGAGCTTCGGGTCATGCTGCCCCCCTGGCACAGAACAGGTGTCTGGCAAAAAGACAATGGGCGCTTCCAGCCCCTTCGCGCCATGCACCGTCATGATGCGAACTTCTTCACGCCCCTCAGCCATCTCGCGCTTTACTTCCGCTTCGCCAGCCTCCACCCAATGGAGGAAGCTTTGAAGGGAGGGTGTGTGGGTACGCTCATACCCCAGCGCTAGCGACAAGAATTCATCGACCGGGTCATCGACATCCGCCCCAAGACGCGCTCGCAGGTTGAGGCGCCCTCCATCTGCAATGAGCAGTTGCGCAAAGAATTCGTAGGGGCGCACCTGATCAGCCCTTGTCCGCCAGGACGACAGGAGAGTATGCGCTTCACGAAACTGCTCCTGCTCATGTTGGCGGGAGGCAAGCGCCTGCCATAGCGTACCGTCACGATCGTGAGCCAACTCAAAGAGGGCATCTTCATCAAAGCCAATGAGCGGGCTTTTCAAAACCGTTGCAAGGGTCAGGTCATCCTCCGGCAACAGCGCGAAGGCGGCCGCGGCCATCAAGTCCATCACGGCAATCTGATCCGTGAGCACCATTCTGTCGGTACCCGCGACCGGAACGTTCCGATGTTTGAGCGCGCGGATCACCTCCTCCACAAATGTGTTGCGTCGTCTTACCAGGATCAGCACATCCCCGGCTGTGATCGGTCGCCCTTCTCCTTGGAGCACTTCTTTCGAGGCGAGCCAATGGGCGATGGTCGACGCGACCCGCTCTGCCAGTCGCGCTTCGGGGCTTTGCGCGTTTGGATAGTCGAGCGGCGCGTCCCAGGGCAGCGCCTCCTCTTCTTCATCGGGGACGCAGGTGGGCCAGATCTCCACCAGACCCGCATCCAGATCGCGAAACGGATAGTGTGTGGGTGGCTCCGCGTCCGCATTGAGCCCAGTGGCGGTCACTTCCGTTGCGAAGACCTGGTCGACGGCGCTCAGAATTTCGCGCGTGGAGCGGAAGGACAAAAGGAGGTCCACCGGATTCCATGCCTTTCCAGCACCTTCCACCTTGGTTGCGAAGTGGGTCTTCATCTCTGCAAACTTTGCCGGATCGGCTCCCTGAAACGAAAAGATCGACTGCTTCTCGTCGCCCACGGCGAAAATGGTTCGCGTGAGGTCCCGCGCACCCTCGCCTGACAGGAACTCTTCAGCCAACGCTTGAATGACCTGCCATTGGTGGGGACTGGTGTCTTGCGCTTCATCGACCAGAATATGCTCAAGGCCGCCGTCCAGCTTGTAGAGCACCCAAGCGGCAGCTGAGGATCGATTCAACAAATCGCGGCTCTTGAGGATCAGATCTTCATAGTCCAGTACCGCCCATTGGGACTTCAACGCTTCAAAGCGTGCGAGCAGTGCTGCCGCCAGAACATAGAGCGCATGGGTAGAGACCATGATGCGGGCCGCACGCCGCCTTTCTTCCAGCTCAATGATGCGGGCCTGTTCTTGCTCTAACAGGTCCAGCAGGTACGGGTGCGCTTCATGCACTTTCTTTGTGATGATGCTCGGTGTGAGCTTTTTCGGATCACCGTCCTGCTTGAGAAAGGCCGTCTTATAGACGTCCAGCACCTCAATATCTTTTGGCGCCTGTAAAAACGCTGCAATCGCGTCCGCCGTTTTTATGTCCGTTTTGTTTCCGCCCTGAAGCAACGGCAAAGTGTCTTTCAACTCAGTGATGGGTGCCGCGTCGCCTGCCGCCGCCGCCAACGACTCTTCCGTGTCCTCCGGCGATAGACCCAGCAATTTGGCGGTCTGGTCCAGAATGCCATCGACACCGCCGACGCGCGCAATCGTCTCGGTCAGACGCGCGCGCTTGCCAACGATCTCCCGGAATAGATCATCAAATCCAAACTCGCCAACCAAAGAGGTGACCGTTTCGAAGGCACCCGACAAATCCGTTTCCGTGCCCGCCTGTTCTTCGTCTCCGATCTCAAGCAGAATTTCATCGCGGGCTTCCGCCATCAGTTCGGCTGCCGTGCGCTCATCCAGAATTTCAAAGTGTGGTGGCACGCCGGCTTCCAACGGAAACCTTCCGAGCAGACGCTCGCAAAACGCATGAATGGTCTGAATCTTGAGACCACCGGGTGTCTCGATGGCCCTCGCAAACAACAGCCGCGCACTCAGAAGCTTCGCCGCGTCAGGCGCTTTGCCCTCCAACTCGTTTAGTTTTTCGGCGAGCGCCGTTTCCTCCATCACCGCCCACTCACCCAGCCGGTCATAGAGACGGCCAGCCATTTCAGAGGCTGCCGCTTTGGTGAAGGTGAGGCAAAGAATGCGCTCTGGATCAGTTCCTGAGAGCAGCAGACGGATCACCCGATTGATGAGCACATGGGTCTTGCCTGATCCTGCATTGGCAGAGACCCAGACTGATGCGTCCGGATCGGCGGCGGCAGCCTGACGCCGGGTCGTGTCATCGACGGTGAGCGCGCCTGGCGTCGACATCAGGCAGTGCCTCCGCTCTGGGCGGCGGTCCACTCCCGCACTCGGGCAAGATGATCATAGTCACTCCAGAGCGCTTGAAATTGAACGCGCGGGCGAGACAAGAACGGTGTGTCATCAGATTCATAATGCTGTAGAAGCGAGACAAGTCCCGCCAATATATCTGCGGCATTGGCGCTCCCATCGCCGGACACATTCTTTTCAGCAGCGCCAGGGTTGCCGCCGGAGAGATGTAGATAGGACAAGTCGGACACGGCGCGCGCGCCAAGAGGCTTGCCCTCATCCGTTGCAAAGCCACCCGCGGCCGCGATCGCGGCTTCGAGCGGCAGTTGCGGACTGAGGCCTGCTTCCACCTGTTTCTTTGAAGGGGGTGTCCCCGTCTTATAGTCGTAAATGGCAAAGGACCCGTCGTGGCGTTCGTCGATACGATCCGCCCGCGCCGACAGGATCATGGCGCGGTCGAACCCTTGTAGTGCGAGCTCGCCTTTTATTTCTGCGTGGGTGCGTTCAACTTCCTTGCGCAGCTCGCTCTCCCAATTCGCCATCCAACGCGCGACCTCTTCATATCGGGGCCACCAGAAAGCGGTGACACCCGGACGGTTCGGGGCCTTTTCGAAGGCAAGCTTTCCCATCTCCAGAAACGCGGCTTCGACATCCGACGGCAACGTGTCTGGGAATGCCCGAGCGAAGTTCTCAAGAGCCTGATGAAGGAGCGTGCCCCGCTCCAGCGCGCCCGCGTCCGCATCCAGTGGATCGAGCGGTTTCAGTCTCAAGACTTTCTTTGCGTAAATCGCATAAGGATCGCGGATCAGTGTCTCCACTTCAGTCGCGGAATATCTGTTGGGTCTTGCGGCCAGTGGTGGCTTTGGTTGGGGTGCAGGGGCCGGCACTATCTCCGCAGGCGCATCCAGCTTCTCCGCGATATCGAGATAGGCAGGATCGGGCGTGAGGCCTTCGTCCCGGCCTGCGCCTTTCAACAGACTGTCGATCCGCAACAGCCAACGCGATGCAACAGTCGGGGCGCCCTCCACTTTCAAAGACCGGGTGATGATCACATCCCCACCGCAGGCTGCCTGGACAAAGTCATGGGCCGACAGACCGATGCGCCGCTCCGGTGGCTCCAGGCCTAAGTCTTCGCGCATGGGACGGCTCAGCCATGCGTCGATTGGTGCCGCAGTCGGCCAGCTCTCTTCATTCAATCCACCGAGGATCACTCGATCTGCGCTCAACAGCCTGGCCTCAAGTGGACCCAAGATCGACAGTCTGGGGTGCTGTCCGAAGCGGGGCCGCACCATGCGCCCAGCGCTCAAGGTCTCAAGCAAACGCAGGTATGCCAGCGGCTCCATGTCGACCAGGCTTTCCGCAGAGGCCAATAAGGTTTCCATGAAAAGCGCGGTCGCCTCACCAGCGTCGCCTAGATAGAGCCGGTCTGCACCCTTTGCGGCATCGCTCGTCGCCAACGCCTCCGACGACTTCACATGGGCTTCGGCTAGTCGTTCGAGGGGCAATTGATGTTCGTCATAGAGGTCCAAGAACGGTGTGATCGCCGCGTCCAAGCGATCGACAAGATCGGTTAGGTGCTCTCTTTGATCAGGTTCCAGCTCTGTCTGCACCAGCACGTCCCGAAGGCCTGCAATGTCTTGTCCGGGTCGGGGACCGCGCAACAGCAATCGCTCCAGCTCTCGTGTCCGTCGAGCACACTCTTGTGGGTCGAGGCCTAAGGCCGTCAGCGGGTGCTTCAACACGTCCAGAAGTGATACGGGCGCCAAGCCTTCGGATGCGGTGACGGCCAGCAATCGCAGCAAGCCGAACGGGACTGTCCCCCCAAGGGGCATACCCGCACTGTCATCAATCGGAATGTTCCAGCGTCCCAGGTCCTGGGCGACACGGCGTGCCAAGGAGCGGTCGGGTGTCACCAGCACACCGGTGCGCGCGGGTTCCTCCAACACTTCACGCAAGGCACAGGCGATGGCTGCTGCCTCTTCCCTTGGCGTCGGCGCTTCTATGAGCGTGAGACCTGTTGTTGCCGCGGCCGCATCAAAGGATTGTGCGTCAGCCCCACTCCAGGCATCTGTTGTTTCTGCGGGGCGCAGGGCTTCAGAGAGGAAAGCTGCCCGCTCTGAGGCAACAGTCTTGGGGCTCGCATGAGGCCATGACTGAACTTGGTCGCGGCCAACGCCAATGCTCGCCAGCAATTGTTTCATTCCATACTGCGGGTGAGAAGGCCCAACGGCGTGCCAGCCTCGCGCGTCTAGCGTCTGATCGAGACCGGGCAGGATCAATGCACCTTTTGGCAGACAGGCGACTGTTTTCAGCAGCTCTGCCGTGGCAGGAATGGAGCCCGTCGACCCGGCAGCGATCACCGGATGCGCCGGCGGTTTCGTTGCCCAGGCTTGCACCTCGGCGCGGATGGTGAGGTTTCGCCTTTTCGCGGGATCGATCAGCCCACGCTCGGCCAGCTCTCGGGGCCAATAGTCGAGCGCAATTTCCAGAAACGAAAGCGTGTGCTGCCAGTGTTCCGCGAAGCGGTCCGGCACCAAGTCCTTCACCTTTGAGAGGTCAATGCCTTCGGTCTCGGCACTATCGATGAGATGGGCAAGTTCCGCGGCGAGGGCCGTTGCTTGTCCGGCATTCTTAGGTCCAAAGGGGCTGCCTCGTCCCCAGGCAAGCACCAGCCGCGCGAGACGCAATTGCCTATCCATGCCCTCAATCGCAGGCGGCAAATCCAGACCGCCCACCAACCCTTCCGCCGGATCGGCAGTGAGCAACAGTTCATCTTCGTCCACATCGCCCAAAGGTCGAATGTGCGGCAGCAGGATGGGCCTGCCGTCGCCGGCGCGCAGAAACGCTTCGGTGAGCGATCGTACCGCCCGTCGGGTCGGCAACAGGATCGTGAGATCGGCCAGCTCTTCGGGCTCTTGTGAGAGGGTGCCCTCAAGTGTCGGGTCAGCGACCAGCGCCTGCGCCAGTGCGTCCAGAAAAGGGACGCCCGGCGGGATCGTGAACAGCGTTGGCGAAGAATCGTGGGCCATGGGCCCAGTCTACCTGGGCAGGCGTCAGAGGTCGCGCAGGAAGCGCTCTGCGTCAGCGAGATCTTCCGGCGTGCCCACATGCATCCAGGTCGCCTCCATCCGCAATCCAAACAGGCGGCCGCGCTCGATCGCTTTGTCCCAGACGAGATTGGTGGAAAAGGGCCCGTCGGGTCCTGCATCAAACAGCGTCGGGTTGACGATCTGAACGCCCGCAAACATGAAGGGGGCGACGGTCTGCTCTTCCCGACGTATGAGGCGGCCATCCGGTTCCATGGTGAAGTCGCCCCGGCGTACTTCGCCGATGGTGTTGGTCGCGCTCGCAATCATCAATAGCGCGTCCATCTCATCCGGGTTCCAAGCGTCCATCATGCGCGTGAGCGTCGGGCGCCGGCCCTCGATCCACACACTGTCTGAATTGAACGTGATGATCGGGTCATCTCCCAGCAATGGTCGGGCTTTCTTGACACCCCCACCCGTATCGAGCAGCTCCTGGCGTTCGTCGGACAGCACGATCCGTGGTGCGTCGACTTTTTTCAGATGCGCTTCAAGCAGGTTTGCATGCGCATGGAGGTTGACGACTACTTCTTCGACGCCCGCGGCTGCCAATCGTGCTAGCGCATGATCTATCAAGGGTTTGCCCATGAAAGGCACCAGCGGCTTCGGCTTATCGTCAGTCAGAGGGGCCATGCGGGTGCCCTGCCCCGCACCCATAATCATCGCGCGTGTAATCTGGCTCATGGTTGTGTCCCGGCGATTTGCCCTGGTGCAGGTGCGCCTTCTAGGAAGTGGCGTTCAACGAATGCTGCTAAGTCCGCCAAGAGTGGGTGTGCCAGATTGCGGCGCAGGTAGTCCTGCGTGCGTGCCATATGGGCCATGTAATGGGGCTTGTTGTCGCGTTTGAGCAATCTAGGCCAGAGACCCATGAGACGAAGTGCGCGCTCAGCCCCGAGGACTGCATAGGCAGTTTCAAACGCGTCAGCGTCGAACCCTGCATCGACGTCTTTCATTGCAGTAATATAGTAAGCCCGCATCGCGTCTTCACGTTCGATCGGCACGTCGCGCCGTGCGTCCTGCAGGAAGGAGACGGGGTCATAGGCACGCGAACCGATGAGCGCATCCTGATAGTCAATCAGACCGACGCGTTGCAGACCTTCTCGGTCTGATTGCCACAAGATGTTGGGCGAATGAAAATCTCTCAGAAAGAGGGTGCGCGGACCCGCTTCGATAAGGGGCCACAGCGTCGTCAGAAGTGCGTCATACTCGGCGCGCAGATCGTTCTCCGCTTCTTTACCCATAACGACGGGCAGATACCAATCAAGGGCCAAGGCGGTCTCGTTGCGGTAGATGCCTTCATCAAAGGCGGGCACCTTGTGGGCGCTGCTGTCTCCAACCGGCAACGCCTCCGGCGCACCTGCTGCCTGTAACGCGACCAGAACATCGATGCACGCCCTATACATGTCGTCGAGTGCTTCACCGCCTGGACCCCGCCCCTCATCGATGATGCCACCAAAATCATCTGAACCGATGTCTTCGAGCAGCAGGAAGCCGTGCGTGAGATCGCTGGCAATCATGTCTGGTACACGCAGCCCGAGGCTATCTAGGTAGGTGCCGACCGCCACAAAGGGCCGCACATCTTCTGCAAGATGCGCAAGTTTTGAATAAGCTGAAACGCCGCTATCAACGGGAGCGTCGGGACCGGCCGGCCAATCCATCAACACGCCCTTGACGCCATTCATTTCTAGGCGCTCATAGCGGCGGATGGAGGCGTCGCCTTGCAGGTATGTGCGTGTCGCAGTTTCCCAGCCCGCTTGCTCCAGGAAAGCCTTTATCAGTTCTTCTCGTTCGATCACGCTCACCTTCGCACCGACCGTCTCTTGCGCATCTCAGTGGCCGATGATGGCCGACATGCGGTTAACGCGGTCTTCCCATGAGTGGCCACGCCCCGTCAAGCGCGCCACGCGGCCATCACCGGCCTCTCTAAGTTCGATGTCCAGGCGTTCGCGCGGCAGCTCTTCCGCCATGCGGTCCGGCCATTCGATGAGAAGCAGCCCCTGCTCTAATGCGTCTTCCAGGCCCAGCTCAATCAGTTCATCCGGATCAGACAGTCGGTAAAGGTCTGCATGCCAGATCGGCAGACCATCTGCCTGATAGGTCTGCACCAGGGTAAAGGTTGGACTTGGCACATCTTCCTGTTTACCGACCGCCGACAGGAGCGTCTGGATCAGGGCCCGCGCCAGGCTGGTTTTGCCGGCGCCCAGATCGCCCCAGAGTGCGATCACGTCTTGCGGCCCCACCACACCGCTCAATGCGGCTCCCAGCTTCTCGGTCGCTGAGGCATCCGCCAGAGCGATGTCGCACTGGGTATCCATCTCGGAAGATTTGGGAGGGATGGTCGAACTCATAAATGCCCTTGTACGCGCAGAATGTGCCGCGCTTCAAGCATTCGCTTGTGTCAGCGCCCTAAGCGTTTTGTCCCCCTTTTTCCCCGGAATCCTTGCGTCCCATTGCCTCATCGCGCACATTTCTCTTGAACTGAAACGGCTGTGGCGGCACATTCAGAACAATAAAAATGACGCAGGCGTCATTTTCAGAAGAAAATGGGAGGAGCAACGCACATGTCAGACGGGGTGATTATTGTCGGGGCCGGGCATGCGGCGGGCCAAGCGGTCGCCAGCCTTCGATCTGAAGGCTATGAGGGCTCGATCACCGTCATAGGCGATGAACCTTATGTGCCTTACCAGCGCCCCCCCCTCTCAAAGAAGTTTCTTGCTGGCGAGATCGATATCGACCGGGTCTATTTCAAACCGCCGGATTTCTATGACAAGGCGGAAGCCGAAATGGTACTTGGCCGCAAGGTCGTCGAAATCGAGCGCCCTAAAAAGCTTGTGCACCTGGACGATGGCTCCACGCGTGGTTACGACAAGCTCATCCTGGCGACGGGGAGTCGGGTACGCGAACTCAACATTCCAGGCTTTGATCTGGACGGCGTGTTCTACCTTCGCACCATTGAAGACGTTGAGGCGATCCAGTCGAAGTTCAACGAAGGCGGCAAGATGGTCGTTGTCGGCGGCGGCTATATCGGTCTGGAAGTGGCGGCCGTTGCCGCGCAGCGGGGGCTTGATGTCACCGTCTTGGAGATGGCGCCCCGGGTTCTGGCGCGTGTGGTCGATCCCATCCTCTCCAAGTTCTACACCAAAGCTCATACGGAAGCCGGTGTGAAGATCGAGACCGGCGTCGCCGTCTCAGGTTTTGCGGGATCCGACGGCAAGATCCAAAAGATTGATTGCGGTGATGGCAAGACTTTTGACGCGGACTTCGTGATCGTCGGTGTGGGCATCATCCCGAATGTCGAACTCGCCGATGAAGCGGGCCTCAAGGTGGAGAATGGCATTGCCGTTGACGAATGCTGCCGGACCGAAGATCCGGACATCTATGCAATCGGTGACTGCACCAATCATCCCAACCCCATTTTGGGCCAAAGGCTGCGGCTTGAATCCGTTCACAATGCGCTCGAACAGGGAAAGACCGCAGCAGCGTCAATCTGCGGAAAAGACAAGCCTTATGCGCAGGTGCCCTGGTTCTGGTCGGATCAGTACGACCTGAAACTCCAGATCGTCGGTCTGTCAGCCGGCTATGACGAAGTCGTTGTCCGCGGTGATCCTGAAAATGAGCGGTCCTTTGCTGTGTTCTATCTAAAGGACGGCGTAATGATTGCGTCCGATGCCGTAAACCGGGCGCCGGAACACATGATGTCGCGCAGGCTCATTGCCGCCAAAGCAAAAATACCGGCTGAAAAACTTGCCGATGAAAGCATCAACATGAAAGACATGGCAGGCTGACGCGCACTCCCTGGATGCGTCGTGCGACGGTGCTCTAAAGTGTCTTCACCACGTCACGGCAGATCAATTGAAGACCCGTGAGCGAGGCTGAATTTCGGCCCGTCGCTGAGGCGAAATGGGCGACAACACCCACCACCAAGCCACTGCCGCCCTTGGAACTCGCAGAACAACCATTGAACGCCGTCCAGTTGTTCTGATTGCAATTGCGACGGTATCCCTGGTCACGGACTTCCGCGTCGGTCCAATAATCGTCCTCCGGCACCCAATCGGTTGTCAGCACTGTCTTCGTCGTGTCGGGAGCCCAGCGTAGCTCACGCCCAATGATTTCAAGGCCCTTCACTCGGGTTTTGTTGCGGTTCATGCAGAGACGGACCATCGTGATAAATTGATTGCGCTCGAGGGACACAGTGAGCCGGCCGCGCCAATTGCCCATGCTCCCGTCTCTGCACTCATCAATCTGCTGGTCTTTCACCGTACGATTGACCGGGTCGATCGCCATAAAAATTCCAGCAAGCCCGCACGGACGATCACTTTGCTCTGACAGTGAAAAACCTGCGAGCCCCTCTTGGTGTGGCGCGGGACGCTGTCTAATCGTCCGCACAATGTCGCCTTTGCTCCCGATCACCTTCAGGGTGCGCTCATTGCCAGTGAATTCGAAGCTGACATCGGCTGATGCGGCAAATGTGCTGAAGACGAACCCAGCGAGGGCAATCGTGCTCATGCTCAGTAATCTGATCATTACCCACTCCCCATCTTGTTTACCCAATAAGAGTAGCGGATCGACCATCGACGGCAACCTAGAAATCTCCGACCCGCCCGGGTGCACAAAAAAGGGCGGCTCCATTGGAGCCGCCCCTGTTCGTCCTATTTCCACCTGCTTAGTCAGCAGCTGACGCCAGGCGAGGCCCAGCTTTGAAGTCATGTTTCATGAGTGGCAAAGACCGTACCCGCTGACCTGTGAGGGTGAAGATCGCATTTGCGACCGCCGGGGCGATACAAGGTGTGCCGGGCTCACCCAATCCACCAAACGGCGCATCTGACTCCAGGAAGTGGACCTCCATTTCCGGGCTTTGCGCCAAGCGCACGGCGTCATAGTCCGGGAAGTTCGACTGCACAACAGCACCATCTTCAATGGTGATGTCACCGTAGAGCGCCGCCGTGAGACCATAGATGATGCCGCTTTCGATCTGAGCGACGGCACCGTCCGGGTTCACCACAGGTCCGCAATCAACCGCGCAGGTCACTTTGTGGACCTTCGCTTCGCCTGAGTCACCGATTGAGACTTCAACGATCTGGGCCACGATTGTGTCGAAGCTTTGCTGCAGCGCGACGCCGCGAGCTCGACCCGCAGGGAGAGGTGATCCCCACCCGGCCGCTTCGCCTGCCTTTGCAAGTACAGCTTTATGACGAGGCTTGTCTTCAATCATGGACATCCGATACTCGAACGGATCTTTCCCTGCGGCATTCGCCAGCTCATCCACGAAGCTCTCATTGAAGAAAGAGTGCTGTGTATGCGCCACCGAGCGCCAGGCGCCGTAAGGCACATGAACCGGGCTTTCCACGTAACGGATGGATTGGTTTGCCACGGCGTAAGGGATGTGGCTTGCTTCCGCAGGCTCATCCTTACGGACATAGCGATTGACCCAGGCGGTCGGTTGGCCCTTGTCGTCAAGGGTCGCTGACATATGGGCAGCGACCGCTGGACGGTAATAGTCGTGCTGCACGTCTTCTTCGCGCGACCAGACGAGCTTCACCGGACCACCCACCTGCATGGCAATTTTCGTCGCCTGGTGGACATGGTTCGGGGAATTAGGCCCGCGGCGACCAAAACCACCGCCCAGCATCAGGTTGTTGAGCTGCACATTCTCTGGCGCTGCGCCGGAAACCTCTGCGACGATGTTTCTGGTTCCAAGACCGTCCTGAGTACCGACCCACACTTCCACCTTGTCGCCTTTGACTTCAACGGTGCAGTTCATCGGTTCCATGCAGGTGTGCGCGAGGAAAGGAACTTCATACCTCGCCTCGATCACGTCGCCGCCTTCTGCGAGCGCTGCGACAGCATCACCGATCTCTACATCTTCTTCGGATTCGGCGTTTTCGAGATTTTCATGGAAGGTCGCAAAGATGGATTCACTCGACACGGATCCATTGCCACCATCGTCAAACTCGACCTCGACAAGATCCAGAGCCCTTTTGGCGCGCCAATAATTGTCGGCAACCACCGCGACCCCGTCATCCGTCGACACAACAGCGGTCACGCCACGCTGGTTGAGGGCCGCTGAGCCGTCAAAGCTCTTGACCGATCCACCAAACACAGGCGACTGGCGGATAGCTGCCACCTGCAAGCCTGGGATCTGCACGTCCACACCATATTGTGCCGTGCCATCCACCTTAGAGGGGATGTCGTAGCGCGGTTTCGACGTGCCAATGATGGTGAAGTCGCTGCGGTCTTTCAGGGTTGGATTTCCTGGCGGATCATACTGCGCTGCGGCTGCAGCGAGTTCGCCAAAGGTTGCGCTTTTGCCAGACGCATCGTGATGCACATGGCTCAAACGCGCGGTCAATTCGCTTTCAGGCACACTCCACTTGTCAGCCGCTGCACGGATGAGCATCTCCTTCGCCGCCGCACCGGCAACGCGCATACCGTACTGTCCGGTGAAACGCACAGACGTTGAGCCGCCCGTGATTTGACCCACCATCATTTCAGCGAGCTTGAAGAACGTAGTATCGACGACCCCTACAAGCGCTGTGGGGATGGGCGTCTGGCCAAGGATGAAGCCTTTGCCGAGCGGACCATTTGCCCAGATGTCGTCGGCGGGTGCCTGGACCATCTGAACCAGATCCCAATCTGCTTCCATCTCTTCGGCTGCCATCATGGGCATAGACGTGTGTACGCCTTGCCCCATTTCAGAGTGCGGTACATAGACTGTGACTGTGTTGTCGGGATCGATCTTCAACCAAGTGGTGGTGAAGTGTTCGCCTTCGCCCGCGGCAAATTCCTGGGCGCGCTCTGGCCGCGAAGAGCCGAGTGTTGCATATCCAAGCAGCATGCCGCCGCCGACCACGGTGCCGCCAATGAGAAGTTGTCGTCTTGTCGGTTTCATCTCTGTCCCCTCCCTTATGCGGTTGCCAGCGAACGGATCGCGGCCCGAATGCGCGGATAGGTACCGCATCGACAAATGTTGGTGATCGCCGCGTCAATCTCGTCGTCCGACGGGTTCGGATTGCTTGAGAGAAGCGACGAGACTGCCATCAGCATGCCAGACTGGCAGTAGCCACATTGGGGCACTTGATGGTCGATCCAGGCTTGTTGAAGCGCGGTCAGGTCTGGCCCGTCACCGTTCAAGCCTTCGATGGTTGTGATCTCAGCACCTGCTACGGCACCAATTGGAATGATACAGGTGCGCATGGCCGCGCCATTTACCTGAACGGTGCAGGCGCCGCATGCGGCGACACCGCAGCCAAATTTCGTGCCGGTCATGCCCAGCTCATCCCGTAGGACCCATAAAAGCGGCATGTCCGGTTCGACATCGAGCTCGTGGCTCTTGCCATTGATGGTGACAGAAATAGTCATGTCTCTCTCCCTTTGCGCAAACGATCCGTGTGGTCCAACGGATCCGCCTTCGACCTCTGGTCATCTGCCTCTCACGCGGCGGCGGGTTTGCGATACCGAAACAAATTGAACGTGGAATTCTGAGCTAAGAATATGAGGGAAAGCTGGCCATTAACAAGCCCATTCGCAAAGATTTAGCCCTTAAAATGAGTGATCGTTCAGTGATCAAGCATCATTTCCGGCTGTTTTTCGCCATTTTCGTTTCGTCCGTCAGCCAAAATGGGCAGATGACATGTCACCTGAGTGCCTACGGACGGCGCTGACTCCAGGCTCACCCACCCGCCGTGGAGTTCGACAAAACTCTTCACGAGAGACAGGCCAAGCCCGGCGCCCCGGCGCCTATCGGCGCCGCCGCGGGCTTCAAACCGATCAAAAACCGTCGCCTGGTGTTCCGGCTTGATGCCGTCGCCGGTATCCGAGACAAAAAGTGTCAGCTCATTGGTGCCACGTTCTGCGCCGATCGTGATTGAATCGCCAGGCTGCGTGAACGCAATCGCATTGGAGATCAGGTTGAACATGATCTGTCTTACGCGCTTATTGTCTGCCCTGAAAACACCAATGTCCGGCGGACAATCCGTCAGCAGCGAGACCCGCGCCTTTTGCGCCCTTTGCTGCGCAAACGCCTCCGCGCTGGAAATGACTTCTGCGATCGATACATCAGACAGATCAAGCGTCATGGCGCCGGCCTCGATCGTGGAAAGGTCGAGAATGTCATTCACGGTCGTCAAGAGCTCGTGCGACGAGTCCAAAATGCCGGAGGTATATTCATGCTGCTTTGGCAGTAATTCACCAAACATTTCTGTTTCAAGTATCTCGCCGAAGCCGATGATGTTGGTGAGCGGCGTGCGGAGTTGATAGGAAACATGGCTGATAAACTCAGACTTTAATCTGTCCGCCGTTTCCAGTGCTTCATTCCGTTCGCGAAGGGCGCGCTCTATCCGTGAAGCATCGGTCACATCGACAAAGGTCACGAGAGTCGCGCCATCAGGCAGCGGAACTGTGGCGCAATCCACGATGGTACCGTCTGCCCTTTCCATTCGGTGCGAGAGCTGACGCCGCCCCTCAACAGAAGTAAGGCTCGATTTCAGATCGTCCCATATGGTTCCGTCATCATAGAGGTCCCTGCAGGCATCTACGATGTCACCAATGTGCGGCTCCTTCGCCAGCTGGTCGTCGGTAAAGCGCCAGATCTGCGCATAGACGGGGTTGTGGAGTTTCAACCGACCATCCGATCCGAACACCGCAACGCCCTCAGACAGATTGTCCAGGGTCTCGCCCTGCACCCTGAGCGCGGTGTTGTAATCGCTTTCCAGGTTCAACTGCTCTGTCACATTGTCGTAGATATAGATGACACCGCCCAATGGGTGGGCCTGCGCCATCAGTTGAATGGTCTGGCCGTCCGGCAAATACCAGAATTCTTCGACCGGCTCCGTCGCCTGGTAAATCTCCATCATTTGTGCCTTCCAGGCCTGGAAGTTGGCCTGCTCTGGCAAACGCCGCGACCCGCGCAGCGCATCAAGCACTTCACTGTCCAGAGGTTCTGTGGCGAGCCAGTCTGCATCAAGACCCCAGAATTTGAGGTAAGCCTTGTTGTAGAACTTCAGACGTTTGTCGGCTCCGAAGATTGCGACCGGCGTCGCCAATCGATCCAGAGTGCCGCTGTGAGCCTCAATATGGCGTTGCAGTTCTCCTTCTGCATTGTCGAGGTCGGTGACATCAACTGCCACGCCCGCCGAGCCTGAGGAGATGCACATGTCCGTCACATGAAGCGCGCGACGTTCACCGCTGACAATGGCATGCATGCGCTGCTGGCACGTCTCCCCGGCGGCAATGGCGTGGCGCGCTTTCTCCAAGACTTCATCGGTCAGAAGCTCGGCTCCGTTCTCGACCACCTCTTCCACGCTCCCAAGATCCATAGCGCGAACATAGGCTTGGTTGACCCATTCGAGCTTGCCTTCCTTGTCCCGCCGCCATGCCGGCATGGAAAGCAAGTTGAGATGTTCCAAGAACCGATCTCGTATCGTTTCGGCGCTGGTCGCGCGCTCCACGAACCGGCTGATCTCTGCGCGCTCTCCGGACACATCTCTGATCCAGACCACGGCCTGTGCACCAGCGGGACGTCCCTCGGCCTCAAAGGTCCGGCCATCGTTGGAATGAATGGTGAGGGAAAAGCGGGCGCCGCGGGAGCGCAACATGTCGACCGCATTGCGCAAATTGCCTGCGGTTTCCGGCGTCAGACGCCGCAGCACATCCTCATAGTCAACATTGCCTGTGGCAGGATCAGCGAGAGAGACCGTGCTGCCGGCAATTTGTGGTCGCGATTGTAGGGTCCCGGGCTTCGCGGTCATCGTGTCAGGTGACCAGATCAATACCGCACCAGGTTCTGAGGCCAGGATGGCTTCAACCGTGTCCACGCGCGCGCCCATCGCAACGACTTCCTGTTCGTGGGCGAGACGCTGGCGACGGGTTCTGGCGCTCGATAGCGCGGTCCAATAGGCGCAGCCAATCGCCAGCGCTACAGCGCCGACCGCAATAAGAAAGTTCAGGACGAAGGCAGGTTCGCTTGCCAGATCCGGTGCGACGCCCAACATTTCAAGTATAGGGGTAAAGAACAAAAGAGGGTCCGGCGTATCTACCGGCGCAGCACGCGCGGGTAGAGCCACTACGCTCCCAAGGGCAGCGCTTCCCAAACCCAACTGAACACGGGATCTGGTCCCGCTTTTGCCCGACGCCATGACCTGCATCTCGCACCGACCCCCCGCAATCAGGTCCGATGCCCCCATTTTTTACCGCTACCCCGACGACGGCGAAAATCACCGCAGTTTGAGGATGTTACCTTCGTTTCTTCGTGTCTGCCCAGAAGTAGTTTGGATACGCGCTTACGAGAGGTGGTGTTATTGGGACCCATCTGAGTCCGATCCGCAACAGTTCATTGCGGAGCCGGTATAAAAATCTTGTGGTGCGGCTTCATGAAAAAGCCCGGCCCCCAGTTCATAAGGGCCGGGCTTCTAAGACTTCATGCCGCCGGATAGCTTAGTAGCGGTAGTGATCCGGCTTGTAGGGGCCTGCCTGTGGCACGCCGATATAATCGGCCTGGTCCTCGGACAGTGTGGTGAGTTTCACACCCAGTTTTTCCAGATGCAGTGTCGCCACCTTCTCATCCAGGTGTTTCGGCAGAACATACACTTCGTTCTTGTAGTTCTTGTGGTTTTCCCACAGTTCGATCTGCGCCAGCACCTGGTTTGTGAAGGATGCACTCATCACAAAGCTTGGGTGACCAGTTGCACAGCCAAGGTTCAAGAGGCGGCCTTCAGCCAACAGAATGATCCGGTTGCCGTTCGGGAACTCGATCTCGTCAACCTGCGGCTTCACATTGTGCCAGGTGTAGTTCTTGAGGCCTGCGACCTGGATTTCGCTGTCGAAGTGGCCGATATTGCCCACAATCGCGCGGTCTTTCATGGCCCGCATATGGTCCACAGTGATGATGTCTTTGTTGCCGGTGCAGGTAATGAAGATGTCGCCTTCTGGCGCCATCTCTTCCATGGTGGAGACTTCATAGCCTTCCATGGCCGCCTGCAATGCACAGATCGGATCAATCTCTGTCACAACAACCCGGGCGCCCTGGCTGCGCATGCTTTCGGCAGAGCCTTTGCCCACATCGCCATACCCGCAGATGACAGCCACTTTCCCGGCGATCATGACGTCGGTTGCGCGTTTCACGCCGTCGACAAGGCTTTCGCGACAGCCATAGAGATTGTCGAACTTGGATTTGGTGACACTGTCATTCACGTTGATTGCAGGAACACGCAGCGTGCCGGCTTTTGCCATTTCATAAAGGCGCAGCACGCCGGTCGTTGTTTCTTCAGAAATACCAACAACATCGTCCAGCATGTCGTTGTATTTTTCATGCATGATCTGAGTGAGGTCACCGCCATCATCCAGGATGATGTTGGGCGTCCAGCCATCTGGGCCCTTGATGGTCTCCTCAATGCACCACCAGAACTCTTCTTCCGTCTCACCCTTCCAGGCGAATGTGGGAATGCCTGCCGCTGCCATTGCTGCCGCGGCATGATCCTGCGTCGAGAAGATGTTGCAGGACGACCAACGCACCGTGGCACCCAAAGCGGTGAGCGTTTCCATCAACACGGCCGTCTGAATGGTCATGTGGAGGCAGCCCGCGACCCGCGCCCCTTTCAAGGGTTTGCTGTCCCCAAATTCTTCGCGCAGTGCCATCAGGCCCGGCATTTCAGTTTCAGCAATGGCAATTTCCTTGCGGCCCCAATCGGCGAGGGAAATATCCGCGACTTTGTAGTCGGTGCTCATGGCAAATGGCTCCTGGAAGATAATGCATACACATAGGCGCACGGGCGCACCCATGCGGATCAGTTAGGCGCTTCTATAACAAGGCTCACGTGGGACTTCAAGTCCGATATAAAGAATTCTTTATATCTTGATAAAGGCTTTGTTTACGGCAGATAGGGCCCAGAATTCAGCCATTTATTCCCCTTCGCCGAACTTGTCGGCAAGGAGAGCCTCCAGCGCCGCAAGCGCTGCGGCGGCCTCAGGGCCTTCCACTTCCACATCAATGGTGCAGCCGGTTGCAGCGGCCAGCATCATCAGGCCCATAATAGAGGTGCCACCGACGGTCTGACCTTCGCGCGACACACGCACGTCTGCATCAAAGCCCTCAACGCATTGAACAAACTTCGCCGACGCGCGGGCATGCAGACCCCGGGCATTGGAGATCGTCAGTGTCTTTTTGATCACCTCTGACGGGGTGTTGGTTTCGCTCACAGGATTTTTCTCGGTGAATTATTCTTGATTGTCTGCTCTCACGAACCTTCGCCCGCGAGCACCTTGCTCGCTACGGAAATGTATTTGCGACCACTGTCCTGGGCCTGCTCGACCGCGTCTGCGAGACTGACGCTGTCGCGCACGCTTGCGAGCTTAATCAGCATCGGCAGGTTGATGCCAGCGATCACCTCGACCTTCGCTTTGTCCATAATGGAAATCGCGAGGTTGGATGGCGTTCCTCCAAACATATCGGTGAGCAGAATAACGCCGTCACCTTGATCAACGGCATCTACCGCCTCCAAAATATCGTTCCGCCGCTGTTCCATATCGTCGTCAGGTCCAATCGAAATTGAAATCACCTGAGCCTGGGGACCCACGACATGCTCCATCGCCTCGACAAATTGTTTGGCGAGTTGGCCATGGGTAACTAGGACCAATCCAATCATCTTTACGCGTACTGCTCCTCTCGGTGGGCACTTGTGGTCGGCCACCCGGATTGTGTGAGGTAAGGCGCCTATCGTGACAATATTTTCGATGGAAAAACAAGGCGAATCCTCAGGGTATGCGGGCTTAAGTCCCCTAGAGGCTGTCGGTCTCTCTCAGATTGTTGTTCGAGGCATTAGCTTAGGCGGCCATCACTCCCGGGAAAGCCGGAATGGGGCAGGTATTGCTTCGCGAGAACAATCTTCGCAGGCGTCGACGCGTCAAACGCGTGCAGCTTGAGGACCGGCAGGCGTTCGCCAGCAAGAGTCACGAAGAGCGGCTCCGGTAAACGCGGCACTTCGCTGCGCTCGACCAGATCGACCACCAGTGCGATGGGGACATCTTGTTCATGCGGAACAGTAACGATCCCCAGACCGCGCAGTTCCAGCTGACCTTCCCAGCCTTGCTTGCAGGATGCGTGTACGGCCTCCTCGTCCGTTCTCAGAAACACCTGATCATCCGCAACCAGCTTTGCGCCCTGCTCTACGACCAATCTGTAGGCGAGATCGGATTTGCCGGAACCGGTTGCCCCGAGAAGCAGGACAGCAACGCCGTCCAAAGACACGCAGGTCCCGTGTACAGTTTGGCTGCTCACGCTTCTTTCCCTAGCTTGCTGGTATCTTTGGGAGCTGCCTTGGCAAGAGGTTTGCGGGCGGCGGGCAGTTCGACCACAAATCGTGCGCCACCTTCTTCACGGTTTTCGGCATAGATGCGTCCACGATGGGCGAGAACGATTTGTTTGGAAATCGAAAGACCCAAACCGGAGTGACTGCCAAAATCTCCCTCCCTGTCGGTGTGAAACCGCTCAAAAATTTTCACCAGGCTATCCTCGGGCACGCCGGGGCCTTCGTCTTCAACGGTCACCAAGAGGCTGTCGCCAATGCGCGCGACCTGAAGGGTAACGACGCCTCCTTCCGGGCTAAATGACAATGCATTGTCGATTAAGTTGCGCAGAACCTGGCCGATCCGGCTATCGGTCCCCGTTGTATCAAAGGCCACGCGATCGGGCACTTCTTGCACCTCAAGCCGCACGGACTTGCCATCCTTGGTTCCTGTCGTGTTGAACAGGTCGACAATCGTCTCAGCAAGACTTGCGATGTTGAAGGGCACCAGCTCCTCTCGCGACAGCTCAGCATCCAGCCGAGATGCTTCCGAAATGTCACTGATCAAACGATCGATCCGCCGAATATCGTGCTGAATGACATCCATGAGTTTTTCGCGGGCGGTCTCATCTTTAACGATGCTCAGCGTTTCGACGGCTGACCGCACGGACGTTAGAGGATTCTTCAGCTCATGGGAGACGTCGGCGGCGAACGCTTCAATGGCATCGATCCGTGCGTATAGCGCGTCGGTCATACCTCTGAGCGCGCCCGACAGATCACCAATCTCATCTCGTCGATCTGTGAAGTCCGGAATTTCGACGCGCTCCGTCACGCCTTGAGACACACGCTCAGCTGTTTCCGCCAACCGCCGTACCGGCTCAGCGATTGTACCTGCCAGGACAACGGAGAGGAGAATCGCGACACCCAGCGCAATCAGGAACACCTCAACAATGGCAAGACGCTCTGCCTGAACAATCGCATCAATGTCGCCGCCCTCGGTTGAAAGCATCAGCACACCCAGCACGGCTCGGAAGCGCTGAACCGGCACAGCAACCGACACGATCAGCTCGCTGCGATCATTCATGCGTTCCATGGTGGCGCTGAAACCGCCAAGCGCGAGGTTCACTTCGTCATAGATGCGTCCATTCTGACTGCCCGCCTCTAGATAGCGCTCATAATCAGGGCCGGGCGCCAAAGATCGCAACCAGGCCATTACGCGTGTGGTCCAGGATTGCTCTTCAGCACCACCGACCGGTGGCAGTTCAAAGGCAATGATCTGACCTGACGCGGTCAATTGACGGCTATCCAGGATGAGCCAGCCGTCTTTATCGTAGAGGCGCGCGCGGGTCTGGGTGGGAAGAATGAGACGGCGTAATATCGGCGCCGCCTCGGTGGCACTGATCGGTACGTCGCGGTCCCGGTACTCCAGGTCTGGGTCCACCCACTGGTCGCGTTTTTCGAGATCCGCCAGCGGATCAATAACTTCGGCTTCTAGCGTTCCCGCAGCGGTCTCGGCGACCGCGCCCGCAATGATTTCTGCCTGGACAAGCAGTGCCTGTTTGCGCGCGTCGATCAGGCCCTGCCGAAATTGGTTGAGGTATAGGACGCCGGCCACCAGGACGAGAAGGGCCACAACCTGAAAGACAACAATACGTCGGGTGAGACTTGAAAAGCGGTTGCCCGCGACGACGCCTCTGAAGGCCCACAACACCGCGTCGGTCAACATATTCGATGCACGGCGCACATTGGCGCCTAGCGCCATGATGCCGCCACGCACAACAGACACCCAACCGCTCGGGGAGGTCGCATCTGTGGGCTGCTCTTCTCCGCGCATCATGCCTACAAACTTCCCAATCCCGTCAGGCGTGTTTCAAGACCCTTGAGCCCGGCCAGTCCATCACTCTTTGTATCGGTACCCGACACCATACAGCGTCTCGATCGCGTCGAATTCGTTGTCTGCCTGTTTGAACTTTTTGCGCAGCCGTTTGATGTGGCTGTCGATGGTTCGGTCATCCACGTAGACCTGATCATCATAGGCGGCGTCCATCAATTGATCGCGGCTTTTGACATAGCCCGGGCGCTGCGCCAGTGCCTGTAGAATAAGAAACTCAGTGACGGTCAGGGTGACCGGTTCTCCGTTCCACCGGCAAACATGACGATCCGGATCCATCACAAGATTGCCGCGCTCCAAAAGATCGCCCTTGCCGCTCTGTGCCGGCTCTTCCGCCCGGGCCTTGGTACGCCGCATTACGGCTTTGACCCGCTCAACCAGCAAGCGCTGCGAAAAGGGCTTTTTAATGTAATCGTCCGCACCCATTTTCAGGCCGAACATTTCATCAATCTCTTCGTCCTTGGACGTCAAGAAGATCACCGGCAGTTCCGAGTTCTGCCGGAGTCTGCGCAGGAGCTCCAAGCCATCCATCCGAGGCATTTTAATATCGAATACAGCGACGTCTGGCGGGTTGGCGCCCAGGCCGGCAAGCGCGGCAGCACCATCCGTATAAGTCTGGACGTGAAATCCCTCGGCTTCGAATGCCATGGTCACGGAGGTCAAAATATTCTGATCATCATCGACCAGTGCAATCGTCGGCATAGGCCCCTTTATCCTTCTTTTTGTCCCTAGATCTTCGCCCGACCTAAAGGGTCATTTGGTCCGAATTATGACGTGCCTTCAAAGACTTGGCTATAGGGTCCAGCGGCCAGTCCGCTACCTCCAGATTGACAGGCCGGGCCCAAGAATGCTCAATCGACATCACAGGCAGGGAAAACACTGTCGCACACGCACTCGCGCCCAAGGCGGTGCAATTGGGGGGATCCTATGAAACGTATCGGACTCATTCTGCTAGGGCTGGTGGTCCTGGTTTTTGCCATCGCCCTTGTCCGCACGCTCACTCTCTCGGGTCCGGACGCCTCCTCATCTGCGTCTGTCGCTCCGGTCACCGTTGATGCGGAAGCTGCGTCCAACCGCCTGGGTGAAGCGCTTCAGTTCCAAACATTGTCGACTCAGTTTGCCCGGGAAGAAAGTAGGGCGCCCTTTATCGCTTTCCGGGACTGGGCGGAAGCCACCTACCCGGCTTTTCATGGGGTCGCGGCGCGCGAAGTCATTAGCAAATATTCTCTTTTCTATACCTGGGCCGGAAGTGACCCATCCCTCGAGCCCATATTGCTGATGTCCCACATTGATGTGGTGCCCATCGCTCCAGGCACCCAGCGCGATTGGGAAGAGGAGCCTTTTTCAGGCAAGGTTGCCGACGGATTCATCTGGGGGCGTGGGGCCATCGACTCCAAAGGATCTTTGATCGCAATTCTCGAAGGTGCCGAACAATTGGCGGCGCAGGGATACCAACCACGGCGGACTATTCATTTCTTTTTTGGCCATGATGAAGAAGTCGGGGGGCCAAGCGGGGCGCAAAAGATGGCGCCGCTTCTGAAAGAGCGTGGCATCCGTCTTCACTGGGTTGCGGACGAAGGTGGCGTTATCGCGGATGGTCTGGTCCCAGGTGTCGACAGTCCGGTGGCGCTGGTCGGTGTTGCCGAGAAGGGATATGTCACGCTGGACCTAACCGCCTCTGCGCCCGGCGGACACTCTTCTATGCCACCGGGTGTGACAGCGATTGGTCGTCTTGCAACGGCCATCGATCGGCTGGAGAAAACCCCCTTTTCCGGCGGTATTGAGGGGCCCGTTGCAGACATGATGGATGCGATTGCGCCAGCCACACCGTTCGGACTGCGCTTTGCCCTTGCCAACCGCTGGCTCACAGGATCGCTTGTGGAAAGCCAGTTGCGGAGCAATCCGACAATGGCCGCGGCCATGGCCACCACGATTGCACCTACATTGATCAATGCGGGCGTGAAGGAAAACGTGCTGCCCCATTCCGCCAGCGCCAAGGTGAATTTCCGTATCCACCCACGCGACACGGTTGAGAGCATTGTGGCGCATGTGACCGCTGCCATTGATGATGAGAATGTCAAAGTAAGTGTGTTCAATCCGGGCCGCGAGGCGAGTGCTGTTTCAAGCACAAGCTCGGAAGGCTATGAGATCCTGTCGCAGACCATTCGAGATACATTTGACGGTGCGATCGTGGCACCGAACCTGGTTGTAGGGGGTACGGATGCCCGGCAGTTCGAACTGGTTTCCGATCATGTCTATCGTTTCATTCCCATTGTGTTGGGGCGCAATGACACAAGCCGGTTTCATGGAACCAACGAACGCATCACTGTTGAGAATATGGGTAAGGCCGTGCAGTTCTATGTGCGGTTGATTGAGCGCGGCAGCAGTTAAGAGCCGTACAGCAGCAGCAAACAAAAACGCCCGGCGAACGTGCCGGGCGTTTGCATTTGAGCGAAGCGTTTCGATTAGAGTTCGCTTGCAGGTGTGTGTTCGATCTGCTCCCACAGCTCGTCGGCCGTTGCAATTTTGCCGGGAACATCCTGCAGCCACAGGTCCTGGATTTTGGCATCAAGGTTCAGGTAGAGGCGGTCATCAACAATGCGCCAGACTTCAGGGTCGCCGAAGAACTTCTTGCCGACCGAAACACCAAATGCGCAATAGCCGCCATAAGCCGGCAGGTACTTCGCTGGATCCGCGTCGAAGGTTGCTTTGTTCTCCGCGCTTGCAAAGAGATAGGTGACGCCGTCGTGGACGGAGACGTTGTGGCCGTTACCACGGAGTGGCTTCGGATTGGCGTGATAGGACACGAGGTCATACCCGGCCACGCCGACAACAGAATGACCATCGGCAGCTTGTGCGACCTGGACACCCAGGAGGAGGAAGGCAGCTGCGGCTGCCGTAAAGAATGCTCTGATTGAGACCATGGGTCTTCTCCTTGACTTGGTTCAGCTCCCCGGCCCCAAGCCGGCGGAAACTCCATGAGAAGGAAACAGATCTGTTTCCTTGGCTTCAGAGATAGACAGTTCGGTATCCCTATTCAAGGACCCTTCTCCAGCCGCCGAAATCTCCATAAACCCTTGTTTTTTCTATGATTCAGCCACATGTCGCCAAACCTCTCACAGCCATGTGATCGACAAATGTGCTGAAACGCCTATATTCTAGGAAACAAATCTGTTTCGGAGATATTGCATGGCCAGTGGTCGGCGAGAACATTTGATGCAGGTCGCCCGCGACCTGTTCATGGAGCACGGTTTCCATGCGACAGGCATCGACAAGATCCTGGGCGAGGCCGGTGTCTCAAAGAAGACGCTCTATACCCATTTCAGATCGAAAGACGAATTGATCCTCGCCGTTCTGAAAGAGCATGACGGCGCGTTTCGCAACCATTTCATGCGCGAGGTGGAGCAGACCTCGTCTGATCCCCGCGCGCGGTTGATTGCTGTGTTTGACGTGGCCAAAGCGTGGTTTGAGACGCCCAGTTTTTTTGGATGCGTCTTTATCAATGCCGTCGGCGAGTATTCTGAAGCCGATACACCGATCCGCAATGCGTGCCGCGACTTCAAAACACAAATGACGCGTTTCATTGTGCGGCTGGCGGAAGAGGCAGGTGCCGCAGACGCTGAAGCGCTCGGCAATCAACTGTCGCTTCTATTGGAAGGCGCGATCGTCACTGCGCAGGTTACGGACAAAGACCTGGCCGTTACCTCCGCAAAGTCCGCGGCTGCGGTACTAATTGAGAAGGCCCTTGATGACTAAGTTCTTTTGATCGGGCGTTTGGAGACGATTGAAAAGCGAATGGTCTGAGAGGCAACAGACAGGAACACCGCCACGCCGATGCCGATTTGAAGACCGACGGCGCCAAGATCAAAATAGAAGGCCAACATCCAGGCGACAGGTACGCCGACACACCAGAACGCAATGATGTGCATGAACATCGGCACCCAGACATCGCCCATGCCGCGGAGTGATCCCATGGCCACGTTCATCATGCCGTCGGCGACAACAAAGATGCCTGCCGCCAGAAGGGTCCAGCGGGCGATCTCTAGCACCGCGGTCTCGTTCACATAGAGAGATGCAATGCCGTGGGGCACCACCAACATGGCGAGGGCGGGCAGCGAAAGCAGGATCGCCACCAACCCAAGACCGACCCACCCAGCCATGCGGACACCGGCCGGGTCCTGACGACCGACGGCATTACCGACACGCACCGCGGTCGCGGCGGCCATTCCGATGGAGGCCATGACCATCAAAGCGACGGCGTTGTTCGTAATCTGGTGGGCCGCCAGCGCCGCCGGTCCAATGATCCCCGCCATGAAGACAAGCGATGAAAACGCCGCTGACTCGAGGCCATAGGCCAGTCCAGTTGCCGCACCCAGATTGCGCATTTTTGTGCCCAGCGCCCCGCTCAGCCTCACCGCATCGTGGGCGATGGTTTTCCAAGGCGCCCAGACACCAAACTGATCTTCGCCCTGGCGCAAGGGAAGAGACACGATGTAGCCCACCATCATGAGCGCGGCGATCCAGCGAACTGCTGACGTTGCGATGACGGCACCGTCTGCCCCCAAGGCAAGGCCCGTGCCGCCCCAGCCAAAGATCAGCATGCCGTTTAGCCCAAAGTTCAGAATGTTGACGAGCAACATCACCATCATGCCAACGCGCGGTCGCTGGATGCTCTCAAGGAAGTAGCTTGAGGCGACATAAAGAAGCATGGCGGGCATGCCCCAGCCGAAATGAATTGATGTACTGCCGCCGCCAGCGGCAAGTGATGGCGACTGCCCGAAGAGCAACAACAAGCTCTCACCCGCCAGACAGATGAGGCCCAGAACAATGCCCAAGACAAGGGCGTGGTAGATGCCGGAGCGCCAGACCTCTCCACACCTCTTATGTTCTTCTGCCCCATAGGCCTGCGACGACAAGATCATCGTGCCCTGAAGAAGTCCGATGCAGACAAGCATGATGACGCCCTGGATTGCCATACCGAGACCCAGAAACGCCAGTTCCTCTCCACCCACCTGACCCACCATCACCGTGTCCACAGTGAAGAGAACAAGAATGCCGGCACGCGCAACAATCACCGGCCCCGCGAGGGTCAGCGTGCGCTTCACATGGTCCATAAGCGACATTTCGTCACCACGGACCTGGGTGGGAGCCGTGTCAGTCATGAGGTCGGGCCTTCAATACAAAAAGCCATGGGAGGATCCCATGGCTGCAAACAGGGCCGGATTACGTTTCCATATGGGGTCGAGTATAAGAAGAGACCATGGCAAGCACAGATAAAAAAGACTCCATTGAGGCCGCGCGTGGCCTCTTGGCCCATACCAGCTCAGCAGCCCTCGGGACCATCAACCAGGATGGAAGTCCGCTTGTGACGCTGGTAGCGATGTCCTCACTGGCTGATGGTGAACCGCTCCTCCTATTGTCTCGACTGGCCGCCCACACTCAAAACATCCTGCGGGCGCCCGTCGCTTCTTTGCTTGTCCAGGGCGAAAGCGAGGATCCGGACCCTATGACCGCGCCGCGCCTTTCCCTGAATGGGAAGGTCGTCGGATTGGAGAAAGGCGAGATCGCTTCTGCCAAAGCACGGTTCATCGACAAACACCCGGGGTCTGAGCCCTACGACACCGAGCTTGATTTCGACTACTACCGTTTTACGGTTGAGAGCGTCCGCTTTAATCAGGGGTTTGGACGGTTCCGGAAGCTCAGACCTGATGACCTATTGATCACCACTTAGAGGCAACACATCCATCATGGCGCTGGTGATTGAAGAAATCGAGACGGAACGCCTTCGACTTACCGGGCTCTCTTCTGACCATTCCGAACCGATGTTCAGCCTATGGTCCCACCCCGAGGTCTGCCGCTATTCCGGCACTGTTACCGACTATGATCGCAATGAAATCCCGATGCCTGCAGCAACACCTGCTGAGAGCGATAAGATCATCGACTTCTGGGAACGGGCCGCTGCGGACGGGTGGGGATTTCGGTGGGCCATTCTTCTGCGCTCGAATGACAAGTTTATCGGGCATGTCGGGTTCAACTCGCTGGGGGAGGTGAGCGAAATAGCCTACCACCTTCACCCGGATCATTGGGGAGGAGGGCTCATGTCCGAGGCCGCCAGCGCAGCGATGGCGTGGGCGCAGGTGTCAATGCCCGAGACTGTGCTGGAAGCCTTTATTGAGCCGGCGAATTTAAGCTCTGCACACCTTGCCCGCCGCCTCGGTTTCTCGGCGACTGGACGGTTCTCGGACGGCGCCGAATGCTTTCAGCGCAGACCCGGCACCCCTACTCAAAAAAAGGCCATTTAGAGCGCCGGTTAACCCTATTCAAATGGCCCAAAAGTGGGTTTAGGCAAGCTGTTCTAAACGGCCCCCAAAAGGTCCTATTGCGGGCCCGAATCCTGTTGCAGAACTGTGACCGTCTCACTATGGTGGCCGCCACTTGAGAAGCCTTCGCACAGGGTGAACCGCGCGGTTGAAGACATGGTCATCCACCCGCGCTGAGCCAAGCTTTAAGGCCCCGGATCGGGCCGGATAGCTCAGCGTCGGAAAAGCTTGAGGCTTTCTCAGCTGCAGGAACAGTTTGCGGAAACCAGGCGGGATCCCCGTCGCAATGCAGTTTCCGTAACCCACGGTCGGCAGATCCGACCGCACAGGGGAAACGCGAAGGAGAGCGGGCGTGAAACAGACGGGTCGGCACATCAGCAAAAATGGTGTGGAAAATCAGGGTCTCAAAAACCTGGCGCAAGTTAACTGGAATTTGAAGCCACCTGCTCTGTATGAAATTGCGCTTCAGCGCGGCGAATCCGAACTTGCAGCCGGTGGCGCCCTGGTCAGCAAGACCGGCGAACATACCGGTCGCTCAGCCCAGGATAAATTCGTCGTTAAAGACGACACCACCAAAGACACCGTCTGGTGGGACAATGCAAAAGCAATGACCCCGGAGCAATTCGATCTTCTTCACGCCGACATGCTTGCTCACGCAGAAGGCAAAGAGCTCTTCGTTCAGGACCTTTTCGGCGGCGCCGACCCGACCCACCGCCTCCCCACCCGGGTCTTCACTGAGCTTTGCTGGCACTCTCTCTTCATTCAGAACCTGCTGATCGAACCCTCGCCTGAAGAGCTGGAAGTTTTCGATCCTAAATTCACCATTATCAATCTTCCTAGCTTCCGCGCCGACCCAGAAAAGTATGGCTGCCGGACAGAGACGGTGATCGCGTGTAACTTTATGAAGCGGATCGTTCTGATCGGCGGCACCTCTTATGCGGGTGAAACCAAGAAATCCGTCTTCTCCATGCTGAACTACGAGCTTCCGGGCAAGGGCGTCATGCCTATGCACTGCTCGATCAATGTTGGCGAAGCTGGCGACTCAGCTATCTTCTTCGGCCTCTCCGGCACGGGTAAGACCACCCTTTCGGCCGACGCATCGCGCACGCTGGTGGGCGATGATGAACATGGTTGGTCCGAAAACGGTGTCTTCAATTTCGAAGGCGGCTGTTACGCGAAAATGATCAATCTCTCTGCAGAAGCAGAGCCAGAAATCTACGCGACGACGCAGCGCTTCGGCACTGTGCTTGAGAACGTCGTTCTGGATCCTGACACGCGGGAAATCGATTTCGACGATAAGACACTGACGGAAAACACCCGTGGTGCCTATCCACTGTCTTTCATCCCGAATGCATCAGAAACAGGCCGCGCGGGCCATCCGAAGAACATCATCATGCTTACAGCTGATGCCTTCGGTGTTCTGCCTCCGATCTCCAAGCTCACGCCATCCCAGGCCATGTATCACTTCCTCTCCGGCTACACAGCGAAGGTTGCCGGCACTGAGAAAGGTGTCACAGAGCCGGAAGCAACATTCTCCACCTGCTTTGGCGGACCTTTCATGTCCCGGCACCCAAGCGAGTATGGCAACCTGCTGCGCGATCTGATCGCAGAGCACAAAGTTGACTGCTGGCTTGTGAATACAGGCTGGACCGGCGGCGCCTATGGCGTTGGCAGCCGGATGCCGATCAAAGAAACGCGGGCGCTTCTAGCCGCTGCGCTTGACGGCAGCCTGGCCAATGTGGAATTCCGCACGGACGTGAACTTTGGCTTTGAAGTGCCCGTCTCCGTTCCAGGCGTCGACAATTCGATCCTGAACCCGCGGGACACGTGGGCAGACAAGGAAGGCTACGACGCCCAGGCGAAGAAGCTGGTTTCCATGTTCATTGAGAACTTCAAAATCTATGAAGCCCATGTGGACCCGGACGTTCGCGACGCGGCTCCAGCTCCGGCACAGGCGGCTGAATAAAATCAAAACACCGCAGAGTGGTGAGAGAGGCCGGGCTTAACGCCCGGCCTTTTTTGTACAAGGGCAGTCCTGTTTGGGAGGCACCCACTCATACCGCACACGGAGCGCAAAAAGGAGCGGCCCCGGATGAGGCCGGGACCGCCGATTTTCGCTAACCGAATTCAAATCTGATAACCGGTTTGTTTGGGATGCCGACTGTCAGGGTCATTGGCTAGCAAAAACGGGGATCGCGTCTCGCTTATCGGTGAGAGCCATCCCCTGACCTGTCCCGACAACAATGCCGGGACAGAGGTTCTTGTCTCTTAGAATGAGTAGCTCACGTTTAATGAGACAAAGTCTTTGTCGCCATCGCTCGAGTATTTCTCATGACCTAAGAGGTTGGTGTAGGAGATGCCGCCGCGCCAGGTGTTCTGGTACGTGCCGTTGACTGCCAGGCTGACAGACTTGCTGCCTTCCCGATAGTTGCTCAACGGCGCCGGCGAGTTCCCCTTCACATCATGAGACCAGGACAGACTTGGGCTTACCGTGATCGGCGTTCCAAACGCATTGTTGTACTGGAGCTGTCCTACTAGCACATAACCATAAGAGAACTGGGTCGGACGACAGCCTGCACGGAAAGACAGTCCCACGAAGGCGCCGAGCGGCAAGTCAGTTCCAGACGTACACACATTGCCCCACTGAGCGACACTGAAGTCACCTTCGTCGGGCACATCCGGCACCCAAATCGCGCCGATTTCCGTCAGGAGAATCCCGATATCGGCGCCGAGAAACCCAACCAAGGCATTGGAATTGGTGTAGGTGGCGGTTGTGCCGATATCAAATGTCATGACTTCCTCACGAACGACACCTGAATAGTCAGCCACTTCGCCGCTCGCAACCGAGCCACAGGTCTGGTTCGACCCGTAGGTCTGCAATGCATCGACCGTGGCAGTCATGGTATCGACCCCCAGAATGTCATCCAAAATGCAGGACGCACCCAAAGCGGCCAGCGTGATCTGGTCGGTATCAAGCTGGAAGGGTTGGTCGTGGCGGACAGCCACTTCACCCTGCACACCCCAGTCTCCGAGCGTTGTGTTGAAAGACATGCCAAACAATTTGATGTCTTCCGGATACTCAAAGTAGAGGCCCGTAGACTCAAGCCCGCCGACCGACGGACCGACAACCAGGATTTCCGTGCCGTCAACCTGCAGGCCTGTCGTGGCATCCGTTTGGGCCAGAGACAGGTTACAGTTGGTGATCTGGAGCTCCAGCTGACTGCCGTCTGCGACCGTAAAGCCGCCGCCAATTGCAGCGTTGAGCGCAAGGGCGTCGGCGGACGTTGCACCATCACCCACCACGGCCTCGGCCGCAGCCACCAGGCCGTACTGATCATTCACCGTTTGGCTGTTCAGGTAGAGGATTTTATCAATGCCTCCTGAGCCCAGAGCGGCCAGACCGGCTGTGCCGCCAGCGGTACATCCCAGATTGAGAGAGCCGCGGGTGGTCGCATCAGAACTGTCGCCACTCGCGACGTATGTCCGAACAGCTGAGTCGCTTGCATCCAGGTTGTTGAAGAATTTTTCGCCAACGATAGGCAGACGTGAATGATAATTCATGAAGTAAAAGCCAAACTCAGTCGAATTCAACTCTTCCGCATACCACCGAAGAGCAAACCCGTACTGCCCTTGATCATCCGCCTCATCATCCTGTAGACGCCGAATATCAGCCGTGCCGCCGTTCAGGTCGAGGCGGTATTGCTCGCTCTGCCCAATTGGCAAGTCCTGCTGATAGTCGAGATAGACATTTGTCCCGGCGGTACAGCTGAACTGGTTAAGGCCCGCAGCGCTATAGGCCGCATCAAAGGCTGCCGTCAGAGCGTGCGGTTGACTACAGTTCCGGTTTAGGAAACCGCCGCCGTCTGTGCCGCTAGTGACCCACGTGGCTGCATCTTCGTTACCGCCGGATCCGGATCCAACGCGGGCAATGTCGGAGGTTGAGAAGGGCGTTCCGGGCCGGTCGAGCGCAATCGGTTCAAAATCGAGCTGATAGAAGAATTCAGCCGACAGATCGTATGGCAAGCCAAGAGACGCGTAAGCGCCCCAGACCGGCAGGAGGCCTTCTTTGATCTCCGCACCCGGTCGACGGAAGGCATTGACGTCCAACGGGTTCCAGGAACTGATCCCGTTCAAGATGAAGGTTGCTTCGCCCCAGTTCACCACTTGCTTACCCAGGCGAACGTTAAGCGGCAGATCACCTGCATTGAAGTCGCCCGAGACATAGAAGTCGAGCAAATCAATATCGCGCGCTGCATCCGGATAGCCTTCCGTTCGCAGTGCAGACCTTTCATAAGACCCTTCGTCGCCAAGCACGGCATCATAGAAAGAGCTCAGGCGCGTGAAGAACTTGTAGTTCTCATAGTTCGCCTGAATGTCATTGGTCATTTTGATGGTTGCTGAGGTCAGGTCGCCCTGATCGAAATTGAGCCGGCTGTCATCTGAGTTGATCGACCCGCCATAGTTCGTGGTGTCGCCGCTCGCCAAATTCAGATTAGCGCCGGGTCCACCGTGCAGAACCGTTGCCACCGTCCCGTCGGCGCCGCCAGGGTTGGTGATGGTCGCGGTCGTGTTGACCGGTCCACCATTGCCGGGCGCGACAAACAAGTCGTTGCGTTCCGCCGCACGCACCGACACACCCGCAGAGACGGTTGTGTCGAAGAATACCTGCACGCCACCAAAATTGTATTCAAGCGCAGTCGCCGACTGCGTAGACAGCGCCGCTGCTAAAACAGCGACGCTCGCGGAGAACGCAGTTCTCCTTAGAGCATATCCCATTGGGTCCCCCCCATAGTTTGACTACGACCGACGTGTGGGGGGGATCCCCTCACCTAATCACCCCCCGTATCGGCACACGTCGCCCTTCTGATCAAGCTCAGGGAACGGTATTGTCATTGGGACCGTCAATTTTGATAATTCGTTGATGAATCCGTTTTGTTTAGAAATTCGATTCCATCGCAAAACGTGTCATTAAGAGCACGCATTTCTTGCAGTTTTTTCCATTCTTTTCAGCGCTTTAGTCGATTTGTTTAATTGGACTTCGCCGTGAACGCAGGCTTGGATTCTGGTGCTTTAGGCCCTGCGTGCCGCACATCACAATATGTCAGTTGACATGACAATATTGTCGGCTCACCGCCCGAACGCATTTTTCCTCTTAAGCAAGCGACCAGCGCCAACACCCGATATGCGCGCCAGACATTGGGGGGCCCGCATAAAAAAAGCGGCCCCGGATGAGGGCCGGGACCGCCGATTTTCACTTTACGATCTGGAACCTGATAATCGCATTTTGAGGGATGCTGACTGCCAGGAAGGTCGATAGTGAAAATGAGAACCTCTTGTTTTTGGGAGGAGGGAGGTTCTCATCCCGCCCCGGCCTATATGTCCGGAGCGGGAATTCTTGTGTCTTAGAACGAGTAGGACAGATTGACTGAGACGAAGTCCTTGTCGCCGTCTTTTGTGTACTTCTCGTTGCCAAAAATGTTCGTGTAAGACACGCCACCACGCCAAGCGTTCTGGTATGTCCCGTTCACAGCAAGGCTGACCGACTTGGTACCTTCGCGGTAGTTGGACAGAGGCGCTGGCGAGTTCCCTTTCACGTCATGCGACCAGGAAATACTCGGCGTCATCGTGATTGGAGTGCCAAAGGCGTTGTTGTACTGCAGCTGCCCTACAAGCACATAGCCGTAGGAGAACTCCGTTGGCCGACATCCCTGACGCGGGCTTAGCGCCAGGAAACCGCCGAGCGGCAGGTCAGTACCTGACGTACACACATTCTGAAGGCGGGAGAAGCTCGCGTCTTGCGACTGACCTCCTGCCCCAACATCTTGCGGTACATCTGGAACCCACATGGCGCCAACTTCGGTCAGCAGGATACCCAGATCAGCGCCCAGAGCGCCAATAAGCGGGTTGGAGTTTGTGTAGGTCGCCGTCGTCCCGATATCGAACGTCACCACCTCTTCACGAACAAAGCCCTGGAAATTGGACACTGAATCCGCAGCAGCTGACCCGCAGGTGTTATTCGTGCCCTGCAGTGTCTGCAAACTCTGAAGTGCCGTCATGGCATCAGAGCCCAGAATGTGATCAAGGATACATGACCCACCCAATGCGGCGATCGTAATCTGGTCTGTATCGAGCTGCAGAGGCTGATCGTGGCGGTACGCCACCTCACCCTGTACGCCCCAATCACCAAGTGTGGTGTTGAAAGAGAAGCCGAAGAGTTTGATATCTTCTGGATACTCAAAATAGAGACCAAGACTGGACGCGGCACCATTCGGCGTCGTCGGAACAAGAATTTCCGTACCATCCACGGCCAAACCACTGCCAGCTGTCTGCGCGCCAATTAGGTTACAGTTGAGGATCTGCAGCTCAAGCAGGCTCCCGTCAGCAACAGCAAAACCACCACCGACGAGCGCATTCAGCCCGAGGGCTGCTGCAGAGGTCGCCCCATCGCCAACGACACCTTCAGCCGCGGCAACCAGCCCGAGACCGTCCTGGTACGATGTCGTGTTGAGGTAGGTGAGCTTGGCAGGATCCAGGAGTGCTGTGAGCGCACCCGGCTGACCAGCAGGGACGAAAGCCAGCGCCGGATTCAAGTTAGTTGGCGCAAAGCAGCCCGCTGCATTCGTGCCGCGGGTGGTCTGTGTCGCTCCGTCTTCGACTGCCAGGTATGAACGTACTTCCGTTGCACCAGCCGCCGTGCTCAACGTCAGACGCTGGCTGGCCATAGGCAAACGCGAATGGTAGTTCATGAAGTAGAAGCCGAACTCAGTTGAGTTGAGCTCTTCCGAGTACCAACGCAGTGCCAAACCATACTGACCCTGATCGTCCGCTTCATCGTCATTTAGACGTTCCAGATCAGCAGCACCGCCACGAAGCAGCAGACGGTAGAATTCACTCTGACCGATCGGCAGATCTGTCGCGTAGTCGATGAAGGCGTTGGTCCCACCGCACACGAAGTTGGTTTGTCCTGCAGCGGCGTAGGCAAGGTCAAATGCACCCGAGAGCGCGTCTGGTGTGGAACAGTTCCGATTCAGGAAGCCACCACCTGAACGACCACCGGTGAGCCATGACACTCCATTTTCGTTACCGCCGGTCCCAGAGCCAACACGGGCAACGTCGGAGGTCGAGAAGGGTGTGCCTGGCCGATCCAGTGCGATCGGTTCGAAGTCGAGCTGATAGAAAGCTTCCAGCGAGAGGTCATATGGCAGACCGAGAGACGCATATGCACCCCAGACCGGCAACAGACCTTCCCGAATTTCCGCACCAGGTCGGCGAAAAGCGTTCACATCAAACGGGTTCCAGGAGCTGATGCCGTTGAGGATGAAGGTTGCTTCCCCCCAGTTCACCACCTGCTTACCCAGGCGAACGTTCAGCGGCAATTCGCCGACATTGAAGTCACCCGACACATAGAAGTCGAGAAGATCGATGTCGCGAACAGCGTCTGGATAGCCTTCTTTGCGAAGGGCAGAACGCTCGTAGGAGCTTTCAGCTCCGAGAACCGCATCGTAGAAAGTGCTGACACGGGCAAAGAACTTGTAGTTCTCCCAGTTGGCCTGGATGTCGTTGGTCATCTTGACGTTGCCAGAGGTCAAATCCCACTGGTCAAAGTTCAAGCGGCTGTCATCAGAGTTGATGCTGCCAGCATAGGCGTCAGTATTACCCGTCGCCAAAGTCAGGTTCTGCGTCGCACCGCCGATGACAGTGGCAACTGTTCCGTCAGCCCCGTCCGGACGAACAATTGTTGCCGTGTCTGCGGAGACCGGGCCACCGTTACCGGCAGCGACAAAATTAAGGTTGCGCTCAGCAACGCGCATCGACACGCCTGCTGAGACCGTGGTGTCCAAGAACACCTGTACGCCGCCGAAATTGTATTCGAGAGCAGTTGCTGGCTGCACAGCCAGCGCCGCGGTTACAATCGCGGCACTTGCGGAGAATGCAGTTCTCCGAAGAGCTTTACCCATTGGGTCCCCCCTTGATTGGCACATCTGCGTGTCAGGAACTGCCCACCTCACATAAGCAGCACCGGAAAGCGCACGCAGTCCTTCTGGTAACGCTCAGATAACAATATTGTCATTTCATCTGTCAATTAGTAATGGTCATTTATGATGACAATTTAAGCAGTGTGCCCGTTTTGCAACGCAACACGAGAGGCTAGAGGCCCGCGGGACGTCAAAATATCAACTTATTTAAGGGATTTTTTACATCTTGAGGTCGATCGACCGTTCAGCATCAGGCAACTCAGAGATCTTTTCAGAGACATATTTTGTCAGTTTTCCTGACATGTCTCTTGGAACGTCATGTATCTGCACTATCGGTCAGACTAATTTGCGCTATTCGACAAATTCATACGCCTATAGGCGTGCTAGTGCTCGCCGTTGCGCTCTTCATTCGCTATCGTAAGGACGGAGATTCTGGCCTGGGGGGGTCAGAGGGGAGAATTTTGGAGGGGGAATGGCCGCGCAGCAAAGCGACGGGCGCTCCGATAGAGGCCTGCGCACGCACGAGAGAATTGTTCTCGCGCTGTTTGAATTAATCCGAGAAGGCAATCTAAGACCACGGGGAGAGGAGATCGCCGAGAAGGCGGGTGTCGCCGTGCGAACGCTTTTCCGACACTTTGATGATATGGAAGGACTCTTCGGCACCGCTCAAGCATTTATGACGGAGCAGTTTGGTGTCGACATGGTCGCACCAAAAGTCAAAGGCTCGCTGGAGGAGCGCGCACTCGCCTACGCGAAAGCACAGGGCGCCATCTACGAAGAGAATAGGAACTATCTCCTCTTCTATGTGTCGCGAGCCAAAACGGTAGAAGAGGCGAATGCCATCCGCGCTGCTAACTCACAGAGCCTGCGTTTGCGCCTCTGGTCTGCGCTGCCTGAGGTGGCTGCCGCTGATCCTGTCTTAAGGCATAGTGTGGAGGCGCTCTACTCCTTTCAGATGTGGGACCAGATGCGTTTCCAGCAGGGCTTGTCCGCAGACATGTGCCACCAGGTCATCACAGCCTCTACGGTCACACTGCTTACATCAGAGCCCGCCACTGCAGGTGCGATGTGAGTGCCCTAAGCCGGCCGGTCTAGGTAAGGGATCCGACATCGGTAACCCCTACCGATTTTAGGTAGGCGGTCAGGCTCTTGTCAGGGTCTGCTGGTACACGCTCATTCAGCACTTCCAGGTCGCGCATCCTGTCCGCTCGAAAGACACGGAAATCTTTTCTCAATTCACACCAGCCAGGGACGGTCCAGACAGCGCCATAAAAAGAGAGCGTGAGCGGCCAGATGGTGCGCATAGATGCCTTGCCACCCTTGTCGGCATAGGCAAAGCGGATCTTCCGCTTATTGCGCACGGCGCGGCGGACACGCGCCAGGTCGATGACCACTTCTTCCTGATAGTGCTCAGGGGGCGCCATCACGCCCAAAGCGTCAAACTGCGCTTTCAAGTCTCGGGGCAGGACAGCGCGGAGTTTCGCCAGCACCGCCTTGGACGTCTCTGCCAGTTCGTCATCACCCCAGGCGGCCACGATGCGCGCGCCCAGCGCGAGCGCCTCTGCTTCTTCCTCATTAAACATCAATGGCGGCAGGTCATAGCCTTCGCGCAATAGGTACCCAAGGCCTGCCTCCCCATCAATCGGGACCCTGCTTGCCTGTAGGTCTGCGATGTCGCGATAGATGGTGCGGATAGACACCTCCATCTTCTCCGCAAGCTCAGCAGCCGTCACCACGCGGCGGTGGCGGCGCAAATATTCGATTATGTCGAACAGTCGATCAGCACGTCTCATGGTCCAAAGCCTCGCATATGGCTCCTGACAGCAGGGTGTCAGGAGGGTGGCAGTAATGTCTCCCCGTATCAAGCGAGACCTTTATTGAGGAGACCGAAAATGATCCGCCTTCACACATTCAAAGACTGTCTGCCCGGAACGCCAGACCCATCCGGATTTGTTGTTAAGCTCATGACTGTGTTGCGCATGGCCGGTGTCGGTCACGAACGGATTGAAGTCGACAACCCTGCCAAAGGCCCCAAAGGGAAGCTGCCCTTCATTGAGGATAACGGATTGGTGCTTGGGGACACGGCGCTCATTCTGGAGCACTTGAAGAAAACGCGGGGCGTCGACCTCGACCGGCATCTGAGCCCACTGCAAAAAGCGCAATCCCACGCTTTGCAGCGCATGCTGGAGGAACGCCTTTACTGGGCCACCGTCTATAGCCGCTGGATGGAACCTGCCAACGCGAAAGTAGAGGACGAGATCTTCTTCGCCGACATTCCTTGGCCCATTCGCGGCTTTATCACACGCCAAGCTCACAAGACGGTTGAAGCCGCGCTGCATCATCATGGATTGGGGCGCCATAGCCGGGAGGAGATCTATGGGTTCGGCCTCGCCGATATCTCAGCGCTTTCGCAAGTCTTGGGGGATCAGGAGTTCCTGTTCGGCGCCCGTCCGAGCGTCGCAGACGCCACCGCCTTTGGGATGCTGATCAATATTGTCGGCCCAGACATCCCAAGTCCGCTTAAAGATGCGGTGGCGGGTAGTCCCACCCTCATGTCCTATGTCACGCGCATGCAGGCCCTGTTTGACGGCGCCGCGCCTGGGGACAGTTTGCAAGCCGCCTGACCTAGGTCGAAAGGTTCTGGTCATCACCGTGGTTCTTGCGCACACTTCCTGAAACAGGAGGTGTGCGCATGCACGACAACGAACAAATCATTCGAGACTTCATTGCAGCCTGGTCACGTCTCGATGCGGAAGAAATTGCCAGCTACTTCACCGACGATGGCGTCTACCACAATATGCCGACCGAACCGGTTGTCGGACGCGCCAACGTTCAAGCGTTCATCGCCGGTTTCGCTAAAGACTGGACAGAAACCAACTGGGAAATTTTGAATCTTGTCGCGAAGGACAACATCGTGATGGCAGAGCGGGTTGATCGCACGAAACTCGGCGACAAGTCGGTCGACCTTCCTTGCTTTGGTATCTTCGAGATGGAAGACGGCAAGATCAAAGTCTGGCGCGACTATTTCGATATTGGCACCTACATGAACGCGCTGGCTTGACGGCTCAAGTAACGATGATTGCACCACGTTTGGTGACAACAAGCGTGTGTTCATACTGAGCAGCGAAGATGCCAGGCGGTGTCGCAAGTGCCCAACCGTCGTCCATTTCAGCAGCTTCAGTCGCGCCCGTCGACAGGAACGGTTCCACGGTGATCACCGCTCCATGCCATAGGCGACGTTTGTCAGATGGGTCGTAGTAGCCCGGGATCGATCCCGGCTCTTCATGCAGCGCGCGTCCGACCCCATGGCTCGCCAAATTTTCGATGATCGTATAGCCGCCCTTGCGTGCGACCTGCTCAACAGTTTTGCCAATCATATTGATCCGTGATCCGGCCTTGATCGACCTGATCGCCCGGTCGCGGGCGATCCGCGTCGCTTTGCAAAGCGCTTCATGGTCGGGACGCGCGGGTGGGACGATGAAGCTGCCGCCCGTGTCCGTTACAAAGCCATTCTGCTCCGCAGACACATCAATGTTCACCAGGTCGCCCGCTTCGATGGTCTGATCACCCGGAACACCGTGGGCACACACTTCGTTGATGCTGATACAGGTCGCCCCTGGAAATCCGTAGGTGAATTCAGGCGCTGGGCGCGCCCCTTCCTGCTCCAGAAGTTTTCGCCCATAGTCATCCAGCTCTGCGGTCGTCATGCCAGGCTCCATATAGGCGCCCATCGCAGCCAGGGTCTCTGACACAACACGCCCGCACTTTTTTAAGCCCTCAAGCTCTTCCTCAGATTCGACTGTCACCTGTTTCCCTTCCTGAGTTAGTGCGCCTCGTCCCAATTGTCCGCCGCGCGTGCATCAACTTCCAACGGCACAGAGATATCGACCGCAGGCGCCGCGGCGCCGATCATGACCTTAGAGACAAGCGCGCACGTCTTCTCTGCTTTTTTCTCTGAAACCTCAAAGATCAATTCATCATGAACCTGGAGCAGCATGCGGGCATCCAGCTTGGCTTTCTTTAGTGCGTCCGGCATGCGGATCATAGCACGGCGGATCACATCGGCTGCTGAACCTTGTATCGGTGCGTTGATCGCGGCGCGCTCCAGGAATGCGCGGCGCGCGCCGTTTTTGGAGTTGATCTCCGGCAGGTGAATACGGCGTCCGAATATGGTCTCTACATAGCCCTGTTCATGCGCCAGGGCCTTGGTCTCATCCATGTAAGTGCGGATGCCTGGGAAGCGCTCAAAATAGAGATCGATATACTCACCCGCTTCGCCGCGACCAATCCCCAGTTGGTTTGCCAATCCGAAAGCCGAAATCCCGTATATGATTCCGAAGTTGATCGCCTTCGCGCGCCGCCGAATGGATGGTTCCATATCCGCCACGGGCACATTGAAGATCTCGGACGCAGTCATGGTGTGGATGTCGATCCCGTCAGCAAACGCCTGCTTGAGCTGAGGGACATCTGCAATGTGGGCCACGAGACGCAGCTCAATCTGGCTATAGTCCGCGCTGATCAGCTTGTTGCCTTTTTCGGCAACAAAGGCTGTGCGGATGCGCCGCCCATCTTCCGTCCGTACGGGAATGTTTTGAAGATTGGGATCTGTTGAGGCCAGACGTCCGGTACTGGTGGACGCCATGGAATATGATGTGTGAACGCGTCCCGTATCGGGGTGAATGAATTCCGGCAGGGCATCGGTATAGGTGCTTTTGAGTTTTGCAAGCCCGCGCCATTCCAGAATTTTCACCGGCAAGTCATGACCGCTGGCCGCCAAGTCATCCAGCGTACTTGCATCGGTAGACCAGGCACCTGTCTTCGTCTTTTTGCCGCCGGGCAGGCCCATCTTATCGAAAAGGATTTCGCCGAGCTGTTTTGGCGAGGCGATGTTGAAGGTTTCGCCAGCGAGCTCATAGATCTCCGCTTCAAACGCCCCCATCTTTTGGGCGAACTCGCCAGACAGTCGTGACAAGACAGCGCGATCAACCTTCACGCCATGCGCTTCCATCTCACTCAGCACAGGAACCAGCGGCCGCTCCAACGTTTCATAGAGCGTCGTCTTTGCTTCAGGAACGAGCCGTGGCTTCAGAAGCTTGTAAAGCCGCCAGGTGATATCCGCATCCTCAGCCGCGTAGGCCGTCGCCTTGTCGATGGGAACTTGGTCAAACGTGATCTGCTTCTTGCCGGTGCCCGCAACTTCTTTGAAGGGAATCGGCTTATGGCCCAGATGGATTTCTGAGAGCTCGTCCATGCCATGGCCGTTGCGGCCGGCGTCCAGTGCGTAGGACAAAAGCATGGTGTCGTCGATTGGCGCCAGGTTTATCCCGTGGTTCTTCAATACCAACAGATCATATTTGATGTTCTGGCCAATCTTGCGGACCGACGGTGACTCCAGCATCGGCTTCAGCGCAGCCAACGCATCTTTCAAGGGAATTTGGTCTGGTGCGCCGTCGCCGAAATCCAACCCCTCACCGCTGCCGTGCTGCAACGGCACGTAACAAGCCTTGCCCGTTCCTGTCGCCAGACAGACACCCACGAGGCGGGCCTGCATCGCATCCAACGAGTCCGTCTCGGTATCGACAGCGATCTCGCCGAGATCAAACGCTTTGTCGATCCAAGGCTGAAGGGCCTCCAGTGTGGTGATCGTTTCGTAGGTGAGCTTGCCCAGGTCCTTGTCGAGGCCTGTTTCGACGATGCCCGGCGTGCCCCCCTTCTTGGTATCCTTTGGCGCAGAACCTTCTGATTTCTTGGGCGCAGGCGTTTCCCCATTGTCGTAGGCACCGGTTGCTTCAATAGCATCCCCATCTACCTCAAAACGTTCGGCCACCCGACGCGTCAGCGTGTTGAATTCCATGTCCTTGAAGAAGCCGATGAGGGTCACTGGGTCGGGGTCGCGAATGCCGAAGGTTTCCATCTTCTCTTCGACCGGTACATCCTGAGCAAGCGTCACCAGCTGCCGCGAAATACGCGCCTGGTCGGCGAACTCAATCAGGTTCTGTCGGCGCTTGGGCTGTTTGATTTCCTCCGCGCGCGCCAAGAGCGTTTCGACGTCACCATATTCGTTGATCAACAGAGCAGCCGTCTTTACGCCGATACCCGGCACACCGGGAACATTGTCCGCGCTGTCGCCGGCAAGTGCCTGTACATCGATGACCTTGTCCGGACCGACACCAAACTTCTCTTCGACTTCTGCAGGGCCGATGGTTCGGTACTTCATGGTGTCGAGCATGTCGACTTTGTCATCCACCATTTGCATCAGGTCTTTGTCGGACGACACGATGGTGACCCGCGCACCCGCATCCCGCGCCTGGGCGGCATAGGTCGCGATAAGGTCGTCTGCCTCGTAGCCGATCATCTCGATCGACGGCACGGAGAAGGCGCGCACCGCATCCTTGATCAGGCCAAATTGGGGCACCAGGTCTTCGGGCGCCGGCGGGCGGTGCGCCTTATATTCCTTATAAATCTCATTTCGAAAGGTTTTGCCCGAGGCATCGAAGATGACAGCGAGGTGGGTTGGCTCGAACTCGTCTTTCGTATCCTCAATGAGCTTGTAGAGCATGTTGCAAAAGCCATGCACGGCGCCGACTGGCAGCCCGTCAGACTTGCGGGTCAATGGCGGCAATGCGTGATAAGCCCTAAAAATATAGCCGGATCCGTCTACCAGAAAGAGGTGGTCCCCCTTGCCGAGGGGCTTTGCGGCCCCCATCTTTCCGGCTTCAACCGGTGCTTCTTTTTGCTTCTTCTTAGCCGCCATGCCACCCGCCTTGTTGGTCTCCACGGTTCTTTACCGCCAAGACCGGCAATATGGCATTATGGCCGCGGCCACGGAAGGGTGTAGAACACTGAAGGCAACGATCAACGGCGCAAAGAACCGCCGAACCGGGGAGATACGCATGGGGCACGGAATTACAGATGATGCAGAAATCGCCGAAGTGCCCGCGCCGCGTGAGCCGGCCCCGCGGGGCCATCAGCCTGCCGCCATCGAAGCAGTCAATCTCCGCAAAGTCTACAAGGCAGCAGGCGGTCAGCCCGCGAAAGAGGCGCTGAAAGGGATCAACCTGTCTATCCCGCGCGGTTCCTTTTTTGGCCTGCTTGGGCCCAATGGGGCTGGTAAATCGACCTTCATCAATATCCTGGCAGGCCTGGTCATGAAGACATCGGGCTCCGCATCGGTTTGGGGCTTCGACACAGACGTCAATCCGCGTCAGGCACGTGCGTCGATCGGGATCGTGCCCCAAGAGCTCAATATCGACCCCTTCTTCACACCCCTCGAAGCAATGGAGCTGCAGGCCGGCCTTTACGGAGTGCCCAAATCCGAGCGCCGATCGATGGAGATTCTCAAAGCAATGGGGCTGGAGGATAAGGCCGATGCCTATGCCCGCACGCTGTCCGGCGGCATGCGCCGGCGGCTTCTCGTCGCGAAGGCCATGGTTCACAATCCGCCCATCCTGGTGCTGGATGAACCCACTGCAGGCGTTGATATCGAGCTCCGCCGTCAATTGTGGGAATATATCGAAGAGTTGCATGCCCGCGGTACAACGGTGGTTCTCACAACCCACTATCTGGAAGAAGCGCAGGCGCTGTGCGACCAGATCGCTATCATCAATCATGGGGAGGTTGTGGCGTGCGAGTCGACACCCGATCTCCTCGCCCGAATTGACGAAAAGCGTGTAGTCATCCGGCCTGCGTCTCCTCTCACGACCGTCCCGTCATCGCTCTCCAACCGCGGCGCCGTCTTGCGTGACGATGGCGACCTGGCGCTTGTCTACAATCCAGACGTGGATTCCATGTCGGCGCTACTTGCCGACATTGGAGCCGCTGGCATTGAAATTGCGGATCTGTCGACAGAAGAAGCAGCCCTCGAAGACGTGTTCCTGCAACTCACGTCCGACGTTTAAGCCTGAGCGGGTTCCTTAAGACGCCACTTCGGCCAGTGTCTCAAGTTCGAGGTCTGGGAACGCACTCATGTCTGAATGACGGATCGACACGGTCTCGATCAGGATCATATTGACCGGCCCATCATCAATACCCAAAGGCAGGGCCAAGCCTTCAACACAGGCCGCCGGGTTTCCGGGCAGGCGCGCGCGCGCGAAAAACCGCATGGGTCGTTTGTGCTCGACCAGGGCTGCCAGTGCCGCAGACACCAGCTTTGCGGAAGCGGTTGGAAGCAGGTCATTGAGATCAGCGCCGCGATGATCATGGCCCAGCAAATCGTCAATGCCCGTGCCGGAGAGACGTACGCTAAACGCAGGTCCCTGCTCCTCTTCGACGCTGACATTCAGAAGTGCCAGACGCGGCAGATGGGTCACCAGATCACCCGGTGAGATGTCGACACGCGCGGGCATCGCCCGTTCACCGCACTTATCCTGCCAGTAGGTCAGCAGATCCACGAGGCGCCGGTCCACCAGCCCGATCGCTGGATCCACAAACAGGTTGAGCGGTTTTAACTGTAACGCCTTGGCCAAAACCAAATGCCCTTCTCACTACGTGACAGCCCTCTTAGGTCAGATCCCAGGAAAGCAGACAGGCCTTCAATTTAGGCAATATGGGTCTGACTGTCATTAAGCCTAGCGCCGTTTCCCGAGCAAAAATGGCGCATACAGGTACATAAGTGCGCTCAAATGCTTGCCGAGGCCTACATGGTCCATTGATATGTCTTAGGGAACCGGGTACGTTCCGCCGCGTGTATTGGCGCCGCCTGGCGCGTGACACACGAGCACCCGTAGCTCAGCTGGATAGAGCGCTGCCCTCCGAAGGCAGAGGTCGCACGTTCGAATCGTGCCGGGTGCGCCATTCCCTCGAAAATACGTTAGCTGGCTTCGCGCAAGTGTTCCCACAGTGTTTCAGCGACTGGTCCTCGCGGCCGGGACTCGAGCCTGATGGCATGGATATCAACATTGCGCACGTCGGCGCCTTCAATTTGCAAAGGCCGGAGTGTCTGGTCATCGAGGTCTCGCTCAATCAAGTGGCGCGGCATGAAGCCCCATCCTAAGCCTTCGATGATCAACTGCTTTTTTTCGTCGTAGTTCGATACGATCAAACGCTTTTCGTCCGACAGCACCGCCCGATCGCGACCGGGTTTTGTAGTCGCGGTATCTGACATCACGATTTGGGTCTCCTTTGCGATGTCGGTCTTCGCCAACACCCGGCCCTTCGTATACGCGGCCAGTCCATCGATCGGACCGACCGGCACAAGCTGGGTTGTAGCGATGTGCAGGGTTTCATAACCGCTGCGGAGCCCCCGCGTCGGACCTATCGCAATATCCACGTCTTCGTTTTCTAATCTCTCGAGCGCACCCTGCATGACATCCGAGCGCAAATTGAAGCGCGTGTTTGGGAACGCATCTGCCAACGCTCTGAGGCAGCGCGCCACCGGTTTCACCGGGGCCAGAACCTCCATGCTGATCCTGATCTCCGGTTCATTGCCGACAGAGAGGTACTTTGCTGCCGCCTTCAAGTGCTCCGCATTCTCCAGCACCCTAGCCATGCGCGCTCGAAGAGCATGGCCGGCAGCGTTGAGTTTCAAGCGATATCCATCGCGGTCGAACAAGGTCAGGTTCAACTCCGCCTCCAGCTTCGCTAGGGCACTGCTGATTGCGGGTTGGGTCTTATGGAGCACCTTGGAGGCTGCAGTCACGCCACCCTCGTCGGCAACCGCAAGGAAGATCTGAATTTGATCCAGCGTCATCAGTAAGTCTCAACATAATCATCTAGATGAATGATGATTATAAAAAACAATAAATTTCAATGAAATACTTTGCCCCCTACTCTTAACCACAGAAACAGCGGACGACCGGCTGAGCAGGAAGCTTCCGTCGTAAATCGGGTCATTGCGGAGAATGAGATATGACAACCTTTAGGGTCGACGACACGGCTTTTTTGCTGGTTGATCACCAGGTCGGAACCAATAAATGGGCTGTTACAACGCCGCTTGAGACGCTTGAGCGCAATGCGATCACGCTTGCAAAATTTGCCAAAGGAACCGGTATTCCAGTGGTTCTGACCTCCAGCCAGGAGACGAACGAGCAAGGGCCCATCATGCCGGCGTTCGAAGAGGCCATTCCTGAGGCCTACGCCGCGCGGATCAAGCGCGATGGAATCGTGAATGCCTGGGAGGAGCCAGCCTTCGTGGATGCCACACAGGCAACCGGACGACAAAACATCGTTCTCGCAGGCGTGACGACCGAGGTTTGTGCCGCTCCCGCCGCCATCAGCGCCAAAGAAGCAGGCTTTAATGTGAAAGTCGTCGTCGACGCATGCGGATCGCCCACGCAGCTCGCCGAGGAGATTGCGTGGCGCAGACTGGAAGAGGCTCACGTTGGGCTCACCACAACGACCGCCATTCTGTCAGAACTTGCAAGAGATTGGTCGAAGCCATCAGGCACCTTGGCCCGGTCGCTTATGTCGGCGTAACCGCCATGCAGAAATAGGAACAGAAAAGCAAATGAAAGAGATAACAGGGATAAACCATGTCGGAATTCGAGTGAGGGATCTCGCGACGTCCCGTTCGTTTTACGAAAAACTGGGTTTCGAGTTTCTTGCCGGTCCGATCGGCCCGGAACCCGTTGCCATCGTTGAACATCCGTCAGGCGTCAATATCAATTTGATTTTGAATACCGAAAGTCCATCAGAGGTGAACATTCTAATGGATGTGCCAGAGAAACATACGGGCTACACACACATGGCGCTTGAAGTCACGGACCTGGACGGTCTGCAAGAAAAGCTTGCGGGACTTGGTATTCCCCTGTCTGGCGGTCCCATCGAGCTGGGGGATGGTGCACGGTTTGTTTTTGTCCGGGACCCTGACGGGAATGTCATCGAATTGCATTGTCCTGGCTGATCTCACGGCAGACGCCTGACCGCGCCCAGGCCTATGCAAAACGTTTTGCCTGCTATCCGCTAAATGGTCAGTGTTCGGGTCTCACAAAGATGCGTTATTGGGGCAGCTTGTAAGACTCAATCGGCCTTGACGAATTCGGCCACACGATTTCGTAGATGAGCGATAGTCTTGTTAAGGCCTTCATCCAGTTGCACGGTGGGCTCCCAATCCAGAACCCGACGAGCAGAGGAAATATCGGGCTGTCGCTGCTTTGGATCGTCTTCTGGCAGCGCGCGAAACTCAATCTCTGAACTGGAGCCTGTCAACTCGATCACCTTTTCAGCGAGCTGACGGATCGTGAACTCCCTGGGATTGCCCAAATTTATAGGCCCTGTGATCAAATCATCGGTGTCCATAAAACGGATGCACCCCTCGACGAGGTCGTCTACATAGCAAAATGATCTGGTCTGAGAGCCATCGCCATACAACGTAATAGGCTCGCCTTGTAGGGCCTGAACAATGAAGTTCGAAACCACTCGTCCGTCATCATGATGCATGCGTGGCCCGTAGGTGTTAAAGATCCGAGCGACCTTAATCTCAAGACCATGTTGCCTATGATAGTCGAAAAAGAGCGTCTCAGCACAACGCTTGCCTTCGTCGTAGCACGAACGTGGCCCTATTGGATTCACATTGCCCCAGTATTGCTCTGCCTGCGGATGAACTTCCGGGTCACCGTAAACCTCGGAAGTCGACGCTTGAAAAATCTTGCACTTTAGGCGTTTTGCCAATCCGAGCATGTTGATCGCACCATGAACAGACGTTTTTGTTGTCTGCACCGGGTCATGTTGGTAGTGAATCGGCGAGGCTGGGCAGGCAAGGTTGTAGATTTGGTCAACTTCTACGTAGAGCGGCAACGTCACATCATGACGTAGGATCTCCACCATCGGATGATTGTGGAGGTGTTCGATGTTCCTTTTCGAACCGGTGAAAAAGTTGTCAACACAAAGCACTTCATGACCAAGCGCGAGTAACCTGTCGATCAGGTGCGAGCCAATAAAGCCGGCACCTCCCGTGACCAATATGCGTTTCCGACTATCATGCAGCCTAGGCACTTACTCCCCCTTAAGACATCTCATCCGCACAGCTTTGATAGCGGGACAAACAACATATGCAAAGCAATAAGGCATGCGACCCGATACAACCGTCAAGACCCAAAGCGCTGGTGCAGCGATTGCCGATATTAGGTTTGGGGAGGGTACTTTTGACGCAGAGCCTCCGCTCCGCCGTTCCCCTGCGTTCGCCTCACCATGAGGTCTTTCAAACATTTGTATGTGGTACGCAGCCCATGCGGAGAACATCTCTTGCCGAGCAAGGAACCTGTCGGTCAAAGACACTAGCCGGGATATCGCAATCTATCGGCGTCAATAGGCGTTCGGGTGGATGAGCCCATGAAACGGCGTGAGAAGAATGATCTTGATGTCGAGCCAGAGCGACCAGTTTTCGATGTAGTAGAGGTCGTGCTCGATCCGCTTTTCCATCAGTGACGCGTCACGTATCTCGCCACGATACCCATTGATTTGCGCCCAGCCGGTGATGCCCGGTTTGACCTTATGGCGTCTGGCATAGGAGCCGATGATCGCCCCGTATTGCTCATTATGGGCTATGGCGTGCGGGCGCGGCCCGACAAGGGACATCTCCCCCTTGACCACGTTCAAGAGCTGCGGGAGTTCATCAAGACTGCACCTACGTAAGAACCGCCCGACCCGCGTTATGCGATCATCGTCCCTCTTGGCTTGGACAACATCCCCGCTGTCTTCCAGGACCCTCATAGTCCGGAACTTCCAAACCGGCACGACTTCATGATTGAAGCCATGGCGTTTCTGACGGAAGAAGACAGGGCCCGGTGAGTCCAGTTTAATGGCGGCGGCAATCAACAGCATTGTCGGCAAGAAAAACAAGAGCAAGAGCGCACTCAGCACACGATCTTCAACAGCTTTCATGATCCGCGACCAGTCGCTCAAGGGCGGTTGCAGCAAGACGGTCGTCTTGATCGAACCGATCACATGTTCTTTGGATTGGCCGGTCCTGATGTCGAATGTTTCTGGCCCTAATCCAATGTGCACGGGAAGAGATGCCAGTTGCTCCGTGAGCTGCCAGATCAGCTTTTCATCTGATCGGGGCACGGCCAGGATGATACTGTCAACACGCCGACGCTGCGCAAGGCCTTTGAGATCGGCGAGGTCCCCCAGATTAGAGGTGTTCTGATCAACCACCATTGAGCCACAATCAAAAATGCCAACAACGTTCACCAAGCCGCCATCCCTGGATAGGTGGTCTTGAAGTAGGTTTGCCTGCTCGCCGTTGCCGACAATTGCTACCTGTTGATGAAGTCTTCCCTGTTCTATCGACCTTTGGAGATACCAACCAACAACTGCTCTGCCGATCACCAACAATCCCAGGCCAAGGAAGAACCAAGTAAGCGTCCAGCCACGCGAATAGGCTTCCGCGACCTTCAGTAGAAACCCGATCGTCACCAGTGCAAGAAACAAGATGATCCACGTGAAGCCAAGGCGTCCGATCCTGTCCCACCATCGGAGCAACCGACGAAGGTCGTATAGACCTTGCCGGCGGAACATCACTACACCTGCTGCCGCACCCAACGCTGACGCGGTCAGGGTGAGCTGCCAGCTGCCGACTGCAAAAAGACTGAAGTAGAAAACGTGCGCCAAGCACCCAGCGCCAAAAATAATTGCCGCATCGACAAGAGAAACGATGTCGGCCAGAAAACGCTGCGAGAATCCGGGGCGTGCCCGCGCTTCATTTGACCGAAGCGCCTCTGCGTCGATTTTCTCTGCAACAGACATCCTACTCGAGAAACCAGCGTTTTATTGATCAGTCCCAGTTAGTCCGACGAGACTACTTCAGGAATTGCTGGTGATCATCTGTTTTTCTACACACTGGTAAAGAGCACCGGGCCTATTCCCGTTACCGGATCGATGATTGACTGCACCGGAAGACGAAACGTGTCATTACCTATATGTAGAGGGGCGAAGCCCAGTATTGCACAATATAGCCTGTGGTTGGGCGCCGGGCGGGCCAAGCCCCCGACCTTGATTTCATCCTATCGAGCGGTCGATATGCGTGTCCGCAGCGGCGTGGCGTCATCCAACATTCACGGCAGAGCCACATATGGCCGCACGATTAACGTAAGAGCCACCCAGATATCGGGCCCTTAACTTTGAAGGTCATCGTTTTCTAGGACGACGAGATGTTCCGCCTGTGCATTTCGGATCATCCGGGATGGATCGAGATTGACCCACCTTTTCGGGTCTTCTTGAGATTGACGCGACACCCATTGATAGGGCGCTTCTTGCCAGCTCATGATGTCACGCTCCATGTTATCCAACACAAACTCACCTTTGTCGGTCACCGCCACCAGGACAGCATGCCCTTCACCGTTCCACAGCTTCGCAACAGTGATCAGCAAGTTCGACGCCGGCCAACCTTTCGCTACGAGTAGTTTGCGTTTCAGCAGCACATAATCTTCACAGTCACCGGCATTATTGGTCGGGTAAGACCACCACTCACTACGTTGATAAAGGACATCGTCGGTGACCGCCCGAACCTGGTTGTTGACCTGAGTGTTGACACTCGCCAGTTCCTGCCACCGGTCCGCAGTCAATTTAAAGGGCGCTTCAGCGGTCGCTCGGCGCGGGACCTCGTTGGCCGCATGCGATGTTATGGCTACCGCCAAACTAGGCTGCACGGTCGCGGGAACCTTTTCTGTGACCGCTGTCAACTGCACCAGGGGCGCTCTATCTGGCCGTGCCAATGGCAGAAAGAACTCCTGAGACACCTCGGCCGCAGTCATCACGACCAAGGCCGGTGATGGCGCCGCCGCCGGGCGCGCCATCTCGATTGTCAAATTGCGCACAGGCTCCGCACTGTTGTCGGTTTCATCCGGAACAGCGCATTCATGCGGTGCCTGTTTGCAGAAAATCAGATAGCCCAGTGGTGGCACAACCTGCTGGCCAGTCGGCATGAAGCCCCCAGCCGTCGGCATCAGCTCTCCTCCGGAACGATAGGAGGTGCCGGACGTTGTTTGGCACCCAATCAAAGACAGCAACGCAACTGACGCTGCCACAACCCGAAACGCAACCATTACTCTTGCCCTAGACCATTAGTCCCAGGCAAAAGCTACGTTAGAGATGTTTTTTTATTGTCTATTAGTGTGTTTTACTTTGTTTTTCATTTTGTTTTATTTCAATTCAAATGGTCATTTATTTGTATTCAAATTTTTATCGAATCCAGACCTTTGGATTAATCCTCTGGTGACCAAGAAATTCCTCGCTTTCTGCCGTTTGTTCACATCACCCATACATTTTTGATGTTAAGACACCGATGGACTGCCTTTGGCGCACCCTTCCCAGGCAAACAGTCCCAGGTGAGAACGGACAAAAAATGATCGACATTCAGCCAACCTCGCTCCACGGCCTGCAAATCATCACACCGAAGCGGTTTGACGACGGGCGAGGCTACTTCGTCGAAACCTACAACGCTGCCCGGCTCGCAGAGCGCGGCATCGGCACGGTCTTTGTCCAAGACAATCAATCACTGTCCAGAGAGGTCGGTACGATCCGTGGGCTGCATTTCCAAACTCCGCCCTTTGCGCAAGCCAAGCTTGTTCGTGTGGTTGCCGGCGCGATCTTGGATATTGCCGTCGACCTACGAAGGGATTCGCCGACCTACGGCCGATATGAAGCGGTCGAGCTGAACGCAGAGAGTGGACGCCAGCTCTTTATTCCCGAGGGCTTCGCCCATGGCTTTTGCACGCTCGCCCCGGATACGGTGTTAACCTACAAAGTGGACGCCCACTATTCCCCGGAACATGATGCTGGCATTATTTGGAATGATGCAGATATCGGAATTGACTGGCCAAAATCCGCCAATGCAGAAACGCTGTCTGACAAAGACAAACTGCTGCCGGCGCTGAAGGACATCATCAATCCCTTCTAGGAGACTGGTCCTTCTAGGTGCCTGGTGACGCAGAACAATTGAGCGCCCGAGACGAGACGAGACTGATAGATGAAGATACTTGTTACCGGTGGCGCAGGCTTTATTGGATCGGCAGTCATACGACATCTGATCAACCACACCGATCACCAGGTTCTTAACCTGGATGCACTGACATATGCCGCCAATCTCAATTCTCTCGTATCTGTCGCGGGTTCAGATAGATATGAATTTCTGCATTGCGATATACGCGACCCCCAAAAATTGGACGAGGGATTGGCGCATTTTCAGCCCAACCTTGTCATGCATCTGGCCGCAGAATCCCATGTAGACCGGTCGATAGACGGCCCATCCGATTTTATAAGCACCAATATCCACGGTACCTATACGCTGCTGGAAGCGGTGCGGCGGTACTGGAACACGCTTTCCGCACCAGCGCAGGATGCCTTCCGGTTTCATCATGTTTCCACAGATGAAGTCTTCGGCAGTCTCGGGCCTACTGGGGCTTTCAGCGAGACAACACCCTATGCGCCCAATTCTCCCTATTCAGCGAGCAAAGCGTCGTCCGACCATCTGGCGCGGGCATGGCACCACACCTATGGCCTGCCGGTCGTCACCAGCAATTGCTCCAACAATTACGGGCCTTATCAGTTTCCCGAGAAACTCATTCCACTGATGATCTTGAACATTCTTCAAGACAAGGCACTCCCCGTTTACGGCACTGGGATGAATGTGCGGGATTGGCTTTATGTCGACGACCACGCGAAAGGTCTGCTGTGTGTGGCCACCCAAGGCACCCCTGGTGAGTGCTACAATATTGGCGGCAGCGAGGAACACACCAATATAGATATCGTCAGACGCCTCTGCACCTTGATGGATGAGCTTGCGCCATCGCAACATGGCTCCCATGAGCGACTGATCACCTATGTTGAGGACAGGCCTGGCCATGATGCGCGTTACGCCGTCGACAGTTCCAAAATTCAGAATGAACTCGGCTGGCGGCCGGATGAGAGTTTCGAGAGCGGTTTGCGCAAGTCCGTAGAATGGTACCTTGCCAACAAAGACTGGTGGCAAGCGATCCAAGCCGGGACGTACCAGGGTGATAGGCTTGGGCTGGCCGCGACCACATGACAAGCTCGCAAAAACCAAAAGTTCTGGTCGTCGGGTGCAACGGCCAAGTCGGGCGAGAGCTTCTTGATCGAGCAGCGGCGCACAGCCTTCGGGCGTCTGGACTGGACCTGCCGGAGATCGATATCACCGACGAGACGAGCGTGAGGAGTGCATTGGCGGCCGACGCGCCTGATTTGATTGTTAATGCCGCGGCCTATACCGCCGTCGACAAGGCGGAAAGTGAGAGCACCGTCGCCCGAGCGGTCAATGAGACCGGACCAAAGGTGCTCGCAGAAGCAGCAGGACGCATTGGCGTGCCTCTGTTTCATATCTCAACGGACTATGTATTCGACGGTCAGAAACACGGACCTTACGAGGAAACCGACCCTGTCGCTCCGTTGGGCGTTTATGGCGTGACCAAAGCAGCCGGGGATGAGGCGGTGCGCGCTTCACTTGATACGCATATCATCCTGCGTACAGCTTGGGTTTATAGCCCCCATGGCGGCAATTTCGTCAAGACGATGCTGCGGCTAGCGGGCGAACGGGATGAATTATCCGTCGTGGGCGATCAGCATGGCTGCCCTACCGCTGCTGGCGATGTCGCCGACGCTCTTCTCACGATTGCCTCCCGGTTTTTCGCAGATCCCGAGAGCATGCACGGCCGCTGGGGCACGTATCATTTCTGCAGCGGCCCAGCGACTACTTGGCATGGCTTTGCCGAAGCAATCATGCAGGGCGCTGCCAGCCGCGGCAGCCCGAGCATCCCTGTTCGCAAAATTCCGACCACCGACTATCCAACCCCGGCTAAACGGCCTGCAAACTCGGTCCTAGATTGCGCTAAGATAGAGCGGTCGTTTGATATCACACCACGTCCCTGGCCCGACGCGTTAGATGAAACGCTGCAGCTCCTTTTGGTAACCCGCAATAGGGAAGACGCTAAAACATGAAAGGCATTATTCTTGCCGGTGGCAGCGGAACGCGGCTTTATCCAGTCACACGCGCTATCTCAAAACAGCTTCTGCCGGTCTATGACAAGCCGATGATCTATTACCCGCTCACAACGCTTATGCTGGCGGGCATCAGGGAGATCCTTGTCATTACGACGCCCCATGAGCAGGCGCTTTTTAAAGAGCTGCTTGGTGACGGGTCCCGCTGGGGAATTTCTCTTTCTTACGCCGTACAGCCCAAACCAGAAGGCCTTGCACAAGCATTCATCATTGGCCGAGAGTTTGTCGATGGATCACCCTGTGCCCTGGTTCTGGGTGACAATATTTTCTACGGCGCGGGCCTGTCTGACCGACTCAGGAATGCCGCCTCGTTGGCCGAAGGCGCCACCGTGTTTGGATATTGGGTCAAAGACCCTGAGCGCTACGGTGTTGTCGAGTTTGATGCAGATGGCAATGCGATAAGTATTGAAGAAAAACCTGCTGTCCCCAAATCCAATCATGCTGTCACGGGCCTTTACTTCTACGACGGAGATGTTTGCGATCTGGCAGCAGACGTGAAACCGAGCGCCCGTAGTGAGCTTGAAATCACGTCACTTAATGAGATGTATTTGCACGCCGGAAAGCTTAACGTCGAGTTGCTTGGCCGCGGCTATACATGGCTGGACACGGGGACACATGCCTCTCTCCTGCAAGCATCCCAGTTTGTGCAGACCATGGAGGAGCGTCAGAATCTGAAAATCGGTTGTCCTGAGGAAGTCGCCTTCAGAAATGGAACGATTTCAAGCGACCAAATCCTTGAGATCGCCGCGAGCTATGGAAAGAGTTCGTATGGTGACTACCTGAACCTGGTAGCGTCGGGCCGTGTCTGACAGACGCGGACATCTTTCTACACGAGGGAGAAGCAATACATGTCGTTAAACCGATTTCGTTGGCTACGGTTGTTTCTGGTCGGCGTCCAAAAGGAAAATCTATGCAAATCACTTGGGGGGTTCGTTGGATGCAGGTGACCCTGACTAACAACTGGAAGGATTGTCCTGCTTGACTGATTTCGTAACGATCGGCAGCAACCAACCGCAAGTGCGCCAAAACACTGCGGGCGCCCTCGGCAGAGTGCGCTTAGGCGTCTGGATGTTGATCGGATCTCTGGTCTGGCCGGTAAGCGTCGCGTTCCAAATCGGTACGCTCAATATGCAGATCTACAAGTTTGCGCTGGTCTTTTTGGTACCGCTGATCTTGATGGAGATGCTCCGCAACCCGGTCCGTCTCAGGGCACCGGACTATCTGATTTTGCTGTTTGGTGCGATGCAGGCCCTGATCACAGTCTATCATCATGGATTGACGGAGACCTTTTTCGTTTATTCCTACGTGTTACCGATCTCATCAGTAGGTTGGGAAAACATCGGCATAACGGGTCTGGAGTATCTGGTTCCCTACTTCACCGCACGTGTCTTTGTTCGATCGCGCGAGGACTTGGCTGCAGTGATCAAAGTCCTGATGTGGCTGGCGATTGGCATCAGCGTTTTTGCGTGGATCGAGGCGATTACAGCGTTTTCCCTGTTCCGGGGAGAGTCAATCGCAAGTCAAGGCCAAAGGCTTGGGCTTTATCGTGCTGCTGGACCATTCCCCGGACCGATCCAATGGGGGTTTTTTGCGTCAAGCTTGGTGGCATTCATGGTGTCGCAGGCGATGGGACCAGGACGCTTTAAGTTTGGGCATCTCGTCGCAACGATCCTAGTACTGGGCGCGGTGTTTACGTCCCTCTCCTCCGCAGCATATATGGCAGTGGCGATACAGATAGGCTTGACTGCCTACCTACTCATGTCGATCCGCCTTGATAGGCGTTGGTTATTATTCGCTGTCGGCGCAATGCTGCTCTACGTCTTCATCGACCTACTCTCCAACCGGACACCTGTGCATGTCTTTTTTTCTTACGCAACACTCAACCCATGGACCGGATACTACCGCCTCCTCGTCTGGGATTTTGGATGGCAGAATTTTTTGACTTCGCCTCTCGTTGGCATAGGGTTTAATGACTGGTTTCGTGCTCATTGGATGACCGCCAGTATCGATGCCTATTGGCTGGTTCTTCTCATGCGGTATGGCATCCTCGGAACTCTGCCCCTCGTATTGGCGACACTGGCAGCCCTTCGGATAGTTGGGCGCTCAATTGAAAGAGAGCCAACCGAGTTCCCCATCGGCATTGCCATTGCTTGGAGTTTTTCAGTCATCTCAGCGATCGTCGTTGGATTCACAGTTCATTACTTTGGACATGCTCTTCTGGTCATGATGTTCTTGTTTGGCTTGTGGGGTAGTGTCCAATACCCGCTTCAGCAGAAATACGGAAGTCAGTATCATATTGGCCACGGCGGCGGGAGCATCAAGAGCAATGCCTAAGGGCAGCGTGATTTTACCGTGCTTCAACGGAGAAAAATTTCTTCGAAAGACACTCGACAGTCTATTGAGCCAAACCTGCGATGACTTCGAGGTAATTCTTATCGACGACGGGTCTGTCGACGCGACTCCGGAGATCATAGCTGAATACGCCAGGGCGTTTCCGAACCTCTTTAAGACCCTGTTTAGCGAGAGGAATCTGGGGGTATGCGAGAGCGTCCGCCGAGGCATTCAATGCGCCAAGGGCCAGTACATTCTGACGCTTGCCCAGGACGACTATTGGGATTCTAATTATGTTCAGGAGATGCTCTCCACCCTCGAGGCATCAGCGACAGCAAGCGCTGTATTTTCGCAGGTGGTAATGATCGACGATGAAGGCAGCGTCATTGACCGTCGTCTATTTCGAAATGGCCGAATCCAGGAGGTTGATCGTTTCGATCTTCTGGCGGAGCTGATAAACGGAAATTTTCTTTGCGCAACGTCCGCAGCTTTTCGAAATCTACCTGAGGTAGAAACTTTCTTGGGTACCAACAACGAACAATTGCAGGATTATGAGCTTTGGCTAAATCTGTTGCTTGAGGGGGACTTCGTATACACAGGAACAACCAACTCCTACTACCGCAGCCATGATCAAAATCTATCAGGCGCAAAAAAAAGCGACCGACAAGAAGACTATGACATGTATGCAACCCTTAGCCGTTTGTTGCTTTCAGAAAGGTTCGATGAATTTATTGGCAAAGTAGCTCCGGACCATAGGAGCTTGTGGCTTGCAAAAGTCACGCAAAACCTTGCTTCCCATAGCGCCTTTTCTTCATCCATCTTAGGTCTTGTTTCCGTTTGGTTGGAACGCGTTAGCATGCGCGGCGATGTTGATTCTGCGGTGTTGCGCTCGTTGCGCATGGAGATTGCGATAGCCCAAGGCTTGTTTCGAAAGTCACTCCATATCGCTAACTCAGGGAAATTCTCTCGAACACCGCTGAGATTTGAGCGACCAGCCCTAGCTGTGCATGGGCCAATCCCAGAGCCCTATCAGGACTTTCTCAAGAACCTGTTTTTTATCGACCTTTTCGACCAAGCACCTGCCGACAAGTGGTCACAGCGATTTCTCATTAGTGCTGCTGAGTCGAAGGCGGCTTATGATTACCAAACAACCGACCCCGAAAGATGGCCAGATCTGCAAATCAGCTACCAAACCGCGGCAGGCGACCGTAGCTCCCAAACACTCACTTTCGGCCCCCCAGGGGACCATTGGGGTCCGGATCATACGCGACAAATTGCTTCCTTCGTCGAGTCCTCAGTCGGCGAACGGACCACGTTTCTTACTGATCGTCACAAGAGGACGATTGCAAAAGCTGAGCTAAAGAAGATCGTTTCCAAATTCATTCCGAACGGGCTTCTTACTGTGTTGAAGATCGTCACCAAGAGGTGGAGACAATGAGTGACTCCCTTTTGAACGCACTGGACCTGTTCTTTAATGAGGATTTCTTATCGAAGAGCGGTAAAGAGGGACACGAGCGCTATGTGAGCGAAGCGCCGTTTCCGCATGCGGTCATCGACAATTTCCTTCCTGAGATACTCGCCAACCAACTTGAGCAGGACATAAGTCTCGTCGATGGTGTGCCTGACACCGCTGTGGACATCCCCCAGGAACGTCTAAAGTCAGCTTACGCACCAGAGAAGGCACCCGCTGAAAGCCAAGCCATATTCTACTATTTCAACTCTCGCCCCTTTATCCGTTTCCTGGAAGAGCTAACCGGCATCAAGGGACTTATACCGGACCCGGATTTCCTTGGTGGTGGGTTTCACACAATCGCTAATGGCGGCCATCTCAACGTCCATGCGGATTTTAACTTTCATCCTCGGATGAAACTTGAACGTCGCATCAATGCGCTCTTGTATCTCAACAGAGATTGGGAGACTTCCTATGGCGGAGCGCTTGAACTTTGGGACAGCGACATGACTGAATGCAAAAGGTCTGTCACGCCTATCTTCAATAGGCTTGTCGTATTTAACACCACCTCGTCTAGCTATCACGGCAACCCGGAACCGGTTAACCATCCCGCTGGTGTAATGCGGCGGTCCGTTGCGCTTTACTATTACACCGCAACCTGGAGCGCCGACAAGACCACGCATACCACCAAATTCGGCGTCCGGCCCAATACCGATGATAGGGGCGCCAGCGGTCGCCGATGGGCGCGAGAATTGGTCAGAGACCTCCTGCCCCCCATCGCCGTAAGGTTGGCACGCCGCGCGGTCACGGCGATTCGGTCTGGAGGGCGAACATGACTGCCCGCCCGGAAGACTCAGACATCGTCCTTTCCATCTGCACGCTCATTACAGATCACAAGCAATACAGCGACATGCTTGACAGCTGTCACGCTGCAGGGTTCCGAGGGACGAAGGTCGAATTTCTTCAAATCGATAACTCCGAAAGCAATGTGCACGACGCGTACACTGGCATCAGCCACTTTTTGGACATCGCTCAGGGAAAGTACGTCGTTGTCTGCCATCAAGACATTCTCTTCATAGAAGATTTACGGAAGCTTCTAACCGTCTTGAATCAATTGGACATCATTGACCCGCGGTGGGCGGTCGCTGGAAATAGCGGCTTTGGCAGGGTCGGAAGATGGCATGCCCGCATTACCGACCCTCATGAAGAAGATACATATCGCGGGCCTTTCCCTGCCGAGGTCAGGAGCCTCGACGAAAATTTTCTTGTCTTTAACAGAAAATGGCAGGTGCGGCCGTCAGCAGATCTGAAGGGATTTCATTTTTACGGCCTGGAGGTCTGCCTTCAGGCGTGGTTTAGAGGTCTTTCAGCCTATGTGATTGACTTTCATATCAATCACCTGAGCAGCGGCAAAATTTCACCGTCATTCTACGAGTGCCGCGACGCCTTGGAAGCAAAGTACCACAGATTAGCAAAAGCCTCTCTCGTTCAGACAACCTGCGATCTTGTTTTCCTAGGCGGCTTCTATCGCCTTCGCGCACTGCGGCAGCCGCTGAGGAAACTCATCATTCGTGCTCTCAGGTAGGTCAACACTAGGGTCTCAGCCCCTTATTCCTCGAAGTCGCATGAGAATGCTATTCAGCTTTACGAGTATCTGCGGCCGGGCATCCGTTGATCCAGACACCGCTAGGAAATGTTTCAACGCCTGATACGCCAGATAGGCGACAGCCAAAGTTCCAGCGACATACCCGGCTGGTGCGGCGTAGACCGATGCCGCTAACACACTGCTCGCGATTGCCATCGTCAGCCCTATTCTCCCCAATATAGAACGTTTGATCACAATGCGTTTGGTGCGAGCCAACAGCAACGCGGTAAAGACCATATGGAGGGCATATCCGACCGAGTACCCGACACCGACAGCGACGACGCCCCAGTCAGCCAGGAACGTATAAAGAAATGACAGATAGATTGTAGTCCATACCACTTCCATTAAGAGAAAGCGTTTTTTTGCCCCCGCTGCAAGGAAGGTGTATGCCATCGGCACGCTTATGACACGGAACAAATCACCGACAACATGATATCGAACGACTTCCGCTGCTGGCAGAAATTCAGCGGAGTAGAGCACTATTATGATAAGCGGCGCAAACGCGACCACACCAACAATGAGGGGCGCTGTCAGCGTAAGCGCTAGGTAAATCTGCTCGTTGAGCAATGTCGAAGCGTCTTCGTTTTGCGCGATGGTTGCAGTGATCCTCGGATAGAAGTCTGCCCCCATGGCATTCAAAGCAAATCCAATATAGGTGGCTGACAAAATCCAAGCGGCATGGAAAAACCCAGCTGCCTCCAGCCCAAGCTCCTCGCTTATCACAGACCTTGCGATCATCATTGTTCCCATAAGGAGGATTGCAGAGGCCAGCATCACCATGCCGAAACTCATTATGGCGCGCACTTCCTCCTTGAGGTCGACGACCGGTTGAAAAGAGGAAAGGTTCGGGAGTCCGCGAATAGCAGCAAAAGCAACGAGAGCAAGGGAGACCGGCAGGCAGATGACCGCAAGATAAATCCCATTAGCGCCCATCTGCCAGATGACCAAGATCGACATCAGCGTGCCGAGAACATTGCCGGCAATGGTTGTTTTTGAGAAGGTGCCTATGCGCTGAAGCCCCTGCAGCATTGACGTAAAAACCAAAGCTGCGACAGACGCGGCAACCCCAAGCCCGATCCATCCGACGTCTTCGGAATAGCTGACGTCGCCTATAATGTGTGTGGCCAACTGTACACGTAGCAGATAGACGCCCGCGCCACCGACCGCGGCGAGGGACAGCCCTAACAGAAACACTGCTTGAAGCGCAGCAGGTCCTCGAGCTTGATCATCTCTAACGCTGGCGACGTGTCGAACGGAGCCGCTGCCGACACCCATGCCTGCCGCTGTCGAGGCCAACATCAGCAGGTTTGTGAACAATCCCATCAGCCCAACACCCGCCGGACCCAGGATGAGGGCAAAAACTTTGAGTCTAATAATGCCAGCCAGAATATTGACGACTGATGCCAGACCGACGACGCCTGCCGATCGCATCATTTGCTGGCTGGTTTTACTGTTCTCGTTCAAGTGCGAAAGCTCTGAACAGCTGAGACCACAATGTCCTGTTCCTGGTCGGTCATTGTCGGTGCAAGGGGCAAACTGATAACCTGCTCCGCCATTTCCTCCGCAAGGGGAAAGCGTCCTTCGCTCATATTAAGATCTTCATAGGCGCGCTGCAGGTGTGGTGGGATCGGATAGTGTATGAGCGTTCCAACCCCCTTGTCGTGGAGATGCGCTTGAAATGCGTCACGGGCTGGGGTGCGCGCAACAAACAGGTGCCACACGCTTTCTGCCCAGGACTCACTACACGGCAGAGTAAGGTCTTCATCCTTCAGCGCTGTGCGGTATCGATCAGCAAGCTCGACACGGCGCCGATTCCATCGGTCCATATGTCGGAGCTTTACGCCCAGGGCAGCTGCCTGAATGGGATCCAAGCGGCTATTATAGCCAACTATTTCATTCTCATATTTGACCCGCGACCCGTAGTTCCCCAGAAGACGTATCTTCGCCGCGAGGTCCGCATCGTTTGTTGTCACACCGCCCGCGTCACCCAGTGCGCCAAGATTTTTCGCCGGGAAAAAGCTCCAAGCAACCGCATCACTGTGTCCACCGATACGACGCCCCTTGTACCGAGCGCCCTGTGCCTGGGCGGCGTCTTCCAGCACTTTCAGACCATGGCGCTGTGCGATTGATAGAATTGGATCCAAGTCAGCAGGATAGCCATAAAGGTGAACCGGCAGAATGACTTTGGTGCGGTCGGTGATCGCGGCTTCAATAGCCGTTGGGTCCATGCAGAACGTCTTCACATCAGGTTCGACAGGAACCGGCACAGCACCACAATGGGTTACAGCAAGCCAGGTCGCGACAAAAGTGTTCGACGGAACGATCACCTCGTCACCTGCTTCCACGCCTAGCGCCAGAAGCGCCAAGCGTAGCGCATCCAAACCATTACCAACTCCGACGCAGTGGTCGGCTTCACAATATCTGGCGAAACTTTCTTCGAAGGTTTCGACCTCTTCCCCACCGATATACCAGCCTGACGAGATGACGCGTGATACAGCGGCCTCAATCTCGGCGCCGACCTCGTCGTATACCGATTTGAGGTCAAGAAACGGAACTTGCATCAGTCACCGCCTGCAGAAACTCGTCATAATCGCGATAGTAGTCAGCTTCATCATATGGCTGAGAGGCGAGCACCATACACACAGATCCGGACGAAAAATTGTCGAGCTCTCGCCAGATCATCGTCGGAACATAAAGGCCGAAGTAGGATCGATTGAGATGAACCGTCTTTTTTTCGCGACCGTCGTCTAGGACCACATCAAAGCTGCCTGACATTGAGATTATGAGCTGTTCCAACGCTTTGTGGGCGTGGCCACCCCTCTGCTCCCCGCCCGGAACATCATAAAGATAGTAGACCCGCTCGATGGGGAATGGAATGTGCTGCCCGCCCTCAACAAAAGTCAGATTCCCACGAGGGTCTGATATTTTTGGCAGCTCCATAATCTGGCATTTATCAAGACCCATAGACTACCCCTTGTTAGTTGCCATCACAGGTGAGGCTCACATCATGCATCTTGTTCAAAGACCCACCACTAATGTTCATTGAGCGTGTCGCCAGCTTGTAAAATCTCCAACAGACTGTCTGACACTCGATCTGCCCCGCTTGCCATCAGAAATTTTGCGTTTCTTTGCCCGCGACCCACCGCCCCGAATGCGACATCTGCGATCTTAGCCGCCTTCAGATCTGACTCCGAGTCCCCGATAAACAGTGCAGCTCCCCTCGACCGTAATACCTCAGCTTTCTGCGTCGCGGCTTCTTGCGGCGTGACCACAATGATTTCAGTGTCCGACAAGAAAGCAAGGCGCAAAATTTGTTGCTTGAGTAAATATTTGTTTCGACGAGCGGTCAGCACAAAGAAAGAGACATCGTGTCTCCAAAGCAAGCGCAGAAACTCATTTACATCATCGTATACGCTATCGAACTGAAGCCAGTAAGCATCTTCTATCTCGCGCACCCATCTTGTCGCCACATGTGCTGCATCCTCAGAGGTCAGCCCCAACTTTAGCGCAGCGTCATGGGTAGATAGCCCGTCACGCTTAAATGCCCAGAATTTGTCTCCATCTCCCGAACCTCGATTCTCCGCCGAAATCGCTTGAAACAAAGCGACCTGACGTTCCCGGCAGGAAATTAGAGTTCCGTCCAAATCCAGGGCAATGGGACCTTTAAGCATAAGCAATAAACTCTGAGTATTGTCGCGTGACAAATATATCCTTTTCAAGGGGACTAGAAGGAAAGAAACCCTCATACGGCTCTCCCCACTGACAAGCAAACATTGCGGACAGAACGTCCCAGCCTGCAGCACATGTCATGGCTGTTCCTGCGCCGGATCGGAAATTCAAATCGGTTACTGCCCATTCACCTCGGAGGCGCATCACCTGAAAACAAATTGTTCCGCGCTGGCTCAACCCGCGTCCGATCTTCAATGCGATCTCAGCCAACGCCTCGTCTTGAAACAACCGCGCTTTGGTGCAGACACCCGATTTCGTCTCTAGACGTTCACGGCATATGGCTTGTTGGTAATCAGCATTTGAGTCGTAAAAGCTGTCCACGGTTACCTCTGGTGCCTCACAGATCTCCTGGAAGACCATTCCATCAAGCTTACTTCTGTCTAGTCCTTCAACAACGCTGCGCGGCAGAGCTTCAGCCGAGACGCTGCCGAATCCATTTCCCGGCTTAACAAATAGGTGACCGCCAGAAACCTCCTCGAAAGATTCTGACGTTGTTGGCACATTGACGCCCAATCGCTTTAACCATAGAGCCTGTTCATTTTTGTCACAGCAGAGGCGCAGGTTCTCAGCGTGGGGTGCTACAATATTGAGCGTTGTAAAGACGCCTTCTTGTGCGATCTCATTGGCAAGCGCTATTTCATCGTTCAAGATGGGTACATATGTATCGACCTCCCTCGTGCTTATCATATCTATGAGAAACGGTCGAAACTCAGCACTTGTTGCTGGCGGCGCTTGTATGAAGTCATCACACAAAACGGATGTCGCTACTAAATGCCGCGGGTTTGTATCTAAACCGATTAAATGAACTGCATCACCCCACGTTGAACGCAGACGCGTTGCAATGGCGAAAGAAGTGCCGGTCCCGCATGCACCGAGCAGGACTCTTCGGCGGAGCTTACGATCGGGCGACAACATAGATCTCACCGGCGATGTCAGGGTAGCGCTCTCCAAGCACCATGAAGGCTTCCAGCATTTCTCTTGTCCAGCTCTCATGGATTTGAGAGTTCGATACAGGCTTAAGCCAATACCCGCCATATTTTTCTATGCGTAACCCAGCTTCCGAGAACACTGCTCTGAAACTGATCGGATCAAAAATTCTAAGGTGGCCGTGGTGTAAGTCGAGTTCGCTCATCTCCATTTCAGTTTTAATCAGACCCATAATCGCGGCAGCCTGGCGATGTAAACTCAGCGCATTGGGCACCGCCGCGAGCAGGACACCTCCATCTGCCAGCCAATCTCGACACAACCGAAGAAGTTCTACGGGGTCTTCTACGTGTTCAAGAACATGACCCAAGACAATGGTGTCGAACCGCTTTTCGGGCTCAAATTCTTCAAAAAGCGAGCATACAACTGAGATGTGGGGATGCCTCTTGGCCAACGCATCACAAAACGTCTGCGCTCCCTCGACGACTGTTAGGCTCATGTTCAATGCAGCCAACTTGTCAGTCATAATGCCTTCGGCTGGCCCTAGTTCCAACAGCTCTGGACCGCGAATGTATCTGCTGAAGACTCCAAACGTATGCTCAATCATCGCCACGTTGGCGTCCTGCGTATAAAGGGAGTTCGCCGCTACTGCTTCGATCTTATCCCTAAAATCAGATGTCATTTTTCTCTCCAGCTATTCTTAAAAGAGGGAAGCACAAATCAAAGACGAGAAGATGACGAATACGACAAAACTGCCTCGATCGGGAAATGGTCCGAGTTTCCGAACTCTGCCAACCGACCCGCGTCCAAAACATCAAAATGTCTGCTGACAAACATATGATCGATACGGATGAGTGGCATTAGCATCCCGAAGCGCCTCTGAGGCGTCGCGAAGGTAAACCCAAATCCGGCACCTGCTTCTTCGTGGGTGTTTTTGAGCCATTGACGGATCATATCATAGCCTTCGTTGCTCTCGGTCATATTGAAGTCTCCGGCCAAAATGAGTGGCTCATAGACATTCGATATATCGGCGACCAGGTTATCTATAAACTCCAATTGTTCCGTATCATCGTTTGTTCCGCGCACAGCGTGCAAATTACGAAGTGTAATAGCTGTGGCCCCAGGGGGACTGACGATTGCGCGCTGTATTTCGTTTCGAGATGCTTGCGCCTGAATTGGAAACCTACTCACAATCATCAATCTCAAATATTCGTCGCTCGCGACGTGAACAGGTGAACCCTCATAAAGCCCAGCGAGCCTCTGACGCAGCTCGACGGGCGACAAAACCTCCTGAAGCAATGCGATATCGGGCCGGTGGCCGATAATCACATCGGCGATCGCAGCCACGTCATGGTTGCGTAGCATTGTGTTGTAGCTGAGGACCCGAAGCGCCGAATGCCCGACCTCCACGCTCTGCGGCATCCCAATGACCAGCCGCCCTAACTGCGTATGGTAGGGCGCTAGAACCACAAGTGCAGCGATTAGCGTCACAATACCCAATCTCAGTCGCCTTATTGACATCGACGCAAAGCCAGAGACGACAAGCAGTAAACCAATCCATGGCGTTGCGTAGTTGATTTGTCTTACGATCGACAGCGCATCGCCGGTCAGCGCGGAGAGCGTCCACCATGTTGCGGAGAGACAGAGGACAACAAGCAAGAGCCCGTGTCCGACCTTTTTTACCGTTGAGCTCAGTTCGGGCATCAGCGGACAGATGCCTGACGGATAAAGTCGTCGATCGCCTTCAGCAACATGGGGCTGGCGTCGGGCGATAGTTCAGTCGCGGCCGCAAGGTTTCCGCGCTTATCCAAAACATCGCCCAAAGCATCTTCGTTCCAGACAACATGAATTCCCGGCCGGTTCTCGAATTGTCTGGCAGTAGCCATCTGATGGTCATTTCGGTGCTCTCCGAGGGCAAACTGGCGCGGCATGATCACCAATGGTTTTGCAAGCGCACCGGCGGCCAGTATTGCGCCCATCCCCGCATGCGACACGATCAGGTCGGCACTCGTCTGAAGCTCCGAAAATTTCCCTGGTTCGAGAAACCCATGACATTCCAACGCGACGGGACGATAGTCGCCTTCCCCGGCCTGAACAACGACCCGTTCACCGGGGTTGGCGGTCGCCCATACATCAAGCGCCTTTACCAGCCGATCGAAAGGCATCTGCGTGCCGACAGCTGCGAAAATCATATCACAGCGCCTTTATATTCAGGGCCTTGGTCTGTCGCTATGTTGGGCCATTGGGTAAGCCACAGATCTGCGACACGACCCGCCAGTTGACCCGACATGGACAATTTTTCAGCATTGGCAATGCTGTCCAGCCATATCGTTTTTGCCCCCAGGAGCTTTCCGACGAACAGAGCAATCAGCCCAGGCGCAGCCCCCGTCGAGATAACGATTTGAGGTCGTATACGGACAATTAGGACTGTCATGCGCAGAACCATCCCAACAAGCCGGAACGGTTCTTTCCGTGACGCGTCAGGAACGATCGTGCAAGGCAGCGCATCAAATTCTTCGCCCAAGCCAGGTATCGTCGTCACATAAGTGACGTGGTGTTTCTGCAATGCCGACCTCAGACGCATCAGTTGCATCCAATGCCCCCCTCCAGACGCTACCGCCAGAACCTTTGTCTTCGCGTCTTGTTGTTTGTCGGGCATTTTGTTTCTGTTTGATCCGGACATGGAAAAAACGTCCCGCTTTTGCTACGGTGATCGCGAAGAAAGAAGCTGTCTGCCTGCGTCTATTTCTACCGCATTAGATTGATCCAATGTACTTGTTTTGCGCATTAACTTTACCAACCTGGTGCCCCTCAGGTTCTGGTTACCTAGGATGACCGACTAAGGCGGAGTCAGATGGAGGATATTGTACGTAGCACCTCGACACCTGAGCTCAGTATCATTTTGGTGTCCTACAATACCCGCGAGTTGACCCTTCATGCCATACGCTCGCTGATCGCCGAAACCGATCCCGATATCTACGAGTTGATCGTTCTCGACAATGCCTCCGCAGACGGCTCCGCGGAGGCCATTTCTCAAGAGTTCCCAGATGTTGATTTGAGAGCGCTGGAGGAAAATCTGGGCTTTGCCGGCGCGAATAATCTGGGCGCCCATAGCGCGAAGGGTCAATACCTGCTGTTGCTCAACCCAGATACCATTGTGCTTGACGATGCGGTCGGGCGCCTTCATCGATTTGCGAAGCAGCACCCGGAATCTCGGCTCTGGGGCGGCCGGACTCTCTTCGCGGACCGCTCGTTAAATCCCGCGTCATGCTGGAACAGAATGACGCCCTGGTCTGTGTTCTTCCAAATGACGGGGCTTAAAAGCATCTTCCCGCGAAGTGAGCTGATTAACTCTGAGGCCCTCGGGGGATGGAAACGGGATACGGTCAGAGAGGTCGATATTGTTTCCGGTTGCTTTCTACTGATCGAAACCAGGCTCTGGACAGAGTTGGGCGGGTTCAACCTCAGATATTTCATGTATGGCGAAGATGCTGACCTGTGCCTGCGTGCCAAGAAAGCGGGCGCACAACCGATAATCTGTCCGGAAGCGCAGATCGTGCACTATGCCGGCGCATCAGAACCTGTCCGTGCGGATAAGATGAAGCGCCTGCTGAGAGCCAAGATAACGCTGATGCGCGACCATTGGACCAAGCGGTCGCAACCGGTCGGCTACTTTCTGCTCTGGACATTTCCCTTGCCCAGAATTCTAGGATATCGGCTGGCAGCATGGCTGCGCGATCGCCCTGGCGACGACGAAAATGCGACAACGTGGAGAGAAATTTGGCAGGCTCGCCGTGAATGGCTTTCTGGCTACGCCCAACGCGACGGTCAGAACGTATGAGTGCCATTTGGAGCATTGTCATTCCGACATTTCACCGGCCTGAGCTGCTAAAGAAGGCTTTAGCATCTTGTTACGCACAGTCAGGAATCGAAACTCATCAACTGCAGATTGTCGTGGTAGACAATTCCGCAGACGGTTCCGCAGAGAGTCTGTGCACAAGCCTCAACAAAGACAACCTTCACTATGTTCATGAGCCGCGCCCTGGCTTGGCTTTTGCACGCAACTGCGGCATTGAGAATGCAACAGGGGACTATTTGGCCTTTCTGGACGATGATGAACAAGCGGACGCCACATGGATCTTGGAGCTCAATAGGGCTTTTGAGAACAGCGATGCCGATGTCGTTTTCGGAAAAGTCGTGCCGAAGCTCGAGGAGGCGGACATTGGACATTCCGAATATGTGACAAGCTTCTATACCCGCGACCTCGGCCGCCTTCCTCTAGCCGACATCGCAGACCGGTTGAATTTCGTCGGCACGGGAAACTCTGCCTATCGGCGGGCGATCTGCTTTGACTATGGTGTTCGCGCGGACGAACGCTTCAACCTTTCAGGGGGCGAAGACATAGATCTCTTCCGTAAGCTGAAAGAGCAAGGCCGCCGGTTTGCTTGGGCACCGGGCGCCGTCGTATTCGAGTGGGTCTCCAGCGAACGCGCTGGTCTAGACTACCTTAAGGAACGGCGACGATCACAAGGGCAGCAGCGCGTTGATAGTCTTTGGCGCAGCGGGTCAAGCGGACGGTACCGTGTCCCGATCTTTATGATCGGAGGAGCAGTTCAAGCAACTCTGCACGCTTGCCTCTATCTCCTAAATCGTGCCATCAATCGCCACCTCCAGGCCACCGCACATGCTGTTGAGGTTCAAGGCGGGATTGGCAAGGTCTTTTGGCTCGGCGCTCACCGACGGTCACAATACGGGACGAGAGACAGCGCATGATCGCTCGATGGATCTCAAATTTGCGCAGCGCCGGTCTCGTGCAGCTTCTGTTTGTTGGAACCGTCGTATTTCTGGCGTGGGTCCCTCTTCCCTTCGGAAGCAACAGGTTGTGGTCGGAAAGCTTATTGAACGTTTGGGCCGCGACGTTGCTTGTAGGTTATTTTGCCTTATCGCTGCAGGACAAAAAATATCGTATTGATATGCGCCAGTTGGCTTTGCCGGGTGCGCTGTTTAGCGCCGTTATTCTCTGGGCCTTTGTTCAATGGTCTTCCTGGACGCCCAGTGAAATGCACCACCCAGTTTGGGCACTTGCCGGAGATGCCTTGGGCAAAGAGCTACCTGGCCGCCTAACGGTGAATCCGCACGCCACCCTGACGTCAATTGCTGGTTTGTTGGGCTATGCCTGCACATTCCTGGTCGGGTTTCAGATCGCATCCAGCCCGCGCAGGGGGATGGGCATCGTCAAAGCCGTCGCGCTGACAGGCGGATTGTACGGATGGTACGGGTTGCTGGTCTATTTGAGTGGCAATGAAACGATCCTTCTCTATGAAAAATGGGAATATCTTGACGATCTCTCTGCCACGTTCGTTAACCGGAACAGTTTTGCCACCTTTGCTGGCATTGGCCTTTTGTGCGCTCTTGCGATTTTGTTGCGTGGGATCTCTCCAGTACTTCAGTCGCACGCGGCGCCCAACGTCAAGACATCACAAACCGTTGAGATTTTGTTCCGGCAATACGGTCCCTACCTCTTTGCAGCGGTTGGACTGTTCATCGCTCTGATGCTGAGCGGCTCGCGCGCGGGGATCGGCAGTACAGCTCTTGCCGTTACGCTTTTGATATTTCTTATGCTGCGCTCGAGACGCATGAAGACGGTGCGCCTTTTGGGCACGATCGCTTTGATGCTGAGTATCCTGAGCGTGGCGGCTATTCCCTTTAGCGAACCGGTATTGTCTCGGCTTGAAAGAGAAGACACGATACTCGCCCAAAACTCCCGCATCGAAGTTTATCGTCTAACGCTCTCTGCGATCAGCGATGCACCGATCGCAGGCACCGGACTTGGGACGTTTGGTGACGTTTTCCCCTACTACCGGGACGGCGACGTGTTTACGTCAAGCGCTTGGGTTAAGGCACACAATACCTATCTTGAAACCTTGCTTGAGCTTGGCATTCCAGCGGGGCTGGCGCTGTTTGCTGCGATAGGATCGGTGGCATGGAAATGTGCCCGCAGCGTTCGTCAGTTTCGGCGCCGGCGCGCCATGCCCGCCGTAGCAACGGCAGCAACGCTCCTTGTCGCCATACACTCAGTGCTCGATTTCAGCATGCAAATTCCTGCCGTTGCCGCCATCTACAGCGCATTGCTTGGCGTAGGCGCGGGAACGGTCACGCGGGCGAGCGAAGCAGAAGCACGCGGCAGCGCTTCATCAGTGCCCGCCGCCTAATTTTCACTCAGCGTCCTAGATAGCGCCGCCAAGGCAATCAGATCTTGTTCCGGTGACGGCAGTATATTCGACACCCTATTCCGAGCGGTCTGGGGAAGTCTTGCATACACCTCCGCCATAGCTTTTCGCGCGGGCCAGTTTACCCGAGGGGACCACAGCGTGTGTCCCAAGGAGACCAGGTCGGATCTTACGTCGTCTGGCAATTGGGGCCACATGAGAAGTCCAACCCACAAACGGACCTTCATCTCATCAATCTCTAGGCGACTGGTAAGGGATGCCATTCGCCAGGCCGCCGCCGTTTGACTGTCAAACTTTCCCCTCAGAAAGTCGACATACACCATCTGTGTCCATGCCCCTCCACGCGATGGAAGAGCCGAAACCGCGCGAGCCAGATCAGCATGTGCGACTCCCAACTCTCCGCTGCGACCGCTCATCTGGGCGGCTAGAATTGACATTGCTGCGCTGCGCTGCCAGCTCAATGGATCAGCCCGAAAAGAGTCGGCTGCGCTTTCATAAGAAATACTCGCGCGCCGCACAGAGTCGACATCAACAGGCACTCCCCGCTCTGCGGTCCATCGAGTTAGGTGTGCACTCTTGAGGCTGACATCGTTCAGGAAGGATGGCAGGGAAATCATCACCACGAGGAAAACAACGATCGCGATCGCCAGCGCGGGCCACGACCCCTGTGCCCAATCTCGGGCGACTTCGCTAACTGTTGCTGGTGTAGTACTCACCATAATTTCCATAAGTGTAGGCGGTGTCACCATATCCATAGGTCGTTTGGCGGGTCATGTCGACCGCTGACAAGACTGTCCCGGCCAAAGGTAGACCCGACTGCCTCAACAGATGCGCTGCGTTTACTGCGGCAGCACGAGGTGTTTTGCCCCACCGAACAACAAGAACCGTCGTGTCTGCGAGCCCCGCAACAGACCTTGTATCAGCCACCGGCAATAATGGGGCTGAGTCGAGGACGATAACGTCATACCTTCCTCGCAACGTCTGAACCAAGTCAGCCATGCTTTGAGAGCTCAGCACATCAGTCGGGTTGATCGAGCCAGAGACGACGGGAATAAAGTCAACACGGGTCGCGGGATGGTTTTGTACAACCTGATCAAGGTCGACCGGGTCAGCGAGGTACCCAACAAGACCTTTTCCCTCTGTGGGCACACCAAACATTTTATGGACGCTTGGTTTGCGTAGATCGCAGTCGATAATGACCACCTTTTGGCCCGCTCTGGCAGCAGCGATTGCGTAGCTGGTCGAAATTGTGGTCTTGCCTTCCGATGGCACTGCCGACGTAAACAGCACGACCTTAGGCGGCGCATCAACGTTTGATAGGGCCAGTGACGTCCGCATGCTGCGGAAGGCCTCCGCATAGGAAGACAAGGGGCTGCCCAGCATGTAGTCGGCCGACACACCCTGGCTTCCCACTCCAGCAACGAGAGGCACGTTGGCAATATTGGGTGCACCCAGCATGCTTTCCATTTGCTTCGCTGTGTGGAAGCTATCGTCGAAAAGCTCGATTGCGAGTGCAACGCCAACACCTGACGCCAGTCCCAACACCAGCGATGCGAACAAAATTAGATTTGTCCTCGGAAAAGACCGGGTCGATGGAGGGGTGGCAATAGAGATAATCCTGACACCAGAAGTCTGCAGCGATTCCTGCGCATTGACCTCTTTAAATCGGGTGAGGAAAGTCTCGTAAAGCGCTCTCGTTGCTTCCGCTTCTCGTTCAAGCGCCCGCAACTGAACCAGAGACTGATTGTTCAGCGCTGCGAAATTTCGGCGGTCCTCAAGACTGCGTTCGATTGACCGTTCCCGAGTCTGAACGACGGCGACCGCATTCTTTAAGCTATCAACGATGCGACGAATTTCCTGCTGGATGAGCGCGTCCAGATCTCTCCGCTCTGCTTGCGCGTTCAGCATTTGAGGATGCCGGGGGCCATAGCGGGCGGATAGGTCCGCCAGTTTTCGGCTCAGTTCAGCCTGCTGTTGGCGTAGACCAGCAATCACTGGGGATTGTATCACCTGCGAAACAGAATCGAGCTCAGCGCCACCGGCGAGCAGCTGTTGCGCTCTGGCGTAGACTGCCTGCTTTTCAGCCTTCTCCGCGCGTATCAGGATCAGCTGGCTGTTCAGTTCCGACAGCTCCTGCTCACTCAAGAGCAGTCCGTCCGCATTGATCAGGTCGTTCTCGGAGCGAAATATTTCAACTGCGCGCTCCGCTGCGTCGAGAGACGCGCGCATGCCCTCAAGGCGGCGGGATAGCCAGTCCGCAGCACTCTTTGTTGCCTCGAACTTTGCCTCTAGTTGGTCCAGTGCGTATTCATCAGCAATTGTATTGGCGATTTCTGCAGCTCTTTCCGGGCTTTGTGACGTGTAGCCAATATTGATCGTTTGCGTCTGCGGGTTGGGGACAATAGACATCCCATCTCTAAAAGCCGACAAGACCGCTTCGCGCTTTAGCATAGCGAGCACTTCAGGGTCAGCTGGTTCATCTTCACCAGCGAACCAATTCAGCGGGTTTAGAAGAGAGGGCGTAGGAACTTCGGCGCCACCGAAGTCCGGTGCCTCCCATAGGTTCAGCCTTTCAGAAACGCGCTCCGCAATCGCTCGCGATCCAAGGATGGCGGTTTGCGCATTCGCTCTGGCCGCGCCTGCCCCCACGCCCGACACGACCGCTTCGATGTCGACAACCTGTGCCGACGACCCTTCGATCAGAACAGTGGCAACGGCCTCGTAGCGAGGGACTAGTTGGCTTGTGACAACCAGAGCACCAACGACAAAGAGGACGCCGACTGCGCCGATGACATATGCGCGGCGACGCAGAAACATCAGGATGCCGCGTACGTCAATCACACCAAAGTCAGGCTGCGCTTCAAATTGCCGACCCAGGCCTCTTTCGCTTCCTTGATCGGCAGCCGAAACTTCAGCATTCATCCGCAGTTTGCCTCATCTATTATCAGCAGATCACAACTAAATTGCATTCTGGCAACGCAGTCGGACCTCATGCGTTTTCCTATGTTCGAAGGCCGATGACTTGGCATTTCATTCTGACACAGGACCTGTCAGCGCAAAACCATACTCCTAGCGGGAACGGCGAAGTCTGCCTCCCGGAGCGCCGGAACTTGCCATCCAAATTTCCGTTAGATTTGAAGACGAAGCGCGACCCCGAAACGATTCCGGTCATAGTCGCGTCCAGCGACGTCCGAGTCGCGCTCTTCGTAACTGTAACCAGCCTTCAGGGACATGTTCCGATTGATGAGATACTCGGCACCGAAGTCGAATCCAAAAATATCTTCGTTGCGCGCAATGCCTTCATAGTCATTGTTCTCAAATGAAGCGCCCGTTGACACGATCACGTTGCGAAGAAGTTCATGGTCGACGGTGACATCAACATACTGCGCCAAAAAACCACCGCTGCCAGTTGTATCGGACTGTCGAACCTCTGAGCCAGCGCCAAAGCTGACCGTGGTCAGGGGAGTTACAAACCAAGACACATCAACATCAGCAGACAAGCCATCTACGTCTGTAAATGCTGCACTGTCATAGTCTTGCTCGAAGTAGCCAAGAACAATTTCGCCGGCCATCAACTTCGTGAGATCAAACGATGCGCCCGCTCCGACCCGGTAGCCATCAGAGTCACGGCTTGCTGCAACTGTCGGCGGTTCCTGGTCATAGTCGACTTCGTTTAATGCCCCCTCAACAAACAGATTGATGTCGGGATCCACATCGTACCCGAGACGTAGTCGGCCCTCTGCAAATGATCGGTCTCGCGCGTCATTGTCTACAATGCCGCCGCCAATTGCAGCAACGTCATCATAGTCAAGCTCACCCAGCGATCCTTCAAGCTCTGCGGTGAGACGGTTGAAGCGTTGGTTCAACTGCAAACCGGCATCCCACGAAGTGTATTCCGTTGGTTCAGCGGCAGCCGTTGGCGCCGTCGCCGTGCGAAGTTCCTCGTTAAGCTCCGCGTATGATGCGAACACTTCGACATCTGTCGAATTGCTGATGTCGATACGTCCATCAAGCCCTGTCGTTACGTCTGTGTAGTCGAGATCGGAGTCGGCTTCATGAAAAATCGAGTTTGCCAAAATACCGACATTTAGCTCATGGCGGCTCCATTGAGACTGCAGATTAAGTTCCGGGCGCACATTCAGCGTAAAGCTCTCAGTGGTGTTGGTATCCGCACGACCGATATTGTCATCATGGCCCAGGCCAATTTCGACAGAGGGAAAAAGAAGGAATGATCCTACCCTTACGCCCGCCGGGTCATAATCCGGACGTGCGCGGTCGAGAACCCCTTCACCACGGTTTTCGTCAGCCAGGGCCGAACCGGCGCACATTGCCGTCGCTGCAAGCAGCGGTACAAATATCTTTTTTGTGATTCCCATCGATTCTTTCCGTTTCCCTGCCGGGCGCGATGCCCTCGCAAACAATCTTTAAACTCGAGCCTCGGCTACCCCAAGTCTCGGCTTTCCCCACGCCCTGAGCCTTATATGGCCAAGGGCGCAAGGGCATCAGTCGGGGCTTTGTAAGCCACTGTCGGTGATCAAAAAGGCTCCGACACCCGCACCGGACAACACAGCGGCGGTCTGACCTGTCGTGGTCGTAAACGCCGTCTGAACAGCCGCAGGCGCCGCCGCGACTTCAGTCGCAACCGCTGTAGCTTCCGCAGCATCCGTCGTGGCCAGAGCCAAAACGGCCCGGCCAAGCCCAATCCCGACGCCCTCTAACTGCGTCGCTGATGCGCCACCCGTTGCCGCAAGGATGGTCGCGGCGGCGGCTGACGGGTCTTCAGCATTAGCTACCAGTTCGGCAACCTGAACGGCTATCTGCTCCACTGTCAGCGAGCTATCAGCAAGGATCGCTGCTATGTCAGCTGCTGTGTCCGCCCGAGCTGTGGTTGGCAGCGTCAAAGCACCCGCCATCACAAATGCCGCACCAAGCGCGGAAAGAAGGAATTTCCTGATCATGACGATCCCCTGTATTTGCATAACTGAGCCGGTGTTACGGCTCCCCCAACGCCAAACATTGGGCTCATAACTGTTAATCTCATGAGACTGAGTCAAAATTATCACAATGTAATGTCGAGACAACGAGAATCAGGTCGTTCTGAGCCATCTGAGGCCCAGTTCCAGGCCGATTTTGGTCAATAAGCCTTATGGTGGCAAATTGGTAACAATCCGTTAACCATACCCAACCCACTAGGTGAAGGGTTTGTTCCACCATCGTTGTCCGCGAAGGTAGGCGGACTCCCAGCCTGAGGGACGGCTTTTAAGCAAAGCAATTGAGGCAAGGCATAGCTGCCCTGCAGCCACAACTCGCCATACAAATCTAGGAGATGAAGCCTGGCCGATCAGAAAAACCGTTCTGGAACGCGAATAATATCGCCCGGATTGACCCGAAGGCGCTGATCTGCCGGATATTCAATCTCGCCGTCTTGAGCTGGGCGGGAGACAAACACCCGATCTGTGTCGGCACGATAAGTGTAGCCACCAGCCACCGCCACAGCGTTCAGCACCGTCATGCCGGCGGTATAGGGGAATTCCCCGGGCTCTTCGACCTCACCAACAATGTAGTAAGGACGGTAGTTGAGCACTTCGATATTGACCCGCGGGTCTGTCAGATAGCCGTCTCTCAGCTTCTCTGCGACGCTGGCCTCCAACGCCCGCAAGGTCAGACCCGCCGCACGGACTTCGCCAATTAGAGGAAGCGACACCGAGCCGGAACCATCCACATCGAATTCTCCGGACAAATCGTCCTCGCCAAAAACGATAAATCTAAGTTTATCGCCGGATCCAAGACGGTATTCCGCTGCTGGCGCGTTCTCGATTGACCCGCCGGACGGTGCTGGCCTCGGGCCCTCGCCGGCGCACGCTGAGGCCATCGCACCAAGGGCGACAACCCCGCACAAAACTGTAATTTTTCGGAAGACTTCCGCCAGTAGGGCCCGCGCACCGGTCATATCAATCACCTTTAACCTCATGTGGCACTTCTTCAAGCGCCTGTTCCTTTGATTGGAGCCAGCCAAGCTACTGGACATGGCCCAATTCAGCGCAGAATTGGCTCAAATCGGGACGATCTGAAGCAAATCTGCATGTTCCGCCTTGTTTCATGCAACTTTAGGCCCATGCCAGCGACGGACAAGAGGCAGGTGGCCAATTGCTGCACCGCACACAATTCCCGCTACATTAGAGCCTGCAGCATTTCTCTGTCAGACCCCTCCAGGACCAGTGCCGTCAGCACGTTCGTCATGTAGGCCCCGGTATCCACTCCAATTCTGTTCGATTTGAACTCCACCTGCTCCCTTGGCGTATGGCCGTGCACCACAATTTTTCCGAAGTTAGCATTTGAGCTGAGGAAATCATCGCGTATCCAAAGCAAATCCTGCTCAGACTGCCGTTCCAAGGCGATCCCCGGTCGGACGCCAGCATGGGCAAAAAAGTAATCACCAAAAACCTCAGAAGTCTGCAGTTTTTCGAGAAACTTGCGGTGAGCGTCAGGCAGGACCGCCTCAAAACGCTCCCGTGCTCGCTCAAACACCAGCGGATCATCACTCAAGGTGAGTTCCGTTACCCCGTAAGAGTGAAGTGTTTCGAGACCGCCATAATATTTCCAGGTTTTCGCGAATTGAGCATCTGCCAGAAACTGCAGCAACGCTTCCTCATGGTTCCCTTTCAGGTACACGGCTTCAAAGCCAGCCGGCGGACCTGCGATCAGCCTGTCCAGGACCTGACACGATTCCAGTCCGCGATCGACATAGTCACCGAGATAAATTAGGCAGTTTCTCGCCGCCTCTTTTGAGGCCGCGTCGCCTACAATCTTCTCAAGCAAAATTTCAAGCAAATCATCGCGGCCGTGAATATCGCCGATCGCATAAATTCGCATGCCGTCCGGCACGCGGGCGTTCTCCACCGACCCGCCATCCATCAGCGACCGAACCAGGGCTTTTAAATGTTGCAGCATTGTGTCGACTGTCTCGGCCTAAGGTCGGGGGTTGATAGGACTTTCGTCGCACATTCTGACGCTTGGTCTGTGATCAGAGGACACAGCTGTGCGCGCGAAAAACCATGCCAACATACAGATTACACCAGAACATATAAATCATGCGAAAGCGTCTCAGCCCGCTTAATGAGACAGGTTTTAGTGTTGACTAGAAAGGACGACTGCGCGAAGTGACCCTCATGCGCCATTTACCAAAATTCCTGCTATTCACTCGAGCCCTAGGCTCAGACGTTTTTCCGTCGCATATCTGGTCTAGTGTGCACCTTTGCCGACGCCATGACGCGGCAGAGGCGGCGGGCGAGGCTTGGCGTTTCGGGCAAATGAGACAACGACGTTAGGGACGTGACACATGAAGATCGCCATGATTGGCACCGGCTATGTAGGACTTGTGAGCGGCAGTTGTTTTGCTGATCTTGGACACACGGTGGTCTGTGTCGATAATGACAGCGCAAAACTGGACCGACTCCATCGCGGAGAAATCCCGATTTATGAGCCCGGCCTTGAAGAACTCGTCAAAAAGAATGTGACGACCGGACGCCTCAGCTTCAGTTCATGGGCCGACGCAAATATTGGCGATCAGGACGCTATTTTTATCGCTGTCGGAACCCCCCCCAGCGAGACAGATGGCAGTGCTGATTTGAGCGCTGTCTATGCGGTCGCTGCCGAACTCGCGCCTAAGCTCTCGGGCTACACAACGGTCGTCAACAAATCCACGGTGCCCGTCGGCACGGGCGACGAAGTCGAAAAGATCATCAAGACAACCAACCCGGAGGCCGACTTCGATGTGGCGTCGAACCCGGAATTTCTTCGGGAAGGCTCAGCGATCGACGACTTCATGAAGCCTGACCGTGTTGTTGTCGGTACTGACTCCGAACGCGCACGGGACCTCATGCGATCCATCTATCGGCCACTCATTCTCAACGAAACACCCGTCCTGATCACCGGGCGAACGACCGCCGAGATCATCAAGTACGCCAATAATGCTTTCCTTGCGACCAAGGTCACCTTTATCAACGAGATCTCCGATATTTGCGAAGCCGCCGGCGCGGATGTGCAGGATGTCTCGAAAGGAATCGGTCTGGATTCCCGTATTGGACAAAAGTTTCTGCAGGCCGGCGCCGGTTTTGGTGGTTCCTGTTTCCCCAAAGATGCACTCGCATTGACGGACACGGCCCGCAAATTCGGCCGCCCCACCCAAATTGTAGAATCGGTGATCGAGGCCAATAGCGAACGTAAACGGCGCATGGCTGACAAAATCATCGCGGCGTGCGGCGGAGATGTCAGCGGCAAAACACTTGCCGTGCTGGGCGTCACATTCAAACCGAACACGGATGACATGCGCGACGCGCCCAGCCTCGACATCATTCCCTTGCTTCAAAAAGCAGGTGCCAACATCAGAGCCTTCGACCCAGAGGGAATGCAGCAGGCAAAAGGGATGCTTCCAGGTGTCGAGTGGGGCAGCGACAGTTATGAGGTCATGGACGGCGCTGCGGCGTTGCTCATTCTAACAGAGTGGAATGCCTTCCGTATGCTCGACATAAGCCGGGTCAAATCCCTGCTGACGGAACCCCTCATTATCGACCTGCGCAACATATATACGCTCTCAGAAATGGAGCAGGCGGATGTTACATATCATTCGGTCGGTCGTCCGCCCGTGGGCGTGACCTAACACGCCACAGTGCAACAGCAGCAGGCCGCAGACTAGTGGCCGCCGCCGAGTATGCCGGTTCTGACCGAATAATCGACGGCAAGGGCGTAGTCTGGATCGTCATCTGAATCGATCATGAGCTGGCCGGCGCGTTGTAAAAGCCTGTGGCAATCATGGGACAGATGTCGCAGCTGCAACGTTTTGTTCCGCGCCTGATACTTCGCAGCAAGTGCCTCAATGGCCTGAAGCGCAGATTGGTCGACCACGCGGCTGTCAAGGAAGTCCACAATCACCACATCCGGATCTTCTTCGGGATGAAAGAGCTCCAGGAATCCGTCTGTCGACCCGAAGAAAAGCGGGCCCTCGATCTGATATACGCGGGCACCCTCTTCATTGGTGTCAACGAACGCCCGGATCCGGGATGCATTGTTCCAAGCATAGGCGAGTGCGGACACAATCACCCCAACGACCACTGCAATAGCCAGATCACTCATCACCGTTACGACGGTCACAAGAAGGATGACGATGGTGTCGGTGAGCGGGATGCGTCGCACGATTCGCAACGACTGCCATGCGAAGGTCCCGATCACCACCATGAACATCACGCCGACCAGCGCCGCCAACGGGATTTGTTCGATCAGACTTGACGCGACCAGGATGAAGGCAAGCAGGAAGAGGGCAGCCGACGTTCCCGATAGACGCGTCCGGCCTCCAGACTTCACATTGATCATGGACTGTCCGATCATTGCGCACCCACCCATGCCACCGAAAAAGCCGGTCACAACATTTGCGGTTCCCTGTGCGATACATTCCTGGGACGCGCCACCGCGTTTGCCGGTCATTTCTCCGACAAGGTTGAGCGTGAGCAGGCTTTCGATAAGTCCTATCGCCGCCAGGATCAGCGCATAGGGAAAAATAATCTCGAGTGTTTCCAGGGTGAGCGGTGCAAGTGGCACATGGAACTCGGGCAATCCTCCCTGGATTGAGGCAAGATCACCGACGCGTGGTACATCAATTCCGGTGACAATCACCAAGACGGCCACAATGCCGATGCCCGCCAGGGGCGCGGGGACGGCGGTTGTGAGTTTCGGCATGACCCAGATGATGGCCATCGTGAGCACCACGAGGGCCAACATCATCACTAGTGGCATGCCGGTCATCCATGTCCTGACGCCTTCAGCGTCCGTCACTTGGAATTGGGTCAGTTGCGCCAGGAAGATGACAATCGCGAGTCCGTTCACAAAGCCCAACATGACCGGATGGGGCACAAGGCGGATGAATTTGCCGAGGCGAAAGACGCCGGCGAGAACCTGCAGGATCCCCATGAGGACGACGGTCGCAAATAGATATTCTACGCCATGGGTTGCAACCAGAGACACCATGACCACTGCCAGCGCGCCGGTCGCCCCTGAAATCATCCCAGGACGGCCTCCAACAAGCGCAGTGATGAGGCCTACAATGAATGCTGCATAAAGGCCCACCAGCGGATGAACGCCCGCTACAAATGCAAAGGCGACAGCTTCCGGCACCAACGCCAAAGCGACTGTTAGTCCTGACAGGATTTCGGTTTTCAGAACTGTCGGTGAAAAGGCGGGAAGGTCACGGCCCTTCCATTCGGCAATAGAAAGGTGGTCGGCAAAAGCCGCAAAAGTTGACTTGATCACGATAGGGGGAGGCCCGGCTTGGGAAGAACGCTACTGGTGAGGGCACTTCATACGCGACCAATTGCTGCGCCGCAACAAAATCCCGCCGGATCATAGGGATTTAGGCTCAGCCCGAGATTACGGACCTGAAAGTCAGAGAAATCCGCCGTTTTCTGGGTGTTCGGACCCCCTTCAAGATGTCCGATTTGCGCGGAGGAATTCCATGACGCCATTCATATCGGGCCGCCCCGGTGAGCATGAGCAGGCTGAGAGGCGGCAAGAGGACCTCTGATTTTTCCGCCGTCGCCGCATTCTCAAACCGCATCAACACCGCGCCACCAAGTGACAGTGATGCGATTGTCGGTCCGAAACAAGGCACGCAATCGATGTGTGGGGCGATACCCTGTCCGGGCTGATACTCGTTCACGATGACCTGATCAGGCGGCTCTTCAAAATGCCCTGCATCGCAAAGCGCGCCCACTTCTGGCGCCAACCAGTCGGGCAGTGGTCCTAGTCTGTCATCCGCCGTGACCCGCCGCGCCTGGTAGTCATATCGCCATCCATAGTGCTGAACACGGCGGCGCAAATCCTGCTTCCAATCTTGATTGTCGGTGATTGAGATCAGCTCAGCAGCCCGCTCCGCGCTGACGAACCCTTCTGTCAAACCGGCACCAGGTGGAAAATCTCCCATTTGCACCTGCCCTAGGTCTCTAACAGAGCCGTGACTCAAGACCCTGGAACGCAATGGTTTCGGACCGCGTTAGCGCCTCGACCGTCGTCGCCGTTGTTGCTCAATCGGGGCCGTTCAATTTCAAGTGCCCAGATCCACTTCCAGCTTTGAAATCGCGTTCACAAAATTGTTCGGTGCCTGCGCCCAATTGCCGGTGAACTTTATGTTCGGGAACCGCGAGAGGATTTTCTCGTAGGCCACTTCCAGCTGCATGTTGGCAACACGTTGCCCCAGACAGACGTGGGGCCCAGCGCCAAATGACAGATGGTCGCCGGCATTTGTCCTTTCAATATCGAACTGGTCTGGATTCTCGATAACGGACGGATCTCTGTTTGCGGCCCCGTAATACATGATGACCTTCTCGCCCTCAGACATTTGCTGACCGGCGATCTCGGTGTCGGCCAACAGCGTCCGGCGCATAAAGATCACAGGCGATACCATGCGGATCGCTTCGGGCACCATCTGCTTGATCTTTGACGGGTCTTCCAGCAGCTTCTGTTTTTGATCCGGAAACTCTGTCAGCAGGCGCATGGTTCCAGACAGGGAATTTCGGGTCGTGTCGTTCCCAGCGAAGATGATCAGCAACCAGGCCCCATCCAGAAACTCTTGCGACAGGGGCTCGCCGTCGATCTCCGCCTGAGCGATAGCGGTGAGCAGATCGTTGCGGGGATTGGCCCGGCGGTCTTGCAGCACGCGTTCGCCATACCGGAACATCTGACGGACATTCCAAAGGAACTTTGCAAGGAACACGTAACTGATTTTGCGTCCCGCCGCCTGCTCCGTGATCATGTGGGATGCAAGCTCAAGGTAATGCATCCAGCGCACAATTTTGGGCCTATCCTTTTCGTCAACACCAAGCATTTCACACAGTGTGAAGAGCGGTAGCTGTTCGGAGAAATTTTTCACCATGTCGACGACCGGGCCCTTGCGCTCCATCTCGTCCAGCAATTCATCAACTTTCACTTCGACCTTTTTGCGCAGTTCCGCAATGTAGTCGGGTGTGAAGAAAGAGCGATGCTGCATCCGAAGGGGGATGTGGTAGGGGCGGTCCAGGCTGATCAGCGTATTAAGTGCTGCGCCTGCAAGACGTTCGTGACCGCTGCCCCTCTCCGCGGTCGCCATGTTGATCCCGCCGCGTTGTGACGAAAAAATGTCGGGATTAAGCTCGATCCGCTTCACATCATCATAGCGGGTGATGGCCCAGTAACCCGCCGCCATGGGCACAGGCGTCCACGCCGCCGGCGCTTCGTCTCTCAGTCTTTTGTAATAGTCAAAAGGTTGGCCGGATGTGAAAGCGTTGTTGTCGGCCAGATCAAACCCTTCAGGCGTCTTGTAGACTGGGGCATGGCTCGGCCCTGCATCGGGGATGTCGACCAGGGCAGTTTCGCTTACCGGCTGAAGCATTTTTCAATCTCTCCGTTTGAATGCGAAGAGAAAAGTACATCGGTTGGCGTTAGCGTCAATATCAAGCTTGCGCGCTCAAATTTTCCGCAGGGGAGGTCTGGACCTAGAATCTCTTGGACACAAATATCCCGAATCCATTTTCGAAGTTAGCGGACACCGATAGGTCGGGGTCATACTTGTCGGTCGTAAAATAGACGAATGTTTCCGCAATCACGGCGCTCGCAAGCACGTCTTCCCAGTGGTGGCGATCCGCCGCCACGCGTCCGTAGGCCGTGACGCCTGCAGCCAGGTAGGGAATCGCAGACCCGCGCCAACACTGCCACTCAAGTTTGTAACACCCGTATCTCTTCTGCACATGCGCAGCCGCAAACCAGGCTTTTGCAACATGTCCTGACGGGAATGAGTTTTGTCCGTCGCCGGGTTTGTAGTTGGGTCGTTTGGCGTCGATTTCATTCTTGAGCAGTTCGGTCGTGCCCAGCGTCAACGCGCCAGCAAGTGTCAGTTGCACCAGACCTTCCAGGTCTTCCTGGTACGCTGTTTCTGCAAGGGCAAAACCTAAGGGCACATATTGCGCAACATCCGTCACCTCTGCCCAAGATTCGCTACCAGCACGCGCGTCGATTGAGCTCACGAGCGACACGGCGAATGCCAGTGCCATCACCCGCGTGGTCGTCAAGATCTTCATGGATTCCCCTACCCATACCATTCCCCAGAAGGAAGACTAATCCAAAAGCCCCCCACATTCGAGCATCCAGACACAAAAAAGGGAGCGACAACGCGCTCCCTCAAAAAACTTGCTGCATTGGGGGTTTAAAGGATCTTCAGATCCACTGCAGAGCTTTTCCCATTCCGTCCGGTCTCAAGCTCGTATGAAATCTTCTGATTTTCATCAAGCCCAGCGAGTCCAGCACGCTCAACCGCGGAAATGTGTACGAAAACATCCTGGCCGCCATCTTCCGGCTGGATGAAACCATACCCTTTTGTTGGGTTGAACCATTTGACTGTACCAGTCGCCATCTCATTCTCCTGTGCGGCGCTGTCGCGCCGGTCTTCAATCTCACACGAGCCCCGTGTGTAGGGTATCAAATCGTTTTTGGAAACGCCGCATAGCCCTTCTTGAGGCAAGGCCGGGAGCCGTCACAATGCTCCAAGAAAAATTCGATGCGAATAAAATGGGGGCTCCTGTCACCATTGGCAAGAAAAAGAGTCCGGATCGCGGTGAAATTCAGCCGTGCGGTCATCCGGTTTCGCAAATGCGAAATCTATTTATCGACTTGCCCGCTTCTGCGCGTCCGCCTTTTGGTCTTCATAAAGCGCTGAGATGACATCCATAAACACGCCGCGGCCAGCCGCGAAATAAGGCGCAACATGGCTGAGCACATGGTAGACGCCACCATGAATAATGTCTGGTCCGGAAGCATTAGGATGTCGGACCGCTTCAAAATTCAACCAATAGGTCAGTAGCATTGTAAGACGGGTGCTGACCTGTTCCGCCTCACCCTCTCTTATGTCCAGGACATTTCTTTCGGCCAGACTATTGAGCAATGCTTCGCAGGTCGCCTGCTTGCGTTCCAAAAGATCGTCAAAGCGCGCATTGAGTTGAGGGTAGCGTGTTAGCAGGTCGGTGAGATTTCGGTAAAAGAACCGAAAGTCAAAGATCTCTTCAAACACAATGTAAAAATAGAGCCAATTGTCTTCCGCTCTAAGTGGACTTTCCACTGGGGCCGTCAGAACAATCCGCATCTCTTCTTCAAACGCATCATAAAGCGAGGTGATGAGCGCGTCCTTGCCTTTGAAATGGTAGTAGAGATTGCCCGGCGAGATATCGACCTGATTGGCGATATCGACCGTCGACACATTTGTCTCCCCTTCCTCATTGAAGAGTTCAAGACTTGCTTTGAGGATACGTTCCCGAGTCTTCATCGCGGGCACCAACCGTTATTTTTTCGCTGCCGGTTTCTTTTTCGCCGTGGTCCTTTTTCGGGCCGTCGCAGTTTTTTTCTTCGCCGCAGGTTTCTTTTTTGTTGTCGCTTTTTTGGCTGCCGGTTTAGAGACCGGGTCGTTTAGTTGCTCAAGGACCTGGTCCAGTTTGGCGTTGAGCGCAGCAACATCGGCTGTGAGCTTGTCGACTTTCTCTTCAAAGCCGCTTCCAGAGGGTGCCAGCCCCAACATGTCTCGCATCCGAGACAAACGGTCCTCCAATGAAAGCGACATGTCAGCGCCCCGGCGCAAGCCCTCTGCCCTCATGTCAGCGCTGATCTTGCCTAGGGCGCCCATGTTTTTTTCGAGATCGCTGCCACGGGAGACCAATTCCTCGAAGAACTTGGATGTATCCTGGCTGACCTGCGCGACGCGCCGGGTCACTTCCTGCTGCGTTTCATCAACAGCCTGACCATAGGCGCCCACGCCTGCGAGCCAAATCTGGCGCGCGAGGTCGCTTGCTTTGTCGACGGGTGATTTTGCTTTTGCCGATTTACGGCCGCTGGAAGACTTGTCTGGCATCTGTTCCCCCATTCCGCCTCGTGATTGAGGCCTTCAATTAGTCTAGGACAATTAGACTGCGCTTGAGGGTTTGCCGCCAGCAGAAACTCACATCGTGAGCAGATTCAGGGTCACAAAATGCACGAACGGCGCCGTGGTAAACCACGACGCCGCTCGGCTACGCTCGCAAAGCTTGTTACGCAGCTTTACGGGCCGGGGTCTTGCGTGCTTTAGGCTTAGCAGCTGCTTTGCGGCTAAGGGCGTTGACTTTTTTCGTCAGCGCTTCGACTTCGGTTTCCAGCTCACGAACGCGCGTGGACTTGAACTGCGGGAACTGGAGAAGCTCAGGCATCTCTGGGAGTTCAGGCATTTCAGGGAACTTTGGAAGCTCAGGAAGGGCGTCGCGAAGCTTCTGGATACGCTCTTCAACAGTGCCGCTTGTGTCGATGCGAACGTCTTTCAGAGCTTTGCGGGTTTCTGTTTCAACAACCGTGCCGCGATCAACAAGTTCGTCAAAAAGCTTGTTGGCTTCTGTACGAGCAGTTTCGGCGCGTTCCATAGTCTCATCATAGATGCGGCCATAGAAACCGAGGCCTGCCAGCCAAATGTCACGAGCAAGCGGGAGCTTTGCTTCAGGGGCTGCTTTCTTCGTCGTCTTACGTGTCTTCGTCGCCATGATCTTTCTCCTAGATTCCGGTCTTTTAGGTCTCTTGCTGCGGGCCCGGCTGGTTGGGGAAACTGACTGGCTGGGTCCCTCGTTGGCTGTGTGTTTAGGACCAGATGTCTAGAAAGCGCATACTAATCGGCGCACAATCAAATAAATCGTTGATTTTCAAATACTTAAAGGCGATACCCCTAAGGGGGCCATGGTCGTGGCCGGAGGGAACAATCGTCCATAGGATGCATCTTCCCTGATTTGTTAAGGAGGAGCGTGCCCGTGACCAGTGCCTATGAAGAACAGATCACCCATGAACAGCCTGGCGGTCACCTAACGGTCACCGGCGAAAAGCCCACCGGCAAGTCCGGCATGTTCGGCTGGTTCATCTATGACTGGGCACTCAATCCCTATTTCATCCTGATCAATATCTTTGTTTTTGCGCCCTATTTCTCCAGTGAAGTTGTCGGGGACGATGTTCGCGGCCAGGCCATTTGGGGCTATGTGCAGGCAACAGCCGGTGTGTCGATCGCCCTCTTGAGCCCTTTCTTTGGCTCGTTGGCGGATGCCGCGGGGCCTCGTAAACCCGGCATCTTCGTCTTCACGGTGTTCGCCTTCCTTGGCATGTCGGTTTTGTGGTTTGCCGCGCCGGGCGACCCCAATTCGATCTTGCTGGTGATTGTGGGGGTTGTGATTGCCGCCACGAGCCTCGAATTTGCGATTGTCTATCACAACGCAATGCTCCCTGCGCTGGTGTCCAAGAAGCGCATAGGGGCTCTGTCCGCGGTTGGTTACGCAGTCGGGTCTGTTGGTGCCATTCTGTCCTTTGCGGTGTGGCTGCTCATGTTTGGCCTGCCCGACATACCCTGGTTCGGCATCGACAAAACTGTCAGCGAGCATAATCGCGTTGTAGGGCCACTCTCCGCCCTTTGGCTGCTTGTCTTCGCGCTTCCGTTCTTTTTCATGACCCCTGATCAACCGCGTACGGGGCTGAACCGCACGGAGGCCGCCAAAAAGGGTGTGGCCATGGTGATCGGCACCATCAAGAAGCTGCCGCACTACAAGAACATAGCAACCTACCTGCTCGCGCGGATGGTCTATTATGATGGCCAGGCCGCCGTATTCATCTTCACCGGCGTCTATGCCAAAGGTGTCTTCGACTGGCCAACTACCCAGATCGGTTTTTACGGCCTCATCATTATCGTCATGCAGGTACCATTCACTCTGCTCGGCGGCCTGGTGGACGATTATCTGGGGTCCAAAAAGACCATTATCGGAGCTGTTTCCTGTTTCGCGATCGGTCTCATGCTGCTTGTTGGCACGACGACGGACACTGCTGCCTTTGTTCTCTCTGTAAGCATGGAGCCGATTGTCGCAACGACGGTCTTTGGCGAAGCTCTGAACGGCATGGGATTTGATACAAGCGCTGAACGCTGGTTCCTGTTCCTTGCGACCGCGACCGGGGTCTTCGCTGGGCCGTCCTTGTCTTCAAGTCGCACCATGCTGGCGCGCATTGCACCACCTGCAATGATGGCGGAGTTCTACGGTCTCTACGCACTCTGCGGCAAAGCCACCAGCTTCCTGGCACCGCTGACCGTTGCCATTGTGACGCAAGTCACCAACAGCCAGCGGGTTGGACTCGGCAGCGTGGTCATCTTCCTCATCGTCGGACTGTTGCTGATGATCTTCGTGAAGGAAGAGCAATCAACAGCTCACGAGCATTAGGCCCGGATCACGCTGGCAGGGCCTTCGCTCTCTCCAGCCCATCGCCCAGAGTGCGCGCCGCCAGGAAGAAGTGCAGCGATCCCCAAACGCCGAGTGGCGTCATGGCCAGCAATGCATAGCGAAGGGACTCGACGCCATAAGTGGGTTCGAAAAGGTCACTGACAAAACCGACGACCCAGGGTCCAAGACCCAATCCGATAATATTCAAAATGAAGAGAAGCACGGCTGAGGCGGCTGCCCGCATTTTGAGCCGTGCCAGCCCTTGTGTCATTGCGAGGCTTGGACCGAGGTACAACGCCCCCGCCGTCGCCGGGATAATGAATAGAGCTAAAGTCCAGGTCGCGTCTTCAGCCAGGTAGACACTAAAACCGAATGGGAAAGCCAAGACACCCGCGATAGCCACAACCCACATGTACCAGCGCACGTCTTTCTGTCCGAGACGGTCAGCCAGAACTCCAGCGCCGAAAGTGCCAATCCCCCCGGCAATACCAATAATTGTTGCCAACCAAACACCAATCTCCAGAGAATCCATTCCATGGCTGCGCTCAAGAAATGCCGGTAGCCAATAAACGGCACCATAGCCCACGAAAGACACGAGGGTTGCTCCTGCTGCGATGTGACGGAAAGACGCTTGCGTAAACAAAAAGCCCATGACCTGAAAAAAATTGGGCGCGTCTTCCTGCTCTCCGCCGGATGTGCGGTTTTCTGAATGCCCTCTGGGCGGCTCTTTCAAGGTGAAGTGAACGAGTAAAGCCATGAGCAACCCTGGCAAACCGACCACTAGGAAAGCTGCTCGCCAGCCATAATATTGTGTGACAACTCCGCCAACGAGAAAGCCAACAAATATCCCTAAATTGACGCCCAGCGAAAAGATGGCGAGGGCTGTAGCCCGTGTCTTGGGTTCGAAGAGGTCCGCAATCATGGAGTGGGATGGCGGGCTGGAGCCGGCTTCCCCCACGCCAACCAGAATGCGCGCCACCATCAATTGCCAAAAGCTAGTTACCAACCCGCAAACAGCTGTCATGCCTGAGAAGATGGTCATGGAGGCGGTGATGACGTTTCGTCGATTTGTCCGATCCGCCAACATGGCAATTGGTATTCCGAGGGTCGCGTAGAAAATGCCGAAGGTCATTGCGAGGAGACCTAGTTGCGAGTCGGTCAACGACAGTTCAATTTTGATCGGCTGCAGCAAGATTGAAAGGATCTGCCGATCGACATAATTCATGGTGTAGACAACGGTCAGAATGCCAAGGGCGTAGCGACGATAGGCTGGCGTGATGAAGCTGCCTGATGAACTCTCAGCACTGGTCGTGTCTGCCATGATTTCCCCCACAATTCGAAGGGTTATGTCCCTTCCGGCTCTGGCAACCTAACAGGGCTTTGTACGATCCGGAAGCAAGCAAAGAAAAAGGCCGCTCACAAGAAGCGGCCTCTTCAAGATCAATAATGTCTCGGGATCACCATTCGATCCGTTCGATATTGTCGAAGGAGATTTCCGAGCCGTCCGCGAAGGTGATGGTCCCAGACGCATCTTCAGAGAGGTCATATGAGCTCATGTCGCTGCTCTCAATTGAGCCGTCATCCAGCTCGAGTGTCCAATCCATGGTCACAGCACCGCCACCGTTGCCCTGCAACTGGATGGTATCGGTCCAGCTGGACCCACTGCCGCCGTCAGCATAGTCGCTATCGCCATTGCCGGATTCAAAGATGAAGAGGTCAGATCCGTCTTCGCCTTCCATCTCATCGTCTCCAGCGCCGCCGAAGAGGACGTCTTCGCCTTTGCCGCCTTTGAGCTCGTCGTCGCCGGTGCCGCCCACAAGGATGTCGTCGCCCTCTTTGCCTTCGAGCTTGTCGTCACCGGAACCGCCATAGAGCGAGTCGTCACCCTCCTCGCCATTGAGTTTGTCATCACCGCCGCGGCCATAGAGCGTGTCATTGCCGTCATCGCCCTTGAGCTCGCCTTTGGTGTTGTCGTCGACAAGCGTGTCATTGCCACCCTTGCCTTCGATCTTGTTGTCACTGTCCGACCCATTATAGACAATGACATCGTCACCAGACGACCCATCGTAGTCGTCGTCAGTGGTGTAGGTCGCACCCGACAGGGTTGGCATCGCATCGCCTGGATCGCTGATGTCGTAGAGCGGCGTGTGGGAGCCATTTGCGACCACGCTAATGTCATCGACTGAGAAAGTCTCAGAGCCAGACGTTGTTTTCGCTTCGAACTCAATAACGAGGGTCGAGCCAGTTCCGATATCCTGGAAATTGTAGGCATCCTGAATTCCGGAGTCACCATCCTGCGACATGATCTCCGTCCGCACGCCATCAATGATCGCAAACGCTTTAAACGTGTCGTGCCAATCGCCACTTTCCTCCAGCGAGCCGGTTTCAGAGAGGCGGAAGCTCAAATCGATCTCTGACTGACCGGAGATGTCAATGGTTTCGCTGGTCCAGACAACCCTAGAGGTGGTGTCGTCCTCTTCATCCGTTACCTGGCCAAACTCATAAGCGCCACTTTCCACGCCGTGGTTGCCGGTCATGTCGGAACCCGCATCCGTCGCACTCCAGGCGCTGGACCCAGAATCTGATGTCGTGCCGTTTGAGAGACCAGAGAAGTCTTCGCTCCAGAGCTCTATCGGCGCGTCCGCGATATCACCCACATTGACGGTGAAGGTTTCTGCATAGCTCGCGCCAGCCGCATCTGTTGTGGTCACCTCAACAGCTACCGTGGTCTCTGTCTCATAGTCGAGTGAGACGCCGTCTTTGAGTTTCAACTGGCCGCCAACTACTTCGAAGCGCGTATCGTCAACCGTGTAGGTGTGGCTGTCGCCCGTGTCTGCATCGGTTGTTGTCAGATTGCCGATGACCGCACCCGCCGCGTTTTCATCGACGGAGTTGTTGGACAGGGAAAGATCCGAAGGTCCGTCATTAACACTCACGACATTAACTTCGATCTGCACCGTATCCGACGCAGTCGAAGCGTTTGACCCTTCCGTCGCCGTGGCAGTCACAGATAGGTTGAAGGTGCCATTGTAGTTAGCTGCTGGCGTCACTTCGAGCGCGGACAGATCCCAGCCGGAAACATCCACACTTGTCGTGCCGCCGCTGGCTGTGAACGTGTTCGAGCCGTCTGACAGCGTAGCCCCGTCAGGAATATTGCCGACAGTCAGCGCCAGTGTTTCAGAGCCATCGGTATCGCCCAAGCTTGCGGAAATGTCCGGCAGGCTGATCGTGCCGTCCTCAGAGCCACTCACGACCGTGCCGTCAGTGGTTTCAGTGAGCTTGATATTGTCGAGACGCATGCCGCGGCCATAGTCAATATCTGTGCCGGCTTCGCGGAACTGTAGCTTGGACGGATCACCGTCACCGGTCATGGTGTATTCGAAGCTCTGCCACACATTGTCGCTGTTGCTGGATCCATCGAGAGAAATGGTGTCCACCACGACGCCGTCCCAGACAACCTCAATCCTGTTGACCGAGGCGTCATAGCCAGGACGCGGTGACAGATCGAAGGTGAGCGTATAGGTTGCCCCGTCAATCGTGTCGACGGTTTGATGAATGTCGGTTGCGTCGTCGTAATTGTCGATCGCATCGTCATTCAACTCAACATACTTATCTCCGTCGGATGCTGAGTCTGTGTTTACCGCTTCGCTCCACACTTCGATCGCATCACTGTCCGTGCTCCAGCCATCCGCGGTGCTAACAAAAGCAGCTGGCGCAGACTCAAAGCTTGAATCAATGATCGTCGTCGTTGTCGACGCAAGCGACACGGTCGGCGTGTCCGCGACCGCCGTGATGTCGAGCGTGGCTGTTGCGCTGTCGCTCGCCTCGCCGTCCGTCACGGTGAAGGAGAAGGGAACATTGTCAGCGCTTACATCATTAGCAGGCGTGAACGTCCAGGATCCATCGCCATTGTCGCTGAGCGACCCGTATTGCGCGTCAACAGACAGCGAGCTTACGCTCATCGAGTCGCCATCATCCACATCGCTGGAGTTGGCAAGCAGTTGAGCGCTCGTGATTACGACCGAGGTGTCTTCATTGGTCGCGCCCAGATCAACGCCAGCCGCGCTTGGACCTTCGTTTACGTCGCCGACGGCAATGGTGAAGGTCTCGGAGTAAGTCGCCCCAGAGCTGTCCGTCGTGGTGACCTCAACGGCCACAGACGATTCCGTCTCATGATCGAGGGACACACCATCCTTGAGCTTCAGGTCGCCGCCCACAACTTCGAAGCGGGCGTCGTCGACGGAGTAAGAGTGGGTATCGCCATCGTCCACATCTGTCGTGCTCAACGAGCCAACAACCGCGCCAGCTGCATTCTCGTCCACAGACGCATTGCTGAGGGAGATGTCAGACGGACCCTCATTCACATCGCCAACGGCAATGGTGAAGGTCTCTGAATATGTCGCACCAGAGCTGTCTGTGGTCGTGACTTCGACCGCGACAGAGCTTTCGGACTCGTGGTTCAGGCTCACACCATCTTTGAGCTTCAGATCGCCACCGACCACTTCGAAGCGGGCATCGTCCACGCTGTAGCTATGCGTATCACCATCATCGACATCGGAGGTTGAGAGGGAACCAACAACCGCGCCGGCGCTGTTCTCATCAACAGACGCATTGGAGAGCGAGATGTCCGACGGACCCTCGTTCACATCGCCAACAGCAATGGTGAAGGTCTCGGAATAAGTCGCACCGGAGCTGTCTGTGGTCGTCACTTCGACGGCGACCGAGGACTCGGCTTCGTGGTTCAGGCTCACGCCGTCCTTGAGCTTCAGATCGCCGCCCACAATTTCGAAGCGCGCATCATCAACTGTGTAAGAGTGTGTGTCACCATCGTCCACATCTGTGGTGCTCAGCGAACCAACGACCGCGCCGGCACTGTTTTCATCAACAGAGAGGTTATCCAGCGCAATATCGCTCGGGCCTTCGTTCACATCACCAACGGCGATATTGAAAGTCTCGGAGTAGGTCGCGCCAGACGCATCGGTCGTCGTCACTTCGACCGCGACAGAGGACTCGGCTTCGTGGTTCAGGGAGACACCGTCTTTGAGCTTAAGGTCGCCGCCCACAACTTCGAAGCGCGCGTCGTCGACTGAGTATGAGTGTGTATCGCCATCATCGACATCAGTTGTCGACAGGCTACCCACCACTGCACCCGCACTGTTCTCGTCAACAGTCGCATTGCTGAGAGAGATATCGCTCGGACCTTCGTTCACATCGCCGACGGCAATATTGAAGGTCTCGGAGTAGGTGGCACCAGAACTGTCTGTGGTCGTGACTTCGACCGCGACAGACGATTCCGTCTCATGATCGAGGGACACACCGTCTTTGAGCTTCAGATCACCGCCCACAACCTCAAAGCGGGCATCGTCAACTGTGTAAGAGTGGGTGTCGCCATCGTCGACGTCCGTCGTCGACAAGCTGCCAACAACCGCGCCGGTACTGTTCTCATCAACCGACGCATTGGAGAGCGAGATATCTGATGGGCCTTCGTTCACATCGCCAACGGCGATGGTGAAGGTCTCTGAGTAAGTCGCACCAGAGCTGTCTGTGGTTGTGACCTCTACAGCCACAGAGGATTCCGTCTCATGATCCAGAGACACACCGTCTTTAAGCTTCAGATCACCGCCCACAACCTCAAAGCGTGCATCGTCAACTGTGTACGTGTGGCTATCGCCATCATCCACATCTGTGGTCGACAGGCTGCCAACCACCGCACCGGCGGCGTTCTCATCAACGCTTGTGTTCGACAGGCTGATGTCCGACGGACCCTCGTTTACATCACCAACGGCAATATTGAAGGTCTCGGAGTAGGTTGCCCCAGACGCATCTGTGGTCGTGACCTCAACGGCCACCGAAGACTCGGCTTCGTGGTTCAGGCTCACGCCATCTTTAAGCTTCAGATCGCCGCCCACAACTTCGAACCGAGCATCATCAACAGAGTATGAGTGCGTGTCGCCATCGTCCACGTCTGTCGTCGACAGGCTGCCAACAACAGCACCGGCGGCATTCTCATCAACAGACGCATTGCTGAGGGAGATATCGCTCGGACCCTCATTCACATCACCAACGGCGATGGTGAAGGTCTCTGAGTAAGTCGCACCGGAGCTGTCTGTGGTCGTCACTTCGACAGCAACGGAGCTCTCAGTTTCGTGGTTAAGGCTCACGCCATCCTTGAGCTTCAGATCGCCACCGACCACTTCGAACCGGGCATCATCAACAGAGTATGAGTGGGTGTCGCCATCATCGACATCCGTGGTGCTGAGAGACCCAACAACCGCACCGGCGGCATTCTCGTCGACCGAGTGGTTGTCGAGGGTAATGTCGGACGGACCCTCGTTCACATCGCCGACGGCAATATTGAAGGTCTCGGAATAGGTAGCCCCAGACGCATCGGTCGTGGTGACCTCAACGGCCACGGAGCTCTCAGCTTCGTGGTTCAGGCTCACGCCATCTTTGAGCTTCAGATCGCCGCCCACAACTTCGAAGCGGGCATCGTCAACTGTGTAGGAATGAGTATCGCCATCGTCGACGTCCATCGTCGACAGGCTGCCGACCACGGCACCAGCGGCATTCTCATCGACAGAGAGGTTGTCGAGCGTAATGTCGGACGGTCCCTCGTTCACATCGCCGACGGCAATGGTGAAGGTCTCGGAGTAGGTGGCACCAGAACTGTCTGTGGTCGTCACTTCGACTGCCACAGAGGACTCGGACTCGTGGTTCAGGCTCACGCCATCCTTGAGTTTCAGATCCCCACCGACGATCTCAAAGCGGGCGTCGTCCACGCTGTATGTATGCGTGTCGCCGTCATCGACATCCGTCGTCGACAGCCTGCCGACCACCGCACCCGCTGCATTCTCATCGACAGATGCATTGGAGAGCGAGATGTCGCTCGGACCTTCGTTCACATCGCCAACAGCAATGGTAAAGGTCTCGGAGTAAGTGGCACCGGAGCTGTCTGTCGTGGTCACTTCCACAGCGACAGAGGACTCGGACTCGTGGTTCAGGCTCACGCCATCCTTGAGTTTCAGATCCCCACCGACGATCTCAAAGCGGGCGTCGTCCACGCTGTATGTATGCGTGTCGCCATCATCCACATCTGTGGTCGACAGGCTGCCAACAACCGCACCGGCACTGTTCTCGTCAACAGAGAGGTTATCGAGCGCAATATCGCTCGGACCCTCGTTCACATCACCCACGACAATCGTGAAGGTCTCGGAATAGGTCGCACCAGAGCTGTCCGTCGTGGTGACCTCAACGGCCACGGAGCTCTCAGCTTCGTGGTTCAGGGAGACACCATCTTTGAGCTTCAGGTCGCCGCCCACAACTTCGAAGCGGGCATCATCAACTGTGTAAGAGTGGGTATCGCCATCGTCGACGTCTGTCGTCGACAGGCTGCCGACCACAGCGCCAGCGGCGTTCTCATCAACAGANCGGGCATCATCAACTGTGTAAGAGTGGGTATCGCCATCGTCGACGTCTGTCGTCGACAGGCTGCCGACCACAGCGCCAGCGGCGTTCTCATCAACAGACGCATTACTGAGAGAGATATCGCTCGGACCCTCGTTTACATCGCCGACGGCAATGGTGAAGGTCTCGGAATAGGTCGCACCGGACGCATCCGTCGTGGTGACCTCAACAGCGACAGACGATTCCGTCTCATGATCGAGGGAGACGCCGTCTTTGAGCTTCAGATCGCCACCGACAACTTCGAAACGGGCATCATCAACAGAGTATGAGTGCCTGTCGCCATCATCAACGTCAGCTGTCGACAGGCTGCCAACAACCGCGCCGGCGGCGTTCTCGTCAACAGATGCATTGGAGAGCGAGATGTCGGACGGGCCCTCGTTCACATCGCCGACAGCAATATTGAAGGTCTCGGAATAGGTCGCACCGGAGCTGTCTGTGGTCGTCACTTCGACCGCAACAGACGATTCCGTCTCATGATCGAGGGACACACCGTCTTTGAGCTTCAGATCGCCGCCCACAACCTCAAAGCGGGCATCATCGACTGTGTAAGAGTGGATATCGCCATCATCCACATCTGTCGTCGACAGGCTGCCAACTACTGCGCCCGAGGCATTCTCATCGACAGAGAGGTTGTCGAGCGTAATGTCGGACGGACCCTCGTTTACATCACCCACGGCAATGGTGAAGGTCTCTGAGTAGGTAGCCCCAGACGCATCTGTGGTCGTCACTTCGACAGCCACAGAGGACTCGGACTCGTGGTTCAGGCTCACGCCGTCTTTGAGCTTGAGGTCCCCATCGACCACTTCGAAGCGGGCGTCATCAGCGCTGTAAGTGTGGCTATCGCCATCGTCGACGTCTGTCGTCGACAGGCTGCCCACCACGGCACCAGCACTGTTCTCATCAACAGAGAGGTTATCCAGCGCAATATCGCTCGGGCCTTCGTTTACATCGCCGACGGCAATATTGAAGGTCTCTGAGTAAGTCGCACCGGACGCGTCGGTCGTGGTGACCTCAACGGCCACAGACGATTCCGTCTCATGATCGAGGGACACACCATCCTTGAGCTTCAGATCACCACCGACAACTTCGAAGCGCGCATCATCCACGCTGTAGGTGTGGCTATCGCCATCATCCACGTCTGTGGTGGAGAGGGAACCAACCACCGCACCCGCACTGTTCTCATCAACCGAGGCATTGCTGAGGGAGATATCCGACGGACCCTCGTTCACATCGCCAACGGCAATGGTGAAGGTTTCGGAATAGGTCGCCCCAGAGCTGTCCGTCGTGGTGACCTCAACGGCCACCGAGGACTCGGACTCGTGGTTCAGGCTCACACCATCCTTGAGCTTCAGATCGCCGCCCACAACTTCGAAGCGGGCATCATCAACTGTGTAAGAGTGGGTATCGCCATCGTCGACGTCTGTCGTCGACAGGCTGCCGACCACAGCGCCAGCGGCGTTCTCATCAACAGANCGGGCATCATCAACTGTGTAAGAGTGGGTATCGCCATCGTCGACGTCTGTCGTCGACAGGCTGCCGACCACAGCGCCAGCGGCGTTCTCATCAACAGACGCATTACTGAGAGAGATATCCGACGGACCCTCGTTCACATCGCCCACAGCGATATTGAAAGTCTCGGAGTAGGTCGCGCCAGAGCTATCTGTGGTCGTGACTTCGACTGCGACCGAGGACTCGGACTCGTGGTTCAGGCTCACGCCATCTTTAAGCTTCAGATCACCGCCCACAACTTCGAAGCGCGCGTCGTCGACTGAGTATGAGTGTGTATCGCCATCATCGACATCAGTTGTCGACAGGCTACCCACCACTGCACCAGCAGTGTTCTCATCAACAGACGC